>CM024585.1:28270893-29513664 GCA_014182565.1 Eucalyptus marginata | reverse complement strand
CGCACGACCGCCAACCGTCGCCGCTGACCGCTGCCGTAGGATTGCGCCCACAGCCCACTGGCATCAATCTTTCGAAGAAAGAAAAGGGGACGGACAGTGTTAATCCTAAGAACTACTGTTGGAGCAGTTTCTTTGGTCTTAGTAAGCATATTTAGGATTTATATTTTAAGAAAGGTGAGAAGAAATGATGTGGAGGATGATGATCCAGACTTACCAAGGCTTCAGATAACTAGATTCCCTTATGAGGACTCGAAGGCCATGACAGGAGATTTCAACATCAAGCTTGGGGAAGGAGCTAAGTGTTTCTAGGAACATTTCCCACTGGACGTAGGATTGCAGTCAAGCGTCTTGATGGTTTTGGTCAGATCAAAAAGTCATTCTTGGCCGAGGTCGTAACCATTGGCACAATCGATCATGTCAATATGGTAAGATTACTTGGATTTTTTGCTGAAAAATCACATAGGCTTTTAGGCTATGAGTACATGTGCAATGGTTCTCTTGATAAGTGGATCTTCCATAATGATCAAGAGTTTGACGTCTGTTGGCAAGTGAGGAGAAATATTATCCTTGATATTGCCAAAGGACTAGCCTATCTCCATGAGGAATGCCATCAAAAAATAATTCACTTAGACATCAAACCCCAAAATATACTTTTGGATGGACATTTCCATGCGAAGCTCGCTGATTTTGGGTTGTCGGAGCTAATTGATAAGGGCCAAAGCCATGTCATGACAACCATGCGAGGAACACCAGGTTACCTTGCTCCAGAGTGGTTAAGCTCCGTTAACACGGAAAAGGTAGACGTGTAGAGTTTTGGCATAGTCATGTTAGAAGTCCTATGTGGGAGGAACAATGTGGACCGCTCTTTGCCGAGTGATGAAGCGCATATGTTGACCCTTTTCAAGTGTAGAGCAGAACAAGAACAACTACTGGAGATGGTTAACAAGTCCAGTGGTGACATGCAACTACACGGCCAAGAAGCTGTCAAGATGATGAAAATCGCAGCATGGTGTTTGCAAGATGATGTTAGCAAGAGGCCCCCCATGTCGCAAGTGGTTTAATGCTTGGAGGGCTCAACTGATATGGAAGATGGCTTGAGATACAACTTCTCAGTTCCTTGCGGTCACAGCAATCATAGTGTTGATGATGCTACTTTGCTATTGTCCTCACAATTATCAGGTCCTAGGTGAACAAAACCAACTTCGAGCATAAACTCAAAGGCTTTTAGGGTGTTTGGTAATTATACAAAATTTTTATTCTTGGAATAGAAATGAGTTTGGTAAAAATCAATAAATTTTTGTATTTATTTGTTTATTCTTGTTACTCATGGACCGCCGACCGCTGATCGTCGCCGCACGATCGTCGCATGATCGGCGCACGATCGGCGCACGATCGGCGCAGGATTGTCACACGATCACCGCACGACCGCCAACCGCCGCTGCTGATCGCCGCCGCAGGATTGCGCCCATAGCCCACTGGCATCAAGCTTTCGAAGAAAGAAAAGGGGATGGAGAGTGTTAATCCTAAGAACTACTGTTGGAGCAGTTTCTTTGGTCTTAGTAAGCATATTTAGGATTTATATTTTAAGAAAGGTGAGAAGAAATGATGTGGAGGATGATGATCCCGACTACCAAGACTTCGAATAACTAGATTCCCTTATGAGGACTCGAAGGCCATGACGGGGAGATTTCAACATCAAGCTTGGGGAAGGAACTAAGTGTTTCTAGGAACATTTCCCACTTGATGTAGGATTGCAATCAAGCGTCTTGATGGTTTTGGTCAGATCAAAAAATCATTCTTGGCCGAGGTCGGAACCATTGGCACAATCCATCATGTCAATCTGGCAAGATTACTTGGATTTTGTGCTGAAAAATCACATAGGCTTTTAGGGTGCGCATGGCAATGTTTCTATTCCGAGAAATTATTTCTTTTCAGAAATAGTTTTTTTTTCTATTTTTATTATGGGAACAATTTCTGAGTAAAATAAGGTGTTTGGTAATTATACAAAATTTCTATTTTTGGAATAGAAAAAGAATAGAAATGCGTTTGGTAAAACTTTATAAATTTTTGTATTTATTTGATTTTTCTTCTTACTCACGGACCGCCGACCGTCGACCGTCGTCATACGACCACCGCACGATCGTCACACGACCATCGCACAATTGTCACACTATTGGCGCACGATCATCGCACGACCACCGCACGACCGCCAACCGTCGCTGCCGACCGCAGCTGTAGGATTGCCACTCACAGCCCACTGGCCATGGGAGTGGGTGGTGGCCGATGTGTTGTGGGCGGCGGTCCTATGGCAGCGGTCAGCAGCGACGGTTGACAGTTGTGCGGCGGCAGGCGACGGTCATGTGGTGGTTGGCGACGGCAGGCTACCGGTGGACGGTGGCGGTCGTCGGCTGGTGGGCTGTGGGCGGTGGGCTACGGGCGGCGGCAATCGTCGTTGGCAGTCGCCGACGGTCGCCTACCGATGGTGGCCGTAAGCGGCAGGAGGTGGCCGACGGTTGGCAAGCGGCCGGCGGTGGCCGCAACAAGGAAGAAGAACAAAAGAAAAATAGAAAAGAAAAAAAAAACTTATTTCAGGAAATTGTTCCCGGGGATAAGAAGCTACTTTTTTTTTTGTTTCTTGTTTCTGTTCCAAATCTATTCCCCAGTCACCTTTCTATTATAGGGAATAGAAAAATAAGTTGGTGTTACCAAACAGATTTCTGTTCCTTTTTTGTTCCGGAGAACAAAAGAACAGAAATCGGGAGAAATGGAAACGTTACCATGCAGGCCCTTAGTCTATAAGTACATGTGCAATGGTTCTCTTGATAAGTGGATCTTCCATAATGATCAAGAGTTTGACGTCTGTTGGCAAGTGAGGAGAAATATTATTCTTGATATTGCCAAAGGACTAGCCTATCTTCATGAGGAATGCCATCAAAAAATAATTCACTTAGACATCAAACCCCAAAATATACTTTTGGATGAACATTTCAATGCGAAGCTCGCTGATTTTGGGTTGTCGGAGCTAATTGATGAGGGCCAAAGCCATGTCATGACAACCATGCGAGGAACACCAGGTTACCTTGCTTCGGAGTGGTTAAGCTCCGTTATCACGGAAAAGGTAGACGTGTACAGTTTCGGCATAGTCATGTTAGAAGTCCTATGTGGGAGGAAAAATGTGGACCGCTCTTTGCCGAGTGATGAAGCGCATATGTTGACTCTTTTCAAGTGCAGAGCAGAACAAGAACAACTACTGGAGATGGTTGACAAGTCCAGTGGTGACATGCAACTACACGGCCAAGAAGCTATCAAGATGATGAAAATTGCAGCATGGTGTTCGCAAGATGATGTTAGCATGAGGGCCCCATGTTGCAAGTGGTTTAATGCTTGGAGGGCTTAGCTGATATAGAAGATGGCTTGAGATACAGCTTCTCATTTCCTTCCGGTCACAGCAATTATAGTGTCGATGATGCTACTTTGCTATTGCCCTCACAATTATCAGGTCCTAGGTGAACAAAACCAACTTCGAGCATAAACTCCAAGGCTTAGATGGGTTGACTTCTTTTGGCGTTTCTGCCATGTAAGTTTTTTGTCTCGTAGTCGTGCTTATGATCAAATAATTTAAATGAATTTCTTAGTCGCTTGGCATGTTCATTTAATTGGCTGAAAAGTCGTGGTACAAATAAGGATTCCAACCATAAATCTGTTTGCAGTTGACAATACTCAATTCCATCACTCTTTCTCGTTGCGATCCAAACACAGAATTGACATCAAGGCAACCTTTCTTGTACGATACCTTTTGTAAATCACCATACTGTTTCTTGTTGTCAAGACTACGGTATATGATTTTTCTCATTTCCAAACAAAGCAGCAGGTCGACACACAAAGCAGTGTGTCCTTTTTGAAGTGTTTCTAGGCCTCATTCATATAAAAAATAGCAACTTTTTCTATACCGACCCGGGTAAACTTAACACATTGTCGAATAAGCAAAACGTTCCTCTAAAAGAAAGAAAGATCCTCTCTCTAATCAAGATGTGTCACGCATCAGATTTGCCCACTAACATTTTGAACACCGTAATTTGAGTAAGAAGAAGTCTGACATGGATGGATCTGAAACTGTTTATAAAATGGGTTGCTAGTAAAAATTGCTCCTACACCCAACTTCAGAGATGTACCACAATAATAATTTAAATTCTAGAACAGAAATAGGTAAATTTGGCAAGAATGGTGTATGTAAGTTTCGCCAAAGGAAGGGATTTTCCAGTGGGAAGATGATTTTGCTCTTAAGTTGGGGAAAGGAATGAATACTATCCTGAGCTTAGAGTGGCTGAATTACAACTACAAGATCTACATTGTTTGACTATTAGAAAAGAACCATGGCCAACATACAAGGCCAACTTCAGGGAAGTCCGTTGAGTTAAGAAAAATGCCTTACTGAGGAAGCCGCGACGTCGGCGAAGTTGCTGACGACACTAACTTATGCCACAAGCTTGCGAGAGTTGACGTGTGACATGGCTGGGCAGAGATTGAATCCAATTCTTCCTCCCGCTCTTTCCCCTTTTTTCCCCCAAAGAAACTGGAAAGAACAGATTATTTACTTCATATTGGCTGCATCTTCTTTATCTTGAAAGCATCAGCTACATCAGAGGAAGAAAAAAAAGCAGAGCATCAATTTGATTTAATGCCTGAGAGACGCTCGAAGATGAGTAAAACGAGTACGCTGGTTTACTGAAATATGCTGAGGCAACCACGGACGATATGATTAGCATGGTGTTTGCAAGATGATTTTTGTAAGAGTCCTTCCATGTCTGCAGGTGTTAAATGCTTGGCGGGATTAGTTTGTACAGACAGTTGAAGTTATTGCTTCTTAGTTCCTCCCGGTCAAAGCAAGCAAATTGTTGACGAAGTTACTCAGCCATCTGCCTTGCAATTATCAAGTCCTAGGTGAAGAAAACTAGTTTCTAACATAAGCTCTGAGACTTCAATGGAGAGACCCCTTCGCTTGTGATGATCTTCTCAGTTTGTTCAGATCATGGCAATCACATTATCAATCAATTTACTGAGCAAGCCTGGCTATCATCCGGTCCAGGTTGAATAGAACTTGTTGTGCTTATTGTTGCGATAGGGCAAGCGATCGAACAATAATATAGACAAAAGAAGAAAATAAATCGGACACCAGATTTACGTGGTTCAGTCGTAAAGACCTACGTCCACGGGGAGAGCAGCAGCGAATTTCACTATAGATCAAGCGATACAAGGAGATTACACACTCAAGTCACTCAAACACTCTCTCGGTGTTTCCCAAGCCTCAATTACAACCAATAACTCACACAGTGTTTAGCCCCGAATTCTCGAAAATAATCTCTCAATCTCACGAAGGAATTACACGCAAATCTTACCTCAAGATTTAATCGGCTACAAACACTAAACTTCTTGGATGTAATTCACGAGTAAGAACGACAAAGAAAATCCCTCACAAGCACTCGACAACTAGACGGCGCTTCAAGACCAACTCTTCATGATCAACGGCGGAACACCAAGCACTCACGCGGCGCTTCAAGACAATTTGTGATCCACGTCTACCACCAACGGCCACAAGTCTATATATAAGTAAAACCCTTATTATTATGCCAACTTCTAATAGGATTCTATTTCCTATCTAAAACGATTTTATCCAAAACATATCTCTATATATTTTAAACAAAATCCAAATCCAAGTCAAAGTTGAACTTTCCTATTTCAATGGCGAATTTTCCAATGTAGATTCAAACTTTGGGAAGTTGATTTTCGGATATTCTTTGCTCAATTTCGAACGTCCGCAATATATCCAATTCGAAATATTCTGAATTTCATATTGGACTCAAACTCGAGACATATTTTAACAATCTCCACCTTGGCTCGACGTTTGAGCCAAGTTGCAATCGCTTCGCAAAAATTCAAACTCTGCTGCTACTTTTCCCATAGCGCCCAATGGGCTCAACCGCCACAGATATTATCCAAGTCCAAGCCTCGCTTGAACTTCACCATAACCGAGGACCTCATCAGAATACCAACTCCACATGCACCTTTAATTGCTTCGCAAGAATTTTCTGACACAACCTCCTTAACCGCAGATAAAGCAAAACCATTGTTGCATCCATATCTATCAGGAGATCGAATATGTGCCTTGTTAATTTCAGCAGTTACAGCAACCATTGGCTTTATAAGCTCCACCTCGCTATGAGCACCATTTGTGTTGATTACTTTGCTAGTACCCATATACGCTACCTCAGGAGTTTCTGGTCGTAACTCCACCTCAAGCTGAACACCGTTCAGATCCGTTTGAATCTTTTGCTATAATCACTCCTAACCAAAAGTACTAGAGACTCATCAAGGGTAACTTCTCTGCTGTCAACAGGTGAATTTATATCCGGGCACCACAACTGATTGCCCCACTCACCTTGTGCATAGCCATGGAATATGCACCTTGCCCTCCAATCAAGCTTACCATCACTCACTCGAAAATAACACGGGCAACCAAACATTCTAAGAATAGAATAATCAGCAACGTTACCTAACCACACTTCTTTAGGTCTCCGATTCAATAGCAACTTGATGGGGATCTATTCACCAGGGTAGCTTATCGTACTAAGCTTAGCACATCGGCTAGAATTCTCCTAGCAATACCAGCACTAGAGATAATTTTACGGGCCATCTCTAGTAATGTTCTGCTCATCAATTTTGCAAATGGTTGTGATTTATTGGCACTAGTGCGGCGTTTCACTATGCCCTCTTTCATGCAAAATTTATTTGTCGCTCCGAGCGTAAACTCCATGCTATTGTCGGTCCGCACATGCTTGATCGACTTACTAGTCTTCGTCTCGATCAAAGCTCTTGAACTCGCGTGATCCTAACACCAGCATCAAACTTGTGCCTTGGCACAAACACCCAGGTCTTTCTCGAGTAGTCAAAAGACTCTCGAACAGATGCATCCAACGTCTTCGGGGCGAAACCTGTCATTGTCTTACCTTGAAGTTTATACAGGCCTCCATGCTTGATTCCTTTCATTATCACCAGGGCACATCATACAACCTTCAGAACTCCACATTTTGAAGAATACCTGCAACCAACTGAATCTAGGGCACCCAAGAAAATTAAGTTTTTCTTTAACTTTGGAACATGCCTTACTCCAATCAATGTTCTCACAATACCATCATGCATTCTGATTTTAACATCACCAACACCCACAACATTGCACTCAGCGTTGTTCCCTAACTGGACTTTACCACTACCCATGCACTGATAAGTGATAAAACAATTTCTATTTGGTGTGACATGAAAAGAACAACCAGAATCCATAATCCATCCATCAAACGATGAATAATCAGTGATAGACAAGACATAATCGGCATTATCTCGCTACAACACTGCAACATTATCTCGCAAAATCAACCATAATTCCCTTACCCTTCTCATTCTTCAGCTTAAGGCAATCTCTTCTAAGATGCCCCCTCTTGCCACTCCAACATACAACATTAGCAGTCCTAGATTGACTACGCCTGTTTATATTAGTACTACTATTACCCACACGTGTTATAGCTCTTCCTCTATTTTCACCTACTAAAGCAAAGAGATACAGTTCGCGAGATTCTCTTCTACGAATGTCCTCGCTCGAATTAAATCTCGAACCCCATCAAACGTCAAACTTGTTGACCCGGAGGGAATTACTAACAGCAGTAACGTAGTATTCCAACTATTAGGCAATGAGGATAGCAGAATCAAAGCATGTACCTCATCTTCAAAATCAATCTCAACCGAACTCAATTGACTAACAATCACATTGAATTCATTGATATGATCTACAACTGACGCACCTTCGCTCATCTTCAAATTAAACAAATGTCGCATCAAATAGACCTTGTTGATCGCAGAGGGCTTCTCGTACATATCCGATGGCTTGCATCAAATCAGCAAAGTGGTCTTCTCCTTCAAGATGTTAAACGCGACGTTACGAGCCAACGTCGCCCGAATAACACCCATAGCTCGTCTATCCAGCAAATCCCAATCAGCTTGCTTCATCGTCTTTGGTTTCTCCCCGATAAGGGCAAGTGCGTTTCATCTCGGTAAAGATAATCTTCAATCTGCATCTTCCGAAACTAAAATCCTTCCCATCAAATCTGTCGATTCTCACTTTTACCTCTTCGTCGCCATCGATTCGCTTCAACTTAGCCAAGCCTCGGCTTCGATACCAATTGTTGCGATAGGGCGAGCGATCGAACAATAATATAGACAAAAGAAGAAAATAAATCGGACACCCAGTTTACGTGGTTCGTCGTAAAGACCTACGTCCACGGGGGAGAGCAGCAGCGAATTTCACTATAGATCAAGCGATACAAGGAGATTACACACTCAAGTCACTCAAACACTCTCTCGGTGTTTCCCAAGCCCCAATTACACCCAATAACTCACACAGTGTTTAGCCCCCGAAAATTCCTCGAAAATAATCTCTCAATCTCACGAAGGAATTACACGCAAATCTTACCTCAAGATTTAATCGGCTACAAACACTAAACTTCTTGGATGTAATTCACGAGTAAGAACGACAAAGAAAATCCCTCACAAGCACTCGACAACTAGACGGCGCTTCAAGACCAACTCTTCATGATCAACGGCGGAACACCAAGCACTCACGCGGCGCTTCAAGACAATTTGTGATCCACGTCTACCACCCAACGGCCACAAGTCTATATATAAGTAAAACCCTTATTATTATGCCAACTTCTAATAGGATTCTATTTCCTATCTAAAACGATTTTATCCAAAACATATCTCTATATATTTTAAACAAAATCCAAATCCAAGTCAAAGTTGAACTTTCCTATTTCAGCGGCCGAATTTTCCAATGTAGATTCAAACTTTGGGAAGTTGATTTTCGGATATTCTTTGCTCAATTTCGAACGTCCGCAATATATCCAATTCGAAATATTCTGAATTTCATATTGGACTCAAACTCGAGACATATTTTAACACTTATAATCTCCAATACGTCAATTCATTAAGAGCTCTCATTGCATTATAAAACTTTCGGTATTGAGTCTTCCTGTCTGATTGCAATATGAATGGGGTAAACGAGTTCCATTTCCGAACATTGGAGCTGACATGATCTCGAAGGACAAGAGGATGACGAACAATGGTGAAAGGTAACATTTTCTTTTTCTGTTTTACATGCATCGGTTTGTTGTTCTCAAGCAAACACAGCCCTCAACGAGTCTAAATTTATTTGAAGATGCTTGTTGACCGGTACGATTTCCATTCAGTTGACATCAGCTTCATTGAAGCTTTGTCAAAATGACTCGGTCCCTTGCTTCTGGTCGAGTCTTGCTTTCTTGGGCTTGCCATTTGAAAAGGCCCCTCCTGTTTCTAATACGAAGACAGGCAACTTGGAATGCTAACACGAGACTGCTAAGCACTTCTTCCTATCGCGGGATGGACTTCCGATGGGATGGCCGTTTTGCCTTAATTTCCAAGATATTAAGCATGTAGAGGACCACTGTAAGCTAGGATAATTTTGAGCATTTGGCTCTTTCATTTCCGGCATATTCGTCTACTCTGCCTTCTGATTTGGGCCATCGTGGGATTTTTATTGCTGTAACATGTGAACGCACTAGGTGTCACTGATGGTGGAAGCCATTTCTTTGTTTGGGCAGTTCCCTTCAGTCGATAGTAATGCTCTTTTTGTTTTCCTATGAATGTTTAATCTTTCCTGCGTGTAAAACCAAACTGTGCAAGATGCATTGCCTTGATGGTTGCCCAGTTCTCTACTATTTGTTTTCCCATTATCTTTCATCACCGAGACCTACCTCAGTTCTTGTTCAGCTCATCAGCGACTAAAGCAGGTTGTGAAGAACATACAAAAATTTGCAAATCATCTGCTTCAGGAACACAAAGGAGAACTTTTCAGTTAAGGAAGAGACTAAAATGTGTTCGATATTACTTTTTGACCTTAGAAAATCCCGAACATCTTGGGTCTATTTATTTTTCATAGAGATAAAATCCCTTGTTGATGAAGATGTACATCTTAGGACATGAAATTCCTGAGTTAATATCGCATGATTTATAGACTATATAAATTAAGATCATCACGTGGATCATTGTTGATGATAAGTTTGGTTTAAATGGTCTAAAGATCATATAGTGTCTTTTTGGGATTTTCATTAATATAGGATATTGAAACGATCAAAAAGTTTTGAACAATTGTTCTTAAGAACTCACATAATTAGAGATGAGTCGGTTGATCACTATAGACGGGTTCCAAGAAAATTACCATCCAATTTTATGATCGGGCAATTATTGTACCTCTAATGAGATATCCAGGGGGTTTTAGTTTCAAAGAAATTTGATATTCAATCCCTTAAAATGAAGAAAATAAACCTTGACTATTAGTATACAAGAAAAAAAAATTAAGAAAGTAAATGTTAATAACGATTTTTTTTTAATGACGGAAAACATAGCATAACAGTTAATGTTGATCAATTAAATGCATCAGCTCATAAATAGAGGACGGCTTTGCTATTGTTCTTCACGAAGAAAATAATTAGGGATGGAATTAAATATAGCCAGCTTGTTTCATCCCTAGTGGTTCTAGCAAAAATTAACAAATTTCAGAAGAAATTATGAATTTTCTGCTTCCAGGTTTAAGCTGTTTGGATTAGAGAAAATATTTCTAATTAGATGTCAAGTTTTGTTGACCAATTGATGAAAGATGAAAACCATATAATCTAACCAATCGCGCGCGGTGATGTTGTAACACGCAATTTGGAACATTATGGGATGTTGGGAATAGACATTGGGAATAGACACGAGAGCGTTGCGCACGTTGGAGCCTTTCCGTGGTTCGTAGTAAAAATGGTGCAGCCCGAAGGTTTGAAGATTGGTTTGCGTTCTCGTTACTTTTAAGAAGGTTGACTTTGCCAATAAAAATTGTTGGAAATTTCACATGATAGTACCCTACCATGTCTATTCTCAGTTATCATGCATGGGCTGCCTTCCCACTTTTTTGAAATAAGGGAACGTGAGATTCGGTGCTGGGTATGACATTAAATTATTTTGTCTGAACTTTAGGACGGAGTTTTAATAGAGAAAGAGAAGGAAGACTTTTCTCCTTAATTAGTGGCTGAGACCTGTAGGTATTAGTATGTTAACATAAGGAACACAGTATTGTTAGCTCATCAATGTTACTTAAGAGGTGGGGTGACCCTTAGCGGAGCTCTTGAGCTTTTATGTTGTGGTGAGGTACAACTTTAATCACCGTTATGTCTATTGTCAATTGTCATATCTAGGGATGCCTCCCACTTTTTTTGACATGAAGGAACGTGGAATTTTTTGTTGACTTTTTTAAGCCTTGTTTATTCACAAATAAATCAAGACAAAAAGTTAACAATTTTAAATAGATTTACTTTCTCTTGTATATATATACTCAATATTTGAAAATTGAAGTAGTTCGAATTAAATATGCATAGTAAGCACTTGCTATCGTGGGAATGACCAATGGAGAAATTTCATCACTAAATTAGTCTTTTATTTGTTTTATTTCACAATCTCTTCACACAGTGATGTTCATATAATTACTATTGATGCACGTTTGATTTGGTTTATGATTCTACTTCAACATTATTACCTAAAAGTTGTGAGACTAGTACAACACGGAAAGGAAGTGCCTATTTGTGTGGAAAATATGTGAATTAACCAATCACAAGGCGATTTTATAACGCGCAAGAGGGCGTTGACGGCCGTTGTAACCTTTCTGGGGTCCGCAGTAGAAATAGTGCATACTGAAGGTTTGAAGATTAGCTCACGTTCTCATTACGTTTAAGAAGGTTCACTTCGTCAATAAAATTGCTGGGATTCTCACGTGGTAGTACCACACCATGTCTTTTGTCATGTATCAGATGCAACTACTTATTTATTTATTTATTGATTTAACCCTTCGTTTGTTAAGAACAGATTAAGAAAATTTCATAATTTTGAGTACACTTGATTTTTCATGTGTCATGCGTACTCGATATTGGAGATTGAGCCAATTCATCCTGAAAATGCATGAATTCTTGGTAACACGGCCATTGCCTAATTGCAAGGACAGAGAAGTTTTATCTATAATATATGGGCCATAAATCTAGCCAAATATATTATTTAGTTAAACCCAAAGCCAGCCCATGTCTCTTGCAAGCCCACAACCCATCTTCAATCATCTTCTTCATATTGTTGCCCACTCAAGTCAGCGGACAGAACGAAGACAGAAGAGTGGGGCTCGGGGAAGAGAAAAGAAAAAGGGAAAAAGGGAAAATTTCTGCCGCACTTGCAATCCGGACACCTCATCAAGCTGACTTAACTTCATTTTGCAACGCTGATAAGTGATCGAAATCTCTAATTGTCTATTTGAATGAATTGTCGCAATTAGGATTTGAAATTCGGAATTCTTGGAGATTTGGGAGGTGAAATTAGATTTTTGAGTCGTTGAACTGCGTATTTTTGTGGAAATAATAATTTAGGGTGTTGTGAAGTTATAAGACTTTATGAATCTTGATTTGAGCTTATAGTTTGTTCCGGAATGGAATTTTCATATTGACATGCGTTTTGAAACTGTACCGAATAGTAAATTTGGGTCTCAATTTTAGCCATTTTCGGTGAGGTCTTGGGGCAGCTAAGTTGGGGTTGTTGTAGTACATCAAGAGAGTTTTCTAGAGACTGTAAGATGGCTTGAAACAAAATTTTGTGGAGGAAGTTATGGTACGATGAAATTTAGCGTGTGGGTTGTGCCTAGTGGACAACAATATGTTCCCCCAGAGGCGAGCTTTTTGTTGGTGTGTATGTGTCATTTTATTGATAAATAAGTTTAATATAGTCGAGTCCTTATCAGAATATCATTTTACTTGGTCTTTTGATATTGTTTTTCTGTTATTTGTTAGGAATTCGAGTGTGTCAACTCGAGCAACTACTGTATTTGGTTTTTTTTGGCTTTTCCCAAATGAGTGACACTATTTTTTCTTTGTATTTTAAACTCATATTTTGAAAAACATTGTGGATTATATATGCTATGAGTTGATAAATATTATCTTTTGTTACATAAAATAAGATCAAGCTATTACTGTCATTTTGTTGTTTGAAAAAGAGATAGTTATATTTTGAATTCGGTTTGAATGATTGTCTGAAAATAGTTTGTGAAACCTTTTATAAAAGAATCTTGAAACGTTTGTGGTTTTTGAAGAATGCTTTAAGGAGGAGAAACAAAGAAAAAATAAAAAAAAAAAAAAAAAAAAAAGAAAAGGAAAAAGAAAAAGAAAAGGAAATAAAATATTAAAATATTATTAAAAATTGTCCATGTCAGCGCCAATAGTGCCATGTTAATCGATTGGCGCATAGTTAGCAAAATCTGATCAAAATTAGCCGAAAATGATTGAATTAGCACTAAGGGAAAATGTTTAAGACTAAATTGATATCAATAAAATGTTTAAGATTAAATTGACATAAATGTAAAATGTTTAAGACTTTTTTGATACTTTTTCCTTAATTTAAGAAGTTGGGTTGTACTTTGCATTGAATTCACCTACGACTGTACTAGCTTCCATCATTAAATATTTTTTTGTTGCCCATTATTATTAAGTTAACCCTATTCATGTGGAGTTGCAGAGTCATTTTATTTTGTACTCTATGATGTTTTTCAGGTTGCAGTGTTCTATTTCCATGATGAGTTTACCTGGTTGAAGGCTCTTGGTCTCTTGACAATTATGGTCGGCGTCAGTTTATTCAATTGGTACAAGTAAGTTCATGATAGAAACAGTAATATGTGTTCTTTCAAAATTATCCTTTTTTTTTTTTTTTTTTCATGAGGATAAGTAAACCACGTAGTTAGATTTGGCACTGCTTTGCTATCGGCTTTTATGCTTTGTCACTCGTAATGAACGTCCACAGATGACTAGGAAATGCATTTCTTACTCTCCTATTATTTTGATGTTAATTTTACTCGATAGTGCAGTTTTTATTTTTTATTTTTTTTTTCTTCTGGGTTGCACATTTTACCATATTGATTTCCTGTGAACAAAGAAAAAATTAATGATGAAACGCCAGTGCCAACTTGTTTAACAGACATATATAACATATCAAATTGTTAGATTTCAAACTTTTTAGATAATTGCCGAAAGACCCAAAACTGACATTCTACTCTGCGAGCTGAGAATTTTACTTGCCAAAAGTAGGTGGAAGAACAAAATAGGCATATCGTTTCTTGTTGTGAGAGATTTGAATACCCTGCTAGGTCTATTGTTCCTTTTCGCTAGATGTACTATGGCCTGACGATGCAAGGCGTGTGGCATTACTTAAATGAGTCTCATAATATAATATCTTATAATACCTAGGAAAAGCACGTCTAATATCAAACATGCAATGATGCAAATTATTAGAACTTGCATAAAAGAAGTTCACAAATGTGTATTTTGCTTATTGTGACTTTGAGATACTTTAAGGCTGACTTTGAGATACTTTAAGGCCACGATAGTGTCAAAGAGGCACGAGTCATTTGAATTCTCTTCAGGGTTGTAGCTCACCTTTTCTGCCAGTTTTTAACTTGTGTTGGCAAACTAGTGGACTACATGGTCCATTGGCAGAAGCAGTCTAGACTTACACAGGTACATCCCTTTCAGTGCTAGGTAATCACTCGGTTTTTACTTGGCTCTTACATGTCTTTCTTCAATATGATGGTAAATAGAGTTTGTCCTGTGAAAGTTTTTCTCCTAGTGAGGTGTATGCTTTATTGACTGACCGTCATGATTCTTAGTCCTCATCTTTTTGTATGTTTTGTTAGCTAAATCACTTGTTTTGTTCCTTGTTTCATTTCCAGTGTGGTGTTAAGCACTAATCATCTTCTTTGTTCGTTGATTCTGCAGATATCAAAAGCTACAAAAAGGGCATTGTGAAGATGATCATTCGGGATCCCCTGCAACAAATGCTTCGGCGAAATATGTTAATCTTGAGGAGATGGAGGATCAAGATGATGAAACTTGATTACAGCAGGAATATGACCCCATACTCTTGATAAGTGTGATGGCCCAAGTAGCGGTGCATGGGGAGGAGGGATGGCGGTGCGTCCGCGCCTCGGTCCCCGGACGTGCGCATGGAGGGGGCGCGTCTCTTGTCCCACATCGTCTATAGAGGGAATTCTGGGTTGCCTTATAAGGCAATTGGCCCTCTAATTGTATACACACATTTTCTTGGGGTAGTATGGGCCGTCCTAAGAAGAACAAAACCGTGAGGACTTAGTGTCCAAAGCGGACAATATGTATATAGTGGAGATCCATGGCATTACAAGTGGTATTAGAGTCGACTCTTGACCGCGTGTGGCTCCACAACGAGGACACTATGCTTCTAAGGGGTTGAGAGTGTGACGGCCTAGGCGGCGGTGCGTGGGGAGGAGGATGGCGGTGCGTTCGTGCCTCGGTCCCCGGACGTGCGCATGGAGGGGGTGCGTCTCTTGCGGACAATATGTGTACAGTGGAGATCCAGGGCATTACAAGTGGTATTAGAGCCAATTCTCAGCCGCGTGTGGGGCCACAACGAGAACCTTGTGCTCCTAAGGGGTGGAAAACCTGACCACCCAAGCGGTGGTGCCTAGGGAGGAGGGATGGTGGTGCGTCTGTGCCTCGGTCCCCGGACGTACGCATGGAGGGAGGCGTGTGTCTTGTCCCACATCGTTTAGGGAGGAAGTTCTGGGCTGCCTTCTAAGGCAATGGACCCTCTAAATGTATACATGCATTTTCTTGGGATAATATGGGTTGCCCTAAAATGAACAAAACTGTGAAGACATGTATACATGCATTTTCTTGGGGTAATATGGGTTGCCCTAAAATGAACAAAACTGTGAAGACTTAGGGTGCGCATGACAACGGTTCTTGGTTGGGGAAGAGTTTTTTTTTTAGAAATAGTTCTTTTCTATTTCTATTCCGGGGAACAATTTCTAAGTAAAAGAACCCGTTTGATAACTACACAAAATTTTTACTCTTGGAATAGAAAAAGAATAGAAATGCGTTTGGTAACGCAACGGTTTCTTTTTTGTATTTATTTGTTTTTTATTCTTGCTCACGGATCGCTAACTATCGCTAGTTGCTGTTGCTGCCGTTGTCGCCGCCGCCGCCCATTGCTTTGTCGCTCGCCGCCGCCGCCGCCGCCGCCCGCTCGCCGCGCCGCCGCCGCACAGCCCATCGGCCGGCGGTCGTGTAGCTTCGGTAGGCGGTGGGCAACGGGTGGCGGTGGTGGTGGCGAGCGGCGAGCGAAGGTGGCGGCGGCGAGTGGCAAGCGACGGCGGCGGCGAGCGACGGTTAGTGGCTGGCGAGCGGCGAGTGGTGGCTGGCGAGTGGCGACCGGTGGCGGCGGCAACCGGTGGCAGGGGCCGGCAGTCGGTGGTGGCTCCGAGCGGTTGAAGGTGGCCGCGGCAAGAGAGAAGAATAAAAGAAAAAAAATTGATTTGTTTCTAGAAATTGTTCCCGGGAACAGAAGTAATTTTTTTTTTGTTTTTCGTTTCTGCTCCAAATCTATTCCTGGGCTAATTTTCTATTTCCCGGAATAGAAAAACAACTTGGCATTATCAAACGGGTTTCTGTTCTTTTTTTGTTCCGGGGAACAAAAGAACAGAAATTCTAAGAAATAGAATTGTTAAAATATGTCTCGAGTTTGAGTCCAAAGTGAAATTCCGAATATTTCGAATTAGATATGTTGCGGACGTTCAAAATCGAGCAAAGAAGACCCGAATATCAACTTCCCAAAGTTTGAATCCACATTGGAGAATTCGGCCGCTGAAATAGGAAAGTTCAACTTTGACTTGATTTGGATTTTGTTTAAAATATATAGAGATATGTTTTGGATAAAATCGTTTTAGATAAGAAACATAATCCTATTAGAAGTTGGCAAAATAATAAGGGTTTTACTTATATATAGACTTGTGGCCATGGGTGGTAGGTGTGGATCACAAATTGTCTTGAAGCGCCGCGTGAGTGCTTGGTGTTCCGCCGTTGATCATGAAGAGTTGGTCTTGAAGCGCCGTCTAGTTGTCGAGTGCTTGGGAGGGATTTTCTTTGTCATTCTTACTCGTGAATTACATCCAATAAGTTTAGTGTTTGTAGCCGATAAAATCTTGAGGTAAGATTTGCGTGTAATTTCTTCGTGAGATTGAGAGATTATTTTTGAGGAATTTTCAGGGCTAAATACTGTGTGAGTTATTGGTTGTAATTGGGGCTTGGGAAACACCGAGAGAGTGTTTGAGTGACTTGAGTGTGTAATCTCCTTGTATCGCTTCATCTATAGTGAAATTCGCTGCTGCTCTTCCCGTGGACGTAGGTCTTTACGACTGAACCACGTAAATCTGGTATCCGATTTATTTTATTCTTCGGTCTATATTATTGTTCGATTGCTCGCCTTAATCGCAACAGTTACCATGCGTTGCCTTAGTGTCTAAAGCGAACAATATGTGTACCCTGGAGATCTAGGGCATTACAATAAGTCTCAAGTGAGTTTATCTCCACCATAGCGGGATTACATTAAGTTGCTCGATATATCATGTATGTTGTACTTCAATAAATCTTTGGAGTTGTGCTTTAATGTCATGCTTATAAATCTCGCCTGCAAATGCATGACGATGCATAGCAACTATGCTTGTTGGCCTGTTCTTTTTTCATTCTGGTCAGCTGCTTGAAGCTTTGTGAAAATGTCTCATCACTTCTGGTGCTGAGTTTGGTTTCTCCACAACGGTCACTGCAAGGCCCTGTCTGTTTTTGATATGAAGACACGCATTTTGGAATATCAGTAAGACTAGCCGTGCATCCTTGCCGCTTGATTGCCTGCAGTCAATTAAAAGCCGATTCTCTTTTCTCGAGCATCCGTCAGAGGTTTCCCATAAGCCAGTGTTTGTTTCTACGCATCAAGACTGCTAAGTGGCAAACCTTTATTTCTTGAGATGTAATTACAAATTGGATGGCCTTTTTTCCCTAAGACGCTAAACACGTAGATGACCATTGTATACTTAGAATTATTCCGTGCATTCTTCTGCTTTTTGGTTTTCTCCGTTTATTTTACTCTGCCTTCTCATTTGGTCCCATTGTGGGATTGTTATGCTGTAACATGCGGAGCACTTTACGTGGTATCTATAGTGGAAGTCGGTTCTTTGTTTAAGCAGTGTCCTTTGACAGCACCTTCTTTTTCCCTTTGATCTAATAATGTAGGACCTTTCCTGCACGCGAAAGCAAATTTGTCTTGGACGCTTTGTCTCGATCCAGTTTTTCGTTCTATTTTTTTCCTTAATCAAAACTAATTGCGTCATTGCTGAGTGCGGTTGTTGTCAATCCAAAAGGATTTGTGATGTCTTGCACTTTGGATACTATTGCATTGTGGAATGAGGTAGCGACAAGAAATAAGTGGGAAGCTTGTCTCAATGTTAGTGGAATTGAACCATGTGGCTATGTCCAGCCAAAAACGTTTTATTCTTCACACGTTTATATCCTCTCAATAATAGAAGTTCTCGAAACGAGTGCGGGTGCGAGGATTGAAACTGAAACTTTGTACCATACTCATAAGCGGCAACTGGAAATTATGCGCACAGGAATGCCGTTACGAAATCTGCAATGAACTTGTTCTTCTGGTATGCAAGGGCATCCTCTTTCTTGACTTGATAACTATTTGCACCGCAAAAACGATATGTATTTCCATACTGAAAATAATGAGCAAACCTCCGGTTTTTGTTTTGGTTCCTAAGAGACAAGGGAAGTTCTGCTAACTAGAGGTTGCAATTGTTCTTGAGAATCAGTGAATAGGCACCTGGTATTAATTTCTGTGGAATCAATCATTTCTTCAGAGGAAGCCGAGGGGAAGTTCAATAGGCGCGAAAGTCAAATGTAGACAGCTTTCACGAAGCTACGTTCTTTGTCTTACGCAATTATGTTGTTGGAAAGTGACAAGAAATTTTCCAAAGACTCTTCTCTCTTGTGAAATGTTAGTTGATCTATCCATTTCTTCTGGCCTACTTGGTGAGTCCAAAGTTGCCCCCACACCCTATGGTTCAAGATTTCAACATAATATTTACGGTGCCGACCAGATGATGAAATTCTAAGCCACGTAAAAATATAATAAGACCGGCATTAAAAAACACTTACGCACTCAACGACTTCAAAGAGCAGCTTTCCTGTTCACAAGGAGGTCATTCCAGATTGACCCTTCGTACCTTTCTTATTAGTATTACTTACCTGTTCTTCCTCAATTCACGACTATCGCTCAGCTGCAGATAATCTCTTGCAAGAGATATTCCTCGTACCAAACTCTAATTGGTCTCTGGTGGGATGATTTATTCTTGTCTCTGTGCTCCTTCTCCGAATCTCCTCCTCCTTCTCTTTCTTCTAGTATTCCTTCCATCGCTAACTATGGCCGAGTCTTGGAATGGACCTTCATCGGTTAGTGCTCCTGCTGCATGGAACGCCAGTAGACCTTACGGCTACAATCTAACTCAAGATGACCTTTAGATGAGTATCAAGATCGTGCTTTACAGGCAAAGCTCAGGGCCAAGTTTTTTTTTTTTTTTTTGAGAAAACTCCTACTAGGTTTTGAAGTTAACAAAACTTTCTTATTTTTGTTTTTGTTCTTATTCTGAAGAATACTAGACTTCTAAAGTCATATCGCAGACTCTTGTCAAAGTCTATTCATTCCAGAAGTCTTTCCCACTCTAACGTAATCCAGACTGAAACAAAGTCCAGAATGAAGATATAATAAGACTCAGGTTTATTGATCTTACGACGAGGATTCGTATGAATGTTATATAGATTTTTTTTTTTTAATATCTGGCTTTTTGGCAAAAAATCTCAATTACCCTTTATAAATAAATTTATGGAATGAATCACGAATTGATGAAATCAATCTTAAAGACAAGTTCTATTTTGAGAAGCATCTACTTATGGAAACCTAGATTCTGATTGTATGGGCGACCGGAATCAACGGATTTTTATCTCAATTTTCAAACGGCTACAAGATTTCCTTAATCGATTATGTCCAATGGATTGATTGAAAGAAATTCCTTTGAAGAATGCCAACGGCTAGTAAGTCGTAAAAGAGTATTTAAGGAGGTCATTAAGTCAATTTGAGATAGGGCATGGAAATTGAAATTCCAAAGTTTGAAGCATTTCCAACCACTTGTTCTTCAACGACAACGCTTACATATTGTATTCAAGAGAGAAAATCACAAGAAGAGTGACTTAGTGAGAGAAAAAGAAAACTTCCATTGAGTGTTTGCACTCCGAACATTGTATTTCTTTGTTGATACTTTAGTGAATTTTAGCCAGAAGGCTATCAGCGTGGGAGAGTGGACGTAAGCTTGATCTAAACCGAATCACTATAAATCTTGTGTGCAATTTTCTCTTCCCTTAATTCTTTTCAGCTTTATTCATTGCAAATTTCTTTTAAATATTTCAAAAGTCTAAACCATCTCTATTTGAGTCTGAATTTTATTTAGAAGCTTGGTGGCGCTTTTAATCAGACTTTGTCTTATTCATAGACTTTACCTATAACTTAATATATATTTTGCATTTAATTGTTAATTTGTAACACCTATTAAACCCCCTCTAGGTGGTAGTACTAGCATTTTCAATTGGTATCAGAGCTTTGGTGCTCGTTTTATTGAAGTATTTTTATTTTTGAGCTAAAGATCTTCTATGATTGAGTATCTTGGCACCAGGGTTGATTGAAGGACATAGCAATACCAGGCCACCTTATATTGATGGAAAAGAATATAGTGTGTGGAAGAATAAAATAAAGGCATTCTTGAGATCCAAAGATCCTCTGGAATGGGATGTTGTAGAAAGAGGAATCAACCCAAAGGCAGCTTTAGCTTTAGACAAGGGAAAAGAAGTCTTAGATAAAGATGCTGAGGAATCCAACCAAGCAGAAATTATCAAGAAACAGGCTTTTGATGCAAAAACTATTTATTCTTTATACTACGCCTTGTTTCCTGTTGAATATAACAAAATTTATTCATGTGAAACAGCTAAAGAAGTTTGGGATAGGCTTTATGTCATTTATGAAGGAACATATTGTGTAAAGGAGACAAAAATAAATATCTTACTTGGTCAATATGAATATTTCAAAATGAAGCCTGGAGAGTCTATTGGAGATATGTTCAGCTGATTTACAGAAATTGTAAATGGATGGCATATCAAGGTCAAGCAATTTCTGCTCTAATGAAGGTCAACAAACTTTTGCGAGGACTTTCAAAGGACTGGAATCATGTGAAGACATCAATTTTGGAGATACAAAGACTCATGCCTCTCTCTATTGACGAGCTGATAGGCCCTCTTCAATCATATGAAGTGGAATAGATCAATGACGAAGATGATCCAAAATGTAAGAAGTCAATTGCGCTTAAGTCTAATGCTGATTCTGATGATACAAACACAGATGATGACATGGATGATGAGGAATTGGCTCTTATGATAAAGAAATTTAGAAAACTAAATAGGAAAAGAAGAAGATTGAACTGAAAAAAAGCAAAGCAAGCGAAATTCCCAGAAAAGATCGATGGAAGATGTTGAAACAAGCAATCATGTGATATGCTTTGAGTGCAAGAAGAAGGGACACATCAAGCCTAACTGTCCCTTGCTAAAAAAGAAGAAAGGAAAGTATGAGAAACACAAGAAAGCTCTTAAAGCATAAACCTGGAGTGACACAAAATGTGAGGAAAGTGAAGAGGGGTTTGCAAATATCTGTCTGATGGATCACTCGGAATCAGACTTAGAATTAGAGTCAGATTTTTACACAAACTCAGAATCTAATAAGGAAATCGAGGTAAGTCATTCATAAATTCCTATTAAAGTTTCTAAGTATATAAATGAACTTGCTTGAACCTCAAATCTTCTCTTAAAAGGATTTCTGAACTAACGAAGGAAAATTCAAAGTTCAAGCGACAGGATAATTCTTGAAGAGAAAAGTTTGAGAGTCTAAAAAATGATTTTGATGATTTGAAAGAAAATGTTGATTCTCTTTCAAAAGAAAATGAATGTTTGAAAAATGAGATTTCAGATATTTCTACAAAGTTCTTCATAGGATCAAAAACTTTAGAGAAAATCCTTTTAGCTCAAATACCCTATTCTAACAAATTTGGTTTGGGTCTGAGTAAAGAAAGTACTCTTTCGATCGATTTTTCTAAAGTCAGGGAGAAACTTAGACAAAGACCTCTAAAATCTTTTTACAAAAATCATTTTCAAATTTTGTTTGTAAAACCTATTGGCCGGAATGCTCTTAAATGTTCTAAGTGTAACAGCTCAGAATATTTTGAGAATGAATGTCCTAAAATTTGGAGATTTGTTAAGAAGGATTGGACAAAGGCTATCTTTAAAACTAACTCATTAGGACCCAAGAAAATTTGGGTACCAAAGAAAGTTTGAGATTTCTTTTTGATTGTAGGTTTCTATTAAAAGAAAAAGCAAATGGTACTTGGACAATGGTTGTTCTAGACATATGAGTGGAGATTCAAGCATGGGAGAGTGGACATAGGCTTGAAAATTGAAATTCCAAAGTTTGAAACCTTTCCAACCACTTGTTTTTCAACGACGGCGCTTACATATTGTATTCAAGAGAGAAAATCATAAGAAGAGTGACTTAATGAGAGAAAAAGAAAACTTCCATTGAGTGTTTGGACTCGAAACATTGTACTTCTCTATTGATACTTTAGTGAATTTCAGTCAGAAGGCTATAAGCGTGGGAGAGTGGATATAGGCTTGATCTAACCCGAGCCATTATAAGTCTCGTGTGCAATTTTCTCCTCCCTTAACTCTTTTTAGCTTTATCCGTTACAGTTTTCTTTTAAATTTCTCAAAAATCTATTCCATCTCTTATTTGAGTCTGAATGTTCTTTAGAAGTTTGGTGGCGCTTTTAATTAGACTTTGACTTATTCACAAACTTTGCTTGCAACATAATATATTTTGCATTTAATTGTTAAATTTTTTTAACACATATTCATCCCTCTCTAGGTGGTAGTACTAGCATTTTCAATATTATCATGTCTCAAAATCTGATTCCATTCTTCTTCCCCATTATTTTTCCCCAATAATTTGAAAAAATTATTTTGCAATAGTGGAGTCAGAGTTTATCAAAGTCATGAATCAAGACATAATAAAACTGGATTTTTTTGATGGCAACAATTTTGCTTGTTGGAGTGAAGGAACTACCCAACAATTGCAACACTAGCTACACAATCAACGATTGTATGAAGAGTGCCAAAGCGAAGTGCAATTCCAAATTATCCACAAATCTGAGCAAGAAATCGCTCCCTCTTTCTAGGCCCATGGGAGTCAACAACTGCAAGATTGCGGATGAAGTATGAGAAGACAACAATGAATCGGTTGACCACTTGCTACTTGTCCAGTCCAATCTCTCCAGCATCGTGCATAAGGTAATTGAATGAGAAATATCCAATGATGCCAAAGGGGCTTTTGAATCACATTTGTAATTACATTTCACCTGAGGATATTCTGTATTTTGTAGAATTTTGGGAGCATCATATATCCTATGTTTTTTGATCCACATCTCCCAATCTAAGGGGTATGCTCTATAGAAGTAAACAAATTTGTGAGTTTTCATGAGTATCACTAAGATAATATATTATGCATTGCTTACTACATCCTTGAACGAAGATTTAAATGAGGATCTTTACATGAAACAACAAGAGAGTTATGTTCTTCGTGGAAATGAAAGGAGAGTATGTCAATTAGTTAAATCTCTTTTTGGGCATAAGCAAGCTCCTAAGTAGTGGCATGATATTCCTTTTCAATGTATATAATACATTATACTAGATCGATATTACTTTTTCTATATGTAAGTTGAGTAGATTTATTAGTGTTGGAGAAAACTTCCTTATGTGTTTTGAAGTTGACAAAATGTTTCCATCAGTCTAGTCTGAAGACTTGCAGACTCTTCCGTCAAAGTTTGAAGACCGCCAGATTTAAGTTTTAAAGTCTGCCCTCATTGACAGTTACTAGACCGATTAAAAAGACTTATCCAGAATTGAGTATTTATTTAAGGATTTGATTCCAGCGGCTAAAGAAGTTTCTCACGGCTGGAGATAGCATCTCAAGATCTTTTATTCATTTTAAATTTGATACGAGTAAACTGGATTTGTTGATTGGCAAGGTATACTTGGAAGGTTCTACTTATGGAAACCTAGATCCTGATTGTATGGGCGAGCAGGATTGGTGAGCTATCATCACATTCCTTAAGTAACTTAAGATCTCCCTAATTGATTATGTCCAACGGGTAGATTGGAAGAACTCCTTTGGAAGGTGCCAACGGACATGAAGGCATGAAGGAGTATATAAGGAAGAAGCTCTAGTTATTCAAGTGTGTGCGTGATAGAGAAATTCCAAAGTCTGAAGCTCCTTGTTTTTTGTTGATTCAATTGTTGAGCGAGAAATTTGTACTTAAAAGAGAGTTTAGATACTTGTGAGACCTTGAGGAAGTGTAGCAAAGTCTCTACACTGTGGATTCAAGGACGTGATACTGTAACGACTCTTTTGATTCATAGTGAAATCCAGCCGGTGGGCTGTTAGTGCGGGAGAGTGGACGTAGGCTTGGATTAAGCTGAACCACTATAAACTCTGTGTTTATTTTCTCTTATCCCTGAACTTCTTATTTATGCTTACTAGTTGTTCATTCATTTAAAAGTTGAATTCTGTCTTATGCCCAACGTTTATTGAAACCAAAAATATCTTTTTAAGTCCTGTGAAAATTCTTATATACACCTATTCACCCCCCTCTAGGTGTATTCACTAGCCCCTTTCAACTAGTAATTCAAATATATAATAAAAATTTGGGATTGTTCTGTAATAATTTTTTGGATGTATTAGAACGATATACTGATGCTAGTTGGATTACGAGTATGGGTGATAAATATTCAACTTTTGGATGGATTTTCACATTGGGTGGATGTGCTGTATCTTGGGTGAGTAAGAAATAAACATGCATTACACACTCAACGATGGATCCCGAATTCATTGTTTCTGCAGAAAATGAGAAAGAGGTTGAATGAATTAGAAATTTGTTATTGGTGTCATGTCCCGAATCCCGAGCATGCGAATATATCATGACGGTCGATTAAATTGCGATGTGCCAAGATGTGTCACCGACCATTCTTTTTATCTTTTGATTAAATGCATGCGGAAGCATTTTATATAACCACTCAGTCAACCAACAAGGAATAGGGATAGTAAGAACATCTTAACAAACTTTTCCAAAAGCATTTCTTTTATTTATAAACTTGTTAACCCTAGGAAGTTTAATAATTACAAACCTTTACAATGGTAACTTGCAACCAACCAACAAAACTAATAGGGGGTCAAGGTGAACCTAAACTTCTTCACTATGAGGCCAACTAAAACGTGATGCCAGACGCACCCATGGTGGCTCTCCATACTACTGGCCTGAAATTAATAAACAACAACGGGGTGAGATAAAATCTTAGCGAGTTAATAATCTAAGCCTCGATTAGGATGCTAATTCTCCTTGGAGGCAGTCTAAATACGCAACCGCATACAATCTTACCTTGCCTTGGCATGCCCCTGCACATTAGTACATCATATATGGCAATACCAATGCAACAAGTATGAATAACAATCAGAACACATTCCGCAATAACCAAGTGCACTATCAAACACACGTGTTTTAATTATTACGACCCCTCGAGATACGGCCGGTCTTCCCTAATTGGGCATTGTCCCGCCTCATTAGGCACGGTATCGTCTTGAATCCCCACCTAGACGACATTCTATAAAGGAACATCGGTTCGGTCTCAATTGCGACTCAACATCCAGACCCCCGCCAGGCATCTGATAAATATCAGGCATTGCCCCCAAACTCCCATTGGGTGACGGATTCGATTAAATGACCACACGAACACACTAACAATCAAGCCAATTTTATTTGCCATTAATTAGCCTAGTATAAAAAAGTGCATGCTCAAATAACAAGTTTCGGCAATCTTTACTCTTAAAATTGTGGTAAAATATTTGCACGTGTTCACATATTTAAAATCAACCTGTCAAAATTTGCACGCTTCCATTTTAAAACCATATTACCCCATTTAACACATAAAGCCGGCGTTTGAACATGACATCTCACAATTCTCTATTTTTCTTGTCCATAAAACCTTCTTTGGAAATTTTTCAAAAAGGCCTATAATTGCACAATCAATAATATGGCATAGCAAGTTCAGACAATCGGGATTAAGTATAAACTCATCCATAAAAACGAGTATAAAATTCTACTTAATGACTAATCCGTCATTAATTACACTAATCACGATTAAGTAAGCTAATCACAATTAATTAGGCTAACTATGAGTAATTAGGCTAATTGTGATTAATTAAACTAAATTCAATTAATTAATCTAACTATAATTAATTAAAAATTAATCAATGTTAACTAAAATAATTATGATTAATTAAACTAATTACGATTAAAAAAAATATTTAAGATTAATTAAAATAAACCCAATTAATTAATTTAACCACGATTTATTAAGTAATTGTAATTACTTAAACTAATCGCACTTAACCTTAATTTAAATCGTCCTTAAACATGATTAAGGCTAAAACATACTTATTTAGCACTGATCACCATTAGTCTAAACTAAACTCACCACTAAACGCAATTAACTACTTAATCAAGGATTATGAGTTGATTCATGAGTTTTTCGACAGCGGCAACGGCAGCGCGACGGCGTTAAGGACGTGATGCTCACGGCTCGAGCGGAGACTCGACAGCGACGACGACAGGAGCTCAAGCTCACGCCTTGAGCTTGCTTGAGGCGGTGGTGCTTGGTGGAGATGGTGGTGGTGGTTCAACAAGGCTTGGCTTGGGCGGTGGTGCTTGGCGGTGGCAGCTCGGGTGGACGGTGTGAGGGACGTAGTGGTGAAGAAGGGCAATGGACGGTGGTGAATGGGTGGCAATAAATGGCTCGAGTGGGCGGCAAAACTTGGGAGGCTCGATGTGGCTCGCGGTGGAAGGACGTTGCGAGGGGCGGCATTGAGCAGACCGCAATGATGTGGGTGGTGGCGGTGATGGATGGTGGTGACGAAGGAGGTGTGGTGAAGAAAAATGAAAGAAGAAGAAGATGAGGAGGATGCGGCCACAATGGAGAGGGGAAAGAAATAATGAGGGAATAGAGAATGGGGAGCGGGAGGGGAAGGGGAAACGTGAGAGAGAGGGAGAGACGGGGAGAGTGAGAGAGAGAGAAAAAGAAAAAAAAAGAAAAAGATTTTCCCCAAAATTTCTTCCAAAATCTCATCAATCTTCCCACCAACTCTCCCCTAAAACCTTCAATGCCAAGTATTTTGTCCCCTCAATATCCTCTTATTTTTCTTTTTCCTTAAAGTCAAGATTTTTCCAACAAATCACAACTTTGCCATTGGGTCCGGTTTCCTTTCTGATTTCCAATTTCCGTTCGGCAGTTCATTTTCCGAAAAATTTCGAATTTGTTGATAATTTGATAGACAATGAGGCGACGTCCAATAAATTAGTCTCAAAAGTTTGATACTTGAAATCGAATTAAATTTCATGGTTAAAAATCGATTGAATGCGACTTTAGTATGACCTAAATTATTAGGTGGCTTTTAGGGATTCTTGCGCAATTGCCTCATGGTTGATAATTTCGATCCACATTTGTGCCTCTTCGAATTGTGGACGACTCTCAGTTGTCATGTAATTGCCAGGGTTCAATTACGTACCATGTGTATAATATCAATAGAAAATTGATTTATCATCGTTCAATGCGAATATGGTAATCGTGCGAAATCACTCACGAACCGACTACGTACTTCTGTCAAATCAATTTATATTCACTCGCTAATTGACTTATAATAGCGTAATATTCACTCTTGTCAATCCTTATGGTCGAGCGGTCGATCTCTGATTGAATTCTCTGGTCTTTCGCGTTTTAAACCTTTACGGCCCCACCCAATAAATTAGTTAACTAGTGATTGATTAGTTTATAGTAAAATAATTATAAGTGCATCCATGAAATAACTATTTCATTTATTTCGAAATATGGGCCAAATTTCAGGATATTACAATTGGACATCAAATTGGGGTTTAGTGTTATGCCTTCTATTTTTATTCATTGTGATAGTCATGCTAATTTGGCAAAACCTATAGTAGCACTTATAATGACAAGTCTAGACATATCGGTTTAAGACATGAGTACATGAGGAAATTGATTTAGAATGGTACCCCAACAACTGTTTATGTGAGGTTAAGCAAGAATTTGGCCGATTCTTTTACAAAGGCTCTACAAAGAGATGTGGTTGAGGTGAGCCCAAAGGAAATGGGGTCGAACCATTAACTAAAATCACCAGTGATGGTAACACGACCTAATACTAGAATATCACAAGTTATAAGTAGGGATGAGCATGGTTCCAAGATAGAACCTGGAACTGAAGAATTGGATCAATGGGAACCTATCCGATTCCAGGTTCTAAGATATGCAGGGTAGGTTCCAAATTCCAAAAATTTGGGGAATTTATTTCGATGGGTAGGTTCTAGGTTCTAGGTAGGTGGAATTTGAGACCTAGAATCTAAAACAAGTTTTTGTATTTTTCTTGGTCTATGTCTTCACACGATCCTGTGGTATTTTATGACGTTTGACGATTAGTGTATAGTTTGGAACCACTAATCTGAGCTTTCATTTATGACTGAAACCTCTACTTTGTTAATGTCTCATATCTTGTGTGTGTTTAAACATAAATTATGATTAGTGGATTATGACAGCAAGTGGTAGTCATTAAATATGATGATTCACTACAATCGTTCAATTAATAATATAAGTGAAATCTAGATAAAACTTGGAACCAACCCTGAAACTTTTGACATGATAAGTTCCAAGTTCAAAAAAATAAGGAATCTGTTCCAGCCTAGCCTTTACGAAACTTGAAACCGCCTACCCCTAGTTATAAGTTTTAATGGGTAAAAACAATTCACTGATAGTGATCGTTTGGTACTGATATTAGCTGGGACATAAGAAGTCGGCATCGTTTGTTACGTTTTGTAAACTGAATTAATTTTTTAATAAAGTATAATACAAATTAGTAATGTGTTTATTAGTAATAGAAACACAAATAGATATTTCACCTATATAAGCTTAGAAGTGGTGCTCTAAAGAGCTCATGAGACAAGTACAAGCATAAGGCCATAATATTAGGGGTGATCGGGTCCAGGGTGGGTAGGGTCTAGACGTGGACCTTGTACCCGACCCTGTTATAACCGGTTCCTCTTTTCCGGACCCTATACCCGACCCTATTTGTATTGGACCCTGTACCCGACCCACCCTGTTTTTCCGATCCGGTTCCAGGGTCAACCCTGTTTCCATTGGAACCTGTTTTGCAATCTTCCGATATCCTATACGACTTTGAATTTTATATTAATAAGCGAAAAAATAACGTAATCCTCCTAATTTATATTGAAACATTAAGCACTGGTAATAAATTAATACATGAACATTTGGAATAAACGAAAAATTAAAGATCCATAGGGCTAATTATAATAAATAAAATCCTAAGGCAAAGAATTAACATCAAACATGGGTTTAATATTAGTCTTATTCCCACAACTACTACATGAAGCTACTCATTTATTCAAGCATAACTCTTTATACAAAAGAGAAATTAGGCAAGCCAATCCATGTGATACACAAGAATTTGGTGGCGACGAACACCGTCCGTCCATCAGACGGTGCGAGAGGGAGCCGGTGAGGGAGGGAAGCAAGTGAGGAAGATGAATGACAAAGGAGAAGTGCCATGCGTGTTTGAGAGAGCCAAGAGGAAAAATATCATGTGATTGCGAGAGTAAAAATAGAAATCAGAAGAAAAAAAATGTTTTGGACCTCTACTTACAAAACCGGTCCAAAAACCGGTTTCCGGGTGGGTAATCACTTGGACCTTGTTCCCGGACCGGTTTAAACCGGTTCCAAATTTTGGGAACCTGTTCCTGGACCGGTTTCAATGGAAACCGGTTCCCGACCCTGTTTTCCGGGTGGGCCGGTCCGGGAACAGGGTATACCCGGTCCGGTTGCACACCCCTACATAATATTGCTACAGACATTATGAACTTCTCGTTGAAACAAGAGAATAGTATATGCATAGTATGTCTGATTCTATTATTAAAGTGGCATGTTTAAAGTATATCTACTTGAAACTTTTATAGAATTTTGAGATATTTGCACTAAGTAAAGGTTTACTTCAAAAGAAACCTTTATGTGGAGGATATTTTTATCAAAAGGATCAATTTAAACTCATGCATTCCCATGAATGTAGTATATCAAATGGATCAAAACTTTTAAATAATTGTTCTCAAGAATTCACATAGTTAGAGATGAACTACCTAATCACTCGAGATGGGTTACCATCCGATTTGCTTGTATAATATATAACATGTGATTGGGCAATTCTCATACCTTTAATGAGATATATGGTGATTTTAGTTTTAAAGAAATTTAACCCTTGATATTCAATCACTTAAAAGAAAGAAAATAAAAGCCTGACCATTAGTATACAAGAAAAAATTAAGAAAATGAATTTTTATAATGGAAAATATAGCATAGCAAGTAATGTTGATTAATTAAACACATCATCTCATTAGACTCGTCAAAATGGGTCGTTGACCCATTTCTTTAACCTATATGGGTGAAACCATTAGGGGTTGCTCTAGTAGCTACCCTTCTTACATGGTAGGGTGAGGTGAAGAGTTCGATTTTTGACCTTCTTTGGGGGGGGGTGGGGGGTGGGGACGTTAAATTTTAAGTGTGGGGTTTGACTCCATGCTTTGTAAAAATATAGAACAAAAGTCTAAGAGTAAGTCAAGAGTTGGAGTAAGAGAGGCCAAAAACAAAAAAAAAAAAAAAGAAAGAAACTCATATCGGTGTTAAATAAGTTAGTTATATTAAATAAATGGGCTGTAAATGGGTTTATGCATAATATGGGTGTTTTTTTTTTGGTCTGTCATAATATGGGTGTTAAATGGGTCATAAGTGGGTCAAAAATGAGTTTACAACTTACTTAGACTCAACTCATATTTATGACTTTCTCTTGATTCTTTCTTGTCCTCACTCAATCTTTTGCTCGCTTACTCTATACTTTCACCTCAGTTTGAGAATGAGTTCTCGTCAATTATGTTAAATCTAGAAGTATTTTAACAATATGACTCGGGTTGAGTATGTGTCACTAGATTTGGATTATATGGAAATGGGTCCAAATGGGTTAAATGGGTTTATTTGGATAGGACCGTTTTTGACTTGACCTAACCCACTTATTTAACGTATCTACATTTCATCGATAGAGGACGGATTTGCTACTGTTCGTCACAAAAATAATAATAATTAGGGACGGAATTAAATAGTCAGCTTGTTTCACTATCAGTGGTTCTAGCAAAATTAACAGATTTAAGAAGAATTTATGAATTTTCTATTGCAAGGTTTAAGCTGTTTAGATTAGAGAAGATATATCTAATAAGATGTCATGCTTTGTTGACCAATTGATGGAAGATGAAAACCATATGAATTAACAAATCACGCGGTGATGTTGTAATACTCAATTTGCAACGTCAAGGGAATAGACAAGAGAGCGTTGCGCATGTTGCAGGCTTGTCCTGGTTCACAATAAAAATGGTTCAATTTGAATGTTTGAAGATTGGCTTTTGTTCTCATTACTTACTTCTAGGAAGATTGGCTCCACGAATAAAATTGTTGGGAGAATAACAACGCAAGTGCTATAACTTTTATGCAGCGCTCACTTGAGGGCTATAATTTTTTTTTTTCGCTCACTTAGGTGCTATATTGAAGTAAAATTGATCATTTAAGTACCATTTGCGACAAATCATCTTAATCCGACGTGAAATCTTGTAACTTTTTATTATTATTTTGAACTTTGTTTTTATTTTATTTTTCGAGGCCGATTAGGGCGAGGACCGCCTCAACCTCAACTGCAAAGGCCTTGGGTGAGGCCACCATGACCCTCACTAAGTCTGGGTAGCTGCGGGCGAAGTTGCCTTGCCCAAATCTTACGAGGGCCTTTGCGGCCTCACTTGTGGCGGGCGAAGCTCTTGTAGACGATGGTCCTCACCCTCGACCTTGGTAGTGAAGCCCCTCACCAAAGATGGATGAGGCAGCTTCACCCATGACCACCCAGACTTGGCAAGGGCCTTCGTGGCCAAGGGTGAGGCCCTCGATGAGGGGAGGGCGAGTGCTGGCGATGACCCTTGCTAATCCTAAAAAAGGAAAAAAATAAAAAAAGAAAAGAAAAGAAAAAAAATATTAAAAAATATTAAAAAATTGTCAACATTAGCACCGATAAAGTCACATGAGACGACTGACGTCCATGTTGGATTTTCCAAGTGAGGCGAATTGACAATGATCCTCAAGTGATCGCTTTATAAAATTTACGGTATTTAACTAACCAAAACAAATTATGATATTCAAATTAGTGCCGTACAAAAATTGAGTTATTTGCGCGTTCTTACACCAAATTGTTGGAAATCTCACGTGGTAGTACCCCACCATGTCTATTGTCAATTCTCGTGCATGGGGATGCGTTCCACTTTTTTGACATGAGGGAACGCGCATTTTATTGTTGATCTTTCCATTTTATATTTGGGCAATCTGTTTGGGTTTGAACTCATAATTTACTTCATTTAGAGTACTTCATAGACTTAGAGTGATCCGTTTGAAATAAGCTTTTCGACATTAAAACACGTGTTATTTCGTACAAAACGAGTTTTTCTTACTCTATCAGCACGTTCAGTTGATTAGAAGATGGTCTGGGTTTTTTTTGTCCAAATTAGGATCACTGGCCACCTTATAACTTTTGTCAAAAAAAGGTTATCATAAAGATAGTGCTGGTCTTAAGCTAAGAGTCGATGGAATAATGGACCCGAATAAGACTTCCAATGATTTTTAATTTGCAAACACATGATGTTGTTGAAGGGAAATGGAAAAGAATTCTGACTTTTTAAATTGGAAAAAAAATTAAAAACTCCAAATTATACTTACTGTTATACGATTCCTCTAAACTTTTTTTATGTCACTAAAAATCCCAAAGTTGTATCCAAATAACATGTTTACACTCTATTAGGTTTAGTTAAAAATTGCCTTTAAAAGGCTAAAGTGGTTTTGATGTGGGGCTAATGTGGTGCCAGACCAGCGGCACATCAAAAAAAGATTAAAACTAAAAACTAAAAAAGGAAAAAATTTGAAAATTAATATTCATTGTCTCGCTCGACCAAAGCTCCTCCGCACTCGTCCATCCTTTGCCCATTGTTGCCTGGACCTCCAGTGGCCTTTGTCGGCCATTGCTTGACCCCCGCCAAGTCTGGCCGTAGCTTCGAGGTTGGATTTGTCTTTGAAGCTCGGAGGGATTAGTTAGTATAGATAGCTCAAGTCATAACGTCCAGTCACAACAAGCACATTGTTGACGAAAACTACTCGGCTATCAGCCTTGCAATTATCAGGGCCTAGGTGAAGAAACTTAGTCTCCAATATACAGCTTTGACGCTTCTATGGAGAGACCCCTTTGATGCTGCTGAGCTTCTCACTTATGTTCAGATCACGGCGATCACATTGTCGATCAATTTTCCGAGCTAGCCTCGCAATCCTCAGGTCCTGTGAACAGGACTTGGTTCTCTTATAAGCTCCTACACATAAATTTAAGAAAACCAATTTTAATAATGAAAAACATAGCATAACAGGTAATGTAGATTAATTATGGACCCGCTCATCAATAGAGGACGGTCTTGCTATTTTTCTTTGTGAAAAAAAATTAGGAATCGAAATAAATATAATCGCTCATTTTATCTTTAGCAGTTATACCAAAATTAGAAATTTCAGAAGATATTATGAATCTTCTGTCTCAAAATTTAAGCTGTTTAGATTAAGGGAAATATTTCTAAATAAATGTCAAATTTTCGTCAACCAATTTATAAAGATGAAAACCATATAATTTAAGCAATCACTCGTTATGCCATATAACACAGGAGTTGCGCGGGGTTTAGCCTGACCGTAGACCGCAACAGAAGTAGTGCAATCTAATGAAGTATGAACAGAGAAAGAAGGTTTGACATCGACAATAGAGTAGAGTTGTTGGAAATATCACGCGGTAGACCCCACCACCATGTCGATTGTCTCATATTTGCTTCATCTCACAATCTTTTTGACAATCGTGTTCATACATTGACCTTATATAATTAATATCAGAGCATGTTTGATTTGGTATATGATTTTGCTTTCAACATGTTTTACCCGAAAGTCTTGAGATTAGTATAATGATAAAAGAAAGTGCTTGTATGTGTGGAGTAAAGACACGGCACGAATGTAGTTTTCCAAATACATATTTGGATAATCCATTTGGATCTAATTTCATGATTTACTTCGTCTACAGTATTTTATACACATGGAATTATCTGTCTGAAGTAAGCTTTTTCATGTTTAGAAAACGTATCGCTCACATGCAGAACAAATTAGTTTAACCCTACCTACACGTTTGGCTGATTGGAAGATTGTCTAAGTTATTATCAAAATCAGGATTCCACCGACCATCTTTGACTTTTGTCGCAAAGGTCATCTCATGGAGATCGAGCTGGCCTAAGGTAAATAGAAGGGTCGACGTAGTAAAGGAGCCGAACGAGACTTCCAATGATCTTTATTTTGGTAACAAATTAAAAGAATTCTAATTTTTTTTTGATTTAACAAGCATTTTCTTTTATCATACTCAGTATTGCGCATTAACGTTGATAATGCAAATGATTTCAATGAAAGATAATATTGATTGATTATTTTTATTTTAGGAGTACAAGAAATAGTCAACACTTATTTTCGCATAATTTAAGAAATTAGCTCAATCCTCCTATCCATAATTCTCTTTCAAATCCAACAAAATAAAATTCTCTCTACCATGAAATTTAACTATCCGTTGTTACATATAGATTTTCCGAACAATATCTTATTACATCCTTAGGATTAACTTTATATGCATTTGAACTCATAAATTAACCAATGAATAATTTGTAAATAGAGTACTTACACTCTCCATTCAGCAAACTTCTTTTCATTTTATGTATTTATTTATTTATTTATAAGTGAAAATAAGGAAGTAAGAGAGATTGTTCACGGGGAAGAAACCCCTTGCTTATGAAAGGCATCGTCATTCGCAGATCCCTAGTAATGGAGGCGTTCCTTCTTCTAGTTCCCACTCGAAACACCTGACTTTTACTTACACACAACTCAATGATCCTACCTCGTCGGATAATCCCTTCTTGCGTCCCCACTCCTTTTCCGAGCCTCCTCCTCCTCCACCTCTTTCTACTACTTCCGCCACTAACCATCGCCAAATTCTGGAATGGACCTTCATCGGTCAGTGTTCCCACCGTCTGGACCACCAGTAAACCTTACGACTTCAGTATAACCTATATGGATGTGGTTGTCGGTTTCAAGGTCGTGCTTTCCAGGCTAAATTCGGGACCAAGTTTCTTATGTGGCTTCATTTGCTATGATGGCGGTGGTTGCTATTTTCACTTGCTTATTTTCCAACCGACGCAAGACGTTGAAAACATCAAACCACGGTCAGTTTGGTCCATTCGAAGCAAATCCAATATTGACACTGCGGAAATGCGACTCACCCAGGAGGGCGATTTGGTTTTACTGGGTGCCGATAGAAAAAAATATTGGTCCACAAATACCGCCGGCAAGTCAATCGTAGGTTTAAACTTGACTGAAGTTGGAAATCTGGTTCTCTACGACAAATATGACACCATCATTTGGCAGTCTTTCGATCACCCTGCAGACGTAATTGTTCCTGGACAGGAGCTCCGTCCCGGCATGAAGCTAACAGCGACATCTACAGCATCGGATGGGACAGCGTGGTTCCACACGTTCGCCACTGATGATCATACGGGCTTTGTTGCATCTGTAAGGGCAGGTTCTTCTCTCCTAATTTACTACAAAACGAGCAATTTAAGCAGAATGAAGAGCGACAATGGACAGGTTGCAGCACTTTACAAAAATGGATCCTTCGGTGAGTTTGAATTTCCCCCAACGTCATTGCCTCAGTTCATCCATCTGGCGGGTTGTGGGCATTTGAAGAATTTTGTTTATGACGAGGACTTAAAATTTGGAAGCCGACGGATCTTCTTGAGGATCAAGTTCATGCTTGTGCTTATCCATTCGTGTGTGGAAGTTATGGCATTTGTTCACATGGCCCTCAATGTGTGTGTCCCAAGGAGACAGAGCAAATTGAAGAGAGGGAACCGTCTCACGGCTGCAATCGCAGCTCACCGATCTCTTGTGATTCACTCAATAACACTTTCAAAGCAGTTGAGAAGGTGACCTTCTTTGCTTTGGAGAACAATTATATGAGTGCAAACATCTCAAACACAACTGCAGAGAGTTGCAAGGAAGCTTGTTTTAGGAAAGGGTGTTCATGCACAATGGCACTATTTCATAACCAAAGCATTTTCTCCGGTGGAGACTGCTATCTATTATCAGATTCATTTTCCCTCATGGACGACTCTTTCGGGACCCATTCCACCCTAGCATTTATCAAAGTCAACAATAGTTCAAACATCTTCATGCCATTATCAACCTTTCCAAGAAAAAGAAGGGGACGAGCAGTTTTACTACTAGGGATCACTTCTGTTGCAGTTTTGATGATATCAGTAAGCCTATTTGGGTTGTTTATTCAAAGTAAAGTGAGAAAAAATGAGGTTGAGGATGATGACCCAAACTTACCGAGGCTTCAGATAACTAGATTTTGTTATGAGGACCTAAAGGCCATGACAGGTGATTTCACCATCAAGCTAGGGGAAGGAGGATTTGGCTCAGTGTTTTAGGAACTTTACCCAACGGCATTAGGATTGCAGTCAAGCGCCTTTATGGTTTTGGTCAAATGAATAAGTCTTTCTTGGCTGAGGCCGGAACCATTGGCACTATCCATCATGTCAATCTGGTAAAACTACTTGGATTTTGTGCTGAAAAATCATTTCGGCTTTTAGTTTATGAGTACATGTGCAATGGTTCTCTTGATAAGTGGATCTTCCATAAAGACCGAGAGTTTAACATCTGTTGGCAAGTGAGGAGAAAGATTATTATCGACATTGCCAAGGGACTAGCCTATCTCCATGAGGAGTGCCATCAAAAAATAATTCATTTAGACGTCAAACCCCAAAATATACTGCTGGATGAACATTTCAATGCAAAGCTCGCTGATTTTGGGTTGTCAAAGTTAATTGAGAAGGACCAAAGCCATGTCATGACGACCATGCGAGGAACACCGGGTTATCTTGCTCCAGAGTGGCTAAGCTCTGTAATCACGGAAAAGGTAGATGTGTACAGTTTTGGCATTGTGATGTTAGAAGTCCTATGTGGAAGGAAAAATGTGGATCGTTGTATGCCGAGTGATGAAGTGCATATGTTGACACTTTTCAAGTGCAAAGCAAAGCAAGAACAACTACTGGAAATGGTTGATAAGTCCAATGGTGACATGCAACTACACGGCCAAGAAGCTGTCCAGATGATGAAAATCGCAGCATGGTGTTTGCAAGATGATAGTAGCAAGAGGCCCCCCATGTTGCAAGTGGTTAAATGCTTGGAGGGCTCAGTTGATATAGAAGATGGCTTGAGGTACAGCTTCTCAGTTCCTTCTGGTCACGGGGATCACAGTGTTGATGATGCTACTCGGTACTGCCCTCACAATTGTCAGGTCCTAGGTGAACAAAACCAGCTTCGGACATAAACTCTGATGCTTAGATGGGTGACTTCTCTTGGCGTTTCGGCCATATAAATTTTTTGTCCTGTAGTCATACTTTTTAATGAAATTCTAAGTCGCTTGTCATTTTCGTTTAATTGGTTGAAAGGTCATGGTACAAATGAAGATTCCAACCACAAATCAGTTTGCAGTAGATAATCCTCAATTCCATCACTCTTTCTCGTTGCAATCCAAACACAGAATGGACATCAAGGAAACCTTTCTCGTAAGATTCCTTTTGTAAATCACCATACTGTTTCTTGCTGTCATGACTACGGCATATGATTTTTCTCGTTTCCAAACAGAGGAGCAAGTTGACACACAATGCACTTTGTCCTGTTTAAACGCAAAAGTTATAAAATATCACGACCGCAAATGCAAAGTGAGCAACCAAAGCATTGTCGGAATCGGCCGGTAACAACAGTGGGCAGACGCCATGAGCGGCAGGGCAAGCAATAGCGCTCCAGAGCCGGACGATGAGTCGCCTCCATGGGACTACTTCTTTGATGTTGCTTCTCCGAGTCCGACTGTGCTTCCACGTGCTGTTTGGTACCGAACATCTCCACCTGTAAGAACAAGACTGGGGGATATATTGGTTGGGGCACGTAGAATGATTTGAAACGACACACAACGAGCGTTTGATTTAATGCCTGAGAGACGGTCGAAGGTGAGTCAAACCACTACGCTAGTGTGCTGAAATGAGCAGGGGCAGCCACGGATGATATGATTAGCATGGTGTCCGCAAGATGATTTTAGTAAGAGGCCTTCCATGTCTGTAGGGGTTAAATGCTTGGAGGGATTAGTTAGTACAGATAGCTCAAGTTATGGCTTCTCAGTTCCTTCGGTCACAGCAAGCAAATTGTTGACGAAGTTACTCAGCTATCAGCCTTGCAATTATCAAGTGCTAGGTGAAGAAAACTAGTGTCTAATGTCAGCTCTGACGCTTCAATGGAGAGACCCCTTTACTATTGCTGATCTTCTTAGTTCTTTTAGATCATGGTGATCCCATTGTCAATCAATTTACCGAGTGATAATTGAAAAGTGCTGTCAATTATAATGATAATAGAAAATATACAAGCATCTTAAATTGTCCCTAAAAAAGAAGACAAGACAAAGTAAAACAATAATCCCTATTGCAAAGCCTAAACGCTTATCCAAATCCAATTTTAGGTTTTAGTTCTTTAAAGGGTTTTCCACTTTTTCTAAAATTTTCTGATTTTTTTTATTGATTTTCGAATTTTCTAAATTTTTTGTTATTTCATCAAGTTTTAAAACTTTTTTATCATTTTCTGAATTTTTAATTTTTTAAAAATTTCGAATTTTTTTTATTTTTTAATATTTTTTATTTATTGTTAATAAAAAAAGGGGTTCGGACCGGGTCAAGAGACCTGACCCAACTAAACCGACCCGAACCCTTTGGATCGGGTTGGACTAAAAACATTAACCCTAAAAGCCTGCTCCGAATTAATTATAAAAGCCCATAAACTTTTTTTATTTTTAACTCTTCTTTCGGCCCACTTTTTCAAATGAGCCCAGCCCACAACAGAACATCCCCTAACCTTTCCATTTTTCTACAGTTTCTTTTCTTTTTATCTTTTTTTTTTTTAAATTTTTTTTAATTCTTTTCTCTTTTTTTTTTTTTTTTTTTTTTTTTGGGTCCATTTCCATTTTGTCTTATTCCCCTTCATCCCCTACCTCTCGCCTCCTTCCCGTCTCTTCACGCCGAACCAGCGAACGTCTCCCTCCACGTCTGCAACTCCTATTTCCAGAAATTAACACTCTCGACGCCAACACTTCTTTAGCCGCCGACTAACATTCTGCACCGGACGTCGATAACGGACGTCCGGCGACAACGCCGGATCTGGCCCGCTCGGCCGGGAAACCACTCATCACCGGCCCATCACCGGTGACGGTCGGAGCGAGCTCGCCCTTTTGCGACGCTTATTTTTTTTTTTTTCACACAAACTAACAAAAACTTATATACACTGAGCAGAAGCACATACGATCAATGAATAGGGAATAGAAAGCTAACCGAACCGGGTTTGAGCCATGAACAAAACCGACGAAGAAGATGAAGGTCCGGCGAAAACGACCTTAACTTCACCTAAAACCTCGTGAGTCCATCGTTCAAGCGGAAGTTTATGAAACGCAGCAAAGCCAAACGAAAACCCACCCGGTTTAGGGACGTTTCTTGCTGTGGTACGGTCGCCGACATGTCTTCAAAGGACAACCGGTGCCCCTTTCTATCCTCCGGTGAAGCAGCGAGCTCGACAGAATACCGCGTCCTGTTGCGGATGAAAGCGGTGGCCGGCTGCACCTCAACCGAGGCTGAAGCCAAGCTCCGACGATCCCTCTGCTTCTACCTTCGGTGAACACTAGCCTCTCTCTTGCCTTCAGTGAACACCAGCATCCGGCCCACACGACTTCATCATTTTTTTTAATCATTTTTCATTTTTTATCATCATTTTTTATATGCTTTTTGCATTTTACCTTTTTTTTTTTATAAATTTTTATATTTTTGCAAAATAAATAGATATTTTAAAACATCGACAAAAATTTTGAGTGTCAACCCATCGGTTTATTGTTTTCAAGCAAACAATGAGCCCCCAACAAGTCTAATTTAATTTATTTAAAGATGCTTGACGACCTGTACGATTTCCATTCGGTTCAGATCAGCTCCATTGAAGCTTTGTGAAAATGTCTCGGTCACTAGCTTCTGGTCGAGTCTTGGGTTTTTGGGCTTGCCATTTTAAAATCACAGCAAGGTCCCTTCTGTTTCTAATACGAAGATGGAATGCCAGCATGAGACTGCTAAGCGGCACTTCTTCATATCGTGGGATGAACATCCAATGGGATGGCCGTTTTGCCATATTTTCCAAGATGCTAAGCATGTAGAGGGCCACTGTAAGCTCCGGCTCTTTCATTTCTACCATTTTCTTCCACTCTGCCTTCTTCTTTGGGCCATCGTGGGATTTTTATTGCTGTGACGTATGAACACATTAGGAGTCACTCATAGTGGAAGCAATTTCTTGGTTTGAATAGTTTCCTTCGGTCGATAGTAATGTTCTTGTTTGTTTTTCTAAGAATGTTTAATCTTCGTGTAGAACCAAACTGTGTTAGATGCACTGTCTTGACGAATGCTCAGTTCTCTACCATTAGTTTTCCCATTATCATCAATGAGACCTACCTAAACTTTTGTTCAGTCCATCAGCGACTAAAGCAGGTTATGAAGAACCTGCAAACTGCTTCAGGAACACAAGGAGAACTTTTCAGTTTAAAGGAAGAGATTAAAAGGTGTTTGATTGACCTTAGAAAAACCCAAACATGTTGGGTTTATGTATTTTTTCATTAAGATGAAAACCAATGTTGATGAAAAAGTATGTACATCTCGGGATATGGAATTCCTGAGCTGATTTCGCATGATCTATAGGCTGTATGAATTAAGATAATCATTTGGACCATTGTTTATGGTAAGTTTGGTTTACATGGTCTAAAGATCATATAATGTCTTTTCGGTATTTTCATTAATGTAGTCTATCAAAACGATCAAAAGGTAATTGTTCTCAAGAATTCACACATTGAAGAACCGCCCGATTGCTCTAGATAGGTTCCAAGAAAATTACCATCCGATTTGCTCGTAAATTACATAAAAGTTATTGGGCAATTCTTGTATCTCTACTGAGATACCCGGTGATTTTAGGTTTAAAAAAGTTTAACCATTGATATTCAATCACCTAAAAAGGAAGAAAATAAAACCTGGACCATTAGCGTCCAAGTAAAAATTAAGAAATTAAATTTTAACAATGGAAAATATAGCGGGAAAATTGTAACACGCAATTTGGAACATCATGGGAATGGATAAGATAGAGTTGCGCACCTTGTGGCCTTTCCGTGGTTCACAATAGAAATGTGAAAACTGAAGGTTTAAAGATTGGCTTTTGTTCTCATTACTTGCTTCTAGAAAGGTTGATTTCCTCAATAAAATTGCTGGAAATCTCACGTGGTAGTACCCCACCATGTCTATTGTCAGTTGTCACGCACGGGGATGTCTTTTGTGGAATTATTTGTTGATTGTTTTAAGCCTTCGTTTATTAAGAAATAAATCAAGAAAAAAGTTCATAATTTTGAATAGAGTTGATTCCTCTTGTATCATGTATACTTGATATTCGAAAATTGAACTAATTCGAATTGAATATGCATAATAAGCAATCGTTAACATGGGAATGACCGGATTAGATGGACGGAGAAGTTTTATTGCTCAATTCATCTTGTATTTGCTGAATTTCACTATTTTTCGGCGATTGTTTTCTCACTAATGTTCATATAATTACTATTGGTGTGCATTTGATTTGGTTTATGATTCTACTTTTGACATATTTTACCCAAAAGTCTTGAGGTTAGTATAACAAGGAAAGAAAGTGCTTATATGGGTGGAATAAACACATGACATGAATATAATATGATCTTTCCATTTTATATTTGAGCAATCTATCTGGGTTTGAACTCATGATTTACTTCATCTATAATATTTCATAGACTTAGAGTAATTAATTTAAAATTAGCTTTTTTGACATTAAAAATTGTGTTATTACGTACAAAACAAGTTTTTCTTACTCTATCAGCACGTTTAGTTCATTAGAAGATGGTATGTGGTTTTTGTCCAAATCAGGATCACTGACGACCTTTTAACCTTTTTCGAAAAAACTCGTCATGGAGACGGAGCTGGTCTAAAGTTAATAGAAGAGTCGATGGAATAATAGACCCGAATAAGACTTCCAATTATTTTTAATTTGCTAACACATGATGTTGTTGAAGGGAAATGGAAAAGAATTCTGGCTTTTTAAATTGAAAAAATAAAATAAAAATCCCAAACAATACCTACTGTTATATAGGTACTCTAAACTTTTTTTTTTTTGTCACCAAAATCCTCGAAATTGTATCCAAATAACACATCTACTCTCCATTAGGTTCAGTTAAAAGTTGCCATTACAACGCTTAAGGGGTTTTGACACGGCGCTAATGTGGCGCCATGTGAGTGGCACATCATAAAGAGATTAAAAATAAAACTAAAAACTAAAACAGAAAAAAAAATTGGAAATTAATGTTCATCGTCTTGCTCGACTAAAGCTCCTCCGCACTCGTCCATCCTTGCACATTGTCGCCTGGACCCCTAGTGGCCTTCGTCGGCCCTTGCTTGACTCCTGTCAAATCTGGCCATGGCTGCCGTGAGCTTGAGGATGGATTTGGGTTTGAAGCTTGGAGGGATTAGTTAGTATAGATAGCTCAAGTTATAGCGTCCAGTCACGACAAGCAGAATGTTGACGAAAATTACTCAGCTATCAGCCTTGCGATTATCAGATGCTTCTTTGGAGAGACCCCTTCGATGCTGTGGAGCTTCTCACTTCGTTTATATCACGACGATCACATTGTCGATCAATTTTTTCGAGCTAGCCTCGCAATCGTCATGTCCTGGGTGAACATGACTTGGTTCGCTTATAAGCTCCTACACATTAAATTTAAGAAAACCAATTTTAATAATGAAAAACATAGCATAACAGGTAGTGTTGATTATTTAAATGGACTGGCTCATCAATAGAGGACGATCTTCTATTTTCTTTATGAAAAACTAGGGATCAAAATAAATATATTCACTCATCTTGTCTTTAGTGTTTATTGCAAAATTAGAAATTTCAAAAGACATTATGAAATTTCTGTTCCAAAGTTTAAGTCGTTTAGATTAAGGGAAGTATTTTTAAACAGATGTCAAATTTTCGCCAACCAATTCATAAAAGATGAAAACCATGTAATTTAAGCAATCAAACATTTTATTATAACACACAAGAGTTGGGCATGTTTTAGCAAACATATAATTTTGCAGATATGAAGGCTCTAGGTCCGCAATAGAAATAGTGCAATCTAACGAGGTATGAACGAAGAAAGAAGGTTTGCCTTCGTCAATAAAGTTGCTGGAAATCTCACGTGGTACTACCCCACCACAATGTCGATTGTCATGCATCGGATGCCTCCCACTTTTTTGACATGAGGGCAACGTTGAACTTTTGTTAACTGATTTAAGCCTTCGTTTTTTTTTTTTTTTTTTTTTTTTTTTTTTTTTTTATGGGTAAGGGATTTGAACGATAAATCAAGAAAATTTTGATAATTTTGAAAACATTTACTTTTCCTTGAATCTTGTATGCTATTGAACTAGTTTGTATTAACTACCGGAGTTTGCCACCCTTCCAACATAGAACGGGGAGGTGGGGGGTTCGAATCCCCACATTCTCAAGGGGGATTAGAGTGGGGACGAATTAAGTTTCAAGTGTAGGTTTCGACTCCCACGCTTTGTAAGGAGGCGGGGCAAAATTCTGAGAGTGAAAGTTAAAATAGGAATAAAGTAGGACTGTCCAACAAAACTAGTTTGTATTAAATGTGTATAAGCACTTGTTATCATGGCCATAACCCAATTACATAAATGAGAAGTTTTATTACTCAATTCGTCTTGTATTTGCTTGATTTCGTGATCTTCTCAATGATCTTGTTCATACATTGATGCTTATATAATTAATATCAATGTTTATTCGATTTGGTTTAGGATTATGCTTTCGACATGTTTTACTTAAAAATCTTGAGATAACAATAAATGAAGGTGCTTGTATATATGGAGTAAAGACACGGCATGAAAATGGTTTTCTAAATCCATATTTGGGCAGGTCTGAGCTCATAATTTATTTTGTCTATGGTTTTTTATACACTTAGAGTTATTTATCTGAAGTAAACTTTTTCGCCTTTAAGAAAACGTGTTACTCACGTACAAAATCAGTTAGTCTTACCCAATCTGCAAGTTTGATTGAATGGAAAATTGTCAAGTTTTTGTCAAACAGGACTAATGACCATCTTTAACTTTTGTCACAAGGGTCATCTTGGAGATCGAGCTGGCCAAAGGTAAATAGAAGAGTCGATGTAGTAAAGGAGCTGAATAAGACTCGTAATGATCTTTATTTCGGCAACAACTTAAAAAGAATTCTAATTTTTTAAATTTAACAAGCATTTTCTTTTATCGTACTCAATATTGCTTATTAACGTTTATAACACAAATGATTTTGGTGAAAGATCATATTATTGAGTGATTATTTTCATTTTAGGAGTACAAAAATAGTTAATACTTATTTTCGCATAATTTATAAAATTAGCTTAATCCCGCTACCACGATTATCTTTCAAGTCCAACAAAAAATTGGTCTATATCCATGAAATTTGTTACATTTAACTTTCCAAATAACATCTTATTACCTTCTCAAAATTAACTTTATATGCATTTGAACTCATTAATTAATCGATGAATAATTTGTAAATAGAGTATTTCGATATCTTATCAATGTTCTCAGTACTCCATTCACCAAACTTCTTTTCATTTTATGTTTTTATTTATTTATGAGTGAAAAATTAAGAAATTAAGAGAGATTTTTCACGGTATGAAGCAGGACTAGACTATTCCGAACTTTGAAGTCTTTCAACGGGATAGAAACCTCTTGTTTATAAAAGGCATCATGCTTCGCAGATCTCTAGTACTAGAGGCGTTCCTCCTTCCTCTAGTTCCCACTCGAAACACTTGATCTTACTTTCACACAACTCGATGATCCTACCTGGACGGATAATCCCTCTTTGTTTCCCCTTTCCTTTTCGGAGTCTCCTCCTCCTACCCCTTCTACTTCCGCCCGACTATCGCCAGATTCAGGATTGGACCTTCATCGGTCAGTGTTCCCACCGTATGGACCCTCGGCAAACTTTACGACTTCAATATAACCTCTCTCAATGCCAGTTTCATGGTCATGCTTTCCAAGCTAAACTCAGGACCAAGTTTCTTATGTGGCTTCATGTGCCATGACGGCAATAGCTTCTATTTTCAGCTGCTTATTTTCCAACTGACACAAGACATTGAAAACATCAATCCATGGACAGTGTGGACTCGTGCCGAACCCATGAACGACACTGCGCAAATGCGGCTCACCCAGGAGGGCGATTTAGTTTTACTCCATGCTGATGGAAGAAAAATTTGGTCCACTAATACCACTGGCATGTCTACCGTAGGCTTAAACTTGATTGAAGTTGGAAGGGTGCGTTTGGGAGTGCCATTTACAAGGCACTTTGGACACTCAAAGCCCTTTGGGCTAAATATTGAGTGTTCGGGAACAAATTTGAAATCCCCATTAGGCCAAAGTTCGCCTTCTCAAGACTGAAAGCCCAAGGCATGTGTGAGGGTGCTTTGGGCTTTCAGTTTTTTCGGCATACAAGGGGATACTATTTGTTGGGATATAATATGCAGAATTACCAGGATTTTGCAATTTACGTCAACGCGAAATCACCCCAGAGAAATTAAACGAGAAAAATAAGGACACCAGAAATTTACGTGGTTCGGTCCGGTATCGGTACCTACGTCCACCGGGAAGAGCGGCGGCAAAGAATCCACTAAAATCGGAGAATTAGAGTTTACAATCGCTCAATCACTCGAGTGTTTCCCACACCAAGATTTAACCCCAAACCCTAAGTGTTTATAAATAAACAACTCACTTGGGTATAAACTCACTGCACAAAATTACTGCGCGTTCAAGCTCAAAACCAAACGCCGAAAACAAGAACTCCTTTTCTTGATCGCGTGGGTGGATTCACTTGATGTTGTGCAGCGGTGGCTCCTCGTAGGGTTTCAGTAGCAACTCTTTTACGTAGGGCTTCTTTTCCCTTTTATATGCTGTTGACACCTAAATTTTGGCGGCCCATTTAGTCATCAGGGGTTAATTTTATCTTTTGAAAATGTTATAATTCATTTGCATAACATTAATTTTAGGTGCGTTTATTTTTTATTTACATGTTTTGCATTTTTATTTTTAGGACGGCGGATGGGTTGAATTAATGGTTTTGAGGTTTAAATTAACCTGGCCAGCCTAAGTCCATGAAAAGTGAAAATTGGCCCGCCCGTTTTATGAAATTGAGATTTGAAATGAAGATTTTTGGAATTTTAGAAAATCGGGTTGTAATCTTATCTTTAAAAATCAGTAGAAGATATTTAGGAGATAAGGAAAATGAGATGATTTTATGATCAAGAGGTTAAAGAAAATCTTCGTGCATTTGAAAATGGGATAAAATATTTCACGAAGATTAGATTTTGATTTTCGCTTATAAAAGAGGGGGAGCTTTTTGAGGGGTTTCTCGGGGGTTCATTATTCGGTTCTTTGGAAGAAAAAAAAAAAGAAGAAGCAAAAACAGCAAAAAGCAAAAGGAAAGCAAAAAGTGCAAGGAAAAAGTACAGGGGGGGCAGAGGGACGACTATTCATCATCTCCCTTGCCGCTTCCCCCTCTGCAATTTCCTCGCCGGAGACCCTCGCGCCCACTGCCGTCTCGCCACACCGCCGTCGCCTGGAAGCCAAGGCCAGCCGCGACCACCTTGCTCGCGCCTCCATCCAGTCACAGCATCCGTCTCCTCCACGGCGACCCAGGCGCCGATCTCTCCTGAACCACACCTGCAGCCAAGCCCGAGCTCGCGCCTCCGCCCGAGACCCAAGCCGGATCTGCAGCCCTGCGCCGCCCCGAGCAACCCGACGCCTGAATCGTTCTCCACCCGACGGTCCATCGCCCCGTTCGCCTCTGCGCCGCGACAGACACTCCTGACGACCTGCAATTCCCCTGAGCTGCAGACCACCGCCGCTCCGCCGATCTGCTGCTGGAGCTGCAAATCGAAACTAGCAACCCTCCTCCGCCCAGATCTGCTCAGCTCGGAGTCTGACGAAGCCGCTGACAGCCACGACCCGCGCGCCGCCCCAAGCTTAGTCACCGCCGGATCTAGATCCGTGTCACCCCAACGCCACGATCCAGCCGGCCCGAGCCACGATCGCCGCTCGAGCTGCTCCGAGAGCCGTCGCGCCCACCGCCTGCGCCTGTTACCTCCACCTGAGCGACGAACCGAAGCCCCCTGTTCGCGAAGCCACCGGTGCCCAACGCCCCTGTAGCGTCCTCCACCCGCGACGCCTCTGCCCCGACGCCGCGACCCCTGCTGCCTCCGAGAGTACCCGAAGCCCCTCGCCGCGCGTTGCTGCCCTCGCCGGAGTGCCCGCGCCGGAGCTCTGCCGCCGGTGACCCTCTGGCCGGATCAACCGACTCCCTTGTCGGATCAACCAACGGGCTGCCCCCTATTTTCCTTATGTTGTTTTTCTTTTATTTTTTATTTTTTATTTTATGTTATTTTATTTTACTTTTAGTTAGTTTTATTATTATTGTTTAAGTTGAATTTTGTGAAGTGACTTTTAGGTTATAATTCTCCATTATCCATGGATTTGTCCCTAAGATTTATTGTAATTATTTAATTTGACCCGTAAGACGTCGGGTCATTTTTTTAATTATGATAATTTTTGAGTTTTTGTTTATGATATATTGATTGTCGAATTAATTTAATTATTAATTTGATCCGTAAGATTTCGGATAAGATTTTTAATTATTTTGATTTATTGTATGATGTTCAGGGTTAAAAGTAATTGTTAATTTGACCCGTGAGATAACGAGCTTATTTTTTCGTTTATTTTAATTCTTTATTTATTGAATATCTTGTTTATTTAGATTTAAGATTTAGTTGATAATTGCTTGTTTTAGAAAATCACTAAAAAAATCAAAAAGATATTTGAATTAGGATTTCAATTGATTTTAGAATATTTCTTGTTATTTTGCATATCTAGAATATAGATTTTATTTTAGATTAAAAAATATATATATAAAACAAAAATGCATTCATTTAGGATTTTAGTTTTTGTTTAATTTAAGTTGCATGTTTAATTACATGGCAATTTTAAATTTCGAACATTGTTAAAAATAAAAAAATATCATGCATATGTCATGTAGAATTAGATGCTCCGCACGTCATTGCATATTAAATAGATTGCATTTTAGATTAAGATAATGTTTTAATTTAAATTAGGATTTAATATGATCTAATCCTTATTTTAAATTAGATAGAATTTTAATCTAGCTAAGTCATTTTTGCATTCGAATTTCACGAAAGAAAATACAAAATTTGTCTTTGCATAAGTTAATTTCAATTTTTAGGATAGATTGCATTTTTAAGATAGAAACATCAAATGCACGTCATTTAATTTTCATTAAGTTCATTTAATTAGAACTTTCTTGTCATTAAACTAAGTCATTTAATAAATGTCACGTAACATATAACTTGCATATTAAATTGCATGAGGCCATGTCATTTTAGTTTAAATAATTTTGTATGTAATTGCATCGCATTGCATATAATTATAATTAGATCATTTAAATTGCATTTAATTATTGCATTTCTTCATGTCATATAGTTTAAGTCATGTCGTCATGTCATATTAGATTATTTGCATAAGTCATGATTTTCATTAAATAAAGTGAAAACAAAAAAAAAAAAAAAATTCTTTGTTAATTAGGAATCATATCTAGTTGTTGATGTGAATTCGATTTAAAATTGCAGATCTTTGTTCTTTAAGGTATGTTTTTGCATTATTTAATTGCTTTCTTAATGTGTTAAATTGGTGGTATCGCACATGTATGGTCACCCTCACACGTTAGGAAGTTAAATTAAAAATCAATTCAATTGCCAAACATTTTTTTAAAAATTAAAAAGAAATGGTACCGAAAAGCGCACTGTGATGGATAGTCCAGTGAATCTAAGTCTCCGTACCTAAAATCTCCTGGTTCGTAGGAAAGTAAGATAATCCTCCCGTTATTTTACTTAGGTGTCTAATCGACCTACCCTAAACCGATTAGTGGCGACTCCTGATAATAAGCTTTTTGCATGTCAAAATCCCTAAGTCGCGATTTGGTATGGGCTTGGGAGAGCCAGAGCTTTAAAGGTTTAGTAGTCCCATCAACCTGGTTTTAGGTGGCAAACCCGAAAAATTGGGTCGCGACATATGCGTGTGCTCAAAGAGGAAACCTTTATTTTATCTTTATCTCCTCTTTTGTAAATCTTCAAGAGTACTTAGGAAATCTTTCTCAATAAATTCGGTTTAACAAATCGTTATCCGAATTTAAAATCGAGACATTAATTTAACAATTCTCCACCTTGGCTCAATGTTTGAAGCCAAGTTATAGTGCTCATCATCTATGCTACTCTCCCAACGCCCCGATGGGCGCTCACTCTCCACAGACGCCACTTGAGCTCAAGCGAAGCTTGAGCTTCGCCAAAGGAATGACTTAGTCATCATGTCTGCCAGGGTTATCTCGTCGTATCAATCTTTTTAACAAGAACAATACCCTTAGCTAAGACATCTCGAATGAAGTGGTACCTGATGTTGATATGCTTCGTTTGCTCGTGATAAACTAGATTATACGCCAAATATATCGCACCTTAGTTATCACAGTGTATATCCACACTTTTCTGTTCTAACCCAAAGTCCAAGAGCAAACTTTGTAACCATATCGCCTTTTTCGCTACAAAGGTTAGTGCCATGTACTCGCCTCGCCGAAGACAAGGCAATGTGATCCTGTAAGGATGCTTTCCAACTAACTGCACCACCTGCTAGCGTAAATATGTACCCTGCTAAAGACTTGCAATCATCCAAGTCACCGGCGTGATCCGAATCCACAAAACCAGTGGTCTCACTGCCATTACTATCCCTCCGGTATACTATACCCACGTCTGTTGTCCCCTTCAAATATCTGAGGATCCACTTCACAGCTTCCCAATGAGTTTTACTAGGACGCTTCATATAGCGACTAACTACGCTCACAGCTTGTGAAATATCAGGCCTAGTACACACCATAGCATACATAATACTACCAACGGCATTAGAATAAGGAACACGGGACATATGCTCCTCCTCCTCCTCAGTCTGCGGTGATAATTTATCTGAAAGTTTAAAGTGCTTCGCTAAAGGTGTACTTATAGATTTTGCTGACTGTATATTAAACCGTGCCACGATCTTCTCAATATATTTCTTTTGAGATAGACGTAAAACTCCTGCAGTCCTGTCACGCAAAATCTCCATACCCAATATTTTCTTTGCAGCACCTAAATCTTTCATCTCAAATTCAGCATTTAACCCTCTTCAAAGACATCAATATCGTACATATTCTTAGTCTGCTATCAACATATCATCAACATATAAGAGTAGATAAATCAAAGAACCATTCTCCAATCTCCTATAGTAAACGCAGCTATCCATCTGACTTTTTGAGTAGTCTTGACTAGCCATGAAAGTATCAAAACGTTTATACCACTGCCTAGAAGATTGTTTCAGCTCATACAAAGATTTCTTTAACAAGCAAACATGATCTTCCTTACCCGGAATAGCAAATCCCTCTGGTTGCCTCATGTAAATTTGCTCCTCCAACTCACCGTGAAGAAACGTAGTTTTTACATCTAGCTACTCTAACTCGAGATCCTGCGAAGCAACTAAGGCAAGTAAAACACGAATAAAAGTATGTCTTACCACAGGAGAGAACACCTCATTGTAGTCAATGCCCTCACGCTGTGTATACCCCTTCGCCACAAGTCTCGCCTTATACCTTGCCGCCGACATCGAATGCCCTCTTTCCGTTTGAAGACCCATTTACTTCCGACAATCTTTTGGCTCTTGGGTACTTTGACTAGCTCCCATGTCTGATTTCGATGGAGAGATTCCATCTCCTCACTCATAGCCCCTAGCCACTGTGATGACTCCGAACTAGCCATCGCCTCAGAGTAAGATGAAGGCTCATCTGTCTCCACCTCATCACCTACAGTCAATGCATAAGCAATATATGTATAACCATAACGTACTGGTGATTTAATGTGCCTTCTCTGTCTATCTGTGGCTATAGTCTGCTGCGGCTTTGCTGGTTGTTCACTATCACCGATTTCGAAAATGCGGCTTCATCTCGCAGTCTCAACTTCGTTACCTTCGAGGTCTCCGGAGTCTCTACCTGAAGCTCCACCTCACTAATGACACCATGATCTGTCTTCTCTGCTGGTTGTGTCTCAGAACTCCTTTGTTGAAGCATTGTAGTCTCGTCAAAGATCACATCTTTGCTGATTAGAAAATCGGGTGATCTGGGATTAGTGTACCATAGCCGGTAGCCTTTCACCCCATGTGCATAACCCAGAAATATGCACTTCTTCGCCCTTGGCTCAAGCTTACCATCACTCGCATGAGCATACGCAGGACATCCGAATATACGTAATCCGGAGTAATCAACAGGTTTCTCCGACCATACTTCCTCAGGAATCTTCCACTCGATAGCAGACGATGAAGATCGATTTACCAGGTAACATGCCATGTTTACTGCTTCGGGACAAAATTCCTTGCCAAGTCCTGCATGAGAAAGCATGCATCGAGCTCGCTCAAGCAAGGTTCTGTTCTTCCGTTCTACCACGCCATTCTGCTGTGGTGTCCTAGGTACTGTGCGGTGTCTTACAATATCTTCTTTCTCGCAGAACTCGGTAAAATCTTTACCACAGAACTCCATGCCATTATCGGTTCTCAGGCACTTGATTTGCTTATCTGACTGCTTCTCAATCAACGCCTTAAATTTCTTGAACCGATCAAACACATCATATTTGTGCTTCAGAAAGTAAACCCATACTTTCCTTGAATAATCGTCGATAAATGTCAGCATATATCGGGCACCTCCTTTCGAAGGAACCGAAGACGGGCCCTAGACGTCTGAGTGAATATATTCAACTGGTCGTTTGGTCGAATGAATAGCTGTAGTAAACTTAACTCGGTGCTGCTTCCCATAGATGCAGTGCTCACATAAGTCCAACTTTCCTGTCTTTTGACCTTTCAACAACCCCCTTTCACTCAGCATCGTCATACCTGCCTCACTCATGTGCCTTAAATGCATATGCCATAATTGAGTCAAATCAGAATCTGACTCACCCGATGAAACTGCAGCGGTTCCGATCACGGTCTCTCCCAGTAGATGATAGAGAGTATTTACTTTCTTCCCCTTCATCACTGTCATGGCACCTCGAGAGATCTTTAGTACTCTACCTTCAGCAGTGTACCTACACCCGATGTCATTGAGTGTCCCCAGAGAAATAAGGTTTTTCTTGAGCTCTGGTACATGCCTCACATCTGTCAATGTGTGAACCACCCCATCGTGCATCCGGATCCGAATTGTCCCTATCCCTACAGCCTTACAGACTGCATTATTCCCCAAAAGAACCCTACCACCATCTGCAGTCTGGTAAGTAGTAAACCAGTTCTTATGAGGTGTCATGTGATAAGAACACCCCGAATCTAGCATCCATTCGTCTCCTGACGAAGTAGCAGTCACACATAAGACAGCTTCTGCATCACTAGTGCTCCCCTCAGCAACGTTTGCCACACTGCTTGTGGCATTCTGCTTATCAACTTTATTCCTCCGCTTTGGACAATCTCTCTTGATGTGCCCCTCTTCGTGACACTCAAAGCACTTCACGCATCCCTTGGACTTTCTATGGCGTGATTTTGATCTCGCTTTACCTCTCGCTACTAGGCTCTCGATGTTGTTCTTTACCTCGAATCGTCGGTGCTTGCGCTGCTCCTTTGGCTGCACCGTCATCTCGCAACTTTCTCGCCACTCCTTAGAGAATAAGGCGGACTTTACCTCTTCGAGGTAATTGTAGTACGCCCGCAATGATGAATCGCAGAAAAGTGCTCCCATGACTCGGTAAAGAGGCTAACAACATCATGCCCCGTTCTTCATCATCAAGTATCTTACCGACGTTCTTCGATCCAACATAAGTTTATTAAATTCATCTAGGTGGGTTCTGATAGACGTACATTCAGTATATCTAAATTGAAACATCTTCTTCAACATGTACAAGCGATTGTTCAAACCTTTCTTCACATAAAGTGCTTGAAGTTTTGCCCATAATGCTTTGCGGCATCTTTCTCCTCGGCAACCTCTATTAAGACCTCATCCGTCAAATTTAACAAGATTATACTCTTTGCTTTTTCAATCAACTCTACCCTCTCAGAGGTTTTCATTATAATCGGCAACTCATCTTCACCATCTAGTGCCTTGGCCAAACCTTGTGTTGTCAATAAAGCTCGCATCTTGATGCTCCATAACACAAAGTTGTTGCTCCCATCAAACTTCTCAATCTTAGATTTCCTCTCAGACATAATTGCAATAATAGAATTTCCAGATAATAATCAGACAAGCAAAAGCCCCAAATCACAATCAAGAAATCCAACCCCAAGCTCTGATACCAATTGTTGGGATATAATATGCGGAATTACCAGGATCTTGCAACTTACATCAACACGAAATCACCCCAAAGAAATTAAACGAGAAAAATAAGGACACTAGAAATTTACGTGGTTCGGTCCGAGTATCGGTACCTACGTCCACGGGGAGAGCCAGCAGCAAAGAATTCACTAAAATCGGAGAATCAGAGTTTACAATCGCTCAATCGCTCAAGTGTTTCCCACACCTAGATTTAACCCCAAACCCTAAGTGTTTATAAATAAACAACTCACTTGGGTATAAACTCACTGCACAAAAGTACTGCGCATTTAAGCTCAAAACCAAACGCCGAAAACAAGAACTCCTTTTCTTGATCGCGTGGGTGGCTTCACTTGACGTTGTGCAGCGGCGGCTCCTCGTAGGGTTTCAGCAGCAACTCTTTTACGTAGGGCTTCTTTTCCCTTTTATATGCATGTGCTCAAAGAGGAAACCTTTATTTTATCTTTATCTCCTCTTTTGTAAATCTTCAAGAGTACTTAGGAAATCTTTATCGATAAATTCGGTTTAACAAATCATTATTTGAATTCAAAATCGAGACATTAATTTAACACTATTCATATTTTTATTTTATTCCAAAACTATCCTCACTCACTCTTGATTTTTCTAGTTTTGCCCTCATCATTGGACTATTCATCTTCTTCTTCGTTGAGGTCGGTCAACGTGTTCCTCAAGGTTGTGAGCAGCTGCCGACGGCATGGTCGCAGTGGCCCAGGTGACCGTCGCCGGGGGGTGGCACGACCGCCACCCCATCTGGGTCGCGGTGAGGTCTGGGTTACTGACCTCGCCGAGACCCAAATCTGGGGCAGCGAGGTCGCGGGAGGACCTCACCGCCGCCCGATGACCCAGATCTGGGGTGGCGGGGTCGTTGGAGGACCTCATTGGCCCAAATCTGGGTCGCGGCGAGGTTGTGTGACCTCCGGTGACCGTCGCCGGGGGTCACTTGACCCCAGGCGGCCTTCGCCGGTGGTCTTTGGGGGTCGCTCGATCCTAGGTGGCCCTCCCCAGTTGTCTCTGAGGCTGTCTAAGTTAGATGTCACCGCCGGGGCCAAATTTCGATCGGGGGTAGCCGCTTGCCCTTGCCGACCAATTTTTTTATTTTTCTTTTGATAATTTTTTTATCATAAAAGTCCTTTGTAAATATAATTTCTCCAAACACTATTTTGCTCAAAGATACTTCACAATGGACTTTCATATTACAATTTAACAAACACAATTTGCATTATGAAAAGCCCCTTTAACCTAAAGTTCTTTACATTTTCTCAATGGCTTTCCCCAAAAGTCCAACCAAATGCACTCGAAATCTTGTGCTCTACGACAACAAAGACACCATCATTTGGCAGTCTTTCGATCGCCCCGCAAGCATAATTATTCTTGGATAGGAGCTACGTCCCGGCATGAAGCTAGAAGCCACATCTAGAGCGTCGGACGGGACAGCACGGCTCTACACGTTCAAGACTGATGATAATATGGGCTTTGTCGCATTTGTAAGGGCAGGCTCTTCTCCTAATTTACTACAAAACGACCAATGTAAGCAAAATGAAGAGCGACAATGGACAGGTTGCTGCACTTTACAAGATTGGAACATTTGGTGAGTTTGAATTTTTGCCAATATCATTACCGCAGTTTATCCGTCTGGAGCAGGATGGGCATTTGAAGCATTATGTTTATGTTGAAAACTCCAATGGTTGGAGCCCAACGGATCTTCTTGAGAATGAAATTGGAAATTGCAATTATCCACTTGTATGTGGTAGCTATGGCATTTGTTCATATGCCTCTTATGGCTCTGGTTGTGGGTGTCCAAACGAGACAAAGCAAACTGAAGCGAGGGCTTCGTCCTCTGGTTGCAGTCGTAGCTCCTCTTTCTCTTGTGATTCACCGAATAACAATTTTGTAGAAGTTGAGAATATCACATTCTTTGCTTTGTGGAATGATATTAGTGCGAACATCTCAAACACAATTGCAGTGAGTTGCAAGGTTGAGTGTTTGAGAAAAGGGTGCTCATGCATAATGGCACTATTTCATAAACAACCCATTTTCTCTGTTGGGGACTACTATATATTATCAGAGCCATTTTCCCTTATGGATGACGTTTCCGGGGAATATTCCACCTTAGCATTTATCAAGGTCAACAACAATACAAACACATTGATGCCTTCATCAATCGTTCGAAGAAAGAGAGGGGAACGGTGTTAATCCTAGGGATTATTGTTGGAGCATTTTCAATATTCTTAGAGTGCGCATGGAAACGTTTCTATTCCGGGGAACTACTTCTTTTTAGAAATAGTTTTTTTTTCTATTTCTACTCCGGGAACAATTTCTAAGTAAAATAAGGTATTTGGTAATTATATAAAATTTATATTCTTGGAATAGAAAAAGAATAGAAATGTGTTTGGTAAAAATTTATAAATTTTTGTATTTATTTGTTTTTTCTAATTACTCACGGACCGCCGACCGTTGCTCGTCGCTGCACACAACCGCCACATGACCGCGGCACGACCGCGGCACAACCATCGCACGACCGCCGCACGATTGTCAACCGTCGCACGATTGCCGCACGACAGCTGATCGCCGCCGCCGCCGCCATCGCGATTGCTGCCCATAGCCCCCCGACCGCAGGAGGGGGCGGTGGCCGGTGAGCTATGGGCGGTGGTCTTGCGGTGGCGATCAGCAGCGACGGTTGGCGGTCGTGTAGTGGCAGGCGGCGATTGTGCGGCGGTCGGCGACGGCAGGCTGCCGGTGGACGGTGGTGGTCGTCAGATGGTGGGCTGTGGGCAGTGGTCGGTGGTCAGTGGGCTACGAGCAACGGCAACCGTTTCGTCGCGATCGTCGGCGATCGGCTATTGACGGTGGCCACGGGCGGCAAGAGGTGGCCAATGGTTGGTAGGCGGCCGGCGGTGGCCGCAACAAGGAAGAAAATAAAAAAAAAGAAAAATAAACTTATTTCTAGAAACTGTTCATGAAAACAAGAAGTTACTTTTTTTTTGTTTCTTGTTTCTGTTCTAAATTTATTTCCCAGCCACTTTTTTATTTCGGGGAATAGAAAAATAAGTTGATAAGTTGATGTTACCAAAAAATCGTTATCAAATGTAGGCCCTTTGTAAGCGTATTTGGGATTTTTATTTCAAGTAAGGTGAGAAGAAATGATGTCGAAGAAGATGATCCAGACTTACCAAGGCTTCAGATTACTAGATTCCCTTTTGAGGGCTTGAAGGCCATGACATGAGATTTCAACATCAAGCTTGGGGAATGAGGATTTGGCTCGATGTTTCCAGGAACTTTACCCAGTAGCTTTAGGATTGCAGTCAAGCGCTTTGATGGTTTTGGTCAAATAAAGAAGTCATTCTTGGCCGAGGCCGGAACCATTGGCACAATCCATCATGTCAATCTGGTAAGGCTACTTGGATTTTGTGCTGAAAAATCACATAGGCTTTTAGTCTATGAGTACATGTGCAATGGTTCTCTTGATAAGTGGATCTTCCATAATGATCAAGAGTTTGAAGTCCGTTGGCAAGTGAGGAGAAAGATTATCCTTGACATTGCCAAAGGACTGGCTTATCTCCATGAGGAATGCCATAAAAAATAATTCACTTGGACACCAAGCCTCAAAATATACTTTTGGATGAACATTTTAATGTGAAGCTTTCTGATTTTGGGTTGTTGAAGCTAATCGATAAGGACCAAAGCCATGTCATGACGACCATGCGAGGAACACTAGGCTACCTTGCTCTGGAGTGGCTAAGCTCTTTTCAAGTGCACAGCAGAGCAAGAATAGCTACTAGCCATGGTTGATCAGTCCAGTGGTGACATGCAACTACACGGCCAAGAAGTTGTCAAGATGATGAAAATCGTAGCATGGTTTGCAAGATGATCATAGCAAGAGGCCGCTCATGTCTCAAGTGGTTAAATTCTTGGAGGGCTTAGTTGATATAGAAGATGGCTTGAGATACAGCTTCTCAGTTCCTTCTAATCATGGCGGTGATAGTGTCGATGATATTACTTAGCTATTGCCGTCACAATTAGGGGTGAGCATGGTTCGGGTTGGATCGGTCCACCCCCTAACCTTAGGACCAACCCGCATAGTGCTAGTCCTCAATTTTTGGGACCGAGGACCGACTCTATTGAGCTTGGGACCGAGGATCGGACCGACCCAATGGGTTTGGTTCGGTTTCAAGGTCAACCCAGGACTAACCAATAATTTTTTATTTCATTTTTGTACTCCTTAAAAGGGCAACTTAGGACCGGACTGATCCAATGAGTTCGATGATGAGCAAGGTTAGCTAAGAAAGGCAAGCGGTGAGGGTCAAGTGGGGTGAGCGTCGAACAGAATGAGCGTCGAATGTTGAGCGGGGAGCAACAAGCCAAGCGAGCATCGAGCGGCGAGTGGCATGTGTGACCCAAAGCGAGCGAGGCGAATGTCGAGTGGCGAGCAGAGAAGTTGTTTTTTTTGATTTTAGCAAATTGAAGACTAAGAGGACAAATAAGACAAAAAAGAATGAATACTAGAGGATTATGTCATAAGGTGCCTTTTTGGACGCAGTGAAGACTCTCATAAAAACATTTTCCTCTATCGTAAATTATGACTATTGACGCCGTAACATACATTAAAAACCTAAGTTGTTAAAGAATAATGTAAAATTACTTGAAATCCTCACTAAAGAGTTGTTTAATGTTGTTGACGCCATTTATTTTAAGATTTTCTCTATATAAAAAAATTATATATATAGTCGGGGTTGATCCAATATATATATATATATATATATATATATATATATATATTAGGGTTGGTCGGGGTTGGACCGACCGCGCAGTGTTGGTCCAAGAATTCTAGGACCAAGGACCGACCCGGTCTTCCTGGGAACCGGACCAAGACCGGCAAGGTTGAGCTGCTCCAAGGTCGATCCAGGGTGGACCCTGGACCAATGCTCACCCCTAGTCATAATTATCAGGTCGTAGGTGTACAAGACTAGCTTCGGATATAAACTCTGGTGCTTAAGTTGGGTGGCTTCTTTTGGCGTTTCTACCATATATATTTTTTGTCTCCTAGTCGTACTTATGATCCAATAATTTTTATAGAAATTCTAAGTCGCTTGTCATTTTCGTTAATTAGTTTTAAAGGTCATCGTACAAATAAAGATTCCAACCATATATCAGTTTGTAGTAGACAATGCTCAGTTCCATCACTCTTTCTTGGTGCTGATTCTTGTAGGATACCTTTCGTAAATCACCATATTGTTTGTTGCCGTCATGACTACTGTGATATCTCGAAACTTAGACACTATTTTGAAATATATGAAATGATTATTTTATTGATGTACTAATGATTATTTTACTTTGAACTGATTACTCATGAGTTAATTAATATATTGAGCGAGACCATAAAGTGTATAAATGCAAAAAACCAAAGAACTCAATCAGGGATTGATTGCTCGACCATAAGGATTAATAATGATCAATACTATGCTATTATAAGTCAATTAGCGAATGGATATAAATCGATTCAATAGAAGTACGTAATTGATTTGCAAGAGGTTCATCATGATTACGATACTTGTGTCGAACGACGATAAATCGATTTTCTATTGATCTTGTACTCAGGGTACATAATTGAACTCTCACAATTACATGTCACTTGAGAGTCATCCACGATTCGAAAAAGTATAAATGTGGATCGAAAATTATCGACCACAAGTTAATCATGCGGAAACATTAAAAAGTCGCTTGATTGTTTAGGTCATACTAAAGTTGTATTTGATTGATTTTAATTATGAAATTTAATTGGATTTCGGATATCGAACTTTCGAGAGTGTCAAGATTTATTTATTGGATGTCGCCTCATTTATCTATGATTTATCAACAAGTTCAAAATTTTTCGACAAAAACTGGAAGTCAGAAAGGGAACCAAGCTCAAGTGGCAAAGTTGTGATTTATTGGCCAAAATTTTGATTTTAAAGAAAAGGAAAAACAAGAAGATTAAGGGGAGTAGTTGAAGGGGAAATGATGGGATTTTGGAGGAAAATCCTATTAAAATCTAACACACTCTCTCTCTTCTCTCCCTCACTTTTCCCTCTCCCCCTCACGCCATTCCCTCCCTACGACAGCCCCATTCCCTCCTCCTTCCTCTTATCCACTTATTCTCCTTCTTCCCCCCTCTTCTACACCACCATCCACCACTATCCTCCACACCACCGTCCACCACCACCCTCCATCATTGCCATCCCTCACCACCATCGGACCACCACTTTGTTAGAGAAATCTTCTTAAGGACTTTTGAAGTTGACAAAACGTTTCCATCAGCCTGGTCCAAGACTTGCGTACTCTTTTGACAAAGTCTAAAGACCTCAAGACTCAAGATTCAAAGTCTACTCGCATGACGGTTCCCGACCGACGAGTTAAAGTCCTATTCGGATAAATTCAAGTATGGTTTTGATTCGTATGGTTAAGGAATATCTCACGGCTGAAATTAGCACTTCAAGATCTTTTATTCGTATTCGAATAATCTAGATTTTCTAGATCCGCGAATTATACTTGGAATGTTTTACTTATGGAAACCGAGATCCTGATTGTATGGGCGAGCATGATTGATGGGCTATCGTCATTTTCCTTGAAAAGCTCGAGATCTCTCTAATTGATTCTGTCCAATGGGTTGATTGGAAGAACTTCTTTGGAATGTGCCAACGGTATTGAAGGCATGAAGAAGTATATAAGGAGATGCTCAAGTTGTTCAAGAGTGCCCGATAGAAAAATTTCAAAGTCTAAATCTCTTTGTTCTTTTGCGATCTTATTCTTCGAGCTATACTTGTAATCAAAAGAGAGATTGAATTTTGGTGAGACCTTGATGAAGTGTAGTAGAGTTTTTACACCGTGGAATCAAGGGCATGTGACTGTAAATTCTCTTTTTGATACTTAGTGAAATCCAGCCAGTGGGCTGTCCGTGCGGGAGAGTGGACGTAGGCTTGGTCTAAGCCGAATCACTATAAACTTGGAGTCTTGATTCTCTATCCCTTATCATTTTACTTTACATTGCATCTTTCTACGTCTATTATTGTTCTCAATCTCATAGTCTATCATTCGTTAAAAATAGATCTATTCTGTTATGATTTATAAAAATCTTCTTGATCACCTATTCACCCCCTCTAGGTGCTCGTACTAGTTCTATCACACTTCACCGCCTGTTGTGCCGTCTGTTCGATCGCCTTGTCTGCCCAAGCTGAGCCCTCCCTCTTGGCCATGAACTCAACTTTGCCGAATTGCCATCGCTTGCGCCACCGTTCGAGCCACGAGCATCACGCCCTCGACGCTATCACATTGTCGTGAGCTCGCTGCCGCTAGAAAACCGTGAGTTAACTCATAATCCTTGATTATGAAGTTAATTGCATTTAGGGATATGTTTAGTTTAGGGCTAATAGTAATTAGTGGTAAATAATGATGGTTTAGCCCTAACCATAGTTAAGGATGGATTAGATTAAGGCTAATTATAATTAGTCTTAGTTAATCATGATTAGTGTAATTAATTGCTATTAGCTTAGTTAATCACGATTAGTGCTAATTAGTTGCAATTAGTGTAAATTAATGACAGATTAGTCAATTTTATGCTTGATTTATTAGATGAAATTATGTATAATTTTGATTCTCTGAGCTTGTGATGCCATGTTGTTGATTTTCCAAATCATGAAATTTAAATGTTGTTTTCAAAGAAGGTTTTATTGACAAAAAAATGGCAAACTTTGATATGTCATGTTTGGACGCCGTGTTTTGCGTGCTAAATTAAGTAATGGGGTTTTAAAATGAAAGCGTGCAAAGTTTGATGGGTTGATTTTAAGTTTGTGACCATATGCGATTATTTTATTGGAATTTTAAGTGTAAAGATTTTTTTGAGATTTGTTATTTAAGCGCGAAATGTTTTCATTGGGCTAATTGACGATAGATAAAAATTGGTTTGAGTGTTAGCGTGCTTAAGTGGTCATTTAATTGAACCCATCACTCAATGGGAGTTTAGGGACGATACCCAATGTTTGTTGGATGCTTGGCGGGGTCTGGATGCCGAGTCGTGGTTGAGGCCGGACTGATACTTCTTTATAGGATGTTGTCTAGGCGAATGTTCTAGATGATGCCGTGCCTTGATGCTCGGTTATACCGGAAGACTGCCAACTCGATTGTTAGCCGTGACCCGAGGAATTGTAATAATCGGAATATGTGTGAATGATTGTGATGCATTGTGCTCGATTATGGGGTAAAATTGTGCGGCACGGTATGTGATGGGTCAAAAAGAGTTTTACCTTATAATTAAGACTCATGTGGGTGCTTAGTGCAAGAGAGTTATGTGTTCTGGTTATTGATTATACTTGTTGCATTGATATTGGCATACGAGATGTACTAATATGTAAGGGTGTTCCAAGGCGAGGTAAATTTATATATGGTGTGTGTTTAAGCTGCCTCCGAGACGATTTAGCATCCTAATCGAAGTCTAGGTTGTTGACTCGCTAAGATTTATATCTCACCCTATTGTTGTTTAAATATTTTTAGGTCCGTAGTTTGGAGAACCGTTATGTGCGATTCGAGATCCCTTTGGAGGTGAAGGATTGGCTTGGCATTAGTAAAGTTTAGATTAACTCTAACCCTTGCTGGTTTTTGTAATGGTTTGTAAATATGAAACTTCTTGAGTTAACATATATATATATATATAACAAAGTAGTATTTTGAAAGTGTTACTGTTGTATTGCTTTACTATCCTTATGTTTATGTTTGACTAGGTGTTGATTGATGTATTAAATGCTTCTGCTTGCATTTAATTGAAAGATAAAAAGAATGAGTCGGCGGCGTGTCCTAGGACGTCGCAATTAATTGACTATCATGGGATGTTCACGTGTTCGGGATTCGGGGCATGACAATTACCACCTAAGTAGCATTAACACGTGACATACGACATGACGCGACATGCGATACAACGCAACACAACACGCGACACGTCCTTTCTAAAAAAAATAGAGAATTTCGACATGTATATTAAATATATATTTTTATATATACATAATAAATTATCATTTTAATGATTATTTTAATCAAATTAATTTGATTCAAATTCATAAATAAATAAATAAAAAGTCTAAAATGAATTTAAACTAAAAATATTAATTTGCCATTTATTAATATCATTCTTTGTTTCAATTTAACAAATTCAACTCTATTCCAATAATCCGTAAAATTTGGAGAAGGAAAACAAGCAATTCACATCCTAGATTCACCTATCGACATATCAAAAAGAAAGAGAAAGAAAACTTGGGTAAATTTCGTATCATGGGAAGTGAGAGTCAAAAGAGAAAGGAAAATAAGTTTTTCTTCTTTCCTCATTTATTATTTTTATTATTTTTTTTCATATATATACATTTTTACCCCTAATTTATTGAAAATTTTTAAAGTTGATCTCGTGTATCGGAATTAGAAACTCGCATGTTGAAATTCCAACTCGAGTGTTGGAGAGTTTCGAGAAAGTTGACCAAGTGTCGGATTTTTTTATATGTGTTGACCTAGTGTTGAAAAGTGTTCGAGAGTGTTTGACACATGTCAAAGTGTCACTAAAGCTCTCAGAGAGTGTTAGTGCTTCCTAAACTACGACATATGATCTTTCTCATTTCCAAACAAAGGAGCAAGTTGACAAACAAAGCACGTGGTCCCTTTTGAAGTGTTTCTAGGCCTCATTCATATCAAAGATGGCATAAGATTAGTCAAAAATGTAACCTCCAAGTTTTTCAATCCCAACCCTTAGTAAATGAAGACTGTCAAAATAAGCATGCCGCTCCTCTGAAAGGAAAAATAGATAAATTTGGCTAGCTATGGTTTTAGGTTACCTCATGGGTAATGATGTATGTACATTTCGCCAAAGGTAGGAAAGTCTAGAGAGAATAAGATTTTGCTCTCGGTCGGAGACAAGAACGAAGATTATCCAGAGCATGGAATAGCTGAATTACAACTAGAAAATTTACACCATTGGCCCATCAAAGAAGAACGATTGGCAACAAAGAGGACATAAGGAAAGTCATTACCTTGGGGAGATACCACGTATTTGTTCCCAAAGGCAAAAGCGGAAGCAGACAGAACTACTTCGCTCTTTCGAACCAGACACGGACGTGAAGGTTGCGTTTGGTAATGTTTCTGTTCAAAAATTGTTCTTGGGAACATAAATAGAAAAAACTATTTATATTCCAGGGAACAATTTTTTAACAGAAGATAACGTTTGGTAAATTTGTATAATTTCTATTCTTGGAATAGAAAAAAAATAGAAACACGTTTGGTAAACTGGTATAATTTTTTTGTTTCTTTTTTTAATTTTTTAATATTTTTATTTTATTTTTATTTTCTCTTTTTTTTTTTTTTCTTCCTTTTGGCCGGTTGCCGGCCTCGCCTTGGTTGGGCGAGCTCAAGCTTGCCTAGATCCGGCGAGGCTGAGCGTCGCCAGTGGCTGGGCGAGCTCACCGGAGCCTCGCTAGGCCATCGCGAGGCTCCGCCTCGCCAGTGGCCTCGATGGCTAGGCGAGCGGCCGGCGAGGCCGACCTCGGGTACAAGCCCGACGACCCCCCATCTTCGCCGTGGTTGGATCTGTTGAGGAACCCGCATACGATGGCGAAGAGGACAAGGATGATGTTGAGAGAGTCCCAGGTCTTCTTAACGGAACGGGGCTGGAAGATCTGGGAAGTGAGGGGGAGGAAGTGTGGGTGGGCAAGGAGGATGAAGGCGACAGAGGTGGCAAGGTAGAGGAGGAGGAGGTGGCGGCAGAGGGTGGAAGATTCGCGGTGGATCCGGCGGGGGACTTTGGAGGCCAAGAGCCAAACGGGTGGTGTGTCGGCTTTGCCGTGGCTTGGCGTCTCCGGGGCGATGACGCTCCGGCGAGGTCGCCGGCCCTCATTGGCCGGTCGTTGGAGAAATGAGGGATGTGAGACAGAGGGCACCGGCTGAAGAGAAATAAACAAAAGAAACAAGTTTTGTGTTTTTGTTCTTTTGTTTCTTCAAAATGTGTTCATTGGAATAAGAAACAAGTTTTTCTTGTTTCTTTTTTGTTCCAAATTTGTTCCGAGAATAAAAGTATAAAAACACGTTTCGGTTCTTTTTTTGTTTTTTGGAACAAAAGAACATAATTTTTGTTCCTGGAAATAGAAAAACAAATAAACAAACAGTCCCAAACTTGACAATGCCAAAGCAGATACCGCGTCTTTGTTCCCTTGAGCTCATATATATTATCGAGAAAAACAATATTTTTCTTATGATAAAATCGATTTTCTTTTGGTTTTTTTTGGTCGGATTTTTTTTTCTAATAATAAAATTGATTTTGTTTTTTATTTGAAGTATGGAATTTTTGGGTGATTTTTGGCATTTTGGCATTTATCTCATTTTGAGAACTTTTCAAACGAGCTTCTATAGTCTTACATCTATCTCCTCTTTTTGAGGAGGAAAAATTCTAATTTCGGTCCTTTATTTTCCCTGTTTGCTAGAGGACATCTCATTTCATCCTAGATAAGAGCATATTCTATATGTGTATATGTATAATAGGCCGGAATTTTCATTTTTTCCCCCTCTCCGTTTGACTTTTCCCAAATCTATAACTACTAAAGGGAGAGATAACTAGTTAGACGGAGAACACGTGTAAAAAAATTTACAGAGACCGACGCATTTATAAAAAAAGATTTAAACGGTTTTTCGTCATTCTTGATTGCTTGAAATAATCTCGATAGATTTCTATACATTCGAAAAGAATAGCGAATCCAAGGCATTCGGACATGGCTTCTCGCGCAAAAGCTACACTATTTCACCCGCGCAAATATGAAGTGAGCAGGTAAAGGATCGCCGGAGTCAGCCGTGAATGATGGTTGGCGCATGCAAGAGCGGTAGCGCGAGTAATTTCACTCCGGCGCCGGACCATGAGTCGCCTCCTTGGGACTAGTTCGCTGTTGCTCCCTCCAAGTCCAACTGTGCTTCACACGACAGTTGTTTGATCAAATGCCTGAGAGACGCTCGGAGTTGAGTGAAACGAGTACGTGCTCTTGCTTTTCATTGTTTTTTGTGCTGAAATATGCAGGGGCAATCACAGACGATTTGATCGGCATGGTGTTTGCAAGATGATTTTAGTGAGACTCCTTCCATGTCTGCAGTGGCGAAATGCTTGGAGGGATTTGTTAGTATAGGTAGCTCAAGTTATAGCTCATCAGTTCCTTCCAGTAACGGTAAGCAGATTGCTGACAAAAAAACTTAGCTAACAGCCTTGCAATTATCAGGTCCTAGGTGACGAAAACTAGCTTCCAATATAAGCTCCGACACTTCGATGGTTAGACCCCTTTGATAGTGCTAAGGTTCTCTGTTCATTCAGATCACAGCAATCACATTTTTGATCAATCAACTGAGCTAGCCTCACAATCATCAGGTCCTGGCTGAAAATAACTTGTTTAAGTTATAAACTCCTACAAATTAATTCTTTAAGTGCTCTCGTTGCATTATTAAACCTTTGGTATCAAGTTTCCTTCTCATATAATAATATGAATAAGGTAAATGAGTTTCATTCCAAACATTGGAGCTGACATAATCTCAAAGGAAAAAGAGGACGATGAGCCATGGTCAAAGGCAGCATTTAAATGGATTATCCAAGTAGCTTGGTTTGTTGTTCTCGAGCAAACACTGAGCCACCAACAAGTCTAATGTAAATTATTTGAATATGCTTGTCAACTTGTAAAACATCCATTCTGATCAGCTTCATTGAAGCTTCATAAAAATGCCTCGGTCACTTGCTTCTGGTTGAGTCTTGGTTTCTCGGGCTTGCCATTTTAATCCCAGCAAGGCCCCTTCTGCTTCTGATTTGAAGACAGGCAACTCGGAATGCTAACAAGAGACTGCTAAGCGGCAAATCTCCATATTGTGGGATGGACTTCCGATGGGATGGCCATTTTGCCTTATTTTCCAAGATGTTAAGCGTGAAGAGGGCCACTGTAAGTTAGAATATTTCAAGTATTCAGCTCTTTGATTTCTGCCACATTCTTCTACTCTGCCTTCTCCTTTGGGCCATCGTGGGATTTTAATTGCTGTACGCATTAGGAGACATTCATGGTGGAAGCAATTTCTTTGTTTGAGCAGCTTCCTTTGGTTGATAGTATTGCTCTTGTTTGTTTTTCTAAGAATGTTCAATCTTTCCTGCGTGTAAAACCAGACTCTGCTAGTGCATTGTCTTGATGGTTGCCCAGTTCTCTGCTATTTGTTTTCCCATTATCATCATTGAGGCCTACCTGAATTTTTGTTCACTTCCTCAGCGGCTAAAGCAGGTTATGAAGAACTACAAACTGCTTCAGGAACACGAAGGAGAACTTTTCAGTCTAAAGGAGGAGATTAAAAGGTGTTTGATATTACCTTTTGCCCAAGAAAACCCGAATATCTTGGGTCTATTTATTTTTTCATCAAGATAAAACACAATGTTGATAAAAAGTATGTACATCTTGGGATATGGAATTCCTGAGCTGATATTGCATGATCTAAAGATAAAGATGATCATTTGGGTCATTGTTGATGATAAGTTTGGTTTACATTGTGACATCTAAAATTTCTTTATAGTTCAAGATATTTAGGATATATAATTAGTATAGTAACTGTCAATGGGAATCATATGCTCCCGAATATGTATCAAATGATTTTCAAACATTAAATTTTTACTGAGTTAAGGTTTCCCTATTGTTTTATATCTTTTCTTAATAATTGTAATGGGTTCAAAATAATTTTCTGATTTATCAACATTTCAAATGAATACTGATTTCCTTGATTATTTACTACAATGTAAAATATTCGTCCAAATTGACGTAATATCTCCATCTTTTTATTAAACCATGTCATTTTTCACTATGAGAACTTATACAACTGTCTTCATCTCCATCACATATTTTGCCCACATGTCTAAATTATATTCCATTGGACCTAACCATATGACCTCATGCATGACATTATCTTAACCCTGGTCCTTTTTTTTTACATTTAACTCTAGTTAATTGGCATTATTGCTTTTAACCAAGGCTAATAAATGTTACTTCAAGCCACTCTTAAATATAGAGCATAAGTGTGGAAGACGAGATAAATGCCTTCTTCCCTACCTCTTTCATGTGCACCTCCATCTCCCTCACTAAGTTCAAGTTTTATTTCACTCTCTCTTTCAAGACAAGGTCCAAACCCTCTCTTTCAATCTCTCTTTCAATTTACCGTCTTTCAAGATATATTCATAGTTTTCCCTTATATTTTTATTAAATGAGCCTTGTTGTTTTCTAAAGAATGATACTTGTTAATTTTAATAATTATTTTGATTCCAAGGTGAGTAAAGGCTTTATTGTTGAGGATTTCACTCAAGGTAAGTGAAAGAAACCTAAGGACTAAGCTAAAATGATCTACTTAGTACTCTTGAGCTTAGTTGATGGATTGTTTGTTTATTTACTATAGATTTTACTATATGTGTGAGTAAGGGTGCGTTTGGTAACGTTTATGTTCCGGAGAATAATTTTTGAACAGAAATAGTTTTTTTTTTTGTTTCTATTCTCGAGAACAATTTCTAAGTATAAGAACGCGTTTGGTAACTGTAAAAATTTTCTACTCTAGGAATAGAAATGTGTTTGGTAAACTTGTATAATTTTGTTGTTTCTTTTAGTTTTTCAATATATTTTATTATATTTTTCCTCTTTTCTTCTTTTTTTCTTCTTCTTTCTTTTTTCTGTTTTTTTTTTTCCTTATTTCTCTTTGTGGCCGATCGCTGACTATGGCGGCGGCCGGCGATTGGCTAGGTGAGCTCCGGTGAGCTCGCCGAAGCCTCGCTGATGGCCTCGGTGGCTAGATGAGCCTCGCCGTGGCTCGGCTTCTTCGAGGGCCGGCGAGGTCGCCGGCCCTCGTTTGGCCGGTCGCCGATGCCGGCCAAGGCCAAGGCCGGTGACCGGCAAAAGGAAGAAGAAGAAGAAGAAGAAGAAGAAGAAGAAAAGAAAAAGAAAAAAAGAGGAGAGAGAAAAATTGTTTATTGGAATTGTTCCTGGGAATAAGAAATAACTTTTTTCTACTTTTTGTTTCTGTTCCAAATTTGTTCCCGAGAACAAAAGTTTTACCAAACGCGTTTCTTTTCTTTTTTATTCCCCATAACAAAAGAACATAAATTTTTATTCCGGGGAACAAAAACAAAAATAAACAAATAGGTCCTAAGTTGCAATGGTTATATGTTAAGCTATGCTGATTGTTGTGCTTGTAGTAAAAAGCTATTCATATTTCTAGAGTGTCTTTTGAGAGATTTCTAAAAGGTTTTGTTGCTACTTGAATGGAAAAATATGAAAATGGTAAAGATATGCATAAAAGGGGTCTTTTGGTAAATTTTGACAAGATTTGGGGCAATTTCAAAATTTCCAGAATAGGATAAGGCTGTTAACAGGTTTATTTCATGATTTTTAGTGTCAATAAGGGGAATCAAATCGGTTCAAAAAAATGAGTTTAGAGGTTGTAGGGACAAATTCATAATTTCACCAAGTTGACAGACAAATCTGCAAAAACTGAAACTTCTGGGGACTATTCACAGGTTGTGGAATCTTATCATAATAGGTGGTAAAGTTATTTTTTAGAGTTGCTGACAACACTAACTTATGCCGCAAGCTTGCGAGAGTTGACTTGCGACATGGCTGGGCATAGATTGAATCCGATTCCTCCTCCTGCTCTTTCCCATTTTTTTCCGCAAAGAAACTAGAAAGAACACATTATTTACTTCATGGTGGCTGCTTTTTCTTTATCTTCAAAGCACCAGCTACACCAAAGGAAGAAAAAAAGCAGAGCATCAAATTGGCGGAGGCAGACAGAATCACTTCGCCCTTTTGAACCAGACACAGACATAAAGTTGACAATGGCAATAGCAAATACCACGTACTTATTCCTCGAGCTTATATCCATAGCATTTGGACATGGCTTCGAACGCAAAAGCTATAAAATTTAAGACCACCAAATGCGAAGTGAGCAACCAAAGCATTGTCAGAATCGGCCGTCAACGACGGTCAGCGGACGCCATGAGCAGCAGGGCAAGTAATATCGCTCCAGTGCCGGATGATGAGACATCTCCATGGGACTACTTCTTCAATGTTGCTCCTCCGAGTCCAACTGTGCTTCCACGTGCTGTTTCGTACCGAAAGTCTCCACCCGTAAGTACAAGACTGTGGGATATATTGCCTGGGGCGCGTAGAGTGATTTGAAACCACACACAACGACTGTTTGATTTAATGCCTGAGAGACGCTCGAAGATGAGTAAAACGAGTACGCTGGTGTGCTGAAATATGCTGAGGCAACCACGGACGATATGATTAGCATGGTGCTTGCAAGATGATTTTTGTAAGAGTCCTTCCATGTCTGCAGGTGTTAAATGCTTGGCGGGATTAGTTAGTACAGATAGTTGAAGTAGTTGCTTCTCAGTTCCTCCCGGTCAAAGCAAGCAAATTGTTGACGAAGTCACTCAGCTATCTGCCTTGCAATTATCAAGCCCTAGATGAAGAAAACTAGTTTCTAACATAAGCTCTGACACTTCAATGGAGGGACCCCTTTGCTTGTGATGATCTTCTCAGTTTGTTCAGATCATGGCGATCACATTATCAATCAATTTACCGAGCAAGACTGGCTATCATCCGGTCCTGGGTGAATAGAACTTGTGCTTATAATCTCCAAAACGTCAATTCATTAAGAGCTCTCACAGCATTATTAAACTTTCGGTATCAAGTCTTCTTGTCTGATTGCAATATGAATGGGGTAAACGAGTTCCATTTCCAAACATAGGAGCTGACATAATCTCGAAGGACAAGAGGATGATGAACAATGGTGAAAGGCAACATCTTCTTTTTCTGCTTTACATGCATCGGTTTGTTGTTCTCAAGCAAACACAGAGCCCTCAACGAGTCTAACTTAATTTATTTGAAGATGCTTGCTGACTGGTACGATTTCCATTCAATTCAGATCAGCTTCATTGAAGCTTTGTGAAAATGACTCGGTCACCTGCTTCTGGTCGAGTCTTGGTTTCTCGGGCTTGCCATTTGAAAAGGCCCCTCCTGTTTCTAATACGAAGACAGGCAACTTGGAATGCTAGCATGAGACTGCTAAGCAGCCTTTTTGCCTTATTTTCCAAGATGTTAAGTGTCACACCCTGAAACTATCATGAATGAAGTATGACACAGCCGTCCTTCCACCCGAAGAATACAGCCTCAAAGTTCCCAAAATTAAACTCCTAAGAGTCCCCTTGTCGATATCGCTATTGTATTACTTATCATTAGCTGCAGAATCTGAAAAAGATTGGCAAATAAAGGGGTGAGCAACCACCGTTTAGTGAGTAGTACATCTCTTCTAAGCGGATCGAGCACTCACTATGCATATTTACAAAATCAAACCACAACTCATTTAACCCATATCTAGAATATAACAAACATATAATAAGAGAATGAGTTACATATACTTAAGAATAGCTACATTTATACAAGAAACATTCATTTCACAATAACATCAAAACAAATGTCATTGGTCAAATCCATTGATCAATCTCATTAAGTCACATGTCAATGGTTCATTCCATTGATTAATCTCATACTACACATCAATGGTTTATTCCATTGATCAATCTCATATGAAATCACACGATCAATGGTCCATCCCAAACGACTAAACTCACTTCACATGTCAATGGTCTACTCCATTGACCAAACTCATATCCACTCTATTGACTAATATGTTGTTCAATATTAAACCATGGTCACGATACAACGCCCAGTGACAAGAAAATCAAGATTCCCCCCTTAACAAGGTCTCCACCTATTATTAGCCGGTTGCTCGGCCCATAAGGATATCCTAGAATATTATGCGCATACCCACATGACTCACAATGATAGTGAGTATCAATACCAATCAAGAACAATACCATCCATAATCCACAAAGCCAAATCCATAAATCATTTCATATATCATTCGCAACTCAACTCATCTGCCAAAATACTTTTCATAGGACATTCTCAAATAATTTCAAGACTCGTCTTATAAATCAATTTTATAAATTGAATAAAATCAAATAAATTTCAAAAAGCTCATCACAAATCGATATCTATAGAACATTCCATAAACTATCTCAAAGTAGAGCTTTTCGTAAAAAAAAAAGAGTTTTACAAACCCAAAACATGTAACATTTCTCAATTTTGTTCGTCAAATAGAGTATATATTTCCACCAAAAAGACCTCACACTATTCTCAAATACCAAAACGTAGTAAATGCCCGATCCAAATTTTATGCAACAAACATGCTTATTCATACCCATAAAATATCAATCATTTATCATTTTAAAGACATGACCTTATAAATTCTTAGAAGAGATGGCACCACTCACATGAGAAAGTCGAATATCAACCTATGTGGTTACTTGAGTCAACGTACTCGTATTCCTATTAATAAATCGAAAACGATACTAAAACCAAGTAATATGCTACTCTCCAACTAACGACTCAACTAAATTAGCTTATTTATCGATAAAATGACACCTCCGCGCTAATAACTGCATATCTAAAGTGATTATTTTAGTCGTCCGCAACGCGGAACTTGAGTGCGAAACTTGATTGCGTCATAACTTTCTCCACCGAACCCTGTTTCAAGCGTACTTATAGTCAATAGAAAGCCCTTCTAACATACTACAAGAACCCTAATTCATTTGATCCAAAATCAAGCCAAAAACCAACAAATTATGGCCCTGAAGTCCTGGTCGCGCAATGTTCATCACACGCGATAAACTTCAAAATTTTATTTCGAGCAAACCGTAAGCTCAAATCACGATCCGTAAAATCCTAAAACTCCACAACATCTTAAACTATCATTTCTACAAAGATACATGCAAAAATCGGATTTTTCCATTTGATTTTTCCAAATTTCTGAATTTCAATCATTAAGCCCGAAACAATCGGGAGCAATTTACTTACGATACTTAGTTGACATTCATAAAAAGTTACTCCGATTGAACGAACAGGGAGCACAAGTACTTATCAGGTGTTGCATTTCGTAATTGAGGTGGCTTGGTAAGGCTCCCGTGACGAGAACGCGCAAAGCCCCTTTTCTTCTTTTCCCTTCTTCTTCTTCTTCTTCTTCTTCTTTCTCTCTTCCTTTTTCTTTCTTTGTGCGAGCTCTCTGCGGTCCCTCTCTCTCTCCTTCTTTCCTTCTCCCTTTCCCTTTTTATGTCCTCCTTTTTCTTTCTTTCTTTCTTTTCTCTCTCTCTCTCTCTCTTCTTTTTCCTCTCTCCCGAAAACTCTCCGTCTACATTTTTCCTCTACCTTTGACTTTTCAACCCCTTATTTTACATTAAGCACCTAGAGGGCCACAGTAAGCTAGGATATTTTGAGCATTCGGCTCTTTCATTTCCGGCATATTCTTCTACTCTGCCTTCTGATTTGGGCCATCATGGGATTTTTATTGCTGTAACATGTGAACGCACTAGGTGTCACCGATGGTGGAAGCCATTTCTTTGTTTGGGCAGCTCCCTTCAGTCGATAGTAATGCTCTTTTTGTTTTTTTATGAATGTTTAATCTTTCCTGCGTGTAAAACCACATTGTGCAAGATACGTTGCCTTGATGGTTACCCACTTCTCTACTACTTGTTTTCCCATTATCTTTCATCACTGAGACCTACCTGAGTTATTGTTCAGCTCATCAGCGACTAAAGCAGGTTGTAAAAATTTGCAAATCATCTGCTTCAGGATCACAAAGGAGAACTTTTCAGTTTAAAGGAAGGACAAAAAGGTGTTTGATATTACTTTTTGACCTTAGAAAAACCCGAACATCTTGGGTCTATATATTTTTCATCAAATAAAAATACATCGTTGATGAAAGTATGTACATACATCTAAGGATATGAAATTCCTGAGTTAATATCGCATGATTTATAGGCTATATGGATTAAAATTATCATTTGAAACATTGTTGATGATAAGTTTGGTTTACATAGTCTAAAGATCATATAGTATCTTTTTGGGATTCCTATTAATGTAGGATATCGAAACGATTAAAAAGTTTCGAACAATTGTTCTCAAGAACTCACATAATTAGAGATGAGTAGCTTGATCGCTATATAAGGGTTCCAAGAAAATTACCATCCAATTTGTTAGTAAAGTATATAAAATATTATTGGGCAATTATTGTACCTCTAACGAGATATCCGGGGGTTTTAGTTTCAAAGAAGTTTGATATTCAATCCCTTTAAAGGAAGAAAATAAACCTTGACTATTATTATACAAGGAAAAATTAAGAAAGTAAATGTTAATAACGAAAAAAAATGTTATTGACGGAAAACATAGCATAACAGTTAAAGTTGATCAACTAAATGCATCAGCTCAGAGGAAGGATTTGCTATTGTTCTTCACGAAGAAAATAATTAGGGACGGAATTCAATATAGTCAGCTTGTTTCATCCTTAGTGGTTCTGGCAAAAATAACAAATTTCAGAAGAAATTATGAATTTTCTGCTTCCACGTTTGAGCTGTTTAGATTAGAGAAAAGATTTCTAATTAGAAGTCAAGTTTTATTGACCAATTGATGAAAGATGAAAACATATAATCTAACTAGTCACGCGGTGACGTTGTAACATGCAATTTGGAACATTATGGGAAATTGGGAACAGACATGAGAGCATTGTGCATGTTGTAGCTTTTCAGTGGTTCATACTAAAATGGTGCAACCCGAAGGTTTGAAGATTGGGTCGTGTATTTGTTACTTATAAGAAGGTTGACTTCGTCAATAAAAATTGCTGAAAATCTCACGTGGTAGTACCTTACCATATCTATTGTCAGTTGTCATGCATGGGATGCCTCCCCACTTTTTTGAAATGAGGGAACGTGAGATTCAATGTCAAGTATGACCTTAAATTACTCCGTCTGAACTTTGAGACGTAAAATTCGGGATATCTACTAGAGAGAGGAAAGAACTTTTCTCCTTAATTGGTGGCTGAGACGTGTAGGCATCGGTATGTTAAAATAAGGAATGCAGTATTGTCAATCCATTAAGGTTATTTAATAGGCTCTTGTGTTGTGTTGAGACACAACCTTAATTACCGCCATGTCTATTGTCAATTGTCATGTTTGGGGATGCCTCCCACTTTTTTGACATGAAGGAATTTGGAACTTTTTGTTGACTATTTTAAGCCTTCATTTATTCACAAATAAATCAAGAAAAAAAGTTAATGATTTTGAATAGGTTTAATTTCTCTTGTATCATGCATACTCGATATTAAAAATTGAAGTAATTCGATTAAATATGCATAATAAGCACTTGTTAACATGGGAATGATCAATGAAAATTTTTTATCACTCAATTCATTTTTTATTTGCTTGATTTCATAATCTCTTCACACATTGATGTTCATGTAATTACTATTCATGTGCGTTTGATTTGGTTTATAACGAGGAAAGAAAGTGCCCGTGTGTGGAAAATAACCAATCAACCGGTGATGTTGGAACCCGCAAGAGGGCCTTGACGCACATTGTCGCCTTCCTGGGGTCCCCGGTAGAAATAGTGCCATCAAAAGATTTGAAGATTAGCCTGCGTTCTCATTACGTTTAAGAAGGTTGACTTCGTCAATAAAAGCGCTGGGATTCTCACGTGGGAGCGCCACACTGTCTTTTGTCATGTATCGTATGCAACTACTTTTCTGTTAATTGATTTAATCCTTCGTTTATTAAGAATAAATTAAGAAAATTTCATTATTTTGAATATACTTAATTTTTCTTATATCATGCATACTCCATATTGGATATTGAACCAGTCCATACTAAATATGTGTAAACGCTTGATAATACGGCTATCACCTAATTGCATAAATGGATTAATTTTATCACTCAATTAGTCTTGTATTTGCTTGATATCACAATATTTTCGGTGATTATGTTCACACATTGATGCTTCTATAATTAATATTGGTGAATGTTTGATTCGGCTTAGCATTCTACTTTCAACGTGATTTACTCGAAAATCTTGAGATTAGTATAACGACAAAAGAATGTGCTTGTATATGTGAAGTAAAGCATGGCACAATACGGTATTTGGATAACCTGTTTAGGTTTAGGCTCATGATTTATTTGGTCATGCACCTAGAGTTATATGTTTGAAGTAAGATTTTTCGTCTTTAAGAAAATGTGTTACTTACGTACAAAAGAGGTTAGCCTTTCCCTATCTGCACGTTTGGTTGACGGGAAGATTGTCTTTGTCAAAAGCAGCATCCCACCGAACATCTTTAACTTTTGTCGAATAGGTCATCATGGAGACAGAGTTGCTCTATGGTTAATAGAAGGGTCGACGTAGTCAAGGAGCCGAACAAGACTTACAGTGATCTTTAGTTTGGTAACAAATTAAAAAGAATTTTAATTTTAATTTTTTTTTAATTTAACTAGCATTTTCTTTTATCATATTCAATATTGCTCATTAACGATTGTAACGCAAATGATTTTGGTGAAATATAATACTATTGATTGATTATCTTTATTTTAGGAGTGCAAGAAATAGCTAATGCTTGATTAGGCATAATTTAAAAAATGAGTTTAATCCTGCTAGCCATGATTTTCTTTCAAATCCAACAAAAAGAAAAAAAAAAAAATTGCTCTCTATCCATCAACTTATCTCTTTATTGTTACATTTAAACTATCAAAATAGCATCTTATTACCCCCCTCAGGACTAACTTTATATGCATTTGAACTCAAAAATTAACCAATGAATAATTTCTAAATAAAGTATTTACATATCTTATCCATGTTCTCAATACTCCATTCAACAAACTTCTTTCCATTATATGTATATATTTATTTATTAGTTAAAAATAAGGAAGTAAGAGAGATTTTTCATGGTATGGAGCAGGAGTAGACTATTCCAAACTTCGAAGTCTTTCTACAGGAAAGAGACCTCTTGTTTATAAAAGGCATCACCACTTGCAGATCTCTTGTATCGGAAACATTCCTTCTTCTAGTTGCCATTCGAAACACCTGACCTTACTTTCACATAATTCAATGATCCTACCTGGTCGGATGATCCCTTCTTGTTTGCCGGCTCCTTTTCGGAGCCGCCTCCACCTCCTCCTCCTTCTACTACTTCCGCTACTAACTTTCGCCAAATTCAGCCTTGGACCTTCATCCCGCCACATGGACCGCCAGTGAACCTTACGACTTCCCATTTAGTAAAAACTCCAATTACAGTTTCAAGGTCGTGCTTTCCAGGCTAAACTCAGGACCAAGTTTCTTTTTGGGCTTCTGTTGCTTTAATGGCCCTCACTGCCTTTTAGGCCTGTTTATTTTCCAACCGACCCAAGACGGGAGAAACATCTATCCAACGGTCGCTTGGTACGCCACTCCGGAATTCGCGGACGCCCAACTGCTACTCACCCAGGAGGGCGATTTACTTTTACAAGGTGACGATGGAAAAAAAAGGTGGTCCGCAAAGACCGCTGGCAAGTCAGTCGTAGGCTTAAAATTGACTGAGGTTGGAAATCTCGTGCTCTACGACAGAAATGACGCCATCATTTGGCAATCTTTCGATCACCCTGCAAACGCAATTCTTCCTGGACAGGAGCTACGGCCTGGCATGAAGCTAACAGTGCCATCAAGTGCACCGGGTAGGACAGCCCGGGTCTACACGCTCACCGCTGATGATCATATAGGTTTGTCGCATCTGTAAAGGCAGCCTACTCTCCTCAAATTTACTACCGAACAAGCAATATAAGCAAAATGAAGAGCGACAGCGGACAGGTTGGAGCACTTTACAAGAATGGAACCTTCGGTGAGTTTAAATTCCCCCCAACATCATTGTCTCAGGTCATCCATCTGGAGAATGATGGGCATTTGAGGCTTTATGTTTATGATGAGTACTCCTCAAATTGGAAGGAGACGGATCTTCTTGAGAATCAAGTTAAAGCTTGTGCTTATCCATTCGCGTGTGGAAGTTATGGCATTTGTTCACCTGGCTATCAGTGTGTGTGTCCCGGTGAGACACAGCAAATTGAAGAGAGGTTTCCGTCTTATGGCTGCAATCTCAGCTCACCGATCTCTTGTGATTCACTCAATAACACTTTCAAAGCAGTTGAGAATGTGAGCTTCTTTGCTTTGACAAACATTAATATTAGTGCAGACATCTCAAACGCTACAGCAGAGAGTTGCAAGGAAGCATGTTTGAGGAAAGGGTGCTCCTGCACAGTGGCACTATTTCGTAACCAAAGCATTCTCTCTGGTGGAGACTGCTACTTATTATCAGATTCATTTTCCCTTATAGATGACTACGGCCGGTATTCCAGCTTAGCATTTATCAAAGTCAACGACAGTTCAAACAAACCGTTGCCGTCATCAATCCTTCCAAGAAAAAGAAGGAGACGAGCAGAGTTGATACTAGGGATTTCTATTGGAGCTGTTTTGATGATTTTAGTAAGCCTTTTTGGGATTTATATTCCAAGTATGGTGAGAAAAAATGTTGTCGATAGTAATGATGATCTAGACTTACCGAGGCTTCGGATAACTAGATTCTGTTATGAGGACCTAAAGGCCATGACAATAGATTTCACCATCAAGCTAGGGGAAGGAGGATTTGGCTCGGTGTTTCTAGGAACTTTACCCAACGACATCAGGATTGCAGTCAAGCGCCTTGATGGTTTTGGTCAAATGAAGAAGTCATTCTTGGCGGAGGTGGAAACCATTGGCACTATACATCATGTCAATCTAGTAAGACTACTCGGATTTTGTGCTGAAAAATCATTTCGGCTTTTAGTCTATGAGTACATGTGCAATGGTTCTCTTGATAAGTGGATCTTCCATAAAGACCAAGAGTTTGACCTCCGTTGGCAAATGAGGAGAAAGATTATTATCGACGTTGCCAAGGGACTAGCCTATCTCCATGAGGAATGCCATCAAAAAATAATTCACTTAGATATCAAACCCCAAAATATATTGCTGGATGAACATTTCAATGCGAAGCTCGCTGATTTTGGATTGTCGAAGCTAATTGAGAAGGACCAAAGCCAAGTCATGACGACCATGCGAGGAACACCAGGTTACCTCGCTCCAGAGTGGTTAACCTCTGTAATCACGGAAAAGGTGGATGTGTATAGTTTTGGCATTGTGATGTTAGAAGTCCTATGTGGGAGGAAAAATGTGGATTGTTGTATGCCTAGTGGTGAAGTGCATATGTTGACCCTTTTCAAGTGCAAAGCGGAACAAGAACAGCTATTGGACATGGTTGATCAGTCCAGTGATGACATGAAACTACATGGCCAAGAAGTTGTCAAGATGATGAAAATCGCAGCATGGTGCTTGCAAGATGATCATATCAAGAGGCCACTCATGTCTCAAGTGGTTAAATTGTTGGAGGGCTCAGTTGATATAGAAGATGGCTTGAGATACAGCTTCTCAGTTCCTTCTAATCATGGTGGTGATAGTGTCGATGGTGCTACTCAGCTATTGCCATCAACATTATCAGGTCCTAGATGAATTAGACTAGCTTCGGATCCGAACTCTATGCTTAAGTGGGGTGGCTTCTTTTGGTGTTTCCGCCATAAATATTTTTTGTCTCCTTGTCGTACTTATGATCCAATACTTTTTATAGAAATTATAAGTCGCTTGTCATTTTCTTTAATTAGTTTTAAAGGTCATGGTATGAATAAAGATTCCAACCATACATCAGTTTGCAAAAGACAATGCTCAGTTCCATCACTCTTTGTCGGTACTGATTCTTGTAGGATACCTTTCGTAAATTGCCATACTGTTTGTTGCCGTCATGACTACGGTAGATGATTTTTCTCATTTCCAAACAAAGGATCAGATTGACAAACAAAGCACGCGGTCCCGTTTGAAGTGTTTCTAGGCCTCATTCATATCAAAGACAGCATAAGATTACTGAGATGTAACCTGCAAGTTTTTTTATTTCAACCCCTCGTAAATGAACAGACTGTCAAATAAGCATACCGTTCCTCTGAAAGAAAGAATAATCACTTCTCTAAATCAAGATGTGTAATGCGTCAGATGTCCTCATTAACATTTTGAACACCATAATCTGAGTAAGAAGATGTCTGAGTGGGATGGATCCGAAACCATCTGTAGAAAGGGTTGCTAGCAGTAGCGCCAAAGAGATGTACCACATCAAGAATCTCAGTTCCAGAAGAAAAATGGGTAAATTTGGCTAGCTATGGTTTGAGGCAATCTCATGGGTAATGGCGTATGCACATTTCGCCAAAGGTAGGAAAATCTGGAGAGAATAGGATTTTGCTCTTGGTTGGAGACAAGAATGAAGATTATCCAGAGCTTGGAATAGCTGAATTACAACTGGAAAATTTACACCATTGGCCCACTGAAAAAGAACGATCGCCGGAGTTGGCCGTGAACGACGGTCGGCGCACGCCTGGAGGCGGCAGCTTGAGTAATTTTACTCCGGCGCCAGACCATGAGTCGCCTCCACGGGACTACTTCTTCGATGTTGTTCGCCCCAGTCTTACTGTGCTTACACGTGCTCTTTCATGCCGAGGGACTCCACCAGTAACTACAAAACGGTGGGATATTAATGGCTTGGGGCGCGCATAATGTGGTGATTTTAAGTCACGCACAGCAAATGCTTGATTAAATGCCTGACAGGCTCTCGGAGATGAGTAACGAGTATGCACTCTTGCTTTTCATTGTTTTTGCGTGCTGAAATATGTAGTGGCAAACACGGTCGAATTGATCAGGATGGTGTTTGCAAAATGGTTCTTGTAAGAGTCCTTCCATGTTTGCAATGGTTAAATGCTTTGAGGGATTAGTTAGTATAGGTAGCTCAAGTCATTACTTCTCAATTCCTTCCAGTTGCAGCAAGCAGATTGTTGATGAAATTACTTAGCTATCAGCCTTGCAATTATCAGATCTGAGGTGAAGAAAACTAGCTTTCAATATAAGCTCTGACACTTCAATGGATAGACAGTTGAGCTTCTCTGTTCATTTGGATCACAGTGATCGCATTGTCAATCGATCTACCAAGCTAGCCTCGCAATCATCAGGTCCTGGATGAAAAGAACTTGTTTCACTTATGACGTTCTATGAATTAATTCTCTAAGTGCTCTCATTGCAATATTAAACCTTTGGTAACAAGTCTTCCTGTCAGATAATGATGTCAATGGGGTAAATGAGTTTCATTTGCAAACATTGGAGCTGACATAATCTCAAAGGAAAAACTGGACGATGAAGCATGGTCAAAGGAAGCATTTAAATGGATAATCCAAGTAGAACATTTTCTTTCTCTGCTTTACATGCCTTGGTTTGTTGTTCTCCAGCAAACACTGAGCCACCAACAAGTCTAATGTAAATTGTTTGAAGATTCTTGTTGACCTGTAAAACGTCCATTCTGATCAGCTTCACTGAAGCTTCATGAAAATGCCTTTGTCACTTGCTTCTGGTTGAGTCTTGGTTTCTCGGGCTTTCCATTTTAATCACAGCATGGCCCCTTGTGCCTCTGATTCGATGACAGGTGACTTGGAATGCTATCAAGAGACTGCTAAGCGGCACATCTCCAAATTGTGGGATGGACTTCCAGTGGGATGGCCGTTTTGCTTTATGTTCCGAGGTTTTAAGCATGTAGAGGACCACCTAGGCTAGAATATTTCAAGCGTTCTGCTCTTTCATTCCACCATATTCTTCTACTCTGCCTTTTCATTTGGGCCATCGTGGGATTTTGCTGCTGTGACATGTGAACACATTAGGTGTCATTGATGGTGGAAACAATTTCTTTGTTTGAACAGTTTCCTTCAGTTGATAGTAATGCTCTTGTTTGTTTTTCTAAGAATGTTTATTCTTTCCTGCGTGTAAAACAAAACTGTGCTAGATGCATTGTCTTGATGGTTCCCAGTTCTCTACTATTTGTTTTCCCATTATCATTCATCACTGAGACCTACCTGAGTTCTTGTTGAGATCATCAGCGACTAAAGCAGGTTGTGAAGAACCTAAAAAAATTTGCAAATCAACTGCTTCAGGAACACAAAAGAGAACTTTTCTGTTTTAAAAGAAAGAGATTAAAAGGTTCTTGATATTACTTTTTGACATTAGAAAAAACCGAACATCTTGGATCTATATATTTTTTCATCAAGATAAAACCCAATGTTGATAAAGATATGGACATCTTGAGTAATGGAATTCCATATCGCATGCTCTATAGGAATTTGATAATGAATTTGCTGTACATGCATTGGTTTGTTGTTCTCGAGCAAACACTGAGCCACTAACAGGTCTAATTTAAGGTATTTGAAGATGCTTGTCAACCTGTACAATCTCCATTAATTGAAGCATCGTGAAAATGTCTTGGTCACTTGCTTCTGGTCGAGTCCTGGTTTCTCAGGCTCGCCAATTCATTCACAGCAAGGCTCCTTCTGCTTCTGATACGAAAAAAGGTAACTTGTTATCATAACAAGATATTGCAAAGCTACACATCGTCATCTCGTGAGGTGGACTTCCGATGGGATAGCCATTTTGCCGTATTTTCCATAATGTTAACATGTAGAGGGCCACTGTAAGCTAAGAACATTTCAAGCATTTGGCGTTTTCATTTCTGCCATTTTTTATACTCTGCCTTCTCATTCGGCCCATTGTGGGATTTTTATTGCTGTAACATGCGAACATCTTGGGTGTCATTCATAGTGAAAGTCATTTCTTTGTTTGAGCTGTTTGCTCCTGTTGATAGCAATGTTCTCGTTCTTTTCTCTGAACAATGTTTATTATTTCCTGCTTGCGAAACCAAATTTCTTATCATCATCATCAATGAGAGCCACCTGAGTTGTCCAGCTCTTCAGCTATTAAAGCAAGGGTGGGAAGAACCTACAAAGATTGCAAATCAGTGCTTCTGGAAGAACTCAATGGCCAACAATCAACACAAAAGAGTCGTGGCTTTTTCTCCATTTCTTAGAAGAAGATATTAAAAAGGCGCTGGACATCACTTTGCGACCTTAGAAAAATCACTATCGCGCAGTATGTCAGGAGTACATAAAATGTTGAGATGTGACATTCTAATTTGACCAAAACATTTAAAGGTAACCCAAAGTTGATGAAAGTACGTATATACTAGAATATAGAATTCTCAAGCTAATGTCACATGATCTATAGACTATATGAACCAAGATCATCATTTGAACAGTATTTGACAATGACTTTTGGTTTGCATGGACAAAAGGCCATATGCTATCTTTTTGGGAAAAATTATCCAAAAAGTCCGAAACCCATTATATGGTAGCCAAGTTAAAGTTAAACCTTTTGATTACTCAATCTAGTCCTATATTTTTTAAATTGTGCCAATTTAATTCTAAACATTTTAACAATTCACCAAACAAATCCTAAACCTTTTAGCAAATTGCCAATTTAGTTATTCCAACTAATTTTGACTGAACATTGCTGATGTGGTAGCCTTATTAGTGCCAGCCGTCTTATGTGGCGCGACTGTCGCTAATGTTGACAATTTTTTTATTGATTTTTTCTTTTTTCTTTTGTTTCCTTTTCTTTTTTTCCCCTCTTTTTACAAAGGGAGCCAGTGACCTCTGCTGCCCTTGGGCGAGGGCCGTTGACCCTGCCGGGCCCTGAGCAAGGGCGTTGCCCTTGCCTCACCAGATCTGTCGGTTTGTAGTTCTCAAGCAAACACTGAACCCCCAACGAATCTAATTTAATTTAATTGAAGACGCTTGTCAAGTACGATTTCCATTCAGATCAGCTTCATTGAAGCCTTGTGAAAATGTCTTGGTCACTTGCTCCTGGTCGAGTCTTGGTTTCTCGGGCTTGCCATTTGAAAATCACAGCAAGGCCCCTTCTGTTTCTAATACGATGACAGGCAATTTGGAATGCTAACATAAGACTTCTAAGCGGCACTTCTCCATATCTTGGGATGGACCTCCGATGGGATGACCGTTTTGCCTTATTTTCCAAGATGTTAAGCATGTAGAGGGCCACTGTAAGCTAGGATATTTCGAGCATTCGGCTCTTTCATTTCCGGCATATTCTTCTACTCTGCCCTCTAATTTGGGCCATTGTGGGATTTTTATTGCTGGAACATGTGAACGCATTAGGTGTCATTGATAGTGGAAGCCATTTCTTTGTTTGGGCACTTCCCTTCAGTCGATAGTAATGCTCTTGTTTGTTTTTCTATGAATGTTTAATCTTTCCTACGTGTAAAACCAAACCGTGCAAGATGCATTGTCTTGATGATTGCCCAGTTCTCTACTATTTGTTTTCCCATTATCTTTCATCACTGAGATCTAGCTGAGTTCTTGTTCAGCTCATCAGCGACGAAAGCAGGTTGTGAAGACCCTACAAAAATATGCAAATCATCTGCTTCAGGATCACAAAGGAGAACTTTTCAGTTTAAAGGAAGAGACAGAAAGGTGTTTGATATTACTTTTTGACCTTAGAAAAACCCGAACATGTTGAGTCCATTATTTTTCATCAAATAAAAATCCATTGTTGATGAAAGTATGTACATACGTCTAAGGATATGAAATTCCTGCGTTAATATCGCATGATTTATAGGCTATATGAATTAAGGTTATCATTTGAAACATTGTTCATGATAAGTTTGGTTTACGTAATCTAAAGATCATATAGTATCTTTTCAGGATTCCCTTTAATGTAGGCTATTGAAATGATCAAAAAGTTTGGAACAATTGTTCTCAAGAACTTAGATAATTAGAGATGAGTAGGTTGATTGCTATATAAGGGTTCCAAGAAAATTACCATTCAATTTGCTAGTAAAGTATATAAAATATGATTGGGCAATTATTGTACCTCTTACGAGATATTCAGGGGTTTTAGTTTCAAAGAAGTTTGATATTCAATCCCTTAAAAGGAAGAAAATAAACCTTGACTATCAGTATACAAGGAAAAATTAAGAAAGTAAAATGTTAATAACATAAAAAAGAAGAAGTTATTGACGCAAAACATAGCATAACAGTTACTGTTGATCAATTAAATGCATCAGCTAATAAATAGAGGATGGATTTGCTATTGTTCTTCACGAAGAAAATAATTAGGGATGGAATTTAATATAGTCAGCTTGTTTCATCCTTAGTGGTTCTAGCAAAAATTAACAAATTTCAGAAGAAATGATGAATTTTCTGCTTCCACGTTTAAGCTGTTTAGATTAGAGAAAAGATTTCTAATTAGAAGTCAAGTTTTATTGACCAATTGATGAAAGATGAAAACATATAATCTAACCAATCACGCGGTGACGTTGTAACACGCAATTTAGAACATTACGGGAAATTGGGAACAAACACGGGAGCATTGTGCACGTTGTAGCCTTTCCGTGGAAGGTTTGAAGATTGGCTCGTGTATTTGTTACTTATAAGAAAGTTGACTTCGTCAATAAAAATTGCCGAAATGAGGAAACGTGAGATATCTATTGTTGTCATGAGTATAACTTTTTTGAAATTACTCCGTGAGATTCGTTGTCAACTTTAGGATGTAAAATTTGGGATATCTACTGGAAAGAGAGAAGAAGAACTTTTCTCCCTAATTGGTGGCTGAGACGTGTGGGCAAAAATAAGGAGTGCAGTATTGTCAACCCATTAAGGTTACTTGATAGGCATGGCAGCCCCAGCGAAGCTCTTGAGCTCTTGTTGTGGTGAGGTACAACCTTAATCACCGCCATGTGTATTGTCGATTATCATGTTTGGGGATGCCTCCCACTTGTTTGACATGAAGGAATGTGGAACTTTTTGTTGACTATTTTAAGCCTTCGTTTATTCACAAATAAATCAAGAAAAAAAAGTTCATAATTTTGAATAGGTTTAATTTCTCTTGTATCATCATGTATACTCGATGTTAAAAATTGAAGTAATTCGAATTGAATATGCATAATAAACACTTGTTAACATGGGAATGATGAATGAAGAAATTTTATCACTCAATTCATTTTTTATTTGCTTGATTTCACAATCTCTTCACACATTGACGTTCATGTAATTACAATTGATGTGCGTTTGATTTGGTTTATGATTCTACTTCAACATATTCTATCCAAAAGTCATGAGATTAGTAAAACGAGGAAAGAAAGTGCCCGTGTGTGGAAAATAACCAATCACCCGGTGATGTCGGAACCGGCAAGAGGGCGTTGACGCACATTGTCGCCTTCCTGGGGTCCGCAGTAGAAATGGTCCCATCTAAAGATTTGAAGATTAGCCTGCGGTCTCATTACGTTTAAGAAGATTGACTTCGTCAATAAAAGAGCTGGGATTCTCACGTGGCGGCGCCACACTGTCTTTTGTCATGTATCATATGCAACTACTTTTTCTGTTAATTGATTTAATCCTTCGTTTATTAAGAATAAATTAAGAAAATTTCATTATTTTGAATATACTTAATTTTTCTTATATCATGCATACTCAATATTGGATATTGAACCAGTCCATACTAAATATGCGTAAACACTTGATAATACAACCATCACCTAATTGCATAAACGGAGAAATTTTATCACTCAATTAGTCTTGTATTTGCTTGACTCCACAATCTTTTCGGTGATTGTGTTCACACATTGATACTTATATAATTAATATCGGTGGGTGTTTGATTTGGTTTAGCATTCTATTTTCAACGTGATTTACTCGAAAATCTTGAGATTAGTATAACAACAAAAGAATGTGGTTGTATATGTGGAGTAAAGACACATCATGATATTGTATATGGATAACCTGTTCAGGTTTAGGCTCATGAGTTACTTCGTCTATGATATTTCATGCATCTAGAGTTATATGTCTGAAGTAAACTTTTTTGTCTTTAAGAAAACGTATTACTTACGTACAAAACAAGTTAGTCTTTCCCTATCTACATGTTTGGTTGATGGGAAGATTGTCTTTGTCAAAAGCAGCATCCCACCGAACATCTTTTGACTTTTGTTGAAAAGGTCATCATGGAGACAGAATTGGTCTATGGTAAATAGAAGGGTCGACGTAGTCAAGGAGCCGAACAAGACTTACAATGATCTTTAGTTTGGTAACAAATTAAAAAGAATTTTAATTTTTTTTTAATGTAACTAGCATTTTCTTTTATCGTACTCAATATTACTTATTAACGTTTGTAACGCAAATGATTTTGGTGAAAGATAATACTATTGGTTGTTTTTTCTTTTTAATTTTAGGAGTGCGAGAAATAGCTAATACTTAATTTTGCATAATTTAAAAATTAGCTTTATCCCGCTAGCCATGATTTTCTTTCAAGTCCAACAAAAAAAAAAAATTAATCTATCCATGAAACTTAACTCTCCGTTGTTACATTTAAACTATCCACTTATTACCCCCCCTTAGGACTAAATTTATATGCATTTGAACTCATAAATTAATCCATGAATAATTTGTAAATAGAATACTTACATATCTTATCAATGTTCTCAATATTCCATTCAACAAACTTCTTTCCATTATCTGTATATATTTATTTATTAGTGATAAAATAAGGAAGTAAGAGAGATTTTGCCTGGTATGGAGCAAGAGTAGACTATTCCAGACTTCGAAGTCTTTCTACAGGAAAGAGACCTTGTTTATAAAAGGCATCACCACTTGCAGATCTCTTGTAACGGGAACATTCCTTCTCCTAGTTGCCGCTCGAAACCCCTGACCTTACTTTCACACACTTCAATGGTCCTTCCTGGTTGGATAATCCCTTCTTGTTTCACCGCTCCTTTTCGGAGCCGCCTCCACCTCCTCCTCCTTCTACTACTTCCGCTACTAACTATCGCCAAATTCAGCCTTGGACCTTCATCGGTCAGTGTTCCCGCCACATGGACAGCCAGTGAACCTTACGACTTCACTTTAGACTCCAATTACAGTTTCAAGGTCGTGCTTTCCAGGCTGAACTCAGGACCAAGTTTCTTTTTGGGCTTCTGTTGCCAGAATGGCCTTCACTGCAATTTGGAGCTGTTTGTTTTCCAACCGACAAAAAACTTGAGAAACATCCATCCAATCTATGCTTGGTTCCCCACTCAGGAATCTACGGACACTGCCCAGCTGCTACTCACCCAGGAGGGTGATTTAGTTTTACTGGATGACAATGGAAAAAAAATGTGGTCCACAAATACCGCTGGGAAGTCTGTCGTAGGCTTAAACTTGACTGAGGTTGGAAATCTCGTGCTCTACGACAGAAATGACGCCATCATTTGGCAGTCTTTCGATCACCTTGCAAATGCAATTCTTCCTGGACAGGAGCTACGGCCTGGCATGAAGCTAACAGTGACATCAAGTGTGCCAGGTTGGACAGCGCGGGTCTACACGCTCACCACTGATGATCATATAGGCTTTGTTGCATCTGTAAAGGCAGCCTACTCTCCTCAAATTTACTACCGAACGAGCAATGTAAGCAAAATGAAGAGTGACAGCGGACAGGTTGGAGCACTTTACAAGAATGGAACCTTCGGTGAGTTTAAATTCCCCCCAACATCATTGCCTCAGGTCATCCATCTGGAGAATGATGGGCATTTGAGGCTTTTTGTTTATGATGAGTACTCCTCAAATTGGAAGGAGACGGATCTTCTTGAGGATCAAGTTAATGCTTGTGCTTATCCATTCGTGTGTGGAAGTTATGGCATTTGTTCACCTTATAAGTGTGTGTGTCCCGGTGAGACACAGCAAATTGAAGAGAGGTTTCCGTCTTATGGCTGCAATCTCAGCTCACCGATCTCTTGTGATTCACTCAATAACACTTTCAAAGAAGTTGAGAATGTGAGCTTCTTTGCTTTGATAAACATTAATATTAGTGCAGACATCTCAAACGCTACTGCAGAGAGTTGCAAGGAAGCATGTCTGATGAAAGGGTGCTCCTGCACAGTGGCACTATTTCGTAACCAAAGCATTTTCTCTGGTGGAGACTGCTACTTATTATCAGATTCATTTTCCCTTATAAATGACTACGGCCAGTATTCCAGTTTAGCATTTATCAAAGTCAACGACAGTTTAAACGAACCGTTGCCATCATCAATCCTTCCAAGAAAAACAAGGAGACGAGAAGAGTTGATACTAGGGATTTCTGTTGGAGCTGTTTTGATGATTTTAATAAGCCTTTTTGGGATTTATATTCCAAGTATGGTGAGAAAAAATGTTGTCGATAGTAATGTTTATCTAGACTTACCAAGGCTTCAGATAACTAGATTCTGTTATGAGGACCTAGAGGCCATGACGGGAGATTTCACCATCAAGCTAGGGGAAGGAGGATTTGGCTCGGTGTTTCTAGGAACTTTACCCAGCGGCATCAGGATTGCAGTCAAGCGCCTTGATGGTTTTGGTCAAATGAAGAAATCATTCTTGGTGGAGGCGGAAACCATTGGCACTATACATCATGTCAATCTAGTAAGACTACTCGGATTTTGTGCTGAAAAATCATTTCGGCTTTTAGTCTATGAGTACATGTGCAATGGTTCTCTTGATAAGTGGATCTTCCATAAAGACCAAGAGTTTGACCTCTGTTGGCAAATGAGGAGAAAGATTATTATCGATATTGCCAAGGGACTAGCCTATCTCCATGAGGAATGCCATCAAAAAATAATTCACTTAGATGTCAAACCCCAAAATATACTGTTGGATGAACATTTCAATGCGAAGCTTGCTGATTTTGGATTGTCGAAGCTAATTGAGAAGGACCAAAGCCAAGTCATGACGACCATGCGAGGAACACCAGGTTACCTCGCTCCAGAGTGGTTAACCTCTGTAATCACGGAAAAGGTGGATGTGTATAGTTTTGGCATCGTGATGTTAGAAGTCCTATGTGGGAGGAAAAATGTGGATCGTTGTATGCCTAGTGATGAAGTGCATATCTTGACCCTTTTCAAGTGCAAAGCAGAGCAAAAACAGCTACTGGACATGGTTGATCAGTCTAGTGGTGACATGAAACTACATGGCCAAGAAGCTGTTAAGATGATGAAAATCGCAGCATGGTGCTTGCAAGATGATCATAGCAAGAGGCCACTCATGTCTCAAGTGGTTAAATTGTTGGAGGGCTCAATTGATATAGAAGATGGCTTGAGATACAGCTTCTCAGTTCCTTCTAATCATGGTGGTGATAGTGTCGATGGTGCTACTCGACTATTGCCATCAACATTATCAGGTCCTAGATGAACTAGACTAGCTTCGGATCCGAAATCTGATGCTTAAGTGGGGTGGCTTCTTTTGGTGTTTCTGCCATATATATTTTTTTGTCTCCTTGTCATACTTATGATCCAATACTTTTTATAGAAATTATAAGTCGCTTGTCATTTTCTTTAATTAGTTTTAAAGGTCATGTTATGAGTAAAGATTCCAACCATATATCAGTCTGCAAGACAATGCTCAGTTCCATCACTCTTTGTCGGTGCTGATTCTTGTAGGATACCTCTCGTAAATTGCCATTCTGTTTGTCGCCGTCATGACTACGGTAGATGATTTTTCTCATTTTCAAACAAAGGATCAGATTGACAAACAAAGCACGTGGTCCCGTTTGAAGTGTTTCTAGGCCTCATTCATATCAACGACAGCATAAGATTACTGAGATGTAACCTGCAAGTTTTTTTATTTCAACCCCTCGTAAATGAACGGACTGTCAAATAAGCATACCGTTCCTCTGAAAGAAAGAATAATCACTTCTCTAAATCAAGATGTGTAATGCGTCAGATGTCCTCGTTAACATTTTTAACACCATAATCTGAGTAAGATGTCTGACTGGGATGGATCCGAAACCATCTGTAGAAAGGGTTGCTAGCAGTAGCGCCAAAGAGATGTACCACAGCAAGAATCAGGTTCCAGAAGAAAAATGGGTAAATTTGGCTAGCTATGGTTTGAGGAAATCTCATGGGTGATGGCGTATGTACATTTCGCCAAAGGTAGGAAGATCTGGAGAGCATAGGATTTTGCTCTTGGTCGGAGACAGGAATGAAGATTATCCAGAGCTTGGAATAGCTGAATTACAACTGGAAAATTTACACCATTGGCCCACTGAAAAAGAACGATCGCCGGAGTTGGCCGTGAACGACGGTCGGCGCATGCCTGGAGGCGGCAGCTCGAGTAATTTTACTCCGGCGCCAGACCATGAGTCGCCTCCACGGGACTACTTCTTCGATGTTGCTCGCCCCAGTCTTACTGTGCTTACACGTGCTCTTTCATGCCGAAGGACTCCACCAGTAACTACAAAACGGTGGGATATTAATGGCTTGGGGCGCGCATAATGTGGTGATTTTAAGTCACGCACAGCAAATGCTTGATTAAATGCCTGACAGACTCTCGGAGATGAGTAACGAGTATGCACCCTTGCTTTTCATTGTTTTTGCGTGCTGAAATATGTAGTGGCAAACAAAGTCGATTTGATCAGGATGGTGTTTGCAAAATGGTTCTTGTAAGAGTCCTTCCATGTTTGCAGTGGTTAAATGCTTTGAGGGATTAGTTAGTATAGGTAGCTCAAGTCACTTCTCAATTCCTTCCAGTTGCAGCAAGCAGATTGTTGACGAAATTACTTAGCTATCAGCCTTGCAATTATCAGATCTGAGGTGAAGAAAACTAGATTTCAATATAAGCTCTGACACTTCAATGGATAGACCCCTTTGACAGTGCTAAGTTTCTCTGTTCATTTGGATCACAGTGATCACATTGTCAATCAATCTACCGAGCTAGCCTTGCAATCATCAGGTCCTAAATGAAAAGAACTTGTTTCACTTATAACGTCCTACGAATTAATTTTTTAAGTGCTCTCATTGCAATATTAAACCTTTGGTAACAAGCCTTCCTGTCAGATAATGGTGTCAATGGGGTAAATGAGTTTCATTTGTAAACATTGGAGCTGACATAATCTCAAAGGAAAAAGAGGACGATGAAGCATGGTTAAAAGGCAGCATTTAAATGGATAATCCAAGTAGAACATTTTCTTTCTCTGCTTTACATGCCTTGGTTTGTTGTTCTTGAGCAAACACTGAGCCACCAACAAGTCTAATGTAAATTGTTTGAAGATGCTTGTTGACCTGTAAAACATCCATTCTGATCAGCTTCATTGAAGCTTCATGAAAATGCCTCGGTCACTTGCTTCTGGTTGAGTCTTGATTTCTCGGGCTTTCCATTTTAATCACAGCATGGCCCCTCGTGCCTCTGATTGAATGACAGGTGACTTGGAATGCTATCAAGAGACGGCTAAGCGGCACATCTCCAAATTGTGGGATGGACTTCCAGTGGGATGGCCGTTTTGCTTTATTTTCCAAGATTTTAAGCATGTAGAGGGCCACCCTAGGCTAGAATATTCCAAGCGTTCTGCTCTTTCATTCCACCATATTCTTCTACTCTGCCCTTTCATTTGGGCCATCGTGGGATTTTATTGCTGTGACATGTGAACATATTAGGTGTCATTGATGGTGGAAACAATTTCTTTGTTTGAACAGTTTCCTTCAGTTGATAGTAATGCTCTTGTTTGTTTTTCTAAGAATGTTTATTCTTTCCTGCGTGTAAAACCAAACTGTGCTAGATGCATTGTCTTGATGGTTGCCCAGTTCTCTACTATTTGTTTTCCCGTTATCATTCATCACTGAGATCTACCTGAGTTCTTGTTGAGATCATCAGCGACTAAAGCAGGTTGTGAAGAACCTAAATTTTTTTGCAAATCTACTGCTTCAGGAATACAAAAGATAACTTTTCTGTTTTAAAAGAAAGAGATTAAAAGGTGCTTGATATTACTTTTTGACATTAGAAAAAACCGAACATCTTGGATCTATATATTTTTTCATCAAGATAAAACCCAATGTTGATAAAGATATGTACTTCTTGAGATATGGAATTCCATATCGCATGCTCTATAGGACCATTGTTGATAATGAATTTGCTTTACATGGTATAAAGATCGGATAGTGTCTTTTCGGAATTCTTGTTAATGTAATATATCGAAATGATCAAAAGATTTTGAACATGTTCTCAAGAAATCGCATAATTAGAAATGAGTCATCACTATAGACGGGTTCCAAGAAAATTACCATCCAATTCTTTGTAAATTATATAAAATATGATTGGGCAATTCTTGTATATCTAATTAAATGTCCGGGGGTTTAGTTTCAAAGAAGTTTGACCCTTGATATTCAATCCCTTGAAAGGAAGAAAATAACCCTTGACTATTCATATACAAGGAAAAAATTAAGAAAGCAAATGTTAATAACGAAAACATAGCAAAACAGTTAATGTTGATCAATTAAATGCATCAGCTCATAAATAGAGGATGGATTTGCTATTGTTATTCACGAAGAAAATAATTAGGGACGGAATAAAATATAGTCAGCTTGTTTCATCCTTAGTGGTTCTAGCAAAAATTAACAAATTTCAGAGGAAATTATGAATTTTTTTGCTTGGAGGTTTAAGCTGTTTAGATTAGAGAAAATACTTCTAATTAGAAGTCAAGTTTTGTTGACCAATTGATGAAAGATGAAAACCATATCATCTAACCAATCACATGGTAATGTCATAACACGCAATTTGGAACATCATGGGAATGGGAGGTTTAAAGATTGGTTTGTGTTCTCTTTACTTACTTCTGAAAAGGTTGACTTCGTCAATACCAGTCAATCGTCACATATCATTTAACTTAATAATTTGACAATAAAATTTAACGAAAACTAACAGAGAATAAATTTATCACAAGTGTACCAGTTTGGGGTAAATTTATCAAAGGTATACCAATTTGGGGTTTTTGGTGGTCAAAAAAATAGTTTAGGGTAAATTTGTCATAGATATTTCAGTTTGGAGTTTTTTAAAGTATTAACCCTCAATAGAAGTACTGGAAATCTCACATGGTAGTACCCCACCATGTCTATTATCAATTGTCGTTCATGAGATGCCTCTCCACTTTTTTGAAATGAGCAAACGTAAGATTCGATACTGAGTATGACCTTAAACTCTTATGTCTCTGAACTATGAGACGTAAAATTTGGGGTATTTGTTGGAGAGAGGGAAGAAAAAATTTTCTCCTCAATTGAGAGCTGAGGCGTGTAGGCATCGGCATATTAAAATAAGAAGTGCAATCTTGTCAGCCCATCAAGGTTACTTGGTAAGTGAGGCGACCCTCAGTGCAGCTCTTGAGCTGTTCTATTGTGGTGAGGTACAATCTTAACCACTACCATATCTATGTCATGTCTAGAGATGCCTCCCACCATTTTGATTTGAAGGAAAGTGGAATTTTTTTTTTTCCGACTATTTTAAGCCTTTGTTTATACATAAATAAATTAAGAAAAAAAAAGTTCATAATTTGAATAGATTTGCTTTCTCTTGTATCATGTATATTCGAAATTCGAAAATTGAAGTAGTTCAAATTAAATATGCATAATAAGCACTTGTTAACATGGGATTGACCGACAGAGAAATTTTATCACTCAATTAATTTTTTGTTTGTTTGATTTCACAATCTCTTCACACATTGATGTTCATATAATTACTATTGATGTGCGTTCAATTTGGTTTATGATTCTACTTCAGCATTATTACCCAAAAGTCGTGAGACTAGTACAACGCGGAAAGAAAGTACCTGTCTGCGTAGAAGATACATGAATTAACCAATCACAAGGCGATGTTGTAACGCGCAAGAGGACGTTGTTGCCCGTTGTGGCCTTTCTGGGGTCCGCAGAAGAAATGGTGCATTCTGAATGTTTGAAGATTGGCTCGCGTTCTCATTACATTTCAGACGGTGGACTTCATCAATAAAATGGCTGGGATTCTCACACGGTGGTGCCACACCGTATCTTTTGTCATGTATCGAATGCAACTACATTTTTATTTATTTATTGATTTAACCTTCATTTATTAAGAATAAATTAAGAAAATCTCATAATTTTGAGTACACTTGATTTTCATGTATCATGCGTATTCGGTATTAGAAATTTTGAACCAGTTCATACTAAATATGCATAAATGCTTGAGAGCATGACCATCACCTAATTGTTTGGACATAAAAGTTTTCCGACTCAATTCGTCCTGTATTCGCTTAATCTCACAATCTTTTCGGTGATTGTGTTCATGCTTTGTTGCTTATTCGATTTGGTTTAGGATTCTCCTTTCAACATATTTTTCTTGAAAGTCGTGAGATTAGTACAACGCGGAAAGAAAGTACCTATCTGTGTGGAAAATGCATGAATTAACCAATTACAAGGCGATGTTGTAACGCGCAAGGGGGCGTTGACGCCAGCTGTGGCCTTCCTGGGGTCTGCAGAAGAAATAGTGCATTTTGAAGGTTTGAAGATTGGCTTGTGTTCTCATTACGTTCAAGACGGTTGACTTCGTCAATAAAATGGCTGGGATTCTCAGATGGTGGTGCCTCACCATGTCTTTTGTCGTGTATCGGATGCAACTACATTTTTATTTATTTATTGATTTAACCCTTCGTTTATTAAGAATAAATTGAACCAGTTCGTACTAAATATGCATAAATGCTTGAGAGCACGACCATCGCCTAATTGCATGGACATAGATGTTTTATGACTCAATTTGTCTCGTATTCGCTTGATCTCACAATATTTTCGGTAATTGTGTTCACACTTTGTTGCTTATATAATTAGTATCAATGCGTGCTCGATTTGGTTTAGGATTCTCCTTTCAACATATTTTACTCGAAAGTCTTGAGATTAGTATTACGATAAAAGAATGTGCTTGTATATGTGTGACATCCTGAAATTCGAGCCCTCTGAAGGACGAGTGAAAGTGAATTTCGTCAATGCATTGTTGGTTGATCTCACTCGAAATTGATCACTCTTGAGATACGACCTTGGGAAAGGCTAATGAGGACGAACTCGTACGACTAAAGGACTCGACTGGGAAAACGACTTGACCTTGAGACTTGCGTGAGGACGATCCCTTCAGATAGGCGGCCGATTCTAAGGACGATTATAAGTCGATTCGCGGACGAACATAATGGAACGACGGGTGATTCCGTTTACCGTTATCGAACCCACGAACGACCCTATGTCGATCCTTAGTGATCGTGTACTTTGAAATAAGAATCTATCCTCCGTAATTTCATGTAGTCAAGGACGTCCATGCGTCGAGATGTCTTGAACGTGGTTTGGCACGAGTCGGTTACGCGTGAATCCTCTAAGCCGCCCGTTAGTCTGAGTTATAACCAAAATGGCATTAGGGCGAAATTGACATGGCAAGAGAACTTAGGACTGGACTTCGAATTATCGGGAATGTCCGGGACGGACTTTGGATGAAGCTACTTGCATGCGGTCGACGTGTTAAGACGAGCAATTGGAAAAAGGGATTTTCGGACCGAGGAAGCAAGCCCGTGAGGACGTGGGTCGGGCCAATTCAGTGTGGGCCTTAGGCCCAAGTTGGGACAGCCACCAAATGGGCCTAAGTCAAGCAAATGAGCCCATTGGGCCAAACCAACTATTCATCTTTTAAGCCCATGGGCCAATTCTTGGCCATTTCAAGCCCAACAAATTCCTAAGCCCATTCCTATTCATGGCCAAGCCCAATCCTTAGGCCCATCCACCAATTTCAGCCCAAGGTCAGATGTGTAATTTGTGCAAGGTGGAAATGACCAAATTGCCCCTAAAAGCATTTGGATAAGGGCAAAGGAAGAGAGAGAAGATGATGTCATGCATGGGGACTTGAAGCAAGCATTTATGGGGGTCTTGACAGCCCTCCCATCACTCTCTCTCTCCTCATTCGGTCCCCATCTCGAACGGAGCCTTCTCTCTCCTCGTTTTCCCCTCCTCCAGTTTCTGCTCCAGCCTGACCCTTCAGTGAAGAATCGAGTCAAAAGTAGTCTTCCCGGATGAATCAGAGAACGAGCCACCTATCACCGTGACCGGGAGAGACAGGCCGTTCCAACGAGCCTAATTTCGTCCCGAACCGAGCCGCTTTCCGTCCTGTACGGCCGTCGCAAGCCGCCGGTCGCCGGTCCGTCGGTCCGCCTGCAGCCTGCACTGTTTCGCGTTTTCGGGCATTTTTCTCCCATTCCAGCCGTTCCTTTGCCCATTCCATCCACCCACAAGATCCCCAAGACCCCCGGGAGCCGCCATTTGCCGGACAACCCCCTCACCGGAGCTCCGGCCAAGCCGTTCAACTTGTTTTCTTCTCCGGGCTGTTTTTCAGTGTGTTTTCGTGGGAGTCCGAGCTGTGGTTGCTGTGTTGAGCTTGGGACCGCCTTGGATCGTCGTGGTAGAGGTTCCGGTGCGTAGCCACCGTCGTCGCCACCGCGTCGGTGTCTCCGGCCCGCTTAACGGGTGAGTTTAGCTCCTAATCCTTCGATTAGTGCCTAAACTTGCTTAGGGTTGGTTTAGTTAGATTTAATTCTAGTTTATGTGATTTAATTAAGTTGTATTAGCCCTAAGATAGGTGGTTAGATGGATGGTTAGATTAGTTTAGCTTAATCTTGCTTTATTTGCTTAATTGTGCTTATGTGTTTAATTAAGCTTGTTTTGCTTAATTACTTGTTTGATTGTTTTAATTAATGATTTTAATGATTTCTGAGTTTAATTTATCATTTATTAAATTTTGGAAATTTACTGTTCACGAATTATTGTTCACAAAACACCGTTCACGGATTATCATCGTTCACGAAACACGCTCACGGTATTAATCGTTCATCCAGAATGCGAAAAGTTGTCTAAATTCATGTGTGTTGATTTTATGAAGTGAATGGATGTGTAAATGCATGGGCATCCGCATGAATTGAATGCGTAATTAGCAAGTAGACATAGTCTACTATTTATTTAGGGTAGCCCGGGAATTTTCCGACCCTTTATCGGGCTTGAATTTGATATTTCGGGCCTAAGTGGAATTTTTGGCATTTAAATATTATTTTTTCGAAATTAAATTAAATAATTATTTATTTTCCGAAAATTCAACTGTGATAGCCAGCGACCGAAATCTCGTACTGATTGTCGTGGCGCAGCCCGTTTATTTATTTGAGCTCTACGTTGCTTGGAATTAATTAAATTGTGTTATTTTAGGGATTTACCCTAAATTGTTTGGGATTGATTGAGATTGAATTGTTGTTTGGAAATTGGCCAAGCTTGTTTATTTAGCATTCTTATGCTTTGTTGAGTTGTAAAGTATGTGGAATGATGAGAGTGAGTCGGAAGTACTTTGGCTGAGACAGACATTAAGTACGAAGCATAGACAAAGTGGTTCGGTGATGGGGAAGATCACCGTGCGAAAACGGCGCCTTAAAGAACACACGTAGACTGTCTATGGCTTGTGGCAGGCGTGGTTCGGTGATGGAGGAATATCACCGTGCGAAAACGACGCCTTAAAGAACGCACGTAGACTGCCTATGAATAGAGACAAAGCGTGGTTCGGTGATGGGAGAGATCACCGTGCGAAAACGACGCCTTAAAGAACGCACGTAGACGTCTATGGCTTGTGGCGGGCGTGGTTCGGTGATGGAGGAATATCACCGTGCGAAAACGACGCCTTAAAGAACTCACGTAGACTGCCTATGAATAGAGACAGGCGTGGTTCGGTGATGGGAGAGATCACGTGCGAAAACGACGCCTTAAAGAACGCACGTGGGACTGTCTCAGTGATTTATGATCTGTGGCGGCGTGGTTCGGTGATTGAGGAATATCACCGTGCGAAAACGGCGCCTTAAAGAACTCACGTAGACTGCCTATGAATCGTGACGGGCGTGGTTCGGTGATGGGGAAGATCACTGTGCGAAAACGGCGCCTTAAAGAACGCACGTAGACCGTCTATTACTTATGTCACCTTGGCGGAAACAACGCCCGAGAGAAATGATGGAGCTCTGTGACTAAGTGTACTACTGGAAGTTATATGGAATGGAAGGAATGACCGAGAGATGGTCCGATTGATCGATGATCCGATCCGAGTGTGATTTAATGTGATTGACCATTGCTTGAGTCTCGATGTTGTAAATTGATTGATTGAATGGGAATGACCGTGAGTGGTCTTGTTGGTGTGTAATCGACTAGGTCGGTTGATCGATGACTCGATCTGAATTGATGCATTGATGTGTGAAATTGTTATATGCATTAATTATATGCATGAGTTAAGCATATTGTTTATGGCACACACGCATGAATCGATAATGTGCGAGTGTGGCAATGGCTGTGTGAGATCGCTGGTGACGCGACTCGTAGGTGATTGATGAACTGTATCATCTAATGGCCATGTGCATTGCGTGTATCGTGGCCGAGTGATATCGTGCGGGTATGGCATACCAGGTGAGGTTGTATGCGAATTGACTCGTTGTTTGTTGGTTGCTGGTTGTTGGTTGTTGCTTGTGGTGGGGTAGTTCTCGATAGATACCCCGTTGAGTTGGTGTACTAACCGGGCTTAGGGGTGGAACTCGCTGAGATTTATATCTCACTGGTTATTGAATAACCATTTTCAGGTCCCTAATGTGAAGAGCCAGGAGCTTGAAGCGGAAGGGTCAGGAGCTTAGGTGGCTCAGTAGTTCTTTATGACATAGACCTTCTGTATAAGCTTGAAGTGTTTATAAAAGTGTATTTGATTTGAAATTGGTTGTCCTGCTTTTCTATCCCATGTTTGTTGAGGTCAGGGGATTAGTAATTCGCTTCCGCATGTGCAATAAAAATGAAGGGTCGGCGACGAGTCCTGGGAACGTCGCAAAATTCTATCGACCACCGAGGGATGTGTACGTGCTCGAGGTTCGGGGCGTGACAATATGTGAATTAAAGATATGGCACAAACACGATTTTCCAAACCCATATTCAGGCAACTTGTTTGGGTTTAGGCTCATGATTTATTTCGTCTATCGTGTTTCTTACGCTTAGAATTATTTGTCTAAAGTAAGCTTTTTCATCTTTAAAAAAAATGTGTTACTCACGTACAAAACAAATGAGTCTTACCCTATCTCCACGTTTGGTTGATTGGAAGATCGTCCAAGTTTTTGTCAGAATCAAGATCCCACTGATTATCTTTGATTTTTTCGAAAAGGTCATCATGGTGATAAAGCTGGTCTAAGGCAAATAGAAGAGTCAATGTAGTAAAGGAGACGAATAAGACTTGCAATGATATTTATTCTGCTAACTCATTAAAAAGAATTCTAAATTTTCAATTTAGCATTTTCTTTATCATACTCAGTATTTGCCTATTAACGATCATAATTCAAATGATTTTGGTGAAAGATAATATTATTGATTGATTATTTTTATTTTAGGAGTACAAGAACAGTTAATACTTAGTTTAGCATAATTTCAAAAATCAACTCTATCCCGCTACCCTCAATTTTCTTTCGAATCCAACAAAAAAATTTGATCTCTATTAATGAAATTTAACTCTCCACCGTTACCTTTAAATTGTCCAAATAACATCTTATTACCTCCTTAGGAATAAATTTATATGCCTTTGAACTCATAAATTAACCAATGAATAATTTGTAAATAGAGTACTTACATATCTTATCAATTCTCAATACTCCATTCAGCAAACTTCTTTTCATTTTATGCATTTATTTATTTATTAGTGAAAAATAAGGAAGAGAGATTTTTCACGGTATGAATCAAGCATAAACTATTCCGAACTTTGAAGTCTTTCAACAGGGAGACGAAAGAGACCTCTTCTTTATAAAAGGCATCATCATCCACAGATCTCTAGCATAGAGGCGTTCCTTCTTCTAGTTCCCACTCAAAACACCTGATCTTACTTGCACAAAACTCAATGGTCCAACCTGCTGGGAAAATCCCTTCTTGTTTCCCCGTTCCTTTTCCGAGTCTCCTCCTCCTCCTCCTCCTCCTCCTCCTACTTCCGCCACTAACCATCGCCAAATTCATGAATGGACCTTCATCGGTCGGGGTTCCCACCATATGGACCCTCAGTAACCTTTACGACTTCAATACAACCAAAATCTATACCTCCTCTGGACATTATGTTGGTTTTCGTTTCAAGGTCGTGCTTTCGAGGCTAAACTCAGGACCAAGTTTCTTATGTGGCTTCATGGGCTTTGGTGGCGGAAGCTGGTCTTTTCACCTGCTTGTTTTCCAACCGACACAAGACATGAAAAACATCATACCATCGTCAGTTTGGTCGATTCCTCACGAACCCATGAACGACACTTCGCAAATGCGACTCACCAAGGAGGGCGATTTAGTTTTACTGGGTGACGATGGAAAAAAAATGTGGTCCACAAATACTGCCGGCAAGTCAGTGGTAGGCTTAAACTTGACTGAAGTTGGAAATCTCGTGCTCTACGACACAAATGACGCCATCATTTGGCAGTCTTTCGATCACCCTGTAGACACAATTCTTCCTGGACAGGAGCTACGTCCTGGCATGAAACTAACGAGGCCGTCAAGTGCGCCGGATAGGACAGCGCTTTTTTACATGTTCACCACCGATGATCAGATAGGCTTCGTCGCATCTGTAAGGGCAGCCTATTCTCCCCAAATTTACTACGAAACGAGCAACGTCAGGGACATGAAGAGCGACAATGGACAGGTTAGAGCACTTTACAATAATGGAACCTTCGGTGAGTTAAAATTTTCCCCAATATCTTCAGCTCAGTTTATCCGGCTGGGGGACCATGGGCATTTGACGCGTCATGTTTATGATGAACACTCCAAATTTTGGAACAAGGCAGCGGATCTTCTTGAGGATAAATTAAATAAATGCGATTATCCACTTGCATGTGGTAGTTATGGCATTTGTTCAAATGTCTCTCATGACTCTGGTTGTCGGTGTCCAGACGAGACAGAGCCAATTGATGGGGATTGGTCCTCCAGTTGCAATCGCAGCTCGCCTTTCTCTTGTGATTCACACAATAACACTTTCGTAGAAGTTGGGAAGATCACCTACTTTGCTTTGTCGAACAACGAAATTAGTGCGGACATCTCAAACACAACTGCGGAGAGTTGTAAGAAAGAGTGTTTGAGAAAAGGATGCTCATGCAAAATGGCACTATTTCGTAACCAAACAATTTTCTCTAGGGTGGACTGCTTTTTCCCTTATGGACGACCCTCTCGGGTCCTATTCCACCACGGCATTTATCAAAGTCAACAAAAGTACAAAGACACCAATGCCATCATCAATCTTTCAAAGAAAGAAAAGGGGACGAACTGTGTTAATCCTAGGGACTGTTGGAGCAGTTTCACTATTCTTGGTAAGTGTATTTGGGATTTATATTTCAACTAAATTGAAAAGAAATGGTGTTGAGGATGATGATTCAGACTTACCAAGACTTCAGACAACTAGATTCTGTTATGATGACTTGAAGGCCATGACAGGAGATTTCAACATCAAGCTTGGGGAAGGAGGATTTGGCTCAGTGTTTCTAGGAACTTTACCCAACGGTGTTAGGATTGCAGTCAAGCGCCTTGATGGTTTTGGTTAAATGAAGAAGTCATTCTTGGTCAAGGCTGAAACCATTGGCACAATCCATCATGTCAATATGGTGAGGCTACTTGGATTTTGTGCTGAAAAATCACATAGGCTTTTGGTGTACGAGTACATGTGCAATGGTTCTCTTGATAAATGGATCTTCCATAATGATCAAGAATTTGATGTCTGTTGGCAAGTGAGGAAAAAGATTATCCTCGACATTGCCAAAGGACTAGCCTATCTCCATGAGGAATGCCATCAAAAAATAATTCACTTGGACATCAAGCCCCAAAATATTCTTTTGGATGAACATTTCAATGCAAAGCTTGCTGATTTTGGGCTGTCGAAGCTTATCAATAAGGACCAAAGCCATGTCATGACAACCATGCGAGGAACACCGGGTTACCTTGCTCCAGAGTGGCTGAGCTCTCTTATCACGGAAAAGGTAGACGTGTATAGTTTTGGTATTGTCATGTTAGAAGTCCTATGTGGGAGGAAAATTGTGGAGCGCTCTTTGCCGAGTGATGAAGTGCATATGTTGGCTCTTTTCAAATGCAAAACAGAACAAGAACAACTACTGGAGATGGTTGATAAGTCCAGTGGTGACATGCAACTGCACGGCCAAGAAGTTGTCAAGATGATGAAAATCGCAGCATGGTGCTTGCAAGATGATAGCAGCATGAGGCCCCCCATGTCGCAAGTGGTTAAATGCTTGGAGGGCTCAACTGATATAGAAGAAGGCTTGAGATACGGCTTCTCAGTTCCTTCTGGTCACAGCGATCATAGTGTTGATGATGCTTCTCGGCTATTGCCCTCACAATTATCAGGTCCTAGGTGAACAAAACCAGCTTCAGACATGAACTCCAATGCTTAGATGGGGTGACTTCTTTTGGCATTTCTGCCATATAAATGTTTTTTCTTGTAGTCGTACTTATGATCCCATAATTTGAATGAAATTCTACGTCGCTTTTTCGTTTAATTGGTTGAAAGGTCATGATACAAATAAAGATTCCAACCATAAATCAGTTTGCATGAGACGGTGCTCAATTCCATTACTCTTTCTCGTTGCCATCCAAACACATGAGGGACATCAAGGCAACCCTTCTTGTAAGATACCCTTGGCAAATCACCATACTGTTTCTTGCCATCATGACTACGGTATATGATATTTCTCATTTCCAAACAAAGGAGCAGGTCGACACACAAAGAACGTGGTCCTGTTTGAAGTGTTTCTAGGCCTCATTCATATCAAAGAAGGCATAAGATTACTCAGAAATGTAACCTGCAAGTTTTTCTATGCCAACCCTAGTAAACGACCTGATCCGTCAAATAAGCATACCATTCCTCTGAGAGAAAGAAAAATCCCTTCTCTAAATCAAGATGTGTAATCCAGCAGATGTCCTCATTAACATTTTGAACACCATAATTCGAGTAAGAAGATGTATGACTGGGATGAATCTGAAACTGTCTATAGAAAGGGTTGCTCGTAAGAGCGCCAAAGTTGCTACAGCACAACTTCAGAGATGTACCACATTAAGAATCTCAGTTGCAGAAGAAAAATAGGTAAATTTGGCTAGCTATGGTTTTAGGAAACCTCATGGATTGTGTATGTACATTTCGCCAAAGGTAGGAAAATCTGGAGAGAATTGGATCTCGCTCTCAGTTGGATACAGGAATGAAGATTATCCAGAGCTGGGAATGGCTGAATTACAACTAGAAAATTACACTATTAGACCATTGAAAAAGAAAGATTGGCAACAAACAGGGCAAAGTTTAAAGCACAATATGGAGCACATTGTTACTCAGGAGATCCTTTAGACATCAGGCGCAGTTTAAAACAGAGCAGTTGCTAAAGAGGAGTTGTAATATGAGCTTCTGCCTTCAGATAATACGTTAGACGATGACAGAAGTAACCAAGTGGAGATAAGGGAACTCATTACCTTGAGGAGAAACGAGTATGTTTGGTGTGAGGCACTAGTCAAAAAGTCATGAACTTTTGGTGAACAAAGCTCAGAACATGAAGGGATCCATCCAGCCAAAGACAGAATCAGTCCGAATCTGGAATTCATGGTTTAGCAATGAGGGAGACGCGCAATCAAGCAAAAAGAGTCAAAAGAACCTAAACCATCCAACTCCTGGGGATGCTCTAGTCATAGCATGTGGATTGCAGCTGAAAATTACCTCGCTTGCATGCACCTACCGATTGGAACCCTCTGTAAATACGCTGCCAATTGCACATTAGAGTTTGTTCATCAGTATTTTATCGATTTTCTTTATATCCTTATGGGTTCGTTGCATCATTCTGGCCGTTGAATAGTTGGTATGTCAAATTAGGTACTTTGAGCAAGTAACCAAAAAAAAAACATAGAATTTGTCACAGTACTTTCAAATTTTTAGTACTCTCTGCAGGAAGATTTGTCCCACAGCTTGAAAATGAGACTTCTTGGAGGGAGGGAGGGAGATCTTTTCGGCAAATTAAAATGTGTTTGGAGTTCACCGTTTGGACAAAAAGGGCATCTCGACATTCTACCAACAGACAATCTGCGGGAGAAAGTGGAAATTTTAGTTCATACGGAACTACGTTAATGGGATGAGTTGTGATAACATATTCTAAAATTGGATTAGGAAAGTAGTTCAAAAAAATATCAGTTTTGTTGCATGATTTTACGCCTAATATTAATAGAATCACATGCGTATTGCACCTTCGCTTTTCTTTTGTCGGGAGTCGCCTATATCACGATAAATTCGAATAATTAGCTAATTACCCACAACAAAATTTAAATATTTATATCACGGTGTTAACATGTTAAAAAATAAATTAGACAACTAAACACGAGTAGTCCCGCCTTCGGAAACGCCAAACATTACTCCCAGAAAGGAAAAGATGTGCCTGAGGAAGGCGCGATGTCGGCGAAGTTGCTGTGGCCACTAACTATTGCCGCAAGCTCGCGAGAGTTGACTGCGATATGGCTGAGCAGAAATTGAATCCGATTCGTCCTCTCCCCTTTTCCCCGAACTAAACTTAGAACCGATTCTTTCCTTCACATTGGCTGCATCTTCCTCATCTTCAAAGCACCAGCTAAGAGGAAGAAAAAAGGTTCGAGGCCAACAGAATCGCTTCGCTCTTTTGAATCGGACAGAGACATAAAGTTGCCAATGGCAAAGGCAAAGACCACGTTTGTTCGCTTGAGCTCATGTCTATGGCATTCGGCCACGGCTTCTCACGCAAAAGCTATACAATTTCACGCGCACAAATGTGAAGTGAGCAGGCAGAGGATCGCCGGATTCGGCCGTGAACAATGGTAGGCGAATGCCAGGAGTGGCAGCGCAATTAATATCGCTCCGGCCCCCGGGACTATGAGTCGCCTCCGTGAGGAGTGTCTTGATTTTAACCCCCCACACAACAAGTGTTTGATTTAATGCCTGAGAGGCACTCGGAGATGAGTACACGAGTACGCGCTCTTGCTTGTCATTGATTTTTTGTTTTAAAATATGCAGTGGCAACCACGGATGGTTTGATCAGCATGGTGTTGGCAAGATGATTTTAGTAGGAGGCCCTCCATGTCTGCAGTGGTTAAATGCTTTGTGGGATTAGTTAGTATAGGTAGCTCAAGTCATTACTTCTCAATTCCTTCCAGTCGCAGCAAGCAGATTGTTGATGAAATTACTTAGCTATCAGCCTTGCAATTATCAGATCTGAGGTGAAGAAAACTAGCTTTCAGTATAAGCTCTGACACTTCAATGGATAGACCCCTTTGACAGTGCTAAGCTTCTCTGTTCATTTGGATCACAGTGATCACATTGTCAATCAATCTACCGAGCTGGCCTTGCAATCATCAGGTCCTGGATGAAAAGAACTTGTTTCACTTATAACCTCCTGCGAATTAATTCTCTAAGTGCTCTCATTGCAATATTAAACCTTTGGTAACAAGTCTTCCTGTCAGATAATGAATTCAATGGGGTGAATGAGTTTCATTTGCCAACATTGGAGCTGACATAATCTCAAAGGAAAAAGAGGACGATGAAGCATGGTCAAAGGCAGCATTTAAATGGATAATCCAATTAGAACATTTTCTTTCTCTGCTTTACATGCCTTGGTTTGTTGTTCTCGAGCAAACACTGAGCCACCCACAAGTCTAATGTAAATTATTTGAAGATGCTTGTTGACCTGTAAAACGTCCATTCTGATCAGCTTCATTGAAGCTTCATGGAAATGCCTCGGTCACTTGCTTCTGGTCGAGTCTTGGTTTCTCGGGCTTTGCATTTTAATCACAGCATGGCCCCTTCTGCTTCTTATTCTATGACAGGTGACTTGGAATGCTATCAAGAGACTGCTAAGTGGCACATCTCCAAATTGTGGGATGGACTTCTAGTGGGATGGCCATTTTGCTTTATTTTCGAAGATTTTAAGCATGTAGAGGACCACTCTAGGCTAGAATATTTCGAGCATTCTGCTCTTTCATTTCCACCATATTCTTCTACTCTGCCTTCTCATTTGGACCATCGTGGGATTTTTATTGCTGTAACATGTGAACGCATTGGGTGTCATTGATAGTGGAAACAATTTCTTTGTTTGAACAGTTTCCTTCAGTTGATAGTAATGCTCTTGTTTGTTTTTCTAAGAATGTTTAATCTTTCCTGCGTGTAAAACAAAACTGTGGTAGATGCATTGTCTTGATGGTTGTCCAGTTCTCTACTATTTGTTTTCCCATTATCATTCGTCACTGAGACCCACCTGAGTTCTTGTTGAGATCATCAGCGACTAAAGCAGGTTGTGAAGAACCTAAAAAAATTTGCAAATCAACTGCTTCAGGAACACAAAGGAGAACTTTTCTGTTTTATAAGGAAGAGATTAAAAGGTGCTTGATATTACTTTTTGACCTTAGATAAACCCGAACATCTTGGGTCTATATATTTTTTCATCAAAATAAAACCCAATGTTGATAAAGATATGCACATCTTGAGATATGGACTATATGAATTAAGATTATCATTTGGACTGTTGTTGACGATGAATTTGCTTTACATGATCTAAGGATCATATGGTGTCTTTCGGGATTCCTATTACTGTAGTATATCAAAATGATCAAAAGATTTTGAACAATTATTCTCAAGAACTTACATAATTAGAAATGAGTCGTTTGATCGCTATAGACGGGTTCCAAGAAAATTGCCATCCAATTCGTTGTAAATTATATAAAATATGATTGGGCAATTCTTGTACCTCTAATAAAATATCCGGCGGTTTTAGTTTCAAAGAAGTTTGACCCTTGATATTCAATCCCTTGAAAGGAAGAAAATAACCCTTGACTATTGGTATACAAGGAAAAATTAAGAAAGTAAATGTTAATAGCGAAAACATAGCAAAACAGTAAATGTTGATCAATTAAATGCATCAGCTCATAAATAGAGGACGGAAATGCTATTGTTCTTCACGAAGAAAATAATTAGGGATGGAATAAAATATAGTCAACTTATTTCATCCTCAGTGGTTCTAACAAAAATTAACAAATTTCAGAGGAAATTATGAATTTTTTTCTTTGAGGTTTAAACTGTTTAGATTAGAGAAAATATTTCTACTTAGAAGTCAAGTTTTGTTGGCCAATTGATGAAAGATGAAAACCATATAATCTAACTAATCACATGGTGATGTCGTAACAAGCAATTTGGAATATCATGGGAATTGGGAGGTTTAAAGATTGGCTTGTGTTCTCGCTACTTACTTCTAGGAAGGTTGACTTCGTCCATGTTTATTATCAATTGCCGTGCACGGGATGTCTCCTCGCTTTTTTCAAATGAGGGAATGTGAGATTCAATGCCGAGCATAACCTTAAACTATTCCGTTTGAACTTTGGGATGTAAAATTTGAGATATTTATTGGAGAGAGGAAAGAAAAACTTTTCTCCTCAATTGGGACTATAGCGTGCAGGTAACGTCATGTTAAAATAAGGAGTGTAATATTGACAGCCCATTAAGGTTACATGGTAGGTGGGGCGGTCCTCAACGGAGCTCTTCCGCTCTTGTGTTGTGGTGAGATACAACTTTCATCACTGCCATGTCTATTATCAATTGTCATGTCTAGGGATGCCTCCCACTTTTTTTATATGAAGGAACGTGGAATTTTTTGTTGACTGTTTTAAGCCTTCGTTTATTCACAAATAAATCAAGAAAAAAAGGTTCACAATTTTGAATAGATTTACTTTCTTGTATCATGTATACTCGATACTCGAAAATTGAAGTAGTTTGAATTAACTATGAAAAATAAGCACTTGTTAACGTGGGAATAACTGACGGAGAAATTTTATCACTCGATTAATCTTTTATTTGTTTGATTTCACAATCTCTTCACACATTGATGTTCATATAATTACTATTGATGTGCATTCGATTTGGTTTATTATTCTACTTCAATGTTACTATCCAAAAGTCGTGTGACTAGTAGGACACGGAAAGAAAATGCCTATCCGTGTGGAAAAAATGTGAATTAACCAATCACAAGGCGAAGTTGTAACGCGCAGGAGGGCGTTGACGCCCATTGTAGCCTTCCCGGGGTCCGCAGTGCATTCTGAAGGTTTGACGATCGGGTCGCGTTCTCATTACATTTAAGAAGGTTGCCTTCTTCAAGAAAATTTTCTGGGATTCTCACGTGGTACACCATGTCTTCTGTCATGTATTGGATGCAACTACATTTTATTACTCAATTTGTCTTGTATTCACTTCATCACACAATCTTTTCAGTGATTGTGTTCACACATTGTTGCTTGTATAATTAATATCAATGCGTGTTCATTTGTTTTAGGATTCTCATTTTAACATATTTTATTCGAAAGTCTTGAGATTAGTATTATGATGAAAGAATGTGCTTGTATATATGGATTAAAGACACGGCACAATACGGTTTTCCAAATCTATATTTGGGTAACCTGTTTAGGTTTAGGCTCATGATTTACTCTGTTTATGGTATTTCATATGCTTAGAGTTATATGTCTAAAGTAAGTTTTTTCGTCTTTAAGAAAACGCGTTAGTTATACTTACCCTATCCACGCGTTTAAATGATCGGAATATTGTCTAAATTTTTGTCAAAATCAGCACCCCACCCACCATCTTTAACTTTTGTCTAGAAGGTCATCATGGAGACGGAGCTGGTCTAAGGTAAATAGAAGAGTCGATGTAGTAAAGGAGCCGAATAAGACTCGCAATGATCTTTATTTTGCTAACACATTTAAAAGAATTCAAACTTAACTCTCTTCGTGTTACATTTAAACTTCCGAAATAACATCTAATTACCTCCTCAAGATTAACTTTATATGCAATTGAACTCATAAATTAACTTTCTCTATCTTATCAATGTTCTCAATAATCCCATTAAGCAAACTTCTTTTCAATTTATGAGTTCATTTATTTATAAGTGATCCTCTTGTATCATTCTCCGGAGTAGTTGCTTTCGTGGACCGTAGTGTTGTTCATTTAGCACGCAAATGATCTCAACTAAAAAATAAAGAAGGGACGGAGATTTTTTGCGGTATGAGGAAGGAATGGACTTATTCCAAACTTTGAAGTCTTTCAACAGGAAAGAGACCTCTTGTTTATAAAAGGCATCATCATTCGCAGATTTAGTAATAGAGGTATTCCTTCTTCTAGTTGTCCCTCCAAATAACTGACCTTACTTGCACGCAACTAAATGGCCCTACCTGGTCGGATAATCCCTTCTTGTTTCCCGGCTCCTTTTCCGAGCCTCCTCCTCCTCCTTCTACTACTTCCGCCACTAACTATCGCCAAATTCAGGAATGGACCTTCATCGGTCAGTGCTCCCACCGTATGGACGCCCAGTGAACCTTACGACTTCAATATGACCTATTATGGTGCCGGTTTCAAGGTCCTGCTTTCCAGGCTAAACTCAGGACCAAGTTTCTTATGTGGCTTCAAGTGCTTTGATAGCGGTGGCTGCTATTTTGGCCTGTTTATTTTCCAACCGACACAAGACATTGAAAACATCATACCATTGCAAGTTTGGTTGACGGACTACGCTGGGCAAATGCAACTCACGCTCACCCAGGAGGGCGGTTTAGTTTTACGGGGTGACGATGGAAAAAAAATATGGTCCACAAATACCACTGGCAAGCCAATCGTAGGCTTAAACTTGACTGAAGGTGGAAATCTCGTGCTCTACGACAGAAATGATGCCATCGTTTGGCAGTCTTTCGATCATCCTACAAGCAGAATTCTTCCCGGACAGGAGCTACGTCCCGGCATGAAGCTAACAAGCACATCTAGTCAGCAGGATGGGACAGCGCGGGTCTACACGTTCACCACTGATGATCAGATAGGCTTTGTCGCATCTGTAAGAGCAGCCCATTCTCCACAAGTTTACTACAAAACGAGCAATGTAAGCAAAATGAAGAGCGACAATGGACAGGTTGCAGCGCTTTACAAGAATGGAACCTTCGGTGAGTTTCATTTTCTTCCAACATCATGGGCTCAATTGATCTTGCTGGATATTGATGGGCATCTGAAGCGTTATATTTATGATGTGTTCTCCGATCACTGGAAATTGGAGGATCTTCTTGAAATTGATGATTGCTATTATCCACTAGCGTGTGGTAGTTATGGCATTTGCTCATTTCCCAGTCAGTGTCGGTGTCCAAAAGAGACAACGCAAATTGCACAGGCGTCTTTGTCCTACAGTTGCAATCGCAGCTTACCTTTCTCATGTGATTCACACAATAACTCTTTCGTAGAAATTGCGAATGTCACCATCTTTACTTTGTGGGATGACAATATTAGTGCTGACCTATCAAACACAACTGCGGAGAGTTGCAAGGAAAAGTGTATGAGGAAAGGGTGCTCATGCTCAATGGCACTATTTCGTAATCGAACCAATTTCTTCGGTGGAGACTGCTATTTATTATCAGATTCATTTTCCCTCATGGACGACATGTACAGCTACGGCCAGTATTCCACCTCAGCATTTATCAAAGTCAACCATAGTTCAAACACTCCAATGCCATCATCAATCTTTCAAAGAAAGAAAAGGGGACGAACGGTGTTAATCCTAGGGACTACTGTTGGAGTAGTTTCGATGTTCTTAATAAGTATATTTGGGATTCATATTTCAAGTAAGGAGAGAAGAAATAATGTCGAGGATGATGATCCGGACTTACAAAGGCTTCAGATATCTAGATTCGCCTATGAGGACTTGAAGGCCGTGACAGGAGATTTCAACATCAAGCTTGGGGAAGGAGGATTTGGCTCGGTGTTTCTAGGAACTTTATGCAATGGCATTAGGATTGCAGTCAAGCGTCTTGATGGTTTTGGTCAAATAAAGAAGTCATTCTTGGCCGAGGCCAGAACTTTGGGCACAATCCATCATGTCAATCTGGTAAGATTACTTGGATTTTGTGCAGATAAATCACATAGGCTTTTAGTCTATGAGTACATGTGCAATGGTTCTCTTGATAAGTGGATCTTCCAAAATGATCAAGAGTTTGAAGTCTGTTGGCAAGTGAGGAGAAAGATTATCCTCGACATTGCCAAAGGACTAGCCTATCTCCATGAGGAATGCCATCAAAAAATAATTCACTTGGACATCAAACCCCAAAATATACTTTTGGATGAACATTTTAATGCAAAGCTTGCTGATTTTGGGTTGTCAAAGCTAATTGATAAAGACCAAAGCCGTGTCATGACAACCATGCGGGGAACGCCCGGTTACCTTGCTCCAGAGTGGTTGAGCTCTGTTATCACAGAAAAAGTAGATGTGTACAGTTTTGGCATTGTCATGTTAGAAGTCCTATGTGGGAGGAAAAATATCGACCGCTCTTTGCCGAGTGATGAAGTGCATATGTTGACCCTTTTCAAGTGCCAAGAAAAACAAGAACAACTACTGGAGATGGTTGATAAGTCCAGTGGTGACATGCAACTACACGGCCAAGAAGCTGTCAAGATGATGAAACTTGCAACATGGTGTTTGCAAGATGATAGTAGCAAGAGGCCCCCCATGTCGCGAGTGGTTAAATGCTTGGAGGGCTCAGCTGATATAGAAGATTGCTTGAGACACAGCTTCTCAGTTCCTTCTGGTCACAGCGATCACAATGTTGATGATGCTACTCGGCTATTGCCCTCACAACTATCAGGTCCTAGGTGATGAACAAAACCAGCTTCGGACATGAACTCTGATGCTTAGATGGGATAACTTCTTTTGGCATTTCTACCAAATTAATTTTCTGTCTTGTACTCGTACTTATGATCCCATAATTTTAATGAAATTCTACGTGGCTTGTCATTTTTGTTTAATTGGTCGAAAGGTCATGGTACAAATAAAGATTCCAACCATAAACCAGTTGGCAGGAGACAATGCTCGATTCCATCACTCTTTCTTGTTGCGATCCAAACAGAAGATGGACATCAAGGCAACCTTTCTTGTAAGAGACCTTTCGTAAATCACCATACTGTTTCTTGCTGTCATGACTACGGTATATGATATTTCTCATTTCCAAACAAAGCAGCAGGTCAACACGCAAAGCACTTTGTCCTGTTTGAAGTGTTTCCGGGCCTCATCATATCAAAGATAGCGTAATATTACTCGAGATGTAAACTTCAAGTTTTTCTATACCAACCCTAGTGAACTAACACATGGTCGAATAGCAAAACATTCCTCTAAAGAAAGAAAGATCCTCTCTCTAAATCAAGATGTGTAACGCATTGTATGTACTCATTAACATTTTGAACACCATAATTTGATTGAGAAGAAGTCTGACAGGATGGATCTGAAACTGTTTATAAAATGGGTTGCTAGTAAAAATCGCTACCACTCCCAACTTCAGAGATGCACCACATTAATAATTTCAATTCCAGAAAAGAGATGGGTAAATTTTGCTAGAATGGTGTGTGTAAGTTTCGCCAAAGGAAGGGATTTTCCAGAGGGAAGATGATTTTGCTCTTACTTGGGGAGAGGAAGGAAGACTATCCTGAGCATAGAGTGGCTGAATTACAAGTTACAACTACAGGATCTACATAATTGGACCACTAGAAAAGAACCATGGGCAACATACGAGGCGAAGATTTAAGCACCGTATGGAGCACATTGTTACTCGGGTGATGTTAACAGACCATCAGATGTAAAAAACTGAGCAGTTGTTAATGAGTCATCAAGGGCTGACATTGACTCGTGGAGTTGTGATATGAGCTTCTGCCTTCAGATCATACGTTTTGCAGATGATGACAGAAGTAACCAAGTGGAGAAAAAGAAACTCGTCACCTTGAGGAGAAATGGGCATGTTTGGTGCGAGGCACTCGCCAAAAAGTCATGAACTTTCAGTGATTGAAGCTCAGAACATGATAAGGGATCCGTCCAGCCAAGAACGGAATCAGTCTGAGTTTGGAATTTATGGTTTAGCGATGAGGGAGACACACAATCATGCAAAAACACAGTCGAAACTACTGGAGATGGTACTGTTGCTCTAGTCATAGCATGTGTATCATCTTCTCAAGCAAAAGATGAACAATTCGGTGAAGACATCACAGAGATGGGAAGTCCTTAGAGTTAAGAAAAACGCCTTACTTGCATCCATCCACAGTCAAGCGAAGGAGGAGTTTCCCGAAGAAGCCGCGACATCAGGGAAGTTGCTGACGACACTAACTTATGCCGCAAGCTCGCGAGAGTTGACGTGTGACGTGGCTGGGCAGAGATTGAATCCGATTCTTCCTCCTGCTCTTTCCCCCTTTTCCCCTCAAAAGAACAAGAAAGAACAGATTCTTTACTTCATATTGGTTGCATCTTCTTTATCTTCAAAGCACCAGCTACGCCAGAGGAAGAAAAAAAGCAGAGCATCAAAATGGCGGGGGCAGACAGAATCGCTTCGCTCTTTTGAATCAGACACGGACATAAGTTTGACAATGGCAAAAGCAAGTTCTACGCACTTAGTCCCTCGAGCTTATATCCATCGCATTTGGACGCGGCCTCAAACGCAAAAGCTATAAAATTTCACGTTCGTAAATGTGAAGTGAGCAAGCAAAGGATCATCGGAGTCGGCCGTGAACCACGGTTGGCGGAGGCCATGAGCGGCCGCGCAAGTAAGTTCGCTCCGGCGCCGGCCCCTGAGACATCTCAATGGGACTACTTCGATTTTGATCTTCTGAGCGATGATGAGCTTCCCAGTCCGCCTCCGCTTCCACGGGCTCTTTCGTATCGAACGATTCCACCATTAAGTAAAAAAACTAAGAGATATACTGGCTTCGCGTGCATAGAATCTGGTGTTTTGAAGCCACACGTAACAAGTGTTTGGGTAATTGCCTGAGAGGGGCTTGAAGATGAGTGAAACCAGTATGCGTCCGTGCTGTTCATAGTCTTTGTGTGCTGAAATATGCAGGCGCCACCACCGACTTGGCCTTCTGTCCTGGAAAGAGTGATGTCACGGTCAACTCCTTCTCGTTTAGCTGGGTAAGAGCACGCCAGGAGAATCCATAGATCATCTTAGCAATGAGCGGCAGTGCAAGTAATTTCGCTCCGGCACCAGACCATGAGTCGTCTCCATGGGACTAGTACTCCGGTGTTGCTCCTCTGAGTCCGATTGTGCTTCCATGTGCTGTTTCGTACCGAATGACTCCGCCTGTAAGTACAAAACTGTGGAATATATTGGCTTCGCGCGCCCAATGTGGGGATTTGAAGCCGCACGCAACAAGTGTTTGATTAAATGCCTGAGAGACGCTCGGGAATGAGTAAATCTAGCACGAGTTCTTGCTTTTAATTTTTTTGTGTGCTGAAACATGTTTTGGCAACAGCGGACGATTTGATCCAGCATGGTGTTTGCAAGATGATTATAGAAAGAGCCCTTCCATGTCTGCAATGGTTAAATGCTTGCAGGGCTTAGTTAGTATAGAAAGCCCAAGTTATAGCTTCTTATTTCCTTCCAGTCCTAGCAAGCAGATTGTTGACGAAGTTACCCAACCATCAGCCCTTGCAATTATCAGGTCCTAGGTGAAGAAAACTAGTTTCCAGTATAAGCTCGGACGCCTCAATGGACTATTGGATAGCGCTGAGCTTCTAAAATTGTTCACAGTGTCGGGTGAAATGAATTTCATTTGGAACAGAACTTATTTCCCTTATAAGCTCCTTCGGATTAATTCTTTAGGAGCTTTCATTGCATCATTAAACTTTTGCTATCAAGTGTCTTCCTTTCAGATAATGAAATGAACGGGTTAAATGAATTTCCTTTGGAAACATTGGAGCTGACTTAATCTCAAATGAAAAAGAGGATGTTGAACCATGGGCAATGGCAGCATTTAAATGGATTATCCAAGTAGAACATTTTGTTTCTCTGCTTTACGTGCATTGGTTTGTTGTCCTTGAGCAAACACTGAGCCCCCAACGACTAATTTAATGTATTTGAAGATGCTTGCGGACCTGCACAGTTTCCATATGAATCAGCTATATTGAAGCTTTGTGAAAATGTCTCGATCCCTTGCGTCTGGGTTAGCCTTGGTTTCTCGGGCTTGCCATTTCAATATCAGCGAGTCCCCTTCTGCTTCTGACACAAGACAGGCAACTTGGAATGCTGAGAAGAGACTGCGAAGCAGGTAGAGGGCTGCCATAAGATAGAATATTTTGAGAGAATAGAAATACTACAAGTGTCATAACTTGTATACAGTACTCATGTGAGGGCTGTAACTTTTTTTTTTTTTTTTTTACGACCTATTTAGTGCCATAACTTTCAAAACTTTTCAATAATATTTGTCACGCCCCGAACCTCGAGCACGCGCACATCCCTCGGTGGTCGATAGAATTTTGCGACGTTCCTGGACTTGTCGCCGACCCTTTTCATTTTATTGCACATGCGGAAGCGAATTCACTAATCCCCTGACAACAACATATATGGGATAGAAAAGCAGGACAACCAATTTCAAATCAAATACACTTTTATGAACACTTCAAGCTTATACGTAAGGTCCTATGTCATAAAGAACTACCGAGCCACCTATGCTCCCGACCCTTCCGCTTCAAGCTTCGGTTTCTTCACACAAGGGACCTGAAAATGGTTATTCAATAACCAAACAGATATAAATCTCAATGAGTTACACCCCTAAGCCCCAAGCAGTACACCAACTCAACCTGCAGGTATCTATCCGTAACAACCCCACCACAAGCAACAACCAACAATCGATTCGCATACAACTTTACCTGGTATGCCATACCCTGCACGTTATAATTCAACACGATACACTCAATGCACATGGCCATTAGATGATACATTTCATCAATCACATACGAGTCGCATCACAAGCGATCTCACCTAGCCATTGCCACACCCTGCACGTTATCGATTCATGCGTGCGTGCCATAAACAATGTGCTTAACTCCTGCATGACTGAAATCACAGATGCCATGATTCTCATGCATTCTTGCACATTATCACAGTTCATAAACACAATGCATATACTCAATGCATACAACAATTGAAACGCCTTACTCATCTCAGTCAATCACAGGGGTCCTGATTATAAGACCAAATCGTTATGACACGTCCCATTCCATGCCACACAATTTCGTCTCATAATCCGGCGCATCAATAACACTCAGCATGATACACACAAAGCACATGACCATTAGATGATGCAGTTCATCAATCACACACGAGTCGCATCATAAGCGATCTCACCTGGCCATTGCCACACCCTGCACATTATCGATTCATGTGTGCATACCATAAACGATGTGATTCACTCATGCATATAATTAATACATATAACAATTTCACACATCAATTCATCAATTCGCAGATCGAGTCATCGATCAATCGACCCGGCGATTACATGTCACCACGACCTTTTCGTCGGTCGGTACAATCAATACTATCTATAAGTCCGACCATGGTCCAGACTGCCACTCTAAGCTGATATATAGATAGTATAGCTCACACTAAGCTGATAAGGTTAAGGTATACTGCTCTCGCTAAGCTGACATATCGCCCGCAGGCTGATATAGTATACCGGTATACTGCTCTCGCTAAGCTGACATACCGCCCGCAGGCTGATATAGTATACCTCTGATGCTCTCGCTAAGCTGATAAAGTGTACTGCTCGCGCTAAGCTGACATATCAGAGCCCGTAGGTTGATATAGTACACCGGTATACGCTTGCTCGCTAAGCCGACATATCGCCCGCAGTCGATATAGTATACCCCGATGCTCTCGCTAAGCCGATAAAGTGTCTTGCTCGCGCTAAGCTGACATATCAGAGCCCGTAGGTTGATATAGTACACTGGTATACTGCTCTCGCTAAGCTGACATATCGCCCGCAGGCTGATATAGTATACCCCTGATGCTCTCGCTAAGCTGATAAAGTGTACTGCTCGCGCTAAGCTGACATATCAGAGCCCGTAGGTTGATATAGTACACCGGTATATCGCTCGCTAGCCGACATATCGCCCGCAGTGATATAGTATACCCCGATGCTCACCTTAAGCCGATAAAGTGTACACGCTGCCGACATATCACCCGTAGGTTGATATAGTACACTAGTATACTGCTCTCACTAAGCTGACATATCAGAGCCCGTAGGATGATATAGTATACTATCCGACCATTCAATCCATTCCATCTTTTATCCTTCTCGATAAAATAGCCGTGTGTGGGGACACGGTTGGCCTTAGCCAAAATATCATATTTTGCTTTTAGAACCTCCCACCATTTTCAACAGCCCATAAACACATTTTTGGCGCTGTGAACCGACGCCCGGTAATTACCAATCAATTACCACAATTCAAATCATTTAGGAATAAATCCTAAAATACATAATTAAATCAATTCGTCACAACGTAGTGCTCAAATAAATAAACAGACTGCACCACGATAATCAGCACGAAATTCCAGTCATATCAACTCAACTCATGCGAATGCCCATGCATTTACACATCCATTCACTTCATAAAATCAACACACATGAAACAAGGCAATTTTTCACTCTCGGATGAACAAGTAACTCGTGAACAAAGTGTCGCGTGAACGAAACTCGTGAACTCGTGAACAAAGGTGCACGTGAACAGTATTTTGAATAGTGTCACGTGAACAGTAATTTCCAGAATTCAATAAACAATAAATTATATTCAAAAATCATTAAAGCAATGATTAAATTAAGGAAACCAATCAATTAAGATAAACATGCTTAATTAACCACATAAACCACATTAAGCAAATAAAACAAGATTAAGCTAAACTAATCGAATCCATTAATCTAACCACCTATCTTAGGACTAATACAACTTAATTAAATCACTTAAACTATAATTAAATCTAACTAAACCAACCCTAAGCAAGTTTAGGCACTAATCGAAGGATTAGGAGCTAAACTCACCCGTTAAGCGGGCCGGAGACACCGACGCGGCGGCGACAACGGTGGCTACGCACCGGAACCTCTACCGCAACGATCCAAGGTGGTCCCAAGCTCAACACAGCAACCACAGCTCGGACTCCCACTGAAAACACTGAAAAACAGCCCTGCCGGAGGAGAAACTGAGTTGAACGGCTTGGCCGGAGCTCCGGCGAGGGGGTTGGTCGACAACCGGAGGCTCCCAGGGGGTCTTGGGGGTCTTGCTGGAGGTTAGGATGGGCGGAGGAATGGCTGGAATGGAAGAAAACGGGCTGCAAAGTCGAAACAGTCCAGGCTGCAGGCGGACCGACGGACCGGCGACCGGCGGCTTGAGACGGCCGTACAGGACGGACGACGGCTTCGTTCGGGACGAAATCAGGCTCGTTGGAACGGTCTGTCTCTCCCGGTCACGGTGATAGGTGGCTCGTTCTCTGATTCATCCGGGAAGACCACTTTTGACTCGATTCTTCACCGAAGGGTCAGCTGGAGCAGAAACTTAAGGAAGAGGAAAACGAGGGAGAGAGGAGCTCGTCCCTTTGGAGGCCGAATGGGGGAGAGAGAGAGTGATGGGAGAGCTGTTGCACTCCTCATTAAAGCCATTAAATGGCCACTTCAATTCCCCATGCATGACATCATCTTCTCTCTCTTCTCTTTTGCCCTTATCCACAAGCTCTAGGGGCATTTTGGTCATTTCCACCTTGCACAAATTACACATCTGACCTTGGGCTGAAATTGGTGGATGGGCCTAAGGATTGGGCTTGGCCATGAATAGGAATGGGCTTAGGAATTTGTTGGGCTTGAAATGCCCAAGAATTGGCCCATGGGCTTAAAAGATGAATAGTTGGTTTGGCCCAATGGGCTCATTTGATTTTCTTAGGCCCACCATGGTGGCTTTCCCACCTTGGGCCTAGGCCCACACTAGCTTGGCCCAGCCCACGTCCTCACGGACTCACTTCCTCTGTCCGGAAAATCCCTTTTTCAACTGCTCGGTTTAACTGGCGCTGTCGACTGATTGAAGTAGCTTCATCCAAAGTCCGTCCCGGACATTCCCGATAATTCGAAGTCTAATCTTTAGTTCTCATGCCATGTCAATTTCGCCCTAATGCCATTTTGGGTACAACTCAGACTGACAGGTGGCTTTGAGAATTCCCGTGTAATCGACTCGTGTCAAACCACGTTCAAGACATCTCAACACATGGACGTCCTTGGCTGCATGAAATTACGGAGGATAGATTCTTATTTCAAAGTACACGACTACTGAGGATCGACATAGGGTCGTTCGTGGATTCGATAATAGTAAACGGAATCACCCGTCGTTCTATTATGTTCTGTCCGCGAATCAACTTCTAGTCGTCCTTTGAATCGGCCCGCCTATCTACGGGATCATCCTCACGCAAGTCTCACGGTCAAGTCGTTTTCCCTGTCGAGTCCTTTAGTCGTACGAGTTCGTCCTCATTAGCCTTTCCCCTCAAGGTCGGTATCTCAAGAGTGATCAATTCCGAGTGAGATCAACCAACAATGCATTGACGAAATTCACTTTCACTCGTCCTTCAGAGGGCTCGAATTTCAGGATGTCACAATATTCACCGAAGTGCCGAAAACCCAAAGTGGCATAGTACTTATGGTGAATATTTAAAAAAAAAAATTGTGGCACTCAAGAGATCGAGGGATAGATTGAAAAGTTATATAGCACTCAAATGATTAGAAGAAAAGTTATGACGTTTGAAATAGTATTGTACAAAAGTTATGACAATCTTTTTTTCCATATTTTAAGCACGCTGCTTTTGCATTTCCGCCATTTTCTTCTTCTCTGCCTTCTCATTTGGCCTCCTACGGGATTTTTTCTTCTTCTTTTTCCTGGTGGGGCAAAAAGATGTATCATCCATGAGACATACTTAAGTTGTCCTGCTCATTGCTAAAGCAGTTCATATTACTTTCTAGAAGAACTCAATGGCTGCTAATCAAGACAGCAAGGTGGCTCATATTACTTTCTAACCTTAGAAAATCACTATCGTCCGATATGTCAGGATTAACAAAAAATGTTGTGATCTAACAATAATTTTGATTTGACCAATTAATTTTAGGTCGGTACATTTTTTTAATCGACATAAAACCAATGTCAATGAAAAGTATGTACATTTCAGAAAATGAAACTCCCTAATTGATATTGCATGATCTACACACTATATAAATCGAGATCATCATCATTTGGACTGTTGTTCATGAGGAACTTGGTTTATATGGTCTAAAGATTATATAATATCTTTTCAGTGTTTTGATTTAATGGAGTACATCAAAAAGGCCAAAAGGTTTTGAACCATTGTTCTCAAGAGGTCGCAATTAGAGATGAGCCATCTGATTGCCGGTAGATGGGTTCCAAGAAAATCCCCACCCGATTCACTTGTAAAATACAGAGAAAAGTGATAGGGTAATTCCCGTGCAGCCAATGAGATATCCGGCGATTCTAGTTTCAAAGAAGTTCAACCGTTGATGTGCAATCACTTAGAATTGGAGGTGGAAACTTATTCATTAAAACTCCAAAATCTAGAATTAGATCGAAGAAAAATCTCCCAGATATATGATCGGAGAGCAAAGTTACTAGATTTAAAACTAGATCGGGAGAATTAGGAAAGAAACAAAAAGAAATAAAAGGAAAAGGAACTATACTAATAAAGAAAAAATTACTACATCAATGAAATTGCTGGAAATCTCACACGATAGTACCCCATGATGTCTATTGTCGTATGGCAAGGCCTCACTATTTTTACACAAATATCAAGGACACTCAATATCTAAATGGTAGGTATCCACGTCACTAATTTCCAACTAAAATTGACTCAATAGACTTAATTTGTAAAATATGAAAATGTTTATGATTAAATTAATATAATTTAAAATTTCAAAATTGAATTAACATAATTGTAATAGATTTAGGATTTTTTTAATTTAATCAAGATTCCACTGACAATCTTTTTAACTTTTGTCAAAAAGTCATCATGGAGGTAGTGGTGGTCCGAGATACAGGAGTCGATTAAATAAAGCACCGAAGAGGACTTGCAATGATTTTTATTCTGCTAACACATGATTTTGTCGAAGGAAATTGGAAAAGAAGTCTACTTTTTTTATTTGACTAGCATTATGTGAGTCGCAACCACTTTATGTGACGTTCAAACTCAACTTCACTTACATTCTTTTGAATAAATTGGAATTCAGATTAAAAATAGAGCATCTATGCATTTGAACTCGTAAGCTTACCAATGAATAATTTCAAAGACCTTCCATACCTTATTATTGTTCTCAATACTCCATTAACGTGAACTAAAGAAAAAGCAAACATAGGCTCAATTTATTTGGTAGAAAATTAATAATCTGAAAAACATCATTTTGTTTTGCAGAAAATAAATAATATGAAAAATATCTTTCTAAAAATGATCATTTGGATCTCTTGAAATAATTAATCAATTAAAACATTTGCATTATCAATAACAATTTATATCTAAATGTTTTTGTAGATGATGAAAATAATTTTCATTTATTTATTTTTTTGAACGATACAAATGATCACTTTTAAAAAAAAAAATTTCAAATCATTCATTTTTTATGAAACAAATGATACCTTAAACATTTCCTTTTCTTTTTTTTTTTATTTATTTATTAGTGATCCTCTTGTATCATTCTCCGGAAGTAGTTACATTCATGGACCGAAGTGTTGTTCGTTAAGCACGAGAACGATCTCAACTGAAATAAGGAAGCAAGATTATTCATGGTATGAAGCAGGAATAAACTATTCCAGATTTTGAAATCATCCTAAAGGAATGGGACCTCTTGTTTATACAACGCATCATGAATCGCATTTCTCTTTTAAGAATTATCTTTCCTGCGTGTAAAACCAAACTGTGCTAGATGCATTGCCCTGATGGTTGCCTACTTCTATACTTTTTGTTTTCCCATTATCATCACTAAGACCTACCTGAATTCTTGTTCAGTTCATCAGCGACTAAAGCAAATTGGGAATAACCTACAAAAAATTGCAGATCAACTGCTTCAGGAACACAAAGGAGAACTTTTCAGTTTAAAGGGAGATATTGAAAGGTGTTTGATATTACTTTTTGACCTCAGAAAAACCCGAACATCTTGGGTCTATATAATATTTCATCAAGATAAAACCCAATGTTGATGAAAAGTATGTACATCTCGGGATATGGTATTCTTGAGCTGATATCACATGATCTATAAACTATATTAATTAAGATTATCATTTGGACCGTTGTTGATGATGAGATTAGTTTACGTGGTCTAAAAATCATATAATGTCTTTCTAAGATTCCCATTGATGTAGTATCTAGTGATTTTAGTTTCAAAGAAGTTTGACCCTTGATATTTGATCACTCAAAAGGAAGAAAATAAACGTGGGCCATTAGTATACAAGGAAAATTTAAGAAAGTAAATTTTAATAATGGAAAAGCATAACAGGTAATGTTGATCGGTTAAGTGCATTAGCTCATAGATAGAGGACTATTTGGCTATTCTTCACCCAAAAAAAAAAAAAAAAAAAGAGGGACGGAATTGAATAGAGTCAGCTTGTTTCATCTTTAGTGGTTCTCGCAAAATTAACAAAATTCAGAAGAAATTATTAATATTCTATTTGAAGGTTTTTGTTGACCAGATGAAAACCATATGAATTAACCAATCACACGGCGATGTGGTAACATGCAACATCATGGGAATAGACAAGAGAGCATTGCACACGTTGTAACCTTTCCGTGGTCCCCAATAGAAATGGTGAAATCTGAAGATTTAAAGATTGGCTTGTGTTCTCATTACTTTTACTTTTAAGAAGGTTGACTTCGTCAATAAAATTGCTGGAAACCTCGCGTGATCATACCCCACCATGTCTATTGTCAGTTGTCATGCATAGGCAGGGGGTAAGTACATTATCAGTGCCAAAAGTTATGTACGATGCTCACTTTGGTGCTAAAAATTTATTTTAGATCACTTAAATGCCAACAAATTTGAAAAACAATCATTTCAGTGCCAACGCCGATCAAATTGGCCGGAAATTCGACGTGACACTTTTTTATTAATTTTTGAAGCTGACGTAGCTCGTTGGAGAGTATAGTCAGCATCTAAATAACAAAACGACGCCATTTGGCGTCTTTCCCCCAACTTAGAAACCCTAAATCCCAAATTGAGAGAGAGAGAGAGAGAGAGAGAGAGAGAGAGAGAGAGAGAGAGAGAGAGAGAGAGAGAGAAGGATGTCGTCTTCTTCTTCCTCGAAGACCAACACCAACAGCGGCACTAGCAGTAACACCAGTAGCGCACCAGTAGCGCACTAGCAGCGGCACCAGCAATGGCACCTTCGACCCCTCTTCTTCCTCCTCCTCCTCCGCCCTCGCCTCCTATTCTTCCTGCCACTTCTTGCTTGAGCAACAATCTCAGTCTCTCCTCACTCACCTAGTCGAGTAATTACAATGGTGGCCAAGCGACGGTGGCCGAGCGATGGCGGGCGAACGACGGTGGCCGAGCGGTGGAAACCCTAATTTCAATCCCCATATGAGCTATACGGCGTCGTTTCTGTGAGGATGTCCACATATGACGGCAAAACGACGTCGTTTCTTGAGGAGGATGGAAAACGACGTCGTTTTAAAGCCACCGCAACTTTTTTTTTTTAAATATAAAAGCCACATAATTAATTTAACCGAAATCTCTCGCCGGTGGCACCAAGGTGATTGTTTTTCTCCAATTTGGCACTTAAGTGATCCGACGGAAACTTTTGGCACCAAAGTGAGCGTCGTACACAACTTTTGGTACTGATAGTGTACTTACTCCGCATGGGGATGCCTCCCACTTTTTTGACATGAGGGAACATGGAATTTTTTGCTTGACTATTTTAAGCCTTCGTTTGTTAAGAAATAAAACAAGAAAAAAAGTTCATAATTTTGAAAAGACTTATAATTTCCCTTGTATTATGTATGCTTGATATTAGAAAATTGAACTAGTTTGAATTAAATATGCATAATAAGCACTCGTAAACATGAGAGTGACCGGATTATGTAGATGGACAAGTTTTATCACTCAATTCATCTTTTATTTTCTTGATCTCACAATCTCTTCATAAATTGATATTCATATAATTATTATCGGTGCATGTTCGATTTGGTTTATAATTCAACCCAAAAGTCGTGAGATTAGTACAACGAGGAAAGAGTGTTTTTTACGTGTGAAGCAAACACCTCAAAGTCGTACTTTATCGACCAATTGATAGAAGATAAAAACAACATGAATTAACCAATCACATGGCGATGTTATGACACACGAGGGCGTGACGTCAACGCACATTGTAGCCTTTATGGGGTCCACAATAGAAATAGTGCAATCTGAAGGTTTGAAGGATGCAATAGAAATAGAAGGATGCAACGCTCTTGGGATGTTGACCCCATTATCTTCTCCTCTAGAGATCGGATTTTAGAGTTTTTGGCTGATTTAGTTGCCTTTGGCTGCCGGTTGTGCTTGCCTCCTAGGCCTTTCCTTGTTGTTCTTATTGTAGCCGTTTGGCTTTTCTTGCAGCTTCCTTTCACTCATCTAGAGCCTATTCTTCATGAGTGCAATTTTTTGAAGCTGTCTCGTTTGTACAGTTTGGCTTCCCTATTATTTTGCTTACTTTTACCAAAAAAAAAAGATTAGCTTGTGTTCTCATTATTTATAAGAAGCTTGACTTCATCAACAAAATGGCTGGGATTCTCACGTGGCAGTACCACACTGTGTCTTTTGTCATGTATAAGATGCACTTACTTTCTTTTTTCTTTTCTTTTTTTATATATTTAACCCTTCCTTTATTAAGAATAAATTAAGAAAAATTCATAATTTTGAATGCACTTTAATTTTTCTTGTATCATGCATACTCAATATTGGAAATTGAACCAGTTGGTACTAAATATAAATAAACGATTGATGAACGGCCATGACCTAATTATACAAATAGACAAGTTTTATGACTCATTTCATCTCTTATTCGCTTGAACTCATAATCTTTTTGGTGATTGTGTTCACACATTGATGCTTAAATAAGATTTTGTTTTCAGAACATGAAGGGATCCGTCCAGCCAAAAACAGAATCAGTCCGAATCTGGAATTCATGGTTTAGCAATGAGGGAGACGCACAATCAAGCAAAGAGAGTCAAAAGAACCTAAACCATCCAACTCCTGGGGATGCTCTAGTCATAGCATGTGGATTGCAGCTGAAAATTACCTCGCTTGCATGCACCTACCGATTGGAACCCTCTGTAAATACGCTGCCAATTGCACATTAGAGTTTGTTCATCAGTATTTTATCGATTTTCTTTTTCTCCTTATGGGTTCGTTGCATCATTCTGGCCGTTGAATAGTTGGTATGTCAAATTAGGTACTGTAACAAAAAAAAAAAAAAAAAAATTTGTGAAGATATCTTCATCACAGTACTTTCAAATTTTGAGTACTCTCCGCAGGAAGATTTGTCCCACAGCTTGAAAATGAGACTTCTTGGAGGGAGGGAGGGAGGGAGATCTATTCGGCAAATTAAAATGTGTTTGGAGTTTACTGTTTGGACAAAAAAAGCATCTCGACATTCTACCAACAGAGCAATCTGCGGAAGAAAGTGGAAATTTTAGTTCATACGGAACTACGTTAATGGGATGAGTTGTGATAACATATTCTAAAATTGGATTAGGAAAGTAGTTCAAAAATATCAGTTTTGTTGCATGATTTTACGCCTAATATTAATAGAATCGCATGCGTATTGCACCTTCGCTTTTCTTTTGTTGGGAGTCGCCTATATCACGATAAATTCGAATAATTAGCTAATTACCCACAAAAAATTTTAAATATTTATGTCACGGGGTTGGCATGTTAAAAAATAAATTAGACAACTTAACGAGAGTAGTCCCGCCTTCAAAAACACCAAACATTCCTCCCAGAAAGGAATCCGATTCGTCCTTTCCCCTTTTCCCCGAACTAAACTTAGAACCGATTCTTTCCTTCATATTGGCTGCATCTTTCTCATCTTCAAAGCACGAGCTAAGAGGAAGATAAAAGGTTGAGGCCAACAGAATCGCTTCGCCCTTTTGAATCAGACGGAGACATACAGTTGACAATGGCAATAGCAAATACCACGCATTTGTTCGCTCGAGCTCACATCCATGGCATCCGGACACGGCTTCTCACGCAAAAGTTATACAATTTCGCACGCACAAATGTGAAGTGAGCAGGCAAAGGATCCCCGGAGTGGGCAGCGCAATTAATATGGCTCCGGGCCCCGGGACTATCAGTCACCTCCATGAAGAATGTGTTGATTTTAAGCCCCACACAACAAGTGTTTGGTTAAATGCCTGAGAGAGCACTTGGAGATGAGTACACGAGTATGCGCTCTTGCTTGTCATTGATTTTTTTGTGCTGAAATATGCAGTGGCAACCATGGACGGTTTGATCAGCATGGTGTCTGCAAGATGATTTTAGTAGGAGGCCTTCCATGTCTGCAATGGTTAAATGCTTGGGGGGATTAGCTAGTATAGATAGCTCAAGTTAATAGCTTCTCAGTTCCTTCCAGTCACAGCTAGCTGATTGTTGACGAAATTACTTAGCTATCAGCCTCGCAACTATCAGGTCCTAGGTGAAGAAAACTGGCTACTGATATAAGCTCTGACACTTCGATGGAGGGAATGCTAAGCTTCTCAGTTCATTCGGATCACAGCGATCCCATGGTCAATCAATTTACCGAGCTAGCTTCGCAATCTTCAGATTCTGGGTGGACAGAACTTGTTTCGCTTATAAGGTCCTATGCATTAATTCTTTAAGAGCTCTCATTGCAGTATTCCACTCTCACTCTCAAGTGGTCCTTTCAGATAATGATACGAGAGGGGTAAATGAGCTTCATTTGCAAACATTGGAGCTGACATAATCTCAAAGGAAAAAGAGGATGATGAACCATGGTCAAAGGAAAAATTTAAATGGATTATCCAAAGTAAAACATTTTCTTTCTCAGCTTTACATGCCTTCGTTTGTTGTTCTCGAGCGAACACTGAGCCACTGACATGTCTAATGTAATTTATTTGAAGATGCTTGTTGACCTGTAAAATTTCCATTCCGATCAGCTTCATTAAAGCTTTGAGAAGTTGTCTCGGTCACTTTCTTCTGGTCGAGCCTTGGTTTCTCAGGCTTGCCGTTTTGATGACACCAAGGCTCCTTCTGCTTCTAATACAAAGACAGGCAACTTGGAGTGCTCACAAGAGACTGCTCGTATCTTGAGATAGACTTCCGATGGGATGGCCGTTTTGCCTTATTTTCCAAGATGTTAATCATGTAGAGGGCCGCTGTAAGCTAGAATATTTTGAGCATTTGGCCTTTTCATTTCCACCTTTTTCTTCTACTCTGCCTTCTCACTGGCCCATTGTGGAATTTTTATTGCTGCAACATGTGAACACATTATGTGTCATTTTTGAGCGAGCCTCTCGGTCTGTCGTTATACATCGAAAGTTTCCTTCTGTTGACAGGAATGTTTTCATTCTTCTTTCTAAGAATGTTCAATCTTTCCTGCATCCGAAACCAAACTGTGCCACGTGCTTTCCCAGTATCATCACAGAGACCTACCTGAATTGTTGTTCCGTTCATCAGACTAAAGCAGGTTGTGTAGAACCTACAAAAATTGCAAATCAAGTGCTCCCGGAAGAACCAAATGGCCAACAATCAACACGACAGAGTTGTGACATTTTCTCAATTTCAGTTCAAAGGAAGTGATAGAAAGGTGTCTGATATCACTTTGTGACCATAGAAAGATCACTAGCAGCCCAATATGTCATTAGTATATAAAATGTCGACATGTGACAAACATTCTAATTTGACCAGTACATTTTAAGGTTGGTATATTATTTTTTCGTCAAGATAAAACCCAATGTTGATGAAAAGTATTTACATCTCCAAATATGGAATTCCCGAGCTGATATCACATGATCTATAGACTATATGAATTAATATCATCATCTAGGTCATCGTTCACGATGAATTTGGTTTATATGGTGGACTAAAGATCATTTGACATTTTTTCGAGACTCCCATATAATGTAGAATATCAAAATGGTAGAGAGGGTACTAAAAATAATTCTGAAAAATATCTCTAATTAGACGACGAATTTGGTTGACCGCCTGGTAAAAGATGAAAACCACATAAGTTAACCAATCACGCGTTATTTTATAATTCACAAATTGAAACATCATGGGAATAGATACAAGAGGGCGTTGCACGTTTTAACCTCATTGCGGTCCGTATTAGAAGAAGTATGAATAAAGGAGGAAGGTACGAAGAAGATTAGGTTTTGTTCTCTTTATTTCCGCAAGGTTGAGTTTGGCGACAAAATTGCTACAAATCTAGTGCGGTAGTGTCACACGATGTCAATTGTCAAGTACGGGGATGCGTCACACTTTCGACAATGGGAAACGTTGAATTTTCTTTAACTGAGTTAAGCCTTCGTTTATTAAGAAATAAATTGAGAAAATTTCATAATTTTGAATGTACTTATTTTCCTTGTATAATGTATACTCAATATCTGGAAATTGAACTAGTTCGTGGTAAATATGCATAAGCACATATGGCCATGACCTACATAAACGGAGAAGTTTTGTCACTCAAATCATCTTGTTTTTACTTGATTCCTCAATCTTTTCGGTGATTGTTTTCCCTCATTGATGCTTATATAAGGAACATAGGTGGGTGTTTGATATGGTTTATGATTCTACTTTGAAAATATTTTACCCAAAAGTGGTGAGATAGGTATAACGGTAGAAGAAAGCGATTGTATGTGGGGAACACACGGCACAAATACAACCCTTTCATTTCATATTTGGGATACCCTGGTCTATGCTTATGATTTACTTTGTTTATGGTTTTTGTTCTCATATTAATGCGGAAATGCTAATAGATCCCGCAATTCAAATCAATACGAAATTATCAGAGAAATAAATGAGAAATAATAAAGACATCATAGATTTACATGATTCGATCCGAATGTCAGTATCTACTCTATGGAAAGAACCAATAATAAATAATCAGCTAATAATTGGAGAATTAGAGTTATAACTACTTACACGCTCAATTATTTTCTCCACCTAGATTGAGCCCAAACTTCCATTGTTCACAAATAAACAATTCAATTAGATACAAAAGTCATGGCCCATATTAATTTCCGTGTGTGCTGCTCCTATGCTTGGCCAAAGAACAAATAGAGGTGAGCATGGTGCAGTTGGTAGCCCCACCCCTTAATTCTAAGATCAATCCACACAATACCGATCCTTAAATTTTAGGATCGAGGACCGATCTAATTGAGCTTGGGACCGAGGACCAAACCGACCTAGTAGGTTTGTTCCAATTCTAGGGTCAACCCATGATCAACCGATAAATTTTTTTATTTCATTTTCTATATTCCTTGAAAAAGCAACCGAGGACCGAACCGACCCGATGGGTTCGGTCCGATTCTAGGATCAATCCGGAACTAACCAATAATTTTTTATTTCATTTTTTATACTCTCTAAATAGGCGACCGAGGATTAAACCGACCCAATGGGTTCGGTGACAAGTAAGGTTAGCTAAGAGAGGCATGTGACAAGCGTTGAGTATAGTGAGCGTCGAGCAAGGAGCAACGAGCGAGGTGAGCATTGAGCAATGAGCGACACGAGTGAGCTAAAGCGAGTGAGGCGTGTGTCGAGTGGCGAGCGTCAAGTAGCGAGCAAAGAAGTTGTTTCTTTCTATTTTGGCAAATTGAAGACTAAGAGAACAAACAAGACAGAAGAGAATGAGTACTACAGGAGGATGTCGTAAGGAGATATTTATGCCTTTTGGACGCAGTGAGAACTACTTACAAAAATATTTTCCTCCTTTATAAGTTATAGCTGTTGATGTCATAAAAAAGACATTAAAAATTTAAGTTATTAAATAATAATGTAAAATTACTTGACTCCTCACTAATGAGTTGTTTAATATTATTGACACCGTTTATTTTAGGGTTTTATCTATATAAAAAATTATAAATAATATATTAGACATATATATAAAGTCATGGTTAATTCAGGTTGGACTGACTCTAGACTCTCAAGATAGAGGATCAACTCGCACAGTGCTAGTCCAGAAATTCCATGACCAAGGACCGATCCAATCTCCCTAGGAATTAAACCAGGACCAGCATAATTGGGCCAGTCCAAGGTTGGTCCAGATTGACCCTAGATTGATGCTCACTCCTAAGAACTGCGTCCAAGAAAGAGTCCTATGTTCGACTTATTGTTAATTCTTTTTGGAGGACATCGTTCGACTTAAACAAGAGCCACCCTTTTTTCTCGTGCGCCTTTTATGTTGACTAAGGAAGACTAAGGGTGCATGGTTCCACAAAAAATGAGTTATTTCAAAAAAAAAAAAAATCGAAAAATAAGCACTCGCATCACATATAAAAATAAATGAATGGAAAATTTTATTATTGCCTCCAAAAACAATTAGGCATAGATTGCTATGGATTATGAAAAAAAATTTTGATTAACTAATTTTTTTCAACGATACAAGCTATTATTTTTTGGAAAATATTATTCAAATTATTAATTTTCTGCGAAATGAACGCATGTTAAGATATCCCCTTCTTACTCAAATAGTCAAACTTGAGGAAGTCACCACCCCATATCTTGTGCTAAATCTTGGATTTTATATATATATATATATATATATATATATATATATATATATATATATATATATATATATATATATATATCCCCTATAATTCAAGATTATCATCCGTCAAAGGCAACTTCAGTTTTTGAATAAATCAAAATCTTCCATAGAATGAATTTCATACACGGCATAAATTCGAGACATAATTTAATATTATTTCATAGACTTGAAGTTACCTTTTTAAAGTAAGCTTAAGAAAACAGGTTCATTGCATGCAAAATATAGTCTTAAAGTTTGGTTGATTAGAAGATTGAGCGTGTTTTGGGCAAAATCGGGAACCCACCACCGACCAGTCTCTTAACTTTTGGTCAAAAAGATTATCATCCGTCAAAGTCAATGGAATAAAGGAGCCGAACAAGACTAAGTCCAACTTGTCAGCCTATCAAGGTTACTTGATAGGTGGAGCGGCCCTCAGTGAAACTCTTGAACTCGTGTTGTGGTGAGGTACGACCTTAACCACCGCCATATCTATTGTCATTTGTCATGTCTAGGGATGCCTCCCACTTTTTTGATACGAAGGAAAGTGGAATTTTTTGTCAACTGTTTTAAGCCTTTGTTTATTCACAAATAAATCAAGAAAAAAAAGTTCATAATTTTGAATAGACTTACTTTCTCTTGTATCATGTATACTCGATATTCAAAAATTGAAGTAGTTCGAATTCAATATGCATAATAAGCACTTGTTAACATGGGATTGACCGATAGAGAAATTTTATCACTCAATCTTTTGTTTGTTTGATTTCACAATCTCTTCATACATTGATGTTCATATAATTAATATTGATGTGCGTTCGATTTGGTTTATGATTCTACTTCAACATTATTATCCAAAAGTCGTGTGACTAGTACAATGCGGAAAGAAAAGGCCTATCCGTGTGGAAAAATTGTGAATTAACCAATCACAAGGCGATGTTGTAACGCGCACGAGGGCGTTGATGCCTGTTGTAGCCTTTCTGGGGTCTGCGGTAGAAATAGTGCATTACATTTAAGAAGGTTGACTTCGTCAAGAAAATTGCCGGGACACTCACGTGGTGGTACCATGCCATGTCTTTTGTCATGTATCGGATGCAACTACTTTTGTTTATTTATTTATTGATTTAACCCTTCGTTTATGAAGAATAAATTAAGAAAAATTCATAATTTTGAGTACACTTGATTTTTCATGTATCATGCATACTCAATATTGGAAATTGAATTGGTTCTACTAAATATGCATAAATGCTTGATAACACAGCCATCACTTAATTGCATGGACGGAGAAGTTTTATCACTCAATTCGTCTTGTATTCGCTTGATCTCACAATCTTTTTTATGATTGTGTTCATGCATATCGATGCGTATTCAATTTGGTTTAGGATTCTCCTTTCAATATATTTACTCGAAAGTCTTGAGATTAGTATCATGATAAAAGAATGTGCTTGTATATGTGAATTAAAGACTTGGCACAATACGGTTTCCCAAAATTATATTTGAGTAACCCCTTTAGATTTAGGCTAATGATTTACTCTGTTTATGGTATTTCATATGCTTAGAGTTATATGTCTGAAGTAAGCTTTTTCGTCTTTAAGAAAATGCGTTACTCACAAACAAAACTAATTAGACTTACCCTATCTACTCGTTTGGTTGATCAGAACATTGGCTAAATTTTTGTCAAAATCAGCACCCCACTGGTCATCTTTAACTTTTGTCTAGAAGGTCATCATGGAGACAGAGCTTGTCTAAGGTAAATAGAAGAATCGGTGTAGTAAAGAAGCCGAATAAGACTCGCAATGATCTTCATTTTGCCAACACATTAAAAAAAAATCATTTTTTAAATTTAAATAGCATTTTCTTTTGTCATACTAAATCTTGCTTATTCTAAATCTTGCTTATTAAAGTTCACAACGCAAATGATTTTGGTGAAAGATAAGGTTATTGATTGATTACTTTTATTTTAGGAGTACAAGAAACAGTTAATGCATATTTTCGCATAATTTCATTAAAAAAAAAAATTAATCCCACTACCCACGATTTTGTTTTAATTCCAACAAAAAATTGCTCTCTATCCATGGAACTTAACTCTCCATTGTTACATTTAAACTTTCAAATCATCATATTATTACCTCCTCAAGATTAACTTTAGATGCTTTAAACTCATAAATTAACCAATAGATAATTTGTAAATAGAGTATTTACATATCTTATCAATTTTCAATACTCCATTCGGCAAACTTCTTTTCACTTTACATATGTATTTATTTATTACTGAAAAATAAGGAAGTAAGAGAGATTTTTCCCGGTATGAATCAGGACTAGACTATTCCAAGCTTTGAAGTCTTTCAACAGGAAATAAACCTCTTGTTTATAAAAGGCATCATCATTCGCAGATCTCTAGTACCAGAGGGCATTCCTTCTTCTTCTAGTTCCCACTCGAAACATCTGACCTTACTTCTTTTCATTTTATGTATATATCTATTTATTAGTGATGAAAATATTTCTAATTAGATGTCAAGTTTTGTTGACCAATTGATGAAAGATGACAACCACAATCTAACCACGCACGCGGTAATGTTGTAACACAGAATTTGGAACATCATGGGAAATTGGGAATAGACACGTGAGCGCTGTGCACGTTGTAGCCTTCCTGTGGTTGGCAATAAAAATGGTGCAACCAAGGTTTGAAAATTGGTTTGCGTTCTCGTTACTTTTAAGAAGGTCGACTTCGTCAATATAATTACTAGAAAGCTCACGTGGTAGTACCCCACCATGTCTATTGTCAATTGTCATGCATGGGATGCCTCCCCACATTTTTTAAATGAGGGAGCTTGAGATTTGATGTTGAGTATGACCTTAAATTATTTCGTCTGAACTTTGAAACGTAAACTTCGAGGTATAGGCTAGAGACTAGAGAGAGGGAAGAAAAACATTTTTCCTCAATTAGGGTTGAGGCGTGCAAATACTGGCATGTGAAAATAAGGAATACAGTTCTTGAGTTCATGTGTTGTTGTGAGGTACAACCTTAATCACTGCCATGTCTATTGTCAATTGTCATGCTTGAGGATGCCTCCCACTTTTTTAACACGAGGGAACCTGGAATTTTTTGTTGACTGTTTTAAGCCTTCATTTATTCACAAATAAATTAAGAAAAAAAAAGATTTACTTTCTCTTGTATCATGTGTACTAAATATTTGAAAATTGAAGTAATTCGAATTAAATATGCAAAATAAGTACTTGTTAACATGGGAATGACCGATGGAGAAATTTTATGACTCAATTAATCTTTTATTTGTTTGATTTTACGATCTCTTCATGCATTGATGTCCATATAATTACTATTGATGTGCGTTCGATTTGGTTTATAATTCTACTTCAACATTATTACCCAAAAGTCGTGAGACTAGTACAACGCGGAAAGAAAAGTGCCTGTCCGTGTGGAAAATATGGGATTTAACCAATCACAAGGCGATGTTGTAACGCGCAAGAGGGCGTCGACCCCCGTTGTGTCCTTTCTGGGGTCCGCAGTAGAAATAGTGCAATCTGAAGGTTTAAAGATCAGCTCGCGTTCTCATTACATTTAAGAAGGTTGATGTCGTCAAGAAAGTTGCTGAGATTCTCACGTGGTGGTACCACACTTTGTATTTTGTCATGTATCGGATGCAACTACTTTCTTTTTTTCTTTTTCTTTTTTGTGATTGATTTAACCCTTCGTTTATTAAGAATAAATTAAGAAAATTTCATATTTTTGTGTACACTGAATTTTTCTTGTATCATGCACTCAATATTGGATATTGAATCAGTTCGTACTAATTATGCATAAACAAATTGACAACATGGCTATAACCTAATTGCATAAATGGACAAATTTTAACACTCAGTTCGTCTTGTATATGCTTGACCTCACAGTCTTTTCGGTGATTATGTTCACACATTAATGCTTATATAATTAATATCAATGCATGTTCGATTTGGTTTAGAATTCTCCTTTCAACATATTTTAATTTTACTTGAAAGCCTTGAGATTAGTATAATGATAAAAGAATCTGCTTGTATATGGGGAGTAAAGATATGGCATGGTACGGTTTTCCAAATCCATATTTGGGTAATCCATTCAGGTTTAGGCTCATGATTCATTTCGTTTATGGTATTTCATACACTTAGAATTATATGTCAGAAGAAAGCTTTTTCATCTTTAAAAAAACGTGTTACTCACGTATAAAATAAGTTAGGCTTACCCTATCTGTACGTTTGGTTGATTGAACGATTGTCTAAGTCTTTGTCAAGATCAGCATCCCACCGACCATCTTTAACTTTGTCGAAAAAGTCATCATGGAGATAGAGCTAGTCTAAGGTAAATAGAAGAGTCGACGTAGTAAAGGAGCCGAATAAGACTCGCAATGATCTTTATTTTGCTAACACATTTAAAAGAATTCAATTTTTGTTTTAATTTAACTAGCATTTTCTTTTATCATACTCCATGTTTCTTACTAATGTTCATAATGCCAACGATTTTGGTGAAAGATAATATTATTGATTGACTATTTTTATTTCAGGAGTACAATAAATAGTCAATACTTATTTTTGCATAATTTTGAAAATTAGCTTAATCCCACTACCCACGATTTTCTTTCATATTCAACAAAATATTGCTCCATCCATAAAATTTAACTCTCTGCTTCTACATTTAAACTTTCCAAATTAACATCTTATTACCTCCTAGGATTAACTTTATATGCATTTGAACTTATAAATTAACTAATGATAATTTGTAAATAGAGTACTTACATAGCTTATCAATGTTCTTAATACTCTATTCTGCAAACTTCTTTTCATTTTATGTATATATTTATTTATTAATGAAAAATAAGGAAGTAAGAGAGAGTTTTCACGGCATGAAGCAGGAATAGACTATTCCGAACTTTGAAGTCTTTCCACAGGAAATGAACCTCTTGTTTATAAAAGGGCATCATCATCCGCAGTATCTCCAGTACTAGAGGGCATTCCTTCTTCTAGTTCCCACTCTTAACACCTGACCTTATTTGCTCACATCTCAATGGTCCTTCCTCATCGGATAATCCCTTCTTGGTTCCCCGCTCCTCTTCCGAGCCTCCTCCTCCTTCTACTACTTCCGCCGCTAACTATCGCCAAATTCTGGAATGGACCTTCATCGGTTAGTGTTCCCACCGCATGGACCCTCAGTAAACTTCCCGACTTCAATATACCGACATTATTTGAGTCCTCTACAAATTATGTCGATAGTTTTCATTTCAAAGCCGTGCTTTCCAGACTAAACTCAGGACCAAGTTTCTCATGTGGCTTCATGTGCGTCAATGGTGACGGAGGCTGCTATTTTCGCCTGCTTGTTTTCCAACATACACAAGACATGGAAAACATCATACCATCGTCAGTTTGGTCGATTCCTCACATAGGCATGAACGACACTTCGCAAATGCAACTCACCAAGGAGGGCAATTTAGTTTTACTGGGTGACGATGGAAAAAAAAGGTGGTCCACAAATACCACCGGCAAGTCAGTGGTAGGCTTAAACTTGACTGAAGTTGGAAATCTCGTGCTCTACGACATAAATGACGCCATCATTTGGCAGTCTTTCGATCACCCTGATGACACAATACTTCCTGGACAGGAGCTACGTCCCGGCATGAAACTAACGGGGACATCTAGTCAGCTGGATGGGACAGAGCGGGTCTACACGTTCACCACCGATGATCAGATAGGCTTTGTTGGATCTGTAAGGGTAGCCAATCCTCCCCAAATTTACTACGAAACAAGCGATGTGAGCAGAATGAAGAGCGGCAATGGACAGGTTGGAGCACTTTACAAGAATGGGACCTTCGGTGAGTTTGAATTTTCTCCAACATCATTGCCTCAGTTTATCCGTCTGGAGCGGGATGGGCATCTGAATCTTTATGTTTGTGACGAGAACTCCACTAATTGGATGCCAACGGATCTTCTTAAGGATCGAGTTGATGCTTGCGCCTATCCATTCGCGTGTGGAAGTTATGGCATTTGTTCAACTGCCTCTCATGGCTATGATTGTCTGTGTCCAAACGAGACACAGCAAATTGACGCGAGGGCTTCATCCAATGGTTGCAATCGCACCTCCCCATTCTCTTGTGATTCACACGATAACACTTTCGCAGAAGTTGAGGAGATCACCTTCTTTGCTTGGTCGTACAATAATATTAGTGCAAACATCTCAAACACAACTGTGGAGAGTTGCAAGGAAGAGTGTTTGAAGAAAGGGTGCTCATGCACAATGGCACTATTTCAAACCAATTCTTTTGGTGGAGGCTGCTATTTATTATCAGATTCATTTTCCCTCGTAGACAACACGTACAGGCAGTATTCCACCTTAGCCTTTATCAAAGTCAACCATAGTTCAAACACAATGATACCATCATCAATCTTTCGAAGAAAGAAAAGAGGACGAACAGTGTTAATCCTAGGGACTACTGTTGGAGCAGTTTCGATGTTCTTAATAAGCATATTTGGGATTTGTATTTTAAGTAAGGTGAGAAGAAATGATGTCGAGGATGATGATCCAGACTTATCAAGGCTTCAGATAACTAGATTCCCTTACGAGGACTTGAAGGCCATGACAGGAGATTTCAACATCAAGCTTGGGGAAGGAGGATTTGGCTCAGTGTTTCTAGGAACTTTACCCAGCGGGGGTAGGATTGCAGTCAAGCGTCTTGATGGTTTTGGTCAAATAAAGAAGTCATTCTTGGCCGAGGCCGAAACCATTGGCACAATCCATCATGTCAATCTGGTAAGACTACTTGGATTTTGTGCTGAAAAATCACATAGGCTTTTGGTCTATGAGTACATGTGCAATGGTTCTCTTGATAAGTGGATCTTCCATAATGATCAAGAGTTTGACGTCTGTTGGCAAGTGAGGAGAAAGATCATCCTCGACATTGCCAAAGGACTAGCCTATCTCCATGAGGAATGCCATCAAAAAATAATTCACTTAGACATCAAACCGCAAAATATACTTTTGGATGAACATTTCAATGCGAAACTTGCTGATTTTGGGTTGTCAAAGCTAATTGATAAGGACCAAAGCCATGTCATGACGACCATGCGAGGAACACCAGGTTACCTTGCTCCAGAGTGGCTAAGCTCTATTATCACGGAAAAGGTAGATGTGTATAGTTTTGGCATTGTCATGTTAGAAGTCCTATGTGGGAGGAAAAATGTGGACCGCTCTTTGCCAAGTGATGAAGTGCATATGTTGACCCTTTTCAAGCGCAAAGCAGAACAAGAACAACTACTGGAGATGGTTGATAAGTCCAGTGGTGACATGCAACTACACGGCCAAGAAGCTGTCAAGATGATGAAAATCGCAGCATGGTGTTTGCAAGATGATAGCAGCATGAGGCCCCCCATGTCGCAAGTGGTTAGATGCTTGGAGGGCTCAGCTGATATAGAAGATGGCTTGAGTTACACCTTCTCAGTTCCTTCTGGTCACAGCGATCATAGTGTTGATGATGCTACTCGGCTACTGCCCTCACAATTATCAGGTCCTAGGTGAACAAAACCAGCTTCAGACATGAACTCCGATGCTTAGATGGGGTGACTTCTTTTGGCATTTCTGCCATTTAAATGTTTTTTCTTGTAGTCGTACTTATGATCCCATAATTTGAATGAAATTCTAAGTCACTTTTTTGTTTAATTGGTTGAAAGGTCATGATACAAATAAATATTCCAACCATAAATCAGTTTGCATGAGACGGTGCTCAATTCCATCACTCTTTCTCGCTGCAATCCAAACACATGAGGGACATCAAGGCAACCTTTCTTGTGAGATACCTTTGGCAAATCACCATACTGTTTCTTGCCATCATGACTACGGTATATGATATTTCTCATTTCCAAACAAAGGAGCAGGTCGACACACAAAGAACATCGTCCAGTTTGAAGTGTTTCTAGGCCTCATTCATATCAAAGATGGCAAAAGATTACTCAGAAATGTAACCTGCAAGTTTTTCTATGCCAACCCTAGTAAACGAACTGATCCGTCAAATAAGCAAACCATTCCTCTGAGAGAAAGAAAAACCCCTTCTCTAAATCAAGATGTGTAATGCAGCAGATGTCCTCATTAACATTTTGAACACCATAATTCGAGTAAGAAGATGTATGACTGGGATGAATCTGAAACTGTCTATAGAAAGGGTTGCTCGTAAGAGTGCCAAAGTTGCTACAGCACAACTTCAGAGATGTACCACATTAAGAATCTTAGTTGCAGAAGAAAAATAGGTAAATTTGGCTAGCTATGGTTTTAGGAAACCTCATGGATTATGGTGTATGTATATTTCGCCAAAGGTAGGAAAATCTGGAGAGAATTGGATCTTGCTCTCAGTTGGATACAGGAATGAAGATTATCCAGAGCTGGGAATGGTTGAATTACAACTTGAAAATTACACTATTAGACCATTGCAAAAGAAAGATTGGCAACAAACAGGGTGAAGTTTAAAGCACAATATGGAGCTCATTGTTACTCAGGAGATCACTTTAGACATTGGGCGCAGTTTAAAACAGAGCAGTTGCTAAAGTTTAAAAGATTATACGTTAGAGAACAAAGCTTGCCGTAGCCAAGAACAGAATCAGTCCGAATCTGGAATTCATGGTTTAGCAATGAGGGAGACGCACAATCAAGCAAAAAGAGTCAAAAGAACCTAAACCATCCAACTCCTGGGGATGCTCTAGTCATAGCATGTGGATTGCAGCTGAAAATTGCCTCGTTTGCATGCACCTACCGATGGGAACCCTCTGTAAATACGCTGCCAATTGCACATTAGAGCTTGTTCATCAGTATTTTATCGATTTTCTTTTTCTCCTTAATCATTCTGGCCGTTGAATAGTTGGTATGTCAAATTAGGTACTTTGAGCAAGTAACCAAAAAAAAAAAAAAAAAACATAGAATTTGTGAAGATATCTTCATCACAGTACTTTTAAATTTTGAGTGCTCTCTGCAGGAAGATTTGTCCCACAGCTTGAAAATGAGACTTCTTGGAGGGAGGGAGGGAGGGAGGGAGGGAAGAGAGAGATCTTTTCGGCAAATTAAAATGTGTTTGGAGTTTACCGTTTGGACAAAAAGGGCATCTCGACATTCTACCAACAGACGATCTGCGGGAGAAAGTGGAAATTTTAGTTCATACGGAACTACGTTAATGGGATGAGTTGTGATAACATATTCTAAAATTGGATTAGGAAAGTAGTTCAAAAAATATCAGTTTTGTTGCATGATTTTACGCCTAATATTAATAGAATCACATGCGTATTGCACCTTCGCTTTTCTTTTGTCGGGAGTCGCCTATATCACGATAAATTCGAATAATTAGCTAATTACCCACAACAAAATTTAAATATTTATATCACGGTGTTAACATGTTAAAAAATAAATTAGACAACTAAACACGAGTAGTCCCGCCTTCGGAAACGCCAAACATTACTCCCAGAAAGGAAAAGATGTGCCTGAGGAAGGCGCGATGTCGGCGAAGTTGCTGTGGCCACTAACTATTGCCGCAAGCTCGCGAGAGTTGACTGCGATATGGCTGAGCAGAAATTGAATCCGATTCGTCCTCTCCCCTTTTCCCCGAACTAAACTTAGAACCGATTCTTTCCTTCACATTGGCTGCATCTTCCTCATCTTCAAAGCACCAGCTAAGAGGAAGAGAAAAGGTTGAGGCCAACAGAATCACTTCGCTCTTTTGAATCGGACAGAGACATAAAGTTGACAATGGCAAAGGCAAATACCACGTATTTGTTCGCTTGAGCTCATATCCATGGCATCCGGACACGGCTTCTCACGCAAAAGCTATACAATTTCGCGCGCACAAATGTGAAGTGAGCAGGCAAAGGATCACTGGAGTCGGCCGTGAACAACGGTTGGCGGATGCCTGGAGCGGTAGCGCAATTAATATCGCTCTGGCCCCCCGGACTATGAGTTGCCTCCATGAAGAATGTGTTGATGTTAAGCCCCACACGACAAGTGTTTGATTAAATGCCTGAGAGGCACTTGGAGATGAGTGCACGAGTACACGCTCTTACTTGTCATTGATTTTTTTGTGTTGAAATATGCAGTGGCAACCACGGACGGTTTGATCAGCATGGTATTTGTAAGATGATTTTCGTAGGAGGCCTTCCATGTCTGCAGTGGTTAAATGCTTTGAGGGATTAGTTAGTATAGATAGCTCAAGTTATTAGCTTCTAAGTTCCTTCCAGTCACAGCTAGCAGATTGTTGACCAAATTACTTAGCTATCAGCCTTGCAATTATCAGTTCCTAGGTGAAGAAAACTAGCTACCGATATAAGCTCTGACACTTCGATGGAGGGACTGCTAAGCTTCTCAGTTTGTTCAGATCACAGCGATGACATGGTCGATCAATTAACCGAACTAGCTTCACAATCTTCAGATTCTGGGAGGACAGGACTTGTTTCGCTTATAAGCTCCTATGCATTAATTCTTTAAGAGCTCTCATTGCAGTATTAAACTTTCACTATCAAGTGGTCCTTTCAGATAATGATACGAGAGGGGTAAATGAGCTTCATTTGCAAACATTGGAGCTGAAATAATCTCAAAGGAAAAAGAGGGTGATGAACCATGGTCAAAGGCAAAATTTAAATGGATTATCCAAGGAGAACATTTTCTTTCTCTGCTTTACATGCCTTGGTTTGTTGTTCTCGAGCGAACACTGAGCCACTGACATGTCTAATTTAATTTATTTGAAGATGCTTGTCGACCTGTAAAATTTCCATTCCGATCAGCTTCATCAAAGCTTTGAGAAATTTTCTCGGTCACTTGCTTCTGGTCAAGCCTTGGTTTCTCGGGCTTGCCGTTTTGATGACAGCAAGGCCCCTTCTGCTTCTAATACGAAGACAGGCAACTTGGAGTGCTCACAAGAGACTGCTAAGCGGTACATCTCCATATCCTGAGATGGACTTCCGATGGGATGGCCGTTTTGCCTTATTTTCCAAGATGTTAATCATGTAGACGGCCGCTGTAAGCTAGAATATTTTGAGCATTAGGCCTTTTCATTTCCACCTTTTTCTTCTACTCTGCCTTCTCACTGGCCCATTGTGGGATTTCTATTGCTGCGACATGTGAACACATTATGTGTCATTTTTTGAGCGAGCCTCTCGGTCTGTCGTTATACCTCGAGAGTTTCCTTCTGCTGACAGGAATGTTTTCATTCGTCTTTCTAAAAATGTTCAATCTTTCCTGCATCCGAAACCAAACTGTGCCACATGCTTTCCCAGTATCATCACAGAGACCTACCTGAATTGTTGTTCCGTTCATCAGACTAAAGCAGGTTGTGTAGAACCTACAGAAATTGCAAATCAAGTGCTCCCGGAAGAACCCAATGGCCAAAAATCAACACGACAGAGTTGTGACATTTTCTCAATTTGAGTTCAAAGGAAGTGATAGAAAGGTGTCTGATATCACTTTGTGACCATAGAAAGATCACTAGCAGCCCAATATGTCATTAGTATATAAAATGTTGAGATGTGACAAACATTCTAATTTGACTAAGGTTGGTATATTATTTTTTCGTCAAGATAAAACCCAATGTTGATGAAAAGTATTTACATCTCCAAATATGGAATTCCCGAGGTGATATCACATGATCTATAGACTATATGAATTAATATCATCATCTAGATCATCGTTCACGATGAATTTGTTTTATATGGTGGACTAAAGATCATTTGACAATTTTGTGAGACTCCCATTAATGTAGAATATCAAAATGGTAGGGAGGGTACTAAAAATAATTCTGAAAAATATCTCTAAATAGACGACGAATTTGGTCGACTGCTTGGTAAAAGATGAAAACCACATAAGTTAACCAATCACGCGTTATTTTATAATTCACAAATTGAAACATCATGGGAATAGATACAAGAGGGCGTTGCACGTTTTAACCTCATTGCGGTCCGTATTAGAAGAAGTATGAATAAAGGAGGAAGGTACGAAGAAGATTAGGTTTTGTTCTCTTTATTTCCGCAAGGTTGAGTTTGGCGACAAAATTGCTACAAATCTAGTGCGGTAGTGTCACACGATGTCAATTGTCAAGTACGGGGATGCCTCACACTTTCGACAATGGGGAACGTTGAATTTTCTTTAACTGAGTTAAGCCTTCGTTTATTAAGAAATAAATTGAGAAAATTTCATAATTTTGAATGCACTTATTTTCCTTGTATAATGTATACTCAATATCTGGAAATTGAACTAGTTCGTGGTAAATATGCATAAGCACATATGGCCATGACCTACATAAACGGAGAAGTTTTGTCACTCAAATCATCTTGTTTTTACTTGATTCCGCAATCTTTTCGGCGATTGTTTTCCCTCATTGATGCTTATATAATTAACATAGGTGGGTGTTTGATATGGTTTATTTTACCCAAAAGTGGTGAGATAGGTATAACGGTAGAAGAAAGCGATTGTATGTGGGGAACACACGGCATAAATACAACCCTTTCATTTCGTATTTGGGATACCCTGGTCTATGCTTATGATTTACTTTGTTTATGGTTTTTGTTCTCATATTAATGCGGAAATGCTAATAGATCCCGCAATTCAAATCAATACGAAATCACCAAGGAAATAAATGAGAAATAATAAAGACATCATAGATTTACATAATTCAATCCGAGTGTCAGTACCTACTCTATGGAAAGAACCAATAATAAAAAATCAGCTAATAATTGGAGGATTAGAGTTATAACTACTTACATGCTCGATTATTTTCTCCACCTGGATTGAACCCAAATTTACATTGTTCACAAATAAACAATTCAATTAGATACAAAAGTCATGGCTCAAATTAATTTCCGTGTGTGCTGCTCCTATGCTTGGCTAAGAACAAATAGGGGTGAGCATGCTTTGGGTTGGGCCGGTCCACCCCTTAACCCTAAGACCAACCTGCATAGTATTGATCCTCAATTTTTAGGATTGAGGACCAACCCTATTGAGCTTGGGACCAAGAACCAAACCAACCCAGTGGATTCGTTCCAATTCCAGGGTCAATCCAAGATCAACCGATAATTTTTTTATTTCATTTTCTGTATTCCTTGAAAAGGCAACCGAGGACCGAACCAATCCAATGAGGTTCAGTCTGGTTCTAGGATCAATCTGAGACTAACCCATAATTTTTTAGTTCATGTTTTATACTCCCTAAATAGGCGACCGAGGACCGAACCGACCCAATAGGTTCGGTGACAAGTAAGGTCAGCTAAGAGAGGCGAGCGGTGAGCGTCGAGCAAGGAGCAACAAGCGAGGTGAGCATTGAGCAATGAGCGGCACAAGTGACCCAAAGCAAGCGAGGCGTGTGTCGAGCAACGGGCACAGAAGTTGTTTCTTTCTATTTTGGCAAATTGAAAACTAAGATGATAAATAAAACAAAAGAGAACGAGTACTATAGGAGGATGTTGTAAGGAGTTGTTTATGCCCTTTTGGATGCAATGAGGACTTCTCACAAAGACATTTTCCTCTTTTATAAATTATAGTTGTTGATGCTATAAAAGACATTAAAAATCTAAGTTATTAAAGAATAATGTCAAATTACTTGAACTCCTTACTAATGAATTGTTTAATATTATTGACACTCTATATAAAAATTATAAATATTTTAGGGTTTTCTCTATATAAAAATTTATAATATATATATATATATATATCGGGGTTGATTCAGGTTGGACCAACTCTAGACTCCCAAGACAGAGGATCAACACACACAATGCTAGTCCAAAAATTACGTGACTAAGGACCGACCCAGTCTCCCCCGGGAATCGAACCAAGACCGGTAGGGTTGGGCTGCTCCAAGGTTGGTCCAGGGTTGACCCTAGACTGATGCTCACTCCTAAGAACAAACTCTTTTGTGCGTCCAAGAAAGAGTCCTATGTTCGGCTTGTTGTTAATTTTTTCGGAGGACATCGTTCGGCTTAAACAAGAGCCTCCCTTTTTCTCATGCGCCTTTTATGTTGACTAAGGAAGACTAAGGGTGCATGGTTCCATAGAAAATGAGTAAATTCAAAAAAAAAAATCAAAAAATAAGCACTTGCATCACATATAAAAATAAATGAATGGAAAATTTTATCATTGCCTACAAAAACAATTAGGCATAGATTGTTATCGATTATAAAATATTTTTTGATTAACTAATTTTTTCAACGATACAAGCTATTATTTTTTGGAAAATATTATTCAAATTATTAATTTTCCGCGAAACGAACGCACCTTAAGACACGTCCACTTCTTAGTCAAATAGTCAAACTTGGAGAAGTCACCACCCCATATCTTGTGCTGAATCTTGGATTTTATATATATCCCCTATAATCCAAGATTATCATCCGTCAAAGGCAACATCAGATTTTAAACAAATCAAAATCTTCTTATAGAATGAATTTCATACACGGCACAAATTCAAGACATAATTTAATATTATTTCATAGACTTGAAGTTACCCTTTTAAAGTAAGCTTAAGTAAACAGGTTCATTGCATGCAAAATATAGTCTTAAAGTTTGGTTGATTAGACGATTGCGCGTGTTTTGGGCAAAATCAGGATCCCACCACCGACCAGTCTTTTTAACTTCTGGTCAAAAAGGTAATCATGGGGATGGTGGTCTAAGGTGATGATGGAGGAGTCGGTGGAATAAAGCAGCCGAACAAGACTAAGCCCAGCTTGTCAGCCCATCAAGGCTATTTGGTAGATGGAGCGACCCTTAGTGAAACTCTTGAGCTCGTGTTGTGGTGAGGTACAACCTTAACCACTACCATATCTATTGTCATTTGTCATGTCTAGGGATGCCACCCACTTTTTTGATATGAGTGGAATTTTTTGTTGACTATTTAAGCCTTTGTTTATTCACAAATGAATCAAGAAAAAAAAGTTCATAATTTTGAATAGATTTACTTTCTCTTGTATCATATATACTTGATGTTCGAAAATTGAAGTAATTCGAATTAAATATGCATAATAAGTGCTTGTTAACATTGGATTGTTCACAATCTCTTCACACATTGATGTTCATATAATTACTATTGATGTGTGTTCGATTTGGTTTATGATTCTACTTCAACAGTATTATCCAAAAGTCGTGTGACTAGTACAATGCGGAAAGAAATGGTTATCCGTGTGGAAAGATTGTGAATTAACCAATCACAAGGCGATGTTGTAACGCGCAAGAGGGCGTTGACGCCTGTTGTAGCCTTTCTAGGGTCCGCAGTAGAAATAGTGCATTATGAAGGTTTGACGATCAGGTCACGTTCTCATTACATTTAAGAAGGTTTTTTTTTTGAACAGATACATTTAAGAAGGTTGACTTCGTCAAAAAATTGCCAGGATTCTCACGTGGTGGTACGATACCATGTCTTTTGTCATGTATCGGATGCAACTACTTTTGTTTATTTATTTATTGATTTAACCCTTCGTTTATGGAGAATAAATTAAGAAAATTTCATAATTTTGAGTACACTTGATTTTTCATGTATCATGCATACTCAATATTGGAAATTGAATTAGTTCATACTAAATATGCATAAATGCTTGATAACATGGGCATCACTTAATTGCATGGATAGAGAAGTTTTATCACTCAATTTGTCTTGTATTCGCTTGATCTCACAATCTTTTTGGTGATTGTGTTCACACATATCGATGCATATTTGATTTGGTTTAGGATTCTCCTTTCAACATATTTTACTCGAAAGTCTTGAGATTAGTATCATGATAAAAGAATGTGCTTGTATATGTGGATTAAAGACATGGCACAATACGGTTTCCCAAATCTATATTTGGGTAACCCCTTCAGATTTAGGCTAATGATTTACTCTGTTTATGGTATTTCATATGCTTAGAGTTGTATGTTTGAAGTAAGCTTTTCGTGTTTAAGAAAACGCGTTACTCACAAACGAAACTAGTTAGACTTACCCTATCTACGCGTCTGGTTGATCGGAACATTGTCTAATTTTTTGTCAAAATCAGCACCCACTGATCATCTTTAACTTTTGTCTAGAAGGTCATCATGGAGACAGAGCTGGTCTAAGGTAAATAGAAGAGTCGATGTAGTAAAGGAGCCGAATAAGACTCGCAATGATCTTTATTTTGCCAACACATTAAAAAAATCTATTTTTTTTTTTAAATTTAAATAGCATTTTCTTTTATCATACTAAATCTTGCTTATAAAAGTTCATAACGCAAATGATTTTGGTGAAAGAAAAGGTTATGAATTGATTATTTTAGGAGTAAAAGAAACAGTTAATGCATATTTTCGCATAATTTCATAAATTAGCTTAATCCCACTACCCACGATTTTGTTTTAATTCCAACAAAAAATTGCTCTCTATCCATGGAACTTAACTCTCCATTGTTACATTTAAACTTTCAAATTATCATATTATTACCTCCTCAAGATTAACTTTAAATGCTTTAAACTCGTAAATTAACCAATAGATAATTTGTAAATAGAGTATTTACATATCTTATCAATTCTCAATACTCCATTCGGCAAACTTCTTTTCACTTTACGTATCTATTTATTTATTAGTGAAAAATAAGGAAGTAAGAGAGATTTTTCCTGGTATGAATCAGGACTAGACTATTCCAAGCTTTGAAGTCTTTCATCTCTTGTTTACAAAAGGCATCATCATTCGCAGATCTCTAGTACCAGAGGGAATTCCTTCTTCTTCTAGTTCCCACTCGAAAACATCTGACCTTACTTCTTTTCACTTTATGTATATATCTATTTATTAGTGATGAAAATATTTCTAATTAGATGTCAAGTTTTGTTGACCAATTGATGAAAGATGAAACCACATAATCTAACCATGCACGCGGTAATGTTGTAACACAGAATTTGGAACATCATGGGAAATTGGGAATAGACACGTGAGGGCTACGCACGTTGTAGCCTTCTTGTGGTTGGCAATAAAAATGGTGCAACCTGAAGGTTTGAAAATTGGCTTGCGTTCTCGTTACTTTTAAGAAGGCCGACTTCGTCAATATAATTACTGGAAACCTCACGTGGTAGTACCCCACCATGTCTATTGTCAATTGCCGTGCATGGGATGCCTCCCACATTTTTGAAATGAGGGAACGTGAGATTTGATGCTAAGTATGACCTTAAATTATTTTGTCTGAACTTTGAGACGTAAAATTTGAGATATTTGCTAGAGAGAGGGAAGAAAAACTTTTTTCCTCAATTAGGACTGAGGCGTGCATGTTAAAATAAGGAACATGGTCTTGTTAGCCTACGAAGGTTGGTAGGCAGGGTGGCCCTCAACGGAGCTCTCGAGTTCATGTGTTATGGTGAAGTACAACCTCAATCACTGCCATGTCTATTGTCAATTGTCATGCTTGGGGATGCCTCCCACTTTTTTTTACATGAGGGAACCTGAATTTTTTTGTTGACTGTTTTAAGCCTTCGTTTATTCACAAATAAATCAAGAAAAAAAATAGATTTACTTTCTCTTGTATCATGTATACTCAATATTTGAAAATTGAAGTAATTTGAATTAAATATGCAAAATAAGCACTTGTTAACACGGGAATGACCAACGGAGAAATTTTATCACTCAATTAATATTTTATTGATTTGATTTCACAATCTCTTCATGCATTGATGTCCATATAATTAACATTGATGTGCGTTCGATTTGGTTTATGATTCTACTTCAACATTATTACCCAAAAAGTCGTGAGACCAGTACAACGCGGAAGGAAAGTGCCTGTTTGTGTGGAAAATATGTGAATTAACCAATCACAAGGCGATGTGTAACACGCAAGAGGGCATTGACGCCCCTCATATCCTTTCTGGGGTCCGCTGTAGAAATAGTGCAATCTGAAGGTTTGAAGATCAACTCACGTTCTCATTACGTTTAAGAATGTTGACTTTGTCAAGAAAATTGCTGGGATTCTCACGTGGTGGCACCACACTATGTCTTTTGTCATGTATCGGATGCAACTACTTTTTTATTTATTTATAGCTCTAACCCTTCGTCTATTAAGACTAAATTAAGAAAATTTCAAAATTTTGAGTACACTTGATTTTTCATGCATCATGCATACTCCGGAATCTAATCAATGATGTTGGACAGTGAGGACAACATCTAGTAGATGACGATCCAGTATGGATATGAGGACACAATGTCGAAATCTAATCGATGACGCTGGATAATGATAATGATACCTAGTGGACACTACTCCTAGATGCACACGTGAACACAACGTTAGAATATAATCAACGACGCTAGACAGAGGCGACATGTACTGAACACCGTTCCTAGATGAGGATGAGGACACAATGGTGGAATTTAATCGACAATGTTGGACAATGGTTGGCACTGGAATCTAATCGACAACACTTCCCAGGATATAGACACTCACCATAATTAAATCTACGACGGAAATCTTAAACTACAGTTAGGCTAAAGCTAAGGAAGGATAAATGCTACAAAGTAGTTTTGTTGACCAATTGATGAAAGATGAAAACCACATAATCTAACCAGTCACACAGTGATGTTGTAACACGCAATTTGGAACATTATGGGTAATTGGGAATAGACACGAGAGCATTGCGCACGTTGTAGCCTTTCCGTGGTTCGCAGTAAAAATGGTGTAACCCGAAGTTATGAGGATTGGCTCGTGTTCTTGCTACTTTTAAGAAGGTTGACTTCGTCAATTAAAATTGCTGGAAATCTCACGTGGTAGTACCCTACCATGTGTATTGTCAGTTGTCATGCATAGGATGCCTCCCCAATTTTTTGAAATTAGGGAACATGAGATTCGATACTGAATAACTTTGGGACGTAAAATTTAGATTATTTTCTAGAAAAGGAAAGAAAAACTTTTCTCCTCAATTGGTGGTTGAGACATGTAGGTACCGACATATTAAAATAAAAAACGCAATAGTCAGCCGATCAAGATTACTTGATAGGTGGGGCGGCCCTTGGGAGCTCTTGAGCTCTGGTGATGTTGGAACCCGCAAGAGGGCGTTGATGCACGTTGTCACCTCTCTGGGGTCTGCAGTAGAAATAACGCAATATGAAGATTTGAAGATTAGCCTGCGTTCTCATTACATTTAAGAATGTTGACTTCGTCAATAAAAGCGTTGGGATTCTCACGCGGTGGTACCACACTGTCTTTTGTCATGTATCATATTTGTTAAAGTATGTCTCAAGTCGCCCAATATGACAACCTGAATATTTCAAATTTGATATTTTACAGACACCCGAAATCAAGCAATTCATGATGCAGAAATTGCGTCCATGTTGAAATCACGATCAAGAGCAGAATTGAGATTCTATTTTGATGTCCACGGAAATTATTCTCCGAGTTATTTGAGTTGCTGATTTGTTATGGCTCACAAAAGCCACGAATTTGTAGATTACAAGAAATAAAGCTACGTCCAAGTCCAAATTGAAGAAATCTGACTGTGAGTGTCACAATAGGGAACAAAGTCGTGGTAATCCCAGTCGATTTGGACTTGCAACTTTGACTTGGACCATACGCACACATAAATTATTTTTATATGTTCGTGCAGTAAGATGTGGAGAAAGGGTTTTGCTCCGTTGTTGATACAAGCATTGAAGCACTGTTATTCTAACGAGTACTTGGTGGGTTTTCATTTATTTCTACTACTTCCGCCACTAACTATCGCCAAATTCAGGAATGGACCTTCATCGGTCAGTGCTCCCACCGTATGGACGCCCAGTGAACCTTACGACTTCAATATAACCTTTTATAGTGTCGGTTTCAAGGTCGTGCTTTCCAGGCTAAATTCAGGACCAAGTTTCTTATGTGGCTTCTGGTGCTATGATAGCGGTGGCTGCTATTTTGGCCTGTTTATTTTCCAACCGACACAAGACATTGAAAACATCAGACCATGGCAAGTTTGGTGGACGGACTACGCTGGGCAAATGCAACTCACACTCACCCAGGAGGGCGGTTTAGTTTTACAGGGTGACTATGGAAAAAAAATGTGGTCCACAAATACCACTGGCAAGCCAATCGTAGGCTTAAACTTGACTGAAGGTGGAAATCTCGTGCTCTACGACAGAAATGACACCATCATTTGGCAGTCTTTCGATCACCCTACAGACATAATTCTTCCTGGACAGGAGCTACGTCCTGGCATGAAGCTAACAGCAACATCAAGTGCCAGGAAATGGCAGGCAATTCTACACATTCACCACTGATGATCAGATAGGCTTCGTTGCATCTGTAAGGGCAGCCTATTCTCCACAAATTTACTACGAAACGAGCAATGTAAGCATAATGAAGAGCGACAATGGACAGGTTGGAGCAATTTACAAGAATGGAACCTTCGGTGAGTTTGAATTGTCCCTAACATCCTCAGCTCAGTTTATTTCTCTGACGCAGGATGGGCATTTGATGCATTATGTTTACGATGAACGCTCCTATTCTTGGAACTCGAACGATCTTCTTGAGAATCGAATTGGCAATTGCCAATATCCACTTGTATGTGGAAGCTATGGCATTTGTTCATCTACTTCTGATTGTGTGTGTCCAAATGGGACAATGCAAATTGGAGCGAGGTCTCCGTCCTCTGGTTGCAATCACAGCTCCCCTTTCTCTTGTGATTCCCACCATAACACTTTCGTGGAAGTTGAGAATGTCACCTTCTTTAATTTGTGGAACAATTATATTAGTGCGAACATCACAAACACAACTGCAGAGAGTTGCAAGGAAGAGTGTTTGAGGAAAGGGTGCTTATGTATAATGGCACTATTTGGTAATCAACCCATTTCTTTGTTGGGGACTGCTATTTATTATCAGAGTCATTTTCCCTCATCGATGACTCTTATGGGGGGTACTATTCCACCTTAGCATATATCAAAGTCAACAACAGTACAAACACACCGATGCCATCACCAATCGTTCGAAGAAAGAGAGGGAGACGCACAGTGTTAATCCTAGGGACTACTATTGGAGCAATTTCATATTAGTAACAAGTATATTTGGGATTTTTATTTCAAGTAAGGTGAGAAGAAACGATATCGAAGACGATGATCTAGACTTACAAAGGCTTCATATAACTAGATTCCTTTATGAGGACTTGAAGGCCATGACAGGAGATTTCAACATTAAGCTTGGGGAAGGAGGATTTGGGTCAGTCTTTCTAGGAACTTTACCCAGCGGCATTAGGATTGCAGTCAAGCGCCTCGATGGTTTTGGTCAAATAAAGAAGTCATTCTTGGCCGAGGCCGGCACCATTGGCACCATCCATCATGTCAATCTGGTAAGACTACTCGGATTTTGTGCTGAAAAATCATTTCGGCTTTTAGTCTATGAGTACATGTGCAATGGTTCTCTTGATAAGTCGATCTTCCATAGAGACCAAGAGTTTGACATATGTTGGCAAGTGAGGAGAAATATTATTATCGACATTGCCAAGGGACTAGCCTATCTCCATGAGGAATGCCATCAAAAAATAATTCACTTAGACGTCAAACCCCAAAATATACTGCTGGATGAACATTTCAATGCAAAGCTCGCTGATTTTGGGTTGTCCAAACTAATTGATAAGGACCAAAGCCATGTCATGACGACCATGCGAGGAACACCTGGTTACCTTGCTCCAGAGTGGTTAAGCTCTGTTATCACAGAAAAGGTAGACGTGTACAGTTTTGGCATTGTCATGTTAGAAGTCCTATGCGGGAGGAAAAATGTGAACCGCTCTTTACCGAGCGATGAAGTGCATTTGTTGACCCTTTTCAAGTGCAAAGCAGAACAAGAACAACTACTGGAAATGGTTGATAAGTCTAGTGGTGACATGCAACTACATAGTCAAAAAGCTGTCAAGATGATGAAAATCGCAGCATGGTGTTTGCAAGATGATAGCAGTATGAGGCCCCCCATGTCACAAGTGATTAAATGCTTGGAGGGCTCAGCTGATATAGAAGATGGCTTGAGATACAGCTTCTCAATTCTTTCCGGTCATGGCGATCATAGTGTTGATGATGCTACTCAGCTATTGCCCTCACAATTATCAGGTCCTAGGTGAAAAAAACCAGCTTTAGACATAAACTCCGATGCTTAGATGGGGTGACTTATTTTAGTGTTTTTGCCATATAAGTTTTTTCTCTCGTAGTTGTACTAATGATCCAATAATTTAAATGAATTTCTAAGTCGCTTGTATTTTCATTTGTTTGGTTGAAAGGTCATGGTACAAATAAAGATTCCAACCATAAATCAGTTTGCAGTAGACAATGCTCAATTCCATCACTCCTCATTGCGATCCAAACACAGAATGGACATCAAGGCAATCTTTCTTGTAAGATACCTTTTGTAAATCACCATACTGTTTCTTGTTGTCATGACTACGGTATATGATTTTTCTCATTTTCAAACAAAGGAGAAGGTTGACACAAAGCACTGTGTCCTGTTTGAAGTGTTTCTAGGCCTCATTCATATCAATGATAGCGTAATATTACTCAGAGAGCTCAACTGCAAATTTTTCTATATCAACTCAACTAACACACTGTAGAAAAAGTCTGACAGGATGGATCAAAACGTTCCTCTAAAAGAAAGAAAGATCCTCTCTAAATCAAGATGTGTCACGCATCAGATGTACTCATTAACACTTTGAACACCATAATTTGAGAAGTAAGAAGATTAAAGCACAGTACAGAGCACATTGTTACTCAGGTGATCATAATAGACCATCAGACAGTAAGAAAACTGAACAACAAGGAGTCGTCAAGGGCTGACATTGACTTGTGGAGTTGTGATATGAGCTTCTGCCTTCAGATCCTAAGTTATGCAGACGATGACAGAAGTAACCAAGTGGAGACAAGGAAACTCATTACCTTGAGGAGAAATGGGCATGAGTCGCAGACTTTCGGTGAATGAAGCTCAGAACATAATAAGGGATCCATCCAGCCAAGAACGGAATCAGTCCGAGTTTTAATTTATGGTTTAGCAATCAGGGAGACACACAATCATGCAAAAACACCGTCGAACTCCTGGGGATGGTGCTGTTGCTCTAGTCATAGCATGTGTATCAAAGGAGGCATTTTATTCATCTTCTCAAGCAAAATATGAACAATGCAGTGAAGACATCACAGAGATGGGAAGTCCTTAGAGTTAAGAAAAATGCCTTACTTGCATCCGTCCACTGTCAAGCCAAGAAGGAGTTTCCTGAAGAAGCCGCGACATCAGGGAAGTTGCTGACGACACTTACTTATGCCGTAAGCTAGTGAGAGTTGACGTGCGACGTGGCTGGGCAGAGATTGAATCTGATTCTTCCTCCTGCTCTTTCCCCCTTTTCCCCCCAAAAGAACTAGAAAGAACAGATTCTTTACTTCATATTGGCTGCATCTTCTTTATCTTCAAAGCACCAGCTACGCCAGAGGAAGAAAAAAAGTAGAGCATCAAAATGGCGGGGACAGACAGAATCGCTTCGCTCTTTTGAATCAGACACGGACATAAGTTTGACAATGGCAAAAGCAATTGCTACGCACTTATTCCCTCGAGCTTATATCCATCGCATTCGGAAGCGGCCTCGAACGCAAAAGCTATAAAATTTCACGCTCGTAAATGTGAAGTGAGCAAGCAAAGGATCATCGGAGTCGGCCATGAACCACGGTTGGCGGAGGCCATGAGCGGCCGCGCAAGTAATTTTGCTCCGGCGCCGGCCCCTGAGCCATCTCAATGGGACTACTTCGATTTTGATCTTCTGAGCGATGATGAGCTTCCGAGTCCGCCTCCGCTTCCACGGGCTCTTTCGTATCGGACGATTCCACCAGTAAGTAAAAAAACTAAGAGATATACTGGCTTCGCGTGCATAGAATCTGGTGTTTTGAAGCCACACGTAACAAGTGTTTGGGTAATTGCCTGAGAGAGGCTTGAAGATGAGTGAAACCAGTATGCGTTCGTGCTGTTCATAGTCTTTGTGTGTTGAAATATGCAGGCGCCACCACCGACTTGGCCGTCTGTCCCGGAAAGAGTGATGTCACGGCCAACTCCTTCTCGTTTAGCTGGGTAAGAGCACGCCGGCAGAATCCATAAATCATTTTAGCAATGAGCGGCAGTGCAAGTAATTTCGCTCTGGCGCCAGACCATGAGTCGTCTCCATGGGACTAGTACTCCGGTGTTGCTCCTCTAAGTCCGATTGTGCTTCCACGTGCTGTTTCGTACAGAATGACTCCGCCTGTAAGTACAAAACTGTGGAATATATTGGCTTCGCGCGCCCAAAGTGGGGATTTGAAGCCGCACGCAACAAGTGTTTGATTAAATGCCTGACAGACGCTCGGGAATGAGTAAATCTAGCACGAGCTCTTGCTTTTAATTGTTTTTGTGTGCTGAAACATGTTTTGGCAATAGCGGACGATTTGATCCAGCATGGTGTTTGCAAGATGATTATAGAAAGAGCCCTTCCATGTCTGCAATGGTTAAATACTTGCAGGGCTTAGTTAGTAAAGAAAGCCCAAGTTATAGCTTCTTATTTCCTTCCAGTCCTAGCAAGCAGATTGTTGACGAAGTTACCCAACCATCAGCCCTTGCAATTATCAGGTCCTAGGTGAAGAAAGCTAGTTTCCAGTATAAGCTCGGACGCCTCAATGGACTATTGGATAGTGCTGAGCTTCTGAAATTGTTCACAGTGTCGGGTCAAATGAATTTCATTTGGAACAGAACTTATTTCCCTTATAAGCTCCTGCGGATTAATTCTTTAGGAGCTCTCATTGCATCATTAAACTTTTTGCTATCAAGTGTCTTCCTTTCAGATAATGAAATGAACGGGTCAAATGAATTTCATTTGGAAACATTGGAGCTGACTTAATCTCAAATGACAAAGAGGATGTTGAACCATGGGCAATGGCAGCGTTTAAATGGATTATCCAAGTAGAACATTTTCTTTCTCTGCTTTACGTGCATTGGTTTGCTGTCCTTGAGCAAACACTGAGCCCCCAACGACTCTAATTTAATGTATTTGAAGATGCTTGCGGACCTGCACAGTTTCCATATGAATCAGCTATATCGAAGCTTTGTGAAAATGTCTCGATCCCTTGCGTCTGGTTTAGCCTTGGTTTCTTGGGCTTGCCATTTTAATATCAGCGAGGCCCCTTCTGCTTCTGACACAAGACAGGCAACTTGGAATGCTGAGAAGAGACCGCTAAGCGGCACCTCTTTGTATCTTGAGACGTATTTCCGATGGGGTAGCCGTTTAGCCTTATTTTCCGAGATGCAAAGCAGGGAGAGGGCCGCTATAAGATAGAATATTTTGAGAGAATAAAAACACTACAAGTATCATAATTTGTGTACAGAACTCATCTGAGAGTCGTAACTTTTTTTTTTTTTTACGACCACTTGAATGCCATAATTTTCAAAACTTTTTAAAAATATTCACTAAGTGCCGAAAACTCAATGTGGCATAATACTTATGGTGAACATTTTAAAAAAATTGTGGCACTTGAGAGATCAATTGAAAAGTTATATAACATTCAAATGATCAGAAAAAAATTATAATATTCAAGTGAGTGCCGTATAAAAGTTATGACAATCCTTTATTTCAAGCATTCTGTTTTTGCATTTCCGCCATTTTCTTCTTCTCTGCCTTCTCATTTGCCCTTCTACGGGATTTTTTCTTCTTCCTTTTCCTGGTGGGGCAAAAAGATGTATCATCCATGAGACATACTTAAGTTGTCCAGCTCATTGCTAGAGCAGGTTCATATTACTTTTTGGAAGAACTCAATGGCCCATAATCAAGGCAGCAGAGTGGTTCACATTACTTTCTGACCTTAGAAAAATCACTGTCGCCCGATATGTCAAGATTAACGAAAAATGTTGTGATCTGACAATAATTTTGATTTGACCAATTAATTTTAGGTTGGTACATTTTTTTTAATCGACATAAAACAATGTCAATGAAAAGTATGTACATTTCGGAAAATGAAACTCCCTAACTGATATTGCATGATCTGCAGACTATATAAATCGAGATCATCATCATTTGGACCGTTGTTCATGAAGAATTTGGTTTATATGGTCTAAAGATTATATTATATCTTTTCAGTGTTTCGATTTAATGGAGTACATCGAAAAGGCCAAAAGGTTTTGAACCATTGTTCTCAAGAGGTCGCAATTAGAGATGAGCCATCCGATTGCAGGTAGATGGGTTCCAAGAAAATCACCACCCGATTCACTTGTAAAATACATAGAAAAGTGATTGGGTAATTCCCGTGCAGCTAATGAGATATCCGGCGATTCTAGTTTCAAAGAAGTTCAACCGTTGATGTGCGATCACTTAAGAGAAAGAATATAAAAGGAAATACGTGTCTAACTGCACCATTTTTCTCGTGAGGGTGCAATCTTGACCCATATTTTCCATAGGAAACCAAAATATCGTCTAGTCTCCACGGAAAATCAAGGATTTTGCAACAAATCCCACGAACTGGGATTCCCATAAATTTAAAAAATATATATGAAAAAAGTCCAAAAAAAAAAAAAGTAATCTAATATTATTAATGACCAAAATTCAGATGATCACAAATATGAGATAATATACATTTGATTTAATTCTTGTATAGCAAACTATTCCAATGTGATGACAAACATTTTTTTTAACTGAAAATTTATGAAGAATTGTCAATTGTGTGAATTTCAAGTTGATCGCATTGTCCTATATCGTGTTCGATTTAAGTTCGGTTTCTCAATAAATTCATATCGTATTCAAGTCATTTTTTTTGTTATACCCTGTTTTGTATTCATTTTACTTCTTACACCACATAGCAATTTTATTTCTCTTTTCTATTTAACATTAAAATCCAAATCAAGAGAGAAGTAAATTTCTCTTTTCAAAAAAGGAGGCTAACTTGGGTTTTAGCCTGCAAATAAAAGAATTTGTGCTCTCTGTATCTTAATGAATAAAAAAAATTCAAGATAATTGCCAGTCCAATTTATCTATAACATTCGTATAGTGGAGGCGAATTTGTAGTAGACGGATACCAAGTGAAGTTGGATGGAAAGTGAGTGGAATTTTTAAAATTTTCCCAAAATAAGAAAAGAATATTAAAAAAAAAAAGTGACATCACACGTGGTGAGGATTAATTTGGTACTTAAACAGTTTCGACATTTTATCTCCAGCTTAATAGCGAATACCTTATGGGACTATCAATCGAAGTCCCCATTAAGGAATTAGATCTAGAATGAGCTATCGGACAGTATTAACATTTAATTGAGATATACAAAAGCCAAACAACAATTATCAAATCATTGTACAACCATAATGAAATGTCATACAATGGCAAATGTATTTCAAAGTCTTAAGATAAAAATTGCGGTTAAAGCAGGCCCAAGAAAGAACCCCGTCTTCATATATTTTAACATGATTGAGATGCTCAGAGTCCGGCTAGGACTTCTATTAATCCTTCGTCATCCAAGATGATGAAAGTGGCTGTTCTGCTAGCCGCGTCAAAATAAAAGCCTCTCCTATTAGTTTTTTGGTCAAAAAAAAAAAAAAATTTCATTTTTTACCAAACTATGCATGAAAGGAAATATCAAAAGTCACAGTTACAAAGCAAAACCCATAGTGCTCCAAAATAAACAAAAAACCAAAAATCAAGGCTTTTTATCATTTTTTACCAAACTATGCATGAAAGGAAATATCAAAAGTCACAATTACAAAGCAAAACCCATAGTGCTCCAAAATAAACAAAAAACCAAAAATCAAGGCTTTTTATCATAGCATGGTTGATAGAGATCATTGCAAGCTTATCCTTCAAGCGGCTAGTCATTGAATCACACATCACCATTAGTGATAAACACACACTGAAATCTCCATCTGTAATTATGGCTTTACCTTTCGGTGGTATGCGCCTAGGTTCGCCGTCCCTAACACCATCACCGTACGGAGACAAACATAAACATGTTGAAAAATCTAAAATCTACACTTATGAAAGCGAGCCCTATAGCCAATGCGAAGTGCCAAAACTTTGAATGAAAATATGTTGAACGAGTATAGAATTGACATCGAAACTGTTGTGAACACCATTAAAATTGAGGTGGAAAACTTATTCATTAAAACTCCAAAATCTAGAATTAGATCGAAGAAAAAATCTCCTAGATATATGATTAGAGAGCAAAGCTACCAAATTTAAAACTAGATCGGGAGAATTATGAAAGAAACAAAAAGAAATAAAAGTAAAAGGAACTAGGAGGGGGGAGATTAAGATCAAATCCATCCCCTCGAGAAGTGGAAGAGATGAAAAAAGGTTCAAAGAAAGAAAGAGAGAGAGGTTGACTATTAGTTTAAGTGGTCAATTTAAGAAATCAATGTTAATAATGGAAATTATAGGATAACAGGTAATGATGATCATTTAAATGGATCAGCTCATGAAAAGAGGAACCTTTTGCTATTGTTCTTCACGAAAAAAAAAAAAAAATAGAGATGGAATTTTATGTAGTTGTTCGTTTTATCTTTAGTGTTCCTGGAAAAATTAACAAATTCTAGAATAAATTATGAATTTGTCTCTTTCAAGGTTGAAGTTGTTTAGATTAAATGAAATATTTCTAATCAGATGTCAACTTTTGTCGACCAATTGATGAAAGATGGAAACCCACATAATTTGATCAATCATGCGTGATGTTACAACATACAATTTGGAACACGAGAGGGCGTTGCGCACATTGTAGCCTTTCTATGATCCACAACAGAAATTAGTGCTAAGTCCTAAAACTTATAACGAGTGCAACTGCGTCTTAAAACTTTTAAAAAATGCAATTGAAATAATAAAACTTGTCAAATTAGTCCAATCAAATTCTTCTTTGATTGTACTTCTTGATAAGTTTTAACTCTTAATTATACTTTTTAAAAGTTTTAGGACTCGGTTGCACTTTTGCGACAAGTTTTAGGATTTATTGCACTTTTTGAAAGTTTTAGATCTCAATTACATTTTCGCGATAAGTTTTAGAACTTTTAGTGCACTTATATTATTAAAGAAAAAAGATGACTACATCAATGAAATTGCTGGAAATCTCACACGATAGTACCCCAGATGTCTATTGTCGTGTATGGCAAGACCTCACTATTTTTACACAAATATCAAGGACACTTAATATCTAAATGGTAGGTGTCCATGTCACCAATTTTCAATTAAAATTAACTCAATAGACTCAATTTGTAAAATGTGAAAATGTTTGTGATTAAATTAATATAATTAAAAATTTTGAAATTGAATTAACATAATTGTAATAGGTTTAGGATTTTTTTATTTAACGAGGATTCCACTGACAATCTTTTTAACTTTTGTCAAAAAGTCATCATGGAGGTGGTGGTGGTCCGAGGCGATAGAGGAGTCGATGGAATAATGCACCGAAGAGGACTTGCAATGATTTTTATTCTGCTAACACGTGATTTTGTCGAAGGAAATTGGAAAAGAAGTCTACTTTTTTATTTGACTAGCATTATGTGAGTCGCGACCACTTTTGTGACGTTCAAACTCAACTTCACTTACATTCTTCTGAATAAATTGGAATTCAGATTAAAAATAGAGCATCTATGCATTTGAACTCGTAAGCTTACCAATGAATAATTTCAAAGACCTTCCATACGTTATTATTGTTCTCAATACTCCATTAACGTGAACTAAAGAAAAAGCAAAAATAGGCTCATTTTATTTCGTAGAAAATTAATAATCTGAAAAACATCCTTTTGTTTTGCAGAAAATAAATAATTTGAAAAATATCTTTCTAAAAATGATCATTTGGATCTCTTGAAATAATTAATCAATTAAAACATTTGCATTATCAATAACAATTTATGTATCAACGTTTTGTAGATGATGAAAATAATTTTCATTTATTCATTTTTTAAATGATACAAACAATCACTTTTTGAAAAAAAAAATTTCAAATCATTCATTTTTTATGAAATAAATGAAACCTTAAACCTTTCCTTTTCTTTTCTTTTTTAATTTATTAGTGATCCTCTTGTATCATTCTCCGGAAGTAGTTACATTCATGGACCGAAGTGTTGTTCGTTAAGCACGAGAACGATCTCAACTGAAATAAGGAAGCAAGATTATTCATGGTATAAAGCAGGAATAAACTATTCCAGATTTTGAAATCATCCTAAAGGAATGGGACCTCTTGTTTATACAACGCATCATGACTCGCATATCTCTTTTAAGAACGTTTTATCTTTCCTGCGTGTAAAACCAAACTGTGCTAGATGCATTGCCTTGATGGTTGCCTAGTTCTATACTTTTTGTTTTCCCATTATCATCACTAAGACCTACCTGAATTCTTGTTCAGTTCATCAGCGACTAAAGCAAATTGGGAATAACCTACAAAAAATTGCAGATCAACTGCTTCAGGAACACAAAGGAGAACTTTTCAGTTTAAAGGGAGATATTGAAAGGTGTTTGATATTACTTTTTGACCTCAGAAAACCCCAAACATCTTGGGTCTATATAATATTTCATCAAGATAAAACCCAATGTTGATGAAAAGTATGTACATCTTGGGATATGGTATTCTTGAGCTGATATCACATTATCTATAAACTATATTGATTAAGATTATCATTTGGACCGTTGTTGATGATGAGATTAGTTTACGTGGTCTAAAAATCATATAATTTCTTTCTGGGATTCCCATTGATGTAGTATCTAGTGATTTTAGTTTCAAAGAAGTTTGACCCTTGATATTTGATCACTTAAAAGGAAGAAAATAAACGTGGGCCATTAGTATACAAGGACAATTTAAGAAAGTAAATTTTAATAATGGAAAAGCATAACAGGTAATGTCGATCGGTTAAGTGCATTAGCTCATAGATAGAGGACGATTTGGCTATTCTTCACCCCAAAAAAAAAAAAAAAAAAAAAAAAAAAAAAAAAGAGAGGGACGGAATTGAATACAGTCAGCTTGTTTCATCTTTAGTGGTTCTCGCAAAATTAACAAAATTCAGAAGAAATTATTAATATTCTATTTGAAGGTTTTTGTTGACCAGATGAAAACCATATGAATTAACCAATCACACGGCGATGTGGTAACATGCAACATCATGGGAATAGACAAGAGAGCATTGCACACGTTGTAACCTTTCCGTGGTCCCCAATAGAAACGGTGAAATCTGAAGATTTAAAGATTGGCTTGTGTTCTCATTACTTTTAAGAAGGTTGACTTCGTCAATAAAATTGCTAGAAACCTCGCGTGATCATACCCCACCATGTCTATTATCAGTTGTCATGCATAGGGAGGGGTAAGTACATTATCAGTACCAAAAGTTGTGTACGGCGCTCACTTTAATGCCAAAAGTTTATTTTGGATCACTTAAGTGCCAACAAATTTGAAAAACGATTATTTCAGTGCGAACGCCGATCAAATTGGCCAGAAATCCGACGTGACACTTTTTTATTAATTTTTGAAGCTGACGTAGCTCCTTGGAGAGTACAGTCAGCATCTAAATAACAAAACGACGCCGTTTGGCGTCTTTCCCCCAACTTAGAAACCCTAAATCCCCAAATGGAGAGAGAGAGAGAGAGAGAGAGAGAGAGAGAGAGAGAGAGAGAGAGAGAGAAGGATGTCGTCTTCTTCTTCCTCGAAGACCAACACCAACAGCAGCACCAGCAGCAACACTAGCAGCGCACTAGTAGCGCACTAGCAGCGGCACCAGCAACGGCACCACCACCAAAGAACGGCAAAGACACCAGCAACGGCACCGTCGACCCCTCTTCTTCCTCCTCCTCCTCCGCCCTCGCCTCCTATTCTTCCTACCACTTCTTACTTGAGCAACAATCTCAGTCTCTCCTCACTCACCTGGTCGAGCAACTACAATGGTGGCCGACCGACGGTGGTCGAGCGATGGCGGGTGAACGACGGTGGTCGAGCGACGGAAACCCTAATTTCAATCCCCATATGAGCTATACGGCGTCGTTTCTATGAGGATGTCCACGTATGACGGCAAAACGACATCGTTTGTTGAGGATGATGGAAAATGACGTCGTTTTTAAAGCCACCGCAACTTCTTCTTTTTTAAATATAAAAGCCACATAATTAATTTGACCGGAATCTCTCTCCGATGGCACCAAAGTGATCATTTTTTTCTCCAATTTGGCACTTAAGTAATCCGACGGAAACTTTTGGCACCGAAGTGAGCGTCATACGCAACTTTTGGCATTCATAGTGTACTTACCCCGCATGGGGATGCCTCCCACTTTTTGACATGAGGGAACGTGGAATTTTTTGCTTGACTATTTTAAGCCTTCGTTTGTTAAGAAATAAAACAAGAAAAAAAGTTCATAATTTTGAAAAAGACTTATAATTTCCCTTGTATTATGTATGCTTGATATTAGAAAATTGAACTAGTTTGAGTTAAATATGCATAATAAGCACTCGTAAACATGAGAGTGACCGGATTACGTAGATGGACAAGTTTTATCACTCAATTCATCTTTTATTTTCTTGATCTCACAATCTCTTCATACATTGATATTCATATAATTATTATCGGTGCATGTTCGATTTGGTTTATAATTCAACCCAAAAGTCGTGAGATTAGTACAACGAGGAAAGAGTGTTTACGTGTGAAGCAAACACCTTGAAGTCGTACTTTATCGACCAATTGATAGAATAAAAAAACAACATGAATTAACCAATCACATGGCGATGTTATGACCCACGAGGGCGTGACGTCAGCGCACATTGTAGCCTTCATGGGGTCCACAATAGAAATATTGCAATTTGAAGGTTTGAAGGATGCAATAGAAATAGAAGGATGCAACGCTCTTGGGATGTTGACCCCATTATCTTCTCCTCTAGAGATCGGATTTAGAGTTTTTGGCTGATTTAGTTGCCTTTGGCTGCCGGTTGTGCTTGCCTCCTTGGCCTTTCTTTGTTGTTCTTATTGTAGCTGTTTGGCTTTTCTTGCGGCTTCCTTTCACTCATCTAGAGCCTATTCTTCATGAGTGCAAGTTTTTTAAGTCGTTCGTTTGTACAGTTTGGCTTCCCTATTATTTTGCTTACTTTTACCCAAAAAAAAAAGATTAGCTTGTGTTCTCATTATTTATAAGAAGGTTGACTTCATCAACAAAATGGCTGGGATTCTCACGCGGCAGTACCACACTGTGTCTTTGTCATGTATAAGATGCACTTACTTTCTTTTTTCTTTTCTTTTTTATATATATTTAACCCTTCCTTTATTAAGAATAAATTAAGAAAAATTCATAATTTTGAATGCACTTTAATTTTTCTTGTATCATGCATACTCACCATTGGAAATTGAACTAGTTGGTACTAAATATAAATAAACGATTGATGAACGGCCATGACCTAATTATATAAATAGACAAGTTTTATCACTCATTTCATCTCTTATTCGCTTGAACTCATAATCTTTTCGGTGATTGTGTTCACACATTGATGCTTAAATAAGATTTTGTTTTCAGAACATGAAGGGATCCGTCCAGCCAAAAACAGAATCAGTCCGAATCTGGAATTCATGGTTTAGCAATGAGGGAGACGCACAATCAAGCAAAAAGAGTCAAAAGAACCTAAACCATCCAACTCCTGGGGATGCTCTAGTCATAGCATGTGGATTGCAGCTGAAAATTACCTCGCTTGCATGCACCTACCGATTGGAACCCTCTGTAAATACGCTGCCAATTGCACATTAGAGTTTGTTCATCAGTATTTTATCGATTTTCTTTTTCTCCTTATGGGTTCGTCGCATCATTCTGGCCGTTGAATAGTTGGTATGTCAAATTAGGTACTGTAACCCAAAAAAAAAAAAATAGAATTTGTGAAGATATCTTCATCACAGTACTTTCAAATTTTGAGTACTCTCTGCAGGAAGATTTGTCCCACAGCTTGAAAATGAGACTTCTTGGAGGGAGGGAGGGAGGGAGATCTATTCGGCAAATTAAAATGTGTTTGGAGTTCACCGTTTGGACAAAAAGGGCATCTCGTCATTCTACCAACAGAGCAATCTGCGGAAGAAAGTGGAAATTTTAGTTCATACGGAACTACGTTAATGGGATGAGTTGTGATAACATATTCTAAATTGGATTAGGAAAGTAGTTCAAAATATCAGTTTTGTTGCATGATTTTACGCCTAATATTAATAGAATCACATGCGTATTGCACCTTCGCTTTTCTTTTTGTTGGGAGTCACCTATATCACGATAAATTCATATAATTAGCTAATTACCCACAAAAATTTTAAATATTTATATCACGGGGTTGGCATGTTAAAAAATAAATTAGACAACTTAACGCGAGTAGTCCCGCCTTCAAAAACACCAAACATTCCTCCCAGAAAGGAAAAGATGTGCCTGAAGAAGGCGCGATGTCGGCGAAGTTGCTGTGGCCACTAACTTACGCCGCAAGCTCGCGAGAGTTGGCTGCGATATGGCTGGGCAGAAATTGAATCCGATTCGTCCCCGAACTAAACTCAGAACCGATTCTTTCCTTCATATTGGCTGCATCTTTCTCATCTTCAAAGCACGAGCTAAGAGGAAGAAAAAAGGTTGAGGCCAACAGAATCGCTTCGCCCTTTTGAATCAGACGGACGGAGACATAAAGTTGACAATGGCAATAGCAAATACCACGTATTTGTTCGCTCGAGCTCACATCCATGGCATCCGGACACGGCTTCTCACGCAAAAGTTATATACAATTTCGCGCGCACAAATGTGAAGTGAGCAGGCAAAGGATCCCCGGAGTTGGCAGCGCAATTAATATGGCTCCGGCCCCGGCCCCGGGACTATCAGTCACCTCCATGAAGAATGTGTTGATTTTAAGCCCCACACAACAAGTGTTTGATTAAATGCCTGAGAGGCACTCGGAGATGAGTACACGAGTACGTGCTCTTGCTTGTCATTGATTTTTTGTGCTGAAATATGCAGTGGCAACCACGGACGGTTTGATCAGCATGGTGTTGGCAAGATGATTTTAGTAGGAGGCCTTCCATGTCTGCAGTGGTTAATTGCTTGGAGGGATTAGTTAGTATAGATAGCTCAAGTTATTAGCTTCTCAGTTCCTTCCAGTCACAGCTAGCAGATTGTTGACGAAATTACTTAGCTATCAGCCTTGCAATTATCAGGTCCTAGGTGAAGAGAACTAGCTACCGATATAAGCTCTGACACTTTGATGGAGGGATAAGCTTCTCAGTTCGTTCGGATCACAGCAATCACATGGTCGATCAATTTACCGAGCTAGCTTCTCAATCTTCAGATTCTGGGTGGACAGGACCTGTTTCGCTTATAAGCTCCTATGCATTAATTCTTTAAGAGCTCTCATTGCAGTATTAAACTTTCACTATCAAGTGGTCCTTTCAGATAATGATACGAAAGGGGTAAATGAGCTTCATTTGCAAACATTGGAGCTGACATAATCTCAAAGGAAAAAAGAGGATGATGAACCATGGTCAAAGGCAAAATTTAAATGGATTATCCAAGTAGAACATTTTCTTTCTCTGCTTTACATGCCTTGGTTTGTTGTTCTCGAGCGAACACTGAACCACTGACGTGTCTAATTTAATTTATTTGAAGATGCTTGTCGACCTGTAAAATTTCCATTCCGATCAGCTTCATCAAAGCTTTTAGAAATTGTCTCGGTCACTTGCTTCTGGTCGAGCCTTGGTTTCTCGGGCTTGCCGTTTTGATGACAGCAAGGCCCCTTCTGCTTCTAATACGAAGACAGGCAACTTGGAGTGCTCACAAGAGACTGCTAAGCGGTACATCTCCATATCCTGAGATGGACTTCCGATGGGATGGCCGTTTTGCCTTATTTTCCAAGATGTTAATCATGTAGAGGGCCGCTGTAAGCTAGAATATTTTGAGCATTTGGCCTTTTCATTTCCACCTTTTTCTTCTACTCTGCCTTCTCACTGGCCCATTGTGGGATTTCTATTGCTGCGACATGTGAACACATTATGTGTCATTTTTTGAGCGAGCCTCTCGGTCTGTCGTTATACCTCGAGAGTTTCCTTCTGTTGACAGGAATGTTTTCATTCGTCTTTCTAAAAATGTTCAATCTTTCCTGCATCCGAAACCAAACTGTGCCACATGCTTTCCCAGTATCATCACAGAGACCTACCTGAATTGTTGTTCCGTTCATCAGACTAAAGCAGGTTGTGTAGAACCTACAGAAATTGCAAATCAAGTGCTCCCGGAAGAACCCAATGACCAAAAATCAACACGACAGAGTTGTGACATTTTATCAATTTGAGTTCAAAGGAAGTGATAGAAAGGTGTCTGATATCACTTTGTGACCATAGAAAGATCACTAGCAGCCCAATATGTCATTAGTATATAAAATGTTGAGATGTGACAAACATTCTAATTTGACTAAGGTTGGTATATTATTTTTTCGTCAAGATAAAACCCAATGTTGATGAAAAGTATTTACATCTCCAAATATGGAATTCCCGAGGTGATATCACATGATCTATAGACTATATGAATTAATATCATCATCTAGATCATCGTTCACGATGAATTTGGTTTATATGGTGGACTAAAGATCATTTGACATTTTTTCGAGACTCCCATTTAATGTAGAATATCAAAATGGTAGAGAGGGTACTAAAAATAATTCTGGAAAATATCTCTAAATAGACGACGAATTTGGTCGACCGCTTGGTATAAGATGAAAACCACATAAGTTAACCAATCACACGTTATTTTATAATTCACAAATTGAAACATCATGGGAATATATACAAGAGGGCGTTGCACGTTTTAACCTCATTGCGGTCCGTATTAGAAGAAGTATGAATAAAGGAGGAAGGTACGAAGAAGATTAGGTTTTGTTCTTTATTTCCGCAAGGTTGAATTTGGCAACAAAATTGCTACAAATCTAGTGCGGTAGTGTCACACGATGTCAATTGTCAAGTACGGGGATGCCTCACACTTTCGACAATGGGGAACGTTGAATTTTCTTTAACTGAGTTAAGCCTTCGTTTATTAAGAAATAAATTGAGAAAATTTCATAATTTTGAATGCACTTATTTTCCTTGTATAATGTATACTCAATATCTGGAAATTGAACTAGTTCGTGGTAAATATGCATAAGCACATATGGCCATGACCTACATAAATGGAGAAGTTTTGTCACTCAAATCATCCTGTTTTTACTTGATTCCGCAATCTTTTCGGCAATTGTTTTCCCTCATTGATGCTTATATAATTAACATAGGTGGGTGTTTGATAAGGTTTATGATTCTACTTCGAAAATATTTTACCCAAAAGTGGTGAGATAAGTATAACGGTAGAAGAAAGCGATTGTATGTGGGGAACACACGGCACAAACACAACCCTTTCATTTCATATTTGGGATACCTTGGTCTATGCTCATGATTTACTTTGTTTATGGTTTTTGTTCTCATATTAATGCGGAAATGCTAATAGATCCCACAATTCAAATCAATATGAAATCACCTAAGAAATAAATGAGAAACAATAAAGACATCATAGATTTACGTGGTTCAATCCGAGTATCAGTACCTACTCTATGGAAAGAACCAATAATAAATATCAGCTAATAATTGGAGAATTAGAGTCATAACTACTTATACGCTCGATTATTTTCTCCACCTAGATTGAGCCCAAACTTACATTGTTCACAAATAAACAATTCAATTAGATACAAAAGTCATGGCCCAAAATAATTTCCGTGTGTGCTACTCCTATGCTTGGCCGAAGAACAAATAGGGGTTAGCATGCTCTGAGTTGGGCCGGTCTACCTCTTAACCCTAGGACCAACCCGCACAATGCTGATCCTCAATTTTTAGGATCGAGGACCAACCCTATTGAGCTTGGGATCGAGGACCAGACCGACCAAGTGGGTTCGGTCCAGTTCCCGGGTCAACTTGGGATCAATCGATAATTTTTTTATTTCATTTTTTGTATTCCTTGAAAATGCAACCGAGGACCAGACCGACCCAATGGGTTCGGTCCAGTTCCAGGATCAACCTGGGACTAACCAATAATTTTTTATTTCATTTTTTATACTCCCTGAATAAACGATCAAGGATCAAACCGACCCAATGGGTTCAATGATGAGTGAGGTCAGCTAAAAGAGGTGAGTGGTGAGCATCGAGTAAGGTGAGCGTTGAGTGAGGAGCAACAAGCGAGGTAAGCATTGAGCGACGAGCGGCACAAGTGACCCAAAGCAAGCAAGGCGAGTGTCGAGTGACGAGCGGAGAAGTTGTTTTTTTCTATTTTGGCAAATTGAAGACTAAGAGGACAAATAAGACAGAAGAGAACGAGTACTATAGGAGGATGTCATAAGGAATTATTTACGCCCTTTTGGACGCAATGAGGACTCCTCACAAAAAAATTTTCCTCTTTTATAAATTATGGTTGTTGATGCCAAAAAAGACATTAAAAATCTAAGTTATTAAAGAATAATGTAAAATTACTTGAACTCCTCACTAATGAATTGTTTAATATTATTGACACCGTTTATTTTAGGGTTTTCTCTATATAAAAATTTATAAATAATATATATATAATCAGGGTTGATTCGGGTTGGACTGACCTTGGATTCCCAAAACCGAGGATCAACCCGCACAGTGCTGGTTCAGGAATTCCAAGACCAAGGACCGACCCAGTCTCCCTAGGAATCGAACCAAGACCGGTAGGGTTGGGCTGCTCCAAGGTTGGTCCATGGTTGACCCTAGACCGATGCTCACTCCTAAGAATAAACTCTTTCGTGCGTCCAAGAAACAGTCCTATGTTCGGCTTGTTGTTAATTCTTTTTGGAGGACATCGTTCGGCTTAAACAAGAGCCGCCCTTTTTCTCGTGCGCCTTTTATTTTGACTAAGGAAGACTAAGGGTGCATGGTTCCATAGAAAATGAGTAATTTCAAAAAAAAAATAATAATAAAAAATAAGCACTTGCATCACATATAAAAATAAATGAATGGAAAATTTTATCATTGCCTACAAAAACAATTAGGCATAGATTGTTATCGATTATAAAAATATTTTTTGATTAACTAATTTTTGTCAACGATATAAGTTATTATTTTTTAGAAAATATTATTCAAATTATTAATTTTCTGTGAATCGAACGCACCTCAAGAGACGTCCACTTCTTAGTCAAATAATCAAACTTGGAGAAGTCACCACCCCATATCTTGTGCTGAATCTTGGATTTTATCTATATCCCTTATAATCCAAGATTATCATCCGTCAAAGGCAACATCAGATTTTGAACAAATCAAAATCTTCTCATAGAATGAATTTCATACACGGCACAAATTCAAGACATAATTTAATATTATTTCATAGACTTGAAGTTACCTTTTTAAAGTAAGCTTAAGCAAACAGGTTCATTGCATGCAAAATATAGTCTTAAAGTTTGGTTGATTAGAAGATTGCGCGTGTTTTGGGCAAAATCAGGATCCCACCACCGACCAGTCTTTTAACTTCTGGTCAAAAAGGTAATCATGGGGATGGTGGTGGTCTAAGGTGATGATGGAAGAGTCGATGGAATAAAGCAGCCGAACAAGACTAAGCCCAGCTTGTCAGCCCATCAAGGCTATTTGGTAGATGGAGCGACCCTTAGTGAAACTCTTGAGCTCGTGTTGTGGTGAGGTACAACCTTAACCACTGCCATATCTATTGTCATTTGTCATGTCTAGGGATGCCTCCCACTTTTTTGATATGAGTGGCATTTTTTGTTGACTATTTAAGCCTTTGTTTATTCACAAATGAATCAAGAAAAAAAAAGTTCATAATTTTGAATAGATTTACTTTCTCTTGTATCATATATACTTGATGTTCGAAAATTGAAGTAGTTCGAATTAAATATGCATAATAAGCGCTTGTTAACATTGGATTGTTCACAATCTCTTCACACGTTGATGTTCATATAATTACTATTGATGTGTGTTCGATTTGGTTTATGATTCTACTTCAACAGTATTATCCAAAAGTCGTGTGACTAGTACAATGCGGAAAGAAATGGTTATCCGTGTGGAAAGATTGTGAATTAACCAATCACAAGGCGATGTTGTAACGCGCAAGAGGGCGTTGACGCCTGTTGTAGCCTTTCTAGGGTCCGCAGTAGAAATAGTGCATTATGAAGGTTTGACGATCAGGTCGCGTTCTCATTACATTTAAGAAGGTTGACTTCGTCAAGAAAATTGCCGGGATTCTCACGGGGTGGTACCATACCATGTCTTTTGTCGTGTATCGGATGCAACTACTTTTGTTTGTTTATTTATTTATTGTTTTAACCCTTCGTTTATGAAGAATAAATTAAGAAAATTTCATAATTTTGAGTACACTTGATTTTTCATGCATCATGCATACTCAATATTGGAAATTGAATTAGTTCATGCTAAATATGCATAAATGCTTGATAACATGGCCATCACTTAATTGCATGGATAGATAAGTTTTATCACTCAATTCGTCTTGTATTCGCTTGATCTCACAATCTTTTTGGTGATTGTGTTCACACATATCGATGCATATTTGATTTGGTTTAGGATTCTCCTTTCAACATATTTTACTCGAAAGTCTTGAGATTAGTATCATGATAAAAGAATGTGCTTGTATATGTGGATTAAAGACATGGCACAATACGGTTTCCCAAATCTATATTTGGGTAACCCCTTCAGATTTAGGCTAATGATTTACTCTGTTTATGGTATTTCATATGCTTAGAGTTGTATGTTTGAAGTAAGCTTTTTCGTGTTTAAGAAAACGCGTTACTCACAAACGAAACTAGTTAGACTTACCCTATCTACGCGTCTGGTTGATCGGAACATTGTCTAATTTTTTGTCAAAATCAGCACCCACTGATCATCTTTAACTTTTGTCTAGAAGGTCATCATGGAGACAGAGCTGGTCTAAGGTAAATAGAAGAGTCGATGTAGTAAAGGAGCCGAATAAGACTCGCAATGATCTTTATTTTGCCAACACATTAAAAAAAAATCTATTTTTTTAATTTAAATAGCATTTTCTTTTATCATACTAAATCTTGCTTATAAAAGTTCATAACGCAAATGATTTTGGTGAAAGAAAAGGTTATGAATTGATTATTTTAGGAGTAAAAGAAACAGTTAATGCATATTTTCGCATAATTTCATAAATTAGCTTAATCCCACTACCCACGATTTTGTTTTAATTCCAACAAAAATTGCTCTCTATCCATGGAACTTAACTCTCCATTGTTACATTTAAACTTTCAAATTATCATATTATTACCTCCTCAAGATTAACTTTAAATGCTTTAAACTCGTAAATTAACCAATAGATAATTTGTAAATAGAGTATTTACATATCTTATCAATTCTCAGTACTCCATTCGGCAAACTTCTTTTCACTTTACGTATGTATTTATTTATTAGTGAAAAATAAGGAAGTAAGAGAGATTTTTCCTGGTATGAATCAGGACTAGACTATTCCAAGCTTTGGAGTCTTTCATCTCTTGTTTACAAAAGGCATCATCATTCGCAGATCTCTAGTACCATAGGGAATTCCTCCTTCTTCTAGTTCCCACTCGAAAACATCTGACCTTACTTCTTTTCACTTTATGTATATATCTATTTATTAGTGATGAAAATATTTCTAATTAGATGTCAAGTTTTGTTGACCAATTGATGAAAGATGAAACCACATAATCTAACCATGCACGCGGTAATGTTGTAACACAGAATTTGGAACATCATGGGAAATTGGGAATAGACACGTGAGGGCTACGCACGTTGTAGCCTTCTTGTGGTTGGCAATAAAAATGGTGCAACCTGAAGGTTTGAAAATTGGCTTGCGTTCTCGTTACTTTTAAGAAGGCCGACTTCGTCAATATAATTACTGGAAACCTCACGTGGTAGTACCCCACCATGTCTATTGTCAATTGCCGTGCATGGGATGCCTCCCCACGTTTTTGAAATGAGGGAACGTGAGATTTGATGCTAAGTATGACCTTAAATTATTTTGTCTGAACTTTGAGACGTAAAATTTGAGATATTTGCTAGAGAGAGGGAAGAAAAACTTTTTTCCTCAATTAGGACTGAGGCGTGCATGTTAAAATAAGGAACATGGTCTTGTTAGCCTACGAAGGTTACTTGGTAGGCAGGGCGGCCCTCAACGAAGCTCTCGAGTTCATGTGTTGTGGTGAAGTACAACCTCAATCACTGCCATGTCTATTGTCAATTGCCATGCTTGGGGATGCCTCCCACTTTTTTTTACATGAGGGAACCTGAAATTTTTTGTTGACTGTTTTAAGCCTTCGTTTATTCACAAATAAATCAAGAAAAAAAAATATAGATTTACTTTCTCTTGTATCTTGTATACTCAATATTCAAAAATTGAAGTAATTTGAATTAAATATGCAAAATAAGCACTTGTTAACACGGGAATGACCAACAGAGAAATTTTATTACTCAATTAATATTTTATTTGTCTGATTTCACAATCTCTTCATGCATTGATGTCCATATAATTAACATTGATGTGCGTTCGATTTGGTTTATGATTCTACTTCAACATAATTACCCAAAAAGTCGTGAGACCAGTACAACGCGGAAAGAAAGTGCCTGTCTGTGTGGAAAATATGTGAATTAACCAATCACAAGGCGATGTGTAACGCGCAAGAGGGCATTGACGCCCCTCATATCCTTTCTGGGGTCCGCAGTAGAAATAGTGCAATCTGAAAAGGTTTGAAGATCAACTCACGTTCTCATTACGTTTAAGAATGTTGACTTCGTCAATAAAAGCGCTGGGATTCTCACGCGGTGGTACCACACTGTCTTTTGTCATGTATCATATTTGTTAAATTATGTCTCGAGTCACCCAATATGACAACCTGAATATTTCAAATTTGATATTTTACAAACGCCCGAAATCAAGCACTTCATGATGCAGAAATTGCGTCCATGTTGAAATCACGATCAAGAGCAGAATTGAGATTCTATTTTGATGTCCACGGAAATTATTCTCCGAGTTATTTGAGTTGCTGATTTGTTGTGACTCACAAAAGCTGCGAATTTGTAGATTACAAGAAATAAAGCTACGTCCAAGTCCAAATTGAAGAAATCTGACTGTGAGTGTCGCAATAGGGAACAAAGTCGTGGTAATCCCAGTCGGTTTGGACTTGCAACTTTGACTTGGACCATAGGCACACATATATTATTTTTTATATGTTCGTGCGGTAAGATGTGGAGAAAGGGTTTTGCTCCGTTGTTGATACAAGCATTGAAGCACCGTTATTCTAGCGAGTACTTGGTGGGTTTTCATTCATGCAATTACATCCGAGAAAAATTAGTGTTTGTAGCTGATCACATCTTGTGGTAAGATTTGCATGTATAATCCCTTCACGAGATTGAGATATTATTTCGCGAGGAATTTCTGGTTTAAATACTACGTGTGTTATTGGATGTAATTGGGGCTTGGGAAATACTGAGAGTGTTTGAGTGACTCAAGCGTGTAATCTCTGTTGTATTGCTTAATTTATAGTAGAATTCATCACTACTCTTCCCGTGGATGTAAGCCGAACTAAGAAAATCTTGTATCCAATTTATTTTCTTGTTCCATCTATTTTATTATTTGATCGCTCGTTTCCACGACAGTATGCAACTACTTTTCTATTAATTGATTTGATACTTCGTTTATTAAGAATAAATTAAGAAAATTCCATCATTATGAATACACTTAATTTTTCTTGTATCATGCACCAATGAACCAGTTCGTGCTAAATATGCGTAAACACTTAATAATACGGTCATCACCTAATTGCATAAATGGAGAAATTTTATCACTCAATTCATCTTGTATTTGCTTGATTTCACAATTTTTTCCAGTGATTGTGTTCACACATTGATGCTTATATAATTAATATTGGCGCGTGTTTGATTTGGTTTAGGATTCTACTTTCAACATGATTTACTCGAAAATCTTGAGATTAGTATAACGACAAAAGAATGTGCTTGTATTTGTGGAGTAAAGACACAGCACGATACAGTTGTCCAAATCCATATTTAAATAACCTGTTCAAGTTTAGATTCATGATTTATTTCATCTATGGTATTTCATGCACCTAGAGTTATATGTCTGAATTAAGCTTTTTTGTCTTTAAGAAAAGGCGTTACTCATGTACAAAACAAGTTAGTCTTACCCTATCTGCACGGTTGATTGATTGGAAGGTTTGCTAAGTTTTTGTCAAAATCAGCATCCCACAGACCATCTTTAACTTTTGTGGAAAAGGTCATCATGGAGACAGAGCTGGTCTAAGGTGAATAGAAGAGTCGATGCAGTAAAGGAGCCGAATAAGATAGCATAATATTACTAAGAGATGTAAATAGATAATTACACTTTTTGAAAATTTTAGGATATAATTGTATTTTCGTGATAAGTTTTAGAACTTTAACTTATACCAATAAAGAAAGAAAGATGACTACATCAATAAAATTGCTAGAAATCTCACACATTAATACCCCACAATGTCTATTGTCGTACATGGCAAGGCCTCACTCTTTTTTACACAAATTGCAAGGACAGGCAAAATCTAGATAGTCAGTGTCCACGTAAGCAATTTTCAGCCAAAATTGACTCGATTGACTTAATTTGCAAATGTGAAAATTTTTATAATTAAATAAACATAATTAAAAATTTCAAGACTGAATTAATATAATTATAATAGGTTTATGACTTTTTGATTTAATCATGATTCCACTGACAATCTTTTTAACTGTTATAAAAAAAGTCATCATGGAGATAGCGGTGGTCTGAGGTGATAGAGGGTCGATGGAATAATGCATCCGAATAGAACTATTTTCATTCGGCTAACACATGATGTTGTCGAAGGAAATGGAAAAATAAGTCTACATTTTTTATTTGACTTATGTGAGTCGCAACCTCTTTGTCACGTTCAAACTCAACTTCACTTACATTCTTCCGAATAAATTGGAATTCAGATTAAAAATAAAGCATCTATGCATTTGAACTCATAAGTTCACTAATGAATAATCAGAAAGACCATCCATATCTTATTATTGTTCTCAATACTCCATTAACGTGAGCTAAAGAAAAAGCAAACTTAGGCTCCTTTTGTTTCATAGAAAATAAATAATTTGAAAAAACATATTTCTAAAAATGATCACTTATATCTCTTGAAATAATTAATAAATGAAAATATTTGTATTATCAATAACATTATAATTGATGAAAATAGTTTTCATTCATTCATTTTTGTGAACGATACAAGTTACCATTTTTTGAAAAATATTTTCCACGTCATTCATTCTTCATAAAACAAACAAAATCTTAGACCTTTTCTTCTTCTTTTTTAATGTATTAGTGATCCTCTTGTATCATTCTCCGGAAGTAGTTACATCTATGGACCAAAGTGTTGTTCATCAAGCACGCGAACGATCTCAACTGAAATAAGGAAGTAAGATTTTTCGTGGTATACAGCAGGAATAAACTATTCCAGACTTAAAAATCTTCCTAAAGGAAAGAGACCTCTTGTTTATACGGCTCATCATCACTCGCAAATCTCTTGTAAGAACGTCTAATCATTCCTGCGTGTAAAACCAAACTGTGCCAGATGCATTGCCTTGATGGTTGCGCAGTTCTTTACTATTTGTTTTCCTATTATCATCATTTAGACCTACCTGAATTCTTGTTCAGTTCATCAGCGACTAAAGCAGGTTGGGAAGAACATACAAAAATTGCAAATCAACTGCTTCAGGAACATGAAGGAGAACTTTTCAGTTTAAAGGAAGAGATTATAAGGTGTTTGATATTACGTTTTGACCTTAGAAAAACCCGAACATCTTGGGTCTATATAATATTTCATCAAGATAAAACCCAATGTTGATGAAAAGTATGTACATCTCGGGATATGGTATTCTTGAGATGATATCGCATGATCTATAAACTATATTAATTAAGATTATCATTTGTATCTAGTGATTTTAGTTTCAAAGAAGTTTGACCCTTGATATTTGATCCCTTAAAAGGAAGAAAATAAACCTGGGCCACTAGTATACAAGGAAAATTTAAGAAAGTAAATTTTAATAATGGAAAAGCATAACAGGTGATGTTGATCGGTTAAGTGCATTAGCTCATAGATAGAGGACGATTTGGCTATTCTTCACCCAAAAAAAAATAGGGACGGAATTGAATAGAGTCAGCTTGTTTCATCTTTAGTGGTTCTAGCAAAATTAACAAAATTCATTATTAATATTCTATTTGAAGGTTTTTGTTGATCACTTGATGAAAGGTGAAAACCATATGAATTAACCAATCACACGACGATGTTGTAACATGCAACATCATGGGAATAGACAAGAGAGCATTGCACACGTTGTAGCCTTTCCGTGGTCTGCAATAGAAATGGTGAAATATGAAGATTTAAAGATTGGCTTGTGTTCTCATTACTTTTAAGAAGGTTGACTTCGTCAATAAAATTGCTGGAAACCTCACGTGATCATACCCCACTATGTATATTGTCAGTTGTCATGTATTGGGATGCCTCCCACTTTTTTGACATGAGGGAACGTGGAATTTTTTGCTTGACTATTTTAAGCCTTCGTTTGTTGAGAAATAAAACAAGAAAAAAAGTTCATAATTTTGAAAAGACTTAAATTCCCTTGTATTATGTATGCTTGATATTTGAAAATTGAACTAGTTTGAATTAAATATGCATAATAAGCACTCGTTAACATGAGAGTGACCGTATAGATGGACAAGTTTTATCACTTAATTCATCTTTATTTGCTTGATCTCACAATCTCTTCATACATTGATGTTCATATAATTATTATTGGTGCATGTTCAATTTGGTTTATAATTCAACCCAAAAGTCGTGAGATTAGTACAACGAGGAAAGAGAGTGTTTTTACGTGTGAAGCAAACACCTCGAGGTCGTACTTTATTGACCAATTAATAGAAGATAAAAACAACATGAATTAACCAATCACATGGCGATGTTATGACACACGAGGGGGTTGACGTTGACGCACATTGTAGCCTTTATGGGGTCCACAATAGAAATAGTGCAATCTGAAGGTTTGAAGATTAGCTTGTGTTCTCATTATTTATAAGAAGGTTGACTTCATCAACAAAATGGCCGGGATTCTCACGCGGCAGTACCACACTGTGTCTTTTGTCATGTATCGGATGCACTTACTTTCTTTTTTCTTTTATTTTTCATATATTTAACCCTTCCTTTATTAAGAATAAATTAATAAAATTTCATAATTTTGAATGTACTTTAATTTTTCTTGTATCATGCATACTTAATATTGGAAATTGAACCAATTGGTACTAAATATAAATAAACGATTGATGAACGGCCATGACCTAATTATATAAACAGACAAGTTTTATCACTCATTTCATCTCGTATTCGCTTGAACTCATAATCTTTTCGGTGATTGTGTTCATACATTGATGCTTATATAAGATTTTGTTTTCAATATGTTTTACTCAAAAGTCTTTAGATTAGTATAACGATAAAAGAATATGCTTATATATGTGGAGTAAAGACATTGCACGATACGATTTTCCAAATCCATATTTGGGTAACCCATTTAGGTTTAGGCTTATGGTTGATCATCTAATGTATTTCATTCGCTTACATGTTATCTGTCTGAAGCAAGCTTTTACGTCTTTTAAGAAAACACGTTACTCACATGCAAAAGAAGTTAGTCTTACCCTATCTGCACGTTTGGTTGATTGGAAGATTGTCTAAGTTTTTTGTCAAAATCAGCATCCCACCGACCATCTTTAACTTTTGTCGAAAAGGTCATCATGGAGACAGAGCTGGTCTAAGGTAAATAGAAGAGTCAATGTAATAAAGGAGCTGAATAAGACTTGCAATGATCTATATTTTGCTAAAACATTTAAAAGAATTCTAAATTTTTTTATTTAATTAGTATTCTTCTTTTATCATGCTCAGTATTGCCTATTAACGTTCATAATGCAAATGATTTTGGTGAAAGATAATATTATTGATTGATTATTTTTATTGTAGGAGTATAAGAAACAATTACTACTTATTTTTGCATAATTTCAAAAATCAGCTTAATCCGACTACATACAATTTTCTTCCTCATATATTTATTGTCCAAATCCAACCAAAAATTTGCTCTCCATCCGTGAAATTTAACTCTCTGTTGTTACATTTAAACTTTCCAATTTAACATCTTATGACCTCCTTAAAATTGACTTTATATGTATTTGAACTTATAAATTAACCAATAAATAATGTGTAAACAGACTACTTAAATATCTTATCAATGTTCTCAATACTCCATTCGGCAAACGTCTTTTTCGTTTTATGTATTTATTCATTTATAAATGATCATCTTGTACCATTCTCCAGAAGTAGTTACTTTCGTGGACCCCAGTCTTGCTCATTTAGCACACGAACGACCTCAACTGAAAAATAAGGACGCAAGAGAGCTTCTTCGCTGTATGAAGTAGGGGTAGACTATTCCAAACTTGGAAGTCTTTCAACAGGAAAGAGACCTCTTGTTTATAAAAGGCATCATCATTCGCAGATTCAGGAATAGAGGTATTCCTTCTTCTAGTTGTCCCTCCAAATAACTGACCTTACTTGCACGCAACTAAATGGCCCTACCTGTTCGGATAATCCCTTCTTGTTTCCCGGCTCCTTTTCCGAGCCTCCTCCTCCTCCTCCTCCTTCTACTACTTCCGCCACTAACTATCGCCAAATTCAGGAATGGACCTTCATCGGTCAGTGCTCCCACCGTATGGACGCCCAGTGAACCTTACGACTTCAATATAACCTATTATGGTGCCGGTTTCAAGGTCGTGCTTTCCAGGCTAAACTCAGGACCAAGTTTCTTTTGTGGCTTCAAGTGCTATGACAGCATTGGCTGCTATTTTGGCCTGTTTATTTTCCAACCGACACAAGACATTGAAAACATCAGACCAATGCGAGTTTGGCGGACGGACTACGCTGGGCAAATGCAACTCACGCTCACCCAGGAGGGCGGTTTAGTTTTACAGGGTGACGATGGAAAAAAAATGTGGTCCACAAATACCACTGGCAAGCCAATCGTAGGCTTAAACTTGACTGAAGGTGGAAATCTCGTGCTCTACGACAGAAATGACGCCATCATTTGGCAGTCTTTCGATCACCCTGCAAACACAATTCTTCCTGGACAGGAGCTACGTCCTGGCATGAAGCTAACAGCAACATCAAGTGCACGGGATAGGGCAGCGCTGGTCTACACGTTCACCACGGATGATCAGATAGGCTTTGTCGCATCTGTAAGGGCAGCCTATTCTCCACAAATTTACTACAAAACGAGCAATGTAAGCAAAATGAAGAGCGACAATGGACAGGTTGGAGCAATTTACAAGAATGGAACCTTCGGTGAGTTTGAATTGTCCCTAACATCCTCAGCTCAGTATATTTTTCTGACGCAGGATGGGCGTTTGAAGCATTATGTTTACGATGAACGCTCCTATTCTTGGAACCCGAACGATCTTCTTGAGAATCGAATTGACAATTGCCAATATCCACTTAAATGTGGAAGCTATGGCATTTGTTCATCTACTTCTGATTGTGTGTGTCCAAATGGAACAATGCAAATTGAAGCGAGGTCTCCGTCCTCTGGTTGCAATCACAGCTCCCCTTTCTCTTGTGATTCCCACTATAACACTTTCGTGGAAGTTGAGAATGTCACCTTCTTTAATTTGCAGAACAATTATATTAGTGCGAACATCTCAAACACAACTGCAGAGAGTTGCAAGGAAGAGTGTTTGAGAAAAGGGTGCTTATGTATAATGGCACTATTTCGTAACGAACCCATTTTCTCTGTTGGGGACTGCTATTTATTATCAGAGCCATTTTCCCTTATCGATGACTTTTATGGGGACTATTCCACCTTAGCATATATCAAAGTCAACAACAGTACAAACACACCGATGCCATCACCAATCGTTCGAAGAAAGAGAGGGAGACGCATAGTGTTAATCCTAGGGACTACTATTGGAGCAGTTTCGATATTAGTAAGCATATTTGGGATTTTTATTTCAACTAAGGTGACAAGAAATGATGTCGAAGACGATGATCCAGACTTACCAAGGCTTCAGATAACTAGATTCCATTATGAGGACTTGAAGGCCATGACAGGAGATTTCGACATCAAGCTCGGGGAAGGAGGATTTGGCTCGGTGTTTCTAGGAACTTTACCCAGCGGCATTAGGATTGCAGTCAAGCGCCTTGATGGTTTTGGTCAAATAAAGAAGTCATTCTTGGCCGAGGCCAACACCATTGGCACCATCCATCATGTCAATCTGGTAAGACTACTTGGATTTTGTGCTGAAAAATCGTTTCGGCTTTTAGTCTATGAGTACATGTGCAATGGTTCTCTTGATAAGTGGATCTTCCATAGAGACCAAGAGTTTGACATATGTTGGCAAGTGAGGAGAAAGATTATTATCGACATTGCCAAGGGACTAGCCTATCTCCATGAGGAATGCCATCAAAAAATAATTCACTTAGACGTCAAACCCCAAAATATACTGCTGGATGAACACTTCAATGCAAAGCTTGCTGATTTTGGGTTGTCGAAACTAATTGATAAGGACCAAAGCCATGTCATGACGACCATGCGAGGAACACCTGGTTACCTTGCTCCAGAGTGGTTAAGCTCTGTCATCACAGAAAAGGTAGATGTGTACAGTTTTGGCATTGTCATGTTAGAAGTCCTATGCGGGAGGAAAAATGTGGACCGCTCTTTACCGAGCGATGAAGTGCATTTGTTGACCCTTTTCAAGTGCAAAGCAGAACAAGAACAACTACTAATAATGGTTGATAAGTCCAATGGTGACATGCAACTACATAGTCAAGAAGCTATCAAGATGATGAAAATCGCAGCATGGTGTTTGCAAGATGATAGCAGTATGAGGCCCCCCATGTCACAAGTGGTTAAATGCTTGGAGGGCTCAGCTGATATAGAAGATGGCTTGAGATACAGCTTCTCAGTTCCTTCCGGTCACGACGATCATAGTGTTGATGATGCTACTCAGCTATTGCCCTCACAATTATCAAGTCCTAGGTGAACAAAACCAGCTTCAGACATAAACTCCGATGCTTAGACGGGGTGACTTATTTTAGTGTTTCTGCAATATAAGTTTTTTGTCTCGTAGTTGTACTAATGATCCAATAATTTAAATGAATTTCTAAGTCGCTTGTATTTTCATTTGATTGGTTGAAAGGTCATGGTACAAATAAAGATTCCAACCGTAAATCAATTTGCAGTAGACAATGCTCAATTCCATCACTCCTCATTGCGATCCAAACACAGAATGGACATCAAGGCAACCTTTCTTGTAAGATACCTTTTGTAAATCACCATACTGTTTCTTGTTGTCATGACTACGGTATATGATTTTTCTCATTTCCAAACAAAGGAGAAGGTTGACACAAAGCACTGTGTCCTGTTTGAAGTGTTTCTAGGCCTCATTCATATCAATGATAGCGTAATATTACTCAGAGAGCTCAACTGCAAATTTTTCTATATCAACTCAACTAACACACTGTAGAAAAAGCAAAACGTTCCTCCAAAAGAAAGAAAGATCCTCTCTCTAAATCAAGATGTGTCACGCATCAGATGTACTCATTAACACTTTGAACACCATAATTTGAGAAGTAAGAAGATTAAAGCACAGTACAGAGCACATTGTTACTCAGGTGATCATAATAGACCATCAGACATAGTAAGAAAACTGAACAACAAGGAGTCGTCAAGGGCTGACATTGACTTGTGGAGTTGTGATATGAGCTTCTGCCTTCAGATCCTAAGTTATGCAGACGATGACAGAAGTAACCAAGTGGAGACAAGGAAACCCATTACCTTGAGGAGAAATGGGCATGAGTCGCAGACTTTCGGTGAATGAAGCTCAGAACATAATAAGGGATCCATCCAGCCAAGAACAGAATCAGTCCGAGTTTTAATTTATGGTTTAGCAATCAGGGAGACACACAATCATGCAAAAACACCGTCGAACTCCTGGGGATGGTGCTGTTGCTCTAGTCATAGCATGTGTATCAAAGGAGGCATTTTATTCATCTTCTCAAGCAAAATATGAACAATGCAGTGAAGACATCACAGAGATGGGAAGTCCTTAGAGTTAAGAAAAATGCCTTATTTGCATCCGTCCACTGTCAAGCCAAGAAGGAGTTTCCTGAAGAAGCCGCGACATCAGGGAAGTTGCTGATGACACTGACTTATGCCGCAAGCTCACGAGAGTTGACGTGCGACATGGCTGGGCAGAGATTGAATCCGATTCTGCCTTCTGCTCTTTCCCCTTTTCCTCCCTAAAGAACTAGAAAGAACAGATTCTTTACTTCATATTGGCTGCATCTTCTTTATCTTCAAAGCACCAGCTACGCCAGAGGAAGAAAAAAAGCAGAGCATTAAAATGGCGGGGCAGACAGAATCGCTTCGCTCTTTTGAATCAGACACGGACATAAGTTTGACAATGGCAAAAGCAATTGCTACGCACTTATTCCCTCGAGCTTATATCCATCGCATTCGGACTCGGCCTCAAACGCAAAAGCTATCAAATTTCACGCTCGTAAATGTGAAGTGAGCAAGCAAAGGATCATCGGAGTAGGCCGTGAAATACGGTTGGCGGAGGCCATGAGCGGCCGCGCAAGTAATTTTGCTCCGGCGCCGGCCCCTAAGCCATCTCAATGGGACTACTTTGATTTTGATCTTCTGAGCGATGATGAGCTTCCGAGTCCGCCTCCGCTTCCACGGGCTCTTTCGTATCGAACGATTCCACCAGTAAGTAAAAAACCTAAGAGATATACTGGCTTCGCGTGCATAGAATCTGGTGTTTTGAAGCCACACGTAACAAGTGTTTGGGTAATTGCCTGAGAGAGGCTTGAAGATGAGTGAAACCAGTATGCGTTCGTGCTGTTCATAGTCTTTGTGTGCTGAAATATGCAGGCGCCACCACCGACTTGGCCTTCTGTCCCGGAAAGAGTGATGTCACGGCCAACTCCTTCTCGTTTAGCTGGGTAAGAGCACGCCAGGAGAATCCATAGATCATCTTAGCAATGAGCGGCAGTGCAAGTAATTTCGCTCCAGCGCCAGACCATGAGTCGTCTCCATGGGACTAGTACTCCGGTGTTGCTCCTCTGAGTCCGATTGTGCTCCCACGTGCTGTTTCGTACCGAATGACTCCGCCTGTAAGTACAAAACTGTGGAATATATTGGCTTCGCGCGCCCAATGTGGGGATTTGAAGCCGCACACAACAAGTGTTTGATTAAATGCCTGAGAGACGCTCGGGAATGAGTAAATCTAGCACGAGTTCTTGCTTTTAATTGTTTTTGTGTGCTGAAACATGTTTTGGCAACAGCGGACGATTTGATCCAGCATGGTGTTTGCAAGATGATTATAGAAAGAGCCCTTCCATGTCTGCAATGGTTAAATGCTTGCGGGGCTTAGTTAGTATAGAAAGCCCAAGTTATAGCTTCTTATTTCCTTCCAGTCCTAGCAAGCAGATTGTTGACGAAGTTACCCAACCATCAGCCCTTGCAGTTATCAGGTCCTAGGTGAAGAAAATTAGTTTCCAGTATAAGCTCGGACGCCTCAATGGACTATTGGATAGCGCTGAGCTTCTAAAATTGTTCACAGTGTCGGGTCAAATGAATTTCATTTGGAACAGAACTTATTTCCCTTATAAGCTCCTGCGGATTAATTCTTTAGGAGCTCTCATTGCATCATTAAACTTTTGCTATCAAGTGTCTTCCTTTCAGATAATGAAATGAACGGGTCAAATGAATTTCATTTGGAAACATTGGAGCTGACTTAATCTCAAATGAAAAAGAGGATGTTGAACCATGGACAATGGCAGCGTTTAAATGGATTATCCAAGTAGAACATTTTCTTTCTCTGCTTTACGTGCATTGGTTTGCTGTCCTTGAGCAAACACTGAGCCCCCAACGACTCTAATTTAATGTATTTGAAGATGCTTGCGGACCTGCACAGTTTCCATATGAATCAGCTATATTGAAGCTTTGTGAAAATGTCTCGATCCCTTGCGTCTGGGTTAGCCTTGGTTTCTCGGGCTTGCCATTTCAATATCAGCGAGTCCCCTTCTGCTTCTGACACAAGACAGGCAACTTGGAATGCTGAGAAGAGACTGCGAAGCAGGTAGAGGGCTGCCATAAGATAGAATATTTTGAGAGAATAGAAATACTACAAGTGTTATAACCTGTGTATAGTACTCATATGAGGGTTGTAACTTTTTTTTTCTTTTTACAACCAATTTAGTGCCATAACTTTCAAAACTTTCCAATAATATTCACCTAAGTGCTGAAAACCCGAAGTGGCATAGTACTTATGGTGAATATTTTAATAAAATTGTGGCACTCAAGAGATCCAGAGATAGATTGAAAAGTTATATAGCACTCAAATGATTAGAAGAAAAGTTATGACGTTTGAAAGAGTGTTGTGCAAAAGTTATGACAATCTTTTTTTTTCCATATTTCAAGCATTCTGCTTTTGCATTTCCGCCATTTTCTTCTTCTCTGCCTTCTCATTTGGCCTCCTACGGGATTTTTTCTTCTTCTTTTTCCTGGTGGGGCAAAAAGATGTATCATCCATGAGACATACTTAAGTTGTCCTGCTCATTGCTAAAGCAGGTTCATATTACTTTCTAGAAGAACTCAATGGCTGCTAATCAAGACAGCAAGGTGGCTCATATTACTTTCTAACCTTAGAAAAATCACTATCGTCCGATATGTCAGGATTAACAAAAAATGTTGTGATCTAACAATAATTTTGATTTGACCAATTAATTTTAGGTCGGTACATCTTTTTAATCGACATAAAACCAATGTCGATGAAAAGTATGTACATTTCAGAAAATGAAACTCCCTAATTGATATTGCATGATCTACACACTATATAAATAGAGATCATCATCATTTGGACTGTTGTCCATGAGGAACTTGGTTTATATGGTCTAAAGATTATATAATATCTTTTCAGTGTTTTGATTTAATGGAGTACATCAAAAAGGCCAAAAGGTTTTGAACCATTGTTCTCAAGAGGTCGCAATTAGAGATGAGCCATCTGATTGCCGGTAGATGGGTTCCAAGAAAATCACCACCCGATTCACTTGTAAAATACATAGAAAAGTGATTGGGTAATTCCCGTGCAGCCAATGAGATATCCGGCGATTCTAGTTTCAAAGAAGTTCAACCGTTGATGTGCAATCACTTTGGAGGTGGAAACTTATTCATTAAAACTCCAAAATCTAGAATTAGATCGAAGAAAAAATCTCCCAGATATATGATCAGGAGAGCAAAGTTACTAGATTTAAAACTAGATCGGGAGAATTAGGAAAGAAACAAAAAGAAATAAAAGGAAAAGGAACTATACTAATAAAGAAAAAAGATGACTACATCAATGAAATTGCTGGAAATCTCACACGATAGTACCCCATGATGTCTATTGTCGTGTATGGCAAGGCCTCACTATTTTTACACAAATATCAAGGACACTCAATATCTAAATGGTAGGTATCCACGTCACTAATTTCCAACTAAAATTGACTCAATAGACTTAATTTGTAAAATGTGAAAATGTTTATGATTAAATTAATATAATTTAAAATTTTAAAATTGAATTAACATAATTGTAATAGATTTAGGATTTTTTTTTTTAATTTAATCAAGATTCCACTGACAATCTTTTTAACTTTTGTCAAAAAGTCATCATGGAGGTAGTGGTGGTCCGAGATACAGGAGTCGATTAAATAAAGCACCGAAGAGGACTTGCAATGATTTTTATTCTGCTAACACATGATTTTGTCGAAGGAAATTGGAAAAGAAGTCTACTTTTTTTATTTGACTAGCATTATGTGAGTCGCAACCACTTTATGTGACGTTCAAACTCAACTTCACTTACATTCTTCTGAATAAATTGGAATTCAGATTAAAAATAGAGCATCTATGCATTTGAACTCGTAAGCTTACCAATGAATAATTTCAAAGACCTTCCATACCTTATTATTGTTCTCAATACTCCATTAACGTGAACTAAAGAAAAAGCAAACATAGGCTCATTTTATTTGGTAGAAAATTAATAATCTGAAAAACATTATTTTGTTTTGCAGAAAATAAATAATTTGAAAAATATCTTTCTAAAAATGATCATTTGGATCTCTTGAAATAATTAATCAATTAAAACATTTGCATTATCAATAACAATTTATATCTAAACGTTTTTGTAGATGATGAAAATAATTTTCATTTATTCATTTTTTAAACAATACAAATGATCACTTTGTGAAAAAAAATTTCCAAATCATTCATTTTCTATGAAACAAATGAAACCTTAAACATTTCCTTTTCTTTTTTTTTTTTTTTTAATTTATTAGTGATCCTCTTGTATCATTCTCCGGAAGTAGTTACATTCATGGACCGAAGTGTTGTTCGTTAAGCACGAGAACGATCTCAACTGAAATAAGGAAGCAAGATTATTCATGGTATGAAGCAGGAATAAACTATTCCAGATTTTGAAATCATCCTAAAGGAATGGGACCTCTTGTTTATACAACGCATCATGACTCGCATATCTCTTTTAAGAACGTTTTATCTTTCCTGCGTGTAAAACCAAACTGTGCTAGATGCATTGCCTTGATGGTTGCCTAGTTCTATACTTTTTGTTTTCCCATTATCATCACTAAGACCTACCTGAATTCTTGTTCAGTTCATCAGCGACTAAAGCAAATTGGGAATAACCTACAAAAAAATTGCAGATCAACTGCTACAGGAACACAAAGGAGAACTTTTCAGTTTAAAGGGAGATATTGAAAGGTGTTTGATATTACTTTTTGACCTCAGAAAACCCCGAACATCTTGGGTCTATATAATATTTCATCAAGATAAAACCCAATGTTGATGAAAAGTATGTACATCTCGGGATATGGTATTCTTGAGCTGATATCACATTATCTATAAACTATATTGATTAAGATTATCATTTGGACCGTTGTTGATGATGAGATTAGTTTACGTGGTCTAAAAATCATATAATTTCTTTCTGGGATTCCCATTGATGTAGTATCTAGTGATTTTAGTTTCAAAGAAGTTTGACCCTTGATATTTGATCACTTAAAAGGAAGAAAATAAACGTGGGCCATTAGTATACAAGGAAAATTTAAGAAAGTAAATTTTAATAATGGAAAAGCATAACAGGTAATGTTGATCGGTTAAGTGCATTAGCTCATAGATAGAGGACGATTTGGCTATTCTTCACCCAAAAAAAAAAAAAAGAGGGACGGAATTGAATAGAGTCAGCTGGTTTCATCTTTAGTGGTTCTCGCAAAATTAACAAAATTCAGAAGAAATTATTAATATTCTATTTGAAGGTTTTTGTTGACCAGATGAAAACCATATGAATTAACCAATCACACGACGATGTGGTAACATGCAACATCATGGGAATAGACAAGAGAGCATTGCACACGTTGTAACCTTTCCGTGGTCCCCAATAGAAACGGTGAAATCTGAAGATTTAAAGATTGGCTTGTGTTCTCATTACTTTTAAGAAGGTTGACTTCGTCAATAAAATTGCTGGAAAACTCGCGTGATCATACCCCACCATGTCTATTGTTAGTTGTCATGCATAGGGAGGGGTAAGTACATTATCAGTGCCAAAGTTGTATACGGCACTCATTTTGATGCCAAAAATTTATTTTTGAAGCTAACGTAACAAAAAAATAACATAAATCTGTTTTTCTCTCTTTTGTATACAATGTTTTGCTCGATGAATGAAAAAGCGAGAGACTAGAAAGCTTCATACTTTGGAATTCTCTTTCAAGCACACACTCGAACAACTTGAGAGTCTTCCTTATATACTTCTCAATGCCTCTACAACCGTTGGCACTTTCTAAAGGAATTTTTCCAATCTACCCATTGGACAAAATCAATCAAGGAGATCTCGAGTCATTTAAGAAATGTGATGATAGCCTATCAATCATATTCACCCATACAATCAGGAACTTGAGTTTCCATAAGTAAAACCTTCCAAGTTTGTTCGCCTTTCAAAGATCTTTGTATTGGACTAAATTCCAATAAGAATAATCAATCAATCAAATATGAAATCCAGCTATAAGATCTTCCAGAATCATACGAATCGAAACTTCAAAGATAATCTTGCATCTGGATAATAATCATGTATTTGGATAAGTATTCATACTTCAGTCTGGAACTGTCAGTGAGGATAGACTTTGGGACTAAAATCTAATGGTCCGTCGGTCTTCAGACTTTGACAATAAAGTCTTGAGATCTTTCAATGTAGACTTGGAAATGTTTTGTCAACTTCAAAACAATAGATGAGTTTTCTCTAACATCTTCTACCGTCATACTTATCTCACCAATTTTGGGTAAAATATTTTCAAAGTAGAATCATAAACCATATCAAACACCCACCTATGTTAATTATATAAGCATCAATGAGGGAAAACAATCGCCAAAAAGATTGCATAATCAAGTAAATACAAGATGATTTGAGTGACAAAACTTCTTTGTTTACGTAAGTCATGGCCATATGTGCCTATGCATATTTACCACGAACTAGTTCAATTTCCAGATAGTGAGTATACATTATACAAGAAAGATAAGTGCATTCAAAATTATGAGATTTTCTCAATTTATTTCTCAATAAACGAAGGCTTAACTCAGTTGAAGAAAATTCAACGTTCCCCATTGTCAAAAGCGTGAGGCATCCCCACACTTGACAATTGACATCGTGCGACACTACCGCACTAGATTTGTAGCAATTTTATTGCCAAACTCAACCTTGCGGAAATAAAGAGAACAAAAGCTAATCTTCTTCGGACCTTCTTCCTTTATTCGTACTTCAGACTGCAGTATTTCTAATGCGGACCGCAATGAGGTTAAAACGTGCAACGCCCTCTTGTTTCTATTCCCATGACGTTTCGATTTGTGAATTATAAAATAACGTGTGATTGGTTAACTTATGTGGTTTTCATCTTTTGCCAATCGGTCGACCAAATGTGTCGTCTATTTAGAGATATTTTTTAGAACTATTTTTAGTAGCCTCTCTACCATTTTGATATTCTACATTAAACGGGAGTCTAAAAAAAAGTCAAATGATCTTTAGTCCACCATCTAAACCAAATTCATCATGAACGATGATCCAAATGATGATATTGATTCATATAATATATAGATCATTTGTTATCACTTCGGAAATTTCATATTTGGAAATGTAAATACTTTTCATCAACATTGGGTTTTATCTTGACGAAAAATAATATACCGACCTTAAAATGCTGGTCTAATTAGAATGTTTGTCACATCCCAATATTTTATATACTAATGACATATTGGGTTGCTAGTGATCTTTCTATAATCACAAAGTGATATCAAACACCTTTCTCTCACTTCCTTTGAACTGAAATTGAGAAAATGTCACAACTCTTTTGTGTTGATTGTTGGCCATTGAGTTCTTCCGGGAGCACTTGATTTGCAATTTTTGTAGGTTCTTCACAAGCTGCTTTAGTCTGATGAACGGAAAAACAATTTAGGTAGGTCTCTGTGATGATACTGGGAAAACATGTGGCACAGTTTGGTTTCGGACGCAGGATAGATTGAACATTCTTAGAAAGACGAATGAAAACATTCCTGTCAACAGAGGGAAACTCTCAAGGTATAACGACAGACAGAGAAGCTCGCTCAAATAAATGACATGAACACATTTCGCAGCAATAAATATCCCACAATGGGCCAGTGAGAAGGCAGAGTAGAAGAAAAAGGTGGAAATGAAAAGGCCAAATGCTCAAAATATTCTAGCTTACAGCGGCCCTCTACATGATTAACATCTTGGAAAATAAGGCAAAACGGCCATCCCATCGGAAGTCCATCTCAGGATATGGAGATGTACCGCTTAGCAGTCTCTTGTGAGCACTCCAAGTTGCCTGTCTTCGTATTAGAAGCAGAAGGGGCCTTGCTGTGATCAAAACGGCAAGCCCGAGAAACCAAGGCTCGACCAGAAGCAAGTGACCGAGACAATTTCTCAAAGCTTTGATGAAGCTGATCGGAATGGAAATTTTACAGGTCGACAAGCATCTTCAAATAAATTAAATTAGACATGTCAGTGGCTCAGTGTTCGCTCGAGAACAACAAACCAAGGCATGTAAAGCAGATAAAAGAAAATGTTCTACTTGGATAATCCATTTAAATTTTGCCTTTGACCATGGTTCATCATCCTCTTTTTTCCTTTGAGATTATGTCAGCTCCAGTGTTTGCAAATGAAGCTCATTTACCCCTTTCGTATCATTATCTGAAAGGACCACTTGATAGTGAAAGTTTAATACTGCAATGAGAGCTCTTAAAGAATTAATGCATAGGAGCTTATAAGCGAAACAAGTCCTGTCCTCCCAGAATCTGATGATTGAGAAGCTAGCTCGGTAAATTGATCGACCATGTGATTGCTGTGATCCGAACGAACTGAGAAGCTTATCCCTCCATTGAAGTGTCAGAGCTTATATCAGTAGCTAGTTCTCTTCACCTAGGACCTGATAATTGCGAGGCTGATAGCCAAGTAATTTCGTCAACAATCTGCTAGCTGTGACTGGAAGGAACTGAGAAGCTAATAACTTGAGCTATCTATACTAACTAATCCCTCCAAGCAATTAACCACCGCAGACATGGAAGGCCTCCTACGAAAATCATCTTACAAACACCATGCTGATCAAACCATCCGTGGTTGCCACTGCATATTTCAGCACAAAAAATCAATGACAAGCAACAGCGCGTACTCGTGTACTCATCTCCGAGTGCCTCTCAGGCATTTAATCAAACACTTGTTATGTGGGGCTTAAAATCAACACATTCTTCATGGAGGTGACTGATAGTCCCGGGGGCCGGAGCCATATTAATTGCGCTGCCCACTCCGGGGATCCTTTGCCTGCTCACTTCACATTTGTGCTCGCGAAATTGTATAGCTTTTGCGTGAGAAGCCGTGTCCGGATGCCATGGATATGAGCTCAAGCGAACAAATACGTGGTATTTGCCTTTGCCATTGTCAACTTTATGTCTCTGTCCGATTCAAAGAGCGAAGCGATTCTGTTGGCCTCAACCTTTTTCTTCCTCTTAGCTGGTGCTTTGAAGATGAGGAAGATGCAGCCAATGTGAAGGAAAGAATCGGTTCTAAGTTTAGTTCGGGGAAAAGGGGAGAGGACGAATCGGATTCAATTTCTGCTCAGCCATATCGCAGTCAACTCTCGCGAGCTTGCGGCAATAGTTAGTGGCCACAGCAACTTCGCCGACATCGCGCCTTCCTCAGGCACATCTTTTCCTTTCTGGGAGTAATGTTTGGCGTTTCCGAAGGCGGGACTACTCGTGTTTAGTTGTCTAATTTATTTTTTAACATGTTAACACCGTGATATAAATATTTAAATTTTGTTGTGGGTAATTAGCTAATTATTCGAATTTATCGTGATATAGGCGACTCCCGACAAAAGAAAAGCGAAGGTGCAATACGCATGTGATTCTATTAATATTAGGCGTAAAATCATGCAATAAAACTGATATTTTTTGAACTACTTTCCTAATCCAATTTTAGAATATGTTATCACCACTCATCCCATTAACGTAGTTCCGTATGAACTAAAATTTCCACTTTCTTCCGCAGATTGCTCCGTCGGTAGAATGTCGAGATGCCCTTTTTGTCCAAACGGTGAACTCCAAACACATTTTAATTTGCCGAATAGATCTCCCCCTCCCTCCAAGAAGTCTCATTTTCAAGCTGTGGGACAAATCTTCCTGCAGAGAGTACTCAAAATTTAAAAGTACCGTGATGAAGATATCTTCACAAATTCTTTTTTTTTTTTTTTTTTTTTTGGCTACTTGCTCAAAGTACCTAATTTGACATACCAACTATTCAACGGCCAGAATAATGCAACGAATCCATAAGGAGAAAAAAAAATCGATATAATACTGATGAACAAGCTCTAATGTACAATTGGCAGCGTATTTATAGAGGGTTCCAATCAGTAGGTGCATGCAAGCGAGGCAATTTTCAGCTGCAATCCACATGCTATGACTAGAGCATCCCCAAGAGTTGGATGGTTTAGGTTCTTTTGACTCTTTTTGCTTGATTGTGCGTCTCCCTCATTGCTAAACCATGAATTCCAGATTCGGACTGATTCTGTTTTTGGCTGGACGGATCCCTTCATGTTCTGAGCTTTGTTCACCAAAGTTCATGACTTTTTGACTAGTGCCTCACACCAAACATACTCGTTTCTCCTCAAGGTAATGAGTTCCCTTATCTCCGCTTGGTTACTTCTGTCATCGTCTAACGTATAATCTGAAGGCAGAAGCTCATATAACAACTCCTCTTTAGCAACTGCTCTGTTTTAAACTGCGCCTGATGTCTAAGTGATCTCCTGAGTAACAATGTGCTCCATATATGCTTTAAACTTCGCCCTGTTTGTTGCCAATCTTTCTTTTTCAATGGTCTAATAGTGTAATTTTCTAGTTGTAATTCAGCCACTCCCAGCTCTGGATAATCTTCATTCCTGTATCCAACTGAGAGCAAGATCCAATCTCTCCGGATTTTCCTACCTTTGGCGAAATGTACATACACCATAATCCATGAGGTTTCCTAAAACCATAGCTAGCCAAATTTACCTATTTTTCTTCTGCAACTGAGATTCTTAATGTGGTACATCTCTGAAGTTGTGCTGTAGCAACTTTGGCGCTCTTACTAGCAACCCTTTCTATAGATGGTTTCAGATTCATCCCAGTCATACATCTTCTTACTCGAATTATGGTGTTCAAAATGTTAATAAGGACATCTGCTGCATTACACATCTTGATTTAGAGAAGGGATTTTTCTTTCCCTCAGAGGAATGGTATGCTTATTTGACGGATCAGTTCGTTTACTAGGGTTGGCATAGAAAAACTTGCAGGTTACATTTCTGAGTAATCTTATGCATCTTTGATATGAATGAGGCCTAGAAACACTTCAAACTGGACCACGTTCTTTGTGTGTCGACCTGCTCCTTTGTTTGAAAATGAGAAATATCATATACCGTAGTCATGATTGCAAGAAACAGTATGGTGATTTGCCAAAGGCATCTTACAAGAAAGGTTGCCTTGATGTCCCTCATGTGTTTGGATTGCAACGAGAAAAAGTGATGGAATTGAGCACCGTCTCATGCAAACTGATTTATGCTTGGAATCTTTATTTGTATCATGACCTTTCAACCAATTAAACGAAAAAGCGACTTAGAATTTATTCAAATTATGGGATCATAAGTACAACTACAAGAAAAAACATTTATATGGCAGAAATGCTAAAAGAAGTTACCCCATCTAAGCATTAGAGTTCATGTCTGAAGCTGGTTTTGTTCACCTAGGACCTGATAATTGTGAGGGCGATAGCCGAGAAGCATCATCAACACTATGATCATTATGACCAAAAGGAACTGAGAAGCTGTATCTCAAGCCTTCTTCTATATCAGTTGAGCCCTCCAAGCATTTAACCACTTGTGACATGGGGGCCTCATGCTGCTATCATCTTGCAAGCACCATGCTGCAATTTTCATCATCTTGACAACTTCTTGGCCGTGCAGTTGCATGTCCCCACTGGACTTATCAACCATCTCCAGTAGTTGTTCTTGTTCTGCTTTGCATTTGAAAAGGGCCAACATATGCACTTCATCACTCGGCAAAGAGCGCTCCACAATTTTCCTCCCACATAGGACTTCTAACATGACAATACCAAAACTATACACGTCTACCTTTTCCGTGATAAGAGAGCTCAGCCACTCTGGAGCAAGGTAACCTGGTGTTCCTCGCATGGTCGTCATGACATGGCTTTCGTCCTTATTGATAAGCTTCGACAGCCCAAAATCAGCAAGCTTCGCATTGAAATGCTCATCCAAAAGAATATTTTGGGGCTTGATGTCCAAGTGAATTATTTTTTGATGGCATTCCTCATGGAGATAGGCTAGTCCTTTGGCAATGTCGAGGATAATCTTTCTCCTCACTTGCCAACAGACATCAAATTCTTGATCATTATGGAAGATCCATTTATCAAGAGAACCATTGCACATGTACTCGTACACTAAAAGCCTATGTGATTTTTCAGCACAAAATCCAAGTAGCCTCACCAGATTGACATGATGGATTGTGCCAATGGTTTCGGCCTCGGCCAAGAATGACTTCTTCATTTGACCAAAACCATCAAGGCGCTTGACTGCAATCCTAACACTGCTGGGTAAAGTTCCTAGAAACACTGAGCCAAATCCTCCTTCCCCAAGCTTGATGTTGAAATCTCCTGTCATGGCCTTCAAGTCCTCATAACGGAATCTAGTTATTTGAAGCCTTGGTAAGTCTGGATCATCATCCTCAACACCATTTCTTCTCAATTTAGTTGAAATATAAATCCCAAATACACTTACCAAGAATAGCGAAATTGCTCCAACAGTAGTCCCTACGATTAACACTGTCCGTCCCCTTTTCTTTCTTCGAAAGATTGATGATGGCACTGGTGTCTTTGTACTTTTGTTGACTTTGATAAATGCCGTGGTGGAATAGGACCCGAAAGGGTCGTCCATAAGGGAAAATGGCTCTGGTAATAAAAAGCAGTCCACCTTAGAGAAAATTGTTTGGTTACGAAATAGTGCCATTTTGCATGAGCATCCTTTCCTCAAACACTCTTTCTTGCAACTCTCCGCAGATGTGTTTGAGATGTTCGCGCTAATTTCGTTGTTCGACAAAGCAAAGTAGGTGATCTTCCCAACTTCTACGAAAGTGTTATTGTGTGAATCACAAGAGAAAGGCGAGCTGCGATTGCAACTGGAGGACGAATCCCCTTCAATTGGCTCTGTCTCGTCTGGACACCGACAATTAGAGCCATCAGAGACATTTGAACAAATGCCATAACTACCACATGCAAGTGGATAATCGCATTTATTTAATTTATCCTCAAGAAGATCCGCCGCCTTGTTCCAAAATTTGGAGTGTTCATCATAAACATGACGCTTCAAATGCCCATGGTCCCCCAGCCGGATAAACTGAGCTGAAGATATTGGGGAAAATTTTAACTCACCGAAGGTTCCATTATTGTAAAGTGCTCTAACCTGTCCATTGTCGCTCTTCATGTCTGTCACGTTGCTCGTTTCGTAGTAAATTTGGGGAGAATAGGCTGCCCTTACAGATGCAACGAAGCCTATCTGATCATCGGTGGTGAATGTGTAAAAAAGCGCTGTCCCATCCGGCGCACTTGATGGCCTCGTTAGTTTCATGCTGGGACGTAGCTCCTGTCCAGGAAGAATTGTGTCTACAGGGTGATCGAAAGACTGCCAAATGATGTCGTCATTTGTGTCGTAGAGCACGAGATTTCCAACTTCAGTCAAGTTTAAGCCTACCACTGACTTGCCGGCGGTATTTGTGGACCAAATTTTTTTTCCATCATCACCCAGTAAAACTAAATCACCCTCCTTCGTGAGTCGCATTTGCAAAGTGTCGTTCATGGGTTCGTGAGGAATCGACCAAACTGACGATGGTATGATGTTTTTCATGTCTTGTGTCGGTTGAAAAACAAGCAGTTGAAAAGACCAGCTTCCGCCACCAAGGTCCATGAAACCACATAAGAAACTTGGTCCTGAGTTTAGCCTGGAAAGCACGACCTTGAAACGAACACCAACATAATTTCCAGAGGAGGTATAGATTTTGGTTGTATTGAAGTCGTAAAGGTTACTGAGGGTCCATATGGTGGGAACACCGACCGATGAAGGTCCATTCATGAATTTGGCGATGGTTAGTGGCGGAAGTAGGAGGAGGAGGAGGAGGAGGAGACTCGGAAAAGGAACGGGGAAACAAGAAGGGATTTTCCCAGCAGGTTGGACCATTGAGTTTTGTGCAAGTAAGATCAGGTGTTTTGAGTGGGAACTAGAAGAAGGAACGCCTCTATGCTAGAGATCTCTGGATGATGATGCCTTTTATAAAGAAGAGGTCTCTTTCCTCTCCCTGTTGAAAGACTTCAAAGTTCGGAATAGTTTATGCTTGATTCATACCGTGAAAAATCTCTCTTCCTTATTTTTCACTAATAAATAAATAAATGCATAAAATGAAAAGAAGTTTGCTGAATGGAGTATTGAGAATTGATAAGATATGTAAGTACTCTATTTACAAATTATTCATTGGTTAATTTATGAGTTCAAAGGCATATAAATTTATTCCTAAGGAGGTAATAAGATGTTATTTGGACAATTTAAAGGTAACGGTGGAGAGTTAAATTTCATTAATAGAGAACAAATTTTTTTGTTGGATTCGAAAGAAAATTGAGGGTAGCGGGATAAAGTTGATTTTTGAAATTATGCAAAAATAAGTATTAACTGTTTCTTGTACTCCTAAAATAAAAATAATCAATCAATAATATTATCTTTCACCAAAATCATTTGAATTATGATCGTTAATAGGCAAATACTGAGTATGATAAAAGAAAATGCTAAATTGAAAATTTAGAATTCTTTTTAATGAGTTAGCAGAATAAATATCATTGCAAGTCTTATTCGTCTCCTTTACTACATTGACTCTTCTATTTGCCTTAGACCAGCTTTATCACCATGATGACCTTTTCGAAAAAATTAAAGATAATCAGTGGGATCTTGATTCTGACAAAAACTTGGACGATCTTCCAATCAACCAAACGTGGAGATAGGGTAAGACTCATTTGTTTTGTACGTGAGTAACACATTTTCTTAAAGATGAAAAAGCTTACTTTAGACAAATAACTCTAAGCGTAAGAAACACCATAGACGAAATAAATCATGAGCCTAAACCCAAACAAGTTACCTGAATATGGCTTTGGAAAATCGTGTTCGTGCCATATCTTTAATCCACATATACAAACACATTCTTTTATCGTAATACTAATCTCAAGTCTTTCGAGTAAAATATGTTGAAAGGAGAATCCTAAACCAAATCGAGCACGCATTGATATTAATTATATAAGCAACAAAGCATGAACACAATTATTGAAAAGATTGTGAGATCAAGCAAATACGAGATGAATTGAGTCATAAAACATCTATGTCCATGCAATTACGTGATGGTCGTGCTCTCAAGCATTTATGCATATTTAGTATGAACTGGTTCAATTTCTAATACCGAACATGCATGATACATGAAAAATTAAGGGTACTCAAAATTTTGAAAATTTCTTAATTTATTCTTAATAAACGAAGGGTTAAATCAATAAATAAATAAAAATGTAGTTGCATCCGATACACGACAAAAGACATGGTGAGGCACCACCATGTGAGAATCCCAGCCATTTTATTGACGAAGTCAACCGTCTTAAACGTAATGAGAACGCAAGCCAATCTTCAAACCTTCGGAATGCACTATTTCTTCTTCAGACCTCAGAAAGGCCACAACAGGGCGTCAACGCCCCCTTGCGCGTTACAACATCGCCTTGTGATTGGTTAATTCATGCATTTTCCACACAGATAGGTACTTTCTTTCCGCGTTGTACTAGTCTCACGACTTTCGAGAAAAATATGTTGAAAGGAGAATCCTAAACCAAATCGAATAAGCAACAAAATGTGAACACAATCACCGAAAAGATGATGAGATTAAGCGAATACGAGACAAATTGGGTCATAAAACTTTTCTGTCCATGCAATTAGATGATGGTCATGCTGTCAAGCATTTATGCATATTTAGTACGAACTGGTTCAAACTTTCTAATACCGAATACACATGATACATGAATAATCAAGTGTACTCAAAATTATGAGATTTTCTTAATTTATTCTTAATAAATGAAGGGTTAAATCAATAAATAAATAAAAATGTAGTGGCATTCGATACATGACAAAAGATACGGTGTGGCACCACCGTGTGAGAATCCCAGCCATTTTATTGACGAAGAAGTCCACCGTCTTAAACGTAATGAGAACGCGAGCCAATCTTCAAACCTTCAGAATGCACCATTTCTTCTGCGGCCCCAGAAAGGCCACAGCGGGCGTCAACGCCTTCTTGCGCGTTTACAACATCGCCTTGTGATTGGTTAATTCATGTATTTTCCACAGACAGGTACTTTCTTTCCGCGTTGTACTAGTCTCACGACTTCAGGCACTTTCTTTCCGCGTTGTACTAGTCTCACGACTTTTGGGTAATAATGCTGAAGTAGAATCATAAACCAAATTGAACGCGCATCAATAGTAATTATATGAACATCAATGTGTGAAGAGATTGTGAAATCAAACAAACAAAAGTTTAATTGAGTGATAAAATTTCTCTGTCGGTCAATCCCATGTTAACAAGTGCTTATTATGCATATTTAATTTGAACTACTTCAATTTTCAAATATCGAGTATACATGATACAAGAGAAAGCAAATTTATTCAAATTATGAACTTTTTTTTTCTTGATTTATTTATGTATAAACGAAGACCTAAAATAGTCGGAAAAAAAAAATTCCACTTTCCTTCAAATCAAAAAAGTGGGAGGCATCTCTAGACATGACATAGATATGGCGGTGGTTAAGATTGTACCTCACCACAATAGAAGAGCTCAAGAGCTCCACTGAGGGCCGCCTCACTTACCAAGTAACCTTGATGGGCTGACAAGATTGCGCTTCTTATTTTAATATGCTGATGCCTACACACCTCAGTTCTCAATTGAGGAGAAAAGTTTTTCTTCCCTCTCTCCAACAAATACCCCAAATTTTACGTCTCATGGTTCAGAGACGTAAGAGTTTAAGGTCATACTCAGTATCGAATCTTACGTTCGCTCATTTCAAAAAAGTGGAGAGGCATCTCATGAATGACAATTGATAATAGACATGGTGGGGTACTACCATGTGAGATTTCCGGTACTTCTATTGAGGGTTAATACTTTGAAAAACTCCAAACTGGTATATTTGTAACAAATTTACCCTAAACTATTTTTTTGACCACTAAAAACCCCAAATTGGTATATTTTTGACAAATTTACCCAAAACTTACACTTGTAACAAATTTACCCTATGTTAGTTTTCGTTAAATTTTATTGTCAAATTATCAAGTTAAATGATATGTGACGGTTGACTGGTATTGACGAAGTCAACCTTTTCAGAAGTAAGTAACGAGAACACAAACCAATCTTTAAACCTCCCATTCCCATGATGTTCCAAATTGCGTGTTATGACATTACCATGTGATTGGTTAGATGATATGGTTTTCATGTTTCATCAATTGGTCAACAAAACTTGACTTCTAATTAGAAGTATTTTCTCTAATCTAAACAGCTTAAACCTCCAAGCAAAAAAATTCATAATTTCCTCTGAAATTTGTTAATGTTTGCTAGAACCACTAAGGATGAAACAAGCTGACTATATTTTATTCCGTCCCTAATTATTTTCTTCGTGAATAACAATAGCAAATCCATCCTCTATTTATGAGCCGATGCATTTAATTGATCAACATTAACTGTTTTGCTATGTTTTCGTTATTAACATTTGCTTTCTTAAATTTTTCCTTGTATACGAATAGTCAAGGGTTATTTTCTTCCTTTCAAGGGATTGAATATCAAGGGTCAAACTTCTTTGAAACTAAAACCGCCGGACATTTAATTAGATATACAATAATTGACCAATCATATTTTATATAATTTACAAAGAATTGGATGGCAATTTTCTTGGAACCCGTCTATAGTGATCAAACGACTCATTTCTAATTATGCGATTTCTTGAAAACATGTTCAAAATCTTTTGATCATTTCAATATATTACATTAACAAGAATTCCAAAAAGACACTATACGATCTTTATACCATGTAAAGCAAATTCATTATCAACAATGGTCCTATAGAGCATGCGATATGGAATTCCATATCTCAAGAAGTACATATCTTTATCAACATTGGGTTTTATCTTGATGAAAAAATATATAGATCCAAGATGTTCGGTTTTTTCTAATGTCAAAAAGTAATATCAAGCACCTTTTAATCTCTTTCTTTTAAAACAGAAAAGTTTTCTTTTGTATTCCTGAAGCAGTAGATTTACAAATTTTTTTTAGGTTCTTCACAACCTGCTTTAGTCTCTGATGATCTCAACAAGAACTCAGGTAGATCTCAGTGATGAATGATAATGGGAAAACAAATAGTAGAGAACTGGGCAACCATCAAGACAATGCATCTAGCACAGTTTTGTTTTACACGAAGGAAAGAATAAACATTCTTAGGGGAAAAGTACCAAAAAAGTCCTAAACCTATTGCATTGGTACCAATTCAGTCCTAAACTTTTCAATTAGACCAATTTAGTCCTAAACCTTTTACTATTGGTACCAATTCAATCCATCCGGCCAATTTTGACCAGCCGACGCTGACGTGGACGTCGGCCGGTGGCCGGATGCTGACGTGGAATTTTTTTTATGATTTTTAATTATTTTTTCGAATTTTTTTAATTTTTTAATAATTTTTAATAATTTTTTTCTTTTCTTTTTCTTTTTTCTTTTGGCCTTCTTCCCGCGTGGCCGGCGAGCCTCCGGTGAGGCTCGCCGGCCACCGGGCGAGGGCCGCGGCCCTCGCCGCCACCGGCGAGGGTCGCGACCCTCGCCCGGCCTCTCCCAGACCGCCGGCGAGGCGGCTTCGCCGGATGCAGGCGAGGCCGCCTCGGCCGCGGCCCTAGGCGAGGGCCGCGAAGCCCTCGCCGCCGCCGGCGAGGGTCGCGGCCCTCGCTCGGCCTCGCCCGGGCCGCGGTTGAGGCGGCTTAGCCCAGATCCGGGCGAGGTTGGCCTCGCCCGCGGCCCCGGGCGAAGCCGAGCGAGGGCCGCGACCCTCGCCGGCGGGCCGGCGAGGGCTTCGCGGCCCTCGCCCGGGCCGCCGGCGAGGCGGCTTCGCCCGGGGCCGGGCGCGGGCGAGGCCGGCCTCGCCTGGATCCGGCGGCCGCCTCGCCGGCGGCCACAGGAGAGGCCGGGCGAGGGCCGCGACCCTCACCGGCGGCGAAAGCGGGGCTTCGCGGCCCTCGCCCGATGGCGGCGAGCCTCACCGGAGGCTCGCCGGTCCACGCTAGGAAGAAGGCCAAAAAAAAAAAAAAGATAAAGAAAAGATAAAAGATAAAATATTATTAAAATATTATTAAAATATTAAAAATATTAAAAAAATTTGAAAAAATAATTAAAAATTCCACATCGCATCCGGCCACCGGCCGACGTCCACGTCATCATTGGCCGGCCAAAATTGGCCGGATGGACTGAATTGGTACCAATAGTAAAAGGTTTAGGACTGAATTGGTCCAATTGAAAAGTTTAGGACTGAATTGGTACCAATGCAATAGGTTTAGGACTTTTTTGGTACTTTTCCCACATTCTTAGAAAAATAAACAAGAGCATTACTATCAATTGAAGGAAACTGTTCAAACAAAGAAATCGTTTCCACCATCAATGACACCTAATATGTTCACATGTCACAGCAATAAAATCCCACGATGGCCCAAATGAAAAGGCAGAGTAGAAGTGTCACGCCTCGAACCCCGAGAGCGTGTCCATTCCTCTCTGGTCGATAAAATTTTGCGACTTCCCAGAACTAGTCGCCAACCCTTTTCATTTTATTGCACATACGGAAGCAGATTATAAATCTCTTGACAGTAATCATCTCGGGATAGAAAAGTAGGACAACAATTTTACAAACAAACATGCCTTTATAAACATATGATGAGTCATGTACAAGAGTCTATGGTCAAAAGGCTACAAAAGACTATTCTCCAAAAGAAGCGGTCCTATCTGACCTATACTTCAGATCACCTCGTCTCTGCTCCAGGTCCTTCACTCGATGACCCTAAAAATGGTTATTCAATAACCAGTGAGACAATGTCTCAGCAAGTCCATGCTCTAAACCCCAATTAGGAGGGAAATACGCTAAGAAGCATCCTAACCACACAATCACACATTTAGCATAGATGACCTACCTCACCTCAGATCCACCTTGCATGTTAGCACAATTCATATATCACATACTTACAGTAACAACACCTGAGCCTTTGGAATATCTCATTCAATCTTAGTCCATCAATTGAGTCAACATCATTAATTCATCATTCAATCAAACAATCCACCAGAGTCCCGATTATAAGGCCAAATTGTATGACACGTTCCATTCCATGTCACACAATTTCGTCCCATAATTAGGCATGGTCAATCATATCGACAGTTCCATCTATACTCGATAATTACTCTCAACGTTCCAACTCAATATTCCCACTCAAAATCAGACTCAAGACTTTAGAGGTGACCCTACACGAAGTCTTGTCATCATGCGGCACTTAGTCCTTGACTACAATTAACAATAGTATAAGGCACTAGAAGTAACTCACACGAAGTCTTGCTATCGTGTAGCACTTAGTCATTCACTACAAAAAGCAATAGTATAAGGCACTAGAGGTAATTCCCATGCGACTCAGGTCGCCATGTAACACTTAGCCCTTAACTACAATAAGCAATAGTATAAGGCACTAGAGGTAATTCCCATGCGACTCAGGTCGCCATGTAACACTTAGCCCTTAACTACAATAAGCAATGGTATAAGGCACTAGAGGTGACTCACGCGAAGTCTTCTACTCGTGTAGTACTTAGTCCTTTACCTGTTCACGACCCATCGAGTTTCCTCAACCTGACACATATCACCTCTATTCCCCATAGTCAACATGCCCTAATTATAAACCATCACACAATTATTCACTCTCGGCCAAGGACATGGTGATTCACCCTTAAATTCCTCAATTAAAGTAATGTCTTGGCCTAATTTTTTTGTGTTAAAAATATTCGATAGAAACAATCGTGTGTGGGTACACGGTCGGCCTGAGCCAAAAATATCATATCTTTATTTCCACTTTCTTCCACAGATTGCTCTGTTGGTAGAATGTCGAGATGCCCTTTTTGTCCAAACGGTGAACTCCAAACACATTTTAATTTGCCGAATAGATCTCCCTCCCTCCCTCCCTCCCTCCCTCCAAGAAGTCTCATTTTCAAGCTGTGGGACAAATCTTCCCGCAGAGAGTACTCAAAATTTGAAAGTACTGTGATGAAGATATCTTAACAAATTCTATTTTTTTTTTTTTTTGGTTACAGTACCTAATTTGACATACCAACTATTCAACGGCCAGAATGATGCAACGAACCCATAAGGAGAAAAAGAAAATCGATAAAATACTGACGAACAAACTCTAATGTGCAATTGGCAGCGTATTTACAGAGGGTTCCAATCGGTAGGTGCATGCAAGCGAGGTAATTTTCAGCTGCAATCCACATGCTATGACTAGAGCATCCCCAGGAGTTGGATGGTTTAGGTTCTTTTGACTCTTTTTGCTTGATTGTGCGTCTCCCTCATTGCTAAACCATGAATTCCAGATTCGGACTGATTCTGTTTTTGGCTGGACGGATCCCTTCATGTTCTGAAAACAAAATCTTATTTAAGCATCAATGTGTGAACACAATCACCGAAAAGATTATGAGTTCAAGCGAATAAGAGATGAAATGAGTGATAAAACTTGTCTATTTATATAATTAGGTCATGACCGTTCATCAATCGTTTATTTATATTTAGTACCAACTGGTTCAATTTCCAATATTGAGTATGCATGATACAAGCAAAATTAAAGTGCATTCAAAATTATGAATTTTTCTTAATTTATTCTTAATAAAGGAAGGGTTAAATATATAAAAAAGAAAAGAAAAAAGAAAGTAAGTGCATCTTATACATGACAAAAGTCACAGTGTGGTACTGCCACGTGAGAATCCCAGCCATTTTGTTGATGAAGTCAACCTTCTTATAAATAATGAGAACACAAGCTAATCTTTTCTTTTTTTTTGGCAAAAGTAAGCAAAATAATAGGAAAGCCAAACTGTACAAACGAGACAGCTTCAAAAACTTGCACTCATGAAGAATAGGCTCTAGATGAGTGAAAGGAAGCCGCAAGAAAAGCCAAACGGCTATAATAAGAACAACAAAGAAAGGTCTAGGAGGCAAGCACAATCGGCAGCCAAAGGCAACTAAATCAGCCAAAAACTCTAAATCCGATCTCTAGAGGAGAAGATAATGGGGTCAACATCCTAAGAGCGTTGCATCCTTCAAACCTTCAAATCGCACTATTTCTATTGTGGACCCCATAAAGGCTACAATGTGCATTGACGTCACGCCCTCGTGTGTCATAACATCGCCATGTGATTGGTTAATTCATGTTGTTTTTTTCTTCTATCAATTGGTCGATAAAGTACGACTTCGAGGTGTTTGCTTCACATGTAAAAAACACTCTTTCCTCGTTGTACTAATCTCACGACTTTTGGGTTGAATTATAAACCAAATCGAACATGCACCGATAATAATTATATGAATATCAATGTATGAAGAGATTGTGAGATCAAGAAAATAAAAGATGAATTGAGTGATAAAACTTGTCCATCTACGTAATCCGGTCACTCTCACGTTTACGAGTGCTTATTATGCATATTTAATTCAAACTAGTTCAATTTTCTAATATCAAGCATACATAATACAAGGGAAATTATAAGTCTTTTCAAAATTATGAACTTTTTTTCTTGTTTTATTTCATAACAAACGAAGGCTTAAAATAGTCAAGCAAAAAATTCCACGTTCCCTCATGTCAAAAAAGTGGGAGGCATCCCCATGCAAGGGAAGTACACTATCAGTGCCAAAAGTTGTGTACGGCACTCATTTTGATGGGCATCTAAAGCGTTATATTTATGATGCATTCTCCAATCACTGGAATGAGGACGATCTTCTTGAAATTGATGATTGCTATTATCCACTGGCGTGTGGTAGTTATGGCATATGCTCATTTCCCAATCAGTGTCGGTGTCCAAAAGAGACAACGCAAATTGCATAGACGTCTTCGTCCTAAAGTTGCAATCGCAGCTTACCTTTCTCATGTGATTCACACAACAACTCTTTCGTAGAAATTGCGAATGTCACCGTCTTTACTTTGTGGGATGACAATATTTGTGCTGACCTCTCAAACACAACTGTGGAGAGTTGCAAGGAACAGTGTATGAGGAAAGGGTGCTCAAGCTCAATGGCATTATTCCATAATGGGATAAGTGCATTAGAAGTCCTAAAACTTATCATGAAGATGCAATTGAGTCTTAAAACTTTCAAAAAGTGCGATTAAGTCAAAAACTTGTCACAAAAGTTCAATCGAGTCCTAAAACTTTCAAAAGGTTCAATAAAGTCTTAAAACTTATCTCTAAAGTGCAATTGAGTCCGCCAGTCGACGACCGCCACCGTCCGCCAGCAACCTGCCGTCGCCAACCATCGCATGACCGCCGCACGACCGCCTCACTATTGTCGCACAACTGCAGCACGACAGTCACACGACTACCGCACGACGGTCGCACGACCACAACACGACCGTCGCACGACCGCCAATCGTTGCCACCGACAGCCACCATAGGATTGCCACCCACCGACTGCGGCAGGGGGCGGCGGCCGATGGGCTATGGACGGCGGTCGGCAGCGATAGTTGACGGTCATGCGGCGGCAGACGGCGATCGTACGGCAGTCGTGTCGCGGTTGGTGACGGCAGGTTGCCGACGGATGATGGCAGTCGCCAACCGGTGGGCTGTGGGCGGCAGCCGGTGGGCTACGGGCAGCGGCAACCATCGCCGGTAGTCGCCAGCGGTGGCTGCGGGCGGCAGGAGATGGCTGACGGTTGGCAAACGACCGACGATGGCTGCAACAAGGAAGAAGAACAAAAGAGAAATAGAAAAGAAAAAAAAAAAATTATTTCTAGAAATTGTTCCTAGGTACAAGAAGCTACTTTTTTTGGTTTCTTGTTTTTGTTCCAAATCTATTTCCCAACTACTTTTCTATTCCGGGGAATAGAAAAATAAGTTGGCATTACCATACAGATTTATGTTCTTTTTTGTTCCGGGGAACAAAAGAATAGAAATTGAGAGAAATAAAAACCTTACCACGCAGGCCCTAACTATCGCGAAATTCAAGAATGGACCTTCATCGGTCAGTGTTCCCGCCCTATGGACTGCCGGTCAGTCTTATTTCAATCTAACCAATCCATATTCCAATCACAAGGTCGTGCTTTACAGGCTAAACTCAGGCCCAAGTATCTTTTTCGGCCTCTTATGCTTTGATGACGGTAGCTGCTCTCTAGGCCTGTTTATTTTCCAACCAACGGAAGACGTGAAAAACATCCATCCGAGGTCAGTTGCCACGGTTTGTTATTTTGGGGAGGCACCCTTGAACAGCACTATCCAATTGCTACTCACCCAGGAGGGCGATTCACTAATTTTACTAGGTGACAATGGAAACAAGATTTGGTCGGCAAATACCGCTGGCAATTCAGTTGTAAGCTTAAACTTGATTGAAGTTGGAAATCTCGTGCTCTACGACAGAAATGATGCCATCGTTTGGTAGTCTTTCGATCACCCTACAAACAGAATTCTTCTTGGACAGGAGCTACGTCCCGGCATGACACTAACCACGCCAACATATTTGCCAAATGAGATGGCGCAGTTCTACACATTTGCCATTGATGATCACATAGGCTTTATCGCATCTCTAGTGGGAGTCTCTTCTCCCCAAATTTACTATAGAACAAGCAACGTAAGCAAAATGAAGAGCAACAGTGGACAAATTGCAGCACCTCACAAGAATGAAAGCTTCGGTGAGTTTCATTTCTCCCAACTTTATCGGCTTAGTATATCTGGCTGGATTTTGATGGGCATCTAAAGCGTTATATTTATGATGCATTCTCCAATCGCTGGAATGAGGACGATATTCTTGAAATTGATGATTGCTATTATCCACTGGCGTATGGTAGTTATGGCATATGCTTATTTCCCAGTCAATGCCAATGTCCAAAAGAGACAACGCAAATTGCATAGACGTCTTCGTCCTACAGTTGCAATCGCGGCTTACCTTTCTCATGTGATTCACACAATAACTCTTTCGTAGAAATTGCGAATGTCACCGTCTTTACTTTGTGGGACGACAATATTAGTGCTGACCTCTCAAACACAACTGTGGAGAGTTGCAAAGAAGAGTGTATGAGGAAAGGGTGCTCATGCTCAATGGCACTATTTCGTAATGGGATAAGTGCATTAGAAGTCCTAAAACTTATCATGAAGATGCAATTGAGTCTTAAAACTTTCAAAAGGTTCAATAAAGTTTTAAAACTTGTTTCTAAAGTGCCACCAAGTCCACCGGTCGACGACCGTCACCGTTCGTCGGCAACCTGCCGTCGCCAACCGTCGCATGACCGCCGCACGACCATCCCACTACCGCCGCACGACCGCCGCACGACCGCCGCACGACCGCCACACCACCGCCGCACGACCGACGCACGACCGACGCACGACCGCCGCACGACCGACGCACGACCGCCGCACGAACGACGCACGACCGCCGCACGACCGTCGCACGACCGACGCATGACCACCAACCGTCCCCACTGACCGCCACAATAGGATTGCCGCCCATCAACCGCGGGAGGGGGCTACGGCTAATAGGCTATGGGCGGCAGTCAGCGGCAACGGTCGACGGTCATGCGGTGGCAGGTGACTATCGTGCGGCGGTCGTGAGGCGGTTGGCAACGGCAGGTTGTTGACAAACGGTGGCGGTCGTCGACCGGTGGGCTATGGGCTGCAAGAGATGGCTGACAGTTGGCATGCGACCCGCGGTGGCTGCAACAAGGAAGAAGAATAAAAGAGAAATGGAAAAGCAAAAAAAAAATATTTCTAGAAATTGTTCCCGAGAACAAGAAGCTACTTTTTTTTTCTTGTTTTTGTTTCAAATCTATTCCCCAGCTACTTTTCTATTCCTGGGAATAAAAAAATAAGTTGGCGTTACCAAACATATTTTTGTTCTTTTTTTGTTCCGAGTAAAAAAAGAATCGAAATTGGGAGAAATAGAAACGTTACCAAACAGGCCCTAACTATCGCCAAATTCAAGAATAGACCTTCATCGGTCAGTGTTCCCGCCTTATGGACTACCGGTCAGTCTTATTTCAATCTAACCGATCCATATTCTAGTCACAAGGTCGTGCTTTACAGGCTAAACTCAGGCCCAAGTTTCTTTTTCGGCTTCTTATGCTCTGATGACGGTAGCTGCTCTCTAGGCCTGTTTATTTTCCAACCAATAGAAGACATGAAAAACATCCATCCGGGGTCAGTTACGACGGTTTGTTATTTTGGGGAGGCACCCTTGAACAGCACTATCCAATTGCTCCTCACCCAGAAGGGCGATTCATTAATTTTACTGGGTGACAATGGAAACAAAATTTGGTCGGCAAATACCGTTGGCAATTCAGTTGTAAGCTTAAACTTGACGGAAGTTGGAAATCTCGTGCTCTACCATAGAAATGATGCCATCGTTTGGCAGTCTTTCGATCACCCTACAAATAGAATTCTTCCTGGACAGGAGCTACGTCCCAGCATGACACTAACCACGCCAACATATTTGCCAAATGAGATGGCGCAGTTCTACACATTCGCCATTGATGATCACATAGGCTTTGTCGCATCTCTAGTGGGAGTCTCTTCACCCCAAATTTACTATGAACAAGCAATGTAAGCAAAATCAAGAGCGATAGTGGACAAGTTGTAGCACCTCACAAGAATGAAAGCTTCAGTGAGTTTCATTTCTCCCAACTTTATCGGCTCAGTATATCTGGTAGGATTTTGATGGGCATTTGAAGCGTTATATTTATGATGCATTCTCCAATCGCTGGAATGAGGACGATATTCTTGAAATTGATGGTTGCTATTATCCACTGGCGTGTGGTAATTATGGCATATGATCATTTCCCAGTCGGTGTCGGTGTCCAGAAGAGACAACGCAAATTGCACAGACGTCTTCGTCCTACAATTGCAATCGCAGCCTACCTTTCTCATGTGATTCACACAATAACTCTTTCATAGAAATTGCGAATGTCACCGTCTTTACTTTGTGGGACGATAATATTAGTGCTGACCTTTCAAACACAACTATGGAGAGTTGCAAAGAGAGTGTATGAGGAAAGGGTGCTCATGCTCAATGGCACTATTTCGTAATGGGATAAGTGCATTAGAAGTCCTAAAACTTATCATGAAAATGCAATGGTGTCTTAAAACTTTCAAAAATTGCGATTAAGTCCAGAAACTCGTCACGGAAGTTCAATCGAGTCCTAAAACTTTCAAAAGATTCAATAAAATCTTAAAACTTATCTCTAAAGTGCAATTGAGTCCGCTAGTCGACGACCGCCACCATCTACCAGCAACCTGCCGTCGCCAATCGTCGCATGACCGCCGCATGACCGCCGCACTATTGTCGCACGACTGCAGCACTATTGTCGCACGACTGCAGCACGACGGTCGCACGACTACCGCACGACGGTCGCACGACCGCAGCACGACCGTCACACGACCGCCGACCGTCGCCGCCAACAGCCACCATAAGATTGCCACCCACCGGCTGCGGGAGGGGGCGGCGGCCGATGGGCTATGGGCGGTGGTCGGCGGCGATAGTTGACGGTCATGCGGCGGCGACGGCGATCGTATGGCGGCGGTGTGGCGGTTGGTGACGGCGAGTTGTTGCGACGGATGATGGCGTCGCCAACCGGTGGGCTGTGGGCGGCAAGGTGGGCTACGGGCGCGGCAACCATCGCCGTAGTCGCCCGGCGGTGGCTGCGGGCGGCGGGAGATGGGCGACGGTTGGCAAACGGCCGACGATGGCTGCAACAAGGAAGAAGAACAAAAGAGAAATAGAAAAGAAAAAAAAAATTATTTCTAGAAATTGTTCCTAGGTACAAGAAGCTACTTTTTTTGGTTTCTTGTTTTTGTTCCAAATCTATTTCCCAACTACTTTTCTATTCCGGGGAATAGAAAAATAAGTTGGCATTACCATACAGATTTATGTTCTTTTTTGTTTCGGGGAACAAAAAAACAGAAATTGAGAGAAATAAAAACCTTACCACGCAGGCCCTAACTATCGCGAAATTCAAGAATGGACCTTCATCGGTCAGTGTTCCCGCCCTATGGATTGCCGGTCAGTCTTATTTCAATCTAACCAATCCCTATTCCAATCACAAGGTCGTGCTTTACAGGCTAAACTCAGGCCCAAGTATCTTTTTCGGCCTCTTATGCTTTGATGACGGTAGTTGCTCTCTAGGCCTGTTTATTTTCCAACTAACGGAAGACGTGAAAAACATCCATTTGAGGTCAGTTGCGACGGTTTGTTATTTTGGGGAGGCACCCTTGAACAGCACTATCCAATTGCTACTCACCCAGGAGGGCGATTCACTAATTTTACTAGGTGACAATGGAAACAAGATTTGGTCGGCAAATACCGCTGGCAATTCAGTTGTAAGCTTAAACTTGACTGAAGTTGGAAATCTCGTGCTCTACGACAGAAATGATGCCATCGTTTGGCAGTCTTTCGATCACCCTACAAACAGAATTCTTCTTGGACAGGAGCTACGTCCCGGCATGACACTAACCACGCCAACATATTTGCCAAATGAGATGGCGCAGTTCTACACATTTGCCATTGATGATCACATAGGCTTTGTCGCATCTCTAGTGGGAGTCTCTTCTCCCCAAATTTACTACAGAACAAGCAACGTAAGCAAAATGAAGAGCGACAGTGGACAAGTTGCAGCACCTCACAAGAATGAAAGCTTTGGTGAGTTTCATTTCTCCCAACTTTATCGGCTTAGTATATCTGGCTGGATTTTGATGGGCATCTAAAGCGTTATATTTATGATGCATTCTCCAATCGCTGGAATGAGGACGATATTTTTTAAATTGATGATTGCTATTATCCACTAGCGTGTGGTAATTATGGCATATGCTCCTTTCCCAATCGGTGTCGGTGTCCAGAAGAGACAACGCAAATTGCACAGACGTCTTCGTCCTACAGTTGCAATCGCAGCTTACCTTTCTCATGTGATTCACACAATAACTATTTCATAGAAATTGCGAATGTCACCGTCTTTACTTTGTGGGACGATAATATTAGTGCTGACCTTTCAAACACAACTATGGAGATTTGCAAAGAAGAGTGTATGAGGAATGGGTGCTCATGCTCAATGGCACTATTTCGTAATGGGATAAGTGCATTAGAAGTCCTAAAACTTATCATGAAAATGCAATGGAGTCTTAAAACTTTCAAAAAGTGCGATTAAGTCCAAAAACTAGTCACGGAAGGTCAATCGAGTCCTAAAACTTTCAAAAAGTTCAATAAAGTCTTAAAACTTGTCTCTAAAGTGCAACCGAGTCCGCCGATCGACGACCGCCGCCGTCCGCCGGCAACTTGCTGTCGCCAACCGTCGCATGACCGCCGCAAAACCGCCGCACTACTGTCACACGACCACCGCACGACCACCGCACGACCGTCGCACGACCGCCGCACAACTGCCAACCGTCACCGTTGACCGCCGCCATAAGATTGCCGCCCATCGGCCTCAGGAGGGGGCGGCGGTCGACAGCGACGGTGGACGGTCATGCTGTGGCAGGCGGCAATCATGCAACGATCGTGTGGCAGTTGGCGATGGCAGGTTGCCGGCGGACGGTGGCGGTCGTCGACCAGTGGGCTGTGGGCTGTGGGCAGCGGCCGATAGGCTACAAGCAGAGGCAACCATCGCCGGTAGTCGCCGGCGGTGGCTGCAGGCGGCAAGAGATGGCTAACGGTTGGCAAGCGACCGGCGGTGGCTGGAACAAGGAAGAAGAACCAAAGAGAAATAGAAAAGAAAAAAAAAATTATTTCTAGAAATTGTTCTCGGGAACAAAAAGCTACTTTTTTTTGTTTCTTGTTTTTGTTCCAAATCTATTCCCTAGCTACTTTTCTATTCCGGGAAATAGAAAAATAAGTTGGCGTTACCAAACAGATTTATGTTCCTTTTTGTTCCGGGGAACAAAAGAACAAAAATTGAGAGAAATAAAAACCTTACCACGCAGGCCCTAACTATCGCGAAATTCAAGAATGGACCTTCATCGGTTAGTGTTCCCGCCCTATGGACTGCCGGTCAGTCTTATTTCAATCTAACCAATCCCTATTCCAATCACAAGGTCGTGCTTTACAGGCTAAACTCAGGCCCAAGTATTTTTTTCGGCCTCTTATGCTCTGATGACGATAGCTGTTCTCTAGGCCTGTTTATTTTCCAACCAACGGAAGATGTGAAAAACATCCATCTGAGGTCAGTTGCGATGGTTTGTTATTTTGGGGAGGCACCCTTGAACAACACTATCCAATTGCTACTCACCCAGGAGGGCGATTCACTAATTTTACTAGGTGACAATGGAAACAAGATTTGATCGGCAAATACTGCTGACAATTCAATTGTAAGCTTAAACTTTACTGAAGTTGGAAATCTCGTGCTCTACGACAGAAATGATGCCATTGTTTCGCAATCTTTCGATCACCCTACAAACAGAATTCTCTCTGGACAGGAGCTACGTCCCAGCATGACACTAACCACGCCAACATATTTGCCAAATGAGATGGCGCAGTTCTACACATTCGCCATTGATGATCACATAGACTTTGTCGCATCTCTAGTGGTAGTCTCTTCTCCCCAAATTTACTATAGAACGAGTAATGTAAGCAAAATGAAGAGTGAGAGTGGACGTGTTGTAGCACCTTACAAGAATGAAAGCTTCGGTTAGTTTCATTTCTCCCAACTTTATCGGCTTAGTATATCTGGCTGGATTTTGATGGGCATCTGAAGCGTTATATTTATGATGCATTCTCCAATCGCTGGAATGAGAACGATATTCTTGAAATTGATGATTGCAATTATCCACCGGCGTGTGGTAGTTATGGCATATGCTCATTTCCCAATCAGTGTCAGTGTCCAAAAGAGACAACGCAAATTGCACAGACGTCTTCGTCCTACAGTTGCAATCGCAACTTACCTTTCTCATGTGATTCACACAATAACTCTTTCTAGAAATTGCGAATGTCACCGTCTTTACTTTGTGGGACGACAATATTAGTGCTGACCTCTCAAACACAACTGTGGAGAGTTACAAGAAAGAGTGTATGTGGAAAGGGTGCTCATGCTCAATGGCACTATTTCGTAATGGGATAAGTGCATTAGAAGTCCTAAAACTTATCATCAAAATGCAATTGAGTCTTAAAACTTTCAAAAAGTGCGATTAAGTCCAAAAACTTGTCACGAAAGTTCAATCGAGTCCTAAAACTTTCAAAAGGTTCAATAAAGTCTTAAATTTGACTATGTTAAATTAGAAAATGTGATGAACAACTTTTGTGAAAAAACCATTTCGAAAATCGAACCCTAAGAGTTGGTAAAAATCCTTTGAACACTAAAAGGTCACTATTTCCAACATAATCTGAGATTCTGTTTTGCAAATAACGAAACTAAAATCTCATTCTTTTAAATCCCTAAAATCTTGAGTAAAAGATATGTCATATCTGAAGTGTCTAGAACATTTTTCAAGAAGGAAACAACCTTAAAATCGTAGCACATTTTTCCCCACAAAAATGGCAAGCAGCGAGCGTCCAACAAACTAATCTGGGAGAAATTCACTAAACCAAGCTAAATCACCCTCATTAGTACTAATCCAACCAACTAGATCAATACCAATCCATCTTAAGAATAATCTAACCAAAATAGATTAACACTAATCCATCCTAAGGCCAATCTCACTTAATACTAATTTAACTAAACTAATTAATACTAATCTAACTCTCTAAGCGCAATTAACAACCTAATCAAGGATTAGGGAGTTAACTCACTGGATTAGGGCGGCGGCGGGTTCACGGCGACTGCGAAGCGACTTCGGTGACAACCCGAGACTACCATGTCTCCAACGGAAGCTTGGATTGGCATGGAAACGGCCTAACAAGCTCATGGCTAAGGGCATGATTCTGCTTGGCTTGTTTGCTGGTCAGTTGCTGGTGGTGGCGCTGGACGCGAGGTGGGTGGCTGACGGTGAGGTGGTGGTTGTGGTTGCTAGCCGCGGGCTGGTGGTGTGAGGCGAAGATGGCTATAGGGTGGTGTTAGCACTGGTAAAGTTGGCGCTAGAAAGTGGCGTTGGGGTTGGGTCGCTGGCTGTGGTGAGGGGAAATGGAGGGTGCTGGACGATGTGGGATGGGGAGATGATGATGGTTGAATGGTGGGTTGATGGTGGTGATGTGGTGGAGATGATGGGGGGTTTTGGCTGCAGCAAAGGTGGAAGAGGAAATGGAGGTTGCGGCTACAGGTTGCGTGAGAAATAGAAGAAGAGATGAAGGAGAAGAAGAGAAAGAATGAGTGGTCTGTTGATGGGCTGAACGTGCGCATGAGTGGGGTGAGAAGGAGAGAGGAAAGAGAGAGAAGGGGGGAGAGAAAGTCCAAGCTTTGGCCAATTGGAAGCCTAATGAAATATCTAAGCACTCAAGTGAAAATGCCTCAGAAGTTTCATGCCAAAGGTCAAGGGGCCCTCCAATCACCATTTCCCCTTCAAATCCTCACAAATAAAATCCTTTTGGCAGCCAAATAACCCACTTAAAGAGCCCATCCGAATTTCACTTTCATTTTCTGATTTGTCCGAAATTCTCAAAAATTCCGAACTCATCGAAATTTCTCCGAAAGATGAGACGACGTCTTATAAATGAATCGTAACACGCTCGAACGTCCAAATCCCGAAACCGAATTCAATTTCGTGGTTAAAATCGACCGAACGTGATTTTAGTACAACCTAACATATCGGATAGCTTTTAGGGATTTTAGCGCATTTGACCCGTGGTCGATAATTTTCGATCCACGTTTGTGCATCTTCAACTCGTCGGTGACTCTCGATTGTCGTAAAAATCGCAATGTTTCAATTATGGGTACCAAGTATAAAATCAATAGAAAATTGGGTTAGTGTCGCTCGACGCGAATTTCGCAATCATGCGGAATCACCCACAATTTAATTACGTGTTTTCGTCGAATCGACCTATATCCGATCACTAATCGATTATAACGGTGTCGTATTGACCCTTGCCGATTATTACAGTTGAGCGATCGATTTCTGATCAAATTCTCAAGTCTGTCGCGTTTATATCCCTTAACGGCTTCACCTAATTTCACCTAATAAATTAGTTAACTCATGAGTGGCTAGCTCAGAGTAAAATGACCATAGGCACGTCGACGAAATGCCCATTTTATATTATCGAGACGGGGTCGAATTTCAAAATGTCACACAAAGCTTGCTGATTTTGGGTTGTCGAAGCTAATTGATAAAGACCAAAGCCATGTCATGATGACCATGCAAAGAACACCCAGTGACCTTGCTCTGAAGTGGTTGAGCTCTGTTATCACAGAAAAGGTAGATGTGTACAGTTTTGGCATTGTCATGTTAGAAGTCCTATGTGGGAGGAAAAATATCGACCGCTCTTTGCCCAGTGAAGAAGTGCATATGTTGACCCTTTTCAAGTGCAAAGTAGAACAAGAACAACTACTGGAGATGGTTGATAAGTCCAGTGGTAACATGCAACTACACGGCCAAGAAGCTGTCAAGACGATGAAAATCGCAGCATGGTATTTGCAAGATGATAGTAGCAAGAGGCCCCCAATGTTGTGAGTGGTTAAATGCTTGGAGGGCTCAACTGATATAGAAGATTGCTTGAGACACAACTTCTTAGTTCCTTCCGGTCACAGCGATCACAATGTTGATGATGCTACTCAGCTATTGCCCTCACAACTATAAGTCTAGGTGATGAACAAAACCAGCTTCGGACATGAACTCCGATGCTTAGATGGGATAACTTCTTTTGGCATTTCTGCCTTATTAATTTTCTGTCTCGTACTAGTACTTAGGATCCCATAATTTTAATGAAATTCTAAGTGGCTTGTCATTTTCGTTTAATTGGTTGAAATGTCATGGTACAAATAAAGATTCCAACCATAAACCAGTTGGCAGGAGACAATGCTCGATTCCATCACTCTTTCTTGTTGCGATCCAAAAAGAGGATGGACATCAAGGCAACCTTTCTTGTAAGAGACCTTTCGTAAATCACCATACTGTTTCTTGCTGTCATGACTACGGTATATTATATTTCTCATTTCCAAACAAAGCAGCAGGTCAACACACAAAGCACTTTGTCCCGTTTAAAGTGTTTCCGGGCCTCGTCATATCAAAGATAGCGTGATATTACTCGAGATGTAAACTTCAAATTTTTCTATACCAACCCTAGTGAACTAACACATGTTCGAATAGCAAAACATTCGTCTAAAGAAAGAAAGATCCTCTCTCTAAATCAAGATGTGTAACGCATCATAAGTACTCATTAACATTTTGAACACCATAATTTGATTAAGAAGAAGTCTGACAGGATGGATCTGAAACTCTTTATATAATGGGTCGCCAGTAAAAATTGCTACCACTCCCAACTTCAGATGCACCACATTAATAATTTCAATTCCAGAAAAGAGATGGGTAAATTTGGCTACAATGGTGTGTGTAAGTTTCGCCAAAGGAAGGGATTTTCCAGAGGGAAGATGATTTTGCTCTTAGTTGGGGAGAGGAAGGAAGACTATCCTGAGCATAGAGTGGCTGAATTACAACTACAGGATCTACATAATTAGACCACTAGAAAAGAACCATGGGCAACATACGAGACGAAGATTAAAGCACGGTATGGAGCACATTGTTACTCGGGTGATCTTAACAGACCATCAGATGTAAAAAACTGAGCAGTTGTTAATGAGTCATCAAGGGCTGACATTGACTTGTGGAGTTGTGATATGAGCTTCTGCCTTCAGATCATACGTTATGCAGATGATGACAGAAGTAACCAAGTGGAGAAAAAGAAACTCGTCACCTTGAGGAGAAATGGGCATGTTTGGTGCGAGGCACTCGCCAAAAAGTCATGAACTTTCAGTGATTGAAGCTCAGAACATAATAAGGGATCTGTCCAGCCAAGAACGGAATCAGTCCGATTTTGGAATTTATGGTTTAGCAATCAGGGAGACACACAATCATGCAAAAACACAGTCGAACTCCTGGAGATGGTACTGTTGTTCTAGTCATAGCATGTGTATCAAAGGAACCATTTTATTCATCTTCTCAAGCAAAATATGAACAATGCAGTGAAGACGTCACAGAGATGGGAAGTCCTTAGAGTTAAGAAAAATGCCTTACTTGCATCTGTCCACTGTCAAGCCAAGGAGGAGTTTCCTGAAGAAGCCGCGACATCAGGGAAGTTGCTGACGACACTAACTTATGCCGCAAGGTCACAAGAGTCGCGACGTGGCTGGGCAGAGATTGAATCCGATTCTTCCTCCTGCTCTTTCCCCCTTTTCCTCCCAAAAGAACTAGAAAGAACAGATTCTTTACTTCATATTGGCTGCATCTTCTTTATCTTCAAAGCACCAGCTACGCCAGAGGAAGAAAAAAAGCAGAGCATCAAAATGGCGGGGACAGACGGAATCGCTTCGCTCTTTTGAATCAGACACGGACATAAGTTTGACAATGGCAAAAGCAATTGCTACGCACTTATTCCCTCGAGCTTATATCCATCGCATTCGGACGCTGCCTCGAACGCAAAAGCTATAAAATTTCACGCTCGTAAATGTGAAGTGAGCAAGCAAAGATCATCGGAGTCGGCCGTGAACCACAGTTGGCGGAGGCCATGAGCGGCCGTGCAAGTAATTTTGCTCCGGCGCCGGCCCCTGAGCCATCTCAATGGGACTACTTCGATTTTGATCTTCTGAGCTATGATGAGCCTCCGAGTCCACCTCCGCTTCCATGGGCTCTTTCGTATCGAACGATTCCACCAGTAAGTAAAAAAACTAAGAGATATACTGGCTTCGCGTGCATAGAATCTGGTGTTTTGAAGCCACACGTAACAAGTGTTTGGGTAATTGCCTGAGGAGAGGCTTGAAGATGAGTGAAACCAGTATGCGTTCGTGCTTTTCATAGTCTCTGTGTGCTGAAATATGCAGGCGCCACCACCGACTCGGCCGTCTGTCCCGGAAAGAATGATGTCACGGCCAACTCCTTCTAGTTTAGCTGGGTAAGAGCACGCCGCCAGAATCCATAGATCATCTTAGCTCTGGTATCTTGGAAGTGATTATCATGATTATGGTGACAAGATACATTCGGATCATGCTCCCTCGAAACACATGCTAACCTTTCCAATTCAATTCAATCATGTTTTCTCTGTCGTCATCGTCGAGCATTAGGGACATGTGATCCTTGAGCTGTGATTTGTTGACAATTTCGAAACATGGCTTCATGTGCAGCTTCACGACACCCATCTCGCCCCTCATACTCCTCGAGAATGCCTACGGGAGGCCCAGAGGGATCGTCTATGACCCTCCTCCGAGACCCATCGGGCAGCCTAACGCCCAGGTCTTGTCTGAGCAAGGCCCCATGTCGACGGCTGATGAAAAGAAGGATGCCTTAAGCAAGCTCAGGAAGGAGATTTACAACCCCCTGCCAAAAAGGTTCTCCAGGAGAGTAAGCCTGTACTACAGGGAAAATGCTAAGAACGGTCTCGGAAATCAGAGTAGGAACCATGACGATGATGATATCAAGAGATGCGCGGTATGCTTAGACGACTTCGAGCCCAGGCAAGAGGTGATGGTCACCCCATGCGACCATATGTTCCATGAGGAGTGCATCGTGCCATGGCTGCAGGGTCACGGTCAGTGCCCCGTTTGCCGATTTTCGATCTATGAACAGAGGAGGCAAACTCAACCGCCTATTGCGCCGGTCGCAATCCAACCCTTGGGGACAATGTTTTATGTGCCTGAAACCGAAACGTTCTTCCGATGGTAAGGATAGAGGAGAAAGGTTAGCACACTAATCCGATGTATATGAAGCTATGCAGACATAAACATCGCTTTTCTGTATTTTTCTATGTATTCATACTCGAGACCTCACCGCTATATCACAGATGATGCCTTTATTCCCTCGCTCAGATTCACTGGTTGTGGAGTTCATGAATCGGGATGAAATGATTTCGCCCTAACGACTGATACAAGGAACTCGATGCTCGTGATGGACCAAGCATTTTGCCTTTCAAAATAGTTTCGTCTTTCTTTCCCGACTATAGTTAAAATGGCGAAAAACGGCCAAAAAAATCTCAAACCTATCGCATTGATACAAATTCGGTAATAAACCTTTTAATTTGATCAATTTAATTATAAACATTTTTAAATCGGTATCAATTCAATCTAGACAGTCAATTTAAATTGAAAATCGCTAACGTAGACAATAGCCGTCTTACGTGACACAATTAGTGATATGTTATAATAATTTTCTAATGATTTTTGAATTTTTATAATTTTTCTTCTGTTATTCTTTTCTTTTTTATCATCACCCAATGGCAGAAAGGAAAAAAAAAAAAAAACCAAAGAAAACAAAAAATTTATAAAAATCAAAAGATATTATAATATTTATTTAAAATATTCATGTGAATACCCGTCGTGCTAAGTCAGATGATTAGCGTCCACGTCAGTGATTTCGGGCCTAAATTGGCCGAATTGACTAAATTGCTACCATTATGAAAAGATTTAGATTAATTTAGGACTTAGGAATTAATACAATAAATTTAGGATTTTTTTTTTTTTAGTAGTTTTCCCGTTAAACTGGTGAGCAATCTTCTTCCGTGAACAATTGCTTCGACAGCCCCTCCGGACAAAGCTTCCCATCGTTCATTTGTTCTTTTTTCTGTAACACGAAGTTACGTTGCAGGCAATCGATGATTTACTCATTGAAAGAGGAAACATACGTCGCTTTAAACTCTGTACCTCAACATCAGGAAAACCTCCAAGGAAAATGTCCCTCTCCAGTCTCTGCACCAGTCGTGCAGCTAAGAGGCACGGGTAGCGTGATACGGTGTCCATTTAGGCTCCACGAGTCGTGCATAGTGGTAGCCTCCCCTTTGGATTCCCATCCAAGGAAAAGGTTCAAACATGAGGCCCAAGTGCACTTTCGAAAGTTTTCCTCTCTAGTCAAAGGATGAAGAGAGAGAGAATCTCACTTTCCCATTTCTCAATCAAGAGAAAGTCTAATATAGAAAAAAAAAAAAAGTAACACTTTTTTTTATGAGGATGGAATTCCATTACGTAGCTGCGTAGCACAAATTCAATCAACGCAAAATACTTAGAATTGAATGCAACAATTCGAATAACGCCCGAGATAATAGAAAAAGAAAAAAAGGTTGCAATGTTTTAACGTAAAGACGGAATATGTCAAAAGGTGTGACACATATATTATCGAAAATTGCACAGGATCATTTGAAATCAATCATTACCAATGTGCTGGGTCTAATAAAAAGCCTTTGAAGGTGCATATGAAGCCACGTCTCGGAACATATAAAAGGCATGTGTATAAATTTATTATACGTGTATTAGTTTGAAATTTTTCGTGATATTATTTATTTATTAATAATATATCGATGAAATGGAGAGCCAAAGAAAAAAATCATGGAGCAAGCAAAATCATCGAGAAACAAAAAAGAGAGAAAAATCTGGGAAGAAGGAAACAAAGGAGAGGGAAGGAGCCATTGCGGAGGAGCCACGTCTGCGGTTCCCGAACCACATCCGCTCCCTCTAAAGTTCGCCACTCCCTCCATTTCTTCCTCCTCCCGGCACAAGGCAGAGCTCGTCTCTGATTCCCTTCTCCTCTCCACCGCGACGATTCGTCTCTGCCCCGTTCGAGGTAAAGCCCTTTTGCTCTCTCTCTCTCTCTCTCTCTCTCTCTCTCTCTCTCTCTCTCCCCGCCGCCGCGCTGTTTCGTTTCGCATCTTGAATTGCAACGGTTGCTCGGCTCGGCTCGGCTCCGACGGTGGTCGTCGCTTGCTGTCGCTGATGCTTCGCCGGACGGTGGTCGTGCGCGCGATTGTCGAGTGCCGGAAGGTGCTGAGCTGGAGCTGAGCTCGTGGGTCGTTCTGGTTTTGGTTTGGTTTGGGACGAGCGTGATGAGTTTTTTTTTTTTTTTTAATGGTTGCACGTATTGAAGCAATTAGCCGTTGCTATAAAGATTGGATTTTGAGAGAGTGCGAGTTTCGGTTGGGCTTCGGTAATGCGGAAGCGGTTCTCGAGTGCTTCATCGTGCGGGCGGATTAGAGCTTTTTCCTCTTCAATCATAAGCTACGTCTGAAATTCAGCTCGAATTCTCTCTTGCTCGTTCTTTTCAATTGAGAAACGCGATTTTTCTTCGGGTTTTTGTTCATTTTTCATTGGAGTCTGTTCGGTTTGCGAGTTGTTCTGCAAGCTTGATGCGGGAACTGAATTTAATAGAACCTTTCGTTGAGCTGGTAATTTCAGCTAAGTTAGGACTTCAATCAGTACTGCGCATTTATGGTTAATCCGAAAGATAACTCATTTAACGAGATTGCTCTTTTTAACCTCGTGTGTGAGTCTTAATTTGTTGATGGAAAACCCGTCCAGTACCATAATTGTAGGTGAGCAACTGGGAGTGGTCTTAGATCAATTGATTTTCTTTTTCAGTTTCATGGTTCGTATCGGTAAATTATGCTTCATTAGGGATTGTACTACTGCATACATATGTGGAGCTCCTCATTGCAGATTGCACTTCAAATAGGAAAATGATTACATCATGTTAAATCTAATTGAGGATACTTGCAATATAGATTCTTCCTGGATGTGGTGTACTTACCAACTTATTTATTAAACTTTTATGCAAACAGAATATAGTCCCATGGCTTCATCAATGTCGTGCCTTGTGGCTAACAGTCTAACTACAAGCGGTACTAAATCAAATTTGACCAAGGACTTCTATGGTCAGCGGATTCTCCCTACATCTTCCCTTTCGTTATGGAGAAAGGATGCGAAAGCTGTTTTGGTAAAAGCATCCCTGGACCAGCAACGTGGAGGCAGGAGGAAGCTTCTGAAGTTGCTAGGAAATGTGGGACTAGCAGCACCTGCACTGTTGAGTGGTGGGAAAGCTTTGGCTGATGAGCAAGGTGTTTCTTCTTCAAGAATGTCTTACTCCAGGTTTTTGGAATATCTGGATAAGGACAGGGTGAAGAAGGTAGATTTATTTGAAAATGGGACCATAGCTATTGTTGAGGCGCTTTCTCCTGAGTTGGGTAACAGGGTCCAACGAGTCCGTGTGCAGCTCCCAGGACTGAGCCAAGAGCTCCTTCAGAAGTTCAGAGAGAAGAACATTGATTTTGCAGCCCATAACGCTCAAGAGGACTCAGGCTCCCTACTATTTAACTTGATAGGAAATCTAGCCTTCCCATTGATCCTTATTGGTGGTTTATTTCTTCTATCAAGACGCTCTTCTGGAGGAATGGGTGGGCCTGGTGGGCCTGGCTTTCCTCTCGCATTTGGTCAATCCAAAGCCAAGTTCCAGATGGAACCTAACACTGGCGTGACATTTGATGATGTTGCTGGTGTTGATGAGGCCAAGCAGGACTTCATGGAAGTGGTGGAGTTTCTAAAGAAACCTGAGAGGTTTACTGCAATTGGGGCTCGTATCCCTAAGGGTGTCCTTCTAGTTGGTCCTCCAGGAACTGGAAAAACGCTGCTTGCAAAGGCAATTGCTGGTGAAGCAGGTGTTCCATTTTTCTCCATTTCAGGTTCTGAGTTCGTAGAGATGTTCGTTGGTGTTGGTGCTTCTAGAGTTCGCGATCTTTTCAAGAAGGCCAAAGAGAATGCTCCCTGCATTGTGTTTGTTGATGAAATTGATGCTGTGGGCCGGCAGAGAGGAACTGGAATTGGAGGAGGAAATGATGAAAGGGAGCAGACCCTTAATCAGCTGTTGACAGAAATGGATGGTTTTGAAGGAAATACAGGTATCATTGTTGTTGCAGCAACTAACCGTGCAGACATTCTGGACTCTGCTTTGCTTAGGCCCGGAAGATTTGACAGACAGGTATGTATGTTTTATTCTCAGCTAGTGAGTCTTGATATTGTTGGTGGAACAGTCACTCTTCAGTTGCATATGCTTACTTATAGTATTGACGTAGGTAACTGTTGATGTTCCTGATATCCGGGGTAGAACAGAAATTTTGAAGGTGCATGCCAGCAATAAGAAGTTTGATGCAGATGTATCCCTAGATGTTATAGCTATGAGAACTCCTGGATTTAGCGGAGCAGATCTTGCCAACCTTTTGAATGAGGCTGCCATATTGGCTGGCCGTCGTGGTAAGACAGCAATCTCTCCAAAGGAGGTTGATGATTCAATTGACAGGATTGTTGCTGGAATGGAAGGAACCGTGATGACAGATGGAAAGAGTAAGAGTCTGGTGGCATACCATGAAGTTGGCCATGCCATTTGTGGGTGAGTGAGAGTGCCAGCAACTACTCTTTCTTCTGATTCTTCCCACCTTTTGTTGGGCAACTTGTTCGCATGATTATCTCCTACTTGTGATATTTAAATTTCAGTGCACATTTGATTTTTGTTTATTTAGATTGCTGAGATATTGTTATTATTTACTTCCATTGATATGCAGGAATTCTCGATTGTCGATGATACCTTATAAATGTCAATAGTGTTTTTTAGTCACCTATACAGTTGGGGTTGCACTAAATGCATGTATCCATATTTGTGTACATGTTAATTTCTGTGATTACATATCAAAGGAGCTCAGGTTGTTTGGCTGATATCTTTGCTGTCCCTTTCTTTTCAGTACTTTGACCCCAGGGCATGATGCAGTTCAAAAGGTCACCCTCGTACCACGTGGTCAGGCACGAGGTCTTACCTGGTTCATTCCTTCTGATGACCCAACCTTGATCTCTAAGCAGCAACTCTTTGCAAGAATTGTTGGTGGATTGGGTGGCAGAGCAGCTGAGGAAGTGATTTTTGGGGAGCCTGAGGTTACTACAGGCGCAGCGGGCGATTTGCAGCAGATCACTGGCTTGGCAAAACAGGTGATTTGAGCAACTCACCATTTCATTAACACTTCTTTTTAAAATGTCAATAAATATCCAAACAACAATTTCTGAAGGGTCAAGGGGGCTGGCCCTCCAATTTAGTCTGTAAAATTATAAGTTGCTCCAAAGTCCCTTGCGCATTAGAGCAGAAGACTCTGCCCACTTACTTGTGAGGACCTTCCATTTAGGTCATTTTCACAAAGTTTTCATTCTCAGATTATTGTCAAACCGCAACTCCAAGCTACCTTTATCGCCAGTTCTTCCCTCCCTTAAAATGTAAAATGCTCAATGCTCAGTTAGTTGAAAGTGACATTGAACTGGTATTTAATTCATATGCAGATGGTGACCACATTTGGCATGTCTGAAATTGGCCCATGGTCGCTCATGGACGCATCACAGAGTGGCGATGTCATCATGAGGATGATGGCCAGGAATTCAATGTCAGAAAAGCTTGCAGAAGACATTGATACTGCCGTGAAGAGAATTTCAGATAGTGCATATGAAATTGCACTGACTCACATAAGGAATAACCGGGAGGCCCTAGACAAGATTGTGGAAGTCCTCCTCGAGAAAGAAACAATGACTGGGGATGAGTTCCGTGCTATCCTCTCGGAATTTGTTGAAATTCCTGTTGAGAACTGGGTTCCTCCTTCAGTTCCATCTCCTGTCTCTGTATAAAGTAGCATAATCCCCAGCCTGCGCATCCCTCAGCGCTTGGTCATACATCTTCCACTGATTAGTGCATGGATCGTGACCTTGGCGCTTCAGCCAGAATTACACTAATCTGCTGTCCTGGACAACGGAAGATTCATATGTTGAGCTGTTGTTACATATTAATAGCCTGTATACTTTATGATCAGATATGAACAGCTTACCTGTGATATAGGATTCCATAAATCATTGTATGTATACATTTGTATTTTTTCATCCGGTTAGGTGGAGCTTTTTCAGAAAAATGCAGTGAAGCGTTTGAATGATGCGGCGCCTCTTGTGAAAAATGACCGAGTCTCTCTTGGCAACGCCTCACTACTGAGGCAGGAACCTAATTACTTGCAGCGAAGGTCTCTGTCTTTATTTTCTCATGGACTCTTAACAGGATCCCAGAAGCTTGTCACGTTGACATCATCCATATGAGGAGGATGGCACGACCTTGTTTTGAGAGAGAAATTATTCTGTGGTTAGTAACCATGACATCATCAATTGGGCGTGCACGATTTCAGGTGGTTCCTCTCAAAGGGCATCATGTGTCTTTTGACTTGAGACTAAAGTCGGAGGCTTTCTTTTTCTCTCCTCTGTTCAAGAATTGGCCACAACAGACTTCAGTAGGGTTCCTCGAGAGACCAACACAAGCGTAGACCTTATGCTTGATCGTCGCGTCCAAAACCGCCAAAGGTGGAGGGGGCTCGAGACCCAATAATTGCGACCAGTGGGGCTTATGGGGGAGGTGGAGGCTGTTGGACACATTGGAGAAAGAAAGAGAGAATGTGACTAGGTTGTTCTTTTCTAAGAGAGAACGTAAAATACCCTTGAAAATTGAAAAGAGGGGAGAGAGGTTTTTTAAACGGGAGTTTGAGAATTTATTATTCTCAATTCTTACCAATAGAGGAGAGAGAGAGAAAAGCCCCTCATTTAATATTTTCTACTTTCCAACCAGTTCAAGTCATAGGACACCGACCAAAAAAAAAAAAAGTCACAGGACACGTGTCATCCTATGAGTAGAGCCACCTAGGATCATGCACGTAGGCAAATGACATGGTGGTTACTAAGCACCGAGTATTTTCACACTATCAAATTATCATGTTTTCTTTCACAACATGTGTGTACAATGCCCTAATTTTCCCGATATATGGTTGGAGTGTTGCTACGGAACACTTCTTAAACAGGGTTTTTCTTCATACCAGTACTCAACGAGATCCCTGTTAGGGTCGTGCTGTTTCCACGTCTTCAACGGCTGTGATCCCAGCCACTTCAAGTACTCCGACCAAAACGCCGTCGAGTCGAACGCATTTAGACGTGAGAAGCCCACAAGAAGAGCGCGCTGAAACCGGAACGCTCGACCAAGAGAACGATCCTCGTACTTCCTGCGACAGGACATATACGTCGGACGGAAACTAGGTGGCTCCTCGATGCCACCAAGATGTATGGGAAAATTCTCTAGCTCATTTCCCTTCTCACTAGACATCAGGAGAGTCCGAACCTCGCGCTTCTTTTCGTCGAACACTTTGGAGCTCACCAACTGCTCTCCGTCAGCTGCGGAGTTCGTGGCTCTTTGCTCGAGCGGACGCGTCAAGGAAGCCTTCCAGAACTTCACGTCTGAAATATGGTCCGACCCCCGTTTGTTTTCCCACCTCCTCCGGGCATGTACACCCAGAAATTCGCTTCCTTTGGGGCGACAGCTCCATTGTCTGGTGATCACTTCTGGGTGCTCGGACCGGTTCGTGTCCAACCATTTGCTGAACATGTACTCCAAGTGCGGAGAGCTGCAGACTGCTCTGAAGTTGTTCGACCGCATTCCTTGGGCGAATATCATGTCCCGTAACATTCTAATTAACGGGTACTTGAACATTGGTGATTTGGAGGGTGCCCGGAAAGTGTTCGAGGAAATGCCTGAGCGAAATGTTGCCACTTGGAATGCAATGGTGACTGGACTTGTAAAATTTGAGTGTAATGAGGACGGGTTGGGTTTGTTCAAAGAGATGCATGAGGCGGGTTTCTTGCCTGATGAGTACGCTTTGGGGAGTGTTCTCAGGGGCTGTGCTAGTTTGAGAGCTCTGCATGCCGGGCAGCAGATCCATGCTTGCGCAGTGAAGAGTGGGTTTGAACTTAATTTGGTAGTTGGGAGTTCATTGGCTCATATGTACATGAAGTGCGGAAGCTTGGAAGAAGGGGAAGGGATAATCGGCTCTATGCCAATTCGCAACGTGGTTGCTTGGAATACTCTTATTGCAGGGAAAGCCCAACATGGGTCACCTGAGGGAGTTTTAGATCAGTACAATATGATGAAAATAGCAGCTGTGAAACCTGATAGGATCACTTACGTGAGTGTGATTACTGCGTGTTCAGATCTGGCAACGATAGGCCAGGGTCAACAAATTCATGCAGAAGTGATCAAAGTCGGGGCTACTTCAGCAGTTAGCGTCGTAAGTTCTTTGATTAGCATGTATTCAAAGTGCGGGTGTTTAGAGGATTCTTTTAGGGCTTTCACAGAATGTGTGGATGCAGAGGCAGATGGTGTACTTTGGAGCTCGATGATTGCAGCATATGGATTTCATGGGCAAGGAGAGAGAGCTGTTGAGTTGTTTAAACAAATGGAGATTGAAGGAGTGGAGGTAAATGATGTAACATATTTGAGTTTGCTGTATGCTTGCAGTCATCGTGGCTTGAAGGATGAGGGGCTTAAATTTTTTCGACTCTATGGTGGAGAAGCATGGGGTGAATCCCCGGTTGGAACATTATACATGCATGGTTGATCTCCTGGGACGTTCAGGTTGTCTGAAGGAAGCGGAGGTGATGATTAGATCCATGCCATTGAAAGCAGACGCTGTAATATGGAAAACTTTGTTATCTGCATGCAAAGTCCACAAGAATGCAGACATGGCAAGAAGAGCTGCAGAGGAAGTTCTTAAGATTGATCCACAGGATTCAGCTTCTTACGTGCTCCTTTCGAATATACATGCTTCTGCTAAGAGATGGCAAGATGTTTCCGAGGTCAGAAAATCCATGAGAGAGAAGCAAGTGAAGAAGGAACCGGGGGTGAGTTGGGTGGAGCTCAAGAATCAAGTTCATCAGTTCGTGATGGGCGACAAGTCCCATCAATACTCAAAGGAGATAAATGCGTATCTGAAAGAGCTCACTGTGGAGATGAAGCTGCGCGGCTATGTGCCTGATATGGGCTCGGTTTTGCAAGATATGGATGATGAGGATAAAGAATATAGCTTGGCACACCATAGTGAGAAGTTGGCCATTGCATTTGCTCTGATGAACTCTGCCACAGATGCACCAATCAGAGTGATGAAAAACTTGCGGGTCTGCAGTGACTGTCATGTCGCAATAAAGTACATATCGGAGATTAAAAACCGAGAAATTATTGTGCGGGATGCAAGTAGATTCCATCATTTTAAGAATGGCCAATGCTCATGTGGAGATTACTGGTAAAACACCATTTTTGTTTATTCATTCATTCCTTGGAGAGATTCTAATTTGCGAATAGATTACTCATCATTCAATTGTCCCTCACAATTTCAACTCATAATGGTATCGGTTGTTCACGATAAATCCACCCTCTCGTGATCAAGTGCATTTCTTAAACAGAAACTTTGTTCAGGATATATGAGATATGATCCACAAACATCAGTTCAAATTTCTGAAACCCGAACAAGTCTGCCATGCCTTGGATTCGGGAGAATCTTAGGTTGTCGGATAGAATAAGTCGGTGAATGATCCTAATTCACGACAATTTACTGTAATAGAATATTATACAAAACTTCCAATTGCAATGCATGTAATTAGGATGATCTTATTTTGCATACTTTGTGCAGCCTGATATGCATAAGTTTGAGCCTATAGAGCTAACATGAGTCAATACAAAACTAAACGGGTATATAAGAGTCAAATGAGACTTTATAATATAATGGGAAGAAATTTTTCAAATAATACAGTGAGAATGAATTATATAAAAATAAGTTGGATTCTTTTTTACGAAGGTCATTATGGGATAAGAAGTATTCAAATTTTAAAATTGAGATTGTGCCAAGAAGGTGCCTCTCGTGACCACCACTCTTGCCGAGGTGCGCAAACTGGAGGAGATGGCTGAGCTCCTGCCAAGGCACCAGCTGAACCTCGGTGTCCGATCGGTCGATCTCAACTGCATTGAGTATTGATTTCTATAGGAATTGTGATGATCGGAGCGATGGAAAAGCTTGGCGGTGCTAGCACATGGATATCCATCACTCCCTCCAGTTAACCACATGATTCAGCAATAAGAAGCACCTACATGAGCACGGAATAGCTATCATTACCTGCGGTAGTTCCCCCGTTGCAGGTCATGAGCAGCTAAAAGAGTCTGATGGATCAAAAAAATTGGCTTCTCACTGAGAACATGATGATATAGTCCTTGTCTCGGACCAGCCGAATTTCATGAACGTGCAGCTCTCTTGTAATTTGCCTTCGATTCAAGAACCCAAGTCCAATCTCTTGCAAAAATTTTCGTCTTTCACCGTATTCCTCTAACAAAGGACAAGAAGAAAATTTATTTGTCCTAATTTTGTCTTGCAAGGGAAAAGAATGAGCTACAAATGGAGAAAAAAAGGAAAAACTTGTGGCAAAAATGATTGAAGATCCTAACGAGTTCGATGATGACTCCGCAATCCCTCCTCCTGCTCTTCTTCTTCTTGGGTAGGTAAAGAATCAGAAGCTTCGGCGAGAGACTCTAGCATGTTCATCACTTCAGATGTGTCATCTAAGTAATACCTGGCTTTGCTAGGCTTTTGACCCACCGTGCAAGCAAACACTGCGGTGTTGGAGGAAAGAGTATCTCTCGATACCGCGCTGCTGATTATTTCGAACATATCCTCGTCTGATCGATCGTCTCCAATGCACAAAACAAAGTCAGCCTGTTTTCCGTTCTCAGCCATAGCTGTGAATACCTTTTCAGCTACAGCGCCCTTAGTAGCTCCCTGGAAATCAAAAGGAGGGGGAAAAAATTATCACCAGTGCTCGTCAGTTGACGGTCTGTTGGCAACAAGAACAATTGGAACGGAAACACGACTATAAAATCTAAAGCTAGATTCCAATATTTTACCTGGGGCTTGACTTCCACTATGAAGTGTCCACTTTTCACGGACACTGGCTCGTTTGCTAGAACACTCTCGAGATGGTCTAACATTTCCTTGGCTTGAGAGGATCCAAATCCCGGGTCCGCATCACGGTATTGCCATACCAAGGCGCTTTCTTTGGCTTCGATTGAAGAACCATCGGTGGCTTCCGTATATAGTTGCATTACAGGTTCAGTTATGCGCATCCACCCAAAGTCTGAGTTTTGACCGCAGACTTCCCACTCTTCTTTTTGTGACCACCTAGGATGCAGCAGATTGACAATTTAACATAGAAGACTCATGGTTTAGCACATTAAAAGGAAAACGAAAGAAAATGATTGGAGGCAAGGGGAATAGAAACTTAAGAAAGAGCCCCTTCCCATAAGCTTGCAGTGGCAAAAAGAAGTATTCATCCTGCATTTCAACATTGAAACTCGAAACAAAGAACTACTTAAGAAGTTTCCGAGCAGATCAACAATGCAAAGAGTATCGCGCATGCATTCGTACCTTCCAATTGCAGGTACTAACACTCCTAATGGTTCTATCTGTCTCATTAATCATGCAATGAAGGATTGATAAGGAGGGATAGGTAATTCAACGACAAAAGTGCAGTCACCACTGGGTAAATATGGCATGTTAAGTGACCAAAAACAGCATTCTGGTTTTTACTTAAGATCCAGCAAGTTAGTTTGCACTTCCAAAGTATGAAGTCAGATACTGGACTTGCGCATTGGAAGCGAAACAAAAAACTATATCCAGGTACATATGCCGGTCGATGCATTGGCATGAGCATATATACAGAAGACAAGAATGAGGACCTAAGTTTCTGCATGTAAATTCGTAACAAATGAGAGGGGAAAGGACACAGCAGAAGGACGGTAAGGAACATACCTCAAGAAGTATCCATGTTCTGCTGCAATACCGAGCTTTTCACAAGGAGAGAACCACTTGCTCAAGATTTCCTTGGTTCTTCCACTTACAATAAAGACTGTATTCTTAGGGTCAGCACATAGTGTATTCAAAATCGATACCACGTCTTCAGTTGGCGACTTCATAATAGAGCTCTGCGCCTTAACTGTGCCATCATAATCTAACAATATGGCCCTAGTTTTTGCCCGGGTGTAGGCTGACAGTATTGCAGCTATTGAAAGCTTTCTGAAATTAGGATCAAGTGCCACAACTCTGAACCCGAAGCCAAAGCCAATTCCCCAGCATCTTTTCCTGAAATGTTCAGCACATATTCGCCCCATGTCTTGCAAAAAGCTATGGGACCAGTAAGCCACGTCATGCTTACTAACATAACGATAATGCTTCTCATGTCGCAACTGCTTTTCAGAATCATTTGCTGCAATGGCCTCATTCATAGCCTCCGCAGTGGCTTCAACATTCCATGGATTGACACGAATTGCCCCACTGAGCGACGGAGAGCAACCAATAAATTCAGATATTACCAACATACTCTTTTTAGGCCCTTCTAAACTTAAAGATGACTCTGCATCAGAATATCCTTGTCTACAAGCGACATACTCATAAGGAGTGAGGTTCATTCCATCCCTTAAAGCTGTGACAACAACGCACTCAGCAATGCTATAGTAAGCAACCCTTTCACTCGCCAGAACAGGCCTATCGATAAAGATGATTGGCTGATAACCCGGTTGGCCATACTCCTTGTTTATCCGTCTGCAATTTTTTTGTATTTCAGCCATTACTTGATCTATGTTTATTCCTCTCCCTCTTGCAGGATTAACAATCTGGATCAGAACTGCCTTTCCCTTCCACTTTGGGTGTTGCTGGAGCATCTGCTCCATTGCTAAAATTTTCAAGTCGACACCTTTAAAAATATCCAGGTCATCAACACCAAGCAAAACTGTTTTCCCGTTAAACTTCTCTCTCAGCTCCTCTACCCCATGCTCCTCTTCTGCTTGCTTCATCAATGATTCCATACGACGCATATGAACACCAACTGCCATAATCTTGATCCCAATAGTCCTCCCATAGTACTCCAGTCCTATGTAACCTCTCTTTGATTGGTACTCTAAACCTAACATCCTACTGCAACAAGAAAGAAAATGTCGTGCATAATCGAAGGTGTGAAACCCAATCACATCAGAGTTAAGTAAAGCCTTCAGTATCTCATCCCTCACGGGGAGTGTCCTATAGATCTCAGACGAGGGGAACGGGCTGTGAAGGAAAAAACCCATTCTTACACGGTTGAATCGCCTTCTCAAGAATGTTGGCAGCACCATCAAATGGTAGTCATGTATCCAGATGTAATCCTCATCAGGATTGAACACCTCAACCACTTTCTGAGCAAACAACTTATTCGCAGAAATGTAAGCTTCCCATGAAGACCGATCAAAATGGCCCCCTCGTTCTGCTGAGAAGGGCAACATGTAATGAAAGAGTGGCCACAACTGCCTCTTGCAGAAGCCATCATAGAATTTTGAGAAGATATCAGATGGAAGAAACGTGGGGACACATTTGAATTTTTCCAACAGTGTCTGAGAAACATCGTCCTGCTCACTTGGATCGACACTGACTTCCAACAAACCGACGTAGAAAACCTCCATATCATCTGCAAAACCATCCTTAAGCTGCAGGAGCAAAGAATCCTCATTCCAACTAAAGCTCCATCCTGTGTCATCTGGCCTTCGTGTTGCTTTCAGCGGAAGCTGGTTACCTACTATAATAATCCGATCGGAAGTAACAGAAGAGGGGTTTTCAGATGCCACGCTATATGCTTGGTCATCATCAAGCTCCGCAATATTCCCTGGGACAGTCATTATCCGTGGAAACCGCTTCTTTTCCCTTCCCATCGCGGGGAAATTCCCTGTAGCTAAATCCACGAGATCGGTATAAGACCGTGACATCATCTTGTCGCCCTTTTCTTTAGCAGCTGATGATAAGAAAGAAAATGTCTGATCAGAAGTTGGGTGATTGCAAACATAACGGTCTAAAGCCAAGCCTTTTTCACCTGACTTGCGAGACAAGATGGAAACTGAAACACTCATATAAATAAAACGTAAATTGCGCAACTAAAACACGCAACTTTTAAATCATCTCACAGAAATGCTTACTGAACATCTGCCAGAGTGACCAAAGTTCCAACAAACCAAGATACCAAGAAGCTGTCGACAAGAACCCAAAGTGGGCGATTGGAAAACTTCTCGCTTACACCAATCCAATCTAGAAATCGCAACATTTCGCAAAACCAATGCACTACATCAACATAAACAGCAATGCGGGCTCCACATTATCCATCCTAGAAACCCCCGGTCGACGTACAGGAAGATCAAGAACACGCAGGACAATGACCCTGTTCGTCAAGTTCAGATCCACGAGGATGCAAAACCACGATTTGGAGATCAAACGTCTCTCCGTACACTAATAGAAACAAGCAAGAGGGCGGAAGCTGCAGAGCCACCCACCTCACACATTGCATTCTACAGTGAGAAAACGTACGAACAAGAATTGCCCCACTCGCCAAGAAATAGAAATTCCACGCCCCCCCCGATCGCATCGATCGTCATGCAAAGACAACCAGCCGCGCACGGAATTCATAAACGAAAAGGAAGAACAGGGAATTCAACGCACACTGCCCGGATCTTTCTCCCTCACGATGCAGTGTCTCCGGAAATCAAGAACGTCGAATGCATGGCCCGGGCTCGCGGGGAACGAGGCGGGGGAGACCTTCTAGGGCCGCGCGGAGGGATTCGTCCCACGGAGTTAACGTGGTGTTATCCCGTGCAAAAAAAAACGGAAGGAGGAAGATGAATCTTTTCGCTGATTCGCAGATGCTAAAGTTTTGGAGATAATCCGGCGGGTCAAATTTATAATATTTCCAAAAAAAAATTTAAAAAAAAAATGAGAACTTGGGGAACGTGGCAGGATGCGGTGTTAGAGTAACTGGGGATCCTTTTTCGGCACGTGATGGAATTGGATCCGGTACGATGATGATGATAATCGTCTGCCTGCGCCCGTGCGGGTGACTCACGGTCGCGGCTGTTTTTTGCCCTTTTACGTGACCGCCCCGTCGCTGCAGCTCTTCCCTCCGCTTCGCGACTGAGAGAAACGGATAAGGCTTTTGTCGAGGAATGCCAGGTTGGGTCGGGCGGAAGTGGGGCTTCGTGCGGCGAAAAGGCACGCGCCGCCCGCGAGAGCGACACGTGGAGCGGCGGGCCCATTGCGGACTGTACGGACGGGGTGGGGGCCACCCCCCCAGTTGGGTGCCCGCCGGGTGGGACCCGCGGAGGTTGGGGAGGAGAGGCGGGCCGTCGGTGGGGCTGGGGGCGGGGACCGGAAATCGAGTAGGCAGTCGCAATTTCACCAGATTTTTCACCAAATAATCGTCAGCACATTGTATTAAACACTGAAGTAATGTAATTTGCGATAATCGATATATCAACATCGGCAGTCATGCCCGTTAAAATGTTCGCTGGAATTTTTAGCAGCGAAGTCAGCAGCGATCAACGAAAGGATTGAACATTTCATCACGGATGTACATACGGCTATCATAAGTGCAGTGCCCACAATCTTCCTTAGGCCATGTTGCATCCACTCCATAGTTTAGTTGGTTTGGTTCAGTTTTGAAGAAATGACTTTGAAAAATTATAAATACCTTTAAGGTAAAATGATTTTTCAAAATGCTGTATAATTTGATAAATTATAATTTTAAATAGTATTGAAAATTTGCTTTAATATAACTATCGTTTGGTAAAATTCATATTTGCCAAGGACTTTTGCTATTTTTTTTTTAATCTAAAAATTAAATTCGAGGTTAACCGTCGACTAACCACCGGACAGCCAGACCAAGCAGTGGCAATCGCTGAAGAAGCCCAACTCTTAAGCGGCAAATCGAAAAAGACGAAAATGAACAGAGGCCTGGATCTACATTGAGCTTTCAATATTCCTAATGCTGACATTTGACCAATGGACTTCCAAAAATATTTACCAAATGCTTATTATTTTCCCCAAAGGGCTTTGGCCTTGGGAAAGCTGCTAAGCCAAGTTATATTAGCAGGGAGGATGCTGGGATTCGTTCACTTCATCAAAAGGGATTTGCTCATATTGATCAGGCCGGATTAGGGTTCCCGACGCAAAAAATAGTTCGTTCGGCCATTTTTAGCCGAAGGCACGGGTTTCAGTTTTGCGCAAAGAGATCCACTTAGACCATCGAAAACTGAGCATGAAGCAATGAAAGAGGTGGGCACAAAAACATGTTCTTCATGAGCAAAACTGATACATATAAAAAGAACCTGTTCCTGAGCAAAACTGGAGATGAGATCCTACTTTGCGACTCAAAACAAATAAAGGGAGAGCGAGGAGACTTCTTAGAATCCAAGAGCCTAGCCGGTGATATTCTGGGACTTGTTAAGGATGACACCTTCGTATTTAACCTGGAACCACTTCATGGCGTCCTCCTTGGTGACCCTGTGCTGGATCCCGACACGAGATTTGCACCGACGACGACGGCCGACTCTGTAACCAGGCCGTTCCAGCACAATGTAGAAATCCATACCATAAATACCAGTCGAAGGGTCATACCTAGGAAAGAAGAAAACACTATTGTTCAGCAAACAACGCATGAAATATATTATTATGGAAAGTTAAAGAACTGGAAAGCAAGAGTTTCGATAAGTAATCCTGATATGAAAGCAGCTATTGATGCTTTCCTCGGCATTTTATTTAAAAACTTAGAGAGGTAAAGTAATGCTTGACCAAGTGAAGCATGCAGAGAGTGCTCAACAGACTGAATGAACTCACTGGCCACCAGCAGACCAGAATCGACTGTTGAGTAGAGGCTACTATAAGGACAACTCAGGAGATGGAAGTCTCATGCAAACTCTTAACTTTCTCATAAAATGTGTTTTACACTCCTTGTATGAGTGCATACTGGGATGTTAATCGTGCACTATGCCACACTTCCAAGGATGTTGAAGATGAAATTTCCAATCAAAATTAGGTGGGTTGGATTGACTTACTTAATACCAAGATCAATGTGCTCCTGGATACCAAAACCGAAGCAACCAGTGTCACTAAAGTTCCTTCGCAGGAGCTCATATTCCTTCACCTTCAAACCACTCTCCAGAAGCTGCATCGCCTTTTCACCCCTGACAGTGACGTAGCATGCGATCTTCTCATTACGCCTGATTCCAAAAGAACGAACAGTGTACCTAGCTACAGAACAAAACATCGGATAACAGAAAATGTACATCAGATGACACTACACATAATCAACAAAACAGGTCCCAATAAAGGACCAGTAGCTTACTGCATGCAATGCATACTAATTTCATATATGGCATGCATGCATTAACATGGACATTTGGGGAAAAAACAGACCATTGTAAATTTAGGTAATTACTGTGCTTGCACTCTGCAAAAACAGTGGTCCGAGGGTAATAACACCAATGACAGTGTAATGGAATTATAACGTGGACTTTAGAACCTCCATTGCAGTTCAAGTGATCTCCATTTCATCACACGCAACGGCATTTCTTTAAACTCTCATTCGCTGTTAAAGACTTTCTGAGTAAATTTACATGTATCATCAAGCCAAACATTTATAACCATGACACATCTGGATCATCTAAAAGGGACGAATCTACTGCACTAATGCTTGGGAACCCATTCCTAGTCCTCTACTTCAGAACCCTAGCTATTAACTAATCTCAGAAGCAGCAAAATCTAAACTTTTTTCTCTATTTTCAGAGATTCTCCATGAAACCAAGGAAAAACTCAGGGGCACCCTTTGGATAAAAGGACTTATCGTATGCTCTCCTCACCCAACTTCAAGTTAGTCAAAAGTAGAACCGACCCAACTGATCCTGATTGGTCAAGGGCATTTTCAGCTAGCGTCCACCCGACATATATCTATACTTAGAATAGCTCTTGTTACCATCTTCCCAAAGTCAATATACAGCCCAACATAAGTCAAGCGCAAAAATTCAATACATCAACTCTTAACCAATGCCACAGAAAATAAAAATCCATTGGACCCGAATTTCCCTAATTCCTACAACCGACATCAGAGACGCAAAAACAAATGACGGCGAATCGAGTGCGAATCGGGGTAAAGGACCAACCTTTGGAGAAGACAGGGGCCTGGCCGCTGAGCTGCTCCAACACCTGAGCCCCATCAAGTGGCGAAAACCCGAATCAGCACCGGACAGATTATTCAGGATAAAAATCCAACCAAACCGCAACAGACGGATACAGAAGTTCGCTCGGGTGTGCGCGCGAACGGAGACGATTTACCTTGGCCGCCCTGGTGAGGCGATCTCCGCTCTCGCCGACGGAGATGTTGAGGACGAGCTTCTGGACCTTGATTTCCCTCATGGGGTTCGAAAGCTTCTGCTCCGACGCCTGCTCCGATTCCGGCATTTTCGAGGAACGCGAAGGAAAGACAAGAACTTGCTGAGTATCGACTATCAACCAGACATCTAAAGATGAATGTCTGAACTTGGATCGAGAAAGGAGAGAGACTCACCATTGGAACGTCACACCGGCGGCGGCGGCGGCAAGCGAAGGGGAATGGAGGGGTAGGGGAGAGCGAGACGGTGTCTGAGAATGGCCAAGAACCCTAATTCAGCTCTTCTAGGGTTTTCAGTCGAAGGACTCTTGTAGAGTTTCAATGCCTAAGTGGGCTTCTACGACCATTTTCTGGCCCATGATTTTTTTTCCTCAGGCCCATGAAAACTGTCGGAAGATTTTCCTAGCACAAGCAAAATGCAAGGAAAAAATTTCGACGTATTAGTAGTTCTACTATTATATAATTATATATATAAATATATAAGTTAATGTCGGGTTTGAGAGAATGATTGATCCAGTGCTCATCACGTGGTATTTTGTTTGTCGTCTATGACTGTCATGCAACATGATTTTACCATATGAATCATATTCAATCGATAAGTTACACATCTATTGATTTTCCATCCCTAAACTTTCACCTCTCATTCAACTTAAAATTTCAAAAAATGAATAAGGAGGAGATGTTTCGCTGTAGAGTCTTAAATGAGATGGCTAACCCAAGATATCGAGGTTAAACTCTTCTTTCTTTATGGGAATCGTAGCCCTCTCGACGTTCAAATGAACAATAATACCATTCCGCTCTTTACTTATTTGTTGCTCTCTTTTTCGTAGCTTCTCTTATTTTTCTTTTTTGTGAATGCATGATGGAAATTTTTTTGGGTTTTCTAATTAATGACAATGCCAAAATTAGCGTGCTAACAAGGGGATGAAGAGTGTTATTGACATAAGGACTTGATTGCACAAATTATACAAGCTTAAAATTTGAAGGGCTCAATTGGACAACAGACATAAATTTAAGGACTAAAATGAATTTGTTATTTACTTCTTTTATTCTTCTTATGTAATGAAGGGCATTCCAAATTACCCAAAAAAAAAAAAAAATCAACATTTGCAAAAGAAATAATCAACTAGATCATCTTGGGATATATTGACTGTCGAATGATAGCCGCTTCTCCCTAAAAGGTTGTCGCATTAACGGATGAGCCATTAAGGGGAAATATTTGGTAATCTTGGACATTGTTGCTTCAACACTCGAAGAAAATAGGAAGAGTCAGTATTCGTCTCACTAGTCAGCAAAAGCATCGATAACTCCAGGAGCCTCATGGAAGGTAATAAAATTGAATCGGCTCAAAATGGTGCTAAGTGCTAACCACTTCATTGGGACAAATGATAGCGGCTTCTCCTCGACGATCAGTGTGAGCTGAGAAGGGAAAATTGCATCGCTAGCATAGGAATTCCTCGGGTAAGACCAAACTGGGGAGCTCAGAATTGAGGTGATCAACCTCGAATCTTGGGTAGAAACGATCATTCTTTTGATGCTAATTGATCAAAGGAGATTATGGCAAGAAGAACTCGATCTTCCGTTAAATTTTGTCGCGTCCTGGTACATTTTTAGGGCGCTTCAATGATCTTTGGCATTATGAAGGTAATGGCCGCCTGTAGTTGTCTTTATGACTAGTTGATCCTTGGCCCATACTTCAAGTCGCTTCCTTTCTCCTTCTAAGTTCATTGAATGTTCTTCTCGATATTATATTGATCTTCTCCTAATCAACCGTGATTTCATCTGTTGCCTGTCTTTTAATCCTACTAAACTCAACTTCGTTACCTCACTGAATGTTACCTCACTGTTGTTGGCTCTAACCGGTTTTGCCCTGTTAAGGAACATTCTAAACTCGATGTAAATCTTTGCCCACACTTTCATAGCTCAGCTTGTCTTGACCTTCCCTATGAGGCTTTTCTTGACAAATTTGCTAAACCTCATGGGGAAATTACTTCCGAGGAACATGTTGCTTTCTTCCTTTATAGGCCTCGCGATATGTCTATTATCGTCCTCCTTCAATTGCATCTAAAGCATTTATCAATATAGCGTATGCCCTCTCTTGGTCTCAATGACGGTCTCAGTTGAATATTTTATAGGCCTTGTTTGATATGCGAGCTTTCCTCTTTAGTGTGCATCATAATCCCTTCTTTGAGCCTTTGTGGATTCTTCAAGGATGGATACAGTTGTATTTTCCTAGGTTTTTCCTGATGAATGTTTCCTTCCACCTTGCTTAGCCGAAGTTAGTTCTTGGTGGATCAAGTCCAATTTGGACTTTGAAAGTATTGTCGCCACTAAACCCTTTGAGTGTACTCTAAGGCACTTATTATCTTTGACGGACTTCAACTTCTATTCAATTGGCATCAACGATGTAAAAAAAAAAAAAATGATCATGCTTTTGATGCTATCGACTTTGATATGTTCTCAAAAGCATTCTAACTTTAGTGACATCGATATGTTCTGGAAGAGAATCCTAACTTCAATGGACTTGGTGTTACATCTAGATTTTTCATATTATTATTTATGTGACATTAGGAATTTTCAGTGTCCAATAATAATATTTAGTTTATAAGGCTAAGTATTCTTTGGCTTAGAAATCAAGTGGACGTGTAGAAATAGTAATTGGATCATAAATTTTGCAAGGTACGGAAAATACGAAGAATGATTTTTATGACCTTGATGGTCATTGATTTGATTAAATTAGTAAATGTTGATGTGCTCGCGGATGGTAAGGATAGATAATTTACCGTCATCCTAGTTGTCAAGGGGAATGGATATTTTTTGAGTTAAAATGATTATAGAGTTTAAATTTACCAAATCAAGGATTATGTAGCATTAGGTATGAGTTACTAATTCAAGTGTTATGGATTATATTATTTATGTTTAACTTTAGTAAAGTAATACCAACCATCATTTACTTACATTAATATAGACTCACTATGTGACGGAAGGAGGATAATTTTTTTCTCAGTATAAAGTATTTTAATCATTCTTAGTAAGGCCACTTGTTTCTTTCAAGAGGAGATACGTACATGCTTCTTGACACCTAAACCATGATTTACCATGTCCTATTTATCTTATCAAGACACATCATGCCTACTTGTCTCTTAAAAGACTCATATTCAGCCATTTGATAACCATACTGTTCTTGAAAACAATTTTTATTTAGAAATAACCTTTTCGAATTATGTTCTCTACACAAGTTTTGAGTATTCGAAAATGTTTAGTAACTGTATAAAATTTTTATTCCTAAAATAGAAAATTTTTGGTATGACAATCAAATTTTTTTGTGATTTAGAATTTTTTTAAAATTTTTTAACAATTTTATTACATTTTTCTTTTTTTTCTTTTGTCATTTTCCCTTCATCTAGAAATCTACCGAGCCCCAACAAGGTCAAACCTCGCCCAATCACTAGGAGACTGGCCTTGCCATGGTCGGGCGACACCGACATCGCGATGGCTGAGGGAGGTCGAGCCTCACTGGAGGCTAGGTCAAGCTCCAATGAGGTCACTAGCCATCGACGAGGCCAACGACCAACTAGAGAAAAAGAATAAAAAAAAAAAATGATTGATTCTATAATTGTTTCTAAAACAAAGAAGTAATTTTTTTTTTTTACTTCTTAATTTTGTTCCAAATCTATTTACGGAAACAAAAATATTACTAAACGCATTTCTTTTCTTTATTTTTTTGTTCCAAGGAACAAAAGAATAGAATTAGGCACTCTTTGGCACATTACCAAATAAGCCATAAATCTACATTCTCACATGTTTTGTGACATTTAAAAACTAAGGTATCATCACCAACTCTTTCCTCACATGGCTAAACATGTGCCTCCCTTAGACCCAAGCCTTAACCATAAACATGACACATACCCTTAAGTCATCATCAACATTCCATGCCAATCTCTTCACAATTGTTCATATAACATGTTTAACTATGCTACATGTAATTGGGAGGAAAGAACCAATGTGTATCTAAACTTATTACCCAAACAAACTCTCCATTAACCTTTGAGGAATGTTAGACTCAAAGTCTACCCAAACGTATTATACTATTTTCCACTTTTAGAAGCAAACTCTTCTTTTGTTCCTAATTCTTACGAGTTAGGAGAGGGTCACGACCATTGACTATACAAATTTGTTCGTTAACATTTTAGATTTAGTTGGTTATTGTGTGACTTTATTGAATAGTTGTGAGTTGATAGATTGTGATGTTTTAATTTCTTTTAATAAATGTTTACACATCTAACATGTGTTTGAGTTATTTTTTAAGATATGGTAACATGTTGAATGTAGAAAGAATGAGTTTGAAAGTAAAAAGAATGAGTCCGAATCTGTCCACTTGTTGAATTTGTTTATTTGTAAATCCATTCATTTGTTAAATCTATGTATTTATGAATTAGTCCATTTTTGAATATGTCCATTTGATGAGTCTATTCATTTGTTGAATCTGTTCGATAGTTCTAATAAATTTTACTAAATCTAAATTTGCTCATCGGTTTTACTAGATTTTAACTAAATCGAAATTTATTTATTCATTATACTAGATTTTTAATGAGTCAAAATTCATTCATTAGATCTACCGGATTTTATTAAATCATAATATGTTCATCAGTTCTATCAAATTTTACTAAGTCATCATATGTTCATTTGCTTAACCAGATTTTATTGAGTCTAAATTTGTTCATTCATTCTACTAGATTTTACTAAGTCGGAATATGTTCAAACATTTTATCAAGTTTTTACTAAGCCTAAATTTGTTCATTCGTTCCACCAAATTTTACTAAGCCTATATCTATCTATTTGTTCAACTAGATTATATTAAATCTAGATATGTTCACTTGTACAATCAAATTTTATTGAGTCTAAATATGTTTATTTGCACGACTAGAATTTATTGACTGTGGACATGTTCTTTGGTCCAATCAGATTTTACTAAGTTTGAACATATTCACTCGTCCGATCAATTTTACTAAGTTTGCACAAGTTCATTTGTTCATTAATTTTTGCTAAGTCTAGGCATGTTCCATTATTCAATCAAATTTTATTAGTGTGAACATGTTCAATTGTTCGATTAATTTTTGCTAAGTCAGAATGTATTCACTAGTTCTACTAGATTTTACTGAGTCTAAATAATGTCCATAAATTCTACCAGATATTTCTAAGTCTATACATATCTACTTGTTTACCCAAATTTTATTCGATCTGAATATATTTACTTTCTCGATTTGATTTGCATTCCGGATATGATTTTCTTAAAGAATCCGATTACGTACTAATGAGATTTATGTTCTGAGTATGATTATGAGTTACTTCTTACCCAACTATGTGACTAGTACATTTCATTGCTTTGGGAACATGTGATGAAGTAAGAAGATGAATATGAGTTTTGGAATGCATGCAAAAGTTTACTTATCTTTGTAAAATATAAGGATAAGCATGCTAATATGAATTGACCATTAGAATGAATGATAAGGAAAGAGGTAAGGTAAGCTATAATCATCATCCTCGACTTATGTAATTATGAAAATGATAAGGTGATGATATGCATGAAAAGTGGTTATGCCCTGGATGTTGACTGTTGTAATGAGTGTTTACTTCATAGTTGGTGCAAGAAAGATCAATGTTAACATGTGCATTGTGCATAAGAACAACATAATTCCGTCACCCATAAATTACAAGATGACGATGCCTTGGAGTTGAGATACTCCATAGGTTGGGATGCCTCAGGAGTCAAGATATCCCATGAGTCGGGATGCCCCAAGAGTGTTCGGAATGATAAATTAAAATGAATATAATGCATGTTCATGTGTATGTGTAGAATCATATGATGTTTAAACGGTTATCTTACATCAGAACATATTATGCCATATGCATGAGTCTAGATTGAAATATTGTGGAGTGATGAATTCTATGGCATACCAAAATGATAAAGGTAAAGCATTAATCATGTTCTTTGCATGCTTTGTGGTTTGTTATGTACTCATGCTATCGTTAGTACCAAATTCAATAGTAAGGTGATTTTCTAACTTAAACCTAGAAATTTCGTTTATTAGGTTTCGGCTCATCTCTTGTTTTTCAGTTTATATAATATCCTCAGAATATGATGATGGAATGAGTGAAATGATGCCTAAGACCATCAATCCGTGAGTTGGATGGTGGCTCACTTATAGGATAGTGTGGAGTAGAGACGCTAGTAGGCTCGACCCTTTTCCATTTTGTATTTGCTTGAATGATGTGTTAAAATTGCAACACTGGTGTTTATATAAATGAAAATCATATTTATGTTTAACTCGTGCGATTTTTTGTATAAATTTTTTATTAAGCTTCCGCATGTTATTAATAATTAAAAGATAATATTAGAAAGGACACATGTTGCTCATGACAATCTAGGGCCTCACAATCAGCATGTCCATAATATCAAAAGCATGATTGTTTTCTACATCGTCAATGCGATTGAACAATGAGAGTCTATCTTCGGATTACGGTCGCTCTGTCGCTTCACTTCACTCCACATTCAAATCAAAATCCAAATAATTCAAGAACTAGGGTTTGGAAAACAAATTCGACACAAATAAAGAGGCAAGGTGATGAGTTGTTTTTTTGAAGTCCGTCGGAGATATTTTTTTTTTTTTTTTTTTTGGGATCGGAGGAACCGCCTCACAACGAGTGCTCGGCGTAAACCCCCAAGGAACACTGGCGCAGGGACCCACCTCCCACGATGCTCCGCTTAAGTCGCGCTAATGCGCACGCGGTGACTTGAACCTCTCCCATTCCGCAATTAGAGGGGAAAAGGCCCAAACCAACATGCCCATAGCGGGGTGGGTCCGTCAAAGATAGTTCTAGTCTAATAAAAAGGAAAAAAAAAAAGCAATGTCTCAAAGGAGACTAGAAACAACAAAAATTACTGGTGAAAAGGATTAAAAGTCAGGCAACGGAATTTCAAGGCTGACTCAATTTTTGCTTAGTGCTAAAAACTCTCAATGGAAAGAGCTAAATCAACAGTTTGGGATGGACATCATAGATGAAATCAAAGTTGATTAGGAGAACTTCCGTATAATATCGAGGAAACATTTAATGAACGTAGAAAGAAAAGGAAGCGACTTGAAGTATGGGCCAAGGATCCTCCAATATGTTATTATTCGTAAAAGATAAAGACAGGCGACCATTTCTTCATAATGATGAAGATTGTTCAAGTGCCTTAAAAACGTATCGAGATGAGCGACAGAATTCACGGAAGATCGAGTTCTTCCTGCCATAATTTATTTTAGTTTTCAGTAAAATTTACGGACTCACTTGAACTGGTTTCATTTTTTCTTGATATTCTCTATGTTTACCAAGCCAAGTGGAGTGGTAAGTATTATATAGACGTTGTCTAGCCTAGGAGTTCATTACTTTTCATTTTTATTATTGCAGCACTGACACATGGTGACATCTAACGCCTACACATGGACAATCCGCTATCATCCAGTAGTTTCTTCCTCCGAAATGCTGCGACAAATTCTCAAATATTCTGATTGTGTCGATGACCGCATCATGCCCTCTGACCTAAAATTGACATGCAACTCAGCAACCAATTTACACAATTTGACAAATTAAACGAGAAAAGGGAATGTCCTTTTCTGATGAATGACACATAACAAAGAGACATAAAATTACACATAAAATTGATTGCACGTTTCCTCGGTGGTATCTGTAAAAATGGCACATTAAATTAGCACTACATACATGCATTAGTTGAAGGAAACAAAGACCTACAATATCGACCACTCCAAAATAACTTAAGAGCACAAATATCATCAAAACAATGCTCTTCCATCATCTTAAACTGCAATCCTGGTGAATTTCATTCTCTAGAAAGTGATCCTATATTTCGCCACTGTGTAATAAAGATGAGTTCTATTTTGCCCAATTGAATCAATTCTCCCTTCAGTAAAGCCCATGATTCTGCCCAACATCAAATGTATTTTTCCATACATAAGATCGCACACCAAAATGAAGTATCAGTTATAAAAAAAGCCCCCTTGTGTTCTAAGTAGATGCAAGGCACATTAAAATAGAATAAACCCCTTGTTGAGAGAGAATTTCGAAAATTACCACTTTGAATGTGATTTTCAAGGTATGGTTCTTGCACAACGCCCTGGTCAACTGCTAATTCTAGTATTCGCAAGATTGAACTAATTTTCGCTCTCTTGAGTAATATGGACAGAACAATAACACATATTACGAATGGTGAAATCGCTCTAATATCCCAACATTGATCTTTTAAGTTCTAAGTCAATATCAACTCCTCCATTAGCGTATCTTGCTAAGCTCGATGCAATTCATGCCAAGATCAAATCCAGCACAAGCCAGAATCAACAAAGTCAAACGAAAACAAATGAGTTTGAAATTTGGCGTGCAACCCAGTAACCAAATTACACGGTTTAATAGATTAAACGAGAAAAGGAAATGCCCTTTTCTCACCCGATAGACGTGACCCTCCGAGACTTGAAACAGGACCAGCTCGATAGCCACTGGTTCGTCGGTGTCCTTCGAGCTATAGTGACCCTTAGATCCCGACTCCCCTTCTATCTTTTCTACACAGAGAGAGAGAGAGAGAGAGAGAGAGAGAGATTGATGCTCAGTTCAGAAGATGAAGTACTCTGAATTTTCATTTTAAGCTGATTGTAAAAGAAAAGGCGATGCTTCAGAATGTGGTTGGCAGTTGGTGAGAAGCTCGGGTTCATAGGGGTTTTTGGTGTTTCGATTGAAGGTCACAGGATAAGCAAGTTGTTTGTCAAATCCTATATAACCTCTGATTCATGTGTATAAGTACAACACAAATTAACTGAAACACATGTATTTCAGACTAACAATTCAATTGTCATCTTTCCTAGTTCGTTTTAAAATCTGTCCTTGAGAAATTTAAAGTTTAAAGCTCTTTTCGTATGGAATTAATCAAAAGCAATGTGTGTGTGTATATATATATGTATATTTATGTATATGTATGCTTCTTCGTCAAAATTCTAAATCTTGTTTTGAAGACTAATAAAAGATAGATAGGAGGGAATTCCTTCTAATCAGAGAGATAGCAAAGAATAATATTCTTTGTCTTTATTCGTATTCAAACGTCCGCTAGAAATCCCACAAGGAAAATGAAGTCAAGATCGTCTTGCAAGACGAAGGAAAAGAGTTTGTGTATTTGAGAGAATCCTCTCTCAGGGACATGCCAATTTGCCATGCCGAGCAATTATAGAGGGAAGAGAATCCTTGTCGCACGTCTATGAATGTGATTAGCCACGTGGTCCAAACTTTTTGAGTATAAATGGTACATGACTCAAACCACTTGACATATTATATACATACATGCATGCATATACATATACAGACACATACATGCACACAAGAGGTTAATGGAGGCAGATTTGGGACCCATGCTCGGGAATTTTATCTCTTTGTTCTCGAGAGAAAATTTTGGACGAAGGGTTAATGAGGCAAATTTGGAATTCAAATAAAGGTTGGTAGGGTATGAGATAAGAGAGAGTAAGTGAGAAAAATGTTTTCCCCTATTTTAGAAGACTTTTTTCCAATAATAGAAAATGTTTTCTAAATCCAAAATCTTCTCCAACAACGAAAACATTTCATGGAAGTTGTTTTTCATGACATGAATGAAGCCTAAGGCTTGGTAACCAATATGTTCCCACAAATAATTTATGCTCCGAAATGATTTTTATTTTATTTTATTTTGTTCCCTAAACGAGTTTTCAAGCATTTGAAGGTATTTGGTAACTATCCAAAATTTTTATTTCTGGAATAGAAATCCTTTTGAATGTTCAAATTCTTTTGTGACTTGAAATTTCTTTTAATTTTTTGATAAAATTTTTACATTTTTCTCTTTTTCTTTGTCTTTTTTTTTTTTCCTTGTGAGGAAGAAGAGGAAGAAAAGAAAAGGAAAAAAAAAAAGAGAAAAAAAGAAAATGATTTGGGCTTGATTCTGGAGTTGTTCGCGGAAACAAAGAAATGATTTTTTTTTTTCACTTTTTGATTCCATTCCAAATCTACTCCTGAAAACAAAAAAAAATTACCAAACGGATTTATGTTCTTTTTCTGTTCTAAAAACAAAATAACATAATCAAGTACTGTTTAGTACGTTACTAAGTCGGCTCTTATTTGCCATAGAGTCCAACTCTTCCTAGTCCTAGAAACTCTTGATTAAAATAATAACCCCTGGGTGATTAATATATTTATATAAAAAAAAAAAAAAAAGAATCCTTGATTCAGTACTCGTCTCCCATGTTAAAAAAAAAAAATATGAGAATCTCTCTTCTTGAGAGATAATAAGGTATCTGAGTCCAAGTCAGCATGGAGCCTCGGTGGACAATTTTGGCATTGTCCAAACTATAATTTATACTAATAACAATATTGTCGATAGACTTGTCAAAATTAGTCATAAACCCATTTTTAAACCAATATTAAATGAGCCGAGTCATTATATGGATTAGTTATATTTAGGGTATGAATGGGACTCAAATGACAAAACCCTAAAAATATATGGATGTTAAATGGGGGACTCAAGTCACCTTTGTAACTCTCTCTCTTCACCATTTATGAGAAAATAATAAAGTCCAAAGAAGTCTATGTGGGCTCAAAAGATGAGCTTGACTTTACCTATATTAAAAATATCAAGAAGGCTTCTTCTTTTTTCCTTATTATTTTTATTTTTATTAATCTTGTTAGTTTTGTCTATTAGTTATTGGGGGTATGCCTCTCATTGGTTGCATTTAGTGTTGTTATTTTCATATAATATTCTAATCTTAGTTCTATTTGTCATTGCAATCCATGGTCAGCATGAATCATCTTCACCAATATATTGCATTCCATTTAACTAATCGTCGCCCTTTTGCTCGAGTCGCCCACGCCCCATGAATTCTAATCTTGTGTCGGCAAAAGACATCAAAATCTGCTTTGGCGTGAGCTTGTGAGAACTCAGAATTCTATGTTGATTTGAATATTTCAAGTATTAATCACCCCAAAGTGACAAACAGATAAAACAACCAAATATAACCACAGTTATCACTTTGGCTTGTGATTCCTTCTTGTGTTCTAGGCAAATCTTATTCTTTTCCCGTTCGTTTAGTTGATCTGTCTGTCGTAGACAATCTGAAGAGGGCAAGAACATGCTGCTTTTGAAATTCTCTGAATCTTAATTCGACGACCTTATAACTACTGATGGGCGAAGTTATAGGACGGACGTGCCCACGTGTCTTCATGATCCAAGCCATGCAAACATGCTGTTTCATGGACCATATCGAAGATTTTGGGTTGCTTAATTGGGTCTGCACACACCTAAGTAACGGCACGCATTTGGTCGGCTGTGAAATCAAGGGAAAGAACGAACTGTTCAAGATGAGTCTACTCCTATGTGCCTACCACTATCGATCACTATAAATCACTCGCGATTTGTTGTGTCTATGTCATGTTGATACTGCTTCCGATTGAAAAGAAGAAAGAGAGACTAGAAGCATGGTAGTTTAAAAACATAAAAACTTTGAAGCAGCATAAAAGTACATCAGATTGCTCAGCAAGCTATATAGCAGAAAACATCAGATAGTTAAAGTGAACCATCCTCCGGAGAAGCAAGCTCAGCATATACTGCACTCATGCTATAACCTATTGTGGTTTCGATCTGGTCTTCCATCCGAGCTTCCCAAGAACGTCACATGAAAAGATAAGAATAATTTCTGAACACGCCCATCCCGTCCATCCGAGCTTCCCATGAACGCCGCATGGAACGATAAGAAGAAATTCTGAACACGTCCAGCCGAGCAGCCCAGGAAAGCCGCATGGAAAGGTAGGAAGAGAATCAGACATAAGCAGAAGATGGTTCCCTTTGCTGCGTGCATCGTTGGTAGCTTGGGAAAATCAAAGAAAGTGGCGGTTTATTGAGTAGAGGACTGGCCAGTAACGAGGAAGTGATTTGTATCAGGTGTGTTAATCATGAGTAGTCCTAATTTATAGGAGAATCGGACCATTTCTTTATTATTTAGATGAGCACATAAACCAATGGAGCATTTAATCGTGGCCATCATCAGAAATTTATTAACTTACTAGGATTAATTTCCTTTTGAATAAATATAAAGTTCAATTGTTGACCAGCCACCAACCTATGATGGCTTTTGTCCGTTTAGGTGGCAATCATCTACGATATTTTTCATCACCCAAAGATATTCATTTAGAGGCTTATTGGGCTTAACAAGACTAAACACCCTGTCCTCGCCTCTCATCACCATCTTTCTCCCTTTGCTTGTTCCGTAGGTCGCGGCACGGGATCGGCACCAAGCCACCTGTCACCACTGCCGCGACATGCAAGGCCGCCACAAATGAAACCCTACCCCTCTCTCTCTCATGCACTTGGCACAAACAACTCGTGGATGCTGTTGGCATTGTCATTAATGAGCAAATCAGAGGGAGAGAGACGCACACATACATATGGCATACACATAGCATAGATATTGTTTGAAATACCCCGCGTGGATTGACTATAGAATTTATATGCATTTTATATACATATGATGTCCCTCCATTAGGGTGATCAGTTATCTGTCTGATCCAGTCCCAATCCAAAATCGGGATCCAAATCAAAGGGACCAATTTCCATTTTCCAAAATCGAGGACTGAACTGCACCAACCGGCATGATCCGGTCCAATGGAACTGTTCAAATAAGAGAATGCCTTGAAATTTATGAGAGATGAAGGTGACCTAAAGAAAGTGAAAGATCGAAAGAGTAGAGAAGACGTGCGTGAAAGATTTTAAAAAAAAAAAAAAAAATCAGTCTGAGCATTCCAATTGCCCCCTTTGGCACTCTAGGAAATCGGACCCAACCATCTAGTTCGGTCTGATCCGGGCGTTTCCTGGTTTAGTCAATCCGTCTTACTCACCCATACCCTTCACCTATCAACTTAAGCTTGTTAGGTTGGATTGTCAAATATGGTATCAAAATCGGTTCTATTCTAGTTTATTTCATGCATGTGTCCACCCCATTCGTCAAATTGTCACATCCACCCAAGCATTTCAAAGATATTTTCTTCAACTCCAATTGACTTCTTTTACGTTAAGGGAATATTAGAAATATATACTTTTTTTATTAGGAGATTTTGTACATATTCCTTAATTTCGCATATCTCTTAGGATTATGCATTGTCTTCTTTTGATTGTGGATATTTTTAATTGACCCTATTTGATTGTCATTGATTTTGTAATTTTTTGTCATTTTACTAATAAGCGTATAAATATATTAATGTATTCTTTTTCTATTTCACAATTCTCTTTTTCACTTGATATGGATCCGATATGATGACAGCTCAACAATAGTTTCTGGGCTCAATTGAGAATGGTTTCTAATTTGAGATAGAGAGAGCTATTCTTGTACGAGCTACCTAACTCCAATTAATCTAACTTTAAGTGCTAAACTGTAAATTGACGTACAAATATTTGTTTTACGTGATTAATTGGATTTTGTAACAATCAATTATACGATTCCGCACTTAGAGATAGATTACTGGAGTTAGGTATCTCCTACTAGGGTAGGATCACCTATGAGATTCTTTTAATCAACTGTAGAAGCCCTTCTCTCTCTCTCTCTCTCTCGATAAAATACTAGGTACACGCATACACGACCAAGTTTTAAAAGAAAGGAATATAAGAAGCAAAGAAAAATCACATACGGCAGATCTCTCAAGGATCTTGCTGTTTTCCATGGCAATCTCTTTCGTTCCCGTCCCTAATGAGACGGAAAGGTTTCATTGACCACATGAGAATGTCCACGGGGTCCCTCTCCACAATATAATACATCCTTAACCTTATTTACCTTTTTTATGCAACTGGCATCCTTTGGAGACTCATAAAGAAATTGAGAAAAGCAACGGGGAATTGAACAAGAGTGCTTTGGCTGGAGATCACCGATTCTCGATGTTGGAGAATCTCAAAAAGATATTCCGGTGGACTATGATAATGCAACTCTTCACCACGTCAACTCCAGTAGCGACCATGCATGTGACATTTTATGTGAAGGACCTCTTTCCTATCGTGTGAAAAAAATGGTAGAAAGAGTTTTTATACTCTACTTTTTATGCAACTCGACTCTGCTTACTTTAAACACGGATAATTAAGTTTCTTAAAGTTAATTAATCATTGAGATCAATAGTGTTAAAAGTGACTTGGATAGAAAAAAGATTGCATAATGCAAACCTACATACCATATAGAAATCATAGCAAGCACCACAAGCCCAACGGATTGATATTATCCACTGTTTAATTAGCAGTCATTCGCATTTTCAACTTGCTATCCTTGTTTTTTATCATACACGTTAGTTTTTGGTAAAAAGTATCATGTTATCATATAATGTAGTAATTCTCTATCCAACTTTGCTCTCACTAATTAAATAATGTTAGGACGCAAACGCAGTCATCCAAAAAATGACTAGCGGAATCACATGATAGAGAATCAAGTTAGCGAGTCACAACAGAAGTTCATGCACTCTCAACTTTAATAGTCCATAATCTTTTAATTGAATGGAGACATGTGAATAAAAAGACACCACAACTTATTGCTCGGGGAACTGTTTTAACGGTATTTCGACTATAAAATCCAATTTTGACCTATTTATTTCTCTCAAGTAAAATATGCTTATCGTTTTGTTTCAGTGTATTTATTCCTTGATTCCATATTTAGTCCTTATTGTTAAGATTTGTTACTTTTAATGTATGTGTGCATTTTATTTTTTGTAGAATAACTATTTCTTTCTGCACTCAATTAAAAAGTTTGAGATTTTCACTTCTTTTCCACTCTAGGGAGTATATATAACCGTGCCTCGTGGTCCTAAGTTTGCGCAATGACGGTGGGATTGAAGAAGCCCGTAGTGGGTGTCCGCCATGCGAAACCCTAGCGACAGAGTTTTGGTGCTCCTTGTCGCATTCACCCAACCAAGGAGAACAGCAGAAAAAAAATAATCCACATGATCGAATGATACATGACTTTTGGGATTGTTTCCACAAGGTACAAGTTAGAATCCACCTCCATTCCCTTTATGTCGATCGATTGGAACTGTCATGATGTTGATTGAGAAAGGGATGGTGCCCAGTTTAGGAAGGTTTATAATATGATTAAAGGGGGGAGCATCCAAGGGGAATATCCATGAACTACCTGGCCAGTTATGTAGACCAAAGGGTGTTTTCATCAATGAGGGCTGTCCTAAGTAGTCTCCCAGTGGAGCGCAGTGGAGCGCCTAGCAAACTGAATTCCTTATTTTTACTTGCCAATGCCCGCAAACCTCACTCCTCCTTGTTGATAGAGAATATTTTTCTTCCTTTCTATTAGGGATTATCAACGATTTTACACTAAAGATATGCTAAACGTTGACAACACCTCTCTTCAAATCATCCCTACATCAGGCGTTCCATGAAGGGTCATTAAATGTGTGATTGGAACTATCATGATGTTGATTGAGAAAGAGAAGGTACCTTGCTAAAGGGGAGCCTCCATAAGTCAACTCTGATGTATTGCTTGAAAGTACAATGTCCTTAAAATTTATGAATATTATCAGCCACAACTTTTACTGTTGCTCTTGGCGGTGGCACAACTAATGGTTTGATCTTCATTAAAATATGTCGCTATTAAAGAGTGAAAATATGAATGGTTTGGATTCTTTTTTCTTTTCTTGTGACACAGGGTTAAACCCAACATAAATTAATCAATAAAATATTAGGAACAGTTAGGGTAGACACCTCAGCAATACACAATCCATTTCACGAGCAATATGTGTCGCTCGCGGCCCATTTTTAAGAAAAGCCACAAGTGCCTTACTTTTCCTATGGTTTCTATCTCTTCTTCACGACTCTTCCTTCTTCACCATTTCTTTCTTCCTTTTCTTTTTGCCTTCTGTAGCCATGGACGATGCTTGATTGCAGTGGCCGGCCATGGACAAACTGCTCACGAGCATGCCAACTTTCATCCATGGCCATCGTCAGCATCGTTTGGGCAAGCTATCGATCCCTGGGTATCCATCTTTCCCATTTAGCCATGGACGATGCTCGCAGCTAGCCATGGATGACTAGCTCACAAGCGACATCGATACTCATCACAAGTTGTCCACCGCACCCAAACCTCACCAAATCCAACGATTGTCGCCTCCCAAAACCTTGCCAAATTCGGCGAAGGCATAGCGATGAGAGTCCAGCCCTCGCCAAATCCAACTAAAGCGACCTTCATCAGCCCTCACTTGTGGCCGATTGCCAGTCACAGGCCAAAGGGAAGAAACCAAAAAAAAAAAAAAAAAGACAGAGAGAAACGTTGAAGAAGAGAGAGGGGACTCACAGCCTTTCTTAAAAGTGGGCCACGAGCGACATTTGCCGCTCACAAAATGAACCAGTGTATAGCCACCTCTGCTACACTCAATATTTTCTTTAGATTAATCAATGACATCGCTGAGGAAGTCACGTTATCAGACCAAGTGAGCGGCTTCCGCCTGTGGATGAACCACTTATTTAGGAGAGAGCTCTACTCGGGATGGGAAGCGGCCACCCGTAATGGTACAGGAATTGCAGCATTTGGTTTTATTAAAAACACCACAAAGAATATGTCTTGTCAAAAGTATTGATGGTGTTACTCACCAAGATACTCATCAAGCATGCATTTATTTTGCAGAAAACAATTTTTGAAAAAATATTTTCTACATTTTTTGACGTTTGATTCATTTAGGATGCATGTATAATAACATTTCTTTTCCCATGAATAATTTTTATTCGAAAATAATTATTTTTTATTTATATTCTCTGGACAAGTTTTTGAGCAAAAAAAAAAGTATTTAATAACGTTACAAAAATTTTATTCTTAGAATAAAAATGAGTTTGATCTAACCTTTAAATTTTTTTGTAACTTGGAATTTCTTTTAATTTTTATTCATTTTATTACATTTTTTTCTTTTTTACTTTCTTTTTTCCCTTTTTTTTTTTTCTTCTTCCTCTACCGGCGAAGGTTGAGCTTCACGGTGGTTGGGGAAGCTCAGCCTCACACAGCCAAGGCGAGGCTCCAATGACCAACTAGAGGAACAAGAGAGGAGGAAGAGAAAAGGAAAGATAGAAAAGGAGGAAAAAAAAAATTTGTTTGAGCTTGATTTTTGAGTTGTTCTGGGGAACAAAAGAATAATTTTTTTCTACTTCTTGATTCTATTCCAAATCTATTATCGGAAAAATAACATACACCAACATCTATTTCGACGAATAAAAAACAAAAAAGCAGAGAAACAAAAGCATTGTCAAATGCGCCCTCGAGAAAAAATAAGCCAATACAAAATGATTTCCTAATCAATGAACACGATTTTCCTACCAAAACTTAACTATTGGATAATTTCCCCTTTGAAAGATTTAAAAAATTTCCAAAATATTTTCCTAGTCTTTGGGTCCTTGATTAATGAGACTTTTTGTCTTATAAATTTTTTTAAACAATTGATATTTTAAATTTTTATTTTATTAAAAACCGAATTTTTTTATTGTTACTTTTTACTTTTCTTTACTTTTCTTTCTTTTTATTTTCTTTTCTTTTTTTCTTCTCTTCTCTTTTATTTCTTTTCCCTTCTCCTTCTTCTTCCGTCGACCATGTGCCTTAGTGACGGCCGGCGGCCTAGTGAGCTTGAGGCTGCCGATCCAAGCGAACCCAAGCTCCTTGTTGATCAAGGCCACCAAGCTCAAGGCTCACCAAATCCAAGGAAGCTTGTGGCTTGGCCAAGACCGGCGAGCTTCAGCTCACTTGTGGCCATCGCTAATCAATCGCGACGAAGGAAGTCGAAAAAAGAAAAGCAAAGAAATAAAAAGAAAATAATAAAAATTCAATTTAAAAATATAAAATAAAATAAAATAAAAAAAGGTAAATAATTGAAAATTTTATTTTTTAAAGAAAAATTTAAAAATTATTTAAAATTCAAAAAAAAAATTGCTTGAAATAAAGTCATGTGATTGAAATCATTTTCCAATAAGGTCTAAACATCCAAAAATATTTTTAGTCGTATATCACCTAATAAAAAGCCAACCATATTTCAAAAAAAGGCTTTTCAATGAAGTTTTTTCTTTTATCATTGAGTTTTTCGCGAAATAAACGGGCCTTAAGAGAATATATTAAAGCAAAGCCCCCAAGGCTTCTCTCTAGAGCGTTGGAGGGGCTATCCTCACCTCTGAAATCAATTTTCTGTCTCCATCCTCAACCAATCCATAATTCGGGGGTCAAATAAATTAAAAACCCGGCTCAAAACTATGAGTTTTCATCTACGAACAACTCAAGCTTGATCTATCCAACAATCAAACCAAAGTAGAGGATCTATAATCTACGTCGAAGGCCAAAACCCTAAATTGAGAACTACTCAATTAGTGGAACATGAAAAGATTTAAGAGCAAAATTGAAAGGTGTATGACTAGATTAGCCAAAGTACAATAGATTTAGGATTTTTTAGATAATTTTTCCCTAGATTCATGCACCCCCAACTTTGATAATCCATAAACATTTAATTGAATGGAGATATGTGGATAAAAAGACACCGAAGCTTGTTGCTTGGGGAACTCTTCATTGAGAAAAATAAATTACATATTGGAGGAAAAATACGAAATACTGTTTATTGTAATTTAAAATTAATAATTATAAAAAATCGATAACAAAAAATAAATAACAACTAAGTCTAGTGACAATTTTGGTGATTGATTGGATATACAACGGTTCCCTTCTCCTTGTCACCTTCACCCAACCAAAGAGAAAAGCAGAAAAAACAATCCAGATAAATATTATTTGCTTGTCCACGAGGTGCCAATTAGAACCCACCTCGATTCCCTTACGTAGGTCGTTACTTCAATCGACTGGGATGTTATGATGTCTAGGGTTTTTGTTTTCTGCTTCTTTTTTGTGGCAAATTCGGGTTAGATCACTTAGACATAGTTAAACCTGGATTAGACAAACCAACTTAAATACTGAGAAAGAGACGTTAGTGCATCAAAGGCTTAGTGGCATCACTTTCGTCTTACAAAGGTAAGAGTCCTAACAAAAATTAAATAATAATTTCTCTCCTCATGAAATTAGCTAGGAAACGACGCGAGTCTCAGTCAGCATAGAGCCTCACTGGATAATCTTGATTCGCCCCGTACAATGCAACGCCACTTTCCTTTCGACCATCCTCCTGAGTCATCCAAAGGCCGCTTTCTATGGCCTTTGGAAGAGATGATCAAACCGGGGCCATGACCGGATCACTCTGTCTTCATTCTATATTTGAAGATGTAGCCATATGGAAATTTGAAGTCACCTTTTTTTGGAAAGTTTTTTTTATATCTTTATAACACCATATGTAAATAATTTAAAGATTACAAATTAGGCGACGACACAAATTGAAAAGTTGGCAAAATTAGGTACATTAAACCATAAAAAGTTGAATATATAACTTCACATCTTGTTAGAGATTGACACATAATTAATACTCAACAAAAAGTTTTAAAGTCCACCATCAGCAATATTATTTGAATATGAATTATAAATAATATAATGTAGGTACTGTTGACCGTTTCAGATCTTGAAATGCTTTTATTATAAAAAAAAATTCTATATTTGAAGATAAAGAAAAATGAAAGAAAATAGGTTTTTAAAGTCCACCCAACAATTGATGTGACGCTGGCATACGATTCCAGCCAAGTTGTGTTCGATCTTAATTGGGCTTTGATGGGTTAGTGGTCTAGTCCGATCAGTTCACCTGAAGATCTTATAAAATATGCTGGGAAATTCGTTGAATAAGTTTTAAATTTATTATATAACGGCCAATTCAGTTATAGATTTTTCGATTGAATCAAAATAGTCATTTTGATCAATTTTAACAAGAAATCACTGACATAGACACCCGTTGTTCTACATGGCATAATCGGCGTTGATGTTACTAAGTTTTCTAATTTTTTATAATTTTTTACTTTTTCATGTTTATTCTTTTCTTTTTTACTTTTTTTCCTTATTTCTCCTTATACATCGCTAGGCTTTGGCAATGGCCAGTGGAGGTCACCAATCGCTAGCGAGGAGCAGGACACCCTTTTCGATGCCTGATGATAGGTGGAGGGAAATAAGGGGAAAAAAAGATGAAAGAAAAATAAGAAAAAATATAAAATTTTAAAATTTTAAAATATATATGAAAAAATCATCCACATCGGTAACAGTCGTGCCAAGTTGAATGGTTAGCACTAACTAGACTGTTACGTTAGCGACTTTTGATCAAAATTAGCTAGAAAAACTATTTTGACAATTTATTAAAATGTTTATGACTAATTGACAAATCGTCGAATGGTTTAGGACTAAAGTTGGCATAATTGAAAATTTTAAAATTGAACTAACCGCCTTATAATAGGTTTAGAATTCTTTGAATGATTATCCCAAAATATGTATAAACAATGGAAAGGGTATGCGCTCGAGTTCTCAAACTACTTGTCTGAGACTAGCTGATCTAAAGAGTTCAAACGCACTAAATTCAAATCTATCAGTTTGGACAAAATTTTCAGATACCCAATCACACAAAGCAACTCCCGACGTGACAAGATCATATGTGCACAACTAGCATTTACTCAAACCCTACCGTGAGTAAAATAAAATGCGTCTTATCGTAACTAATTAAGAAAAAACTAGCGAAAGTGTTTTTTAATGGTTTTCTAGTTTCCATTACAATTTAAGCTGAAAGATGAAAATTTGTCGAAAACTGAAAGAAGATCCTTACTGATTAAAATAAGGTGGACATTTTAAAAAGGCGAAGAGCCCAAAAAGCCGATTGACGGATGGACCTTATTGCTCCGAGAACGAGTTTTTTCAAGCAAGCATTATTTATCTTTGGAAAATTGTATTGAAAGTTATAAAATTATTATAAAAGTACAATTAAGACTTAAAACTTACAAAAAGTGCAATCATATCCTAAAATTTGTCAAATTAGTGCAATCAAATCATTCCATTAACTCCGTCCAACTTGATTGATAGAAAATACTAACGTGGCTTTTTTATTCTTTCTCTATCCTACATGGCAACGACATGGCTAAAACAACGTCATTTTAATCCAAACTAAATTTTTAACACTAATTTTATTAAAATTAAAATTAAATTAAATTAATCAAATAAATAAATAAATAAATAAAGGGAAAAGGGGTGGAGCACCATCACCGAGAAGGGCCCACAAGGGTAAGGGTGGTTGGTGGAGGTTTCAGGCTTTGGCCAATGGCTGGTGACCCTTGCCCGATCTGAGTTCCGTGACCCTTGATGGCCAAAATTAAGGGAGAAAAAAAGAAAATAACAATTTGTTTTTAAAAAATAATAATAATAAAAGAATAAAATTTGTTTAAAAATCTAAAAATGTTATTAAAAATTGTCAACATATCAATAGATTATTCATTTAAGGTACGTGAATTACCCAATCACATTTTATACATTTTACAAGTGATCGAAAGGTCATTTCCTTGGAACTCATCTCTAGTCGTGTGATCTTTTGTGAACAAATGTTCAAAAGAATCAAAACCTATAGGGCCCGTTTGGTTCGGCTTTCGGGGAATGCCTTTGGCCAAATGCAAATATCTTTAGGCTAAAGGGGTTTTCGAGAATCTTTCGGATGTTTGGCAAATTACGCATTAAAAGTGGGCATTGTGTGAAAATAACGTTTGGCAAAACTTATTACAAATGGGCTTTTGCTTTTTATTTTATTTTATTTTTTAAATATGAAAATCAAATCCGGCGGCCGACGGCCAGATCAAGCGACGCCATCGCCGCGACCTCAGGTGCCTGGAGGCGCAGAGGCCAGATCTAGCCTCCGGACCGCTAGATCTAACGGCCTGAGGTCACGCCGGCTAGCCAGATCTGGCGGCCTGAGGTCACCCGGCGGACCTCAAGCGGCGGCGGCGCGACCTCAAGCGCCCGAGGTCCGCGTGACCTCGGCCGTGTGACCCGTTGCCGGGCGGCTGGGCGCGCGGACCTCAAGCGCCCCGAGGTCCGCGCGACCTCGGGCGACGCCGCCGGTCGCACGTCGCGCCACCCACGGTGGTCACCTTGGCGCGCGACCCTCGGGCCGGCGGCGGTGATGGTGGTCGTCGGCCCGATGGCCGGGAAGAAGAAGAAGATGATGAATAGTAGGCATGGCATTTCCCAAATGCACGTATATACAATTGTAGCCTCCCTTAGAAAGTCTCTTACTCTTGCGGCAGCCACATTAACAGGGAGGAAGTTGGGATTCATTCACTCCGTCAAAAGAAATTGCTCGCGATTATCAAGCAATCGATCGCTTACATGAAACTTGCTTCGCGTATGATAAAATAGTTTAAATCATCATTTCAATGTGTTAACATGAAACTTGTCAGTGGGGTTCGGATGGCAAATTGTCGAATAGAGATTGGTCGCATTAGGGTACGACGCATTGGCTGAGAAGGTATCTTTGCACGCCCGTGGACTAAGAAATACTAGCAGAACCCGATGCAAAAATAGCTCGTTCGGCCTTTTTTCCCACAGCTACAGGTTCTAGTTTTGCGAAAAGAGATCCACTTAGACATGGACCGACAAGGACTACAACATAATTGTGTGAGAAACAATGAAAAAAGGTGACACTAAAACAAAGTCTTCCCAAGCAAAACCAATACATTAAAACACCTGTTCCCGAGCAAAAATGAAGGCAATATCCTAATTTAGGACTTCAACATATAAAGGGAAGGCGAGCAGACTTCTTAGAATCTAAGAACTTAGCCGGTGATATTCTGGGACTTGTTAAGGATAACACCTTCGTATTTAACCTGGAACCACTTCATGGCGTCCTCCTTGGTGACCCTGTGCTGGATCCCAACACGGGACTTGCACCTCCGACGACGGCCAACTCTATAACCAGGTCGTTCCAGCACAACATAGAAGTCCATACCATAAATACCGGTCGAAGGGTCATACCTAGGAAAGGAGGAAACACGGATGTTCAGCAAGCAATGATGAAATAGATTATTATGGAAAGTTGAAGACAGAAAGCAACTGTTGGACCGGTAGTCCTGATGTAAAAGCAGCTACTGATGCTTTCCTTGGCATTTTATTTGAAGAAATTAGAGAGATAAATTAATGCTCGACCAAGTGAAACATGCAAATGTGCTCATCCGACTGTATGAACTGACTGGCCGCCGGCAAACTCAAATTTGACTGTTAAGTTAAGGCTAGTACAAGTACAACTCAGAAGATAGAAGCCTCATGCAAACTCTAATTTACTTTCTCATGTAATGCTGTGTTAAACTCCTTGAGTAAGTGCATGCTGAGATTGTAATAATCACACACTATGAAGCGCTTCAGAGAATGATGAAGACGAAACTTTCCACAAATTCCTAATCGAAATTAGGTGGGTTGGAGTGACTTACTTGATACCAAGATCAATGTGCTCCTGGATACCAAAACCGAAGCAACCGGTGTCACTGAAGTTCCTTCGCAGCAGCTCATATTCCTTAACCTTCAAACCACTCTCCAGAAGCTGCATTGCTTTTTCACCCCTGACAGTCACATAACATGCGATCTTCTCATTACGCCTGATTCCAAAAGAACGAACGGTGTACCTAGCTATAGTATAAAACATCAGATAACAGAAGATGTACATCAGATGACAGATGAATACTCCACATAATCAACAAAACAATAGATAAGGTCCCAACAAAGGACAAGTAGCATACTGCATCTAATGCGTACTGATTTCATATATGGCATGCATGCATTAACATGTGCATACAAGGAAATACAGAGCATCGAAAATTTAGTTAATAATGTGCATTCGCTCTCAAAAAACACAGTTGTCAGACAGCCGCCTCTGAATCTCAAGTAAGAGAGAAGACACCAATAACAAGTGCAACAAAGCAATCTGAAGGAGTTAGGACAGCCAACGCAGTTCAAGTGGTCTCCATTTCAGCACACGCATGCGCATCAGCTTTTTTCTAAGCTCTCAGGCAGTATCAAAGACTTTCTGAATAAATTAACTTCTATTATCAAGCCGTATATTTATAATTAAACTACATGCATATGCACCATCTATCAGGGACATCCACTGCATTACCACTGCTTGGGAAGCAATTCCAAATTCTCTACTTCAGAACCTAATTAGCTATCAACTCATCTCAAAGTCAGGAGCAAAATCTCAACCTTCTCTCTCTCTTTCCAGCAAGTTTCGAAACGGAGAAGAAACTAGGGGACACCATTCAGATAAAAGGGACTCTTAACAAATGTTCTCCTCGCCCAACTTTGAGCGAGTCAGAGTAAAAAGAACCCAACTTTTCCTAATTAATCAAGAGCATTTCAGTAGTTAGAAAAGCTGTTCTTACATGCGTCCCAAAGTCAGTATTTACCTCAAAATCCATTAACTGTTAACGGAGGACAGGACAAGGAAAATAAAAATCTAATGGACTCGGACTTCCTTAACTCCTACAATCCAGATCAGAGACACGAAAACAACCGACGGAGAACCGAATCCAAAGCGAACCCGATAAAGGACCAACCTTTGGAGAAAACAGGGGCCTGGCCGCTGAGCTGCTCCAACACCTGAGCCCCATCAAGTGGCGAAACCGGAATCAGCAACGTACGAAATCAGGATACGATCTTAACCAAAACAGCTAACAGACAGACGGAGAAGATCGCTCCGATGCGCGCGAACGGAAACAGTTTTACCTTGGCGGCTCTGGTGAGGCGATCTCCGCTCTCGCCGACGGAGATGTTGAGGACGAGCTTCTGGACCTTGATTTCCCTCATGGGGTTCGACAGTTTCTGCTCCGACGCCTGCTCCGATTCGGGCATTTTCGAGGGACGCAAAGGAAAGGCGAGAACTTGTTGAGTATCGACCGGACATCCAGAAACGAACGTGATAAACGCGAGGATTGAGAGGGAGAGGGGCTCACCATTGGAACGTCACACCGCGGCGGCAGCGGCAGCAGAAGCGAGGGGCGGCGGTGGCGGCGGGGGAGGTGAGAGCGCTCGAGAGAAGGCCAAGAACCCTAGAGCTCGGGTCTTGCAGGGTTTTTAATGGAGGGGCTCTTGTGGGCTTCGACGGGGATAAGCGGGCTGCGATGACCCATTTAGAGAGGCCCATCTCTTTGGCCCAAGAAAACTAGGTGATGATTTTCTTTGGATTAGCCCCCCTCGTATCCAACAAAGGGAAGAGAGAGAGAGAGCAATTTAGTGAACTTTCCTAGGATCAAATCTCATTTTTAACTCAAAATTATTATACACAACTCTATAAAATGGACAAGACAATCGACGGAGGTTTTCATTTCCAATGACCGGTATGTATCAGTAAATGGATTTAGAATGGTAAAATTCAAAATAATATGAATATTAAATGGATTAACAACTTATTTAGACTCGATTCGCTTCTATAACTCTTCCCACGCTCACTCACTCGGTGCTCTTAACTCAGTTTAGGTATGAGTTTTTGTAGATTTGATTAAATATATAATTATTTTAGTAATATCAATATAATGCGAGTCATTAGATTTATATTATATGGAAATTAGTCAAAATAGGTTACATATGTCAGTTTGGAATAGATCATTTTCATCCTATCCAACCCACCTATTTAATGAATCCAGTTACAAATCCTTGAACTTCTTTTATTTTCATCCTTTGCACTATGTTCTTTAATAATTAATCGATCATTTTGTTCTTTAACATTATAAAATTTGCAAAGCAAATTAAAGTGTTAATGATGAAATGACTCAACTACACAAATTGAGGGTGGATTTGATTCAACTTTGCAAATGGATTTTGGATGTAATGCAAAGCAGAAAGCCAAAACCCTTTAAAGAAATGCAAATTGTGTATGGTAAAATATCTTTACAAAAGGAATTTGGATTTAAGTAGTGTTGACCCAAAAAAAAAAATAATTTGCAATGGGCTTTGATTGTATTTTTTTATATCTTTTTATTAAAAAAATAACTCAAATCCTTTGCCGGCTACAGCCATCGGTGAGCTAGATTTGGTGCCAACGGTCATCGATTTGGGTGACCTCCATGAAGGTCACGCAACCCAAGCAATGGTCACCTTGGTTGCGCAAGCCTTATCAGCCACTCGTTGTCTTTTTGTCAACTAGATCCGGCCAAGTATGCCTTTCTAGCCTTGTTGGCAGCCCTCACACAAAGAAGATGAACGGTTAGAAGGAGGAGCAAAACCAAAAAATAAAAAAAATAAATTAGTGAGGTTAGTTTGGAAAAAAAAATTAATTTTAGTTTTAACATTCCACAAATATCACTCCACAATGTTGGACTTTCAACATTTCCAATGTCAGCATTTGGTCAAAAGTTATCTTAAAATGCTTGTTAAATGCTCCAATATTTTCCTAAGGGATTGGAAAGGTGAACTAGATATCTTATAAGTTAAATGATTAGAAATATAATTATCGCTTTCTTTTATAAAACCTTTTTAGGGGATTAGGGTGAGGAAGATTTAACTTTAGGTATGGAATTTGATTGTTACACCTTATAAGGAGGTAGAACAAAATGAAAGTAGAAGTTAGAATAAAAATAAAATATGATGGTAAAAAAAAAAAAAAAAAGGAGAGGTGTGCGGACCATCTAGAGAGAGAGAGTAATCCTCGGCCACGTGCCCTTTCGGACAGCCCGCCGCGCAGCACAGTCAGCACACACAGCAACAAATCCGCCAACCTGCGACGGAAGAGTTCGGCGTGGTAATAAAGGAGGGCCTTCCAAATCATTAAAAGAATTCATAGAATAATAAAAAAAAATCAACAAAAGAACTCCAAAATTCAATTTCGAAAAAAAAATAAATAAAATAAATAAAAAAGGAGCATCCTAACATATGAAGACTGTCAAGCAACGTCAAGTGGCAAGATCGAACAACACGCACTTCGAGGCCATCGATAAACGATAAAAACCAAAACTTTCGTCGCGCGATCGATTCGCTGCCTCTCTCTCTCGAGCTCTCGCCCCTCTCCTTCCATTTCCTCTCTCTCCGCCGCTCCTCCGCTCCTCCGCTCGACAGCTCATCCCCCTCTCCATGATGGCGGCGGTTCGCGCCGGCGTTTCCGGCCGGATCCTGGGCCGGGGCTCCGCGGTCGGGGCGAGATCCATGTCGTCGTGGTGGCGGAGCGTGGAGCCGGCGCCCAAGGACCCGATCCTCGGTGTCACCGAGGCCTTCCTCGCCGACCCCAGCCCCGACAAAGTGAACGTCGGCGTTGTAAGCAAAGCGCTCTCTCTCTCTTTAATGCCCGACCGTTTCTTGTTCTTGGGTTTTCCTTTGATGCCTCGTTCCGTTTGGTTCCTGTTCTCGTGCTGGCTCGATCTTTTTTTGTGGGTGATGGGATCAACTGGGATTGCTCATTCGAATGCACCTCCTGCTCTTGCATGTTTTTGAAGGCCGGGAGTGGAATACGATTCTTTTATTGAAATTCGATTGCTTTCTTGCTCCGCAAATATGAAGAGGAAATGGTTCCTTTGTCGATCGTGTTTTACTTTGGCTCTGCCTAGGTAATTTAGCTAGTTGCTGGCACTGCGAAAGCAGGGCTTCGGTAGCCGGCTCTTTGGTGCTTGATTTGGCTTTATTTGATTCGAAATCGTCGAGCTCAGGTGTTTAAGCCTCCTAGGAGCTCAAATTGCATGCGGCGCCACGAGTTTTTGTTTTTTTTTTAATGTGTTGGTGCTATGCCCATTTGATTTGTATTGAATGGCATGACTGTGAAGGGTGCTTACCGTGATGATAATGGGAAGCCGGTTGTTCTTGAGTGCGTTAGAGAAGCGGAGCGGAGAATTGCCGGGAACCAGAACATGTGAGTTCGTCTATTTCCAGTCCTTGTATTATGGAACAAATTAATTTGGGTTCACTTTCGTTATTGGACCATAGTGAAATTTTCACTTAATGTCGTCGCTATGTGTGCTTATTTCTATGGCGAAAATGTGAAAGGGACATTTTCAGCATGTTGTAGCATTATTATGGTGGTCTATCAAACTCACCTTTACTTTCAGCCTCCACTGACCACCTTGATTCCTTTCCCATGGTCTTTATCCTTATTGTTGGGAATCATTTCTGTGTTGGTATCTGAAGATAACCTTACTTTTCAACTTTTTCCACTTGGTCCAGATTCCTGCTCTAAACTATCTACTCTACTGGATCATGTATTTGACGATAAAGTAATTATCACAGTGTTGATGCTGATTAAAAGACACTGGTTTAAGTGATCAAAGCAAAAGGCTATAGAAAAAGTGGACATGTCTAATTATCTTTTTTCTTGCAAAAGTTGTGGCCAATGCCGTTCCAGTGTGTAACTGATGGTGATGAAATATTTTTGAAGTAAATTTTTTGCTTTTCCTTGTTTAACTTTTTGAAATATATTTGTCTTTTTTAGCTGGACCATTGTCAAATAGATTGCTTTCCATAATTAAAATCCTACCGATGCTCATAGTTCCACAAGCTACATGTAGAGTTCATTCGGCAAAGTGTCAGGATTCAGTTTCTGTTCGTAATGTCTAAACATATAGCTCTAATTTGATAAAAAATATTCTTTAGTCAGTGCTAGCAATAATATTTTGAATAAAAGTGAAAAAAAGATTCAAGTTTAAATAAATAAGTGGTGCTTGCCTCTCATTGGTCGAGTTGAACCTGTCACATTGTGAAAAACGGCAGCTTGTTGTGTTAGTTTCAATGGATTTGATGTCTATGTGATATTCAATTAATTAATCTATGGAGACAAGAATGTTTGAAGGTGGTTGTTTGCTGAGAGCGTATATTCTCTTAGTCTTAGACCATTTTCTCTCTGTTTTTCAATTAGAAGCAAGTTTTAACTGAATTTCAGTCAGAACTCCTGAGTCTGCTTAAAATTTTAATTTTCCTCAACGAATTGTCCTTGTTACTATTGAGTAATTGCAAGTTGACTGCACAAACCTACTTGTAGGATTCTTCATTGATTAGATAAAATGAACTCGAGGAGTGGCTGGTTGATTTTTTTCTGGACAGGGAATACCTTCCAATGGGTGGCAGTGTGAAGATGGTGGAGGAAACACTGAAGTTGGCATATGGTGAGGACTCTGAGTTCATCAAAGACAAAAGAATAGCAGCAGTGCAAGCTCTTTCTGGGACAGGTGCATGCCGCCTTTTGCTGACTTCCAGAAGCGCTTTAGTCCTGATTCCCAGATTTATATACCTGTCCCAACCTGGGCTAAGTGAGCTCCCTCCCTCCCTCCCTCCCTCCCTCCCTATCTATCTCCCCCACCCCACCCCACCCCACCCCACCCCACCGCCCCCCTCTCTCTCTCACACTCACATGCAGGCACGCATGTTTTCGCATTTTAAGTTGTGCATTACACTATGACTAACGTGAGCCTTGGTTATTATTGTAATCAGCCACCATAACATCTGGAGAGATGCCCATGTTCCTCAGAGGACTTATCATTACTACCACCCTGAATCTAAGGGTTTAGATTTTGCGGCACTAATGGATGACGTCAAGGTGAGTTTGGGCACATTTTGACTCTCGAAGTGTATTTTTCCAATGATGATGACTCCTTCGTCTCTTGTTGATGATTTTGTCTAATTTTCTTGTTGCTGACGCTTGGTACCTGTTCTCTGGGTTTGCAATGGACGATCATCAGAATGCACCGAATGGTTCCTTCTTTCTACTTCATGCATGTGCTCATAATCCTACTGGGGTGGATCCCTCAGAGGACCAGTGGAGAGAGATTTCTTATCAAATTAAGGTATAGTTTCAGGAAATGCTGACTACAAACATTCACCAATTAGTTCTGTGACTGAAATATGATACAATTTTCAGGTGAAAGGTCATTTTCCTTTCTTTGACATGGCATATCAAGGATTTGCTAGCGGTGATCCAGAAAGAGATGCAAAGGCCATCAGGATCTTTCTTGAGGATGGTCATGCAATTGGAATTGCTCAATCTTATGCAAAGAACATGGGACTGTATGGTCAGAGAGTGGGTTGCCTCAGGTAATTATTCTGTCTAATACTGCAGCTGTTCCACTATTTGTTTGGGGTATTTTGACTATATTGGGTATTGGGATGGAAATTTTGTGCTTGCCTTGCCGTAAGTTTTAGGGCCAATTATTTAGTATTACCTTTCCTACTTGGTAAAAGGAACTCTTCTCGAAACTCTTAACTGAAGCATATTTTCACTGGGACCTTTGCAGATCCCTCTGAAGCAGAGGGAGGAAATGTTTTCAAATGAGATGATGCTTTTGTGCTAGATGAAAACGTGGACATGCATTCTCTTTCCTATCATATCTTCCTCAACATTATCATGGGCATGAAGCGAATGGAGTTTCCTTCAGTTTCTTTATCAAAATTTTGAGCAAAATGTGATTATAATCAAAACGATCTTCCCACAGAAATTGTACAAGCAAGCATCCTCAAGACAATTGATAAGCCAAAATTCAATTGTCATTCATTCTGGAGTGAATAGAAACTCATGCTTTATCTGCTTATTTATGGCTGTCCAGTGTTCTTTGTGAAGATGAAAAACAAGCGATAGCTGTGAAAAGTCAGTTGCAGCAGCTTGCCAGACCCATGTACAGCAATCCACCTGTGCATGGTGCCCTGGTAGTGTCAACTATTCTTGGCGATCCAGAATTGAAGAGTTTGTGGCTCAAGGAAGTTAAGGTAGTTTTTTTTTATTCATATGTGGTAACTCATTCCTTGATAATCCAACAAAGAAGCAATCATTTGTATTGTATCTACTTAAACTGCGTCGGAGTTTTGGCTGATTGGGAGAAGAACTAATTATGGTGCAAAGCTTGTTCTGTTGGCTTTCCTAGTTGGTTGGACCCTTATTGTTTTAGCTGCTTCTCTCATATTCTGAAAATCTGTTGGATATAGAAGTGCCATAAGAAATTAATATGAACATGAATCACCCTCCCCTGTCGAGAAGTAAATTGACATTAACCCTCGTAACTTTTCAGGTAATGGCTGACCGAATAATCGGGATGCGTACTGCCTTGCGAGAAAACATTGAAAAGCTTGGGTCGCCATTATCATGGAAGCACATAACTGAACAGGTATGGTCCAATTTCATTCCATTGGCAATCTTTTTAGCATCAGTTATGCACAATTTCCTGTTCTTGACAGTCTTTTCCCCCAACAGATTGGTATGTTCTGCTACAGTGGGATGACTCCAGAGCAGGTTGATCGGTTGACAAAAGAATATCACATTTACATGACTCGTAATGGCCGTATAAGGTAATAACTCCACCACAAAGGTATCTGGCGAATCGCCTCCTTCTGTAGATCAACTCTTCTCACTTGTGAACCTTTCTTACAGTATGGCAGGTGTAACCACCGGTAACGTTGGATACCTCGCTAATGCCATCAACGAGGTCATGAAATCTTCTTAGTACCTAATCGAGGAGGCATGAAACCTTGAATAAAGCTACTCTCGATTTGCATTTTCCATGAAGTAGGTCGCTGTGTCGTCATGAGGGTCGTGGGATTTTCTTTCAGTTCCCATCTTGTTGCAGCTAGGAAGATGGGCAATAACATGCGCGTGATTTAGAGCGCCCCCTGTTGTTTCTTGACTTGTTCCATTCTTTTCCCCGTGAGAATTGGGGATTGCAACTTTAACAGTTACAGGTGACTTATCAAATAAAATCCATATGTTTCCAACTGTTGCTGGGAATGCTTCTCCCCGGTCAGGTTCAGAGGTCCAAGCTGTGTACTAAAGCATGTGTTTCGCCGGTGTGAAAGCGTACGTGGTAAGGTCTTGGCAAATGATTGTCTACTGCATGCTGTAACTTTGTGTGGGGGATATTTATTCTTGGGTTTGGTGGAATTTGAGCCCGTGATTAGGGGGAAAAATTTATCGACTATTCGTACTTGAAACTAAACATCATTATCTCGTCCAGTTCTCTTATCTCCAAGCGGCATGCTCAATAGGTAAACCGGTTTTATTAACACCGACACTTGTTGTTGGGTTCTTCATAGGATGTTTGGGCTTTTCTGAGATGTCGTGGCATTTAAAAAAAAAAAAAACTTAAAAAATGACCCTTAGGAGAAGACAGGGAGGATCCAAAGTAATGTGGGACCTCGTAAAAAAGGGGAGGGGAAATTTTTTTTTAACTTTGTGTCTTTATTTGACTACCCGCATTTGAAATTAAACGCCATTGTCCCAACCAATTTTCTTATTGCCAACTGCATACCTTGTGTGTAGATCGATTTGATTAACACCGACACTTGTTGTTATGTTTTTCATAAGATATTTTAGATTCCAATTTGTTGGGACATTAAAAAATTTATAACTTTGCCTCTTTATTTGACTAGTTACATCTGAAACTAAATATCACTGTCCCATCCAATTTTCTTATCACCACTTGCGTGCATTGTAGGTGGATTAATTTGATTAACATCAACACTTGTTGTTAGGTTTTTTATAAGATATTTCAGATTCCAATTAGTTGCAACATCAAAAAAAAATTTAAAAAGGACTCTTAGGAGATGATGGGGAGGATCCGAAGTAAAGTGGGACTTGGTAAAAATTGAGAGGGGAAAAAAATAGAAGATCGGGTTATCTCGTGAATTAATTTCTTTCTTTATATTGCAAAATAATCAAACTTAAATTAGTCGAAAGACAATTGTTTCATTTGAAAAACGAAAGTTCTCAAACTCCTTGCGTTGCGCTCTCTTCTTGCCTATTGTTGTTGGACCTGAAGTAAATCCTTCTTTAGACTCTTGTCTCACATATCTTTTTTTTATTTAAGTAAGACATTAGTATATCATTATCAACCTTTTTCTTTACATTTAATAAAGTAGAAAAGTAGGAGTTCGTCGATATCAAAACATCTATTAATGAAAAAGAAAAATGTGGTGATTGAACGAGAATGAGGCAAACTTTTTTAAAAAATGTTCAGTGGTTCATTAAAGAAAATCATTTTATTTTTCCCAATGTCCACTAGTGCTATAAATACTAAAAATCATGTTGGATTTTCACCTCGTTATTAACATATTTACCACAAAAACTAAGTTATTCTACTACGACTAAGTTAGGTTGCCACACTATTGGACTTTCTTTTTTTTTTCTAACCACATTGAACAAGTGTTTTTTTTTTTTTTTAAGTAGAAAAAAATTACTAGGACATTGCATGTTTCTATTCGGGATAAGTGCATTAGAGTTCTAAAACTTGTAAAAAAAATACAATTGAGTTTTAAAATTTTCAAAAAATACAATTGAGTTTTAAAATTTTCAAAAAATACAATAAAATCCTAAAACTTGTCAAGAAATTGCAATTAAGTGTTAAAACTTTCGAAAAGTGTAATCAAGTCTCAAAACTTATTACGAAATTACAATCGAGTCCTTAGATTTTTAAAAATTGCAATTAATAGACGAACTTGATTAGATCAATTTGATAACTTTTAAAAACACTTTTTGAAAGTTTTAGAACTCGATTTTACTTCCGTGATAAGTTTTAAAATTTGATTATAATTTTATGATGAGTTTTAGGACTTTCAATGGGGAAATGTTAGATCCTTTGACAACTATTTTCAAAGAGCTTTCAAGTAAAACTTAGCGTTGAGAAGGCTGAAAGCTTAATGTCCAATGATGTCCAATGCTAGTCTACTAGCATTGGACTTTTAGCATTTGGCAAAATACTAAAATTCATTTTTTTCTTTCAAAACTATCCTCATCAATTATTTAAATTTCCAATTTTTTCCATTGTTAATTTTTTTTTTATTGATTTTTCAATTTTTATTTGTTTAAAATTGAAAAATAATATATATATATATATATATATATATATATATATAGTTTCTTTAAAAAATAAGAAGATTAAACCCTTCGCCAATGAGCCGATTTGGTGCCGGTGGCCGTCGGTTGAGGTTCGCCCGAGGTCGGGTGACCCGAGTGATGCGTGACCTAGGCGACCGCCACTTGGGTCTCATGGCCTCGGGCAACCCTCACTTAGGGCTCGCGAGGTTATGCGGCTTTAGGCGGCGGTCTCCGGGTCGTGTGGCTGTAGCCCTTCGTCAAATCGGCGACCATAGCCCTTTGTCGGACCGGCAAAGGGTTTAGTCTTCTCTCTCTCTCTCTCTCTCTCTCTCTCTCTCTCTCTCTCTTAAATATTTATATATATTATTTTTTCAATTTTAACAAATAAAATTTTTAAAAATTAATATTAATCATCCAAATAACTTTTTAAATGTGTTTTCTATCAAACCGTATTTATCTTAAAGTTACTTTTCAAAACGTAATTTACCAAACGGTTTTTGCATATGCCTAAGGCTCTTGCTATATTATTTTGTATTTCTCCAATGAACTTTCGAAATGCTGAACCAAACGCATCCTTATTGCACATGGACTCCACATTACTTGAATGAAAGCTTAATGACCCATGTCGCAGTGCATCCCAATTCTCACGAAGTGCCATTATCTGAATATGCACATCACGAAGTAAAAATAGTGGTTGCAGCTGTCGATCCGGCCCCGGATCGCCATCCCCTCCTCCTTGCGGCACGTGCTGCCATCACCCTCCTCCTTCGGGCGTCGCTTGTGGCCCTCCCTCGTAGGGCGCTGCTCGTCGCCGTCCGGGGATTTCTTCAGCTGCTTGCTCGGCAGCGAGGTGGGTGCGGTGCGATCGGCCATGGTCGAGCAAGCGTTGCCGAGGGAAGGCCAAGTCAATGGGGAAAGACACACGTTCAACCCAGAAAAAATAAAGAAATTGGAAAGACACAATTTGGGAAACCAACGAGAGTAAATTGAAGTAGTAGTAGAAAGCCCAAAGCTGGAGGCCGAAAGGGTCACGAGATCAAAAATCAAATCTTGTTATGTGATTTCAAATTGAACCGACATAATCTTTTTTGTTATTATATGGAGCCGCGCTTTCCATTTCTCATTTGATATTGACAAATTTTATAGTGTACTGATCGTATTACCTCTTTTTTTTCCCCGTAAGGTACCTGTAAAGAATTAAAAGAGGGGCATATTTGTGATTTTTTATTCGTTTTCCTATATCTTCCACTTTCCCTATCTAACAATCTTGCTGTCTCCCATGATGCTTCCTTGACAAGAGTCGAGCTCTTTATTCTTTTGGTTGGCCAATTGTAGCTACACAAGAATTATCCTCTTCATGTTCAAGTCTTCACTCACGTTGCTTGTGAGCTCGAGTACCTAGATCATTCTATTATGATTTTTAGAAATCATTGCAAGAATTAAAAGATCTCCGTAGAGAATTACATATTGAAGAAGATTGTGCCAGCATAGAGGTGGTTTAGCTAGACATGCCAAGGATTTGTGAGGGGTGACAATAAGATAGAGAGGAAGCTCGTGAGGCTTTGCGAGATCGCCGGATTATTGGTGTGCATAGAAGTGTTGGAGGAGGAAGATGAAGAAGTGCCGGCAAGGCTTTTCGTTATATAAAATTGCGCTTTTTTCACTCCTCATTTGACTTTAACAACTTTTACGGTGTGTTGACTATATTTACCTCGTTTTTTCCATACTTAACCCACAAAGAGTCAAAATGAGGCATATTTGGGTTTAGTTTTCCCTTTTATTGGGTCCGTCCGTCTACGTATGCTTCAAGAGCCACATCGTGCTGGCGCAACCGCAAATGGATGAGCTGGCGGTCGGGCTGGAGCGGAGCGAGGTTAGATTCATCCTGTGCACGAGGCAGTCGGCCAGGGGAGGGCACGTGGTGGCGGGGGATCCCAGGGCGGTCCTCGAGGAATTTGAAGCACGGGTGGCCAGGAGGGGCCTCGTGATTAGGGCTGGGCCCCGTAGGTGGCGATACTGAGGCACCGGGCCGTGGGTGCGCTCCTGACTCACTGCGGGTGGAACTCGACCTTGGAGGGGCTTAGTGCAGGGGCGGTGATGCTGACGTGGCCGATGTTCGCGGAGCAATCCATGAATGCCAAGCTGCTGGTGGATGAGCTGGGCATGGGGATCCGGGTCGGCGAGGGGTTTGAGAAGATACCGGAGGCGGCAGAGTTGGCCCGGGTTTTGGCCAAGTCATTGAGGGGCAATCTACCCCCAAAGGGTTCAAGCCAAGGAGATAAGCAGCGCCGGTCGAGATCAATCAACAGAGGGAGCTTAGATAAATTTTTTGAGCGACTTCGTGAGGTGCGTGGACGAGCAAAGGAGGAGCAAAATGCAAACTTAGCAACTCACCGCGAACGGTGTCAAGAGAACGAAACGATGATTTACATAATGTGTGAATTTTTAGGAACCGCAAGTGACTTGAACTCCCACAAATTAAGATGTTTTGTACGAATTGTTCGAGACAAATCAAGTTCTTGCGAACTCGCCTTTCTCTTAGATCTTTGCAAACTCGTGATCTTGTAAAATTAGCAAGAAAATACTATAAAGAAAATATTAAGGATAGCATTTTTTCACTCCTCATTTGGTTTAAACACTTCCTTTTATATAGTATTAACCATATTACTCTTCATTTTCTCCTTTAAATGCCAGACCCTACATGGTCAGGTGTGGGGCTTGTGTGGGGTCCTTTCTCAAATTTGTTTCTTCTTTTCCTTCCGCTTTCCTTTTTCTTGTTCTCGCTTTTGTTGAAGCGCATTGCCGGCACTTCTTCATTTCCCTCTTCCAACACCTCCGTGCACACCAATAATCGGGCGATCTCGCAAAGCCTCACAAGCTTCCTCTCTAACTTACCATCACCCCTCACAAACCCTTGGCATGTCTAGCAAAATCACCCTTATGCCGACACGATCTTCCCTAATATGTAATTCTCTGTAGCGATCCTTTGACTCTTACGATGATTTCTGAGAATCAAAACAGAATGATCGAGGTGCTCGAGTTTACGAGCAACGTGACCAACAACCTGAACATGAAGAGAATAACTCCAATGTATCTACAACTGGCCAACCAGAAGAATAAAGAGCTCAACACTCTCATCAAGAAAGCATTGCGAGAGACGGCAACATCGTCAAATAGGAAAGTGGAAGAAAAAGAAGAAATGAATAGAATAAAATAAAATCCTAAATATGCCTCATTTTGACTCTTTGCGGGTAAAGTATGAAAAAAACGATGGGTAATATAGTCAGCACATTGTAAATGTTGTCAAAATCAAATAAGGAGTAAAGTAGGACCGTTACTCTCTTGCCCCTGTACATATTATACATCAGATTACATTCATTAATGCTACAATATCTCAACCTTCCTCCTATAATACTCAAATAAATGCATCACTATAGGACTGTTACTCTCTTGCCATTATACATATTATACATCAGTCACATTCCCTTTTGTTTGTTTTTTTTCTTATATAAATAGGTAAACTTCTACATAAGTCCCCTCATCGTTGAGACTCTTCCTCCTCACTTAGTACTGCCATCATGGGGAGAACCGTGCACGCTCTCGCTCTCTTGACGATCCTATTGCTCGTGGCTTCATATCGTGTCGGTCTCTCTCTCTCTCTCTCTCTCTCTCTCTCTCTCTCTCTCTCTCTCTGGCGTGCAGGCATCGACATCTTAAAATAAGGAATGCATCGAGGCTGGGCGATGGATCATTGGACTACCGCTGAAATCCCTTGTCGGAAGTTTGCTTCCTGTTGGTTATACACATGCTTCGCACAGTGTAGAACCAGCACGTCTAACCAATATCCCTAGTTCTAGACACTGTGCAAATCACATATTTATGTACATGTTTGCGACGTGTGATGATACAATTTTTTATTTTTGTGGGATTTTCAGGGACATCAAGCGCGGATGAAACTGGAAGCAGCCTGGTTTCTAAGGAAAGTCCTTGGGATGATTACCCTTGCGCCGAGTCCAAAGACCGCAAGGTGCAATGCTACCGATTTGGGTGCCACAATGGAGGTTGTCATAATGGGTTGTGCAAGTGTATATGCATTTGATTGATTATTATTTGATGAAACAAAAATAAAATAAGGAAGACAAGTCTTCTTTCCTTTGCCTCCTTGATTGGTTATTTGGCGTTAAATATTCCTTTCGCAAGGACAAAGAAAAAAAAAGGGATGAAGAAGAAAAAAAAAGAAACTAGATATTGAGATTTCCCGGCTCCCTCCGTAAAGAAAGCATTTCCCATCTTTTTTACTCAGTATTTTTTTTTTTTTTTTTTTTTGGTCAGAAAACAGAAACTATATTGAGGATGAAAAACCAGTACAACCGGCAGCTAGTGCATCAATGCATATAATGTCGATCAAATAAAATGGGGGAAAGACAGCCCAATTCTGAAAGGAAAAGGCGCGATTATGGGCCTTTGCAGCCTAGTCGGCAGACACATTGGCCTCTCTTCTGCAAAAGGAGAGTGCGAGATTAGGGAAACGAGAATACAGTGAGGCGGCTTCGGAGAACAGAGAACGCTCCTCCCATGATGGCATCCATTGTCGATTCAACGTCTCAACAAGGACTAAGCTGTCCGATTCAACAAGTATCTTTGCATGATTGAAGCCTTGGCGAAGCAGGTGCTATAGGGTGAGAGAAAAAGCTTGGATCTCCGCCTTCAGGGCCGAGCTTGCAGCAAAGTGTCTGGAGAAGCCATCGGTAAGTCTTCCATGGTGATCTCGACAAACACAAGCCATAGTACCTTCCTTGGTGCCTGGCTGATGTGATCCATCTATATTGACCTTCAGGGCACCTAGATCTGGCGGCTTCCAAAGCGTTCCCCCGTTTTGGAGAGACCTGCCTTTGCTGGTCAGAGATTGAGCTGTTGGATAAATTCTCCTCAAAGGTTTTGAAGTTGACAAAACATTTCTCTAAGTCTGGTCTGAAGACTTGCAGACTCTACTGGCAAAGTCTGAAGATCAAAGTCTGACGACAACAAGACTCAAGTTTCAAAGTCTACTCTCATGGACGTTTCCGACCGACAAGATAAATGAACTTCTATTCTGATTCTATATAGTTTTTATCTCAATGGCGAAGGAATATCTTTCGACTAGATTCAGCACTACACGATCTTACATTCGTATCCGAATTGATTTAGATTCTCTAAGATTCGCAACTTATTTGGAAAGTTCAACTTATGGAAACCAAGATCCTGATTGTATGGGCGAGCAGGATTGATGGGCTATCTACACTTACCTTAAAGAGCTCGAGATCTCTCCAAATTGATTCTGTCCAACGGGTTGATTGGAAGAACTTCTTTGGAAGGTGCCAATGGTAATGAAGGCATGAAGAAGCGTATAAAGAGAGACGTTCGAGTTGTTGAAGGGTGCCGCATAGAAGAATTCCAAAGTCGAACCTCCATATTTCATTTGTGATCTTATTCTTCGAGCAATACATGTAATCAAAAGAGTGATCATAGAGTTGTGAGACCTTGAGGAAGTGTAGTAGAAGTTCTACATTGTGGACTCAAGAGCGTGAGACCGTAACTCTTTTTGATTCTTAGTGAAATCCAGCCGAAGGGTCTGTCCGTGCGGGAGAGTGGACGTAGGCTTGATATAAGCCGAACCACTATAAATCTGGAGTCTTGATTCTCTATCCCTTATCCTTTTATCTTTCATTATTTTCAATTGCTGCGATTGCTGATTTTAATTCATTAATCTCATATTCGGATTTGATTGTTAAAATCGCTTTAATCACCTATTCACCCCCCTCTAGGTGCTAATTCTAGTCCTAACAATTGGTATTAGAGCATGTGTACTCGTTTATGAGAAGTGTCTTTACTTCTGAGTAAAAGATCTATGGCTAGTATGTTACCTACAGGGTTGGTTGAAGGTCAAAGCAATACCGCACCTCCATACTTTGATGGAAAAGACTACAAGATATGGAAGAACAAGATGAAAGCTTTCCTAAGATCGAAAGATCCTTTGGAATGGGAAGTGGTAGACAAAGGAATCATCCCCGCCGACAAAGACGGGATCCGAGAGAGGAAAAGAAGTTGCCGATCCCACTCAAATGACTCAAGAAGAAATCACCAAGAGACAGACTCTTGACGCTAAAGCCATTTACTCCTTATATTGTGCTTTATCCCCTACCGAGTATAACAGAATATCTTCTTGTGGTACAAAGAAAAGAAGTCTGGGATAGGCTTCACATTACCTATGAAGGAACAGATCGAGTGAAAGAGACAAGGATCAATATTCTTTTGGGACAATATGAAGTCTTTAAGATGAGATCGGGAGAATCAATAACCGACATGTTTAGTCGCTTTTGCTCGAAATTGTGAATGGTCTTGAATATCGTGGACATCCAATATCGGGACATATGAAGGTCAACAAACTCCTACGAGGACTCTCTAAAGACTCGGAATCACATAAAAACCTCAATAAGAGAGACACGAGAGGATTGCTCCACTCTCTCGTAGACGAATTGGTTGGGACTCTTCAATCTTATGAAGTAGAGCAAACCAACGAAGAGGAAGATTCAAAAGGTAAGAAATCAATTGCCTTAAAGTCTAATGACTATTCGATGCTACGATTCTCGAAGAAGATCTAGATGATGAAGAGCTGCACTTATGATAAAGAGATTCAGAAAGTTGAATAGAAAAGGAAGAAAATTCAACTGGAAGAAACAGAGCTCACAAAGGTTTCAGAACAAATCAACAGAGGAAGATGATTCTAACAAAGAAGTGACTTGCTTTGAATGCAAGAAAAAGGGACACATCGACCCAACCGTCCTCTCGTTAAAGAAGAGAAAAGGAAAGACCGAGAAATACGAGAAAAGCACTCAAAGCGAGACCCGGGTGATACGAATGTGAAGAAAGTGATGACGACTATGCCAATATCTCGTCTAATGGCAAAATCGATTCGACTCGCACCCGATTCGATACGGACTCGACATGTGAACTCGAGGTTAGTAATCTCGGAATTCCTATCAAAGTTTCAAAATACATTGATGAACTTTGTCTTAGTCTAAAAACTTCTCTTAAGAGGATCTCTCGAATTGAAAAAGGAAAATTCTACATTGAAGCAACAGAAAAACTTTGGAAAGAGAAGTTTGAAAAGTTAGAAAACAACTTTACTTGTCTTGAAAAGAAAACTCGGACTGTTTCCAAAGAAAATAATCTTTTGAAAAATGATATTTCTAATATATCAAAAGATTTTCAAATGGTTCTCAAAAGTTGGATAAGATTCTTTCGATACAAAGACCCTACTTTGATAAGTTAGGTCTTGGTATGACTTCTGAAATTATTCCTCTAATTGATTTTCCAAAGGTGAAGGAAAGAATCAAACAAAGACCAACCAGAATTGCTTATAAAAATCATTTTCAAAGTCTTTGTAAAACCTTTGTTGGCGAAATGCTTTGAAATGTTCCAAGTGTCAAAGCTCGAACATTTTGAGAAAGAATGTCCTTTGGTTTGGAGACCCGTTAAAAGGAATTGGGCAAAGACTGTTTATTGCTCTAACTCTTCGGACCCAAGATGATGTGGGTACCAAAGAAAACTTGAATTCTTTTTAATTGCAGGTCACTATCAAAAGAAGATTAAATGGTATCTAGATAGTGGCTGCTCAAGACATATGACAGAGACTCAAGTTGCTTCATAACACTTGACCGAAAAGACGGAGGAAAAGTTTCCTTTGGAGGTAACAACAAAGGAAAAATCATTGGTCGAGGAACAGTCAAGATTGGAAGTCTGTCAATCAAGAATGTTTCCTTAGTTGAAGGATTAAATTACAACTTGCTTAGCATAAGCCGGTTGTGTGATACTGGATTCAAGATAAATTTCCGGAAAGAAAGTGCTCGGGAATCGGTAAAGACTCTACTCAATCCTTTTGGACGAAGACATGGAAATATCTATCTTCGGATGTAAATCATGAAAGATCACGGTGCTTGATATCGGTACAAGATGAAGCTAATCTATGGCACGAGAAAACTTGGCCATATCAATATGAAGCAAATCGCAAGATCTCCTCCAAGAAACTTGTTCGAGGATTGCCTATTCTCAATTATTTAAAGTCGATCCATGCACACCATGCGTGCGGGTAAACAGGTTAGAAACTCTTACAAACCAATAAGTAAAGTTTCTACTAATCGTGTACTGCAGCTTCGCATATGGATTTATTTGGACCTACTAGAACGCAAAGCATTGGTGGAAAAAGGTTCGCCTAGTAATAGTGGATGATTATTCACGATTGACTTGGGTCTACTTTCTTACAAGTAAGTCCGAAACTTTCTCTCTCTTTTCAAAGTTTGCTAAGAAGGTGCGGAATGAGAAATGTTACACTATCTCAAGTATTCGTACGTACCATGGAGGTGAGTTTGAAAATCAAGACTTTACTAAATTCGTGATGATTACTGGTCTTCAAGACAAATTCTCCTCTCCATACACACCGAACGTAATGGGGTTGTGGAAAGGAAGAATAGGTCTTTACAAGAAATGGCGAGAACTCTTTTAATTGAAAGTAATATTTCTTCAAGGTTTTGGGTCAAGTCAAGTTTCAACCGCTTGTTATATTATTAACGAGTATTTTTAAGACCAATTCTTGAGAAAACTCCTTATGAAATTTTTAAAGAAAAGAAACCAACTGTTTCTTATTTTCAAGTATTTGGTTGTAAATGCTTTATTCTGAAGAATGCAAATGATCGAGTTGGTAAGTTTGAAGAAAAATCAGATGAAGGATTCTTTCTTGGTTACTCAACTACGAGCAAAGCCTATAGAGTATTCAACAAGAAGACTCAGACTGTGGAAGAATCAATGAACGTCAAATTTCAAGACTCTTCACAAGTTCAGCCAATACAGGGCGAAGAATCGAACTGCTTCCAGGACTCGCTAGATCTATCTCCCATAAAGCGGTCCAAAATCCAGATGCGGTACAACAAGTTGTCGATGGAGATTCAACTCAAGAAAATGATCAACAACCCATCGGACCATCCAAGAATCTGGAAACACAAGTCCAAATCATCCCGAAAAACTCATTATTGGGAACATTAATGAGGGAATTCGTACAAGATCCAAAAGGCGAGAAGAGTCTAGTGCGGTTGCACTTATTTCGAAATAGAACCCAAAAACATTGAAGAAGCCTTAGGCGATGAAAGCTGGATTGAAGCAATGCAAGAAGAGCTCGACAATTCGGTATTAACGACGTTTGGGAATTAACTCCTAAACCAAAAGGTAAATCGTTATTGGAACTAAATGGGTTTTTCGGGAACAAAGTTGATGAAAAAGGCAAAGTGACAAGAAACAAAGCAAGACTCGTGGCTAAAGGATACACGCAAGAAGAAGGGATAGACTATGATGAGACTTATGCTCCGGTAGCAAGGTTAGAAGCAATCGATTACTACTTGCTTTTGCATGTTATAAGAATTTCAGGTTATTTCAAATGGACGTCAAAAGCGCATTCTGAATGGATTTATTCAAGAAGAAGTCTATGTGGAACAACCTCCCGGATTTGAAGACTCAAAGAAACCCGGACTCGGTGTTCGGAGAAGAAAGCTTTATATGGATTAAAACAAGCTCCTCGAGCTTGGTATGAGAGGTTAAGTAATTTTTTAATTCAAAGTGGTTTCTCTAAAGGAAAGGTAGACACTACTCTATTTGTTAAAAAGGAAGGCAAAAGCTTTCTACTCGTTCAGATTTATGTTGATGACATTATATTCGGATCATCTAATGAGACTTTGTGCAAGAAATTTTCTAAGTCTATGCGGGATGAATTTGAGATGAGCATGATGGGTGAACTATCCTTCTTCCTTGGTCTACAAGTGAAACAACTTAAAGAAAGAATCTTCATTCATCAAGAGAAATATGCAAAAGAACTTGTTAAAAAGTTCGGTCGGAGAATTGCAAAAAGACCGACATACCAATGTCAAGTGCTTTGAAGATAGACAAAGACGAAGCGGGGAAGAAAGTCGACCAAAAATTATACGGAGTATCATTGGTTCACTTTTTTATCTTACGCATCTAGACCTCGACATATTATTTAGTGTTTGCATATGTGCTAGGTTTCAATCGGATCCTAAGGAATCACATTTAAGTGCTGCTAAACGTATCATTAAATACGTTGCAACTACTAAAGATTGGTCTATGGTATCCCAAAGAAGGAGACTTTACCCTTCTTGGTTATTCGACGCAGATCTTGCGGGTTGTAGAGTTGAAAGAAAAAGCACCTCGGGAACTTGTCAATTACTTGGCAACGGGGTGGTATCTTGGTTTTCAAGAAAACAAAGTACCGTGGCTCTTTCAACGGCTGAAGCGAGAATACGTAGCACTTGGAAGTTCTTTGTTCTCAAATACTTTGGATAAAACAATAACTACGAGACTTTGGTATTGAAGACTCTTGCACGAGAGATCGGATGTGACAATACCAGCGCAATCAATCTTACAAAGAATCCTATCCTACATTCAAGAGCCAAACATATTGAGATTCGACATCATTTTATAAGAGATCATGTTCAGAACAAAGAAGTCTTGATACAATTCATTGACTCGAAGAATCAACCGGCAGATATCTTCACAAAGCCACTGGAGAAAAGCTTATTTGAGTCTATTCGCTCAAGACTCAATATTGTATCTCTTGAAATGTTAAAGCTCGGACTCGGAATCTTAAAGTCGACGGAGTATCGACTCAACGGGGTATAGGCGAGAATACCAATCGACACGACCGTAAGTACATTTACTTAATCTTTTATCTCGAAAAGGTAAGTTTGTCTTTTTATTTATGGATAATCATGTTTATTAAGGCGGTTTATTTTATAAAGGGTGGTTATCGATTTATTAAGGTAGTTATTTTTCAAAAAAGGAATTTATTTTGTGACGATTCGGTTACCTCGATTCGATTTCCTTTTATACTTCTTCTTCTTCTTCGTTTTAAACTTTACCCGAAACCCTAGTTCAAAGCTTTTCACTCTCTGAATTTCTCTCCTCGATTTTTTACTTCTCAAGATTTTGTCTTTCTTGCGACACAAGTGAGAAAGTTTCTCCAAGACAAATGCGACAATGTCTCACCAAAGAAAATCATCAAGGCTTGCAAGCGGGGGACCACGGGGCTGCGGAGAGGGGCCTACGCACTTCGATCTCACGAAGAAAGCGACTTTCCAAATGCGAGCGGTCTCCTCAACGATCTCAACAGCGCTCCTCCTCAACTAGACCTCATGATAGTCGTCCTCAACATGCGAAGAAGTGCTTGAAAATGTTGAACCGGTAAGATCACTCAAGCCTCGCTTTTGTTTATAGGCTTTACTCGCATTGAAGGAAGGTGGGTCTCGCAATGACCTTCATCGATGAATTTCGAAAGAAAAAGGTTATAGAAATGAGACGCACTTTCTCACCGTGATGGAAAGATCGGTGTTGTTCTGGCTGAACAGCAGCAGCAAAAGTTTTTGCAAACTTCCCCGGTGACCCTAGGTTTGGTAGCTTCAATCAACCGAGAGGAAAGGATGATGATGAGAAAATGTATTTACATTTTAAACCTTGGATGGGTGTGGCTGCAAACCTTCGTGGAAAGAAGGATGAACTGTTTCGATCGATGGACACGGGAAGACGTATGAGAAACTGCCGAAGCGAGGGTGATAAATCCACGAACGGTGGACTTTGATTTTCTGGATTTGCGAGCATTAATCTCAGAGAGAAGTTTGAGAAACTTCAACTGCACAAGTTTTGCACTGAATGTGATGTGGCTCATTCGAATTGACCGCATATTTCTACTCTAATCTCGGTTTCCTTGATGCAAGCGACTTTTCATTTAGCGTGCGAGATAGAGAATATGTTGTTGATACGAGACACTCGCGGGACGTAATTGGTGTGGAAAGAGGTGCTTTCCAATCAATTTACGTGTTACGTGAGTCATGCAACCATGGAGCTTGCAAGAGACCGAATTGCTGAAGGTCGTCTATCCTACTCTAGAATGAATGCAACAAATATTCGCTTCACAAGATTGTGATCAACTGTCTTAGACCAAAATCAACATCAAAGACAGACGTATCCATCTCCGAGGCAAAGTTGATGTATGCAATCAAGATCGGTCTAAATTTCTCTCTGCCACACACTATCATGTTTCACATATACAGGTCTATGGCAAAAGACAAGGGACAACTCCCTTATGCTGCTCTCATTACACGACTTTTCAGACATCTGAACATCCAGCCTCCCCACATTCTCTCTGTGAAGACTATTGGTCGAATGGTCATCGGACTGAGGATGATAACAAAGATGCGTCTCGAAAGAACTCGGCAGAAGAAGTCGGAGCAGTTCAAAGAAAAGACCCCGTGAAAATCAAACCCCGGACTCTTAACGGGCAAAAAGGAAAGGAAAGGAACCATCACTTTGGTCCTATCAAGAAGAGGCGAGCAATCATCTTGGAAGATGAAGATGATGAGGATGATATGCCCATTTCAGCTTTTGTTTCTCAGTATTCTGCTCCTGTATCAGCTGTTCCCGGAACAACGGTTTGCGAAACGAGAAAGGAAACCAGAAGAGGAATCCTTGCAAAAGGAAGAAGAGACAGAGAAAGAAGAAGAGAAAGAACAGAAAGAAGAAGAAGAGAAAGAGAAAGAAAAAGAGGAAGAACGAAGAGGAAGAGGAAGAGGAAGAGAAAGAGAAAGAAGAGAAAGAGGAAGAGAAAGATGAAGAGGAAGAGTCGGCCAGGACGGACTCTCGGCATAAACCAACGAGACTCACAAGCCAAGACGAGATTCTCCAGGCGAGAAAGGAGGATCGGCACAATCTTGTCACCGAGGAGACTCCTCGGAAAGAAGAGTTCTTCTCCCCTCCCGAGAAGGCATGGAAACGGGGGAGATATTCAAAGAGAAAGCACTCCTCTTCTCCCGACATTTACAAGTGCAAGTGTGAGCGGATCGCCACGATGCTGAAGATGTTTATGCTGCTCATCATCCTGAGGGAGAGGCTTCATCTCCAAATATCGATCTTCCTGGCGACATTCACACCGGCTTAACTCCACCATCGAGGCCGAGTTGACGCAAGCACCCAGGCCGACAATTCGGGAGATTTCGAAGGTTGCTTGACATCATGTTGGAGCTCAAAGGCCAAATCTATGCTATGGGGTGTGACTTTCGGACTATCCCGAATGAGAATCATGCTATGTTCATCTCCTTACATGATCACCGAAAGATGTTCAAAGTAAGGTTCAAGACACAAAGCAAAAAGGCACTTGCTCTCTCTCGAACTTCAAGAAGACTTAAGGAAGCCGGAAGGAACCTGTCAAGTCTATGGAGGACTTTCAACTTGTTCGCGTTCCTCGTGCTCCTTGATTTTCTTACTTTTAATGCGACAAAAAGGGGGAGAAGACTTTGCGGGCGATTTTCACTCTATTCTCAAACCCAAACCTTAAACTTTCATTTCTATTTTTTGGATTTAATGATTTGTTTGTGATTGATATTTTGACTTTATCTTGAGTTTTTGAATGATTGCTTACTACTGCATTATCTTAAGCTGTTAAAAGTAGATATAGATAGTAAAGTCTGCATTGACTAATGAGGTTTCTGTGGATGCAGATCTGTGTACAGGGTAAGTCTGTGTACAGGACATCTGCGTACAGGACATCTTATACTATTCTTATTCTAATGATATCTTTGCAAGCTTAAAAGTTGTTTTGCGGGCAATAGTATTCAAATCTGCGGGAAAGTTTTGTCACCATCAAAAAGGGGAGATTGTTGGATAAATTCTCCTCAAAGGTTTTGAAGTTGACAAAACATTTCTCTAAGTCTCAGTGCGAAGACTTGCGGACTCTGCTGGCAAAGTCTCGAAGATCAAAGTCTGACGACAACAAGACTCAAGTTTCAAAGTCTACTCTCATGGACGGTTTCAGGGCGACAAGATAAATGAACTTCTATTCTGATTCTATATAGTTTTTATCTCAATGGCGAAGGAATATCTTTCGACTGGATTCAGCACTACACGAATTGATTTAGATTCTGTAAGATTCGCAACTTATTTGGAAAGTTCAACTTATGGAAACCAAGATCCTGATTGTATGGGCGAGCAGGATTGATGGGCTATCTACACTTACCTTAAAGAGCTCGAGATCTCTCCAAATTGATTCTCGTCCAACGGGTTGATTGGAAGAACTTCTTTGGAAGGTGCCAACGGTAATGAAGGCATGAAGAAGCGTATAAAGAGAGACGTTCGAGTTGTTGAAGGGTGCTGCATAGAAGAATTCCAAAGTCTGAACCTCCATATTTCATTTGTGATCTTATTCTTCGAGCAATACATGTAATCAAAAGAGTGATCATAGAGTTGTGAGACCTTGAGGAAGTGTAGTAGAAGTTCAACATTGTGGACTCAAGAGCGTGAGACGTAACTCTTTTTGATTCTTAGTGAAATCCAGCCGGAAAGGGCTGTCCGTGCGGGAGAGTGGACGTAGGCTTGATATAAGCCGAACCACTATAAATCTGAGTCTTGATTCTCTATCCCTTATCCTTTTATCTTTCATTATTTTCAATTGCTGCGATTGCTGATTTTAATTCATTAATCTCATATTCGGATTTGATTGTTAAAATCGCTTTAATCACCTATTCACCCCCCTCTAGGTGCTAATTCTAGTCCTAACATGAGCAGCCAGCCGAGCAACATGGGTATGAGTGAGCGCTGCCTCAGCCACATGTATTGGTTCAAGTCTCTCACTTCTGAAGATGAATCCATTCCAAGCTCGCCAAATTTGCCAAAGTACATTTGCTATTGTCTTCGAACTTTCTCTGTGATCTAGGCATCTATTCTCTGAATGACATGAGGTGAGATCTGAATATCGATTTGGGGATGAGACCAAATGCCTTTAGTCCATGGACATAGTAAGAACAAGTGTTCTAGGGTTTCTGGTGCTTGCTGATTGCATAGAAGACAGCTCGGATTTGCAATGATATGTCACTGATATAAATGCTCTTGTGGCCAAAGCATTGTGACATAGCAACCATAGGAATGTTCGAACTTTTGGGGGTGTATGCATTTTCCAGATTTTCTTCCATAGCCATCTCGGATTCTCGGTAAGATGTGGAAGCCGTGTTGTCCGTGTCGAGTTGTTGCTGAATCTGTGAGTGTATGATATGCGTTTTGACAAAGTGTAACAACCATCTTTGGTAGCATTCTAGATAAGTTTATCGTTAACAAAGTTGGGTCTTACTAGGATGGTAATGATCGATCTATCACCTCGCGAGTCAAAGAGTCTCGTTTAGCATATTAACATTCTAGGTACTGTTGGTTTGATTTATAAGGTCAACCACCATTTGAGGTTCTTCGCGGACTGTAGGTCCACCTAATATTCCGATAGGTAGCCACCTACTCCACGAATTTTGATTGATCGCCCGTCTCCTACAGACCAGCGAATGTTGGGTAGGATAACGTCTCTTCCAATAAGAATACTCTGCCAGCCCCAAGATGGGCGAGAGCTTTTTTCTGCATTACAGAAGCTCTTTGAATGGAAGTAAAGTCCTTTGAAGACTTTGCTCCATAAAGATAATGGCTGTTGAAGTAAACGCCACACTTGCTTGCCCAAATGGCTTTATTAAACTTCATCAGATCTCAAAATCCCAAACCACCATCCTCTTTTCTTCTTTTCAGAACTTCCCAACTTTGCCAATGAATACATGATTTGCACCCGTCATTCTGCCACCAAAACCTTGCAATTCTTTTCTCAATAGATTTGCAGATAGACACGGGTAACTTAAAAATAGACATGGCGTATTGTGATATTGCTTGTACTACAGTTTTAAGAAGGATCTCCTTCCCACCTTTTGAAATGAGATTTTCTTTCCAGCCTTCCAATTTGGAATGAACTCTCCCCATTATCCAGGAAAATATATCCTTTTTCGAACGCCCTCAATCAGAAGGTATCCCCAAATATTTGCCAGACCTTTGCAAAACAGGTACTCTCAGCTCCCTGGCCATATTCTCTTGTAATCTAGCAGGGAAAGCTTTACTGAAAAAGATTTCGGATTTATTTCGATTAACTTCTTGCCCTGTCGCTAAGCAATACCGATGCAATATATTCGCTAAATTCTGACATTCATGAACAGTACCATCTAGAAAGAAAATAGCATCGTCTGCGAAAAACAGATGTGATAGAGTAGGACACCACCTGTTAAGTTTGATACCCTTGAGGTTTCCCATGTTGACGGTGTTGTTGATTAGAAAGGATAATAGATTTACCATCAGGATGAAAATACATGGGGATAGAGGATCACCCTGTCGAAGACCCCTGGTAGGATGGAAATACTGTAGATGTTCTCCATTAAATTTAACACAGGATGATTGTGTTGTTATACACTGCATAGCCCACTGGATCCACATGGGGTGGAATCCTAATTTGAGACGATAATCTTGTAGAAAATCTCATTCCACCATGTCATACGCCTTCTGCATATCCATTTTAAGAACAGCCTAATAATGTCGCTTCCTTTTCTTTGTCTTGAGCTGGTGAAGAACTTCCTAGACTATTAAAATATTATCCAAGATTCGCCTACGCCCACAAAAGCACACTTGTTCTTCGAGAGATCGATCTGGTAGCATAGGTTTTAATCTATTGGCAATGACTTTCGAGATAATTTTGTAAGCATAATTACACAAGCTAATGGGGTGGTATTGATCCAAACTTTCGAGGTGGGGAGTTTTAGGAATGAAGGAGATAATAGTCCGATTTAGAGCGGAGGGCATAATTCCCGATATAAAAAAATTGCGTACCGCCGTGAAGAGGTCATCTTTGATGATGTCCCAAAGTGCGTTTGATAAAATAAACCATTCGACCATCTCCGACCCGAGCTTTGGTGGCTCCTAATTGAAAAGTAGCTTGATGTACCTCTTCAAGAGTTACCGTTGCTATTAAGGCATCATTCATTTCCTTCGTAACCACACAAGGACATTGATCTAATATAGGTCCATAGCCGTGGCTTCCCACTGTGGTATATAAGCGTGAAAAGAATGCTATCGCCATCGCTTTTAATTGTGTAGAATCCCGCACCCAAGTGTGGTTGTCATCCTACAACATACTAATTCGATTCCTCTGTCGTCGTTGGATGGTGGTGGTGTTAAAAAATTCGGTATTCTTATCACCCCATTTCAGCCAATTGATCCTGGATCTCATTGCCCAATACTATTCTTCTCGCTGCCACACCTTTTGTATCTCCTCCTTCAAAGCTGAGATCGTAAATTTGTCATATAATCTATGCGGTTGGTTTGTGAGTTGCTGCAATTGATGTTGCAATGTTGCCACTTTGAGTTGATTATGTGAGAATTTGTTGCGACTCCACTTGGTTAAAGCACCGGAAACTGACTTAATTTTATGCATAAAGTCTGCATTCTTCACCTATTCTAAATTCCATGAAGTGTTTATAACTTCTCGACAATCACAATCCTGGTTCCAAAATGCTTCAAACATAAAGTATCGCTATTTTTTCCCAATAGCAGATGTGGTAGTTAATAAGAAAGGGCTATGGTCGGAACCCACAAAGGCGGGGAGTGCATGAACTTCAACCCCGGAAATAATAAGCGCCATTCCATAGAACATAGGACTCTATCAAGACATTCCTTTATGAAATCATCCCCTTCTCGATTATTCATCCATGTAAAGGCACACCCCTTTGCTTCTATATGCATTAGAGAACAATCATTCAAAACAACTTGAAAAGATGCTAAGCGATTAAAATCTGCTGGTCTCTTCCCTACCTTTTCCCAGTGATAGAGAATTTCATTAAAATCTCCTATGCAAACCCAAGGTAGATGATTGCCATTGCTGATTCGAATGAGATCCTGCCCTACCTGTTGTCGTAAGTGATAAACTGCAGGGGCATGGAGACAAGTAAGACGCCAGGTGCTGTCATCCATTTCTTCCTTATATGTCATGTCAAAATAGTTCGAAGTAGAGCTGATAATTGTTAAATCAATGTTGGCATTCTAGAACACAGCCAAGCCTCCAACTGAGCCAACCGGGTTATGAACATGAAGATTCAAAAAATGTAAACGGCATTTCATGCTATGAAGCATAGCTTCTTTGTTTTTAGTTTCCATCAAAAAAAGGAGATTGGGTTTTTCCTTTGCCACTAGAGCCTTGAGTGCTTGAACCGTGGGGGATTGCCCAAACCCCGACAGGTTCCAACTTAGGATTTTCATTTGTGAGTAGGTGGCTGTTGAGGGCCAGCCACCTTAGGCCATCTCGCCATCTGCAGGTTGCTTCCATGATGGGTGTGTCCAAGAGTAACGATTCGTTTATGTTTTCTCGGAGCTGAAATTCGCAAGTCATAGGGGTTATAGCGTTTGAGCTTCTTCGCGGACCAATCTTTGGCGCATGGCGAATGTTTTTAATTTTCTTCTCCCTACTTTGTAAAGTGTTTGATTGAACCTGAATCCCCTTCAGCTTTTCTCATTTGTAGGTATCATCGTTGTAGAGATAATGCTGCTGGCGAGTACCAGCCTTACCTTGGTGATCCTTTGAAGCGGTTGAAACAAAGTGCTGGTTTCTACAATAGGCTACGAGGGGAGCTACTTCGTGTTAACCGAGGGCGGCATTAAAGGGAGAGGGTGAGTGGTTGTGGGGGTGTTTTAGGTACTATCTCTTCCGATGTTTCCTGTTTATCCTTCGTTTCATAATAGATCTTCCAAAGAAGGGCTATGCTCCTTAACTTCCGCACGAAGCCATTGTCCAAAAGCCATCCTCTCCTTGCCATCAAGTTTCGCTTCATCGAATGGAATTTCCTTCCAATACATGGCATAATGCCCCAACTTTCCACATGAATAACAGAAATGTGAAAGCCGCTCATAACGAAAATCCAACCATAAAGTCTTGTTATTGATTCTAATTAGTCGGCCTGTCTGCAGCGGTTAATGTAAATTAAGTTCAATTCTTGCTCAACCCGATCTCATGGTAGAACCTTCTTTTGTTTCAGCTTTTACTTCTATCACTGTGCCTACTTTTTTTACTACCTTGGAAATCATTTGTTCAGTGCACCACTCCAATGGCAGGCCAAAAACTTGCACCCAAAAGGCACAGGTGGAAAAGTCGTAGCAGTGCAACGGAGTATTTGGAATCCATGATTTAAAAAACTACGAGATGCCTGGAAAATAGCCAAGGTCCACCCTCTAGAATCCTCTTTTTATCCGTCTCCGAGTGAAATTTTGCCACATAGACACCATCCTCTCTCTGTGAAATGTCAACCTGTTCTGTTCTCCATACCCTCTTCAACGTGCTCTGAAAAGCTTGGAAATTGATAGAGGGATTAGAAAGGATTTTACCTGTGAGAGTTAATCTGCATTCCTCCAATTTTTCGGGGATGGTTGGTCGTTCCAGACCTCTATTTCTTATTCTGAGCATAATCGTCCCAGGCGTTGACAAAGTGCAGCAAGTCGGGAAGAATTCTCGTCTGCTTCATGGTCCATGAGTTCGCTGGACAGAATCGAGGTGAAAGAAAGAGAAAGTCAGGTCAGACCGAAACTGTTAAAGCAAGGGTAATCATAACTAGTGTGTAAATGTCACTGGGTATTCTCGGACATGGCCAAAAGGAGCCATGCAAAAAGCAATTGAAAGTTCCGAAGATGTAAGGCGAACATAATTGAGGCAGAAGCAAAGTCGGAGTGGTGATGGCGTCGATGGGAAAGAGAGGATCAAAGCGTGACTTGTTCAGGTGAATGAAGCAAGTCTGATGAGCGAAGAAGGTAGCTACAAGGGAGAATGTAGATGAAAATTCATGGAATTTGAGTTTCCATGACCGAGATACAGAATTGGTGAGAGGAATGTATTAGGGTTTAGGGTTTGAGCTACCATGTCGGTAGAGGAAGGCTCTACATAAGGAGAGAATTTTTCGGGCTTTTTTGTTCGTCATCTTTTTTACTCGGTATGCCCAATTAAAATAAAGGCTAGAAACTTGTCATTTATGGCAAAATGTAAGTTTTTTTTTTTTTTTTTTTTGGGCATGAGTAAAGTCAAATATTACATTTTCCGACTAAGGTTAAATATTATATAAGAAAAATTGCTTGATCGACATTGATTATTCAAATATTTGCAGGCCCTATTTGTCTCCCCAAGTAATATTTCCAAACTTTTGGTTTAGGTCAAACTTCAGCCTATTCGTGGGGAGTGTTGGAGTGCCTTCATCCAAACTGACTCCCTATTGTCATGTAGCCGTTCGAGATTGATTAGATTTGTGCCTGACACACGATAGTACTGAGTCAAATCATAGTCATCTACGATCGGTGCATGATTGAGCAGAGATTCTGCGATCAGAACATGACTATCGCGACCTCACCTCGGGTGAACCACCTAGGGTTTGGCTAATGGATTACTAAGCCTAGACTTAACTCGGGCTCTCCCAAGCTCATACCAATTCATGACTTATGTTCAATTAACATGCAAATAATTTTTCAATTAGGAGTCGCCACTAATCTATTTTTGGTGGGTCGATTAGAAATCCAAGTAAAGTAACGGGAGATTTACTTTACTCCCACGAACCAGAGATTTATGAGTTCGGGGACTTAGTTACGCTAGATTTCTCTAACGTCCTTTCGGTACCTTTCTCTTTTATTTTGAAAAAAATGTTTGGCAAGCAACTTCGATTGATTTCAATTTATTTTCCTAACATGTGAGGTTGCAGGTGCACAAATCACCAATTTAACACTCAGATAAAGCAATGAATAAATTGCAAGACTTACCTCATGACAACGAAAGTATACGCAATGTTAGATCGAATTCACATCGACAATCCTAGATATGATTTCTAATTAACACGCAATTACTTTTTTTCACTTATTTAATAAACCCTAATCTATATGCAATGTCATTTAGCCAAATGACCTAATTCTAATGACATATAATTTCTAACTAAATGGACCTAGCAACAATCACTAAATGACATGCATTTCATGAACCTAATTCTATATGACATGCACATGATATTTTTCATTTTCTTAATAAGCATGCAATCTATCCTAGAGAATGAAACTAATTTATTCTAAGATAATTTTTTGATATTTTCCATGAAATTCGAAATTAGAAAAATGCGAAAATTATCTATGCAAGTTAAGATATCATCCAATTTGTATTAGGAATTAGGTTAAGCCAAATCCCAATTTAAACTAGAACATTATCTTAACCAAGTAATCTTAAAATGCAACCTATCTAGGAGAAATTATCTAAACCTATAATTAATTAAAAAATATATCTATTGGATGTTGAAACGGATGAGAATCGTGCATTCAGTAATCGAACACCTCTCGTTATTACGTCGCATGTCGTTTCAATTTCTGATTGAGCGAATTGGAATTGGCGTATTTAGTCACGACAATCACAAGAGCAAGATGCGGACCTTTTTCCTTACAAGAACCAACCACCATAAAAATCAAAAACGAATATTTTCAGTTACAGTTTAAAAACTGATTACAATTGAAGAGATCAATCGAAGTCCTCTCTTAAAGAAAGAACACGTAATAGTCCCAAAAAATAGAAAGTCCAACAATCATGTCAGTTTGCGTTTCAATGGAAATATTGTGCTTGCCTTGCCGTAAGTTTTAGGGCCAATTATTTAGTATTGCCTTTCCTACTTGGTAAAAGGAACTCTTCTCGAAACTCTTAACTGAAGCATATTTTCACTGGGACCTTTGTAGATCCCTCTGAAGCAGAGGGAGGAAATGTTTTCAAATGAGATGATGCTTTTGTGCTAGATGAAAACGTGGACATGCATTCCCTTTCCTTGAATATCTTCCTCAACATTATCATGGGCATGAAGCAAATGGAGTTTCCTTCAGTTTCTTTATCAAAATTTTGAGCAAAATGTGATTATAGTAAAAAGATCTTCCCACAGAAATTGTACAAGCAAGCATCCTCAAGACAATTTATAAGCCAAAATTCAATTGTCATTCATTCTGGAGTGAATAGAAACTCATGCTTTATCTGCTTATTTATGGCTGTCCAGTGTTCTTTGTGAAGATGAAAAACAAGCGATAGCTGTGAAAAGTCAGTTGCAGCAGCTTGCCAGACCCATGTACAGCAATCCACCTGTGCATGGTGCCCTGATAGTGTCAACTATTCTTGGCGATCCAGAATTGAAGAGTTTGTGGCTCAAGGAAGTTAAGGTAGTTTTTTTTTTTTATTCATATGTGGTAACTCATTCCTTGATAATCCAACAAAGAAGCAATCATTTGTATTGTATCTACTTAAACTGGGTCGGAGTTTTGGCTGATTGGGAGAAGAACTAATTATGGTGCAAAGCTTGTTCTGTTGGCTTTCCTAGTTGGTTGGACCCTTATTGTTTTAGCTGCTTCTCTCATATTCTGAAAATCTGTTGGATATAGAAGTGCCATAAGAAATTAATATGAACATGAATCACCCTCCCCTGTCGAGAAGTAAATTGACATTAACCCTCGTAACTTTTCAGGTAATGGCTGACCGAATAATCGGGATGCGTACTGCCTTGCGAGAAAACATTGAAAAGCTTGGGTCGCCGTTATCATGGAAGCACATAACTGAACAGGTATGGTCCAATTTCATTCCATTGGCAATCTTTTTAGCATCAGTTATGCACAATTTCCTGTTCTTGACAGTCTTTTCCCCCAACAGATTGGTATGTTCTGCTACAGTGGGATGACTCCAGAGCAGGTTGATCGGTTGACAAAAAGAATATCACATTTACATGACTCGTAATGGCCGTATAAGGTAATAACTCCACCACAAAGGTATCTGGCGAATCGCCTCCTTCTGTAGATCAACTCTTCTCACTTGTGAACCTTTCTTACAGTATGGCAGGTGTAACCACCGGTAACGTTGGATACCTCGCTAATGCCATCAACGAGGTCATGAAATCTTCTTAGTACCTAATCGAGGAGGCATGAAACCTTGAATAAAGCTACTCTCGATTTGCATTTTCCATGAAGTAGGTCGCTGTGTCGTCATGAGGGTCGTGGGATTTTCTTTCAGTTCCCATCTTGTTGCAGCTAGGAAGATGGGCAATAACATGCGCGTGATTTAGAGCGCCCCCTGTTGTTTCTTGACCTGTTCCATTCTTTTCCCCGTGAGAATTGGGGATTGCAACTTTAACAGTTACAGGTGACTTATCAAATAAAATCCATATGTTTCCAACTGTTGCTGGGAATGCTTCTCCCCGGTCAGGTTCAGAGGTCCAAGCTGTGTACTAAAGCATGTGTTTCGCCGGTGTGAAAGCGTACGTGGTAAGGTCTTGGCAAATGATTGTCTACTGCATGCTGTAACTTTGTGTCGGGGATATTTATTCTTGGGTTTGGTGGAATTTGAGCCCGTGATTAAGGGGAAAAAAAGATATCTACTTTGCCTCTTTATTGACTATTCGTACTTGAAACTAAACATCATTATCTCGTCCAGTTCTCTTATCTCCAAGCCGCATGCTCAATAGGTAAACCGGTTTTATTAACACCGACACTTGTTGTTGGGTTCTTCATAGGATGTTTGGGCTTTTCTGAGATGTCGTGGCATTTAAAAAAAAAAAAAACTTAAAAAATGACCCTTAGGAGAAGACAGGAAGGATCCAAAGTAATGTGGGACCTCGTAAAAAAGGGGAGGGGAAATTTTTTTTTTAACCTTGTGTCTTTATTTGACTACCCGCATTTGAAATTAAACGTCATTATCCCAACCAATTTTCTTACTGCCAACTGCGTACCTTGTATGTAGATCGATTTGATTAACACTGACACTTGTTGTTATGTTTTTCATAAGATATTTTAGATTCCAATTTGTCGGGACATTAAAAAATTTATAACTTTGCCTCTTTATTTGACTACCTACATCTGAAACTAAATATCACTATCCCATCCAATTTTCTTACCACCACTTGCATGCAATGTAGGCGGACTAATTTGATTAACATCAACACTTGTTACGTTTTTTATCAGATATTTCAGATTCCAATTAGTTGCGACATTAAAAAAAATTTAAAAAGGACTCTTAAGAGATGATGGGGAGGATCCGAAGTAAAGTGGGAGTTGGTAAAAAATGAGAGGGAAAAAAAATAGAAGATCGGGTTATCTCGTGAATTAATTTCTTTCTTTATAATGCAAAATAATAAAACTTAAATTAGTCGAAAGACAATTGTTTCATTTGAAGAACGAAAGTTCTCAAACTCCTGGCGTTGCGCTCTCTTCTTGCCTATTGTTGTTGGACCTGAAGTAGCACGTGATCATTGGCATTCCCAAGTTCCCACGAGGTGGGTATGTTGTAAATCCTTCTTTGGATTCTTGTCTCACATGTCTTTTTTATTTAAGTAAGACATTAGTATATCATTATCAACCTTTTTCTTTACATTTAATAAAGTAGAAAAGTAGGAGTTCGTCGATATAAAAACATCTATTAATGAAAAAGAAAAATGTGGTGATTGAACGAGAATGAGGCAAACTTTTTAAAAAATTGTTCAGTGGTTCATTAAAGAAAATCATTTTATTTTTCCCAATGTCCACTAGTGCTATAAATACTAAAAAGCATGTTGGATTTTCACCTCGTTATTAACATATTTACCACAAAAACTAAGTTATTCTACTACGACTGAGTTAGGTTGCCACACTATTGGACTTTCTTTTTTTTTCTACCACATCGTACAAGTGTTTTTTTTTTTAGTAGAAAAAAAAATTACTAGGACATCGCATGTTTCTATTTGGGATAAGTGCATTAGAGTTCTAAAACTTGTCAAAAAATACAATTGAGTTTTAAAATTTTCAAAAAATACAATAAAATCCTTAAACTTGTCAAGAAATTACAATTAAGTGTTAAAACTTTCGAAAAGTCTCAAAACTTATCACGAAACTCCATTAATAGACGGACTTGATTAGATCAATTTGATAACTTTTAAAACTTGATTGCACTTTTTGAAAGTTTTAGGACTCGATTTTACTTTCGTGATAAGTTTTAAGACTTGATTGTAATTTTATGATGAGTTTGAGGACTTTCAATGGGGAAATGTTAGATCCTTTGACAACCATTTTCAAAGAGCTTTCGAGTAAAAGTTAACATCGAGAAGGCTGAAAGCTTAATGTCCAATGCTAGTCTACTAGCATTGGACTTTTAGCATTTGGCAAAATACTAAAATTCATTTTTTTCTTTCAAAACTATCCTCATCAATTATTTAAATTTCCAATTTTGTCCATTGTTAATTTTTTTATTGATATTTTCAATTTTTATTTGTTTAAAATAGAAAAAATTATATATATATATATATATTTTAATATATAATTTCTTTAAAAAAGGAGAAGATTAAACCCTTCACCAATGAGCCGATTTGGTGCCGGTGGCCGTCGGTTGAGGTCGCCCGAGGTCGGGTGACCCAAGCAATGCATGACCCAGGCGATCGCCGCTTGGGTCTCGCGGCCTCAGGCGGCCCTCACTTAGGGCTCGCGAGGGTTATGCGGCTTTAGGCGGCGGTCTCCCGGGTCGTGTGGCTGTAGCCCTTCGTCGAACCGGTGATCGTAGCCCTTTGTCGGACCGGCGAAGGGTTTAGTCTTCTCTCTCTCTCTTAAATATTTATATATATACATTATTTTTTCAATTTTAACAAATAAAAATTTTTAAAAATTAATATTAATCATCCAAATGACTTTTCAAATGTGTTTTCTACCAAACCGTATTTATCTTAAAGTTACTTTTCAAAAAGTAATTTACCAAACAGTTTTGGCATATGCCTAAGGCTCTTCAGATTATACTATTTTGTATTTCTCCAATGAACTTTCGAAATGCTGAACTAAACGCATTCTTATTGCACATGGACTCGACATTACTTGAATGAAAGCTTAATGACCCACGTCGCAGTGCATCCCAATTCTCACGAAGTGCCATTATCCGAATATGCACATCACGAAGTAAAAATAGTGGTTGCAGCTGTCGATTCGGCCCCGGATGGCCATCCCCTCCTCCTTGCGGCACGTGCTGCCATCACCCTCCCCCTTCGGGCGTCGCTTGTGGCCCTCCCCCATCGGGCGCTGCTCGTCGCCGTCCGGGGATTTCTTCAGTTGCTTGCTCGGCGGCGAGGTGGGTGCGGTGCGATCGGCCATGGTCGAGCAAGCGTTGCCGAGGGAAGGCCAAGTCAATGGGGAAAGACACACGTTCAACCCAGAAAAAATAAAGAAGTTGGAAAGACACGATTTGGGAAACCAACGAGAGTAAATTGAAGTAGTAGTAGAAAGCCCAAAGCTGGAGGCCGAGAGGGTCACGAGATCAAAAATCAAATCTTGGTATGTGATTTCAAATTGAACCGACATAATCCTTTTTGTTATTATATGGAGCCACGCTTTCCATTTCTCATTTGATATTGACAACTTTTACAGTGTACTGACCGTATTACCTCTTTTTTTTTTCCCGTAAGGTACCTGCAAAGAATTAAGAGAGGGGCATATTTGTGATTTTTTTTATTCGTTTTCCTATATCTTCCACTTTCCCTATCTGACAATCTTGCTGTCTTCCGTGATGCTTCCTTGACGAGAGTCGAGCTCTTTATTCTTTTGGTTGGCCAGTTGTAGTCACACAAGAATTATCCTCTTCATGTTCAAGTCTTTACTCACGTTGCTTGTGAGCTCGAGTACATCGATCATTCTATTATGATTTTTAGAAATCATTGCAAGAATTAAAAGATCTCCATAGAGAATTACATATTGAGAAAGATTGTGCCAGCATAGGGGTGGTTTAGCTAGACATGCCAAGGGTTTGTGAGAGGTGACGATAAGATAGAGAGGAAGCTCGTGAGGCTTTGCGAGATCGCCGGACTATTGGTGTGCATAGAGGTGTCGGAGGAGGAAGATGAAGAAGTGCCGGCAAGGCACTTCAAATTAAACTATATATATATTTTCGTTATATAAAGTTATATATATATTTCGTTATATAAAGTTGCGCTTTTTCCACTCCTCATTTGACTTTAACAACTTTTACGGTGTGTTGACTATATTTACCTCGTTTTTTCCATACTTTACCCACAAAGAATCAAAATGAGGCATATTTGGGTTTAGTTTTCCCTTTTATTGGGTCCGTCCGTCTACGTATGCTTCAAGAGCCACATCGTGCTGGCGCAACCGCAAATGGATGAGCTGGCGGTCGGGCTGGAGCGGAGCGAGGTTAGATTCATCCTGTGCACGAGGCAGTCGGCCAGGGGAGGGCACGTGGTGGCGGGGGATCCCAGGGCGGTCCTCGAGGAATTTGAAGCACGGGTGGCCAGGAGGGGCCTCGTGATTAGGGGCTGGGCCCCGTAGGTGGCGATACTGAGGCACCGGGCCGTGGGTGCGCTCCTGACTCACTGCGGGTGGAACTCGACCTTGGAGGGGCTTAGTGCAGGGGCGGTGATGCTGACGTGGCCCATGTTCGCGGAGCAATCCATGAATGCCAAGCTGCTGGTGGATGAGCTGGGCATGGGGATCCGGGTCGGCGAGGGGTTTGAGAAGATACCGGAGGCGGCAGAGTTGGCCCGGGTTTTGGCCAAGTCATTGAGGGGCAATCTACCCCCAAAGGGTTCAAGCCAAGGAGATAAGCAGCGCCGGTCGAGATCAATCAACAGAGGGAGCTTAGATAAATTTTTTGAGCGACTTCGTGAGGTGCGTGGACGAGCAAAGGAGGAGCAAAATGCAAACTTCTTAGCAACTCACCGCGAACGGTGTCAAGAGAACGAAACGATGATTTACATAATGTGTGAATTTTTAGGAACCGCAAGTGACTTGAACTCCCACAAATTAAGATGTTTTGTACGAATTGTTTGAGACAAATCAAGTTCTTGCTTTGAACAAATTGAGTTCTTGCCTTTCTCTTAGATCTTTGCAAACTTGTGATCTTGTAAAATTAGCAAGAAAATACTATAAAGAAAATATTAAGGATAGCATTTTTTCACTCCTCATTTGGTTTAAACACTTCCTTTTATATAGTATTAACCATATTACTCTTCATTTTCTCCTTTAAATGCCAGACCCTACATGGTCAGGTGTGGGGCTTGTGTGGGGTCCTTTCTCAAATTTGTTTCTTCTTTTCCTTCCGCTTTCCTTTTTCTTGTTCTCGCTTTTGTTGAAGCGCATTGCCGGCACTTCTTCATTTCCCTCTTCCAACACCTCCGTGCACACCAATAATCGGGCGATCTCGCAAAGCCTCACAAGCTTCCTCTCTAACTTACCATCACCCCTCACAAACCCTTGGCATGTCTAGCAAAATCACCCTTATGCCGACACGATCTTCCTTAATATGTAATTCTCTGTAGCAATCCTTTGATTTTTACGATGATTTCTGAGAATCAAAACAGAATGATCGAGGTGCTCGAGTTTACGAGCAACGTGACCAACAACCTGAACATGAAGAGAATAACTCCAATGTATCTACAACTGGCCAACCAGAAGAATAAAGAGCTCAACACTCTCATCAAGAAAGCATTGCGAGAGACGGCAACATCGTCAAATAGGAAAGTGGAAGAAAAAGAAGAAATGAAGAGAATAAAATAAAATCCTAAATATGCCTCATTTTGACTCTTTGCGGGTAAAGTATGAAAAAAACGATGGGTAATATAGTCAGCACATTGTAAATGTTGTCAAAATCAAATAAGGAGTAAAGTAGGACCGTTACTCTCTTGCCCTTGTACATATTATACATCAGATTGCATTCATTAATGCTACAATATCTCAACCTTCCTCCTATAATACTCAAATAAATGTGTCACTATAGGACTGTTACTCTCTTGCCATTATACATATTATACATCAGTTACATTCCCTTTTGTTTTTTTTTTCTTATATAAATAGGTAAACTTCTACATAAGTCCCCTCATCGTTGAGACTCTTCCTCCTCACTTAGTACTGCCATCATGGGGAGAACCGTGCGCGCTCTCGCTCTCTTGACGATCCTATCGCTCGTGGCTTCATATCAGTGTCAGTCTCTCTCTCTCTCTCTCTCTCTCTCTCTCTCTCTCTCTCTCTCTCTCTCTCTCTCTCGGCGTGTAGGCATCGACATCTTAAAATAAGAGGGGCACATGGCGTGCGGCATGCATCGAGGCTGGGCGATGGATTATTGGACTACCGCTGAAATCCCTTGTCGGAAGCTTGCTTCCTGTTGGTTATACACATGCTTCGCACAGTGTAGAACCGGCACGTCTAACCAATATCCCTGGATTAGACACTATGCAAATCACATATTTATGTACATGTTTGTGACGTGTGATGATACAATTTTTTTATTTTTGTGGGATTTTCAGGGACATCAAGCGCGGATGAAACTGGAAGCAGCCTGGTTTCTAAGGAAAGTCCTTGGGATGATTACCCTTGCGCCGAGTCCAAAGACTGCAAGGTGCAATGCTACCGATTTGGGTGCCACAATGGAGGTTGTCATAATGGGTTGTGCAAGTGTATATGCATTTGATTGATTATTATTTGATGAAACAAAGATAAAATAAGGAAGACAAGTCTTCTTTCCTTTGCCTCCTTGATTGGTTATTTAGCGTTAAATATTCCTTTCGCAAGGACAAAGAAAAAAAAAGGGATGAAGAAGAAAAAAAGAAACTAGATATTGAGATTTCCCGGCTCCCTCCGTAAAGAAAGCATTTCCCATCTTTTTTACTCAGTATTTTTTTTTTTTTTGGTCAGAAAACGGAAACTATATTGAGGATGAAAAACCAGTACAACCGGCAACTAGTGCATCAACGCATATAATGTCGATCAAATAAAATGGGGGAAAGACAGCCCAGTTCTAAAAGGAAAATGCGCGATTATGGGCCTTTGCAACCCAGTCAGCAGACACATTGGCCTCTCTTCTGCAGAAGGAGAGTGCGAGATTAGGGAAACAAGAATACAATGAGGCGGCTTCGGAGAACAGAGAACGCTCCTCCCATGATGGCATCCATTGTCGATTCAACGTCTCAACAAGGACTAAGCTGTCTGATTCAACAAGTATCTTTGCATGATTGAAGCCTTGGCGAAGCAGGTGCTATAGGGTGAGAGAAAAAGCTTGGATCTCCGCCTTCAGGGCCGAGCTTGCAGCAAAGTGTCTGGAGAAGCCATCAGTGAGTCTTCCATGGTGATCTCGACAAACACAAGCCATAGTACCTTCCTTGGTGCCTGGCTGATGTGATCCATCTATATTGACCTTCAGGGCACCTAGATCTGGCGGCTTCCAAAGCATTCCCCTGTCCTTGAGCGACCTGCCTTTGCTGGTCAGAGAATGAGCAGCCAGCCGAGCAACATGGGTATGAGTGAGCGCTGCCTCAGCCACATGTATTGGTTCAAGTCTCTCACTTCTGAAGATGAATCCATTCCAAGCTCGCCAAATTTGCCAAAGTACATTCGCTATTGTCTCCAAGCCAGGTAATGAGTTCTGTCTTCGAACTTTCTCTGTGATCTAGGCATCTATTCTCTGAATGACATGAGGTGAGATCTGAATATCGATTTGGGGATGAGACCAAATGCGTTTAGTCCATGGACATAGTAAGAACAAGTGTTCTAGGGTTTCTGGTGCTTGCTGATTGCATAGAAGACAGCTCGGATTTGCAATGATATGTCACTGATATAAATGCTCTTGTGGCCAAAGCATTGTGACATAGCAACCATAGGAATGTTCGAACTTTTGGGGGTGTATGCATTTTCGAGATTTTCTTCCATAGCCATCTCAGATTCTGGTAAGATGTGGAAGCCGTGTTGTCTGTCTGAGTTGTTGCTGAATCTGTGAGTGTATGATATGCAGTTTTGACAGTGTAACAACCATCTTTGGTAGCATTCTAGATAAGTTTATCGTTAACAAAGTTGGGTCTTACTAGGATGGTAATGATCTGATCTATCACCTACGAGTCAAAGAGTTTGTTTAGCATATTAACATTCTAGGTACTGTTGGTTTGATTTATAAGGTCAACCACCATTTGAGGTTCTTCGCGGACTGTAGGTCCACCTAATATTCCGATAGGTAGCCACCTATCTCCACGAATTTTGATTGATTGCCCGTCTCCTACAGACCAACGAATGTTGGGTAGGATAACGTCTCTTCCAATAAGAATACTCTGCCAGCCCCAAGATGGGCGAGAGCCTTTTTCTGCATTACATAAGCTCTTTGAATGGAAGTAAAGTCCTTTGAAGACTTTGCTCCATAAAGATAATGGATGTTGAAGTAAACGCCACACTTGCTTGCCCAGCATGGCTTTATTAAACTTCATCAGATCTCAAAATCCCAAACCACCATCCTCTTTTCTTCTTTTCAGAACTTCCCAACTTTGCCAATGAATACCTGATTTGCACCCGTCATTCTGCCACCAAAACCTTGCAATTCTTTTCTCAATAGATTTGCAGATAGACACAGGTAACTTAAAAATAGACATGGCGTATTGTGATATTGCTTGTACTACAGTTTTAAGAAGGATCTCCTTCCCACCTTTTGAAATGAGATTTTCTTTCCAACCTTCCAATTTGGAATGAACTCTCCCCATTATCCAGGAAAATATATCCTTTTTCGAACACCCCCAATCAGAAGGTATCCCCAAATATTTGCCAGACCTTTGCAAAACAGGTACTCTCAGCTCCCTGGCCATATTCTCTTGTAATCTAGCGGGAAAGCTTTACTAAAAATATTTCGGATTTATTTCGATTAACTTCTTGCCCAATCGCTAAGCAATACCGATGCAATATATTCGCTAAATTCTGACATTCATGAACAGTACCATCTAGAAAGAAAATAGCATCGTCTGCGAAAAACAGATGTGATAGAGTAGGACACCACCTGTTAAGTTTGATACCCTTGAGGTTTCCCATGTTGACGGCGTTGTTGATTAGAAAGGATAATAGATTTACCATCAAGATGAAAATATATGGGGATAGAGGATCACCCTGTCAAAGACCCCTGGTAGGATGGAAATACTGTAGATGTTCTCCATTAAATTTAACACAGGATGATTGTGTTGTTATACACTGCATAGTCCACTGGATCCACATGGGGTGGAATCCTAATTTGAGAAGATAATCTTGTAGAAAATCTCATTCCACCATGTCATATGCCTTCTGCATATCCATTTTAAGAACAGCCTAATAATGTCGCTTCCTTTTCTTTGTCTTGAGCTGGTGAAGAACTTCCTAGACTATTAAAATATTATCCAGTATCTGCCTACCGCCCACAAAAGCACACTGTTCTTCAGAGATAAGATCTGGTAGCATAGGTTTTAATCTATTGGCAATGACTTTCGAGATAATTTTGTAAGCATAATTACACAAGCTAATGGGGTGGTATTGATCCAAACTTTCGAGGTGGGGAGTTTTAGGAATGAAGGAGATAATAGTCCGATTTAGAGCGGAGGGCATAATTCCTGATATAAAAAAATTGCGTACCGCTGTGAAGAGGTCATCTTTGATGATGTCCCAGTGCGTTTGATAAAATAAACCATTCAGACCATCTAGACCCGGAGCTTTGGTGGCTCCTAATTGAAAAGTAGCTTGATGTACCTCTTCAAGAGTTACCGTTGCTATTAAGGCATCATTCATTTCCTTCGTAACCACACAAGGACATTGATCTAATATAGGTCCATAGCCGTGGCTTCCCACTGTGGTATATAAGCGTGAAAAGAATGCTATCGCCATCGCTTTTAATTGTGTAGAATCCCGCACCCAAGTGTGGTTGTCATCCTACAACATACTAATTCGATTCCTTTGTCGTCGTTGGATGGTGGTGGTGTTAAAAAATTCGGTATTCTTATCACCCCATTTCAGCCAATTGATCCTGGATCTCATTGCCCAATACTATTCTTCTCGCTGCCACACCTTTTGTATCTCCTCCTTCAAAGCTGAGATCGTAAATTTGTCATAAAATCTATGCGGTTGGTTTTTGAGTTGCTGCAATTGATGTTGCAATGTTGCCACTTTGAGTTGATTATGTGAGAATTTGTTGCGACTCCACTTGGTTAAAGCACCGGAAACCGACTTAATTTTATGCATAAAGTCTGCATTCTTCACCTATTCTAATTCCATGAAGTGTTTATAACTTCTCGACAATCACAATCCTGGTTCCAAAATGCTTCAAACATAAAGTATCGCTATTTTTTCCCAATAGCAGATGTGGTAGTTAATAAGAAAGGGCTATGGTCGGAACCCACAGCAGGGAGTGCATGAACTTCAACCCCAGGAAATAATAAGCGCCATTCCATAGAACATAGGACTCTATCAAGACATTCCTTTATGAAATCATCCCCTTCTCGATTATTCATCCATGTAAAGGCACACCCCTTTGCTTCTATATGCATTAGAGAACAATCATTCAAAACAGCTTGAAAAGATGCTAAGCGATTAAAATCTGCTGGTCTCTTCCCTACCTTTTCCCAGTGATAGAGAATTTCATTAAAATCTCCTATGCAAACCCATGGTAGATGATTGCCATTGCTTATTCGAATGAGATCCTGCCATACCTGTTGTCGTAAGTGATAAACTGCAGGGGCATGGAGACAAGTAAGAGGCCAAGTGCTGTCATCCATTTCTTCCTTATATGTCATGTCAAAATAGTTCGAAGTAGAGCTGATAATTGTTAAATCAATGTTGGCATTCCAGAACACAGCCAAGCCTCCAAGCCGAACCAACCGGGTTATGAACATGAAGATTCAAAAAATGTAAACGGCATTTCATTCTATGAAGCATAGCTTCTTTGTTTTTAGTTTCCATCAAAAAAAGGAGATTGGGTTTTTCCTTTGCCACTAGAGCCTTGAGTGCTTGAACTATCAGGGGATTGCCCAAACCCTGACAGTTCCAACTTAGGATTTTCATTTGTGAGTAGGTGGCTGTTGAGGGCCAGCCACCTTAGGCCATCTGCCATCTGCAGTTGCTTCCATGATGGGTGTGTCCAAGAGTAACGATTCGTTTATGTTTTCTGGAGCTGAAATTCGCAAGTCATAGGGGTTATAGCGTTTGAGCTTCTTCGCAGGACCAATCTTTGGCGCATGGCGAATGTTTTTAATTTTCTTCTCCTACTGTAAAGTGTTTGATTGAACCTGAATCCCCTTCAGCTTTTCTGTTGTAGGTATCATCGCTGTAGAGATAATGCTACTGGGCAGAGTACCAGCCTTACCTTGGTGCTCCTTTGAAGCGGTTGAAACAGTGCTGGTTTCTACAATAGGCTACAGTAGGGGAGCTACTTATGTGTTAACTGAGGGCGGCATTAAAGGGAGAGGGTGAGTGGTTGTGGGGGGTGTTTTAGGTACTATCTCTTCCGATGTTTCCTGTTTATCCTTCATTTCATAATAGATCTTCCAGTAAGGGCTATGCTCCTTAACTTCCGCACGAAGCCATTGTCCAAAAGCCATCCTCTCCTTGCCATCAAGTTTCGCTTCATCGAATGGAATTTCCTTACAATACATGGCATAATGCCCCAACTTTCCACATGAATAACAGAAATGTGAAAGCCGCTCATAACGAAAATCCAACCATAAAGTCTTGTTATTGATTCTAATTAGTCGGCCCATGTCGCAGCGGTTAATGTAAATTAAGTTCAATTCTTGCTCAACCCGATCTCATGGTAGAACCTTCTTTTGTTTCAGCTTTTACTTCTATCACTGTGCCTACTTTTTTACTACCTTGGAAATCATTTGTTCAGTGCACCACTCCAATGGCAGGCCAAAAACTTGCACCCAAAAGGCACAGGTGGAAAAGTCGTAGCAGTGCAACGGAGTATTTGGAATCCATGATTTAAAAAACTACGAGATGCCTGGAAAATAGCCAAGGTCCACCCTCTAGAATCCTCTTTTTATCTGTCTCCGAGTGAAATTTTGCCACATAGACACCATCCTCTCTCTGTGAAATGTCAACCTGTTCTGTTCTCCATACCCTCTTCAACGTGCTCTGAAAAGCTTGGAAATTGATAGAGGGATTAGAAAGGATTTTACCTGTGAGAGTTAATCTGCATTCCTCAATTTTTCGGGGATGGTTCGTCGTTCCAGACCTCTATTTCTTATTCTGAGCATAATCGTCCCAGGCGTTGACAAAGTGCAGCAAGTCGGGAAGAATTCTCGTCTGCTTCATGGTCCATGAGTTCGCTGGACAGAATCGAGGTGAAAGAAAGAGAAAGTCAGGTCAGACCGAAACTGTTAAAGCAAGGGTAATCATAACTAGTGTGTAAATGTCACTGGGTATTCTCGGACATGGCCAAAAGGAGCCATGCAAAAAGCAATTGAAAGTTCCGAAGATGTAAGGCGAACATAATTGAGGCAGAAGCAAAGTCGGAGTGGTGATGGCGTCGATGGGAAAGAGAGGATCAAAGCGTGACTCGTTCAGGTGAATGAAGCAAGTCTGATGAGCGAAGAAGGTAGCTACAAGGGAGAATGTAGATGAAAATTCATGGAATTTGAGTTTCCATGACCGAGATACAGAATTGGTGAGAGGAATGTATTAGGGTTTAGGGTTTGAGCTACCATGTCGGTAGAGGAAGGCTCTACATAAGGAGAGAATTTTTCGGGCTTTTTGTTCGTCATCTTTTTTACTCGGTATGCCCAATTAAAATAAAGGCTTGAAACTTGTCGTTTATGGCAAAATGTAAGTTTTTTTTTTTTTTTTTTTTTTGGGCATGAGTAAAGTCAAATATTACATTTTCCGACTAAGGTTAAATATTATATAAGAAAAATTGCTTCATCGACATTGATTATTCAAATATTTGCAGGCCCTATTTGTCTCCCCAAGTAATATTTCCAAACTTTTGGTTTAGGTCAAACTTCAGCCTATTCGTGGGGAGTGTTGGAGTGCCTTCATCCAAACCGACTCCCTATTGTCATGTAGCCGTTCGAGATTGATTAGATTTGTGCCTGACACATGATAGTACTGAGTCAAATCATAGTCATCTACGATCGGTGCATGATTGAGCAGAGATTCTGCGATCAGAACATGACTATCGCGACCTCACCTCCGGTGAACCACCTAGGATTTGGCTAATGGATTACTAAGCCTAGACTTAACTCGGGCTCTCCCAGGCTCATAGCAATTCATGACTTATGTTCAATTAACATGCAAATAATTTTTCAATTAGGAGTCGCCACTAATCTATTTTTGGTGGGTCGATTAGAAATCCAAGTAAAGTAACGGGAGATTTACTTTACTCCTACGAACCAGAGATTTATGAGTTCGGGGACTTAGTTACGCTAGATTTCTCTAGCGCCCTTTCGGTACCTTTCTCTTTTATTTTGAAAAAAATGTTTGGCAAGCAACTTCGATTGATTTCAATTTATTTTCCTAACATGTGAGGTTGCAGGTGCACAAATCACCAATTTAACACTCAGATAAAGCAATGAATAAATTGCAAGACTTACCTCATGACAACGAAAGTATCTGCAATGTTAGATCAGAATTCACATCGACAATCCTAGATATGATTTCTAATTAACACGCAATTACTTTTTTTTTTTCACTTATTTAATAAACCCTAATCTATATGCAATGTCATTTAGCCAAATGACCTAATTCTAATGACATATAATTTCTAACTAAATGGACCTAGCAACAATCACTAAATGACATGCATTTCATGAACCTAATTCTATATGACATGCACATGATATTTTTCATTTTCTTAATAAGCATGCAATCTATCCTAGAGAATGAAACTAATTTATTCTAAGATAATTTTTTGATATTTTCCATGAAATTCGAAATTAGAAAAATGCGAAAATTATCTATGCAAGTTAAGATATCATCCAATTTGTATTAGGAATTAGGTTAAGCCAAATCCCAATTTAAACTAGAACATTATCTTAACCAAGTAATCTTAAAATGCAACCTATCTAGGAGAAATTATCTAAACCTATAATTAATTAAAAAATATATCTATTGGATGTTGAAACGGATGAGAATCGTGCATTCGCAATCGAACACCTCTCGTTATTACGTCGCATGTCGTTTCAATTTCTGATTGAGCGAATTGGAATTGGCGTATTTAGTCACGACAATCACAAGAGCAAGATGCGGACCTTTTTCCTTACAAGAACCAACCACCATAAAAATCAAAAACGAATATTTTCAGTTACAGTTTAAAAACTGATTACAATTGAAGAGATCAATCGAAGTCCTCTCTTAAAGAAAGAACACGTAATAGTCCCAAAAATAGAAAGTCCAACAATCATGTCAGTTTGCGTTTCAATGGAAATATTGTGCTTGCCTTGCCGTAAGTTTTAGGGCCAATTATTTAGTATTGCCTTTCCTACTTGGTAAAAGGAACTCTTCTCGAAACTCTTAACTGAAGCATATTTTCACTGGGACCTTTGTAGATCCCTCTGAAGCAGAGGGAGGAAATGTTTTCAAATGAGATGATGCTTTTGTGCTAGATGAAAACGTGGACATGCATTCCCTTTCCTTGAATATCTTCCTCAACATTATCATGGGCATGAAGCAAATGGAGTTTCCTTCAGTTTCTTTATCAAAATTTTGAGCAAAATGTGATTATAGTAAAAAAGATCTTCCCACAGAAATTGTACAAGCAAGCATCCTCAAGACAATTTATAAGCCAAAATTCAATTGTCATTCATTCTGGAGTGAATAGAAACCCATGCTTTATCTGCTTATTTATGGCTGTCCAGTGTTCTTTGTGAAGATGAAAAACAAGCGATAGCTGTGAAAAGTCAGTTGCAGCAGCTTGCCAGACCCATGTACAGCAATCCACCTGTGCATGGTGCCCTGATAGTGTCAACTATTCTTGGCGATCCAGAATTGAAGAGTTTGTGGCTCAAGGAAGTTAAGGTAGTTTTTTTTTTATTCATATGTGGTAACTCATTCCTTGATAATCCAACAAAGAAGCAATCATTTGTATTGTATCTACTTAAACTGGGTCGGAGTTTTGGCTGATTGGGAGAAGAACTAATTATGGTGCAAAGCTTGTTCTGTTGGCTTTCCTAGTTGGTTGGACCCTTATTGTTTTAGCTGCTTCTCTCACATTCTGAAAATCTGTTGGATATAGAAGTGCCATAAGAAATTAATATGAACATGAATCACCCTCCCCTGTCGAGAAGTAAATTGACATTAACCCTCGTAACTTTTCAGGTAATGGCTGACCGAATAATCGGGATGCGTACTGCCTTGCGAGGAAACCTTGAAAAGCTTGGGTCGCCGTTATCATGGAAGCACATAACTGAACAGGTATGGTCCAATTTCATTCCATTGGCAATCTTTTTAGCATCAGTTATGCACAATTTCCTGTTCTTGACGGTCTTTTCCCCAAACAGATTGGTATGTTCTGCTACAGTGGGATGACTCCAGAGCAGGTTGATCGGTTGACAAAAGAATATCACATTTACATGACTCGTAATGGCCGTATAAGGTAAATAACTCCACCACATAGGTATCTGGCGGAATCGCCTCCTTTTGTAGATCTACTCTTCTCACATGCGAACCTTTCTTACAGTATGGCAGGTGTAACCACTGGTAACGTTGGATACCTCGCTAATGCCATCAACGAGGTCATGAAATCTTCTTAGTACCTAATCGAGGAGGCGTCAAACCTTTGAATAAAGCTACTCTCGATTTGCATTTTCCATGAAGTAGGTCGCTGTGTCGTCATGAGGGTCGTGAGATTTTCTTTCAGTTCCCATCTTGTTGCAGCTAGGAAGGTGGGCAATAACATGCGTGTGATTTAGAGCGCCCCCTCTTGTTTCTTGACTTGTTCCATTCTTTTCCCCGTGATAATTGGGGATTGCAACTTTAACAGTTACAGGTGACTTATCAAATAAAATCCATATGTTTCCAACTGTTGCTGGGAATGCTTCTCCCCGGTCAGGTTCAGAGGTCCAAGCTGTGTACCAAGGCATGTGTTTTGCTGGTGTGAAAGCGTACGTGGTAAGGTCTTGGCAAATGATTGTCTACTGCATGCTGTAACTTTGTGTCGGGGATATTTGTTCTTTGGTTAGGTGGAATTTGAGCCCGTGATTAGGGAACTCGATGTTGGCCTGCTGATATACTACAGATTTACCCAACAAGGTGTCGAAATAATTAAAGTTTTCTATGCCTCCGCTGTGCCGCTCTGATTATTTCCGAGATCCACCTATATTTTCCCTAATCCAATGAAAACTGCAAGAACTGTTGGGGGGGTCAGGTTCACATCTGAGTAAGCAGATCATCGACTGAATAAACTAATCCATCGCTTCCATTAATAATTTGATATCAATTGTAATGCACATATATAGCGACTCATAATATGATTTTTACCATTCATATGTTGGGATTATGTTTACATATTGGCTAAGACACGAAAGTAAACTCGTTAGGATCTCAACCTGCAATCACGTGGCTATTATCATCTTACATAACTGTCAATCGATTTTGCTAGGAGATGATTTTCTCCGGTTGGATGCGCAGTTTAGTTCATTGGAAATAGTTGTTACGGGCTCATTTTAGTTTGTTTCCAAATCGCTCACATCACTAGAAGGATCCTATCTTCTGTTATTATAGATCCAGCATTACATATCTCGGATATAGAATGGTATCCACCGATCACACACGCTACAAAATAAATGCATACATGATAGAGCATAAATAAATGACTATGCTAGCTAAACCAACCATTACGGGAGGGACTACTTAGGTGATAATCACGCATTTGATCCATCGAACTATGGGACATTTAATTTCTATTCCCTACATTTGGTTGTCGGGATAATAATCAGGATAGGATAAGATAAAGTAGGATATTAAATCCTTTGGATAATAAAGGCAGACATATCTAATCCTATCAAGTGTTTGGCACACTTCAGAATAAGATTAAAAAATAAATATGATATTCATTTAAATTATAAAATTAAAAAAATAGAAAATTCAATTAATTAAAGGCTATGGAAAAACCCTAGATCTAGGAATTGTGGCCACCTCCGCAGTGGCCACCATTGAAAACGGCAAGCACCAACATCATTGTGCAACGGCAACGTAAATCGGTAAATCTTAGACTACGACAGAGAGGGTGGGTGGAGGAATTTTAGGTGACCACCAAAGTAGTCTTTGCATTGCCTCAAATCGATCGACGCCCCAAGTTGTCAACGATACCAAAGATTTACAGTTGCTTCATCACCATCACCATTTTCCCATCTTCCTTCGAGACGTCCAACGCATTTCGTAAGGATTTTAGCATTGTCAATGAAGTGGTGCAGGTGGAGCCAAAGTTCCAGCCACCGATGTTTAAGGTGGGACAAGCAATGCTTCAATTAGTTCCACAGATGCCTATGAGAAAAATTTTGCCATATTCGTCTCAATAAGTCACTCTTGGTCATTAGATTCAGCAAGTCCATGATCCAAAGGAAGGGGCACCCAATTACTAGCGTACAAGAAGCGAAGATGGGAGAAGAAGTGGAAGAAGAGGGCTGACAATGAATCGGAGAGGCGAAGGCACCCATTTGACATAGATGCTTATGATATCTTCTCTTTTTGTTAAGTTCTTTCTTTCCTTAAAAAAGAAAAAATTCTTATCCAATCCAAGCTTATCCCACCCCCTCCCCCAGATTTTTTATCCGGCGTTTTATCCGGATGTATCCAGGTTTGTCCGATCCGGTGGACATTCCCAAACATCGGATAGGATAACAAATTATCCTATCCATACTCAAATCCGAACTACCAAACGCAGCCACCGATTGCTTCTTATCTATTTCTCTCTTGCTCTTGGGTGAAAGCAAGATTAGTAAAGAATATCAATGGGTCTCAGATGTGGTTGAAGTGAACAATTTTTAACTTATGTGGCACTCGAGTAATTAAAAAAAAGGTTATGGTGTTTACCATGACAAAGTTATGTCACTAGTATCTTTTTGCCTGCACTCTGATAATGAAAGTGGAGAGAATCAAAGCAAAAAGGGAGAGATTTCGGTCATGTGAGTATGGGAGATAGATAGTCAATTTTTGCTCTTTAGTTGCTGAGATGAACAAAATTAAAAGAGGAGAGGAATGGGGTGCACACTTGTTATAATGATGCCAAAAGAATAAGCATGCTTACGCTAACGTTTCCGACTTTTCTTGGGAATGCTTCGCTCCTGCTTTTTGTTACATTAGGCTTGAGAGGTCCAAACTGTAAACTAAAGCATGTTTCTTTGCCGGGGTGAAAGCGGTCGTGGTTAAGTCTTGACAAATGATTCGGTCTACCTAATGCTGTATCTTTGTGTCGGGCAGTTGGTTTGGTGGACTTTGAGACTTCGCATGAGAAAGTCAAATGTCGGTCGATGTCGTACCTCAATTTTCCTGACACAAAAGTTGTTCCATCCCCCACTAGTTATCGAAGAAGAAGCTACTTCTGCAGTTGTTGAAGCCTCTTTCATAAAATGGTTTTGCATCCTGCCTACTTCAGATAGATCCTGAACTTTTTACCTAATTTGAGATTTTTCACGCAATTAACTTATTTGTCAGCAATTCATTTGTCGCTTCAATTAAATCATGTCCGAGTGAAACCACTAGAAAGAAATCATAACTCGTTCCGTGATATAATTTAAACAATCATATAAGCTAACACTAGTTTATACATCAAGAGCCATGCAAAGGGAAAATGTTGGCACTGGTTATCTGGAAACAATATTCAGCTTGTATCATCAAGCAACGCCGTTCCAAGATCGATAGCAAGTCCAGGTCAACAGTCAGTCAAGAATCACCATGCCTGTGCAAGACCGCCTGAAAGTTATTCAACTCATCTCCAGCTTCACTCTGATTAATCTCCTCCTGTAAATGCAATTTTGCACAAAAGAGATGACAATGATGCATCTAGCCGCTGTGGGGTGGATAGACAGGCGATCTATATTTCTATCTATGGAGCGAAAGAGTCATCGAATTCCATGAAAGAAGACAAAATGGAACAAACTTGGACCGAGATCTCGATGCCCCACAGTAGTTAATGACGGCACCCAGTCACAGGCTGGAAACAAACACCACATTCTTCTTCAACATATAAAAAGAAGGAAGCCATACTAACTTAAATGAGCTTCTTAAGCTCCTTTTTGGGTCTGTAACGCCCCTACATAACTAGACATAAATAGCATCACATTTTTATACTCCTAAGGTTTCTAGAGTTTAGGATCAAAACGATGTACATCCAAGGAAATACTATCTTTCTTCGCTAGAACGACATGAGAAGACAGTCAACCGCTTTCCATGTTAAAAGCTGAGATATCACCATTTCCACATCTTGCGGGGCGAGAAAAGCCGATTGCAGGGCTGAAACTGCAGAACACATAGGTTGTCCTCAGTTATGTTCACTTCCATCAAGTACTAGATGATTGACTCCTTGTTTCACATTCTACGCTTATGTACTAGCCGGATGAGGGAAATTGAGAATATTCTGCTTCCTCACATGCTCTGGAATCAGCCTGTTAATCAATTCAGGTGATGCCCCAGCCAACTGTAGACACATTCAGATCAATCTTAGTTAGATGGTAACCTTCCACAAGAAAAAAAGAAATTGTCAACTAGCCGACACAAGATTTGACAAAGTTCAAGTAACACTGTCCCATAAAATATAAACCACAACCAAGACAAATCTAATGCAGCCAACCAAACAAAAGTTGATTCTGATTTTATGGACCAGCCAAGACAGTTAATAGGCCATTTGAATTCAATTGGCCTTCCACTTGAGAGAACGAGCGAGCAAACCATGCATGTCATGTAGTCATGAGTTGTATATGAGCAAGGCGGACCAAATAATAGAGACAACCAATACTAATCGCATAAACATGGATGTTTCATAACAAGATATTCAGTGCACAGCCATGACACGAAAATCAGGCCAATATGAAAATGCAGTAACAGCTCAAATTTTAGCAAACCTTATATTAGTTACCAGTCAGACTATAAACAGACCAGGATGAGAGGCCAAAAACAGTAACTGAGGAGGTATAAATCCACTAAGGCAAAGCAACAGTCAATCAGATACTGCCCGTGTAAAAAAAAAAAAAAAAAAGACATAACTTTCATGGAAGAGGCAGAGAGACAATTGATATGGGATGCCCAGGGATTATATAAGATACACATTCTGCCTCATGATTCTGGAACATTGCATTGTCCATGTCCCAATTCGTACCCAGATATAGGTTTCCCAAACAGTGGCTCTAGGAGGTGACATAAAAATCTATTAAACCCCAAATCACATTTAATTTGTCATTAGTAGTTCACAAATGAATGTAATCATCTCTCTTTGTCCCTTCTGGTGAAGCAGCAGCTGATGGCACAAATGGTAGATGATCCTACATTGATTAATGATTGTCTAGACATTAAAAAGAAGAGTAAGAGGAGCTCTATTTCCATCCATCTGTGAGACTAAATCCATGATTGTCCCACAAAGAAAAGCAGCAACGAAATGCAAGTATACTCTTGTAAACAGGAATCATGAACAGCCAAGAATTATGCATTTCTATGTATCTCATGTAGATTAATAAAAAAATAAAAAGGCTGATTGCATACTTCTTGTTTAAAGTTGAATAGAGGCGGAAAAGGGCGACCATTAGGAAGCCGTGCATTTGGCTCACGCAACTCATCAAAGAAAGGATGGGCACATGCCTCCAGCTGCAAAGAAATCAAGGAGAATTCAGCGATAACATGATGGAAGAGATAAAAACTTCAACTGATACATTAAAGACCATAAATCGATGGTTCATTTGATAGAAAGATGATTCCACCGCTACAAACAACATGAGATCTAGATTTGCAGCTAAGATGATGAACATTGTCATTCTGTTAATGCAGAGAGTCCTCAGACCCTGGTCGCAATATATCCAATACAAAGATCAGAATAAAGTTCACCCACAGCAGTACAGCGAAGACTTGGAGAATACTGAAGCAGTCGTGATGCAAGGTCAATCGCTTCAGGAGGCATCCTCTTGTGAAATACCTAAAAGGAGACATCATAGAAATTAATGAAATGAAGTCCACAATGGCAGAACTATCGAAAAATTAAAAATCTATGCTAGACAGGTGGAAAGGGCACCTCATTTCAGACATCAGAGAAAACCCCACATGCAAAATATCACCAGTCATATTTTAATTGGATGCATATTAAGTATCTGATCTTCAATGGGAGAAACTGTGTTTCCTTCAGTAGAGGATCATGATGTCCCATTTCAACAACATTAATATCATCAGATGCCCTCTAAGCTATTTTCACACTTTATAAGTTCCAAATAGACTAAACAAAAACAGAATGCACATGTGACTATAGATGCAGCTCAGTCACCACCAAAATTAGCCAGACATTATAGACAATACCCGTTTGAACGAAAATTAAGTCACAAAATCAGAAGGCTGACAGAACAACATTTACGATACTTATATAAAATGAAAGCTAACCTTGTGCCAAGGATGAGCCTTGATTTGGGGAAATCTGAAGTCTGTGTAGTTCGGATTCATGCATCGAATTTCTTCTCGAGTGGGTGTACCGAGAACCTGAAACATTACGTAAAATTTATGGTCAAATAGTACCAAAGAGACTACCTAATCAGTACTGGTGGAGAGGCTCACCTTGATAATCTCTACAAGTTGGTCTACCGCATTTTCCCCAGGAAATAATGGCTACAAAAGCAATAAAAATCAAATGGTGACTTTCAGTAGCAAATTACGAAGCTGACATAGATTACTTATAACTTTGCACCAAACATGACTAACCTGACCAAGGAGAAGCTCAGCAAGAACACAACCCGCTGACCAAATGTCAATTGATGTTGTGTATTCTGTCGCACCAAATATAAGCTCCGGAGCCCGATAGTAGCGAGAGCATATGTATGATATATTAGTTTCGCCCTTAACCTGATGGAATCTTAAAACTCTTAAAATGATGCATTAACCAAAAGATTCGATGTAACTATTGCAACCAATGTTTACATATTTAAGTTTACTAAACGGAACAGTAAATAGGCAACTTTAGAATAGCATCCCATTCTTGTAAGGGGTGACCCGTGACAAGAAACATGCATTTCAAAGCGATAGATAATATTCATATTCAATGGAAAGCCAAATGCATGTCTCGGCATGTAAAACTAAAGAACTATTGCTAACAATATGATATGAAATCTAGCTCAAGAAGACTGGTGGCTGAAGAGAATATAGAAAAGCTCATGCAAGAAAGCTGAATAAGTCAAGCAAATAGAGAAGATAGAAAGGAAGAGTAATTACAAGAACTTTTGCGCTCCCAAAATCACAGAGTTTGACTTGGTGGGTCACAGTATCAACCTGCACGGTATCAATAACAATGAGGTCCAGACAAATACTACATTTTTTCGTAAGATGAGAAAGTTATGCTGCAGAATACCAGAAGGTTTTGTGGCTTCACATCCCTGTGACAAACACCTGGAACGTTATGAATGTATGCTAGCCCTCGAAATATCTGTCAAAAAGTTTCTGTTAAATATGACTGAATGAGGAAAGATATCAAATTTATGCCAAACAAGGAATAACAATCCCTAATTTCCAATTTTACCAAAAAAAAGAGACAACAGTCCATACTTGATATGTATAGAGTTTCACATAAACAAGGGGCATCCTCTGGTTCATACTGCTGTAATGCTTCAGAACCCGATACATATTTTCGGGTACGTACTCCATAACCAAATTCAGAAACAACTCATCTCTACTAGTAGTAGAGAAGAAGCAATGTTTCAAAGAAACCACATTTGGGTGATCCATTAGACGCATTAGCTGCAGCTCTCGATTTTTATAGCGTCTGTCCTGCAAAACCTTCTTTATGGCAACCATTTCTCCAGTTTCCAAGCACTTTGCCTGAGAAAAGTGATAGCATATTAGTAAGGTTGAAACAACAAGGTGGTGTTTGATTTAAGGAACCAAACAATGTACCTGGAAAACTACTCCAAAAGATCCAGTGCCAACAACACGTTCCGCCTTATAGCTGATGGTCTACAAGAAGCATTGAAGGATAACACTTGAGTTTTGGAGGACAACATGGTACTTGATGACTAACTGAAACAAATTCCGACTTTGATGCGTATTTTCTTGAGTAAGTAGGTACCACCTCTCGGAGGCAAACCATGAAGTATTAGTTGGACTGCACTTTTACTTGGCTTTATAGGACATGCAACTCAATGCCTCTTTAACAGAGCTGTAGCTTATTTCAAAGGCAAGAAGAATGCGAAGGCTACATCTAGATACCACCAGGGCCATGGAAAATACAGCTATTGTTACCTGCTTGGGTTCGCCATTTTTCCCACCGATTGTGGTTGAAATAATCTGACCAGTGACGGCCTCATTATTCTCAATAATAGAGGGTGACGCTTCCTGTAGTGAAAATGGCATGCAGGGTTAAAAGAGAAATTTCAAGATTCCAATAAATTTGAGTAACGGATTATAATTAAACTGGCAAAGCAGTTATTACGAACAACGTCAGTCTAGTTAAATTTTGAATTTTAGTACACCATCAAATCTTCAGCAGTCATAACACTTGAAAACTATAGATTCTAACAGATTCATCAAAGTACGACACGTAAGTAACACGTGTTCTGCACAAAGCATGAGAAGACATTATATCGTCATCTGCGTCAAGGAGTTTCCACGATCTCGCCTGATTTTGTGTTGAAATTCATTGATGGATCACTTACAATCAAACAGAAAAAAGACAAGCTCATTCAAAGAGCAAAACCAAGATGCCTGAGAACTCTCCTTTTCTTTTTTTATCGGTAGCAACAACAAATCTACCACCATGGGGTTAAAAAAAAAATAAAAACTGGTAGACAATGAGTTGCAGCGGTGAGGCTGTGTAAAGATGAATTTGAAGATCCCAAATTTAAGAGTTCAAGAAGCAAATCCCATCACCTCAACCTACACACTAAAAGACAGAATCAAGATACATCTTTAACACAAAGCAATCAAAAGAAAGCACCCTGAGAACAAAACAAAAAGCAAAAGCCAGTCAGATGATTATCTTTAATAAGTTAATTGAGATCAAAAAGTGGGAATTCTCCGATGATCCTCATGACAAATGGCAGAAAGATAAAATCGAGTCAACGTTGAGGAATCTCGAACAGACTTAAGCATGTATGAAATTCCAAAAAAGGGGTTACAAGAGCAAATCGCTGCTGTGAAACCCTAATTTTGGCCGCCAATAATGCCAGTGAAGTGAAAACATTCACATCTGCAAACACTGAGATTGCCAAGTCTTCAGCAACTAGCAAGTGAAGAAGATAAAAACTCAGCTCAGCAGAGCTCACACCAACTGATTTCTCTCGCGGTCATCCTCCTTATCCCTTTTCTCTCCATCTTCAATCGCAATCAGAAAAACCACTCAAGAAAGAACTCCAAATCATCTTTAACTTTCCCTCGCGTTTCTTTCTTCCAAGGGCTAAAGAAAAAAAGCGAATGCGCCCGAAAAGCGAGGCCGGACCGACAGATCGGATCTTCGCCGCGAAAACCAAGCTCGGACATACGAACGCATTAAGGAGAAGAGAGGCGTCGAGCGACCCTAGAACGCACACAGACCGAACCGCCGCTAACGGTAAGAGCTCCAGAAGCCCCAGACAAGCGAGCTCAGATCTCCGGTGAAGGGAAGCGAAACCCTACGGACGCGAGGATCGCTCGAGAATTCGAGCAGCGACGGAGACTCCGGAGCTGGATCGTCCCGAGATCGCGATCTCCGAAATCACCACACCAAACCCAGTCACCACGACCTAAACCGCGCGTCCAGCGCCCCCGCGGGAGCGCGAGCGCGAGCGAGAGAGAAGAGAGAGACAGGGACCAGACCTTATCGGTGTCCATTGGATCATGCTGCCGCGGGGCGAGCTTCGGCGGGTCGTTCTCCGGCTGCGGCGGCGGTTGATGGTGGTGGAGGAGGTGGTGGTGGTGGTGGTGGTGAGGCCCCGAGGGCATGGAGGCCATGTGAACAACAACGCAGCACAAGCCCGCACTCTCTCTCTCTAGCTCTCTCTCCCTCTCTCTCTCTCTACTTTCACACTCTTTCCCCCTCACTCTCTCTCTCTCTCTCTCTCTCTCTAAATACGATTTTCTCTCTCTTCTGTCTCGATGAGGGAATAAGAGCGAGCGACGAAGAGAGAGAGAGACAGACGGAGGGAGGGGGTGGGAGAATGGGTTAGACCCACGCGCAAGATCAGGAGAGTGACGACGACGCTCCAATCATTTTAATTAATTTCAATTTACTAAAATAATTGGTAAAAAAGAAAGAAAACGGCTCTCTAATCTTCCTTCCTTATCTGTCTGTCGGGAAATGCGTGCTCATCTTCCACGTCGAAACCTCATGCCTACACAAAATATAGCGCATAATTTTTATTTTTTTTTTTGTCATGGGGCCCCAATCCTCGTCCTTAAAAAGATTTTCTTTTTTTTTTGGGGATTATTTTTATAATTTTTCAGTAAAGCGGAAGAAATAAAATATATATATGAGTCTTGTTAAAGAGCGATTGATAAAGACGATTGGAAAAATAAAAATATAATATATATAAACACGTTTTGGAAATCTAGTGATAACCCATTTTGAAAAAAGTCGTATGATTAAAATAGAAATGTCGGTCTTTCTCAAAACACGATTGACCATATTTAAAGGGATGCTTAGTGCACTCTCTTCAGCTTTTTTGCAATGGTAGAGTTTGTTAGCCTTTGCAATTAGCCCCTCTTTGGAATGTAATTGGTAAAAAATAGAATCTAAATGAAGATCTTTGTTATAGTTAATTTAATATTTTGACCTATTTGCATCCCATGTAGTAATTCCGATACTTTCCCTATATATTTACATGTAAAAGTATCCATTTCCTTCCTCTGCATGGAATTAACATGTCATGATCATGCAATATGGTAACCGAATTCATGTAAGGTAATTGGACACGTCATGTGACGCTTGGAGTGACCTACTCAAATAGAATTATCGGTGTTTTCCCAAAAATACGATTGGCCAAATTTAAACAGACACTTAGGCCACTCCCTTTAACATGTTTGCAATGACAGAACTTTGTTAACCTTTACAATTAGCCTCTTTGTGTAACAAAATTGGCAACTCTGAAGCAGCACTTGAATGAAGATCTTTGAATTATGACGTAGATAATTTAAGTAGCATCTAAATGATTTTGATACTTTCCTTATATATCGAGATATAAAATTATCGATTTCCTTCTTCTGCATGGAATTCACGTGTCCCAATCATGCGATATGATAACCGAATTCATATAGGGAAATTGGACACATCAGGTGACGTTTGGAGTGACATACTTGGTTATTAGAAAAGTTTTCGACACGCGCTATTTCTCTGTCGCGTGATGTTTGAAGAGTCAGTTGACGAATATCTTAACAGCAGGAGGGGAAGATGGAGCATGTCATCTAGAAGGACGGTTGAAACCCAAAACGACTTTTGAACATGTTACCATGGTAAAAATCGCATCGCCAACCTTTTTGCAGCCTACAAAGTCCACCTTCCAATCCCAGTCGAAATCAAAGACTTTCGAGTTCTTCTTAAACAAGAACAGTCCCCAGTTCCATGCCCTCTTCCTTATTCACGTGCTTCTTGGGCACCCTCTCAAGTTCCAACATCGATCTTGCTAATCTCCACGACCAATTCGAACGACTGGGGATCGATCCATGTGGAAGCGACGAGAACCTTCATCCTAAATTGCATTGTCTAACCGACAATCCCACGATGAAATATCATCCTAAAACCGAGGGGTTCGAGCAACCATGTTAGAATGGCATGCTTAAAATCAAGGGATAAGCATATTGAAAATTTCAAAAAATGTAATTAAATCCTAAAACTTGTTAAATCAGTCCAATCATATCATTTCCGTTAATTATACTTTTTGAAAATTTTAAGACTCAATTGTACTTTTAGGCTGAGTTTTATAACTTAATTACACATTCTAAAAATTATAGGACCCAATTACACTTTGAAGTTTTTGTTTTGGAACTTTGAGGATACTTGTCCCTAAAATCAATCTCAATGATCTCCCATGGACTTTTAGACATGACGAGAGGTGGAGTGGAATCTAGGGGCGGGAGGGACAAGGAATTACTTTCGGCTTTTCGACTTTCAGCAATGTGTCTTTCCAATCTGGACCGAGGCCTACCCAGCTTTGGGACAGCATCCCACGTCCCCATGTTTGCTTCCTTTTAAGCAGAGAATCTTATGGAATTAGAACGGTGAGTTTGGGATTACACACGCGAGAGGGGGAAAAGGATATCACCATGTCGTCCTGGAGATCGCACAAAGCCCCTTATCGCGGCGTCCCGGCACCTTAACTGAAAACGACATGGACGACGACATGAAATATAGTAGCGAACAGAGCAGCTTTTGTTCGCAGTACTGCATGGACGTACTTGCATAGACTGGATCCAAAGACCAGCGGATCATTTCAATCGTCGAACTACAAGAGAGTCGGGTGGGAAACTTCATGGTATTTATGAATTAATCGGTTTATCGGAAATTTCAGACAAGTACTCTTCTCTTTTATTTTGAACAAACTCCTGATTTCGTGTCCCTCTTGATTTTCCCCCCTCAAAAGTGGGCGACATGAATGAACCCAATCTCAGCAAAAGAAGTCCAAGTTCTCTGCCTTAAAAACCCACCAGATGGAAAAAGGATCCTTCTCTTTTCTGGCCTAATGATGGCCGTGACCCCTCCACATAGACCCCACTTTGAAAGCGAATTTCTTCTTGGATCATTCCTAGAGCTATAATAGAAGCTGACCTCGGAGTAACTTTGCATCCTGGTCCTACCAAGAGCCATCATTGAGGCCGATTCTCTGATTACCATCCACAAGGAGGATGGACAGTGTTTTCTTCAATTTAGCTCATCACAAAAGCATAAACCCATGTCTTGAAATTAAATAAAGTTTCCCATTTTCAGAGTGGCATGAATGATATGGGGTGTCCTGCGGCCGACGCCGTTCTTCTCTTTACAGAAATCGACCAATTGAAGGAATCTAAATGGACCATACAGGGAAAATTTAGTAGGGAGGGTGGACATTGAGAGCTTCTGGTCCTCACTGCCTGGGGGCTTGCTGGTGCCAGCGATCAGTCTTATCCCCCAGAAAAGAAAATTGAAGCACAAAGGATAGAAATCTAGTGGACCAAAAGCGAAAATGGCCCTTCATACCTGACTCATAGATAGGTAAAAAAGAGAAAAAAGGGGTTCCTCTCACCCTGCAGAGATGTAGCTGAAACTCTGGAGCTGCATGAACAGAGCTTTTGCATAGTCTAAAATGGAGTTCTGGAGCCAATCAGTGATTCAGTGGGGTCCGAATCCAAGCATTTTCTTATGGAATTACTGCATTGTGTTCTCCTGTGCCCAGTCCTAGTCTGGCCATTTCTGGCCCATGCCCACCTTTTTTCTTCAGACCCAAAAAGGGAAGGGAAAGGGATAAATCTTCTTGATTGAAAAAGGATGAGCATCAGCAATTTTTCAAGAGAAGCATGGAAACTAGACCAAAGTAAAGTGTGCTAAGGGGGCTCCAGGAGACATATAATAAGAGTTAAGTAGGCTAAAAGGTGATTTTGGCCCAACAGCAAAGTAGGTTAAAGCAGATATATGTATTAATGCAACATCCACAAACCGAACAAAATCATTCTTCGACGCACTTGCTCAACAGGAAACAAAGATTCCCAGTTCAACCATGAGAAGCGAGAAAGCAAAATAGCTCCTCAAAGGATAAGGATTAAGGAGACTGGCGAAGACAAAAAAGGGTCCAAAAATTACCCCATCAAAACTAACCGCAAACTATACAATTCAATCATGTGCCAGCTTTTACAGATTCGTTCCGGTCAAATTCGGGAGGGCATAATTGAAATGGACCGGAGAAATTCTCGCTTAAGAAGGAGAGAACGGATCAGCATCCTATCTCAGGACTGTGACCAAAATAGTTAATCAGTCTCATGCCAAAGCCACAGGTTCTCTGGCCCTCTGGGTATGGAGCGACACACACTACTTCTCTTATGCCAATGATATCTCATCTTCATTCAGGCAAAGAAGGTGCGGAGTGGACACCTGATTAATCCGAACTGTTTTTTTGTTGCGTTCCTGCTTTCAGTGCCTGTTGGCGAAGAAAGTGCCGTGTAACAGAATCGCTAATCCTCTTCCACCGTAAGCCAGGTCATGCACTTCCTGTCCTGTCCTATCCTTCACCTGTAGCACATGAAGCGTTTCAACCATCTCCAAGTTCCAGCACATGTCAACTATTTCATTGATCAGGGTTCAAATCATCAAATCATCCATTTCTTAAAGAAACAATCTAGAAAGATGAAAGAAATCTTTTGCTCCAGTAGCGATAGCAGAGGTATCAAAATCTACGAGATTTAGATTCTCTTCCCTTTTCTTCCATGAACAAGTTACAAATTAAATCTGGCTGCATAGCAGAGTTATCATGCGGGACTGCATGCATACATGACGTATAGCTGCTACATCAGAGACATGAGTTATTTCTACTTTCCAGACTAAGAGTGCAGAGAGATGGTTTCTTTGATAATGATGGATGCAGAAATGACCATCATTATCTACTGAGAGGTTAACAATTTATGTACGTTTGTGAAGACATATCAAACAGACTCCGCCATGAAAAATATCTTACTTTCCTCTTACAACAATGATATGCATGGCTAAGGTACCATTTTCCTGGTCCAGTTAGCAAAGAAACCATCCCAAGAGAAGCACTGCAATGGTGTGACATAATCATAGTTTGCACCACGAAAAAGAGATCTCGACCAAGCACAATGAAAACGAGATTATTTCGGACTGCACACTGGAAACCTGTGCAATGCTACATATGAGATGCATGGTTACTAACATGTGAATGCAAGAGTCAACTAACAGTGTTCCCAACTGTACAAGTCAATGACTAAATAAAATATGTGTTTCTCAACAAAGACCTTGTTAAGGGAAACATACAATCTAATTTCTTATTGATATTTCACAAGTGTCAAGAATACAAGACTTGAACAAAAAATTGTTCCTTCAGTCTAATTCCTAATTCTCAGCTAACTTGAAGAAATATGAGAAGCAATCATCTCCGATATGCCTACAAGATGCACTATAGACAGGCAAAGTTTACAGTCTTCATTTATATACTGAAAGCCACTACTGTAGCAACACACTTCTTGTGAAGCAAACTCATTAAAATTAAGGGAAAAACATTGATCTACCACTGGTTTGGGAAAGCCTCTCTGTAACATGAATCTCCATCCGACCTCAGTTGCCTGATTGTTGCATCTGCTGTACGGGCATTCAGAAGTCTCTCAGACAATCTATCTTTCGCCGTCACTTTTTTGCGCAGCATGGATGCAAGTGTTTCTTTCTTTTTTCTGGATGATGGTTTATCAGTACTGTCAATGTCTTCTGCAATAGCTGCGGATCTTGAAGTGGAAGCCAACGCAGCTTCACGAAGAACTGCTTCATTGTGTTCTCGAATTTTAGCTAGCTTTGCACGTTTCAAAGATTGCTTGTCATGTATTCTCTTCTCTATTTCTTCTCTATCTCGAGTCCTGACATTCTTCACAGCTTGTTTTGCCAACTGCTTCGCTACATCAGTCTCCAGGCCACAAGTTCTACCATCTGCAGAGACATTCTGGTCAAGTGGATGACCAGCGCTGTCACGAGGAATAATGGGTCCATGGAAAGGGCAAACTTTTAAATCTCTTCTCTGACAGAGGCCCCCACTGCTTAAAGGAGCATTGCATGGTTTGATATTTACTTGCTCTTCCTCGTAGAGAGTTGCCTGAACAGTCAGCTCTGCAATTTTTTCTGCTGGAATAACAGCATCATGGTCTACCCGACCCCAATGGCTTTCCAGATCCAATCCCCTCTGATTAGCCAGGACACCACTTTTTGAACCCCAATTATCCAAGTAAGGGCCCCATCTCATTACCGGAGCTTCTGAAAAGAGCTTATTCCTAGCAGGAGTTTTTCCATCGTCTGATTCACTGGAGGCCTTATTGCCACCAGATTCTCCAACACTGCATCCAGAAGTCATGCTTTTCAACCCACTTGTCGATGGAACAGAGGGATTTTCAGCATGGTTTCTCAGTGTTGTTGAAGACCCATTATCACTTGGTTCAATCTTTCCCTCTTCCCAGATATCTTCTTCCTCTTCTAGGTCATGCTTTGCAGTAGTTGGTAAAGCAGAAACTAGTTCTTCACATTTCCTCTTCATTAACTGAATCTTATTTTGAATGTTGATTAACTCTTTCAAAATCGAATCTCTCAGCCTGTTATCTGTTGCATCTACTTTAACAACAACAGTGATCCATTGTCGTACAGAAACTAAATGCCTGGTCACCAGAAGTCTGTACAGCTCCCTCAACGCATCAAACAAAACTTTGTTATCCACATCCTCATGAACCTTTTCTGCTTCTTTCAATGATGCAAGACGTAGCTGCAGAATTTCACGGGAACGAAAATCATCACAATCTTCATCATCAAGGGGGACAAGTGGCACTGGCTCCTCCTTAGCACTAACTATATCCAGACATTCCTCAATCTCATTCACTGTGGATTGTATTTCTTCCTTCATCAAGGGAAAACTTTCCTTGAGAGTTTCGAATTTTTTGCGTAAAATTTCTTGAGTTCTAATCTCCCTTTCCCTTCTCTCCTGTTGAATCCTAGCTGCATTTCCCTGTATATCAGGGAACTGCAACCTAAGGTTGTTTTTGCAGTAATCGAATCCTAATCTAAGCTGCCTGTAATGAACACCAAAAGAAGCATTCCACTTCTCCAAAAACTCAATGGCCTTGGAATGCAAACGAGATGCAACTGCCTGAGGTGCTGGCAGCGGCATATTCTTCCGGAAGCCCATGCTGAAACTCAACAACTGATCCAAGTTCTCAACAATAAGGGTTCTGAACAGCTTTGATCGCATAAAGAGCTCATCAATTATAAGCAGCGACATGTACCGCACCTGAGAAATATCAAGCATGAGAATGCAATCTACGGAAGACATATATCTAAGACCAAAAATAAGAAAGAAAAAAAACAACCCCCCATAAGCCAACATGACCTGCCTATGCCATCAAAGAAGCATTATGCACTCAAATGCTCAGTCGCATCGCATATACTTTCAAACTCATCCCGCAATTTGTACTTAAACCCCAAATGTTCAGGAGACAGGTGAGCCCGATCGATTGAGCTATAACCACTATAGTCCCAAGCACCAACATAAATTTCACATAACTAAAAATTACACATGCCAGCTCTTTTTCGATGATTAAGACAGGAAATCTCATACTGACCAAGATATCAACCTTCCTCATTCCCCTATTGAAACTCTCAAGGCAATAACAAAATCCTACCACATCTCAAAGACTTCCACCAAAACCAGGAAACAGCAGCCAATACGCTTTCTGCCGAAAGGAAACAACCGATTGAATTCCCAAACCGGCAAGCAATACGCCAAAAAAAAAACCCATCTACGTCGCCCCCTTATCCTAATCGCCATCCCGCACAGCCACGAAACGCAGCACGCACGCGCGGCATTAACATCGAACATCAAATTCGAAAAGAAAAAAAATCGAAGCCACTGGGGGATATGTCGCGGACCTGAGAGTGGTTCCGCTTCATGAGGGACATGAGGGTTTGCGCGGCGGTCCGGAGCTCCGAATCGGAGTGCCGGACGGCGGACTTGATGGCCTTGAGGAGGCGAGGGTCGACCTCCGGGGCGGTCGTGTCCGTCGCCTTCTCGATCAGCTGCCTCACCCTGCCTTCCTCCTCCTCTTCCATCGTCCAGAATCGGTCGACCGGTTGCTGGATTTGTGTCAAAGCGAGGGGACCGACGAACGATCCGAATCGAAGCCGAGCCGATCACGACCGCATGCCTTCGAATCGAAGAGCTGCGATTGGGGAGAAGAAGAAGAAGGGGAACGCCGCCATGCGGGACGCGAGCTTGGATTTGCAGAAGAAGTTCTCCGAAACTGCAATTGCTTCTTCGGATATTGGGCAAACACGAAGGTCGGTTTATTTCGTAAAAAAACACATAATTCCTAATTCTTTTTCCCTTCTTTTATTTGACTTTTGCATATTTATGTGAAACTCAAGTCAAGCATGAATTCCAACAAAATCCTATGCATTTGAAGTCTCTCGTGTTCTATGACCCAAAAAAAAAAAAAAAAGAGAGAGGTCTCTCATGTTGCATTATTATCTTTCTCATAAATTTTTTTGAAAACAGGAATAGTATTTCATTTTTTTCAAATTCTAGAGGGATAGTCGTAAATCTGGATAAGAAGTAATAAAATCATGCACACTTAAATTATGAATATATGTAAGGTGATTTATAATTGAGTGGTTGGTATTTATTCTCCTTTTCAATATTAACGTCGATTATTTTTTAAATTCCAAGTAAAAATAGTCTATAAGCTGGACATGTAAGATCTCGCTTGAAAGTTATAAATTCCCAAATAAATGTATGGTAAAAGAATTTAGAAAATAATTGTTTGAAGTTTATTTTATCGGTAACTTGTGTGTAATTTGACAATATTCTTATGAGATTGCTAACTCATTTTTACAATTTATAATTGCCAACTTTTCTCGTCTTTTTACTAATTTGCATTTGTCTCTCTCACAATATCTTAAAGTTAACCTACTTTTTTATGAGTGTACCAATTTTTATTTGAGTACCAACTTCTTTATGATGATTCTATCAACTAGTTTTCTAATATCAATTCTTAGTTAAGTTACCAACCTAGTTATCAACAAAATTTGTGTCACTAGCTCTTATTTGAATTATTTACCAACATTTATTTGATTTTCGATCACTAGCTTTCCTTATTTCTAGTTATTCTTGTCATGTACAAACTTTTATTCACATTCATATCAATTCCCCGAGTGTATCAACCATTATATGAATTTCAATTTATATGTAACCAAGTTGTCATTTTTCTTAAATAAGTTACCAAGTAGCTTTTTCGTTGCCAACTCTCATTTAAATTACTTATTACCAACATTTATTTGCTTTTCTTTAATTTAAGTATTATTCTATTGAGTTACCACTTCTATTTTATTATCTATCAACTTATTCAATTTACCTACTTCCTTTAGAAATTACCAACTTTGTTAGAGTAGCAAAATCAACTTTTCTAATTAAATTACCAACTAATTGTGTGTTACCAAATCCTATTTGAGTTAGTTAATAATGTTTTTAATTTTTAAATATCAGCTTCTCCTATGTCTGACAAAAAAAGCTTCCGCTTATTGTCCTATCGGAAAATTTCAAATAAGGGTTGAAAGTGCTCTTATGTTCTTAAATAAAAGCCTGAAATAGATCTTGTTTTAAATAAGAATCTAAAATGACTATATTAGTATCAAATAAGGGCACGAAGTATTTACGGTTATTTCAAATAAAAGCCTACCCTCGCCCAGTCGGCAAAAAATTCCAATCGATTAGGAATATTTTTGTCCAAACGCGATTTAAATTAAATTAAATTAACTTAAATATTAATAAAATTTTAAAAATGGCAAAATTACAGGCATGAGGCTCCCTTCTTCCTGTGGCCACCGCCCCATCATCAATGGGGTTGCTAGTGCCTGGGTGGGTCGACAACCCCACCGCCCCCATCGAGCGATGGGCCGGTGGCCACATATAGTATGTGTTTTAATTTATTTATTTTTCAGTTTTTTTATGGAAAGAAAAAAAAAAGAAAGAAATTTAAAAACAAAATTTAAAAGACAAAATTGTCCTTCACACGCAGTGAATCTAAGCCCTTATTTAAAACTGATATGACTACTTCATGCCCTTATTTAAAAAAATAAGGGCATTTCCGACCCTCCTTCGAAACAATGTCAATTTCAAGTATTTATTTGAGAAAATAATAACATCTTAAGTCATTATTTGGAATTTTTCTTTGTCTTATTTATCTTTAAATATACTGACTATTATTTGAAATTATCAATCATTATTTGGTTACGAACTCACATTTGAGTTGCTTATTATCATATATCTTTTTTTTTTAAAAAATTTACTATTTTTATTAGTTTCCCACTTTTAATTGCCTTACTTACCTATTTTTTTTTGAATTCACCAAGCATTTGGAAACTTTTTTACTATTTTATTAGTTTTCCACTTTTAATTGCCTTATTTATGTACTTTTTGAATTTACCAACCATTTGGAGAATTAATAATCTAAACTACAGTGATTACCAACTTTTTTTCCAATCATGATAACTCTATAATAATAGAGTTATTTACCTATTTTAGACAACAAATATAATACTTTATAATGCAATATTCGTTAGAAAATATTTGGATTTCCTTCTATTTATCCAAATCTTGCTTGTTTATGCAGAATAATTAGATATGGAAAAAACAAGGAAAAAAAGGCAAAAGGAAGGAAAGGAAAATTCCTTGATTCAGGAATTTAAATAAAAAAGCGTTGGAAGGTGGATACCAAACCAAGGATTCTACAATTTATTTATTGATTTTATACGAAAAAATAAGCAATTATATTGTGTTAGGATTCCTTGAATATATCCTATAAATAGGATAATATAGATAGTTGGGTATTTTTTAGATCATTTTTCATTGTTTTTGAATTTTTTCAAATATTTTGTAGAGAAGACAAAAGTGGTGATAGAATTTTTGTTCTTTGATTTAAGATGATGGGTTTAATTTATATTTTCATTTCTTCTTCTACTATATTATAATTTTCTTTTGTTAGAGTTACGATGTAACCTAATCATGATAATATGAATTTTATGACTTATGTTTTGCAAGTGATTTCATTCATGTAAGTTATATATTATTGTGCATAATGCTTTTAAGTGACCGTTGATTACTTATGTGATCTAATGTGTTTGTTTGAGATGAGAAGTAATAATGTGCAATTACTCATTATAATATATAACCATAAATTAAACATGAATAGAGATATACTGCGCTATTTGTGTAGTTTTTTATGACAAAGTAATCCAAATGACTCATTATAAGTTATAAATATTCATAAATTTTAATACACTCATGTTTATTTAAATTCACATAGATATAAAGTAGATTAATAAACTGAGTAGGTTTACTATACTTATAAATATGATAATAAATAAATTAGGAAATTCCGCTATCACATGTTTGAGATCGTTCTTGTACGCGTAACAATTTGAAATTCATCTAGTGGTTATGGTAAAATCGGAAGTTCTAACATATTTATTTGATTGATTTACTGCATTTAGTTTTTGAATTTTGCTTTAAGATATTTAGTTTTAATTTATTCTCAAATTTATTTTGATATGTTAGATAAATTTTAGAATTGATCTATTTTTAATGTTTAATTGATTTGTTATTCATCAATCTCTGTGGGACGATAATCTTTTTTCATCATTATATTACTTGTTCGACATATTCACTTGCATTTAAAATTTTACGAGCAAAATACCTACTAGTTTTGCATTGCAGCTCTTATTCAAGTTAGTTTCCAATGAGGAAAAGTGTCAAAAAAGTCCTCAACATTTTGTTTTTGTGCCGATTTAGTCCTTATCTTTTTACGTTGTGCCAATTCAATCCTTTTCGGCCAATTTTAACCTGATTTTGTTGGCGGGCGCCTTGGCCGGCGAGGTGGACAACTTTTTAATAATATTTTAATATTTAAATTTTTTTTTTTCTTATTTCTTATTTCTTTTTTTCTTCTCTTCTTCTTCCTCTAGCCGGTTGCCCGACCTCGGCGACTGGCTAGAGGCGGCGGCTAGCGAGGTCGACCACCTCGCCAGTGGCCGTGCTCGCGGCATCGCACCGAGTTGGCGAGGCTCGCCCTCATCGGCCATGGGCGAGGCTTGACCCTCGCCGGATTTGGCAGGGCAAGCCTTGCCGCCGAGGCCTCGAGGGCGGCCTCGCACCGATCGGGCGAGGCTCGCCCTCGTGGCCACTGGCGAGATGGCCGACGAGGTCGAGCCTTTGGCCGGTCCTCGAGGTTCGGCGATCGGGCGGAGGAAGAAGAGGGGAAGAAAAAAAGAAAAGAATATTAAAAGTCGTCCACGTCAACGTCGATCAAGCCACGTCAGCCGGTTGGTGTCCAGTCAACAAAAGCTGGCCAATTTTGGTCGGAAATGACCGAATTGACACAATGTAAAAAGGTTTAGGACTAAATCGGCACAAAGACAAAAGGTTTAGGACTTTTTTGGTACTTTTCCCGTTTCCAACGTGTATGTAGTTTTTGTTTATAAGTTCATAAATTCTCTTCTCTCATATAAACAAAATATATTTTCTTATATTTTGCCAACTTTTATTTTTTTAACTTTCTTCACAACGCTACTGATAATTTCACATGAGAATTAATGAATTCGAAAGATTAGTAAGCTATCCAAACAAAAGTTGGTAAGAAATCCTCAAGTTGCAAATTTACAAACTTTATATTAGAGTAGGTAATGTCACAATTACGATGATACCTTCAAAAAGTCACTAATAATTTTTTTTTTTTTTCAAATAATTTATTTTGGCACTTACCATAATTATTGAGATTTACAAGCACAAAAAAAAAAAAAAACATGTATTTTTAAGCATGGAAAAATAGAATTCCACATAACGTATGGGTCAATGAATGGAACACGGTATGAGTGCCATAATTTTTGCATATAGTTCACTTGAATGCCATATATTTTTTGTTGTGTACTTAAGTGTCATATCGGAGTAAAATTAATTATTTGAGTGATATTTCCGACAAATTGTTTCACGTGGATTTTTTTCTTTTTTTAATTGATTTTTTTAAGTTTATATATATTTTTATTTATTTTCCTTCCTTATTTTATTGTGCACGGATTGCAAAAGCCTCACCCTCAATTAGAGATGTCAAAATGGGTCGTTAATGGGTTAAGTTTTATTTCCCAAAGCACCCGTAATAGGTTTTAAAAATAAAGGGGTTGAGATATATGGGTTTTAAATGGGTTTGAGAACAGACCCATTTAAAACCCATTAAAAATGAACCCATTTACAGATAAAAACTCTCTTTTCTCTATTTAACTTTACAAAAATATTTTTTTAAAAAATCGAAATTATAATTTTTTTTATTTTAATTTCCTTTTATTTTTTATTTTTCTTTCTTTCTTCTTCCTTCGGTCGCCGGCACATGATGGCCGGCGACCGGCCAGGCAAGCCTTGAGCTCGCGGGGTCTGGCGAGGCGGAGGCCTCGCCGACGGCTAGCGAGGCTCAAGCCTCGCCGATCGAGCTCACTAGACGCCGGCGAGCCTTGAGCTCGCCGGATTTGGCGAGGTGGAGGCCTCTCCTCGAGCCTCGCCGATCGAGCTCACCCGAGATCCGGCAGCTCTTGTGGCCGGCCGCCGGCTGTCGTCGTGGCTGGCGCCGCCAAAGAAGAAGAAAAAAAAAAAAAGGAAAAAGAAAAAAGAAAATTATATTTAAAAAATAAAAAAATAATTAAAATTCGATTTTTAAAATAATTATTTTAAAAATTATAAAAATTTTCCATTAAATTTGTGTTGTATAAAACTATCTTAGCAATACCATTTTTTTAAACATATATATATATAAATATAATTTTTATATAAGAAATAATTTTTTTTTAAGTTTAGTTAAATGGGTTGGATATGGATCAAGTATGGGTTGGGTTGGGTATGGGTTGGAAAATTTACATTAAGCATAAAATGGGTCATAAATAGATTAATAGGTTAATTTGGGTCGGACCATTAATGACCCGATCCACCCGTTTAACACCTCTACCCTCAATAGGCAGGGCCACAAAGGCCCTAGGCGGCCCCAATGGCCTTGCCCATGGCCATTGTAAGCCTCGCTGGCCATGGGCCCCTCGCTAGATTTGAGCGAGGCTAATCTTGGATCTTTCAGTGAGGCAAATTATGGCACTTAAGTAATTGATTTTTCAAATTTGTTGCATTTAATTGAGCAAAAAAATTACAAAAATTGTCTATTAGCGTCATCGGAGACATGTAGGATGACCAACATCCACGTTAGATTTTCCGGCAAAGCAAATCACTAATGACACTCATGTGATCGATTTTTAAATTTGTAACACTTAATTGAACGAAAAACTCCAGCTATACTTGTCCGGTCATTGAATTGATGGAGCTATAATAGTGCTAAGAGAAATCCAAGAAGAAGCGGAACAAATCATGGACATAGTAGCGAAAGAAATGGATTCGCCCTAATTTGATTATCTCCATTAAATTGAACTACACAGCATTATGTTTTTGAACCGGTGAGTATTCTCGAAACTCAAGCTCGAGCTCAACTCGAGTATAGACTTACATAAATCACCGACCAATACAGTCAAGCTCGAACTTGTGAAAAAGGACACAAATCGAAGTAAACTCAAGTCCGAGCTCAAGCTTGTGTCCAGAATAACAAGTAAGACTCCTCAATCACTAGATTCAACTTGAGGCTCGTGAGAAACTTATCTAGAGCTCAGTTTGAGCCCTAAACATTTCGACCCTGATAATCTGCCACGAAGTAATTTCTTTTGGGCCTTATTGGCTCCCCTTACTACCGCAACTTAGGGTGCGCATAGTAACGCTTCTTGGTTGGGGAACGGTTTATTTTCAGAAATAATTATTTTCTATTTTTACTCCGGGGAACAATTTCTAAGTAAAATAAGGTGTTTGGTAACTACACAAAATTTTTACTCTTGAAATGGAAAAATAATAGAAATGTGTTTGATACGAAACAATTTTTTTTTTTTGTATTTATTCGCTTTTTATTCTTGCTCACGGATTGTGACCGCCGACCACCACCCATCGCCGCCCCGCCGCGCCGGTCGACGGTGGGTGGCCGACGGTGGCGACGGCCGACGGCGACAAGCGGTCGGCAGTGGCTCTTGGCGGTTGGAGGTGGCCGCGGCAAGAGAGAGAAACAAAAGAAAAATAAAAAAGAAGACTGGCTTATTTTTAGAAATTGTTAGAACAAGAAGAACTTTTGTGTTTCTTTTCTATTCCAAATCTATTCCCGGAACAAAAAAAATAGAGAAATTGTTCCCTAAACAAATGTTTTACCAAATGGATTTTCTGTTCTTTTTTTTTTTCGAGGAACAAATGAACATAAATTTGGAGGAATAGAAATGTCACCATGCAGACCCCTAATGCCTGACCTACTAACAGAATTTTATGCACTCAAGCACGACGAAAGTTTTTTTTTTTTTTTTTACCAGGTGGCTGGTTGGATAAGCTCTCTGAGTGAAGCCTGGAGGGTCGGGTCGATTTTATGCACTCAAGTGGTGGGTCATGACGAAAGTTTTTTTTTTTTTATAAAAAAAAAAAGTTTTTTTTTTAAATATATAATTTACCATTGATTGCATTGATACCCCGCATTTTTTAATGAATCATTAAATCCCCTGCCAAACAAAGTATACCCTTGACATAAAGCGAAGTTGGATTAGATCGACCGACGCTGCATCCAGGGAAAAAAAGCACCCACAATCAGTAATCTATCCCCCAAAAAGATAGACCCAACCCCAGCGTCATTATTAGCTTTCTGGAAATAGGCTCTGAAAAGGAGAGATTGACAAGACCGCTCCCACCAAAAGCATAAAAGATGATGAACTCGCTCATCCATTATGGAAGGTTCAGGCGCATATCGGGGAGGGTTCGTCCGGTGAATACCACCGAAGCCTGCTCATCGGCTTTCCCACTACACAGGAAGTCTAGAGCCAGTTGATCTGAGAAGAAGGCCCGTTTGATTCAACATTCTTAAGGGACTGAAAGTTCCTCGAGAAAAAATTTAGATATTTGGTTCGGCATTTTGAAGGTGTCATACTTGGCCAAATACTGGGAAAATGAAATCCAAAAAAGAAAGCGGTGTGGCTTTTCAAAGATTTCGAAAATCCAAGTCCACATTTACTATTCATCCGTTGACTTCTTCTTCATTTTTTTTAAACCAATCATCTTCCCCACACCCCAACCACCGTTAATTGGTGACAAAGTTTCATCGGATTTTATTTTTATTTTTTAAAAAAATAATAAAAACCCTTTGCAAATGTTGGATTCACCTGTTTTTTTTTTTTGTCATTTTTATCTTTTAACAATCAATAGCCCAACTTTTTATTAATATACTAGAATGATCATTAATTAACAAAGATGATTAGTACTACAATAATTAAAAAAAATTATTCAAAGTTGAAAACAAACACCTAAAAGAACCCTAGGCCAAAAGTTGAGTTTTGCATCTAATCTATAATCAAATTCTTTTAATATAATTTTTAAATAAATTTACTTAATATATATCTTTTACATTACTCTCAACATGAAAATATAAAAAGTTATATAGTCATTGTTTTTTTTGTAATTTTAAAAATACTAAATCTAAAAAAATTAATTTGATCACACTAAATGACTTTTTAAATATATATTTACCAAATAATCTTTGCATTCCCCTAAATTAATTTTCAGTTATCGTTTACCAAACAATCTAACATTTTGGAAAACCCATTTATCTCAAAGGTATTTGCATTATCCCAAGGAAATTTCTCCAAAACCGAATCAAACGGACCCGAATAATGGGGAACACCGTTCTCCAATCGGGTTTGACCGTTGTTATTGCCTTCTCTAGATATCATTGAATGACGGATTTCATGGATGAAAACGCGATACACGCGTGGATCAAACAAGGAAAACGCCCCCACAAAGAAAATGAAGAAAGGGGAAAGAAAGGGTGGAATCTCAATTCACGTGGGTCGACCATCGAACCCGAGAGGAAAGGCAGCTCAGCAACCACCCAAAAAGGACGGAAAAACACTGAAAAACGGATGATTGAACGCGAGCACATTCAAGAGGGGTCGTCGCCATTTTCCTACCCTAAATAAAACCCGAGCTGTCCACATCTTGCTCCGGACGAAGACCCAAAACCCCGTGCCGACACCATCGAACGACCGAGGCAGCAAGAAGCATCCAAAGCACAATAAACATAAACAACAATATATGTCATTTTCCTAATGTTTATGCGCTCATGTTCGTTGTATATTTCTTATATGTCGAGCTTAATTTTAAATAAATTAATCACTTCCCACCGGTCTAAATACTGCTAATCGTGCTCCAATCCAATGGGAAGTTGACGCATCGGTGGGGTCGCGCGGGGTGAGATAGAGCACCACCACCACAGATTTCAATCCAACCTCTCCATCACTCTCCCTTGGCCGCATTCCCTGTTCCTCCTTCCCTAGCCCCCACCACTCGCTGTAATGAACCACATCACAAACCTCCTCCACCACCACCATCTCCACCTCCACCACCACGAGCACCAGCAGACGACCGGAATGACCACCGCGGCGGGGGAGGAGCGGGAGCCGACGTGGGCGGAGCTGCTGGGGAGCGGGGACTGGGAGGGCCTGCTGGAGCCCCTCGACATGGGGCTCCGGCGGCTGATCCTCCGGTGCGGCGACTTCATACAGGGCACCTACGACACCTTCATCAACGACGAGAACTCCAAGTACTGCGGCTGCAGCCGCTACGGCAAGGCCAACTTCTTCCAGAAGGTCATGATGGAGAACGGATCCGACTACGAGGTAAAAGTAATTCCGTCCCGAATAATTTCTACTGATTACCTCCTTGTCTGGCCTCGATTATTATTCTTCCTGCTGAGAGATTTCAAATGCTGGATGTGCTGTAGCATGAGGATTAGCCGACCAAAAACTGTTCATTTCTCTGAGATTTTGCGAATTCAAGAACCTCTTTTTATGATCTTTCGCTTTCGATTCGTCGGATATTATCTTGGATGGTCGATCGGTCCGATTATGAGCCGGAGTCTAGTGGAGAATTTCGCAGTAATGGGTATAGGTGTTGTGTTCCGCAAGAACAGGTCGTGGCCTTCCTCTACGGGACGGCACGGATCAGCACCAAGGAGAACTTCCTGTTCCACTCGCAGTCGCGGGAGGCGTGGGACCGCGAGTCCAACTGGATCGGCTACATCGCCGTGACCACCGACGAGGTCAGCGCGCACCTGGGTCGCCGCGAAATCTACATCGCATGGCGAGGCACGACGCGGAACTACGAGTGGATCAACGTCCTCGGCGCCAAGCGCAAGTCAATCGAGTCGCTCCTCAGCACGAACGGCGAGGGCGGACATGAGCCCGGAGAAGAGGAGGCCAGGAACGACTCCAGCAGCAGCGACGACGATGACCGCGACGACGAAAAAGTCCCGAAAGTCATGCGGGGTTGGCACACCATCTACACGACGGACGACCCTAAATCGCCCTTCACGAAGCTGAGCGCGAGGACGCAGCTCTTGACCAAGATCAACGAGCTGCGAGAGAAGTACGAGGGCGAGGATCTGAGCATCACCTTCACCGGCCACAGCCTCGGCGCGAGCCTGTCCATCTTGAGCGCGTTCGACATCGTCGAGAACGGGGTCCGGGACATCCCCGTCTCGGCCTTCGTCTTCGGGTCCCCCCAGGTGGGGAACAAGGCCTTCGCCGAGCGGTGCGAGAGCTACCCGAACCTCAAGTTCCTGCACATCAGGAACACCATAGACCTCATCCCGCGCTACCCGAGCAAGCTCCTGGGGTACGTCTACACGGGGGTCGAGCTCGAGATCGACACCCGGAAGTCACCGTACCTGAAGGACTCGAAGCACCCGGGCGACTGGCACAACCTGCAGGCGATGCTGCACATCGTGGCGGGCTGGAACGGCGAGGACGGCGACTTCGAGCTCAAGGTGAGGCGGAGCTTGGCCTTGGTGAACAAGTCGTGCGACCTCCTAAAGCCCGAGTGCCTGGTGCCCCCGTCGTGGTGGGTGGAGAAGAACAAGGGGATGGTGCTCGACGAGGACGGTGAGTGGGTGATGGGGTCGCTGGCTGACGAGGACCTGCCCGTCCCCGAGTTTTGAGCAGCGGCCGGCAGTCATCGTTAGCTAATTCTATTGAAGTCTTGAAAAGTTGTTCACTATCCATGTCCTATGTCGTGTGTCGATTTGCAGAAGAAATTGGGATAAGAAGTACTAAAATCACGTGCACTTAAATTATGAATATATGTAAGTTGATTTATAATTGAGTGGTTGGTATTTATTCTCCTTTTCAATATTAATGTCGATTATTTTTTAGATTCCAAGTAAAAAGAGTCTATAAGCTGGACATGTAAGATCCCGTTTGAAAGTTTAAAATTCCTAAATAAATGTATGGTAAAAGAATTTAGAAAAGAATTGTTTGAATTTTATTTTATCGGTAACTTGTGTGTAATTTGCCAATATTCTTATGAGATTGCTAACTCATTTTTATAATATATAATTGCCAACTTTTCTTGTCTTTTTACTAATTTGCATTTGTCTTTCTCACAATATCTTAAAGTTAGCTACTTTTTTTATGAATGTACCAATTTTTATTTGAGTACCAACTTCTTTATGATGATTCTATCAACTAGTTTTCTAATATGAATTCTTAGTTAAGTTACTTACCAACCTAGTTATCAACAAAATTTGCGTCACTAGCTCTTATTTGAATTATTTACCAACATTTATTTGGTTTTGGATCACTAGCTTTCCTTATTTCTAGTTATTCTTGTCATGTACAAACTTTTATTCACATTCATATCAATTCCCTAAATGTATCAACCATTATATGAATTTCAATTTATATGTAACCAAGTTGTCATTTTTCTTAAATAAGTTATCAAGTAACTTTTTCGTTGCCAACTCTCATTTAAATTACTTATTACCAACATTTATTTGCTTTTCTTTAATTTAAGTATTATTCTATTGAGTTACCACTTCTATTTTATTATCTATCAACTTATTCAATTTACCTACTTCCTTTAGAAATTACCAACTTCGTTAGAGTAGCAAAATCAAATTTTTCTAATTAAATTACCAACTAATTGTGTGTTACCAAATCCTATTTGAGTTGGTTAATAATGTTTTTAATTTTTAAATATCAGCTTCTCCTATGTCTGACAAAAAAAGCTTATGCTTATTGTCCTATCGGAAAATTTCAAATAAGGGTTGGAAGTGCTTTTATGTTTTAAATAAAAATCTAAAATGGATATTATTTCAAATAATAGTCTAAAATGACTATATTAGTGTCAAAGAAGGGCATGAAGTATTTACAATGGGGTTGTTGGCGCCTGGGTGAGGGTCGACAACCCCACCGCCCCATCGAGTGATGGGTCGGTGGCCACAAATAGTATGTGTTTTAATTTATTTATTTTTTAGTTTTTTTATGGAAAGAAAAATAGAAAAAAAGAAAGAAATTTAAAAATTTAAAAATTTAAAAGACAAAATTGCCCTTCACACATGGTGAATCTAAGCCCTTATTTAAAATTGATATGGTTACTTCATGCCCTTATTTAAAAAAATAAGGGCATTTCCAACCCTCATTCGAAACAATGCCATTTCAAAGTTTATTTGAGAAAATAATATCTTAAGTCATTATTTAGAATTTTTCCTTGTCTTATTTATCTTTAAATATACTGACTATTATTTGAAATTATCAATCATTATTTGGTTACGAACTCACATTTGAGTTGCTTATTATCATTTATCTTCTTCTTTTTTATAAAAAATTTACTATTTTAATAGTTTCCCACTTTTAATTGCCTTACTTACCTATTTTTTTGAATTCACCAAGCATTTGGAAACTTTTTAACTATTTTATTAGTTTTCCACTTTTAATTGCCTTATTTATGTACTTTTTGAATTTACCAACCATTTGGAGAATTAATAATCTAAGCTAGAGTGATTACCAATTTTTTTTCCAATCATGATAACTCTATAATAATAGAGTTATTGTACCTATTTTAGACAACAAATATAGTACTTTATAATGCAATATTCGTTAGAAAAATATTTGAATTTCCTTCTATTTATCCAAATCTTCCTTGTTTATGTAGAATAATTAGATATGGAGAAAACAAGGAAAAAAGGACAAAAAGAAGGAAAGGAAAATTTCGTGATTCAGGAATTTAAATAAAAAAGCGTTGGAAGGTGGATACCAAACCAAGGATTTATTTCTTGATTTTATACGAAAAAATAAGCAATTATATTGTGTTAGGATTCTTGAATATATCCTATAAATAGGATAATATAGACAGCTGGGTATTTTTTAGATCGTTTTTCATTGTTTTGGAATTTTTTCAAGTATTTTGTAGAGAAGACAAAAGTGGTGGTAAAATTTTTATTCTTTGATTTAAAATGTTGGGTTTAATTTATATTTTTATTTATTCTTCTACTACATTATAATTTTCTTTTGTTAGAGCTACGATATAACCTAACCATGATAATGTGAATTTTATGACTTATGTTTTGCAAGTGATTTCATTATTGTGAGTTATATATTATTGTGCATAATACTTTTAAGTGACTGTCCATCACTCATGTGATCTAATGTGTATGTTTGAGACAAGAAGTGATGATGTGCAATTGTTCGTTATAATATATAACCATAAATTAAACATGGATAGAGACATACCATGTTATTTGTGTAGTTTTCGATGACAAGGTAATCCAAATGACTCATTATAAGTCAGGAATATTCATAAATTTCAATACACTTATGTTTGTTTAAATTCACATAGATATATAGTAGATTAATAAACTGAGTAGGTTTGCTATACTTAGAAATAGGATAATAAATAAATTAGGAAATTCCGCTATCACATGTTTGAGATTGTTCTTATACGCATAACAATCTGAAATTCATATCTAGTGGTTATGGTAAAATCGGAAGTTCCAACATATTTATTTGATTGATTTACTGCATTTAGTTTTTGAATTTTGCTTTAAAATATTTAGTTTTAATTTATTATCAATTTTATTTTGATATGTGAGATAAATTTTAGAATTGATCTATTTTTAATGCTTAATTGATTTGTTATTCATCAATCTCCGTGGGACGATAATCTTTTTTCATCATTATATTATTTGTTCGACACATTCACTTGCATTTAAAATTTTACGAACAAGTTACCAACTAGTTTTGCATTGTGGCTCTTATTTAAGTTGGTTTCCAACATGTGTGTAGTTTTTGTTTATTAGTTCATAAATTATCTTCTCTCAAATAAACAAAATATATTTTCTTATATTTTACGAACTTGTATTTTTAAACTTTCTTCACAATGCTACTGATAATTTCACATAAGAATTAATAAATTCAAAAGATTAGTAAGCTATCCAAACAAAAGTTGGTAAGAAATCCACAAGTTGCAAATTTACAAACTTTATATTAGAGTAGGTAATGTCACAATTACGATGATACCTTCAAAAAGTCACTAATAAATTTTTTTTTTTCAGATAATTTATTTTGGCACTTACCACAAGTATTGAGATTTACAGGCACAAAAAAAAATGTATTTTTAAGCATGGAAAAATAGAATTCTACATAATGTATGGGTCAATGAATGGAACACAGTATGAGTGCCATAATTTTCGCATATGGTTCACTTGAATGTCATATATTTTTATCACGTACTTTAGTGTCATATTGGAGTAAAATTAATTATTTGAGCGATATTTCCGACAATTTGTTTCATGTGGATTTTTTGCTTTTTTTAATTGATTTTTTTAAGTTTATATATATTATTTTCCTTTCTTTTTTTTATTGTGCATAAATTGCAAAAGCCTCACCCTCAATAGGTAGGGCCACAAAGGCCCTAGGCGGCCCCAATGGCCTTGCCCATGGCCATTGTAGCTGTGGGCCCCTCGCCAAATTTGAGCGAGGCTAATCTTGAATCTTTTAGTGAGGCAAATTGTGGCATTTAAATAATTGATTTTTCAAATTTGTTGCATTTAATTGAGTGAAAAAATTACAAAAATTGTCTATTAGCGCCATCGGAGACATGTAGGACGACCAACATCCACATTAGATTTTCCGGCAAGACAAATCGCTAATGACACTCATGTGATCGATTTTTAAATTTGTAACACTTAATTGAGCGAAAAACTGCAGCTATACTTGTTCGGTCATTGAATTGATGGAGCTATAACATGATAGTGCTAAGAGAAATCCAAGAAGAAGCGGGAACAAATCATGGACATAGCAACAAAAAAAATGGATTCCCCCCTAATTCGATTATCTCTTTTAAATTGAACGTTATGTTTTTGAACCGGTGAGTATTCTGGAAACTCAAGCCCAAGCTCAACTCGAGTATAGACTTACAAAAATCACCGACCAATGCAGTCAAGCTTGAACTCATGAAAAAGGACACAAATCGGAGTAAACTCGTGTCCAAGCTCAAGCTAGTGTCTAGAATAACGGGCAAGACTCCTCAATCACTAGATTCAACTTGAGGCTCATGAGAAACCAATCTAGAGCTCAATTTGAGCCCTAAACATTTCGACTCTGGTCGGATTCGATTTGGTTGGATTACACCCACACCCTGATAATCCGCCATGAAATAATTTCTTTTGGGCCTTATTGCCTCCCTCAACTACCGCAACCTAATACCTGACCTACCGACAGAATTTTATGCACTCAGGCACGACGAAAGTTTTTTTTTTTTTTATAAATATATAATTTACCGTTGATTCCATTGATACCCCCCATTTTTTAATGAATCATTAAATCCCCTGCCAAACAAAGTATACCCTTGACATAAAAGCGAAGTCGGATTAAATCGACCAACGTTGCATCCAGGGAAAAAAAGCACCCACAATCAGTAAACTATCCCCCAAAAAGATAAGACCAGACCCCAGCATCATTAGCTTTCTGGAAATAGGCTCTGAAAAGGAGCGATTGACAAGACCGCTCCCACCAAAAGCGTAAAAGACGATGAACTCGGTCATCCATTGTGGAAGGTTCAGGCGTATATCGGGGAGGGCGGTTCGTCCGGTGAATTCCACCCGAAGCCTGCTCATCGGCTTTCCCGCTGCACAGGACGTCAGGGCCGGCTGGTCTGAAAAGAAGAATGGGGAGCACCGTTCTCCAGTCGGGTTTGACCGCGTGTTATTGCTTTCTCTAGAAATCACTGAATAAGACAACTACGAGGACGGATTACATGGATGCAGACGCGATACACACGCGGATCAAACAAGGTAAAACGCCCCCACAAAGAGAATGAAGAAAAGGGGAAAGAAAAGGTGGAATCTCAATTCACGCGGGACGACCATCGAACCCGAGAGGAAAGGCAGCTCAGCAACCACCAGAAGTACGGAAAAACACTGAAAGATGATGGAACGCGAGCGCATTCAAGAGGGGCTGTCGCCATTTTCCTACCCTAAATGAAACCCAAGCTGTCAACATCTTGCTCCGGACGAAAACCCAAAACCCCGCCCCGACACCAGCGAACGACCGAGGCAGCAAGAAGCATCCTAAGCACAATAAACATGAACCACAAGATGTCATTTTCCTTATGTTTATGCGCTCATGTTCTTTGTATATTTCTTATATGTCGAGCTTAATTTTAAATAAATTAATCAATTCCCACCGGTCTAAATACTGCTAACTGTGTTGTAATCCAATGGGAAATTGACCCATCGGGTGCCCCCGGTTGACCAAGACGACCCGTTCCTTCCTATTTAGACACCATCGGTGGGGTCGCGCGGGGCGAGACAGAGCACCACCACCACGGATTTCAATCCAACCTCATCACTTTCCCTTGGCCGCATTCCCTGTTCCTCCTTCCCTAGCCCCCACCACTTGCTTTAATGAACCACATTACAAGGCTCCTCCACCACCACCATCTCCACCTCCACCACCACGAGCACCAGCGGCGGCAGCAGACGGCCGGAATGACCACCGCGGCGGGAGAGGAGCGGGAGCCGACGTGGGCGGAGCTGCTGGGGAGCGGGGACTGGGAGGACCTGCTGGAGCCCCTCGACATGGGGCTCCGGCGGCTGATCCTCCGGTGCGGCGACTTCATACAGGCCACCTATGACACCTTCATCAACGACGAAAACTCCAAGTACTGCGGCTGCAGCCGCTACGGCAAGGCCGACTTCTTCCAGAAGGTCATGATGGAGAACGGATCCGACTACGAGGTAAAAGTAATTCCGTCCCGAATAATTTCTACTGATTACCTCCTTGTCTGGCCTCAATTATTATTCTTCCTGGTGAGAGATTTCAAATGCTGGATGTGCTGTAGCATGAGGATTAGCCGACCAAGAAACTGTTCATTTCTCTGAGATTTTGCGAATTCAAGAACCTCTTTTTATGATCTTTCGCTTTCGATTCGTCGGATATTATCTTGGATGGTCGATCGGTCCGATTATGAACCGGAGTCTAGTGGAGAATTTCGCAGTAATGGGTAGATGTGTTGTGTTCCGCAAGAGCAGGTCGTGGCCTTCCTCTACGGGACGGCACGGATCAGCTCCAAGGAGTACTTCCTGTTCCACTCGCAGTCGCGGGAGGCGTGGGACCGCGAGTCCAACTGGATCGGCTACATCGCCGTGACCACCGACGAGGTCAGCGCGCAACTGGGTCGCCGCGAAATCTACATCGCATGGCGAGGCACGACGCGGAACTACGAGTGGATCAACATCCTCGGCGCCAAGCGCAAGTCCATCGAGTCGCTCCTCAGCACGAACGGCGAGGGCGGACATGAGCCCGGAGAAGAGGAGGCCAGGAACGACTCCAGCAGCAGCGACGACGATGACCGCGACGACGAGAAAGTCCCGAAAGTCATGCTGGGTTGGTACACGATCTACACGACGGACGACCCGAGGTCGCCCTTCACGAAGCTGAGCGCGAGGACGCAGCTCTTGACCAAGATCAACGAGCTGCGAGAGAAGTACGAGGGCGAGGATCTGAGCATCACCCTCACCGGCCACAGCCTCGGCGCGAGCCTGTCCATCCTGAGCGGGTTCGACATCGTCGAGAACGGGGTCCGGGACATCCCCGTCTCGGCCTTCGTCTTCGGGTGCCCCCAGGTGGGGAACAAGGCCTTCGCCGAGCGGTGCAAGAGCTACCCGAACCTCAAGTTTCTGCACATCAGGAACACCATAGACCTCATTCCGCACTACCCGAGCAAGCTCCTGGGGTACGTCTACATGGGGGACGAGCTCGAGATCGACACCCGGAAGTCGCCGTACCTGAAGGACTCGAAGAACCCGAGCGACTGGCACAACCTGCAGGCGATGCTGCACATCGTGGCGGGCTGGAACGGCGAGGACGGCGACTTCGAGCTCAAGGTGAAGCGGAGCTTGGCCTTGGTGAACAAGTCGTGCGACTTCCTAAAGCCCGAGTGCCTGGTGCCTCCGTCGTGGTGGGTGGAGAAGAACAAGGGGATGGTGCTCGACGAGGACGGTGAGTGGGTGATGGGGTCGCCGGCCGACGATGACCTGCCTGTCCCTGAGTTTTGAGCAGCGGCCGGCCGGCCGGCAGTCATCGTTAGCTAATTCTATTTAAGTCTTGAAAAGTTGGTCACCATTCATGTCCAATGTCATGTGTCGATTTGGATGTTTGATTAAATTATAGTGATTATGATGCCCCATAAATCTATGGCACTTGTCGTTGTAGATTTAGTTAAGGACGGTTCTATTGATTCATTTGCCGCGTTGGTTAGTGGCTACACCGTGTTGAACATTCAACTCATAGGATTAAGGTTTTCTTTAAAGGTTGGTGACGTACGAGGCGAATTTAGTGAACGTGTCTCGACTATAATGGGGGAACCATAGATTGTTTCCTGGCGTATTTAATGTATCTATAATATATTTTAGTTGCAGAACATGTTTAGGCCGTGATAGGGGGACCAGTGTTGTGGAGTTTATCGCTTATGGGATAACGGCGATACGACGCACTAGCGGTGCACCTGTTAAGATTGAATTGGCATCCTTGACCATTGGTCCGAATTTTATGTGTGAGATATTAATGTTAAAGACATTTAAAATGCTTTGGAAAATTTGAGGATAAGATTCGTTGTAGGAGCACTATTCAACGTAATCAAAGACAAAGATAAGAAAATAATGCAAGCTTACACTAATTGTGGTCATTCTTCTGATGAGGACACTGCAAGTGTCATAACTTTTTTATGGTTTTCATTTGAGCATCATCGGAATAAAAAAATAACATAAATTCGTTTGGTAATGTCAATTAATTTTTTAATTTTTCGGAATAAAAAATAACTGAGAATAGATTTGGAACATAAACAAAATTATATAAAAAAAAAAACTTCTTATTCTCGAGATCAATCTCTAGAAATAAGTCATTTTTTTTCTTTTCTTCTTCTTCCTCACCGCCTGCTGTCGCTCGTTGTCTACTGTCCCCTGCCACCACTAGATGTCGCCACCGCTAGTTAGAGGAGGAGCAAGAAGAAGAGGAGAGGGAAAAAAGAAAAATCTAAAAAAATTTAAAATTTTTTTAAAAAATTGTACTTTACAAAAAAATCATAAGTCATACCATGCAACAAACGTTATTCTTTTATTAAGAAACTATTCTAGGAATTGTTCTCCAATGCACTCTTAAACGTCATAACTTCTAAAAAAACGTTTACTTGAGTGTCATAACTTTCAATTGGTCACTTAAGTGCCAATTTTTTTAAAAAAAGTTCACCAAGTACCAAAAATCAAATATGGTATAATACTTGTGATAAATATTTTCAAAAAAGTTATAGTACTCAAATAATCAATTGAAAAGTTATATAACATTCAAGTGATAAAAAAAAAAAGTGATGATACTCAAGGAGTGACGTATATAAGTTATGGTACTAAAAAAGTTATGACACTTAAGTGAGCTTTGTGTAAACGTTATGACATTTATGATGTCATTTTTCTATTGTGGCCAGTCATGGGTGGGAATAGTGTATTAAGTGTCTAAACCGCATGGAATTGTCCCTAAAACATGCTCAAGATAAAATTGGAACACAATATTTTCAATATTAAACCTGACAAAAAGTCAAATAACCGAGCAATCAAATTAATTACATAATTTCAAGTTGGAATATGAGAGAGAGAGAGAGAGAGAGCTGATGCCACACGATAGAAGGTTCTTCATGAGGTCAGCCAGGTCATGCCTTAAGTAAATCCAAATTAAGAAACATGGGTCAAAAAAGACAATTTGGATGATCCTTTGATGTTTAGATTCAAAACTTACGACGACTAATTTAATCATAAAATTGTTAATTACACTAATTCAGTCATAAATATCTGATTATGTTGATTTGAACAAAACATTTTAACTATTTGTCAAATTAATTATAAACTATTTAACAAATTGTCAATTTAGTCACTTTGCCTAATTTTGATTAGATATTATGGATGTGGCAGTCTAATTAGCATTCATTGTCTTATGTGGTGTAGTTGACGTTGACACGAACAATTTTTTATTTTTTACTTAAAGTTTACAATTTTTTTTAATTTTTTTTATTGATTTGTATTTCTTTTCTTTTTTTTTTTCCCCTCTTTTTACATTTTAGCCCCTAGGTGAGCGCCGTGGCCCTCACCGGCCACAAAGAGGGCTATGACGATCTCATTGTGGCCCACGATGGCCCAAGGAAGGGCTCGCAACTCTCTCACCGATCACAATAAGGGCTTGTGAGCCCTCACCAGATTTGGTAAGGCAAAGGCGTCTAGACCTTGCCCAGGCCCTTATTGACCATAGCAAGGGTGGGCCCTAACTCGAGGCCAGCAAGGACATTGCTATGCATGGTAAAAAGTAAAAAAAAAAAAAAGGTAAAATAATAATAATAGTAATAATAATGAAACTTAATAAAAAGATTATTCATGTCAATGTCACCAAGCGTCATATAGATGATTGATCTTGATGGCTAATCATTAATGTCAATAATATCAAGCTAAAATTAGTTAAAATGACTAAATTGATAATTCACTAAAAGATTTAGCACTAATTTGGCAAATTATTAAAAATGTCATGACTAAATTGACATAATTAAATGTTTATAACTGAATTGATGAGTTATCAAAGGGTTTATGATTGAATAGGCAAATTGAAAAATTTAAGATTGAATTGTCCATTATATAATAGATTTAAGATTTTTTAGATAATTTTCACTCAATTTCAAATTTCTGGATTCTTCTCATTTAATTTAATTTTTTAACTTAAAAAGTCCGCTCCATTTAATCTTTTCAAATATATCGCCACATCAAGGCGTGGTCTGTCAAGTTAGCGTTTTTTTTTTTTTTTTTTTTTTTTTGGGGGGGGGGTCTCTAAATCAAATTAGCATTTATTGGATCAAAATAATAGCATGGATCGTCGTTTTCCAGACCAGCGGACGTCTCTTTTTCTTCCCTTTTCTTCTTTCTTTTTGGACCACAATAGCGAGAGAGATATGACGTGCAAGCTAGGTGGACGCCAACATGACGATCCGACGTGAAGTTGACGGAAATCACGGCCACGTCAACCAACGACGTTGGAAGAATGATTGGTTTGATTGAATGTTTGGACTAGTGCCTGAGTGCCCCCGTTGTGGCGGGTCGAGAAGAACAAGGCGACGGTGCTTGACGAGGATGGCGAGTAGGTGATAGGGTCACTGGCGGACGAGGATCTGTGTCCTCAAGTTTTGAACAGCTGCCAATGGCCAGCCGGTGTCGGTGATGTCAGCTATATTGAAGCCTTGAAAAGTTGTTCACTGTCCGTGTCACATGTGGTGTGTCGATTTGGGTGTTTGATTAAATTAGTGATTTTGAAGTGCCATGAGAGATCTGCGGGACTTGTCGTTGTTGATTTAGTTAAGGACAGTTCTCTTGCTTTCGTTCTCTTGCTTCATGTGCGAGGTTGATTGATGGCCATACCGGTTGAAATTTCAACTTATAGGACTTAGGTTTTTTTTTAAAGGATGGTGACGTACGAGGGCAAATTTAGTGAACATCTCTCGGCTATGATAGGGGGACCATACATTGTTCGAATATTTAATGTATCTATAATATATTTTATTACAGAACGTGCTTAGGCCATGATAGGGGGCCCAAAGATTGCGGAGTATATATAATAATCAACGACTATGGGATAGTAGAGACGCGACGCACTAGCGTTCCATGCACCAATTAAGATCGAATAGGCATCCTTGACTATTTATTCGAATTTCGCGTGTGAGATATTAATGTTAAAGATATAAAAAATGATTTGGATAATTTGAGGATAAGATTCGCTGGAGGAACTCTATTCAACGCAATCAAAGACGAAGATAAGAAAATAATGCAAGTTTATAACACTAGTTGTGGTTATGGGGATAGGGATACCATGAGTATCATAACTTAAATAAGCATCGTCACTTTTTTTTTGACAACTTAAGTGTCATAACTTATAAAAAATGTTTACTTAAATGTTATAATTTTCAATTGATTATTTTAGTGTCAAATTTTTTAAAAAATGTTCACCAAAGTGCCGAAAATCCGATATGATATGTACTTGTGATAAACATATTTAAAAACTTATAGCATTTAATTGATCACTTGAAAAGTTATATAAAAAAAAAATTGATAACACTCAAGGTGCATTATACATAAGTTATGACATTCAAGTAATCGAAAAAAAATTATAACACTCAAGTAAACGTTGTATGAAAGTTATGACATTTTTTATGTCATTTTTTCCTTGTGGCCACTCATGGGTGGGAATAGTGTATTAAGTGGTGCGTGATAATCGATAATTTACATTAAAACAATTTTTCTATTCCGCACTGTTTTTGGAATAAACTGTTTGATAAATTTATTCCGTTTTTTTTTTGGAATAGATTTCTATTCTGAAATAGGTTTGGAATAGAAATTAGAAGTTGAAATTTTCTACTTTTGATTTTTGTAAACGGTAAATAAAAAAATTTTCTCATCGTTCGTCAATCGGTTCTTCATCCGTTCTTTGCCGACCACCGTCCGTTAGTCGTCGACCGCCCGCCGCCACCGTCGCCACCGGCCGCCAAATAAATAATTTTTATAAATATCATTTTAAAATAAAATTTATTCGAATAAATAAAATGATATTTATTTTTATTTTTACGAATAAATATTTATTTTACAAATAAATTAAAAAAATCCTTAAAAATAAATAAATATCATTTTAAAAATAAAAATTATTATAAAATATAATTTATTCATTTTTATTTTAAATTTTAAATTTTTATTATAAATATTATTTTTATTTTTAATAAATAAATTTAATCGAAATAAATTTATTTATTAAAAATAAATTTAATTAAATATCATTTTATTAAAAATAAAAATAAAAATATTTATTTTATTCATTTAAAAATAAAAATAATTTTATTAAAATAAATTAAAAATAAATTTATTAAAAATAAATAAATTATTTTTATTTATCATTTTATTTTTAGTTTATTAAAAATAAATTTATTAAATTTATTAAAAATAATTTATTTATGATAAATAAAAATAAATTATTTTTATTTGTCTTGAGTGTTTTGCCAAATAAATTTATTTTTATTTTTAATTTTTATTCATTTTAAAATAAATTTATTCGTAAAATAAAATAAAATAGAATAAATAAAATAAATTTATTTTTAAGGATATTTTATTTTAAAATAAAATGATATTCTTATTTTATTTTTTATGATTTATTTTATTTTATTTTATTTCTTTATTTTTTTGTTAATAAGTCATTTTTATTTTTATTTTTTATATTAAAGGTCGGGTCGTCCTTGCCGCCGCCGCCGTCCGAAAGGAAGAAATTTTGTGTCGTTATCAAACGAATTTACTATTTTTAGAGTAGAGGCATTTTGTGTCGTTATCAAACGGTTATTTTTTCGAAGCTGGGTCCGAAATAGAAATAGAAAAATCTATTTCGTTAAACTATTTCGAACAAAATTTTGTCATCTTGTACCCCTGTTTCCAAACCGCGTCCAATCGTCCCTAAAACATGCCCAAGACAAAATCGGAACATAATATTTTCCATTTAAAATCCGACAAAAAGTCAACTAACCGAGCAATTAAATTAATTAAATAATTTCAAGTTGAAATATGAGGGAGAGAGCTGATGCCACACGAAAGAAGGTTTTACGAGGTCAGCTGGGTTATGCCTTAAGAAAAATCAAATTAAGAAACATGGGCCATAGCACAAAAATCAACGGCGAGACAATATAGATGAGCCTTCGATGTTCAAATTCAAAAGTTTGAATTTTAAATTATATTGATTCAATCATAATTTCTAATCATGTTGATTTAATTTTAAACCTTTTAACTATTTACTAAATTAATCATAAATTATTTAACAAATTATCAATTTAGTCATTTTAACTAATTTGGCCGAATATCATAGATCTAGCTATCTAACTAGCGTTGGCTATCCAATGTAGTGCGGTCGGCATTAACATAGACATTTTTTTTTTGAAATTTTTACTATTTTTAATTATTTTTATTCTTGTCTTTTCTTTTCTTTTCTTTTTTTGTCCCCTCTTTTTACACCATCGGTCCCTAGGCAAGCGTCGTGGCCCTTACCGACCACAAAGAGGGTTGTGATGACCTTGCTATGGCCTATAGTGGCCTAAGAAGGGCTCGCAACTCCCTCGCTGTCATAGTAAGGGCTTGTGAGCCCTCGCGAGATTTGGTAAGGCAAGGGTGTCACAGACCTTGCCCAAGCCCTCGTTGACCATAGCAAGGGTGGGCCCTCGCTTGCGGTTGGTAAGGATATCGCCTCTGTTGCATAGTGAAGGGCAAAGGGTGCTGGCCTTGTATAAAAAGAGGAAAAAAAAAAAAAGAAAAAGTAAAAAAAATATCAATGAAACTTAAGAAAAAAAATTCTTCACGTCACCATTGGCCACATCACGTAGAATGATTGACACTGACTGGACCTCACGTCAATAATATTAGGTAAAAATTAGTTAAAATGACTAAATTGACAATTCATTAAAAGATTTAGCACTAATTTGTCAAATTATTTAAAAGATTATGACTAAGACTAAATTAACATAATTGAATAGTTTAGTACTAAATCAGTAAGCTATCAAAATGTTTATGATTGAATAGATAAATTGAAAATTTTATGAATGAGCTGACCGCCTTATAATAGTTTGGGATTTTTTTCGGATAATTTTCCCTCAATTTCAAAATTTTGGATTTTCCTCATTTAATTTAATTTTTGAACTTAAAAAATCCGGTCCATATAATTTTTTCAAATATATCGTCACGTCAAGGCGTGATTCGTCAGATTAGCGTCTTTCCTTTTTTGGTCTAAATCAAATTAGCTTTTTTTGGGACCAAAATAATGGTATGGATTGTCGTTTCCCCAAACCAGCAAATATCTCTTTTTCTCCCCTTTCTTCTTTCTTTGCGGGCCACAATAGTGAGAGAGATATAACGTGCAAGCTAGGTGGACCACAACATGACAATCCGACATGAAGTTGACGGAAAATTATGGCCATGTCAGCCAACCACGTTGGAAAAATGGTTGCTTTGATTGGATGTTTGAAGTTCAAGAGCTTGATCGAGAAACAAAAAGTTTTAGGGTGCGCATGACAAAATTTCTAATAGAAATTGATTTACGAGTCGAGAAACAAAAAGTTTTCAAAAGACCGTATTGAACTTTGAAGTAAAATGTATAGGTCACAAGCGGCATCGTCCAAACTAACGTGATACTAGTAGCAAATCGCACACAATAACCTTTCATCACCAAAGGGGAGTAACTAGATTCAAGTGCAATTTTCTACATAGAAGTGCTCTGGTGATGCCTTGATCTGGATGCATGGGCACAAGAGATCGTATGCTCGGTTATCTGCTTCAACTCTTAGCAGCAGGTTTTTTTGATCGGCCACGATGGCCGCCCGGCAGTGATCGTTGGCCAAATCATTCGAAGTCTTGAAAGGTTGTTCGCCGCCCATGTCATATGTTGTGTGTCTATTTGGGTGTTTGATTAAGTGATTTTGATGCGCCGTGAGAGATCCACGGGACTTTGTTGATTTAGTCGATGACGGTTCTATTGCTCCATGCGCAAGGTTGATTGAATTTGCCTTCACTGTGTTGGAATTTCGACTTATAGGACCGAGGTTTTCTTTAAAGGATGGTGACGTACAAGGCAAATTTAGTGAACATGTTTCGCCTACGAAACATGGTAATACCAATCTATAGTTAGCAACTTTGAGGATAAGGTTCAGTTGAAGAACCTATTTTTCGCAATCAAAGGCGAAGAAAATAAGTTAGTATTGCAGGTTTCTAACATTAGTTGTGGCCAGTTATGGGTGGGAACATTGTATCAAGTGTTCACACCGTGCTGAATCGTTCCTAAAACAAGCTCAAGACAAAGTTTGGAACACAATATCTTCCGTATGAAACCCGACAAAAGTCAAATGACCGAGCAATTAGACTAATTCAACGCGTTCAGGTTGGAAATTGGAGAGAGAGGTGGTGCCGCACGAAAGACGGCTCTTCATGAGGTCAGCTAGGTTATGCCTTTGGTAAAATCAAATGAAGAAACATGGGTCAAAACACAAAAAGCAACGGCGAGACAATACAGATGATCCTTCGACGTTCAATTTTAGGAAAATTGTCCAATAATTAATAAATTATTGTATGAAAGTTAATTCAATTTTAAACTTTTCAATTGTGCTATAATCCTATTCTTTTTTATGATGCCGCACTAGATCTAAACATTTTAATGAGTTGTCAATTTAATCATTCCTATTAATTTTGGTCAATGTTGTTGCCACGGTGCGGTGAGCAATGATATATGGATAATTTTATTTTTAATTTTTTTTTCTGAATTTATTATTATTTTTTGTTAAATTTTGTAAAATCACAATTAATTATTTTAAAAGCTTAAATTTTTAGATGAAAATATTGTTTAATATTTAATTACAATTAATCTTAAACATATTTAATTGGAGAGGGAAATGGGACCTGAAAAAATTTAAATCTAGGACCTCAACTCGATCCCCTTATTAAGTTTTGTGGGACCATAGCCAATTATTATAAAAATTTAAATTGTTAGATGAATACATTGTTTAATATTTGATTACGTTAACATATTTATTTTTTTCTTTTCTCTTTTCCTTTTTTTTTATAGGGTCAATAGGACCGTTGGCTATTAAGCAAGTCCAACAACCCCGTCGAATCGTAGGCAAGGGTTGGTGGGGTTGCCGCGGCTCTCACCCACGGCGGGTGAGGGTTGCAGCCCTTAAGGGCTATGAGGGTGTCACGGCCCTCACCCAGGCCTTTGTCGGCAACAACAAGAGCGGGTGAGGGCCGTGACACCCTCATTGTGGCTCACGGTGACTTAGGCTAGGCTAGTGCTTACAGCTCCCTCACTAGCCACATTGAAGACTCCTAGATTTGACTAGGGCTATAGCTCCCCTCTCTAAGGGCTCTCAATGCTATTGCCTAGCGACTGGTGGAGGTCATCGACACTCAGCCCTATCAGCCTAAAGAAGAAAAAAAATTAGAAAAATTTAAAATTGTCCACATTAGCACTAATCACGCCATTTAGGATATAGCCGGCGTTGACTAAATTATCACATCAATAATATCTAGTCAAAATTAGTCGGGACGACTAAATTTGCAATTTGTTAATAAGGTTTAGGACTAGTTTGATAAATCGTTAAAAGATTTAAGATTGAATTGGTTCAATTGAAATGTTTAAAATTAAATTAGTAAGTTGTCAAAAGATTTAAAATTGAATCAACAAAATTAAAAGATTGGTAACTGAATTGGTTACTTTACAATAAATTCATGACTTTTTAGATAATTTTTCCTAAGTTTCTAGTTTCTAGATTTTTCTTGAATTTAATTTTAGAGCCTTTAAAAACCCTGTCTATGTAATATTTTTAAATATATCGTCACATCATAGACTCTTCTTTGACGTGACCTGTTATATGAGCGTTTACTAGACCAAAATAATGATATGGACTGTCGTTTTCTTACGTCTGCAAATATTTCTTTTTCTTCATTTTTCTTCTTTCCTTTTGGGCCACAATAGTGAGAGACATATGGCGTGCAAGCTAGGTGGACGCCAACATGACAATCCGACATGAAGTTGACGGAAATCATGGCCATATCAGCCCACGAGGTTGGAACTTTTGATAGAATGATTGCTTTGATTGAATGTTTGGAAGTTCAAGAGCTTGATCGAGCGCCAAAAAAAAAAAAATAAAATTTATGGACCATATTCAAAATTAAAGAAAAGTCCGCAAATTACACACAGCGACCTTTCATCACCAAGGGGAGTAAGTAGATTAAAGTGCAATTTTCCTGCATAGACGTGTGCTCCGGTAATCACCTTGATTTGGATGCATAGGCACGAGAGATTGCATACTCAGTTTTCTGCTTCAACTCTTAGCGCAGGTTTTCTTTGTCAGGCTGATGATTTTTATTCTTCTCGCTCGACATCAAATTTTCTCGAGGTTGTGACGATGTAACAGAGAACCGGATTCACATTGAGCTGCTCTGTAGGTCCTCATTAGTTAATAAGCCCGTTGTTGAACTATCCTTGATAGACAAACTGATGAAAAGCGAATTAGGACAGCAAAATTTTGGATTTTTCGTTTAGGTGCTGGTTTCGAGCAGAACCGATTGCTCTTGTTCGGTGGTAATTTTAGTTAAGACTAATCCCCCAGAAATTGGCGTGCTTTCCTGAATTGTATCGAGATATGTGAACTGGGCGTGTGACATATTCTGAGTGGGAAGTTTGCCCCAATCTTTTTCTTGCGAAATTTATATTCTCAAGGTCTGTTCTTATATAAGTTGGAAAAGTATGGCCTCTGTAACAGTAATTGATGAATAAGTTGTTGTGCTTTCCAGTTCAATGCCTTACTATAAAAGGAGGCTTTACAAGATCTGCAAGGCACCATCTTTGCCCGATGGACCTGTTTAACATGAAGCTTTCGAAAGAGTTAACACCGGGCCACATAAGAAAATATATTTTCCTGTGACTTATGCACTCATTCTGAGCCAATTAATGCATAGACGCTTCTTCCTTTTCTTTCAGCTGAATACTTAACTTACTGACCAAATTTAGATGTTGATCTGCATTACTGTACTATGGCAATGGCTATTTCCCAGAAATGAACTATGACTTACTTCACGAGCATTGCACTGTGTCTAATTTGAATCGAAGGGAATCAAATTTAAGATGCTAGCCTGAATGTAGAAACTTGGACTAGAACCGGCAACAGGATGCAGTATATATCAGCCCAGTTTTGTTCTATATTAAGCTGGTCAAGTCCACCGTTTTCACCCTGGGGAAGAAGTTAAGCACGAATGTCTGAAGCATACAATAATGTGTGTCTGCAGCTTTATCTTTTGGAAATTCTGGGACAGTTGACTGGGAGTGTGATTACTGGAGGAACACTGTGTTTGTGACTCTATCCAAGCAGAAGTGGCAAAATCTTGGCCTCTTTTAAGTAGTAAATCTTATTCATGTCCAATTCTCGGTTGGACTTTCATTTTATTACAAAACTTCTTATGATGACATTACAAGGATAGAGGAATTTATTGGAGTTTTGGCATTCTTGGATGTTGTATTGTCGTTTCTACCATACACTGATGAAAGTTGCTTAAGCTGCAATTTTATTCAAAATCGACGACATCTTCATCTGATTGTCAGGAGTGCTTCATCACCACTCCCTTAGTAGAGCCTTTGGCTGAATGCATTATTCTGTAATCGGATATCTGCCAAGATTTTGCATTAGTGGGTCTCTCTAGAACTTTCAGATATGATGCATTTCTTGGTGGCAATGGTGAGTTTTTTCCTGTCATCTTTTGGGTCCCTGTCCTTCCTCTATTGTTTGCTGGACTCAATTCTGTCCATGTTCTTGTATGAACTCTCATAACTAAGTCATGTAAGGTGGAGACAGACAATCTTTCTTTGCAAAAACCAAGTTTCCTGTGACATGAACAAGTATTGGATTTTACTGCTCGGAGGATATCCAAGATGCTTTTTTTTAAGCTCATTCCAAGAGAAACGGTGGATTTTATGTGTCAAGTGCTCTTAGAGCTAAAAATTTGTCCTTGGGCTCCATGCATCCAAACAATTGTGGCCGGTGTTTTATATGATACCCCTCTATTTTTGCTGAAGAATATATCTGCATTTACATGAATCTGATAGCTTCTGTGTGAGAATCTGCATGTGTTGTCCACCATTTTTCTTTAGTTTTGACATGGTATATGCCTGCTTTTAGAGATGAACAACTTGAATTTGCAGGCACATTCTGCTGTTTGAGAGCCATATCCATATTCTAGCTGCTTTTGTCTCATGCAGATTGGAATCTTTTGCACGCCACCATCCTCAATCATCCTGGAGTTACTGCTTAGCAAGCTTGTTTAGGAGGCCATGCATGTAAATTCACTGATTGGATTGATTGAGTTGCACATGTTGATCCATCGGAAGGTTTGTGTTTGTGTAAATCTTCATCTTAACTGCTTAAGTTTGTTCTTGTTTTAAAGTTCTTCTGGAAGTATGCTTGCAAATTTGGTACCTTTTCTTCTCCATGTTTGTTATTGGATATCAATGTGTATAAAGATTACAAGAGGAGCTGAGTGAGTGTCAATTCACACATGCCTATATTCAGACATGCATTTAGACCTCGTCTTTTCATTTCAGTCTTAATAATTTAGTTAAGAAAATATTTTGAGGTAATCTGTTGACTAAAGATATCTGATATGTGAAAATGGGTGCATGATTCATCTTTAGGTGATTGGAGGAGTAAACTGAGTAACACAGAATGCAGTTTCGATAAAAATTTCGATGAAAAGGAGAAGATTTAGTTACCAGCATTGAACAGTGATTAGTACCACCCTGAAGTAATTTTCTATTTCTCACTGGATTGCTTTTTCTCTTTTTGGGTAGAAATGGGCTCCTTGATGTTAAATCTATGTTACTGCATCCTGATGTATGAAAGGGGAAGCGCATGGATCGTAGAACATGTATTTTGAGTTAGGATGAAAAGAATTCCATGAGAGATCATTGGACTGGCCTGGAAGTCGACAGACATCCCATGGAGGAGACGAAAGTGAGTTGTGACACTTCGTTTTTCATCAAAGTCTGCACTGAAGCAACAGGGTGAGGGTTCTCTGACTCATAATCTAATCCAACAAAGTGGACAACTTTTTTGGCCAGCGGTGGATTGCTTGTTTAAGGTTTGAGTTTTTAATGGTATTTTAGGCTTGCTATCTATTAAAAAGACAAAGCAGACGTCTTATATCTTCAAGTAATGGGGAGCTTGCTAAAATGCTCTGTCAGAAGGAGTAGATTTTCTCCTCGTTTTTGTTTTCCTAAAAGCAGTATATGCTACAAGAGTACAAGGTTGGTGACATTGTTTTTCCTTGGAATTTCATGAAGAGGTATCTCACTGTTAGAACAACTGAACAGCGACAAGGGTGACCAAATATTTGTGAGCCTTGGGATGATAGTTTTATGTGTTCCCTTACTGACGTGACTCGACCTATAGACAGTGATACCAGCACCATTGAGAAGCATACCTATATGCAATCTCAAGTTCTTTTCTTAGGCTTTATCTCTCTGGGTGAAGCTGGAATGGCCTCTTGCGTGCACGTGCGCTGAGAGAGAGATTTCACAGTTTCAGCTTCACTGTCAAACATATTCTGCTTTGGCTGAGAATTTGATGCCGAACATGTTAGACTAGACTGCCTTCCATGGGTGATGAAGAATCCCCTTTTTTGAGTTCATTGTGCTTACTGCATGGCATGTTAATTGCAATTCCTTGTTGCACATGTTTGCAATTCCTTGTCCATTATACAAGCTAAGGTGCCAGCTATGGTTAGCACATTCCTGAGGAGGTATTCTAAGATAATGTCGCGATCTGGACAATGCTTTAAAACAAATGCAACTCATCATCCTTATCTGGAGATTATTGGATAGCTCTGAAGTGAATGCAATCTGTAATGCTTCTCTTGGATGCAGAGAAAGTCGAAAGAATAAATAGTCGACGCCTTTGCTTTACTTCTTTGTCATGTCCACTTTTGTTCTTAATAATCTCCCCCTCGAGGGAATTGGTCATGATTCTCTAAGTTAGGAACAGGACTCTTTCTGCAGCAAGACCAGCAAAGCTTGTCAAAGAGCTGAGATGGCCACACCACAGCTGACAACCATTCTTTAAACCACAAGGGGAGGCAATATCCATTCTTTCATTGGACGATGGCCCCCAATATAATTTGGTTAGAAGAATTGCAACCCCCTGATAACTCTGATTCGGAGATAGCTGAGGTCCTGTCATTAGAATATGACACTTCTTCAGGCAGTGTACCCCAAGTTTTCACGTTTTCTTGTATCTTTCTGGGAAACATAGAGGCAAATGCTGTGTCCCTATCGCTTCCTGTCACTATCCAATAGTCCAGCTGCTTGAGGTGGTGTGTATGGACAAAAGCAATGTTCTCTGATTTTCTGACCTCAGTTCCTCGTATGGAATAGCCAACTATTCAGGTTGGAGCAAATCATTTGCAACTGATGGCTAAGAAAACAGTCGATGGCAAAGTCTGTTTGGCGTCTTTGTGAGAGATCCTAATTCGAGGCCCGTTTGATTTCTTCAGCCCATGGAGGAGAGGCTAATGCCTTTCTCTTTAGCGCATCATTTCCCAAATTACTTTCTGTGCTGGTTACAGGTTACGCTCTCTTATTTCCACATGCATATTCTGTCTCCGGCAATCTGTGACAGAGCTTTCACTATGCATGCCACAGCTTCTTAACACCTTAAAACCTTTTCGCTATCATGGTTAATGTGAGGATGTGGGATTGTGGATCAACAGATTCAGTGTTTAAGAGTTACACTACATCGAGCTTCTTCATGTTGTGTTCTCACAAGAAGTTTTCGCACTCCCTTTTGCAAAGGCAGTTTTCTATTGAAGCGACCAATTTGCCTTTTCATGTTAGCTACAATGGTCCTACTTTTGTTCCGCCTGGACAAAATGAATGATGAACGAGGTTGTTGTAGTTTATCGCTGTGGTGGAATGAGAAAATTGCTAGAGCCTTGCCTCAGTTTTACCCAGGACTAAGGACAACAGGCAAAATTAGCCAGTTAACATGCACTTCCACAGAAGGAAAACGTGATGGTTAGACTTTCATACATGTGACAATTAACATTTCTTTTGAAATTAGATTGGAACGGATCCCATCTACCATCTTCGGAGGGTAAGCATTGACGTTATTCACAATGGTTCTGCTGCTTGTGTGGACAGGGTTTTGCATTATGTTCTTTACTCTCTGAAAATCAGGACGGCTGTGCTTCTTGAGGGAGGGACCATCTGACAGACACTATATGTTTGACAAGGAGAATGGATCATTAGCTTTGCTTCTCGTTTCCACTGTGAGGTCCAAACCCAGCTCTCCTTGTTGACTCTGGCGTTGTTCCTTTATCTTTCGTCCTTGTCGATCGCCTCGAGCAGTTAAATTCTCCTTTTCGAGCTGTTTTGGGCTGTTGATCTCTTGTCTGTATTGGGTACTTTGGCTGATGAAAGGATTTGTATGGGTCTGATTCCTTTGGTCCTATAAGCTGGTCCAGCATGGATCTTACCTCTGAATAACATATTCCCACAAACCGAATTCAGGAGAGTATTCTTCTCCTCTTACAAAGCGAACTCACAAGCACCATCGAGAGAGAGAGAGAGGGAACAGCGGTGGGGGTGGCTACTGATTAAGGCGGAGGAGAATTTTTCGAGACGCTAAAGGGGTGAATATACAAATGGGTTGGACCATGCGAACGCAAGCAAACTTACATGAAGATTCCGGAGGGAGAGAAATGCTGTGCCTTCAGATGGCACCAAATCCCACTCTCCGTTCGCTCTCTAAGATCCCTCCCTCCGTAAATCATGGACATGTGACCTTACAACGCATACATATTCCCTCTTTCCCTCTCTCTCTCTCTCTCCTACATTGACTGAGTGAGATCGCATATGTAGCCTTTGTTCGCGGCGACTCTTGTGCCGACGCAGCCAATAGTGCAGAGAGAGAGAGAGAGAGAGAGAGAGAGAGAGAGTTGAGGTCTAGATCTTTGAACCGCATTTTAGTGAACCCAACCACTCCAAATATCATAACCATTATTCACATCAATATTCTAAAACTCTACCTGCTCTCAGATCGAACTCTTGAAATCTGCAAATCTACATGCCGACACATTTAAGCCTCCTTGGGCATTTCACTCTTTCAGGGGTTTAGTCTTTAATCTCCATGATTATCATTGACCGAACCCCCCCTTCTCTCTCTCTCTCTGTGGGGTCTGCGTTGCACAGTGGGAATTTTGACCCCCATATTCCTTGGTTGCGTGGGCATTTAACTCGCTGTTCCTCATGGAAGGTCGTGAAGAACACGAGCACACGCATGCTCAGTCTTTTTTCGTAGTTACATATCAAGGTGATGAGCGGGCCGTTCCCCTTATTCGCCTCGACCTCAATTCAGCTAGCCCTTCTTAGATTTACCCATGGAGTTATCATACTTAGTACTTTTAGATTGCTTTCTATATGCATGTGTCACAGTCCGTAATTCTCAAGTACTTGTGAACCCTTTGATAAAGCTAATACGAACACTTAGAAATGGGTAAATAGGTGTTTAAATAAATTCTTGACAAATAAATATGGAATAAAATAAGTCAAGATCAAAGTCTAAACAAAGATCAGAATCTGTTATGTGAAATAGACTTTTGAAGTAACCTATAAATGTGTAATAGACTTAAGTAAAATGAGTTAAGGGAATAGAAAATTGCACGCAAGTTTGATAGTGGTTTGTCTTAGATTAGGTCTACATCTACCCTCCTACGCTAATAGCCTACTGGTTGGATTTCACTATTAGATCAACAAAAGATTACAAAGATGAGCACAAACATTCAGTGATAGATCACACTAACACACAAAGGGGGTGCATGACAAAATTTTTGGAACATAAATCAATTTCTATTCCATGGACGAGTTTCTAAGTAAAGAAACGTGTTTGATAACAATTCAAAATTTCTATTTCTTGAATAAAAATTTGTTTGATAAGAGAATAAAATTTCTATTTCTAAGAGTGGCGATGGCTAGCGTCTGGTGGCCGGAGTTTGACGTCTGGCGATCGGCGATCGGCGATCGGCGGCGGTGGCAGGTGGCCAATGGTCAGAGTCCAACGGCCGACATTTGGTGACAGGTGGCAAACAGCGAGCGGTTGACGGCAAACGTCCGATAGTGGTAGTGGGCCTTCAGCATCCAACGGTTGGCGATGAGCGGCCAACAACCGACGGACATCCGGCATCCGACGGCCAACGTTCAATGGCAAGCGGTCGACGATAGGTGGCTGGTGGCGAGCGACCGGCGACAAGCGTCCAACGTCCTACGAGCGGCGGGTGGGCAATGGACGATAACGAGAGTGAATGATGAGGAAAGTTTTGATTTCTTATTTCTATTCTAGAAATAGAAAAGCTAAAAATTTTAGATTTTGATTTCTACTTCAAATCTATTTCTGGAATAGAAATCTGTTCCAAAAATAGAAAAAAAATTACGTTACCAAATAGATTTTTGTTCTAAACTTGTTCTAAGAAACAGAAAAATAGAGAAATAGAGTAACAAAAATATTGTCATGCGTGCCCTAAGTCACACTTTTAGTGTTTCTCTTTTTCGATCACAACTTGTAAAGCTCACAAAAGAAGACAAGTATATTGAGATGAGTTCCAGACTTTGGAGTTTTAGGTTCACGTCTCTATCCCCTTGATTGATTAATCTCCTTAAATACTCCTCCATTTTGCATTAAAACTTGTTAGCCAATTATCGGAAGATTTTCTTCCAATCTACCCATCGGATAGAATAATTTTTATGGCCATTGAAGACAAAGAGAGAATCTCCACTTGATTCCGATAGCCCATACAATTAGGATCTAGGTTTCCATAAGTGTAGCTTCCCCATTTATCTCCATGATTGATTTCATATAATCAATGACTGACTCAATTAATATATATATTTATGCAAAGTGAAATCCTTAACCAAATCATTAGCCGTTGCTGATTACATTCTAAATTTGTCTCATTCTGGTCCTATATAAGTTCTCGATAAGTCTCATTCTAAACTTACTTCGTTCTAGCTTTGTCATGTTCTGGACCGTTAGAGTAGTATATTTACTTGGATTATATATGAGTTTGTTGGAATAGAATAGACTTTACATAAAGTCCTTCAAAGTTGCTTAGAATGATATATGCTTGTTCCAACACTTGTTCTAACATAAACATTAGAATTAGAAAGTTGACAAAACTTCAAAATCTAGATGGAGTTTTCTCAACACCCTTATGAGTGGAGCTTGGGGTTATCGGTGAAGAGTGAGTGATGCAAAGGGAATAAACACAACTGGTCCATGGGAGTAGCGTCAGGATGGTTGGTGCTAGGAGTTTTAGATAAAAAGATTATGTTACTTAGGAGCTCTAAATGTAAGGTTGGCCTTTCATGCACAAACAAGTTGGGAGCTAATGTCGCTCTTCTGATGAGGTCCTGACAGGCTGAAATCAATTGTTGAACCTAAAGTAATCTATTGTCTTGCTCGATATACTAGATGCTAGAACTAAACTGGACATGGTACGATATCATATGAGGAAACTATTCATCATATTGTTCTCTAGAATAATTATTGAACAAAGGTCAGCCTAGTAAATTTTGCTCATCAAGTGCTACACGGGCTATTCGGCGGCCAAGGATTTGCCGGCCCGTGACACATGCAAGCATTCGCTTAAGCATCGTATCCAACACTAAGTCATCAGCAATTTAGCTGGGGGATTGCTTTCACCTATTCACGTGGAGATATGCAAGGACACGGGCGTAATGTAATCAGTTCTTCTGTAGCGGATTCGATATTTGCCTACCCAGCATAAAACAAAATTGCTTTATTTTGTTGATAGTTTAGATTTTATATTTATTTAATAATTAATTATGTAAAAAAAAAAATCAAAATTCTGCATGAACATATAGGTTTAGTAAATCGGACATGTAGGATTAGGTTTTTTGAAATTTTCGTCATCTAGTGATTGTTGCTAAGTTCATTGCTCGTCATTAGAACTAGGTCATTTGATTAAATTGTATATTTAATTGTGGCATTTCTTTAATTTCAATTTCATGGAAAATACAAAAAAAAATTAGAATAAATTCATTTAATGCTTTAGGATGAATTGCATGCTTATTCATGTTATATAGTTTAGGTCATATTGCCACGTCATATCATTTCATGTTAAATTAGTAGCATGCATTGCACGACTTTCATTAAATAAAGTGAAAACAAAAATTGGTGATTGCTTATTAATTAGAAATCATATCTAGGATTATTGATATGAATTCGACCTAACAGCGATTCTTTCGTTGCTTGAGGTAAGTCACTGCATTATTCATGTTCCTACACCATGACTATATTCTATATATTATTGACATTGATTTTTATGTAAGTGAAATAGATATGTATGCATCGATAGATCTCTATAAATCGAACTACTATATCAAGATAGATAACTTCTGCCCCTATTACTCAAACTGGTAATAAAGTGAGAAATCACGTGCATTAGAAATCAGTTTATAGAATGATCGCTTCTGTATCTATTCTTAAACTGAGACATACGTATCCATTTAATTATGCATATACATAATTGTACACATTATACTCACCTGTTTCGCCAACCATACAATAAAGAAGTGAAAAATCATGTGCCTCATTGGAATGAGTCAACAGAGTTCTTTCGTCCAATTGACACGTCCTCAAAGCGAAAAACAAATGCCCCCTCTGCAGAGCTCATTACGTGCGTGGCAGATGCTGTTCATGTCGATCTCCTACTCCATTTTAATATGTTCTAATCATAAGAACCAACAGGGACACCTAATGATTTGCATAGCATAGCGAATATCACCAATAACAATCTCCGCATCTTGAAGCAACTGAAAGTGATTGAGCAACCCCCACCGCCTTGTGAGGAATATTTGCGCTCGATGGGGCCCCAAAACTTCCGCACTATATTCAATTTTCTTGACGTGGAGTAATGAGTTTTGACCGATTTCAAGCCCTTGTGTTATAAATGAATATTCCATGTGTGAAAGCTTCTGCCGCGTTGCGTGGAAGCTTTGTGAAATCTTGGACAAATGGCATTCTCCTAATTAGTTTAGGTTTGTATACACTCACACGTATTCCTCCAAAGACCTAGTTTGGCGTGTAATGAACCGAGGAGAGCATGTGTATGGTTAGTCTGCATTGAGGAAACCTACTACCTTCGTCCTTCTTTTGTTTAAATTAAAGGGTTCAATCATGCAGAACCCGCAATTCTGGTTGGGTTAGCTCTCAAGGAAACTTGCAAATATTTTTTTTCCCTCCAAGGCAAGATTATTCTGTAAGTTCTCCAATTGGATAAGAAAGACATTCCTTGATTTTGTTGGATCACAGTCCTCTCAATTTAGGGTAGTCCAATCAATTTACCAACTTGAAGAGGATGTCATATCAGCACTAGTAACTTTCAAAGCCTGGGATTTATCTCGGTTCTTTTATCTTTCATGTATTTTGTGGTTTTGCTTCATTTTTTCCTCCATCGTCCTCTATTGATATTGTAAAGCACACCAGCTTGGCCTCCGACTCTAACCACTGTCAACATCAACGCCGTAGACCATCAAGATCTGTGTGGAGATGGATCGCATTTGTGAACCTTGGACCATCTATTGCCCGGTTCAGTGATTGCTGCAAGGAGGTAAACTGAAGACGTCCATTTAGGAGTGAATTGACATCATTTTACGATCTACAACCCTCTTTCCTTCATGTATAACCTAAAGTCTTTATATGAAGATTAACAGCCTTCTTGCCCAACAAGAGAAAAAGACATATACAGCTCCCTCGGCCCCTTTATAGTGAACTAAATGTTCTTACTCAGAACTTAAACTAAATGTACGTCTATGGAATTTTCATTTAGATTAATCAACTTAAACAGATTCAATTGCACTTGTTCCTTCTCAGAAGCATCTGCGAACTTCACAAAGTTGCTAGTCTCAATACAGGTGGTGCACATGGAGATTGCAACAGTCACGGGGTAGGAACAATGTGTTTTTACTGGCCCTGGGTTTTTCTGATCAACTATATATATATATATATTTGAACAACCCCGTTGTCTATAGTAATCGGAAATGGATGAATAGTGGATGATGCAATGATATATAATCAAAGACTAAGGTAGGACTTCACTGTCCGGCTTTAATATACAACGAGAGGACTAATTCTGAGAAAGATTCTTTGCCGCTGGTGCAACGTCATGGATCAGTGAAAATGTCAACCCCCATGCACAAGTAAAGACAGGACATGCAAGATATTATAATGGTACGTACGATTATTATTTATCTTCTTAAGTTCCTAACTACACAAGACCCCATGTATCTCTCTCTCCCCCCCCCCGGTCGTATCCTCTTCCCCATCCAAATCATTACTTTAATCCTTCGAATATTTGTCCTCACCTCCTCGCTAGAATTTCTCTCTCTCTCTCTCTCTCTCTCTCTCAAAAGACTTTTTTGGTTGACATATATTAATATGGAGGTCACAGATTTCTAGTCAATTTTGAGTGTCTTGCAGCTAAACCTAATCCTTGAATATGATTCCTTATGGGGACTGCTTCTCTTCCCGAAGAGAGAAAAAGACTGGCCTTTCATGCATGGGGACAAAGTATTCAAATTCTCTCTGAAATGCCTTGGAAAGTAAATCCTTGGAAGCTAGGGAAATAGGATAGTCAAAGTGGACAAAACACCCCCGAGAATTTATATTTTGCGGGATTAAAAAATTTATTCTTCAAGAACTCTCTTCCACTTTTCACCTTTTCTCTGTTCTAACTGTACTGTCCCCTTGTTTTTGGACCATATCATTTGAAAAGGAACCTAAAGGAGCAGTTATGAAGGTGAAGAGGTAAGAGATTAGTCGCGGGCTTCAAAAGCTTAATCGAAAATTAACATGTGATGTGCCCTTCGCAAGAAACCTAATAAATTGATGATTGGAAACATGAAAACTCGAAATGAGTAGGTAGATGAATGATTGCAAATTGCCAATCAAAAAGGGGAGCTCCCCTTTTGTAAAAGAGAGAAAAAAAGTGAATCTTGAAACGAGAATCGAATAGAACACCCAATGTTATATGTTTGTGTTTCTGCAATCACAATTAGCTGAATGAAACTATTAATGTACTTCAATAAATCCACCCATCTTCAACCAATAGTAGCTATTGCTAGGAAGAAATCGAAAACTTTTGTTGGGTCGTGCACAGATGGTGGAAGAAAAAGGAGCGTTTTAGGGGGCAACAAGAAATTCTTCCTAGGTATGACCGTATGACAATAACATAAGAGTCCTTGGTCCTAATTAGTCTCCTCCTCGTAGCAACAACTTGGTGGAGTTAAATCATTGTGGCAAAACGCTTACGTACGTTAAGTTTGTTCTCAAGTTGGAATAATAGGGGTCATCTAACATTCATCAAGAAATTCCAGAAGAATCTCAGTACCAACGCTTCATCCAAATTTAATACTTTGTTTGGTAGAGGTTTACCTAACCTGGTAAATCTCACATACCACTTCGGATGTTTATTAATGAACCAATTATGGAAGAAAAAGGAGAAAAATATAAGATATCTGTTCCTTTGAGTTAGCTATGCAGCTCATTAGAATTTAAGGCTGGCATGGAAGTGCCATCTGTTGATGAAGAGATGCCACAAGCGTTGATAGGGGCATGTGAACTGCCATTGCTAAACAAAAAGCTTACCATAACCAGCGAAACTAACCAGTTCAAAACCAGATTATGCATGTGCTACGTGCTCGCCGAATCACAATAACAGATTGTCGAGAACTAATTACGAGAGTAAAGAATAGATGGTTGTTGACAGTAAAAACGACTAATCTCTCTTATCTTAGAACGAATGATATGGACCATTTCTTGAACTTCTCGTAGATAAGTGCATGATGGTGGATTAATTGAAACGTGGGAATGGAGGGAAAAGTGGGAGATGATCCTTTAGTTTTATAATTTCAACCTAGTTTTGAGATCTATTGCTTTATTGGCAGGGTTATTAAGGCTTTTAAGTCTTGAATTTTCTTCGACCAAAAAAAAAAATTGACTTTAACCATGAAACAAAACATTTTTTTGTTACGGCCATGACACATCATGTAATTACATCTTATATTAATATCTTAGCTGAATCACAACATACATGCATCTTCTTGATTGCTATAAAGACAATTTCTCCCCAACAAGATCTCAAATGAAGCTTACTCCACAAATGGATTTCTATATAGAATCCTCTAGTTGAAGCATCAAATTTTTCCTGAAGATGCATTTGTAGAGTATAATTGGTAAAGCGCTTATGGTGGTTGACGGATGAATGGACCTCCTCTCAGAAAATTCATTGCAAGGCTGGTCACAAAGCGCAAAGCTACTATCTGCGCCTCTGCGCCTCACATATTGAAGGCATATATATTCTCTTCATTTTGCACTATCTTTTTGTTAGCTAGTAAAATCGCAATATATCGTAATCCTATATAGAAGGACATTGTCCAAGCTTTTATATTTTGGCGTTTGTACGTTTGGCTAACCAACAAAACAGGGACCTCATTTTAAGGTTAATTTATAGCTCAATTACAAGAACAAGTAATAAAGTACAAGGAAAGAGTGTCAGATAAGAAAGAGAAACCAAAAAAGAAATTAGCGGGAGAAATGTAGGTCGGATCAAGCTCGCTATCCGAGGGTGCATGCAGTTCTTTAAGATCGTTGCATGTGTGCATGATTCTTATCTTTTTCAACTTAAAGCTACTAAAATTAAATTTGATTCCCTCCTCAGTATTAAAATAAGGTTGAAAAGGAACAAAGAGGAGAGCAGTCCCATGCAAAGAGTCAACCAATAAAGATCATCACGGATGGGTAGGCAGAGACAGAGAAGGAAAGAGATGGGGAGCGAGGGCGAGGGAGCCCGAGCTGTCAAAAGAGGAATAAGAACGAGAAAGGGTTCAAAAAGTCACATGAGTTTCGACTCTGCCGCACAGGCACACAACAGATAGGTGGAGGAGAAGGTTGTGGTTGTAAATGTAATCGTCAAAATAAGAGGGTGGAGAGAGAGAGAGAGAGAGAGAGAGAGAGAGGAGAGAGAGCGCTTCGCTTTCCGACAATAGTCTTCGTCTATTTAATTATTTATCTAGCTAACGTGATGTGCATATATTTTAAGTGTCTAGCTAGCTCAGGGAATATTTGAAATGCTGAGGACTCGCGAAAAACCCTCGAATTTTCATACAGACACGCTCTCTCTCATCTCTCCACTCACCAACGCAACTGTAAATCTCTCTCTCGCTCTCTCTCTCTCTCTCTCTCTCTCTCTCTATGAGCTCGTGTGTGCGTTCTTGCAGAATTTTTGGTGCTTCTTGTTTGATTTTCATGTGTGAGGTTCTCTTCTGCAGGCAAAGCTTGAATTCAGGGTTTCTTCACTTTTTATTAGTTGTGTTGTTATGTCAGCTGTTTTAATAACCACGATCTCTTTCTAACTCTCTCTCTCTCTCTCTCTCTCTCTCTCTCTCTCTCTCTCGTGTGCAGGTTCCTGGCCAGCTTAATTTGGATCCGCATGTTGCTTGGATTGAATTCATGTGATTTTGTGGGTAAGTCCCCAGAAAGCTTCATGATCTTTGATCCTCATGGCTGGCTCTCTCTCTCTCTCTCTGTGGAGATTTTTTTTCCACATGTTCTCTACTCTCTCATACTTCGACAACTGCTTCTAATTCTTCCCTAACTGATTTACACTTATAAATGAAGGACAACTATTTCATTCTAAAGCTGTATATACGCAGTAGTTTTCACGAATGAGATAATTGACATTGGATGGATTTTTAGGTATTGGATCATTGCGATATTTCGCATTTTATCATGAATGAAGAGTTTCGGGTAAGTTGATTGTGTGTCGTAATAATATTACCGTTAAAAAATTTGTCAGTTATTCTATGAAACAACTGGGTCTTAGACTTTTGTGGGCTATTCAGCAATTTGTTATTCTACCAAATTATGTCCTTGGTTTATCTCAAAAACAATCGCCTAAGAATTCGTATCCCAAAGTTGCCGACATTGAGAAATCCTATATTTCGATTAGTGCAATTTCTCCCATTTGGCTATTTCTTAAAAACCACTTATATCAATGTTTGTCAAGGTTTTGACTAAATTGAAATGTTAATTACGGGGCCCTTCTTATATTACAAAGAAAAGAAGTCTTTTAGTTAACATTCAATGCCAAAATGAGTGTGCACAAAATGGCTAAACTGTAAGCAGGTAGTTGATTTAGTTGGCAAAAGTCATCCTAACTTAGTAACAACATATTGCTTCCAGCCTCACTAATCCCTCCCTTAACTCGTGTTAGCAAAGAAAATGTGTTGATCGAATTTTCATTTTTGCCCCTGCTTCACAAGAATGTTCCTATAAAGTCATAGTACTTCAAAAGCATGCTCATAATGCTCATTATGTAAGTTGTTTCCTTCCATTACTTTCTTATATCTACTGATCAGATTATTCCAAGAGGTTAGCTCACACAGCAAGTCCAGCCTCTGTACCTTGGAACTAAGGCCTTAACTCTGTGTGTCTGTTTTGTTTTGGGGGGGGACCATTGAGATTTGTGCTAAACTGAGCTATTCATTAAAGTAGTACTATTAGCTCATCATGGACACATAAACCCGTGATAGTGTGACAAAATGAGCTATTAAGTAACTGAAATAATATCGAGAGGGAAGATGGCAGAAAAAAATTTAATCTTGTTAATGCCGCCGGCCTGACATTTTCATTGCACGAGTAGTTCTCGAGATCATGACCTAAATATGTCCACTTCCATGCTAAATAAGCACTTCTTTGTAGATGACTAGATGTGTCTCGGTCTGAAGACCGCTTGTACAAAAGTCTTGGCCCCTCTAACTTCTTGAACATTGAGGTTTTGAGGGTGATGGCTTTTCTTCTTTAACTCAAAGACCCCGAGAAAAAAGTCAGCAGAAGAACACAACTACCAGAACAAGGGGTCAGTAGGGAAAAGTATAGAGCAATGTCATCGGCATGTTATGGGAATTTCAATGGGTAGTTTGAGCTCCTCCTTATAGGCAAGTGAATGCACTTGAATGACTACGGTCATCTAGCTCATCGAACTTAAATCTCCGTGCTATTTTTGAATTTTAGCACATTATCTTGATCGTTCATGCACCATCTCTTGCTATTTATTTGTTGTTAATTTTGAACATATTATCACCTAGTATACCTGTTTCTCTTTCAACAGGTAAATAGCTGGCCCAGGAAGATAGGGTTCAAGCTAAACCTTGATCCTCTACCACAAATACACTTATACATACATAATTGTACCTACCAAACGTGTATCTAATAATGACTGACGATAGGATTGAAATATCAGATGAAGATAAGAGTGACGGAGGATTCAGTAATGTTCAATACAAGACCAACTCTTCAGACAGTTGTGATCAGAAATGCTTGTCATTTGACTTGAATGAAGCTGCAGATATAGAGAACGATGAGAATGGTCTCAGTGCTGATGAGGATGCTGACTCTTTGTCCAACAATGAAAATAATCTTGACGAGGCGGCATCATCAAAGGTTGATTCTTCAAGCGGTAATAACAACTGCTCGAGCGACGAGGGAAAAGAGAGAACGGCGACGGTTCGGCAATACATGCGGTCCAAAATGCCGAGGCTTCGTTGGACTCCAGAGCTCCACCTTGCTTTTGTGCATGCGGTTGAAAGGCTAGGAGGCCAAGAAAGTAAGTCTCATTTATTTAGCTTCCGTTTTCATGAATGAGTGGTTTTGAACTTTTCGTGGAAGATAGCAACTATGGGTGCATCTTCTTGTGTGGAACACAATTCTTGAAAATAAAACCTTATAGTTTGGAAATACCAGTCCTAAATGGGAGAAAAAAAGAAGGTATATAGGAATGAGGAAGAGCAAACGGAGGCTAGGTTTTCCCTAGCTGGGACAAAGGGAAAGAACTCCACTAATAAGAGAACAATTTTTCAGATGTGATGACCAACTTTGATTACTAACAAATTCTTTAGTTTTTAACTGTGTGATTCTTCAGTGTAGGAACATATTGAACAGCTAGGGCCGTCACCCTAACTCTAGAAAGGTTGCTACAGAAAAATTGGAACATTAATGAAGGAGATAGTTATAAGTCAGTAATTTATGGGATGGAATCATTCTATTAATTTTGATGGATGGACAAAGCTAATCATGATGATGAAAAAAATTCAAGCCCGATATTTCTTTTTCCTAGTAGTCTATTTTAGGTATCGTTGTTAAATAAGGTCAAATAAACTTCTTTAATGATCTTCTAAGTATGTACATTTCCAAAAAGAAGAAGAGGAACCGAAGTAGTAAGAAATCCTTTGCTTGCAAATTGGACTAGATTTACGTACATGACAATTGCCTACAGTTAAGACTTATTTTTCCTTCTCGTTTATAAGCATTATTTAAGTGGGTCAATATAAAGGGACTCTCGAAAACGGTAAAATAAATCGTGACCAAGACAAAAGATGCACACAAACCCTAGCAATAGCAACTTCATCGGAAACTGTCTCATTGCTATGTCCTAGGAGCCTGATTTGTATTTTTCTCCCTCTCTGTGCTGATGGGAACAGAAGCAACTCCAAAATTGGTGCTTCAGTTGATGAACGTGCGAGGACTAAGTATTGCCCATGTCAAGAGTCACTTGCAGGTACTCCAGGACAAAAACATGGACAAAAAAATTATTTTATCTTCTTAATTCGTGCCATAAGCCGAGTCGTTTTGCAATATATTGTTTTTCAACTTTCAAGGTCTTAACTTTCGAGTCCTGCAACCTTTTTCCCCTTTTATTTCAGATGTACCGAAGTAAGAAGCTCGACGATTCTGGGCAAGGTAAACTTGGAACTTTACTTGATTACTTGTTCAATCTCTGCAACATAAATTGCATTCTCATAAGCATCACTCCTTTAAATTTGCTCAATCTTAGTATCCTCTCTCTCTCTCTCTCTCTCTCTCTCTCTCTGTGAAAATGCCTATGGTTGTGTCGTACTTTATGTTGCGAATTGTTCTGGTATTTCCCCTTTTATTTGCTTTACATTTGCATGTTCTAGTCGTTTCTTGAATCTCTGCTGTGCCTATGGTTGTGTCGTACCTAGAAAGTACAATCTAGTCGCTGTTAAATTAATAGTATAGGGTTTACTTTGGAACTTGTAGAAGGGATATACATGTTAAGCACGAAATGTAGTTTAGAATATTCCAAATAGGGGTCAAATAAGTCCGTAAGCTTTATAAGAATATCGACAACGTGGGTCGACATGAGTATGGTTGTTTGGGTAGGAATTAGGATTCAACCTGAAAGAAGCTCATCTTTAGCTTATAGTGAAGAAGTGGCCGTAGCTAGAAGACGATTTCCCCTGGATGTGTTTTCAACTAGGACAGTGAGAAACGAGAGTTGAATGTAAGAAGTGTTGTAAAGTAGGTCAACCTTATTTATCTTATTTGTGTAAGCTAAAAAAGGAAGTCATATTAGGTTGTCTTGAGCCTTTCTCACTCCAAAGGCTAGTTTAAGGAGGTTTTCTCTCACATTTATAAACCAACCATCGGTCAACTAGTCATTTCACAAGGGATGTGGGATAAACCCCAATAATCTCCCTCGCGTGGTCTTAGGCCCTCTCACCCTAAAGGTTAATTCAAGGGATAAGACTTTCCTTTATATTTATAAACTGACCACTATCTCTTTTCACAATCGATGTGATATACACCTCAATAGATCACATCTTTAGTCGACAAATTTTTTGATGTGATCTTGCTTATGGATCTGAGCAAATAAAATCATCAAATCCTTAAGGCAATCTCCACCTTCAGCATCATCCTTACTAGCTAAACATAGCAAAGTTGACTTAATAAAGTGAAATTCAGTAAATATGTTCACAGAATGTACTAATTATTAGAAATTCTTTGTTCAAGACTTCATAGACGCAAGCCCCACCTTGGGCAGGTCCTCCTTTTGCTTCTTTCTTAACATTGTGAATGATTTTGTTAATCAGCTCATAGTTCGGTTTATGTACTAGGCGATTCTCGAGATCATGTCTACTCTAATCTGCTTCCATCTGTCATTCACCGTTGCATTCTCACCAATCTTTTAAGCAGAGTAAATGATCGAACACTCTCTCACATCCTTCAGTTTTATAAGCAGTTCTATCTATAACAAGTGCGCTAGGACGAGATCATTACCAGCTTCAAGAAATCTATGGAAGACTCGGTGCTCACGAGAGCTACCGGAAGGACAGTCGAAGCCCTTTTCTCTCGCCATTTTTGAAGCACGCACTCGACTTCAAAGCAAACTCCTCTAGGTATATACTTATCAAAACCCTTCGCATTCCATAGTTCTAAACATCGACAAGTCCTTCAAGACCAAGAATAGGACTTCGTTACTTACTTTGCATTACTTAAAATTGTTAGACATCGCTAACAAATCGAACTAACATCTTTATATCTGTTTGCCTTTCCTTCCTATAGCTATGCCCAACCGTGGGGTAATTTGGCCAACCAAATGATGAGCCCGACACTATTTGCAAGTTCAGCCTCTGCGTTTCAGAACAGGCACAAGTTGGATGGTTCAACGTCATCGTTCTTCAGCATGAAAGCCGATGGGTTAACGAGAAATAATATGAGGGGACTCATGAGACCGAGCAGGTTTCTTGAGGGGAAGAAATGGCCTCCGCGTGAATTCATTGGGAGCCATGTTACTAGAACAAGGAGTTGCTCAAACATTTGTCAGGACGATGCTTATAATAGTAGTATTGCACAGCCTTGGAGCACCATGAATAAGTTCAACCAAACCAATTCATGCACTCACATGCACATCTCATCATCAGCTGGTGATATTGTTGGTGATTCTCAGCTTCAACCCTCGTCTCGGCTTGAGGTAATCTTTTGTTATACTTGCTAATTTTCAAGTACTCACCATATGTGAAATGCATAAATGTTTATTATCTTAGTCACAAGCAGTGAAAAAGTTGCATGTATAGTGGTAGATGTTAGCTAGATTCATCAACTATAGTTGTCATTCTCACAGCATAATGCTAGTCTTACTAGCAGGAAAAATGATTATTTTCAGAAGATATAAAGTTCTACCTGGCACGGTTATCTACGAACATGCTTTTACAACCTTTTGCATTACAATAATGTACCGAAGAATATTTTGTTGTATGAATTAATGAGAGTAACTTCCTCTTCATTTTGTTCTTTCAAAAATTTTGATGAGGCGCTTCTAAGTCTCATCCTGTGAAGATAACTTTTTAAAGTTGAGCCGTGAAGAGTAATTTTTTTTTGTCTCAAGATTATTAAATTGTGCCTTGTTTCGGCAATTTACATATTGTAAATTGATTGATAACATATTGATCAATGTGGTTTCCGAGTTATTGAACAGTACTGCAGATTGCAAGAGAGAAGAATGCAGCTCAACGATGAAGATGCAAGTCCGAGTTTGGAAAGAGTGAAAGAGAAGAAATGGCTGCCTGATCTACAGTTGGGTCTTAGCCGCAACGAGTTGGTCAGAAATTTAGACGAACTAAGAAGGAAAGAAGCAGATATGAATCTCTCGCTTTCCTTGGCTTCCCCATGTTCGTCGAGTCAACAAAAAGTACCGTGAAGAATTAGAAGTATTTATTTGTAAACTGTGAAGAAAAGCAAATTGATCCTATGCATGCTTTAGGCTGGCTTTTGGGTTGAGTACTCAGGATCTGACCATGTCAATGAGCAGAGGAGTGAGATCTTGTGTGGTACTCGAACTCAATGGCCAAAATATTGCAGAGTTACATTACATGCAATGTTCCCATTGAACGTCGTGTTAAACTGCAGCATGTTTTACGTTGCTTCTTGTCCCTCCAGTTGACTTCTTAGGATAATCTAATGTCTATATTTTAATTTATATAATTCTAAGAGCTTCAGTGAATTTGGTGGGTTTCTGAGGTACTCGACGACCTTCCTGGGCTTACCATATTTATTTCGTATATAAATAAATTCATCTGTTCAAGGCAAGAGCACTCTTCAAGTCAGTATCCTTTATACTGTCACGGTTCTAATATCCTCGACAATCCAAGCTCTCTTAAGGAAAAGTTCTATGCTCTGCATCAATATCAGTTAATGAGCTCATCTAGAAGGTAAACTAAGCAAGCGCTTGTAGTAGTGTCATAACCAACATAGAAGGTTTGCTGAAAGCTAGAATTACCAAACTGTACCCGGAGCCAACTTTGAAACCTAACCATAGACATAATAAGACACTAAAACTGAATGATGCAAGGACTAAGACCATTCAAGAGAATAAAAAGTGGTTTTGACAATGAAAACCTGTTTATTTGTTCCGACATCCCAAAAAAAGTGCAAGCCGATGTATTAATTTAAGATTTTGGTATAAAAAGACCCCGAAGTAACAAAAGGAATAAGTGATTCTGTGTAAGTACTGCATTGCAAGGTAAATGAATAGGTATACAAGAGGAATTAAGCTCCTAACCCAAAGAACATAAGCTCAAATAAAGGAGCAGTGCCTACCACTGCCTTGCAACCAAAGAAATATTTCTTGATACATAATTTATTTGGCTTTGCTTAGAAGAATGACTGTAGACAATAATTTCTCACGATTGCGATACTTTAGTGCTAACAAACGATCGCATGAACATTCCAGGCAGATACACTTCTGTTTAGGAACAATGGGTTCCCTTCCCACAGGCCAAAGCCCTACTTGCATAAGTTACCCTGTAAATTCTAAGAATGTGATTCAGTCCAGGCAACTAGCGCTCAATTGCACAAGGTAGTGGAGACATCAGGCTTTATATACACCAAGGTGGACAGTGAGCTCTGTGGATGGTTTTGCAGGAACACTTCACCTAAGCAAGCACAAACAAATATTGTAAATGAACCGGGCAGTACATTTTGGCCAGTCGATGCACACAGTTTAATTGAAACATAGAAATCATTAACAATTTTTACAGAGTAGAGCAACTAACTTGAGCAATAGGCCAGAGCAGGACATAGGCAGGATTGGGTCTTCAACGAGTGAGGCCACACTGAACAATGCATGCATGGAATTTAGATGAGGTCAACGTTTGCCTTGTGGCAAAAGCTCCAGTAATTCCTGATGAAAGAAGGAATAGTACATGAACAAGAAAATGCACACGATAAAGCACGACTATAAACATCGACTGAAGTGCCCACCGTATGCTTTCTGAGAAGTTAAATGCCCCTCATTTGATCAGACTTTTTGACCGTTGTTTCCCACTTGGAACTAATATTACAGAAGTTGGAAGCTTTTGACCCGTCAGAATCAAGCAAACCTGGGGAAAATCGTGTAGGCGAGTTTCTAGAGTGTGTAAACGGCAAGGTACGGTTTAGCCAAGACTCTGATGGGCACTGTGGCAATGGTGGGGGAATGGGGAGATCTGAACCATTGTCACAAGAATTTTTAATGTCACCAGATCTCAAAGAAAAGTGGCATCCTAGATCATTCTTCCCATCACCACAGGCTTCATAGGTTATTTTCACATCATTGCTCTGCCTGGACCTGTTGACATCAATTTGTGTATCCTCATTGAATCTATGGTGAGGAAAGAGTAATACGCTGTCAGTGGACTCTGATCTGTCATGCTCCGTCTCCGTTTCATCTAAAGCACTCGAATACTTGTCTTCCTCAGCTGAAAAGTCAACAGAGCGAGCTTCTTGGAACTTATAGTTCATTTCATCAGCTGCAAAATCATCTCGTCTGAAGTCAGGTATTCCTGTCTTATCAGAGGAACTTGTATCTGAATTACGAGATCTTATAACATGCACACGGTCAACATACAAAGTCTTCTCAACTGAGGGAGCTGTGAAGCCTGCATTCCCCGCATTATCTTCACTAATCAGAAATTCTCGAAAGCTGGGGAGAAATTTTCCTGGAGGAATGAAGCCATCCACCCTCGAGTTCTCAGTTGACCTAGTATTGCCCAAAAAATTTCTCTCTTCTCGAAGAATTGGATGAGATGATTCAGTCTTGAAGTGTACACTGCCGACTCCTCGAAAATTCCTGCTCTCGAATGACCGATCTGCTCTTGGAGATTCTCTTACGCAAGTGATTTTGTTGATTGGGCTTGATTTGCTATTCAGCACAAGCTTATCATCTTGAGTCCCAGGCACTTGATGTCGATTGACGTATCTTTGCTGGCTTACTAAATCACAAGCGTGCTGCAATGGAGAGGACAGCCAACATCAAACAAACATTTTGAGGAGTAGAGTCTATATGAAAAATTTCAACATGAAAAAGCCAAGAATGGTTCGTTTATACCTCACTGCTTCTTTCATTGCTAGAAGCATTACGTGAAGACTTGGCTTGCACCCTACGGGCTAATGAAACATGTCCAGCAGCCCGTGTCTTGACCCTTGGCACTGGGTTTAACAGACAAAATGACTTCAGGAAAAAGCGAGAAAGCAACCCATGGGCTTTGAAAGATGACTTTTCGGGCTCATCATATTCACCATTGCCATCGTCATCGTCCTCATCACCTTGGCTATCCAGACCAATTAATTCAGGGGCACAGTGGAATATAGCAGTTGGCCTATAGTGCTGTTCTCGCTGCTGCTTAACCACATTTATAGCCCGCTTGACAAACTTTGGTTGCTCTCTTTTCAGAGCTTGCTTCCTAGTAGGACGTGGAGGCGTTTCCGATGCCATTGCTTGCGCTGCAGGCAAGAAACGATCCATCATGAAATCCTGCATTTCTGGATTTGTATAGAATTTCCCAGATACTCCATTGTCTAGACCATCCAACCCGCTTATACCACTGAGACTGCAGTTAAAAAAGAATGACTCAGTCCTGGAAAGAGTGTCCGGTGCGTCAACATATACCTCATCCCCTTCCTCCGAAACACCCTTCTTGGAGCCCTCGCATGCTGCTGCTGCTGCTCCCCCTTTAGATGCATCATTCAATAGGACATTTACTCTTTGGGATCGAACATTGCAGTTACTGTTGGAGACCTTGTCCAAGGACTGGTCTTTAACATTCATAGTTCTGCCTGAAGAAAGCTTGGGGCTGGCAGGAGGTGGTCTAAGAGTTTGGATCTGCATGGTGCGCTCATGTTTGGGCGTCCCAGGGCTCCGCTCCCACGTAAATGGCACTGTTCCTGGACTACTTATCGGACCTGACTTTAGCTCTGATCTGTATGCAGGAGGAAGAGGAGGGAGTTTGGCGAGAGGATTGCCTGTTATGCCCTGATCTCTAGCTCCTCCTGAAAATGTTGGCGTCGACGGGAACCGCCTCCTAGAAAGGAGCGGCTGGTTGTATTTCAGTTGCCTATCTTCCATGACGATTTTCTATCCAGATATATTTCTGCAAATTGTTGATATGGAAATGAATGTCAAAGAGCTCACTGAAGACGCGAAATCAGGCAAGCGGTGAATTAAAAAAAATGGACAAAGAAAGAAAGAACCGGAGACAAATGCAAACAACTTCTATGACTCAGGAAATGATGTTTCCAGACATTGACCTTTTTATGTTCTTCGGCAATTGGTATACATGAACAATTAACTGCACACTTCGACCACCTAATCTCCAAACACATGTAAATGTTCCAGAAGCTCAACCACAGCTCCGTTTGGTTTGCAGGAAAATGAACAAATTCCGTAGCAACAGTCAGCAGTCTATCGCCGGACATGAATCCAGTCATTGTTATCGGCACTTAGCAGAACAAGGTTATCAGAAAATACTGAATGGGACCCGAATCCTTTCTTACTGACCCGCTTGCCCTTTTCATGAGCACATACAAAAGGTGTACGGTTTCAGCACAACAAAGTCCCAACCGATTCCATTTCAGGATTTTGTTTACAGGATAGGGTAAAGAAACATCCTAACTCCTTTCCCGAGAACACCTAGTCCAGTATGAGCTGAGGAAACAATCGAATGGAAACGAAAAATCACTTTTTGAAGTCCACCCATTCGAATACAGAACCAGTTCAGCCCGGGAACGACACAACCCGGAATCAAACCACGAATGCGACCAACACCTTCTTCTTACATTCCCAGAAACGGAAAAGGAAAAAAAAAAAGAATAAGGCAGGACGTCGCCACAGCACACTCAAATCCATGAACAAAGTGAAGACATAAAGGAACAGACTTGGAGTCATCCCACCTGCGATTTACACATGAGAAGCAAAACTTGGTACGGAGCACATGCAGAGAAGGAAGCTCAGGAAAGCACCGTTGGGAGACGACGACCCAGCAGAGATGAAGTGCAGTCACCGCTTCCAGAGAACATGCATCGAATGAATGAGAAGAGAGAGAGAGAGACAGAGATGAACAGTGACATTAAAATATGGAGGTGGCAGCTTGCGTTTCCTTCGTTGCGTTCGGTGGCACGGAATAGAAATTCATGCCGAACCCGCGCTCCAATGTAAAGTCAAAAGTCAACGCGTGGTAACGAATGAAACAATTGAGAGATCTTGAACGGGAGAGAGAGAGAGCTCACGTTCTCCGTATTTCCGTCGGGTCGCGAGTTTAGGATCACGTGACGGCCGAATGTCAAGCGAGAAGGCGATTGGACGGGCTGGAATTGAACAGCTAATCAGGCCCCCTTCGAGTCAACTCGGCATTTATTAGCGTTCATACCGATGGATTGATGGATGGGTTTGAGGTTGAGTCCCCGTAAGTAATGAGTATAGGCCTCTGTCCTTGCACCCTATAAAAAATTGCCCCCGAGCGCCTGCACCGAACGGGCAATTGATGTGGGCGGTTTTAATTGGTTCGACACGGCCACCGATCGATGATAAATGAGGTGAATGGAGTCGGTGTGTTTGTAACAAAACCGAAAGATCGATACTTTGCCTAACCCATTTGGGCGCCGAGGCTCGTGGATTTTTCAGAGAATGTGAGCTTGAGTGCAATGGAGACCGACTTTATAAAAGCTGATCACTAGGAAATCATCGGAACCGATATGTTCGTGGAGATCCGGAGAGCAGGGTTCGACCCTGGAAGCTTGCCATCTTCTTGATATTTTCCCAAGTCTGAAAAAGCACTTAAAGCTGATCTATTCCACTCAGCCTAAAACTCACTAGTTTCAATCGAATGAGATGGGACCATAAACTGACTAGAGACTTGTTGCTCGATTAGATCTTTTCAATAGACAAGTCTGATTAAATACTCAAAAATTAATTGAGTATGAATTACACATTGCCCATTATAAACATGCCTGAAGTAAACTTATGGACCTAAACCTTTTGGAAGAGGTTGAAAAAATTATGAAAATAAATATCATATCTAATCAAAATAAATTAAATAATATAGTTTATGCATATGTAAACTTGGAGGTTACTTTTTACGATAGAAATAATCAAAATAGAGATGCATATGTAAACTTGAAGGTTACTTTTCACAATAGAAATAATCAAATAGGTTTCAAGCATACAAAGACCCCATTTGGTTTAGCTTTCCCAAGGAGTTTTGGGGTTTAAAGCCCCTTGGGGAAAATATTTTATGTTTGGTAAATAATTTTGAAATCTCATTAGCAAAATATCAACATTGGAAATATTAAAAGTTCAATGCAGTCTCGGACTTTTTTTTTTAACAATTTTGGAAATGCAAGTCCACTGTTCATCCGCGTCACTATCCATCTTCTTCCCCATTCATTTTCATCTTCCTCAATTTGTTGTCTAAGAGTTGGGCTTCTTTGATAGCCTCCACCATTGCGCAGGGGTCGTGCGTGTCCCCAATGACCACCACTTTGGGTGGTGCGACCCACAACCCAAGCGACGTCGCCTAGCACGCACGACCTTAGGCCCACCGATTTGGCGGCTTTGTGGTCACAACTTTCCTTGAAGCCATATCTCGGTGGTTGAGGTGAACCTTCTAAGCCGTATTTGGTTCTTTGTGACTTTAGATGACGGCGTTGCCTGAGGTCGTGACCTTAGGGGCTAGAATTGGCAGTCCAAATAGTTGGTCGATCTAGATTGGCGAATTTAATTTTCGACTAAAAAATAAATAAAAAATAGCAAAAACTTTTACAAATGTGGGTTTTGTCAAACAATATTTATATTAAAATTACTTTTCAATACTTATTTGATATTATAATTTACCAAATGATGTAATATTTCGAAAAACTCTTTTATTTTAAAAATATTTACATTTTTCCAAAATCATTTCTTTAAAACTGAACCAAATGGGCCTAAAGACCTAAAACAAAGTGAAAGCTTTTGCTTCCACACTTTTCAGTAAGATCGACCAGTTCTGCCATGCGATTGAACTTCCGTCCCGCCTGACGTGCTCAGCACGTCGCCGGCGACTGCTTGTGGACCAGATAGGCCATGGGAGGGAGTTCCAAAATGAGAAATTCAAAATGTAAGCGCCAAACATCGCATGGGCTTTATAGGCGTGGGCCGAATTACAGGGGCAACCAAAAGAAGCGAAGAAACCCATCATGGCCAGCAAGCGCTAGATGCGCACGTTGCACTCACCTAGACTTGATTTTCAATAAAATCTCAAGAGCGAAAGCGTATCTATTAATCTCACCAACAAGCTTAGGTTAAAATAGTTTGATCGCGATGAGCGTATGATCAGTCAAAGCATAAACTAAATCGCACAATAAACATTAACATCGGACAACGGACATAGCCTGCATAAGAATGGACAGAAATTCGTAATGGGTGGCATTTTTGTCCCAAGAGTGGATGGTCGAGCATTTTTTTTGTCACGTGTCGGGGCTGCAATATATTACCCATTTTGAGAATTGTTCTATTCGGTTGAATATGAATTTGCGATTGTTGTTTTGAAGAGCTTGTGTGATTAACGAGTGTTGGATTACAGATCATGATTTTGAAAATTGTTGATTTGATTAATATGCGTCAGATCCAAGATTGGTGTTTGGATTAGATGTTATTTTCGATTAAGAACACAGAAAAAACACGGGACTGTTCAAAGGGCTTTCTCTTGTGATTTTTCTAACGTAAGCTGTTCCGGGCTGGGCCCAAAGTGAATCGATCCGGCCCGGGAAAAAAGATACCCGGTCATTCTTTTTTTATAAGAATATCGATTACACGTAATTAATGAAAATTACAATTTTTTATTTTCTAGTTCAATTTTTTATGGGATATGTGCAATAGAAGTCCTAAAACTTATTTGAGTCATAAAACTTATGGAAAAGTAATCAAATTGTAAAACTTATTGAATTGGTACAATTGAGTCATTACATTAACTCCACCATTTAAATTAATGAAAAATGTGATGTGATTTTTCTTAAATATTTTCTTACCAACATGGCGATGACATGAATTAAATGCTAATTTTTTAAAACCAAAATCTTAATAAAATAAAATAAAATATAAAACAAGTATTTAAAAAAACACAAAAAAGGGAAAGAAAGCCATAGGCCGTCCTTGTTGCTATCGCCCTTATTGTTGGAAAGCATTGCCAGAGGCTCGGCGACCCTCACCTAGTGCAGTCGGCAAGCGTCTTTGGCTCTCACTAAACCCCCGCCAACCCTTCGAGGCAGCGATGGAGGCCCTTGTCCTAGCTCTTTTAAAAAAAAAAAAATTATTAATTAAGATTTGGGTTAATGGAATTGGAATTTAATCTAAAACAATGTCATTTTAGCTTTGTGATTCATATTTTAGCCATGTAATCGCCATACAAAAGAGATAAAATATTTTTAAAAAGTTACGTTGCTATTTTCCATTAGTTTAGCTTGATTCAATTGTAATTTCGTGATGAATTTTCAGCGTACATATTCCATTTTTATAATTATCAATCTCGTGAGCCACGAGGCTTGCCATTTGATTAAGAACGTGGGGGGTCTCTGCTTTTCCGGTCGCTGGTGTTGAACCGAAGCGGACTCACCAAACAAAGGTCGCCACGCCCGCCCATCTCCACCACGTGGCAACGTCGGCCCGAGTCAAACTCCCGTTACTTAACCGGCGGTGGAGACGCACCCGGTCCGCTCACCGAACGCGGAAAGAAAGGCTTTTCCGAGTTTGCACCAGCAAACCGCGGAGCCGAGTCAACGGCCGGATTTAGGGCACGCCTCTCGTCTCGACGTCTGCAGCAATGCACGGGGGGGAGGAGGGAGTTCCACGCCATCTCGTTGCTGTAAAAGATTCCGTCTTTCTTTTCTCTGGGGTCGTCTCTTTGAAAAACGAAGGCCTCTCAGGCCCTTCGATCGCGCTTGTCTTTTCTCGTTGGAATGCGGGGGTGGGGGGACGATCGGCGAGAGACGAGACGGAGAAAAGGCGGAGTTTGAAAATCGGCCATTTTTTTTGTACTTTTTAGAAGACCGGCGTGTCCGAGTTTGACCGATGAATCGGTATTTAAAACGAGGGTCATACACTGAGCCAGTTTTTTTTGTACTATTTTAGAAGACGGGCGTGTCGGGTTTGACTCAGATCCAACGTGGTCGATCTTCTAGATTTTAGCAGATCCAATCAAATTATACAGGTAAAGAACTTTGTTCGTGGAAGTTGCTGTCCCTTAGACGGCCAGCTTGCTTTTCCTGGTTTGTTTAGCATGATGATCAGATGTTGTTTATGAGTGATATATATTGGACATCTGTGTAAAAGAATTCCTCTGTACAAGGTGACTGATCTAGCAATCAATCTTTTCATGCAAGGTTTTTTTGCAATACTTAATCTAAGGCCACCGGCCGAGTCATCAAATGAAAAAAGAGTGTTACAATCAGAACAAGAAACAGGGATGATGAATTTATGCATCCTTACATTCATTCTTTCTGGCAAAGTTTCATTTACAGTGAAAAAGAGAAATTTCTTTGGGATTGGTATACAACGGAGAAATAGGGATGAATTGGAAAACCATCCCACCTACAAAGTGTATGAACCTCTGCTCCTATACTGTGTCTTACATTTGTCTTACATTATTTACAAATCCTGCAGCTGAAATTACAAAAAGGACTGCCGCCACGTGATATCTTGGGTTTCTCTTTCATGAAACAAGTTTCCATCTCATACCCGTGCACTTCAATCCAGCATCAGAGTACTTATTTGGAGAAAAACTTGAACTCTGATGCAAATCGATATGCCTTCAGCCACCAGTCTCAGTCTAGGAGAAACAAGGCAGACTTGTGAACATTGTCAATCGGATTGCTGCAAGGTAGTAAAGAGAAGAGTTATAGCCGAGGTTCACGATAGCCAAATAATAAATGCAAGAAGTATTTGAATAGAGAGAAATGATGGACAGAGAGCTCATCTCTATTGAACACAACGACTGCAATGTAGAGTTGCTTGACTTATCCCAAGTGACAAAGGCACTAGCAAAAGGACACAATTCCACTATCAGATAGGAGACATATACGAAGTGCTCAGAAAACTAGCATATCATATGAAGGAAGCTGGATATGTTCCTGAGCCCAACTTAAGACTCATCTTAGATGATGATGATGATGGTGATGGTGGGCAATGAATGAAAAGTGTTTAGATGTAAGATGCTGGAGAAAAATAGAAGGCTACAGCTGCAAGGTGATAGCTCTTCTACTAATGAACAATTCATACCTTCCTAGAGAACCTCAAGTTAAAGATACCATAAAGTTTCAGGAAGGACTCATGGTCCACCAAAAATTGGGCATCATGAAAGCCTCTCATTGTACCTGGAGGTTTTGCGTGAGGTAGGTGGAGATTGCTTAGATGCTATCTGGTAATGGCATTCTGTGTACCCATTCTTAGATTCTGAACTCATTGTTACTGGAACAATGGAAAGTGTGTACCTTGCCATTTTTGGTTATTTTGGATGCTGCCTGACCAGATCAATTTTTTTCTTGGGTTATGTCCATGTCCCTTTGAGGGAATAGACAGTATTGCAGAAGTTTTCTCTCAGGTTAAACATGATGTCCCTGACCAGGGAGTGACCTGGAACATCTCTAAGAACTATATACAGCTTGAAGCTCCACACTTGTCATTGTTCCCGTGATTTCTTGTACAAATCTGGGATGGAGTTCCATTCTTTGTTTTCTTCTCATTTAGTGTTTATTGTTCTCCAGGAATTCAGTTCATTTCATCGAGAACATGCTCTAAGTAATATGAAGTTGAAAACCCAGCACTCGTCTCACTGATAATTACGACATCTTCAGAAAAATTCAGCGATCATTTTATGCAACCTGTCCCTATTGAAAATAATTATCAAGAAAAGTGCTCAAGTTCCAGTCAAATTCTGCAACAAACATGCATTTCTGGCAGAAAGTAGCAGCAAGATATCAAATTAATAACAGCAGCAGCACAAAACCAGCAATAGCAACAACTCGAACACCAGGCGAAGCCTATCCACAGAAAAAGAAAAAAAAAAAAGAACCCACCAACTTCGACAACCGCAACTTCCTTTGGTGTTCTTCTTCGCCAGTAGATGCTGCTTCCCAGCTCTCCTCCGCACAATCTTCGCCAGTAGATGCTGCATCAGAAAAGCAATTTCCTTAATACAAGAATCTAAAAATTCAAGAAAACACAATCGCCGAATCAAATCGCCCCGCAACGAAAAGCAACAAACAATCATCAACAATCGCCTGAACGGAAAATCAGCAGACAACAAAAACGCAAGGCAAGAAGTAATAAATTCCCCTTAAAATGTTTCCAATCGAGGGGGAAGGCGCGTGGATCTGGAGGGGGGCTCCTCACCTGCCGGGACTTGGAAACGAGGCGAGAAGCGAGCGCTTGAGCGAACCCAGTCCCCGAGTCGTCGACGATGGTCGGCCGCACGCGGCGGCTGGGGTTCCGGCGTCGGCGAGGCGGAGGCGAGGGGTGGCGACGGCGACGGCGGGGCGGAGGCGTGTCGATTGGAGGGCGGCAGCAGACTCCACAAGAAGGCGCACTCGTCGGAGAAGAAGGCGGAGCCGAGTCGCTTTCCTTTGTCAAGCCGACGAGGTATGTGTTTGTGTTTGGGGAAAAGGGTTTGTGTTTCTGCTGTTTAGAATATAGAATTAACGTGTTAAAATGTTCGAACTTGACCCAACCCGAAACACGTTTGTTTGTTTGTTTTATATTTGTTACTCGAACACGACCGGACACGAAACATGTACCAAACTTGTTTCGTGTTCGGGTCGTCGTTCTGTCGGCCGGGTCGGGGGGGTATTATTGATTCCGTGCAATTATTGATTCTGCACTCGAAAACCGATTCGGAGGCCGCGTGCGATATAGATCTACTCGAACGCGAGCGAGTACTTCGTCGTTTTCACTTTTGAGTTTAATATGGAGATGGCGTCGAATTGCCTTTGCTAAAATTACAAACTCGACATGGATATGGTGAGAAACTTCTCATCAATTGTGAGGCGTGTCGAGCAATTACAAAAAATGTTTTTTGGAGAGGTCCTTTGGTTGACTCTATCCTAGTCTTTGCACTCGGCAACGTGATTATCAAACAACTCTTGGTCTATCGGTCTAGAGGTTCGAGGGATCCGTGAGCAGTGAATGAATGAAATATTGGTCATATATGTTGTTCCTTGGTCTTAGTATTTAGTGAAATGTACTCCAATTCAATTACTCTGGCATGCCTAATTGATTCCGAGTATGAGATTTGGCAAATTTTTGTTGGGAGAGTGCACGCTCTTTTTGGGAATCCTTCTTGTGTACCAGGAAAAAGAGCATATCTCTATTATTAGTACAGTGATTGATGCATATGTCTAGTTCACATGAATACATTACCTAAAAAAACCAATCATTAGAAAGGATGTTGAAGAGGCTATAGGGCTATAAGCTATGTCCATTTCTCCTTTCTTATCACTCTAATGTAACTTCTGTACTCACCACTGTACTCTTTAAGAGGTATCCACATCCCCACAAATCAGACAAGTTTTCAATTACTTTGGACAATGTCATTGCCAAAATAGCGATTGCTACCAATGAGGACTCCGCATATGCCGCGAGATCAATCTTTGCATGCAAAGCGACTTTCAAGGAATTTTTCCAATCCGTAAAGGAAAAGGATAAGACATGCCGTGTTTGGGGTGAGCCCGACATATATAAAATGTCGAGCCACACCGGCCTCTACAATAGGCCTAACCAATTAATTGAACATTCAATTACTTTAAAGAACCAAAAAAAAGAGAAAAAAGAATAGTGCCTCCAGCTTGGCACATGAGCTGACACGACTCGTCACTGTCACTTGCCATTCAATGTACGGCGCATAAATTTTTGCTGACCGAAAGTAAAAATACATCGACAAAAATGTGCCTCGTACCGCCACTGCAATTCTTGAAGTCAAGCACGGTCGCCCGTCCCTGGCCCGCGGCCATCGCGAATGACAGTCTTGCAAGAGAAAAAAGAATCGGAATTCCCCCACGTGCGATAAAATTGGGAAGAATTGTCATTGTACGGTGCCAAAACAAGCACAGCGACTCGAGCTGGTCCACCGTTTTGCCCGGGGTACGAGAACACAGTGCCCGCGACATCGACAGTGGAAAACACCTAACTCCGTTTTGTTTGGTTGTGGTTGGTGCCCGCGTTCGTTGGAACGGAAGTCAAGAAACGAAGCAAAGAAAACGGGGAATTTCGTAGCTCGTTCCGATGGCATGCATCTTTTTGGGTGCTGCACAGGCAGGATTCGGACGCTCATACGTACACGGTTTTCGATTCTCGTGGAATGTTAATTTGGAACATTGATAGAACATTAACATGGGATTTCTATCTCCTATAAAAAGAGTAATATTACGCAAAAAATTGATATATTTATGATAAATTTATAAAAAAATTAATTAATTGGCTTTCAAAAATCTAAAATTGATACATTAGCGATAAATTAACTAAAATCATCAAGTGGTATATTTGTGACGAATGTAACATCCATTAATTTATACTAAATATTGAGAAAAATTACAAACTTGTATGTGTATAATAAATGAAAAATTAAATTTTAAACTACTATGTATTATTCAATTTAGTAAGTTTGCGGTAAAATTTAACCGAAACTAATGGAGGGTAAATTCATTACGGGTTTATCAATTCGAGAAATTAATTTTAGAAAAATTTGTTATATATGTACAGGTTTGAAGTTTTTCTTACGGTATTAAGTTGAGGAAAAAATAAAGAGAAAACCAAATAATATTATATTAAACGTACTCTATCCTCCGGCTGGAAAAAGGAAAATAGTGGCGGGGAGCGGGCGTCCTTGTAGGTTTCACGCGGAAACGAAAAGGTGCGAGTCGGTTGGGCGAGCCAACCCTTCGCCAGCTGGCTGTCGGAGAGTGGCCCCAGATCTCCCCACGCTTTGCACGTGACTCTCTCTCTCTATCTCTACACCCGCCTGCAAAGAGCAGGAGGAGGACGAGGAGAAAGAAAGAAATAAAAAGAAAGAAAGGAAAAGGAAAAAGCCCATCCCTTTCCCTTCATCCAGCGAATTTCATCGTTCCATTAACAAGCCCAAAAAACCGAGCCCCTCCCCCTCGTTTCCATCTCTCTTTTTAATTGCGCACACACACACACACTTCCCTCTCTCTCTCTCTCTCTCTCCTCTAATTCTCTCTCTACAGAGGAGACTCCCCGAACCGAACCGAACCTGACCTCCGCAGCGTCGTCTCCAATATAATATCGATACGTTCGTTGCGCGTGACCCCTCCCTGTTCCATCCCTCCTCGCGCTTCGGATTCGGGGAGAGATTTGCTCCGCGCCGACCGCGATGCGCCGGTGACGACTCGAATGGTCTTGGCCGCCGCGCCGCCGCCGCCCGCCGCCCCGCACTGCGAATGCCCGGATCTGCTGGCGGTAAAGTCCCCTCTCCCTCTCCCCTCTCTCTCCTCCGCGTCGGTGATGCGGCGGCTCGATCTCGCCGTCGTTCGGCGAGTCGAGGCCGTCCAATGCGATTGGTCGGTGCGAATTTGGAGTGGCGAATTCCTCGTTTCTCGACGGATTGGGCATTGTGCGGGGGGAGTGTAGGATATCCTGCTGCTGGATATTTAGCCTGATTGGGCTTTTCGTGGAAGTTGTGTCGCGGCGGATGTGATTCGAGGACCTTAGCTGGCTCTGTCGGTTGAGCATTCCGATGGATGTCGTGAGATCGTCGCGATGCTGGTTGCTCGATGTGTCTCCGAGATATAATGGTGGTCTCGTAGGTCGGCAATCTAGTCGGTGTGATCCTGGAAGTGAAACTCCGATCGATGCTGCCTTTGTTGGAGATAGTCTAGCTGTTGGGAAATCACGAATGTGCTTTTGGTCGAAGAAATATATCCTCAGTTTCTGGCGTATGCATCGCCAGTTCCATGTTGATTATATATAACCACGCATCTCACGCCTACTTTTCTGTATGTCCTCAAATGTGGAATGTCTGTTGTCGGTGGATGCTCAAATCTAGTAATCTGAAGATGCTATGGTGGATGTGTCAGTTTGTTGGAGTTGGTTGGACTAATAAACCAGTCATTTCTTGATGTTTCTAGCAATCTTTGACAGTCAAAGTTTTTGCAATGCCTCTTGCAACATGATAGATTCAAAATTGTTTGGACTGTTTGCACTTTATCACCATCCACCATGCTTGTTGCATATTTTCAGCTTAAAGTTCTAATATATGCACTTCACTTTTGTTTATTTAAAACCAACCTTTAACAGTAAATTTCTTCATCGTATTTCGTTTGATGTGTGGTGCTGCAGCCACATGATCAATATCTACGCTACGTGTTTACGTTCCTTAATGTTAGTGTTGGTTTTACTTGCTGTTTGGTGATTGAACTAGACCATTTGTTTTTCACTGACACCGCAGACCATCATGGACTGTTGGTATCAGTGAGAGAAAGCTAACTTAACTGGTGAACTAAGTATGAAGTCCACACCACACGTCTCATTTGCAAAGTCTGCAGCGTAGCATATCGTGGTTTGCATTCATTGTAGTAATAGTCCCTCACTACACCCTTTGGAGAATGTTCAGAGTTGATCGATATTTTCAGAATTTCTGTTGTAGGGGCTCTGACGCCTCTTATTATTTTTCCTTTTTTAAACAAAATGTTTTACTTTATTTGGCAACTTAAAGATCCGGATGGAAGAAAGTCATTTACTATATTGGTTTTACTGTGCCGTTGAGTCTTAATTAGTCAAGCAATGATTTACTTGACCATCTCTTAATAAAACATCCATTCTACTACTTTTTTGTTGTGCATAGAATAGATATTTAAAGTGCAAACTGACATTTTTGAAGGAATATGAGTTCAATCTACAGATAGTCATTATTGTGGGTATACCATTATAAGTACATACAGGAATTTTTTGACTTTCTGACTTATGGATAAAAGAGGCTTAGGGATTGACACAACATGCTGCTGTGTACATTGAGAGAATGTCAAAGGAACTGATTGGGGCATAAAACTCTTCACTAGATGCGTGAAAAGGATGAGGGTGAAGGGAGTGCTCAAACTTGTTTTAGTTTACTCAATTTACTTTATATCATTCATGCCTCTTCACTGCGGCCTAGGTTGCCATGGGGCACCCCCAAGGCCGCTCTTCCTGCATCAGGAAGAGGGTAAGGCCTTCCCGTCTCAAGATCTTCAACTATTTCTTCTCAATCTTTTCGTAGACAATGATTTGGGTTGACCCAGAAGTCAAGTAAGAAGGAATGGAACTGTACGAATAATGTCAGATGGTGATATAGGTCTTGGTTATTCAATATTTGCAATTTTCTAAGAGACACACATGGCAGAGCCCTTAGATCAAGCCAAGCAAACTGGACTTGTTTAGCCTATTTGGCATGAAGCTAATGATATTACTTTTGCTTGGGATTTTGCTACTTTTTGCTGCTTTTTTCTGCTTGGAGTTATTATGCTCACTTCAGTGTTTCTCTGGATTCAAGGTGTTAAATATGATCTTTCCTTTGTCTATCTGTCAGGTCATATGGCCCCCAGCTCACTGAAGTTAGACCGAAAGATATGTATGAATCATTTTTCTGTTGTCTGAGAAGTACATTTAGCTAAAAAGCTTTTTCTATGGGGTAAGAAGTGGGCGAAATGCTTTTACATGTCAGAATTTTGAGGACATGGCAGAGACACGAGACGAGGCAGGCCATCTGAGCAAGGGACTCCAACTGTTCCGTGGTGGCCTTCAGATTTTATGGAGAAGTTTGCATCTGTTTCCTTGGGTTCTCAAGAAGAAAGTTTAAGTAACAAAGAATCGCCTAGGAATACTGAGCAAGATGCATTGTCACCTCAGACAGCCTCTCAAATTCTTTGGAGTACCGGAATGCTTTCTGACCCAATTCCAAATGGATTTTATTCTGTCATTCCTGTAAGAACTAATTTTGATATTATTTGCCGTAGCTAATGGCCATCTGGTCTGAACTAGGGCTCATCATGTGTTTTCTGTTTTATTAGCTGCTGCTTGTGATTATGCTTGGGCTTCATTTTTGAAGCTTGATCTTATATGGTTGGTGTAGCTAATAGCCTACGTTTGCACATTTAATAGAATTGTCCTGACATTTTTTTGTGTTATACAATAGAGACAATGTGATTATCCTGACATTTTTCCCTTCTTTAAGAAGTATTGTGATTCAGCTGTCATTTGTTTGCATTTGACCTTGAAACTAGAAAGTGCTTAATTTGCAGTGCACTTGATTCTAAATAGATTCATCTTTCATTTTCAAATGCTTTTGTTAGATGTAAATTTGGAAAGACGCATGAAACTCAGATTTACAAAATACAAGCACTGTGAAGTTTAGTCTATGAGATCCTACAAATCAGTCAGATCTGAAGCTGCGACTTTTCTATAAAAAGCAAAGCTCCTCTAAGTCACTCTTCAAGTCCTTGCTCTTGCTAGGTTACGGTTAGTGAAAAGTGTATTGCTACATTTCTCATTATATTCTGGGAGCATCTTTGCTCCAGCTTTTTCTTCTTTTAATTAGAAGAGCTTGATTTTGTGGATTAACGGGATTGAAGCATGGGTAATGTCTCTTCATGATGCCTCTTGTTTTTTAATGTTTATCTGGTACCCCTCTGCTGCTTTAATTTTACTTTGTTAGTGTCAGCCTTTGCAATGGTCAGGGCCAACTGAAGTTTCAGTTTCATTTCTATCCGCAATATAATGTTTTGGATGATTTTTGGTAAACAAAAGCTTAAGCATATTAGAAGGATTTCAACCAAATTTTGTTTAGAAAATGCAAAATTAGTCGACAAGTTTAGCTTGATCTTCCAGGTTTGGTGTGAAAATGATCCTCTAACTGCATGCAGTGCAAATAATGAAATATTTCATACCTCCACTAAAGAGTTCACTTGATATGAGCTTTATTATTCATGCAAGAGGAGTAATATAAAATGCTTCATTTCTGATTAAGTAAAATGTTAGATGCTTCATTTATTGGTTTTACCTAAAGAAGATTATTGTGTTCCCAACAATTTTGGATATTTTGCAATGCTGTTTGATGTACTTTTATCTTGGTTCGTTTCCTTGAAGTTTGCCAGATTCATATGACTTCTTATGGAACTATAAATTTTCATTTTCGATATGGTTGAAAATTTGATCTTGGAACCATGAGCAGGAGAAACGGCTCAAAGAGCATTTTGACGACATTCCGACACTGGAAGAGCTTCATGCACTTGGTGCAGAAGGTGTCAGAGCTGATGTCATTCTGGTAGACTTTAAAAAGGATAGAAAGCTGACGATGCTGAAGCAGTTGATGCTCACTCTGGTCAAGGGAGCAAATTCAAATCCTGCTGCAACAATTAAGAAGATTGCTGGACTGGTGTGAACTTTTGACAGTTAGTGATTTATTATGCGAAATGCATTAGACATCCCTCCTCCACAGCTCCTACAATTCGCTGTTCCTCTCCCTGTCCTTCTCCCTCCACCCCCCTCCTCCTTTCTGACACGATGTAATCCCTGTGGTTGCTTTGTACAGGGTTTGTGGCAAAATACCTGCATCATATTTGGATCTGTCAATACTGTCTTCCATGGATAAACAATTGAAACAAAAAAACACAATACACATGCACATACCCGTTTGAGCTTTTCTGGTTGTCTACCATGAATGTAGTTTATCATTCTGATGTTATGTTGGCCACAGTAGCTTGTGTATCATATTGTCATGTAGCTCCATAGTCTTATTGATCTCGTTATGTAACAAGTTGTCACGGATGCACTTTGAAACATTCACATAAACCCATGTATTTCTTTTGTTGAGGTCATGTATACTTTTTCTTATTGCAGAGAAAACTATAGTTATTTGGCCACTGATGCTATTGCCTGAACAGGTTTCTGATGTTTATAAAAGGCCAAATGTGGAGAGTCCTGCAAAAGCTGCACAAGATGAGAGCTCCCTCATGTTTGAGAATCGCATTGTGCAGATGTTGGGGCAAATAAAGCAAGGTTCATGTCGTCATCGAGCTATTTTGTTTAAGGTTCTTGCAGATACAGTAGGTCTTGAAAGCAGGCTCATGGTGGTAAGTTTCCACTTGGAAATATGCTTTGTTTTTAATTTTTGTAATTCACGCAGAATTATTACTTTTCAACTTATTAACTAGGTTCTTATAAATGATTCTCTCCTCAGGGTTTACCAAGTGAGGGGGGTGTTGAGTGTTTTGACTCGTATAAGCACATGTCTGTGATGGTTACATTGAATTCGGTGGAACTGATTGTAGATCTTATGCGATTTCCTGGCCAACTGATTCCCCGTTCAACTAAGGCCATCTTTATGAGCCATATTTCTGCAGCAGGGGAAAGTGATTCTGCAGAAAATGATTCCTGCGATTCACCGCTTGAACCAAATAGCCCACTCTATGGATATTCGGACAAAGTGGATCCTGAAAGGTTAGTGTTTTGTATTTAGTTCACTGAAGAAGAAATTGGTACCGGAAACTTCTATTGATTGTGTAAGGTCATCATGGATATGCTTCATGAAAATCATTCTTTTCTTCTAACTTCCCAATTCATTTTATAGTGCTGACAAAGACGAAAGACTGCAATTCCATCGAAGATTGAGGCCTCGAATATTTCTGGACGGTCCTTGAGAGATCTGATGATTGACAGGAAGTTGAGGTGAACATCTCTCTCTCTCTCTCTCTCTCTCTCTCTCTCTCTCTCTCTCTCTCTCTCTCTCCCCCCCTCCCTCCCCCTCCCCCACACACCACACACACATGGGCGTGCATGCATGAAACAAAAGTGTCATACTAGTTGAATCAATATAGTTTCCGGCTTGACCCCATGCTTGCCGCTAAAAACTCAACTGTAACTTGATTTAGTATGACTTTTTTGTCCTCCTGCTTGACTAGAAAAGAAAATAGAGATTATCAGGTTGGACTTAGCTCTGCTCGACTTAAATTCTCTGAATTGTTTTGACAAGTATATTACGGAGCACAAAGAGGGGCCTCTTGTCTTTGAACTAGAGGCTAGAAAAGTATCTAAAAAGATCAAAAGTGACTCAGTGTCAAAAGAGCTGCCACAACAATGCCAAAAACAATATGGTGGAAAGCCAACTATCTTGTGCTACACCAATGGAGCTTTACCCATACTGAAAAATGCTGCCTACTACTTTCTTGATGTATGTCAAAAAATTAAGCTGGGGATTAGAAACAGACCAGCTTTTCCTATCTTTACACCAACTCAGCCCAGACCAGGTTAAGAGTCTCTCCGAGAGACCTGTGACAACCCATCTAATTTGGAAAAGTGACAAAACCGTATTCTCAAGTCTTCAAACTTACAGGTGTCAAAGGAGTAGATGAGAAAAAGATGCTGATTGGGCTTACAAAGAAAATGCTAATGTTCAAATTTTACAAACAGCAATCAAATCAATGAGAGAGGGATCAAATACTTTTTCCCTGCTGTTCCACTTTCATGTTCAAACAAATGATGGAGCACCATAAAATTCAAGATGACCCAGTGATGTAAATTTTAGTCACCAACGAGTTGGAAACTGTCATCCTCAACAAAAGATTTTCCAGTCCAATGATCACTTATTGAGATAGATAATGAAAAAAGAACAACAAAATGACATTCTATTTTGAGTGCCACCAACCAAAATATCTCCAGAAACAGTAATACAAAATTTGATTTTTATATTAAAACTATGAAATCACAAGTAGCTCATGAGTAGTTGGATCCACTTACATCCCTGGACTGTGCAACTGTTCAACTGCGAAAGTATAAGAGTTTAGATTTATCAAATCCTTTTTCTTTGTTCCTGTCAGCTTATCACAGAGTGAACCGAACATTGCAAACACATTCTGGAGACGTAGTCGGAGAAAGGTTGTTGCTGAACAAAGGACTGCTAGTTCAAGGTTGACGTTGCTTATTTATGCAAATCTTGGTCATGTGTTAATAAATTCGTTCTGGTTGCATTGAGGATATATCGAACGGTGCTTAATTCCCATAGAAATTGCTTGGAAAAATTACAATTTCTTAACTAGTGGAGTTGTCTTTGTGTATTCTGGGCATTCTTGTTGTCTGAAGTTATGCTATCCTGAGAGTTTCGGATAAATCAGAATATTTAATGTACTACATAGATATTAGGAATGGTGTGGCTTAAGATGGCCTTGTGCACAGCCTGTCAGGGGGTCATGTGTGCCATTGATCTCTCTGTGTATGGTTTCCCTATTTTACTTTGCTTATTTATACTTATCTTGGCTAGCTGTTGATAAGTCTCATTTCGGTTGCGTTTAGGATATAGCATATGGTACTTCCCATAGAAATTGTTTGCTAGAAATAAGAGTGTCTTAACTTCTGGAATTGTCTTTCTGAATTCTGGACATGCTTGTGTTTGAAATTATGCTTTTCTAAGAATTTCAGATAAATGGGAATAGTTCACATGGTACATAAGTACTAGGAAGGATGTTGTTCAAGAAGGCCTTCTGCATGGCCTGGCAGGGTGTCAAGTGTACCATTGATCTCTTTATATATGGTTCCCCTATTGTTCCATTTCTCTTCTGTGTAAGATTGTGTCAAGTGTACCATTGAGGACAGAGATTTAGACTCTGCTTTTGCATGAGCATGGCTGAGCGGGGTGAGGTGGGGTAGATAGGGGAAGAAGAAGTATAACATAGTGCTCTGAGTGCTGACCAAGCCAAACTGAAAATATAGGCTTGCAGGCTTTTGAATGGGCTCTGGCCTGAACCAAGCCAGCTTCTGTGAAATTAGTTGCAAATAATTTCTTTCTATGTGAACTAGTTTGCATATATGTACTTGTCAGTATATGTGAAACAAATTGTTGCTACTTGAATTGTTGTCTTTTTCATATTTTACCCAGTTGTGCGTCATCTCTAATCTTTTAAGTGCAAAGAATCACAAAATGGCATACACTAAGTTCCATACCTTTTAATCCTTTTTCTTTATGGTTCTAGTTAACTCTACTTGTCTATCTTACGCAAGTTTTCATTTAAGCAATTTGATTGTACAGACTCCAGAGCTGTTAGATGCTTGTGTGTATTTCCATTTCACCTGCCAATATCAAAGGACTTTTTTGGTCTACTTATAAAACTATCATATATATATATATATATATATATATATTACTTCATAATTTTGAAGCTTACAATGGATATGTAATCTGGTCGGATTGGGATTATTTTATTACAATCGAGTACAGATTCCAGACTCAACTGAAAGCCACGAAATTTGAGATCTCAATTCTCTCTCTACTAGTTTCAATTAGGCTGCAAAATTAGTGCATTCAATCTATGACAAAGAAAAGCCCTAGAATTTGGGACTGGTTTCATCAAGTGGAGATACAAAATGCAAAACTAGTAAATTGCGGTAAAGTTATAATAACACAAAACTGAGGGATAAGTGCACCTACTTTTTTGTTGGATGGCGCGGGTCAAGGGTGATCGTCTCTATTCATTGATAGTTTGGTCGAGCCTTTTTTTCATTTTTCATCAGTAGGTGTACCTTAATACTATGCATGAGGAAAACTACTAAAATGTATTTTACATTACTTTTGTTTTTTCCAGCCCAGAGCATCCTTCTCTTCGAATTCGTGGACGGTCAATGCTAAGTGGTGATAGGAAGTTACATAGAGATTTTGTCAATGAAGCAACTTCGTCAAGGTTACTATGTTCAGCAATGTCATCTTTTTCTTTTGCATTTTATTTGAGCAAGGAAGTATTACGTTAGTATGCATATTCGCTTGAAGCTCCCAAAGAATCTTAGGCATTGAAGAGCACAATAAAATCTTTTGTTTGAGTTTCTACCTTTGGTTCTATTCTTTTATTGTTACTGATGGTGTCGTATAGTTTCTGGAACTTGGTCTTTGATGTGATTGTTATTATTTGTTTTTACACAACCATAGGTGCTAACTGTGATTGTTTCTTGTGCTCTCTTCTTTGCCTAACATCACGGTTTAAGAATTTATGGGTTGGATTGCATACAAATTATTAAATTTGCCTAATACTTGGTTTAGAAGATAAACAGCTGTTGGAACTTTCTTCTTTGTTAGATGTCATTTGGATTTCTCAAGTAAATAGCATTTTTTATATTCAAAAAGAAAGGGGAAAGAAAGAAAAAAGAGAGCGGATAACTTTATAGTCAGCACTTCTGTATGGTTGGTTATACTTCCTTCTTTATATATTGGCAATGCATTAAATTTTTTGAAGCTGTATCTTTTCATGGAAAAAATGGATCCTCATTCAGATTATCCGTTCTCCTTGTTACAACCAGTGAAGTTCTTTAAATCTTGGCTCACCAATTGAAGAGATTAATTGCAGCAGCTAATTGCATTTCTCTATTGCTAGTTACATATTATCTAATAATTGGTTATATTTACATGGTACATTTAGTGTATTCTCCTGTAATATTAAGTAGTGGTTACATTAACTATCGGCCTACTTCCTAATAATTTCACATTTGGCATTTCTGCCTTCACTAGTTATACATGATGTTGAGGTTATGCTTGAATCTTGAATTTTTTGTCCGATTTTTGTGACATATTGGATGCGTTTTGGCTTTGATTCCTGTGGTAGGTGAAAATTTGCTGAGCTGCCTAATTCAGAAAGAAAGTTGAATGACTTTGTTACTAGGACAGATTTCAGTCTTTGATTCTGTTTGTGTGCTCTGGTTAATGAGTCAATGTCTGAATCAGAATCCAACTTCCATCCATGAATTGCTCAGGTCTTAATTTTAATAGCAGCTTATCTAAAATCGATATATACTGCAGGTCAGAAGGTGCATCCACTTCAGAAGCTCGGAGGATAAGAAGAAGAAGCATAAGCATCACCCCAGAGATTGGCGATGATATCGTAAGGTTGGTGTTTACTTTGGTCTTTGTTTTTTTTTGTTCCAGGACTACTATGTTCTTGTGAATCAACATCATGGGAAGAAAAAATCTATCTTTTACTCATTTGTTAAACTACTTCAATATGGTTATGCTAGCAAAGGAAAAAAGAAAAAAGGTAGGTTTTCGTTTCTTAATTTGGGAGTAAACGATGATACTTTCTTATGAATTCCTACTAGAACTAGTTCTTCTTGTCATCTTCTTTCGTAAAGTATAAACTAATCTAAGTTCAATGCATGACAAGAAACAGTATCATCTGACACTCTTATATGTACACTGTGACAAGTAAACTGCACAAGCTCATGCAAAGACAGAGAGACTTGGCATGATTTGAGTATTTCAGTAATTATGTGCTTAGAGAAGCATGAAGTTCATGGAACAGCCAAGGAATGTGCTTAGAGAAGCAAAAGGAAGTTAGAATATTGAAGTTCATGCACAGCTAGGAATGTGCTTCTGTCAATACATATGTTTTATTCTGGATTCTGGAACATTTTCTCCTTCTCGTGTTGTGAAAGATTGTGCAATACCATCCAGTAACCTCTTCAGTTGTAGAAATTAGAGGGTTGAGTGACCCTCTTTCCTCTTAGGCTCTGAGCCAATTGCACTTTTGGTTTTTTGTGAAGATTAGTCTCTCTATAAAGTTCAACAATAGCATCCAGAGATTTGGAATTTTGAAACTGCAAACTGGCATGTATCTAACACAATGAACTTATTTAATACAGTCTAGATTAGTGCCTCAACTAGTACATGGTCACAAAGACTAAGAATCATAGGCACCTTCCATCTAAAAGTACCACGTGTATTGCCTTTGTTAGGTTGTTGATTATTTGCCAATTCTATAGCTTAATCAACATTCTAAGGACTAGTTGTGCTTGTTTTTGTAAATTCTTAAGCTGGCATCTTCCTATTTCTCAGCACATATAGATAAAAATGCAGGGCTGTGCGGGCAATGAACGAGACATTGAAGCAAAATCGACTACTGAGAGAGCAAGGGAATGAGAGGTCATTCTCTTATACTTCAGATGAAAGAAATAGCAAAGATCTACAGAAAGATGTACGGTTTCCATTTAACCGTCTGCTATCATATCCTCATATGTCTAGTGTGATTTTATTTACTTGGGGTGGCCGCATCAATATTCGCACTGTCCATTTAATATTTTCTAGCACCAATGAATGAAAGAACAAAATCTTCGTCATGATTTTATCATGGAGGACCTGCAAATGTTTGCTTTGCATCTTTTTTTAATTTTTTCATGTTTACTCATGCTGTGTGATTTTTCTTTCATGTGCTTGTTTGAAGCTGAATTTTTTCTGTGTTCAAGCTCCATATATTTCATGCTTCTCTTGTTGTTGTTTCTAGTTCTAGGTCAGGCGTGTGTCTCTGGCTATGTAAGTTTGTTTTCTTTAAGACAACAGAGAGTGTTTGTTGCTTCAGCACTTTCATCTGACTTTCTATATCAATCATATAAGTCTCATCTATTCTAAAATACATTTGTCTTGGCTTGATTAGGTTGATATATATTTGCACATCACCTTTTCTTTTGTACAATATTATCTATGGCACTACTGGTATATTTTTGGGTTTCCATCCAAAATTATTGCCGACGTGGTTTTACATTTTTTTTGGTTTTTATCATTCTTGTCATATCCTCTACATTTAGTGTTTTGCTGGCTATCAAGAGTGGCATATTGACTACTAAGAAAATTGTGTGGTACAATATATGAGCACTGGTATTGACCACTCTCATGGACTACCATCACAATTGCTGTATCTGTATGGAATTGATGACTGCCATCCTATTGCAATGACATACTGATCATGGAGGCATTTACAGTGACATGCTTATTCTAGTTACACCCTCTATATTCCTGGTAGAGATTTTTTAAACTGTTTCCACATTGCCATGGGGAATGCATATGAAAGGAACATTTAACTTTCTTTTGGTTTTATGCTGGACTGTTAATCTGAATCGCGAGCAAAATATGACTTTTATTTCTTTGTTCTAGCCTCAGGCATCAAGTTTCCATTTTGATGCTCATGATGAAGTCTCTGGTGGAGTATCTCCAATGTATGATCGGGAGAATATAAGTTCTCAGAAGGCTATATCGTTGCCCTCATCTCCTCATGAGTTTAGAAGTCAATCTTCTGAGAGAGACCTTGTAGCGAACTATCCACGCAACAATGAATTGTTTTCGACGTGGAATAAAGTCCTGGAATCTCAAATGTTTAATAACCAACCTTTACTTCCGTACCAAGAGTGGAATATTGATTTTTCAGAATTGACCGTTGGGACTCGTGTTGGGATAGGTAAGTCTGTGTCATTTCTCTGCTTCTTTGGGATCTTTTTAATCTTGTGCTCTTTATCTTTGCACTTACTGTATGTTCTACAATCTCTGAAATGATTCTGAGGGGATTGATGATAGTTCCTCGTGATTATGGTGCCATTCCACATTCACAACTTTTGTTCCAAATGTTTACATTAAGAACTCTTTCAGAAATTGTTAGCTCATTGAATTCTAAAATCTCCGGATAATCTAAATGTGAATTGTTCCGTCAATGTGTAGGGTTCTTTGGGGAAGTTTTCCGTGGCATATGGAATGGGACAGATGTTGCTATCAAGGTTTTCCTAGAGCAAGATCTTACTGCTGAAAACATGGAAGACTTTTGCAATGAAATTTCCATTCTAAGGTTTGTGACACTGACCTGTTGATTATCTTATCCACAAGGTGTATCTATCTGACTTCATGTGCTTGTTCTATGCCTACATGGATCACCATTCAGCCGTCTTCGACATCCTAATGGTAACATTCTTTTCTTCCTTTCCTTACACTTACTGGTTTCATTTTCTCAATATAAAGAGAGTAGATGGTATACGGAGCATATGCAGACAAGGGGTTATGTATATGGAGCATCAATCAAATGATACACAGAATATTTACTGTTCTACACTATTCACATTGCCAAAGGAAGCTCAAATATTTTAACAAATCATTGTCTATTATCCAGCAAATAAAGCAACCCATTCTGTCCTTGCAGTGATATTATTTTTGGGAGCGTGCACAAGGCCCCCGCATCTTTCTATGGTAACTGAATACATGGAGATGGGCTCCTTGTACTATTTGATCCATTTGAGTGGTCAGAAAAAGAAGCTTAGTTGGAGGCGGAGACTTAAAATGATACGTGATATATGCAGGTCTGTGTGATTCCTTAACATCAAAGATTTTCATTATGTCTGCTTCTTTGCGTAAATTATATTGCATTGCGTTCATATTAATTTGAATCGCTGCTATGGCATAAAAATAATCGAGCTCCATAAAAGTCCAGGGGTATACCCTCGTTAATAAGATAACTGTGTTGAACTTACGGAGACAAAATGCTACATCTTGCTATGAAAAGATATTTCATGCCTTTCAGTTCTTGACATTTGAACTCCTTAAGTTTAGACAAATATCCATAAGCAGAGCAGCATTAAGAGTCTTGTCAATTTTTTTCCAATCAACTCAATGGGGATGCACATTATTCCACTCATTACAGTGAGGAATGCCTGCCAAGGGTATAATTGGGTTAACTCCATGGACTCATCAGTAAAAAAATTTACTTGAACTTCATACAAATCTTTAACCTGTGTCAAGTGATTTTAATGGAACAAGTAATCATGTTCTTCTCAAGATAATTTGAATCACAACAGTTTAATAACTTGATGTTTATGCATTTAAGTTTGTTTAAAGGTTTTTGTGGAAGATTAAGCACTTGGAAATCAAGCGAACAGAATCCATAAAGCCAGACTTTTCGTTGTGTTATTCTACCTTCTTTTTACTTGCTGCTTAATTCCTTCATTTTTATTGGTGTTGATGTGTGTACACTGGAAGCAGGGGGTTGATGTGCATACACCGGATGAAGATAGTACATCGTGACTTAAAAAGTGCTAATTGTCTTGTTAATAAGCACTGGACTGTGAAGATATGCGATTTTGGCCTATCAAGGATAATGATAAACTCACCCATGAGAGACTCTTCATCTGCTGGAACACCAGAATGGATGGCTCCTGAACTTATACGCAATGAACCCTTCACTGAGAAATGTGATATCTTCAGCCTTGGGGTGATAATGTGGGAGCTCTGCACTTTAAATAGACCTGGGATGGTGTGCCACCAGAGAGGGTGAGTAGGTTGTTCTGACTTTACTACTGCATGATGTGTTTTGAGTTTCAGATTGTTTTGATTTGAGAACAAGCAAGTCCTAGCTGTTGCTTAATCCCATCCAAAATATTAACTTTGGCACACATGACATAGCCGTATAATATAATTTTGAGAGTTTTATCAAGTGGAACTGGCATGGGGGCACACAAATACTTGTGCATTTGAAAGGGAGATGATGATGAGAAAGTGGGATTTGTTGTGATTGATAAAGAAAAGGAAAAAGGACTCACTGCATGAGCGAAGAAGTGTTGCCTGAGATAATCGTTTATTTGAATTATGGTAACTGCCTTCATTTCAAGTGCTATTGCTTGATGGATTCGGAGTTGCTGCAAAGAATAGCGCACGCCATAGTTGATTAATTGTAACAGACTCAAATGCCTACTTGTGTTGGTTTTTGAATTGTGCTTTTTAACCGTACTTTATTTGGGTTTTTTCTTTGACTTCTGTGATTGGGGATGTGCAATATCATGTGGGTCCTTTGTGCTGTCAGGTGGTCTATGCAGTAGCTAATGAAGGATCCAGGTTGGATATCCCCGAAGGTCCCCTCGGAAGGCTAATCACAGGTCCTTGTCGGTCCATTCTCCAATTTTGAACTGACTTAAAGTGTTTCGTGATGGTTCGCACTCTGAGTCGCTTTTCTCAAAGTCTGATCTTCTGTTGATGTGCCCGTTGCAGATTGCTGGGCAGAACCACAAGAAAGGCCGAGCTGCGAGGAGATTCTCGCCCGGTTGCTCGACTGCGAGTGATCTCACTGCTACTGGAACTCGCTGGTTTGTGTATAGATAGTCTGGAAGAGTTTTTGACGCTTTCTGTTTCGGCTTTAACCTTGTAATCTGTAAAATGATTTTGCAAAATGAGCATAGAACGTCAACGAGTTGTTCGGTCCAGATCTTTTTTGCGGTCCTTTTGTTTTCATCTTTTGTGAGTGGAAAATTTCGGCTCTTAATTGATTTTGGGCCAGGTTTGGCCGAGGTCAACAAATTTATATGGGAAAATGACGAGAATCGGCTGGAGAATAGTGGAACAGGCGTGACTATGTTCAACTGAATGGTTGTTGACAGGAGTTCAGAGCCTTGGCTAATCTTAGTGTATTGATTGCTAGACGACATTATCTTAAACATATCGATTCATATATATAACTTGCGGAATTGCTTGCCTACGGTTTAGAATGGCTTATTGCAAAAGGTGAAAAACGGGAAACGGATGGCAACGGTATCTTCCGTGGCGCTTGTTTTTGGGGGAAAAGTTTTCAAATGATCTTTTAAATGCCGCAACATTCGAACGCCATTCACTTGAGTGACTTTGAAAACTCTGATGTGGTTCACGGCCGGAATTGCTCACATGGATACTTGTAAAAAGTTTTGGCACGTAATGCTAATTTGATTGTCTAAAAACTTCTGGTATGACATCTTTTCCATCGGAAATTTTATAAAAAAAGGGGATATGAGCCGAAAGCCACTGTTAAAACGGTGTTATTTGTTGCAGTTATTCTTTGTTTTGTTACTCAAAATCAAAATCGAGGAGCAAACATTCTATCCAAATATTTTTATTCTACAATCACAAAGATTTATTTGTTTTCCTAGAATAAAGAAGGGGGGAGTAAGTAAAATTTTCTTTTCTTCGTCTCCCGTAACTTTGCATTTGTTTCTTTGCTAATGTGGCTCTGTTTTGAGATTCAACAACGAACCTTGGAGCCTCGTGGAAAGGGACTTTTTGACTTTTTTTGATCGAAGTGATCGGTCACCTTACTGCCAAAACTCTATGAACAGTCAATATAGTGCTGAAAGAACATTTTAGAAGAGTCCATTCAAATAGCTTTGTCGAGCCACATCAATCTTTTTAGGGTCAGACTTTCGGTCACCATAATCATCCAAGTAATTGCTCTGTAACACGGTCGAGTCACGATTCTTATATTTGGATTGACACTAGAGAGGGAAAGAGGGACGGATGCAACGGCGGGGAGTGAGACGGTGAGAGGCCAAGGCGAAGAGCGGGATCGACTCGCTTACAAAATAGGAGAGGGGAGGAAAAGCCCAAATCGCGAGTACACGCAGAGCCCACGAAGAATTAAAAGAGCGCTCTCTCTCGCTCCGACGCCGCCGTCGGCTCAAGACGGCCCTCCGGCTCCGCCGCCCCGCACCCTCCGAACCGGCCGGCCACGCCCTGATTCAACACTTGGAGTCGGGGGGTCGTTTCAAAAATACAACCTTTATTTCTCTCCCCCCCACCCCCGACCCGCGCCACACCACCATCGTCGCCCCCCTCGCCCTCTCGCGTCCTCGTAACCTCGAGAGAGACCTCGCCGTCGTTCGCCCCTCCATCGTGTCCTCCCACATGGAGCCCCCAACGGGACTCCCCGCCGTCGCCCTCCCCTCCGCCGCCGCAGCCGCAGCCGCAGCGCCCCTCCTCCGCCACCCCGTCCCGCCGCTCCGCGAGGACTGCTGGACCGAGGACTCCACCTTCGCCCTCATCCACGCCTGGGGCGACCGCTACCTCGCCCTCGACCGCGGCAACTTCTCCCAGCAGGACTGGCAGGACGTCGCCGACTCCGTCAACTCCCGCCCCCGCCCCCGCCCCCGCCGCCCCGCCGCGGCGCCGACGGCGACCCCCATCCTCCCCCTCCGGCGGCTCCTCCGGCAAGGCCCGCCGCACGGGCATCCAGTGCAAGAACCGCATCGACACGCTCAAGAAGAAGTTCAAGGTCGAGAAGGCTAGGGTTTCGGATCACCGCGACGGCCCCGACGGCGGCTACCTCAGCCCCTGGCCTTTCTTCGCCGACCTCGACGCCCTGATCGGATCCAACTTCCCGCCGAGGAAGCCCTCCCCGTCGCCGACGCCGACGCCCCCGCCCCCGCTGGCGGCCCCGGCCCGATCGAGGGCGAAGCGAGGGCCCGTCCTCAGCCGGCGCGGAGCGCGCTGCCGGCGGTGACCGTGCCGGTGCGCCCCCGGAGCCACAACCGGACGAAGCGCGCGCCGGCGAGGTCCCCCGCCGGCGGATCGCTTCGCCGGCCGGCCTTCTCGGCGGCGGCCGACGAGGACGAGGAGGAGTCGGAGCCGGAGCGGTCCAGCTCGAGGAGGACGAAGCCGAGGTCCGGCAGGGGGCGCGGCGAGGAGGGAAAGAGGGTACGCGGAGCTGGCCGTGGCCATAGAGAGGCTGGGGCAGATATACGAGAGGGTGGAGAGGAAGAAGGCGAGGGAGATGATCGAGCTGGAGAAGCAGAGGATGCAGTTCGCCAAGGACCTGGAGCAGCAGCGGATGCGGTGGTTCTTGGAGACGCAGATTCACCTCCAGAAGATCAAGAAACTGAAGCAGACCCCGATCGACGGTAATGGGCTTCGATTTTCCGACCACATTCCCCGCGATTAATCCTTGAATTCCCGGTCAGAACGCGATTTCGCTCTGTTTGGGTCGCGATTGTTCGTCAAGATTCGCAGTCACTAGGAAGATTGTCACGTTCTTCGGGGACATTGCTATTGCTCGCCGCAATGTGCCCGATACAGGGGCAACGAGGCAGAACGATTTTGTTCGTATTTGGTTACGTTGTTGACGTGTGCGGGAGAAGTGGCGATGTCAATTTTTACATGGTTCGGCCGTGGTTGGGCTGTGGGATGGGCCGTGGGAGTTAGAGAGTGCCTGTCGCTGTGTGACCCTGTGGCTTTGGGATGGGGGGACAAAAGCCTTATTAGAGACCTTTGTAGTGGCCGCCACTTGGGCGGGTCTGTCTCTCTTTGCAAAGTTTTTCCTGTCGGTGTGAGCCTTGTCGCATAGAAGATTAGGGAGCTGCTTCATTTTAGACAGCGTGTCTAGAGACTTCCCTCCGATAGTGAAAAGTGCGGGTCTCGCGAGGCCTGATGTCGGGACCCGAGTGCCTGGGATGTTGGAGATTCGGATCGTGGGACCGCCCGAAAGAATTCCTCGGTCGATGGTTTACGTGCTCCTAAGTTAGTCATGACATAGCTTCCATAGCTTCCATGTTCGGATGGGTTTTCTGATTGAGAAGTGCTTTGATGCCTTCTATTTTCCTATCTGAGAAGCGTGTAAAAGCTAATTCGCGTTGCATCTAGCCGTTTGTTTCTGGGTTCCTAGGATTTGGCGTGTGCTTAAGCACTGCTCTCGCGTTCTTATGACATTCTCTGGTTCTCGAAGTTGTGTGGGTCGACTCCATACCAAACGGTCCCCAGCTGTTCGGCACTTTCTGTTTGATGCTTATATCAGTACTTAATGCTGTGTGGCAATTTCATTAGAATCTGAAGTCTTTGGATGGGTAGCTCAATTGAGACTTCTGCATCTGTCTTATAAACCTGTAGAAGCATATGACTTTTCAAATGTGGCTGTAGGCATAGATGCGCAAAAATAGTGAATGAAGTATCTTTCTATTCTGTGCATGCATTTCACTTTTATGTCCAAATTTTTTGCTGTACTGATCAAGATTAGAAGCGGGTGATCATATCTTCAGGGAATTTGAAATTGAGGGGAAATTGTCAAATTTCTTTTGAATTCCAAGAATATGAACATCCTCCAAGTCTATGATTTTAGAAACTATTGAACTTTACAAATTTATCCTTCCAGGGAGTTAGAAAACATGTTTCTTTTACCATGCTCTTCAAAATTGCATTGGCTTTCAAGTTTTGGCCTGCTCGGGTCTTGTACTTGCAGAAATTCTGCAATTATTTGCAAAGAATGCTGAGTGAGTGTGATCTTCATTGTTTCAGAGAGCTACTTGTAGATGGTCATGTCTGGGAGAGCCTGCAAGTCCCAGCTCCAAACTTGGTATCGGCTTTCCTACCTGTGAAAATGTTCCGGTCCTCTCTCTAAGCGAGAGTTATCAGGAGGTACTATTCGACGAAGCTCAGGAAGAAGTTTGGTTGCTTTTTGTATTTTATTGGTTAGGTGAGATTTAGTTTAATGTTTCTCTGTGGGCAAGAAGTACTAGAATTTACAGATATAGGCTGGATTGACCATGTTAATATCATATCCCAGATGTAAAATTTCTCTCTCTCTGTTTTTTTTTTTCCTTGAGAAGCTTTCACAGGACTTCCCATGCTGGAGGTAATCTAGGCCCGATTGTTCAATGCTTTAACTTCTTGAACTATTGGTGTGTTCGAAGTAATTGAGAATGAGCCCTTGGTATATTGCGTCATCAAATGACTTACCCTTTCGTCTCAATAGAAAAAGAAGACTCAAAGATAATATACTCTCTATCAAAAGAAGTAGTTCGACGGTTTAAAGGAAGCGCGTTTAACGTTGCTCTTGAACTTTAGTGCTCGTGTAGAACGGTTCGTTGAATTGAATTCTCGAGTCCAAGCACATCATGCCCATATAGGAAGAAGGAAAGGGATCTTGATTCAAATGCGTCGAGTCAAAAAGAGTAATCTTACAAAACGTTATGCTAAGTACCGGATGGAATGGAGATGTGGTAAATCACTCTGTTAATCAAGTCTGCAAGTCAATCTGATTTAGGGGCTTTACTGGATTAAACAGGTGAGTCTGTTGGTTAGACAAGACAATACATGATGCAATGGGTGGGGCTATATCCATTTACAGAAATGAGATTTTACTTAATCATTCGATGGGCATTTGTAGTCAACCCATAATGTATTCGCTTTCCTTCTTTTCTTTTCATTTTTCTTTTAATTCTTCCATGTTTATGTTGGATCTAGTTGCCGTAGTTATGAACATGTTTTTATTTTTATTTTTAAAGAAAGATTTTAAGTGGGTATTACCGTGTAAGAAATTTCCAAAAAACCTACTATTTTGTCTTTTCATGTTGATTAGTGAATTTAACGATTAATTGCGTGGGGAGAATTACAAAAAAAACTCCTAAACCTATTGCAATTGTGTTAATTCAGTCATAAACTTTTTTTTTTTTGCTAATTTAGTCCTAAACCTTTTACAATTGTGCCAATTCAGTCCATTCGGCCAAAATTGGCCGGTTGGCGCTGACGTGGACGCCTGTCGTCCGGTGAATCTTGACGTAAGCAATTTTTTTTTTTTTTTTTTTTTTTTTTTTGAATTTTAAAATATTTTTTGAATTTTAGAATTCTTTTTTTCCCGCCTTTTCTTTCCCCTAGTTGGTCGGCGCTAGCTAGAGGCAAGGGCCAATGAGGCCTTGCCAGATCTGGCGAGGGCCGAGCTTGCCAACACCGGGAGGTTGACCCTCGCCTTGGCTGGGCAAGGCCTTATCGAATCTAGTGAGGCTTGGCCCCGCCCAACCATGGCGAGCATCGACCTCACTAGTGGTTGGTGAGGCTCCTCACCCAAGGACGGTGAGGCTTGGCCTCGCCCCTCGCCGGATCTGGCGACGGCAGCCTCGCTGACCACCGGCGAGGTTGACCCTTTGCCGGTGGCCGGCGAGGTTGACCCTTGCTGGTGGCCGGCGAGGTTGACCCTTGCTGGTGGCCGGCAAGGCTTGACCTTGCCATGGCTGGGTGAGGCTCGCCTTCGCCAGTGGCCGGCGGAGGTGAGCCTCGCTAGTGGCCGGCGAGGCTGACCTTGTCGGCCCTCGCCTTTGGCTGGTGTCGGCTGGCCAGAGGAAGGAGAAAGTGGGGAAAAAAAAAGAAAAAAAGAAAAAAAAATTCAAAAAAATATTAGAAAATTGCCACATTAGCGTTCGCAGACCGACCATCCCCAACTGGCGTCCACATTAGTGTCGGCCGGCTAATTTTGGCAGGATGGACTGAATTGACACAATAATAAAAGGTTTAGAACTAAATTGGCAAAAAAGAAGAAATTTAGGACTGAATTGAATAAGTTTAAGACTTTTTTGGTAATTCTCCCAATTGCGTGAGCATGAGTAACTTCAACAGGGTCAGATATCTACGAACTTATATTTTTTTTGTGCATATCACAGGCATAATTTTTTTTATAATCAGTTTTTTTAATATACTCGTATTGGGCTACGGGATGACCGGATGAAACTCAAAAAGCCCATTTTAAAGATTTGCCAATACAAAGCAACAATTAGATTCCCAAATGCAAAATTTCAAAAGATGAAAATAAATTAAATCAAAGCTTTGTATAAAATGATTTTGAAAGGACAGTTGAATTTAATTAATTTTGGATCGACAAAAATTAATATCAGCCTTGGAAGGTTTATGAAAATATCTCGGTGCCTCAATGTGCATAATTTTTTTAATTCATTATATGTAGTCTATTTTTTATACTCCTATAATTTCTTATAAGCCCCGTATAAAAGTGCTCCAGAATAGTAGAGAAAAAAAAATCACCAATTCTCTAATATGGAAAATTAAGAGACTTGATTTTTTTTAAGACTAATCAAATAATAAATAATAGATTCACCAAAAAGAGAACCTTTGAAGTAGAAGGAAGATTAGACCCAAAAAAAAAAAAAAAAAAAGTTAGTCGGAAGAAAAAATGGATTAGTTGTCATAAGGGCCTAACTTTTATTTTTATCTTATAAATAACTAAAAAAAAAAAAAAAATTCCTAAATTGAAAACCATCAATAGTGGTAGTATTTGCCTAATGAAAATAAGGTGGATTAGGTCATGCAAGAAGTGAAAATAGCTCCTCCCATGCAGAAATTTTATGGTACCAGACATCAAAGAGGCCCACGTCACTCCCTACAATGACTAGTACAAAAGGTCTAATCTTAAATGTTGAAGTTTAAGACGGGTGAATGAAGCTTCTCTATTAAGATGAGTCATAGCATAGTCAAGGGTATGATGTTGATTTTGTTGAGAAAACTCCTATCGAGTTTACTTGTTTTTACTCTTACTCGAAGAATACTAGACTTCTGTAGTCATATCGTAGACTCTTGTCAAAGTCTATTTATTGCAGAAGTCTTTCTCACACTGATGAGATCCAGATTGAAACCAAGTTTAGAACAAAGATATAATCATACTCAAGATTATTGATCTTACGACAAGGATTCAATACGAACGTTATAGATATTTATCATAAATATTTGGCTTTCTGGCGAAGAATTTCACTTACCTTTTATAAATATATTAATGGAATCAATCACGAATTAATGAAATCTATCTTGAAAACAAGTTCCTTTTTGGGAAGCATCTACTTATGGAAACTTACATTTTGGTTGTATGGGCGACCGAAATCATTGGATTTTCATCTCAATCTTCAAACGGTTAGAAGATTTCCTTAATCAATTCTGTCCAACGGATTGATTGGAAGAAATTCCTTTGGAGAATGCCAACGGCTAGAAAGGCGTAGATGGGTATTTAAAGAAGTCATTTAGTCCATTTGAGATAGTGCGTGAAAATTAAAATTCCAAAATTTGAGGCAATTCCAACCACTTTTTCTTCAACGACAATACTTACAAATTGTATTCAAGAGAGAAAAACACAAGAAGAGTGACTTAGTGAAAGAAAAAGAAATCCTCCACTGAGTGTTTGTACTTAAAACATTGTATTTCTTTGTTGATGCTTTAGTGAATTTCAACCAGAAGGCTGTTAGCGTGGGAGAATTGACGTAGACTTAATCTAAGTCGAACCATTATAAATCTCGTGTGCAATTTTCTTTTCTCTTAACTCTTTTGAACTTTATTTGTTGCAATCTTCTTCTAAACTTTTCAAAACTTTAAACCATCTCAATTTGAGTTTGAATTTACTTCAGAGGTCTAGTGGCGCTTTTAGTCAGATTTTGACTCTTACTCAGACTTTGCTTGCAAAATTACTTCTTCTGCATTTATTTACTTAATTTTTCTTTACACCTATTCACCATTCTCTAGGCGATAGTACTAGCATTTTCAATTGGTATTAGAGTGTTGGTGCTCGTTTTATTAAAGTGTTTTTCCTTCTAAGTTAAAGATCCTCTATGGCTAGTATCTTGGCACCAGGGTTGATTAAAGGACAGAGTAATACCATGCCACCCTATTTTGATGGAAAAGAATACAATGTGTGGAAGAATAAAATGAATGCGTTCCTAAGATCCAGAGATCCTCTGGAATGGGATGTTGTGGAAAGATGAATCAACCTAAAGGTAGCATCAGCTTCAGACAAGGGAAAAGAAATCATAAATAAAGGTGCTGAGGATTCCAACTAAGCATAAATTACCAAGAGACAAGCTCTTGATGCAAAAACTATTTATTCTTTATACCGTGCCTTATCTCTTGTTGAATATAACATAATTTCTTCATGTGAAACATCTAAAGAAATCTGAGATATGCTTCATGTCACTTATGAAGGAACATATCGTATAAATGAGACAAAAATAAACATCTTACTTGGCCAATATGATTTTTTCAAAATGAAGGCTGGAGAGTTTATTGGAGATATGTTCAGCCGTTTCATGGAAATTGTAAATGGATTGGCATATCAAGGTTAACCAATTTCTACTCCAATGAATGTTGATGTCAACAAACTACTGTGAGGACTTTCAGAGGACTGAAACTATGTGAAGACATCAATTCGGGAGACATAAAGGATCATGCCTATTTCTGTTGATGAGCTGATAGACATTCTTCAATCGTATGAAGTGGAACAAATCAATGATGAAGAGGATCCAAAAGGTAAGAAGTCAATAGTACTTAAGTCTAATGCTGATTCTGATGATACAGATACAGATGATGACATGGACGACAAGGAATTGGCCTTTATGATAAAGAAATTTAGAAAACTGAATAAGTAAGGAAGGAGATTGAATTGGAAAAAGCAAAGCAAGCAAAATTCTTAGAAAAGATCGATGGAAGATGTTGAAACAAGCAATGATGTAATATGCTTTGAATGCAATAATAAGGGACACATCAAGTCCAACTGTTGCTTGCTGAAAAAGAAGAAAGGAAAGTATGAAAAATACAAGAAAACTCTTAAAGCAGAAACTTGGAGTGACACAAAATATGAGGAAAGTGAAGATGAGTTTGCAAATATTTGTCTGATGGCTTATTTATAATCTGATTTAGAGTCAGAGTCAGAGTCAGACACAGACTCGGAATCTGACAAGGAAATCGAGGTAAGTCATTCATAAATTCCTATTAATGTTTCTAAGTATATATATGAACTTTGCTTTAACCTCAAATCCACTTTTAAAAGAATTTCCGAATTAAAGAAGGAAAATTCAAAACTCATGCAACATGATAATTCTTGGAGAGAAAAGTTTGAGAGTATGAAAAATGATTTTGATGGTTTAAAAGAAAATGCTAATTCTCTTTCAAAAGAAAATGAATGTTTGAAAAAGGAGATTTCAGATATTTTTATAAAATTCTCCAAAGGATCAAAAACTTTAGAGAATATTCTTTCAGCTCAAATATCCTATTTTAACAAATTTGGCTTGGGTATGAATAATGAAAGTACTCATTCGATCGATTTTCCTAAAGTTAAGGAGAGATTTAGACAAAGATCTCCAAAATCTTCTTACAAAAATCATTTTAAAAATGTTTTTATAAAATCTATTGGCCGGAATGCTCTTAAATGTTCTCAGTGTAACAACTCAGAACATTTTGAGAATGAATGTCCTAAAGTTTGGAGACCCGTTAAGAAGGATTGGATAAAGACTGTCTTTAAAACTAACTTGCCAGGACCCAAGAAAATTTGGGTACCAAAGAAAGTTTGAAATTTCTTTTTGACTATAGGTTGTTGTTAAAAGGAAAAGCAAATGGTATTTGGACAATGACTATTCTAGATATATGACTGGAGATTCAAACAGTTTTGTAAAACTAGAAAAACAAAAAAGGAGGAAATGTTTCATTTGGTGGGAACAACAAAGGAAAAATTATTGAACATGGAATAGTGAGGATTGAAAGTTTAATCATTAACAATGTTTCACTAGTAAAATGTTTGAATTACAATCTTCTAAGCATAAGCCAGCTATGTGATATAGGATTCATAATCAATTTTCAAGAAGATGTCTGTTTTGGAGTTAGTCGAGACTTGTCTCAATCTTTCATTGAGCGAAGACATGGCAATAGTTCTCTTTTGGACATTAATCCAGAAAGCTCTCAATGTCTTATTTCAATTCAAGATGAAGGATATCTCTAGCATCACAAGCTTGGACATGTTAGAAACTCATTTAAATATGTAAATCAATTTTCTACTAATCGCGTCTTGCAACTTCTTCATATGGATAAGAACTGTTGACACCTAAATTTTGGCATTTTTTTTATTGCATAAAAATTAGGGGTTAATTTTATCCCCGGAAAAAAATATATTGCATAGCATATAATTTTAGATGCATTTATTTTTAATTTACATGCTTTGCATTTTTATTTTTAGGACCGGTGGTGGATGGGTTCGAATTAATATTTTTGAGCTCTAATTCGGCAGGCCGGGCTAAGCCCATGAAACAAGCAAAATTGGCCGAGCTCGTTTTCTTTTAATGACGAAAATTACCTAAATCGACATTTGATATGATATTGCGGTGGTTTTTGGAATTTAAGAGAATTGGGTTGAAATATTATCTTTAGTCTTTAGGTGATAAAATTGTTGAAAATATTAAGGAGATAAGGAAAATAAGAGGATTTTTTGGTGATTGGGAGGTTATAAATTATCTTCGTGCACATTGAAAAAGGGAGATCAAATATTCTACGAAGATGACTTATTTTTACTTATAAAAGCAACATGTATGGAAGAAAAATGGGGGGGCTTTTCATTTGGTTTTTTGTGGGGCTTTTTGGTTTTCTCTTGAATCAAAAGGAAAAATAACAAAAAAGGTCAAAAAGTAAGAAAGGAAAGGGAAGCTGTCCGTGCGTGGAGAAGGGGAAAAGCAAAAAGAAACAAAAAGTACAAAGAAGCAGCAGAGGAGAGAGAAGACAGTAAAAAAAATTACTGTGCTTCTTCTCTGGTGTGCTCCTCTCTCGACAAGCCTTAGCCCCCCTGCTGTTCACGCCTTGCTAGTCGTCGTCCCCAACGCCGCATTTGGTTCACGCCACCGCGCCTCCGCCTGCTGCCTTCGAGAGACCGGCCTGACGCCTTCACCACACTCCATCCGCAGCCGCGAGCCCACCGACGCCGCGCCGAGCAATGCCGCGTCGACTACCCCTGCTTTGTCTGCGAACCCTTCCGCCTGCGACCCACTCCGATCGGCGCCTGTAGCCAGCGCCTGCCTCAGCCCTCGCCGATGCCTGCGTTTTCCTCCGCCACTTCCGATTTGGCACTAGATCTGTAACTCATCCGACGCCTTGCTTTGTCGCGCCTTAGCCCCTGCACGCTTCATCTGCTCACCTAGCGCCTAGCACTTTCGATCGGTGATTGGCCGAGCTCTGCACACCTTCGAGCCTCTGCCGTCCCCAGCTGAAGCACACCGCAACGCGCTGCCCCGAGATCCAGCCGTCCATCGTCCTCCACTAGCGCCCGCGACCGCCAAACCGCGCCTTGCCTCTGCCCGAGACGCCCGCACCTGGAGCCTCAGCCCATTCGTCGCCTCCGCCTCCGCGCTGCTCAACCCCGAGCCGCCCACCGTTCGAGCCCGATCCATCGCGCCGGAGCTCTGCGCCGGCAACGCCCTCGCCGGACCGACGATCTGCAACCCCTTTTTTTTTTTTTTTTTTTTCCTTAGGTTGTTTATTTATTTTTACTTTTATCTTTCATATATTTTATTTACTTTTAACTGCCATCTATTTTATTTACCTTTTTTAAGTTTTGCTATTATTGTACCAATTGGAATATTGGTAATTGATTATTATAGGCATTACCCATAGGATTTGTCCCTAAGGTTTATTGTAATTATTAATTTGACCCGTAAGATGTCGGGTCATTTTTTTAATTGTATTAACTCTTGGGGTTTGTTTATAGTATATTAATTGTTGAATTAATTTAATTATTAATTTGATCCGTAAGATTTCGGATCGATTTTTAATTATTTTGATTTCTTTGTTGTGATGTTCAAGGTTAAAAGTAATCGTTAATTTGACCTGTGAGAGATAACAGGTTATTTTTTCGTTTATTTAAATCCTTTATTTGTTGAATATCTTGTTTGTTTAGATTTAATGCTTGTTTTAGAAAATCACTAAGAAAAAAAAAAAATATTCGAATTAGGTTTCAATTTGTTTTAGAATATTTCTTGTTATCTTGCATATCTAGGATAGGGATTTCAGTTCAAAGAATATTAAAAAGTAGAAAATGCATTCATTTAGGATTTTAGTTTTTTTATTTGAATTGCATGTTTAATTACGTGTTAGTTTTAATTTCGATTTTTATAAAGAAAAATACAAAAAAAAAATCATTGTGCATATTAGGTTAGAATTGCATGTTTCATCTTTAATTTAGATAATCTTTTTAGATAAATTGCATGTTATATTAAGATAATGTCTTAGTTTAAATTAGGATTTAATATGACTTAATCCTTAGTTTAAATTAGATGGAATTTTGATCAAGCTAGATGATTTTTGCATTTTTCTTAAAATTCGAATTTCATAAAAAAAAATACAAAATTTGTCTTTGCATAAGTTAATTTCAATTTTTAGGATAGATTGCATTTTCAAAAAATGGAAATATCAAATGCACGTCATTGTCATTAGATTAAGTCAAGTAATAAATATCGCGTGACATATAGCTCGCATAATAAATTGTATGTTACATGTCATTTTAGTCGAGATAATTTTGTATGTCATTGCATTGCATGGCATGTCATTAGAATTAGGTAATTCAGATATCATATTTAATTGTTGCATTCCTTTAATTTCAAATTTTATGGAAAACATAAAAGAATTAGAATGAATCCATTTCATGCTCTAGGATAGATTGCATGCTTATTTATGTCATACAATTTTGGTCATGTTATCATATCATTTCATGTTAGAATAGTGACATGCATTTCATAAGTTATGATTTTCATTAAATAAATGAAAACAAAAAAATTGAAATTGTGTGTTAATTAGAAATCATATCTAAGATTATCTATATGAATTCTGATCTAACAACGCAGATGCTTTCGTTGCTTTAAGGTATGTTTTGCATTATTTAATTGCTTTCTTGAGTATTAAATTGGTGGTATGCGCACCTGTATGATCATCTCACACGTTAGGAAGTTAAATTAAAATCAATTCAATTGCCAAACATTTTTTTTGAAAATTAAAAAGAAATGGTACCGAAAGGGCACTAGGATAGTCTAGTGTAACCAAGTCCCCGTATCCAAAATTTCTGGTTCGTAGGAGTAAGATAATCCTCCTGTTATTTTACTTAGGTGTCTAATCGACCTACCCTAAACCGATTAGTGACGACTCCTAGATAATAATCTTTTGCATGTCAAAACTCTAAGTTGCGATTTGGTATGGGCTTGGGAGAGTCCGAGCTAAGCTTAAAGACTTAGTAGTCCATCAACCTAGTTTTAGGTGGCAAACCCGAAAAAATTGGGTCGCGACAAGAACACAGAGCATTGGTGGTAAGAAATATTATTTGGTAGCCGTGGATGATTATTTAATATTCACTTGAGTTTTCTTATTGGCAAATAAGACCGAAACCTTCTCGTATTTTTCAAAGTTTGCTAAAAAAATTCAGAACGAGAAATGTTATGTCATTTCAAGCATAAGAACTGATAATGGGGGAGAATTTGAAAATAAAAACTTTGCAAATTTCTATGACGAAAATAGACTTCAACATGTTTTCTTATCTCCATATACTCCATAATAAAATGGAGTTGTAGAAAGGAAAAATAGATTGTTATAGGAGATGGTCAGAACTATGTTGATAGAAAGTAAAGTTTCTTCTCGTTTTTGGGCAGAAGCGGTCTCTACTGCCTGTTATATAATTAACAAGGTATTTTTAAGGCCTATCCTAGAGAAGACCCCCTATGAAGTGTATAAAGGGAAGAAGCCAAATATCTCTTATTTTCATGTGTTTGGTTGTAAGTGCTTTATTTTGAAAAATGGAAATGATCGGCTTGGAAAATTTGAAGAAAGATCGGATGAATGAATATTTCTTGGTTACTCTATTTCAAGCAAAGCTTACAGGGTCTTCAACATGAATACACAAACTGTCGAAGAATCCATGAATGTTAGATTTCAACAAAATGTTCAGAACCAACAAGATCAGACTCAACTTGAAGAGTTTGAACTAGTTTCGGATTTAAGAAAGTCTGATTCTTTCGAGGAACTTCAGTCTTCTGGTAATCAAAGTCAAGCATAACAAAAGTAAGAAGAATTGAAGAAAACTGACGATTAGCAAATCCTTACAAGAAACAACAAACCTAACAGCAACTGGAAGCATAAGTCAAGTCATCCCAAAGAACTCATCATTAGTAATATAAAAGAAGGAATCCGTACTAGATCCAAAGTAAAAAGAGACTCAAGTGCACTAGCACTTATTTCGAAAATAAAACCAGAAGGAGTAAAAGAAGCATTATCTAACAAAAGCTGGATAAAAGCAATGTAGAAAGAACTCAGACAATTCAGTATCAATGATGTCTAGGAGATAGTTCCGAACCGAAAGGGAAATCTATGATTGAAACAAAGTGGGTGTTTAGAAACAAGATGGATGAAAATGGCAAAGTAATTAGGAACAAAGCAAGGCTTGTTGCAAAAGGTTATACACACGAGGAATGAATAGACTATGATGAGACATATTCACCTGTAGTTAGGTTAGAAGTCATTAGACTATTGCTTACATATGCGTGTTTTCATAATTTCAAGTTATTTCGGATGAATGTCAAAAGTGCTTTCCTTAATGGATTCATACAAGAAGAAGTCTATGTGGAACAACCACTAGAATTTGAAGATCCCAGAAAATCAGATTTTGTCTATAGACGAAGAAGGCTTTGTATGGTCTGAAATAGACACCTCAAGCTTGGTATGAGAGATTGAGTAAGTTCTTGATAAGCAATGATTTTAAGAAAAGAATGGTTGACACAACCTTATTTATCAAAAATGAAAAAAAAAGACTTTCTACTTGTTCAAATATATGTAGATGATATAATCTTTGGGTCTTCTAACGAAAATCTGTGCAAGAAATTCTTAAAGTCTATGTAGGAAGAATTCGAAATGAGCATGATGAGTGAATTAACATTCTTTCTGGATCTACAACTGAGACAATCAAAGAAAGGAACGTTCATCTATCAAGAGAAATATGTTAGAGATGTTATCAAAAAGTTTGGGATGGAAAACTGTAAGAAGACTGAGACTCCCATGTCAAGTTCTTCCAAACTTGACAAGGATGAAGATGGAAAGAAAGTTGACTAAAAGACATACAGAAGCATGATTAGTTCTCTTCTTATCTCATTGCTTCTCGACTTGATATTCTATTCAGTGTGTGCATGTGTGCTAGATTCCAAGCTGACCCAAGAGAGTCCCATCTTAGTGCCATCAATCACATTATCCAATATATTGTGACTTATCCAAAATTAGGTCTGTGGTAACCAAAAGAATGAGACTTTACATTATTTGGTTATTCTTATGCTGATTTGGCTAGTTGTAAAGTTGATAGGGAAAACACTTCAGGAACATGTCAACTATTAGGACAAATGTTAATGTCTTGGTTTTAAAAAAAAGCAGAACACTGTGGCACTCTTAACAACAGAAGCATAATATATTCCTCTTGGAAGTTGCTGTTCATAGATTCTCTAGATCAGACAACAATTAAGAGACTTTTGGAATAGAAGAACCTTACACGGAAATTAGATGTGACAACACTAGTGCGATTAATCTTACTAAAAATCCTACTCTTCATTCAAGGGAAAAACATTTTGAAATTCGTCATCACTTTATAAGAGACCATGTGAAAAATGACAAAATCAATGTTCAATTCATCAATTTGAAGAATCAACTGACAAATATCTTCACCAAGCCACTGGAGGAAGGATTATTCGAGTCCATTCATGAAAAGTTGAATATTACTCTTGCATCTGGCTAAAGTCTATGGATGAACAGACCCATTAGTTCAACATATGAAGATACATCATTCTGAAAATCTTCCAGACTCAGGTAATTTTATTTCAAATTTTGGCTCATAAGTTTCTTTCCTTCTTGAATAGGTACGATTATTCTCGAATTATTACTTGCCTTTTATATTTTTGGAAATTGTCATATCTCTACTGATTTTTCGGAATTAATTTTTTGAAAATTATTGGTAGTTATATTTTTGAATTTTTAAAAACGAAAGTTTCTTTTGTGCCGGATTACATTTGCATTGCTTCATTTTCTTTAGGGTTGGTAGAGGCTGGAAGAGCGGAAAAGGAATTCTCAAATTTTCCTGCTGATCCTCGCTTTGGCACAGAGGGTTAAACTGAGAGCAAAAAGGAAGACGATGATAAAAGGGTTTTCAAAAATTTTTAACCAAAAATGGTGTTGCTACTAAAATTGTTGGAGAGAAAGGGGAAGTTGTTTCGTTCAAATGACCATAAGAAAGTTTTCTCGATGCTGAACGGGGGTCATCAATCCTCGTACCATGGATTTTGATTTTCTGGATTCTTTCAAAGTAAACTTGAGAGAAAAGTTTGCCAAGCTTCAGATGGAGAAGTTCTGTGTGGAGACATAAGATGCTTACCTCGAATTGACAGCATACTTTTATTCCAACTTGTCTGTCTTGGATCCTACTCATATTCAATTTATTGTGAGTGATAGAGTGTTTGATGTTGATGTTAATCTGTTGGTTGACATTCTGAGGGTAGAAAGGAGTGGATTCTTGCCTATTAATGTATCTAATGAGTAGGTCACCAAGTTTCTAGTGAGGGATAGGATTTCTAGGGGAAGCATTACTTACTTTAGGATGTCTGCTTCTCATATTTTGCTGCACAAGATCATCATCAACTGCATCAGATCTAAGGTTGCTTAAAAAATTGATGTTTTTAGATTGGAAGCAAAAATGATGTGGGCCATCGGCAATGGTATTGCTTTCTCACTCCCTCACACAATCCTACTGCATATATACAGAACTGTCATGAAGGAGAAGGGACAACTACCATATATTGCACCGGTAACCAAACTCTTCTAACACTTTCCGATTCAACCGCCATCCAAGTTTTACTCCAGAACCATTATCCCAATGCAAATTGGACTGAAATTGATCTCAAAAATGAGATTAAAGGATCTCTCTAGAGCCCTAACACTTCTGAAGAAGGAATATGCAAGCAAAGCCAAGGTAGGATCTGCTGCTGAGAAGAAGTGTAAAGGGAAAAATGTTGTCTCAAGAACACCAAAAAGAAAATGTCATATTCTTTTCCAGGATGAAGAAGAGGAAGATGATAACGACGAGACCATCTCTGTTATTGCCTTGCGTGATCTTGGAGATATAGCCGATTCTAAGGAAGAAGAAGATGATGAAAGTGAGAAAGAACTAGAAGAAGAAAGTGATGGTGAAGAAACTGAAGTGAAAGAGAGTGAGGATGATGACTCAGATCATGAAGAAGGAGATGCCAATGTGAACAAGGAATATGAGGAAACTGACAATGAATGAGAAGATACAAGGGAAATTGATGCTCAAGATGTTGGGGAGATGAGAACTGGTAGACAAACCCGTGCTGATAGAGAAGGAGTTCAGTAAGGAGAAGTTATTTCTCAGACTGAAATCACCAAGACAGGGAGAGTAGATGAGAAAACTCCTCTTATTGAACCAACTACTAGTGATGGCATCAGTCAATCTCCTCTAGATGCTGAAGATATTTATGCATCTCATTTCCCTGAAGTCTCATTTGAGGGTCAAGACAAAGAAGCTAATGTTCAAGGGGAGCAACGAATTTCACACATTTAGGTTGATGTTCCCTCACCTCTAGATACTCCACCGGTACACTTTGCAGAAGCTAGTGCCCAAACAGAATTGGAATCCAATTATCCTCGGATAGTAGAACTCCTCTTGGAGATTAAGGCACATCAATATGTGATGGATTTTGAAATCCAGATGTTGCATGCTACTCTCGGTACTACCTCAGAGTCTCTCATAGGAAATGTACAATCTCTTGATGATCAAGTCTAGATTTTGAATCAACAGGCATCGCAGAATCTAACAAAAGTTGAGACTATTTATCATCAGTGCCTGACTAAGCTTGAGGAGACTGTGCAGACCTTGGAAGATTTCCGAGAATCCCAAATTGATTCAACCCCGATCCTTTTTCACCCTAATCTCTTTTTATTTATGTTAATTGATTTTATCTTTTGCAATGAATAATATTAACGTGTTTATAGCTCTGACTTGACTTGTGATTGACTTTTTCTGGTGTGGTTTATACAAACTTTTGATTGATGTGTTTGGTGAATGTAAACTATGTGTATTTTGTGCAAGACTTTATTGTGTTTATTGTCGTGCTGCTAAAGTGTTGTATCTAAGAATATCTTTTTTAATATTCACAAATTTATGCTTTGCAAAATATGACAATTTGAGAGCATAAAATCAAATCAAAATTTTTAAACAAAATTTATGCTTATGTTCGTGTTTCTAGACAACCCTGATCCTTTTTCACCCTAATCTCTTTTTATTTATGCTTAATTGATTTTATCTTTTTGCTGTTGACAAAAGGGGGAGAGAGTTTATAGCTTTGACTTGTGATTGACTTTTTCTGGTGTGGTTTATACAAACTTTTGATTGATGTGTTTGGTGAATGTAAACTATGTGTATTTTGTGCAAGACTTTATTGTGTTTATTGTCTGTTATCTCTATCAAATATCATGTGCTGCTAAAGTGTTGTTTTGAATGATAACTTTCATATTATAATTAAATCTGCATAAAAGTTTTGTCATCATAAAAAATGGGGAGATTGTTAAGAAAACTCCTATTAGGTTTTGAAGTTAACAAAACTTTCTTAATCTTACTCTTACTCCGAAGAATACTAGACTTTTGTAGTCATATCGCAGACTCTTATCAAAGTCTATCTATTCTAGAAGTCTCTCCCACATTGATGTGATCTAGACTGAAACCAAGTCCGAATGAAGATATAATCGACTTAGGATTATTGATCTTATGACAAGAATTAAGTACGAATGTTATAAAGATTTATCCTCAATATCTGGCTTTTTGGCAAAGAATCTCACTTATCTTTTATAAATATATTGATGGAATCAATCACGAATTGATGAAATCAATCTTGAAGACAAGTTCCTTTTTGGGAAGCATATACTTAGAGAAACCTAAATTCTGATTGTATGGGCGACCATAATTATTGGATTTTCATCTCAACCTTCAAATGTTTACAAGATTTCCTTAATCAATTCTGTCCAACAAATTGATTGGAAGAAATTCCTTTGGAGAATGCCAACGGCTAGAAAGACGATGATGAATATTTAAGGAGGCCATTCAGTCCATTTGAGATAGTGCATGAAAATTAAAATTCCAAAGTTTGAGGCATTTCCAACCACTTGTTCTTCAACAACAGTGTTTACAAATTGTATTCAAGAGAGAAAAACACAAGAAGAGTGACTTAGTAAGAGAAAAAGAAATCATCCACTAAGTGTTTGCACTCAAAACATTGTATTTATCTATAGATACTTTAGTAAATTTCAGCCAGAAGGCTGTCAGTGTGGGAGAGTAGACGTAAGCTTAATCTAAGCCGAATCACTATAAATCTCGTGTGCAATTTTCTCTTCCCTTAACTCTTTTTAGCTTTATTCATTTCACTCTTCTTCTAAACTTTGCATAACTCTAAACCATCTCAATTTGAGTCTGAATTTACTTCAGAAGTTTGGTGGCACTTTTAGTTCGACTTTGACTCTTACTCAGACTTTGCTTGCAAAATTACTTCTTCTCCATTTATTTACTCAATTTTTTTTACACATATTCACCCCCTTTAGGTGATAGTACTAGCATTTTCAGATTTGTGTAGGCAAAAGAACTTTTCAAGTGCCATAACTTGGCACAAAGGGACACTTAAGTGCCATAACTTACGAAAGGTACACTTAAGTGCCACATTCGAAGAAAAACGGATTAGTTAAGTGCCACTCCGGCCAAAGTCCGGCTAAAATGCCGACGTGGCATTTTCGGCGAAGCGAGTGTGCAAATGACGCTGTTTTGCACATTGATGTGGTCAAATAATGTAAAAATGACGTCGTTTTGGGATGACGTGGTAAAAAATAATATAAAAATTAATTAAATTAAATTTAGTTAAAATATTAAAATTAATAATTTTAAAATTAAAAAAAAAAAAGAAAGGGGGGGCGTGGGCGAGGGTTGAGCCCTCGCCACCGCCGCCGCCCCCCGCCGTTGCCGGGAAGGGCGGCGACGGAGGGGGAGGGTCGGTCGAGGTCGCGGGCCCGGCCGGGGCCGGCGACCCCGGCCGACCCGGCGGCGAGGGCTCCCGAGCCCTCGCCCTAGATCGGGCGAGGTTGCAACCCTCGCCCGGATTCGGCGAGGGACGGCTCTCCTCGCCCGGCCGGGCCAGGGCCATCGCCGCCGGGCGACCGCCCGGCGGGAGGCGGCCCTTGGCCCGGTCGGGCGAGGGCCGCCAACCCTCGCCGGATCTAGGCGAGGGCCACGACCCCCTCGCCACTCGCCACAAATCTGGCCGGTGACCCCGGCCGACCCTCCCCCTCGGCCCACCGCCCCCTTTTTTTTTTTTTTAAAATGATTTTTTTAAATATTTTAACTAAATTTAATTTTAAACTTATTATTTTTTTATATTTTAACTAAATTTAATTTTAAATTAAATTTAATGAATTTTTATATTATTTTTTTTTTTTACCACATTAGTCTAAAACGACGTCGTTTTTGCATTATTTGGCCACATCAGCGTGCAAAATGGCATCGTTTTGCACTCGCTTCGCCGGAAAAATGTCACGTATGCAATTTGGTCGGATTTTGGCTGGATTGGCACTCAAGTAATCCATTTTACTCCGATTTTGGCACTTAAGTATACCTTTCATAAGTTATGGCACTTAAGTGTCCCTTTCTGCCAAGTTATGGCACTCCAAGGGTCCGCGTGTCACTATATTTTTCAAATTGAATATTCTAATAAGGTAGCAAAGTCTATTCCTCATCCTTCATGTCACATTTGAATTTATTTGACGCGTGGTTGCTTGTTCTTCAGTTCCATGCGTTCTTTATGCAACTTTGGTTAAATTTTTGCATAAAAAAAGTGGTAAAATGTCATCCATATGGCCTAAATAGGAGATTCCAATGAGTGTACATACAAAAAGTCTCTTTCCATCCTATAACTTAATATTTTCATTTGACCAATTTGAAATTGTATGAAGGCACACTTTAGCATCCTTCATTCCACATATGAATTTGCTTCTAATATGTTTTCCCTCTCTTGACATCAATCATATTGCTTATATATGATATTTCAGGGGCCGTAGTTTTTTCTTGACTTAATAATTTAAATTTTTTTATGTTAAACTCTTTAATAAAAACTACTGGAGTTTGTTCCAGTGGCCATCCTTCCACTTTGAAAGGAGGAGGTGGGGGGGTTCGAATCCCCACCTTCTCAGAGGGGGTTGGAGTGGGGACGCTGTAATTTCAGGAGTGGGTTTCGATTCCCACGCCCTACAAGGAGGTAGGGCAAAAGTCTGAGAGTGAGCCTTAGAATAGGAATAGAGTAGGACCGACAAAAAAAAAAAAAAAAAAACTCTAATAAAGAAAATGTATATTTTAAGATTTTAAGTTGAACCTTCTAAAATGGTATAGAAGCGTGCTTCTGCATTCTTCATGCCACATATAAGTTCGACTCTAATGTGATTTCCTTTTCGTTTATGAGATTTCAAACTTTTGGGTTCTTCATTTCACATATAATTTGTTTCTAATGTAATTTTCCCTTTTTGGATATAATGCAAATCGCTTATGTATGAGATCTCTCTCTCTCTGTGTTTGGGGCCACAACCACCATGATCCTTTTTTTTTTTCTTTTTGTGGGAAATACCTTGTTAATTTCGATAAATTTTTACTAATTCTAAAATAAATAACATATCTTTAATCTCGGCTGCCCCCAAAATTTCATCCTAGATTCGTCACTGTGTTCTTCTTAAGGCCGCGCATGACAACGCTTCTTGGCTGGGGAAGAGTTTTTCTTTTCAGAAATAGTTCTTTTCTATTTCTATTCCGGAGAACAATTTCTGAGTAAAAGAACCCGTTTGGTAACTACACAAAATTTCTACTCTTGGAATAGAAAAAGAATAGAAATGCGTTTGGTAACGCAACGATTTTTTTTTTTTTTTTGTATTTATTCGTTTTTTATTCTTGCTAGGGGTGACCGGTGGCGGCGCGGTAGCGACGATGGTTGGCAATCGTCGATCGGCGGCGACCGGCGACCGATGGCGGAGGCAGCGGCAGCGGTGGTGGCTGGCGACCGACGGCGGCGGCGGCGGAGATTGGCAGCGGCGGTGGGCAGTTGGAGGTGGCCGCAGCAAGAGAGAGGAATAAAAGAAAATAAAAAAGAAAATTAGCTTATTTCTAGAAGTTGTTCCCGGGAACATAATTTTTTTTTGTTTCTCATTTCTATTCCAAAACCATTCCTAGGCTAAGTTTCTATTTCGGGGAATAGAAAAACAACTTGGCGTTACCAAATGGGTTTCTGTTCTTTTTTTGTTCCAGGAAACAAAAGAACAGAAATTCTAAGAAATAGAAACGTTACCATGCGTAGCCTAAATCGCCATAGCTCTCTCTTTTTCTCTCTCAATATTGGGAATCAACACCAGAATATTAAAATTTCACGATTTGAATACTTTTCACAAAATTTTGTAATTAAATTGTACTCTTTAACCAAATCACAAGACTTGAACTGTATTTATCCGTGTTGTTTCTTCAAGAAGACAATTTATAAATCAGTATGTTCTCCCACTAGTCTTTCCTCTTCTTTCATTCTTTCTTTCTCACAAGTACATCATCTTTATACATACAAGACCGATATATGTGGGAGGACTGGTGCTACTTTAAGGCCTAAACAATTATTTTTTATAAGTGGTTATTTTTATGGGCCTAATTCCTAAAAAAAAAAAAAAAAAAAAACACCCTTAACTGTAGGTCTAGTTCCAATTATAACCTGAATTTTCTTCGTCTCATAAAAAACTCTCAACTTTTTATCTAGTGAGAATTCTACCCTAAACTATTTATGTCTCATAAAAAAATCACTTTCTTCTACTTAAGTCTCATATCTACCTTTGTTAAAAGTCCATCCAAATCGCTTTTAGTGATGTGGTATTTCCATGTCATTGCTATAATTTTTCCCCAAATTTCAGATTCAAGAAAATGCCTTTTGGAGATGAATTTCCTTGTTGGTCCAATCGACGTCTTCTTGGATCTAAAATTTGGGTAAAAATTACATGAATTAAGTTGGTCTTCTTTAATTGCTCTTACTCTTTTGAGAGTTTTCCTTTCATTTCGTTTGGGGATCTTTGGTTTTGTGCTTGGTATTCAATCTCTTGTGCTCGAGAGTTTTCCATCTCTTGTGGTCGAGAGCTCGCGCTTAGGATCCTCAAATATCTCGCGCTTGGGAGTTTTTTAGAGAAATTTTGGACGGGGGTAACGGGAGCATAGTAAAAGTTGGTGACTTTATATGAGACAAAAAAAAAAAAAAAGTTTAGGGTAGAATTGGGATAAGATTTAAAGTTGGAGATTTTTTGTGAAACAAAAAAATGTTTAGAATAGAATTGGAGTTAGACGTGAATTTTTTATGATGTTAAGCCCTTTTTTATGTGTATGGGCTACTTTCAGTACAGACCCAAAAGACAACCTCTTCCTTCTGTCGACAGTTCGGGCTTTTATGCAATCGTATAGTTCTGTATAAGCAATTTACATAAGCAACCATATTGCAAAATGAGAAGAGAAGTAAGACAGATATGATATACATCGATATGAGCGAAAAGTCAAAGTACATAAAGAGAAAATACTGCATGAAGCACAATCATATACTAACAAGAGTTGGTCGCTGTGACATAGTAATAGTACTCAAGAACGTGAAGCAAAAAATAAGGAGGCCTTCAGGCACACCAGCAGCCCCAGGTGATTATTTACATCATCAAATTGCATTGGCTCTCTACCAGGAGGCAAAAGCAGCGCGGGAAACCGCAAAAACCTGCCATTTTCTGTCATTTCTTCTGATTTTTATTAGCATGAGCCTGCATTAAAAGTTCATCACCCCATATCAGAAACTTAATACATCCAGAATGACTCTCCTAGGTATAGAATTACAGTGAAATGATAAATTTTCCTTTTGGCACCAAGAGGGATTCATGTGGGTTGGCAAAAAAAGAATTAGCAAGTGTAGAAAGCATACAATGGTGGCCACATGAATTCGGAAATTAGCTGTGTGAAAGTAGTACATTACCTGGTAGTTTTATTATTATTGACAACTAAATAAGAACTTCTAATGAGGCTTGTTTTGGCCTAGCATTTGAGCCTTTTTTCTTGAAAGAAGATTATTGACTACAATTAAGGATGTGGCATCCCAATTCCTCAACCAAAATCTAAAGTTTGAAATAGCAATCATGAATTCGTAGTTCTATGTTTGTGAGTTGAATAAGGAAAAAAAATATCAAAAAATCCTATCCAGATTCTAATTCAATAATTATCAGTCAACCGGATGCTAGATCCTCATCAAATCATTATGTTACTGAGCCTCTCCCTTGTCTGATACGAACTATTGATAGAAGAAAAAGAATAAGAATTTTAGATCGACAAGCTTAATAATAGAAGAAAAATTGTATAGATACATTCTTGAGATAACCTGGTATAGACAGAATCAAGTGGGTACAAGGTCCTCATCAATTTTTTATCTTACCAGCTCTTCCGTGTCAGTGATATACTATTGACGAGGTCAATAAAAGAAGGAAAATCTGTACAGATACATTCTTGAAATAGCCCTGTATAAACAGAACCACCTATCCCTTGCAACATTACAGTACTGTTAGACATACATTGTATTATTGCAAGATAGTCTAGGTCAGTAAAAAATGTTAAATTCGGCAGTATTAAGTATCACATAGCGTTGGTATTCTACACTGGCATTTCAAAACTGGTATTTTGTACTGGCATTTCAAAACTGCATGTTGGGATTTAATTCTTCAGCTCGACTGTATGTTTTGAAGTTTAGAGAAAAAACTACTAACGATGGACGAAAATCAAATGGACACAGGTGAAAAACTTCAACAATAGTACGTTAGGACAGGTTTCTGGAAAACACTTCTCATAAGGAGGTAATTAGAAAGTTTACAGAAAATGATGTCGTCGCAAGAAGATTATTTCTGTGACAGAAGGTCGGTGGCTAATGAAGAAAGATCACGAAGTCCCCCCTTTTTTGAGTGTACGTGTGTTTTTCCTTTCTCTTGGCTCACATGTCACTTCAAAAGCAGACAATATAAGCTCTTTCGCAAGGTTAAACCCAGAAAAATTCGTGGGTTTACGCATAACATGTTTCCCAGGCAGATATCATTTTGATTCCTTGTCCAAAAACTGTTACATAGAAAAGTTCGGGAACTTGACTCCTGCCTCCAAAAGCATCAACCCTTTTTGAGATTCGTTTCTGTAATTTTTAGCTGTTGGAGTTTTGTCTAAGGAGGCATGGGTGCTTTCAAGGCCTAAGTTTAAAGATTCTTGGCACACCAAAATCCCTTAAGCTACGTACAATATATAATCTTGCGATTAAGCTGATCTGATATCGACTGTCTAAAAGTTATCTTCTGTTGTCTACCTTTATTTTGTTGCATTCAGATCCAATGATCGTTTCTCATATATAAATGATATTTTTTTGTCAAAGAAGAGGAAAGCAAGAGCTCTCTATTAGGTTTGTTTGAATCTTCATTCAGTGGAGAATTAATGGTTGTCATAGGATATCAAGATCCCAGTTAAAATAGACCTTACGACTTCTTGAAAGTGTTTTAAGTCTCAATGGTGTTAGAGATTTCACAGATTTCAGACCAAAACCTTCTTTCTCCCCAAATTCTTACTAAGATTAACAATTTACTGAGTGAATTTTCGAAATTTTTAGGAAAGACTTAAAACGAGTGGGAAATGAAAGCAACTGCGTATCTACGCCTGAACTCTTGCCTAAAACTTTCTTTTGCGCTTGAAAGAACACGTGGAGTATACTGGGGGATGATAAAATGATAGTTGTGGAATAGTTTTATCGAACACAAAGCTCATTTGATAATCTGTGATCCCACATATTCAAGGCACTTTGTGATAAAAACAGTTCTACACCCTTGACAAAAATAGCCATGAGTTGTGTTATGGCAAGACATAGACGCGGTGAAGTTACAATTTCTGATATTATGTGGATAAAAGATATTGAGAATGTAACTGTTTAAATGAAATAATTTCTTCTCTATGCTTCTTTCTAGATATGAGGAAAAGAGATGATACACAACAAATAAATGTCAGTTGGACATTTGATGATATAGGGGCCATTGGCATTAATAAGATCTTGATTCCAAGTCCTAGATTTATGGAATATTAGACGGGCAATGATGGCGTCTGCCACAAAGATTTTTATATGAGAAAAGGCCAATTCCATGGGCAGCAAAATATCGATGAAGGATTTCCATACGAAACCTTAAACTTAGTTAATCATTTCTTTCCATGGATTTGATCATTGTAAATGATGTCGACTTGGAAAAGTGTTCTACGAAGATTCACCCCCATGGGGGCACCAAAATCTTTAAAAATCTTAATAGACCCAAATTTGGGGAAAAGTCATTCAAGGAGCCAATATAAAATATATCAATGTACCATGAACACTGTTTTTTGCATGACAGGTGATTATACAACCATAAATTTGACAGATACTTATAGGAGATTGAAAAGGATGCTTCCGTGGATTTTTCAATTAGCTCTATACTGTTCTCGAATCTGAGTGTATTCATGATATAATATTGATTGTGGATCTCAGCAAGCTCACAGCTTTACACAAATTCAATAAAATATTCCCGAAGTACTCAAATGAAACTAGGGTTAAGGGAGTATGTACAGAAAGAGCGGCATTGGCCCAGATTTTAGACGTCGATCATTTTCAGGAATCAACTCTCTTGTAAATTTCTTCTTCTATTCACAACTTCTTTGATTGATCTGTTAACCCTCTTCCTCGGAGGTATATTAATGTTAACCCAGTAAAAACATCAGGTCCCAAGTAATGCTTGATGTTTCACGACAGAGTTCACCGCCAATTTATGAAGCTAGAATTGATGTCGACAGATATAAACTATGAAAAAGGAAGATGTGTGTGTGCTCATCAAAGTGTAAGAGAAGCCAGGTAATGCTGATGCTTCACAACAGAGTTCACCGCCAATCTATGAAGCTAGAATCGATGTCGACAGTTATAGACTATGGAAAAGGAAGATGCGTGCGTGCTCATCAAAGTGCAGGAGAAGCCAAAATAGAGAGATTATTACCGCTTAACCTTGGAAATGCATGGTTGAACTTGATCCATCACCGCCCTTCCCTTGAGCTGAAGTGGCCTTCTTCTTCTTCTTGTATGGAATTCCTCTTGCCTTGGCTTGGCACTCCCTCACCTCCCTAAGGTACACCCTAATTGCACCGCTAGCAAAAGGGTTTGTCTCCGGGGACCCACCATTCTCCTCGTAGGCAGCCCGGAGCCTCCCGATCAGCGCGTCCAAGCTGCCCCAAGCTTGGCGGAGGGGGCACGTGCACGGCGCGGGTGGCTCAGGCTGCCCGTAGAACACGCACCCTTGCAAGTGGACCTTGGTCTTGCCAAATTGATCGAGATACCGGAGGAACTCAAGAACATGGTTGCAATTGCACTGTGAGAGCGGGACCGGTGGCCTCTGGTTCCGCAGATAATGGCCGAACGTGTTCCAATCCCGCCGCTTCTGGGATTCATATCGGCTTGGGGCCGCTGGCTGCTGGTCGCTAGGAGATCTGGATGACCCCAACTCGGCTATCTCCTTTCCTCTTTCACTTGACATCTCTCTGGACGAAGATGGGGTGAAATCTTTTTTCGACTAGTTTTGATTAATATGGCACCATTTTGAGGGTAAAACAACAGGAGGACTTTGGAGTGGAGGAAGAAGACGATCACATCATGGGGCCTAATTGCTTAGACATTAGCATATGGGCCACATGAAGTTGCTTTCTCTACTTCTTGATATTTCGAATTTTACCGCTTTGTTTATTAATATAGTGGTACTAATGTTTACTGTACGTTTCTCCAGTAAAATGGAAAACAATTCACGCTATTTGTCAACATAAGCTTTGTCGTTCAATTAACCTAGACATAAACATAACCTAAAGATTTTAAGCTCGTACTCAGGCAAACGTCATTCATTACGATGAATGAAAAAAAAGAAGAAGAAATAATTAACCCCGACTTAAAAACTTTCACGCATATGAGACTTTCGTATCAATAAGACTTGTCCAAATATGTAATAGCAGATGAGTTCCTTAGTTTGCAATTATGAAAGAGTATCAGCACACGAAATTCTAATAACCCAAAACTTTTGAGCGCCAATTCTTGTTACATAAGAATATAAACTGTCCTCTTTCACAACATCATTCTAGTAGAAAGAGCAGCCTTTGGAGTCAAGGATGGGACTCCTTTAAGCCATTGGTGGAATCCCTGAAAGCGAATAGTACAATTTTGACTTTTCTAAAATGGAGAAGATTGAATGAATGAGATCTACGCTTGAAGATTTCATGTCGCTATTGTGCTTGTCCTTTTCAGATATATACAACTGAATGTACACTTGTAGAAGCTCTAGAAAACAAAGGAGTTGCTAGAAATACTCAGAAACTTTGCTCTGGAGAGATTCTAAATCAAGTTGCTTGTCAGGATTTTGGAAGCAGAGCTCGTGCATAGAGAATATGGCACTGGAGAGGTCCCATTCCTAGCCAATTTCACGGAGGACTTTTTGGAACCTAAAATGAAAAAGGAAAACTTTAAAAAGGACCTTCCGGACCTTGTTACTATTGACATTCTTTATTTTCAAAATCACAACTACGCACCTTTACTTTTTTAGCGCTTGATATTACCCCTCCTCTCTTGTTGTCGAGGACGAGGAAGACCACCACAACAACCTCAAATCCTAGGTCCTCGCAAATTGGCCATCTCAATTCTCGATGAAATTGAGAGATTAAGGGCGCGCATGACAAAATTTCTAGAATAGAAATCAATTTCAATTTCATGGACGAGTTTCTCAGCAAAGAAACACGTTTGATAACGATTCAGAATTTCCATTTCTAGAGTAAAAATTCGTTTGATAAGATATAAAAATTTATATTTCCAGGAGCGGTAACGGCCGGCATTCAGTGGCGGGAGTCTGACGTCTAGTGATCGGCATATGGCGTTCGACGATTGACGGCGGGTGGTTAGAGTTCGGCGTCCGGCGGCCGACATCTGGAGGCCAGCAACCGCGACTAGCGGTGGGTGGCCAACGGCCGAAGTTCGGTGGCCAAGTCGGAGTCTGGCAATTGGTGGCAGGGGGCCAACAGCCGAAGTCTGGCGGCCGGCGACCGGTGGCGGGTGGCCAACGGCCGAAGTCCGGCGGTCAGTGATTGGCAGTTGGCAGCGAGTGGCCAACGGCCGAAGTCCGATGGCCGGACGGCCGGTGGTGACCGACGAGCGATCGACGGTGGGCCTCCGGTGTCCGATGGTTGGTGATGAGCGGCCAACAACTAACGGGCGTCCAACATCTGGCGGCCGGCGGTCGGTGACAAGCGGCTAGAGTCCGATAGTTAACGGCCAGCGTTCGGTGGCCGACGGTTGGAGGCAAGAGATTGATGGCCAGGGCCGATGGCGAGTAGCCCGTGACTGGTGGCGGGCGTTCAGCACCCCACAGGCGGCGGGTGGGCGACAGGCAATAACGAGAGTGAACGATGAAAAAAGTTTTGATTTCTTAAAGCTAAAAATTTTAACTTCTAATTTCTACTCCAAATCTATTTCTAGAATAAAATTTGTTCTAGAAATAGAACAATGAAATTGTGTTACCAAACGGATTTACATTTCCAAACCCGTTCGGAAATAGAGAAACAGAGAAATAAAGAAACGAAAACGTTGTCATGCACGCCCTCAAATCTTACCTAACAAACTTCAAAAGGGGGGGGGGGGGTAAGGGTGAGGTTGTTTACTCAGTTTGGAGGTTGGTTACTCAATTTGGCTATATGTTTGTGGATGACAAGTGGTGCATTTAGTGCAAAGCATTCTCTAAAGAGTTCTTCAAAGTAACTCAAAAATTGGAATCACAGTTTGACACAATGGTCTTAGAAACCTCAAGCAGACAAAAATTCTCCTTGAAATACAACTTAGCTATGTGAGAAGTATCATTCGTCTCATGATGCAAATTTAAACGTTCCATCTTCGACATTGATCAACTACTACCATGACGGCATCTTTCTTCTTCTAAGTTCTTAGGAGTGCCATAATAAAATCTGTACTCACATCCTCCCAAGGCTGCATTGGAATTGAAAGTGGAGTATAAAGCCCTTGGTGGAAATAACTCTTCGCCTTTTGACATGTCGATCATTTGGAAATGATTGCATATACATCCAAACTAATCTTTGGTTAATAAGCTGTCCTTGAAGGGCTTCAAGAGTTTGATTGATTTCGAAGTGGCCTGTCAATCCTCCACCGTGTGCTTCTCAAATCAGTAGCTCTCTGAAGGAACTCTTCGGTGCATAGAACCTATTTCCCTTAAAGAGAAACCATCCTTTATCTAATAAGTATCATGAACTCCAAGTTTGCAGTTTTTGATGATGAGTGAGAACTTTGAATCTTCAACATAGAGTTCTTTCATCAAGTTGAAGCCAAAGATCTTAGAATCTAGAACATCGAGTATTAAATACCTTCTTGATAGGGCAATCTACTACAGCATTGGTCTTGCTATGTTTGTTTTTCAAGAAAAAGAAAGAGGAATGAAGGAACTCCACCAATTTAGCGTTATCAATTAAGAAATTTGTTTTCAAAGATAAAAATGTATGATTAGGGTGTTTTGGAAATGGTTAATGGAAGGGTTTTAATGGACGTGTAAGTGGCAATGAAGTTAGGAGAGAAGCTCACAACCAAGGTTTTAAGGAACACAATACTAGCCAAGGATAAGGAACTAAAAGGTCACCACCGAAGCATAAAAGGAACACACCACTAGCCAACTATAAAATACTCCTGGTCTACCATCATAGGATTTGGATAAAGAACCGAATAAAGAATCCACTTACTTGAGGAAGATATTGTGTATATTCAAAATGCAAGTTTGGTCTGTTCGTACAAATGAGATTGCACCATTACTTAATGGAGGCACTCTACTAAGCAAAATACTCTTAGAATTCTAGAAAACCATAATGACTCTTGGATCAATCACATAATTATGACTCTAGAAACTAGCAATACACTTAAGACTCATAAAACTAGAACTTGAAACCGACAAAAAAACTAAGATGCATAATAAGTAGGACTTGAACCTCCAAATTTGTCCAATAGTCTTGGAAGCTGAATAACCACCTTGGAAGATCGATAGACATCCAAGGGAATCGACCAGGGGTTACTTGGTAGTAGATCATCGGTCTTGAAATTAACCACTAGCCTTGTGAATCGACATTTAACTCTTGTTGGATCGATAACTTCAACCTTAGAGCCACCGAATTTGGTTGTGGTCGAAATACGCATTTGCTTGCATGAGTAAATTAGGTTGGATCAATTGATGAAACTTGAGTTGGGCTCCAAAGTTGTTCCATAGAGCTTGATGCTCCCACATTCATTCGAGGTAGTCTATGGCAACTCATAACCTCATATTGGGATCACTATTATAGCAACCTCTATCCGATGAAATATGTTTGAAAATATAAAATTGTACATTTAAAGTAATTAGCCTTATTAAAATGGGTATTATTTTTTTTTTTCAGTTTCCAAGATGTCTCAAAAAGTGATTTTCTTTTCCTTTTCCAATTACTTATTTTAGTACCCTGGACACTTTTTAAAAGAAATCATATTTTGAAAATACAAAATTGTATATTTAAAATAATTAACCTTTTTTTTTTTTGTCAAAAGACATTTCCATTCATTGCCAAAATGATACCTGCTAGAAAATCTTAAAAGTCACAATAACAAGGCAAGTCTATAAAGCTCAAAACAAATTAAAAACTAGAATCAAAGCATATCATTAAAGCATGGTTGGCTAAGTTAATTGTGGGCTTGCTCTTCAAGAACAGATTTATGACTGGACACAAGAGAAAGGATTGGCTGCCGATCATCGAATCCCATAGCATCATTAGTGATAAGAACAGGTTGAGAATGCCATCTGTAGTTATGACTTGATCTTTTGGTAGCGTGCACTTAGATTCGGTGTCCTCAACACCATCACCGTACGAAGATAAGGCTAATTAGCCTTCTTAAAATGGATACTTTTTCCATTTTTCAAACTGTCTCAACAAGTGATCTTTTTCTTTTCCTTTTCCAACTACTTATTTTATTACCTCAGATACTTTTTAACAAAACTCCAAAGAAGAATATCGAACACAAACATTTATTTACTTGGTTGGGAATTTCAAAACTTGGAAAAAGCATTGCTGCCTTAATATTTGGAAAGTAAAAAAAATAAAATTCAGTTTCGCATTTTGATTGAATGTTATTCTGATACTACTTGGCACAAGATTTCCAATTCCTTAGAACGAATTGTACAGTGATGAGAGACTTTGTTTACACAAAATATTATCTACATGACAAAACAATGGTGGGACTCTGACACCCCCACATATGGTCACTACACGACAATGAAGTAATGAGATGAATTTTTTTTTTGGGGGGGGTGGGAGGGAGAGAGAGAGAGAGAGAGAGAGAGAGAGGCACAAAAACATATGAAGGCTCAGCACTCACACTCTTGTTTTTGCTGAAAACTCGTTGTGGCACTTGTTCGTATAATCAGGTTTACAAAAGTATTAGGCTTTTGTCCTGATGTGATCATATAATGGAACTTATGCTAAGTAAGGGGGTGTCATTTTCTCAGATGAATTAAATTCCTGTAGGCCATGATTTGAGGGTGAAGAGGGAAACCTGAGGTGCACGTCAATTTGATGGAGATGACAGGCAACCAATCTCTCCTGGGTCCACCCAGAAGATACTCCCCCTCGAAGAAAACCTGTTTCGGTTCCCATCTGTTCCCATCTGTTCCCATTAAATGAACAACAGTCCTGTACCTAAGACGGTCGTCACCAACATATCCTTGCCCGATGGGGGCATGATAGTGCTCTCACTGTTGAGCTTTGGTGCCATTCATTGAATAATAATCAGGAACGGGCGATTCATTAGGACTTTAGATGGGCCGAATGATGGAAGCGTTCTGCTACTACACATGACATTGAGAAGGAAAAATAATCTTTTGAGGTGTTCTATGGACATTCTCATCATAAACTATAGTCTGTATCAAACTAATGTACTAAGACATGAATAGTTACTTCGTGAAGCCTGCAATCAGTTGACAATGCGGCCCTTCGAGCCAATTAAACTTTACCTAGATTGATCACGGAAAGTTGGTTGCCCAATCTTAATTGAGACGTCAAGGACCCGACAGTCACTAGTTGCAAGAAAACTATGATGCAAAACCGGCGGACAAAACATTTAGCGTCGATAAAAAGCTAAAGCCCTAATTGCTTTCGGCTCCGAACACGATTAGATAGATTGACACTCACACGGAGAGTAGTGCAAATGCGATGTTTTTGAACAACCACGCATTAGTTCCTGTAGCTATATTGAGGTTTTTGTAAGATAGTAAGAGACCAACAACAGTATTGCTTACCTGTCCACCGAGATATCATTAGTCATTTGACGCCTTGACCTTGTTTAGTCGCACACTGCAAAGCTGCAGATATTGATTTTTCTTTTTTAAATTTGATCTGTTGCAAATCGCTTACATAAATTCCAATCGAAAGACCGACATCGAGTCTTACGGATTGATTTCAGTTTTTGAGTCCGACGTTACACTTCACAAAATAGATAGCAAACAATTATAAGTGACAACAAAACTCTTATAACTTGCACAGACTTGCAAGAACTGTTCGAAAATCATGAAAACATTTTCCGCATCCTGAAATGTGTCTACACCATCTTGCAGTTAGAATCATTTATGAACTTGCCTATTTTATTTTTGCGACATGATCCCTTGAACAATCCAAAATCGTGTGGTACATATATTTATACTTGACAAATTCGATTTGGCATGACACTGTCGGTAAATTTGGTAGCAAAATTCACATACGAGCTCTTTATTTGTGCATAAAACATTCGAAAATGATTTTTGGTGATGGAACCTTAGAAAATAATTATTAAGGGAATCACTGTACAAACGCACATACTATAGAAATTATTACACAACAATGAAGGTACAGCAGAGACTTCGTAAATGAGGCGAAATATACAGGGTGTTTTTGCACGATTTAACCTTTCTATACGATATTTTATGAAGGTCAATTAAATAGATTTTGTTAATTAAAATTAGACATTGATGGTTAATAAAAAAACTAACACACATCATTGGTCAAGGGAAACATTGATATTTGGGCTTTGTTTGTTTCATGAAAAATGAATGATTTGAAATATACTTTTTTCTTAAAAAATTGCTTGTACCACTTAATTAATTAATATTTTTCATAACCAACAATAATTTATATCTAACCATTTTAGTGAACAATCAAAATATTTTTCATTCATTCATTTTTATTAGAAATAGTGGTAATCATCTTTGAGAAAATATTTTCAAATCACTCATTTTCTGTGAAACAAACACATCCTAAATTTTATATGCCCTTCTAAGTATTGAGATGGGAATATGAACTTTTAAGGAGCACCATTAAAGGGGAACCATTTAATGGCCAACAAATTATATCATTCTTGGATCAACAACTTTTATATAATGAAAATATGGCATATAATGAGACACTTGACGCACTTTGTTGTAGTGATGCATCATTGTCTATGTTTAAAAATGTTGTGTAACAAAGGGTTCCTCAATCATGCGGTCTAGTGATAACTCTTGATCTATGCGGTCTTTCTAATCAATGGATGACTATACAGATATATGATGTTTTGACATAGCAAGGGCTACTTCTTTCTCTGGATGAAGATCCTTTATCCTGAAAGTATTTCAATAAGGTCTCAACTAACCCTAAGATGTCAATGTACATCAATAAAGTATCTATCAACTGATATGTGTTGAGATAACTATGTGATCAATAGCATATAGATGATTTACATCCATCGTCTCTCCACATTGGAAGACTAAAGTGTTGAAACATCGAACTATAATTCTATCAATGAAGTGCAGTGTGCACAGTCCCTCTTATAGTTCTTTTTCTCATAAGGGAATAAAAGGTTTATCAATTAGCACTTATTATCTTACCTTTCTCCAATAGAATGCCTGAAGACTATATTTTCATCCCATCTTTAAAGTCTTGAAAATTTTCTATACTACAGCATTGGCATCCATATAATAACGGAATCAATGTACTGTATCCAAGGGTTAAATTTTATAATCGTCATTATTTTCTAAGCCATTTTAGTCGAAATATTGCTTTCTGCAACGATCGTATAAATAAGCAGTCTGAGAAAATGTGCTATTAAAGTTCTGAACTGCAATGCTGTATTCTGGAACACTTCGGACTGTATTACTAAGGATTGTCGCCATTCATCTTTTGTCTTTTACCAATCATTTCTTCACTTTTGTATCCCCTTGTGCTCTTGTTTTCTTAATTTTTCTTTTTCTTTTTCTTTTCTTTCTGAGACTTTCATCGTAATCATGGCTCCAAAAATATGACATGAACGTGCAGCTTGTCGGACCAGTTCTTGGCCAATAATGTCCTCCGCACTTTATTCCGTTCTCCGTTTGCTTTTTCATTGCATTCAGGTGGATTCGGTCCTTTTATTTCCTGTGAGCAGTAGACGTCAAGATGCCGATCCATGGTCGTCTGATATTTTATTTTGGTCATTAGACATACTCACTTTCTGGATGATTTCACTCAGGTTTTGTATGATTCTTAATGGTACTCTCTTGCTACCAATCGATAGATAAAGTCCAAGAATCATGTCCCTATCATTTCCTTTCTTTTCCGTTTAAGGGAAACGGGATCTCAATTAATAACTGTTAAAGAAAAAATGGTGGTTTCCACTTTCTCTTTTATTTTTGGATCAAGTAATAGGATTTTCACGACCATAGAATAATGGAGGGGATATCTGATTGTAGAATTATTGTGGGTTTCCTATATTTGAAGTATTCACATGTTATTCCCACCGCTAGATACCCACCCCTTATGTAAATTCTTTGTTGGATGGGTGTGAAGGTCTCTCTCTCTCTGGTCGACCTTAATTAAAGACCGATTTAAGATCCATGACGGTCTACAATCTCGATTCTAAGTGCTGGGGTGCGCAGAGAGAGAGAGAGAGAGAGAGAGAGAGAGAGAGAGAGAGAGAGAGAGAGAGAGTTAAATAAGGAGTTAAGAGTTTGTGAACTATAGAGTTCTTATTTGAAATTTGGTGGATGAGGTTAAGAAGAGTGGTAGGGGCAATACTGAAAAGGAAATGAAAATTTGGTGAAAAAACTCCTACATGAACCGATACAGTCGGAAGTTCAACAGCAAAACTGAACCCATTAGAGTTAAACGGGTGATTTTCAAAATAGAGGATACAAATGAAACTGGGGCAAGAAAGTGGAAATGGTTCTTAACGATAAGGGTGGTAGAAGGACAAAAAGCTTGAAAATGTGTGCAAGTCACAAGACCAAGAGGTTCATTAGAAACTCCTAACCGGTAGACCACCAATACATAAGAGAAAAAACATGATTTCAATCGTTCATGTTTAGATATAGAAATTGCTTTAATTAGGTGATGATAAGAAAACACTGATAGCCCTAAGAGAGATGCTCACGAATCATGTTTACCCATTTGATAGTTGGAAAACACAGAGTTTCCCTTTCTGGCAAAAGTAATCAAGCACAAAAGCAAGCACGCGATGCCTTGACTTGTAGAAAAAAAGGAAATCTATGACTAGCTTAACCTATCGATGTTTGGCGATATTGTTCTGCCGAGACGGTTGTGAGATTAGTTTACGTATTAATGACGCTGTTCATGCTACCATAATTTGCTTTCCAGCATATAATATATGTATATATACCAATACTTATTCTTGTTCATGCTTGATACAAGAAAAGATCCTTTTTGTCTCCTCCATTTTTTTGGGGTCCATTCATATACTTTGGCTAGCCACCGAAACTTTCTACAACTCTACCTTTTTGGCTTTAGGGTTTCTCTTTTCCTCTTTCTCATGCACTATTCACGCCTTTTGAGCGGTTGCGCTTTTTTGAAATTTTAAGCCCGACCCCTTTTGGCAGACTGCGACGAGTGAGATTAGCCTTGTGGATCGTGTTTCTATATCTTTAGCTATTTTCAATTGCAAATCCTTTCTTTTATGATCTAGTGGAAACATGATAAATTCATGCCTAGCTAGGACAAATCGAGGAGAGTTGCGCACTCTTTATCGAGAAGCGGTTGTTGCGAAAACGAATTACAAAAAGGATAAGGCCTGGTGGTTGAGTTAAGTTTACCAAATTAAGTGAGATGAACCGTCCGCGTAATCGTGGTATCTTACTCTTAACGTGTCTTATCATATTCTAAAAATATCTTAGATTTAATAATATATAAAAGGGCAGAATGGGTCCAACTTAAAAGGGAAAGTTCTCTTCTATCAAGGCCATTTTTTGAATTAGGCAAAATCATATAATTTTGTGTCACTGTTGCTGTCATCGTCAACATCGTAACTTCTTTTACAATCAAAGAGTCTTCTCGTTGGTGATGTAGAAGTTTTGGACTACCAACTCACAACAATGATTCTATGAGAGATCAATTATGCATCCACTAACCACACCTAAATCTCGATGTGATTTCAGTGACACTCGATGCTTTTCTTTAGAAGCGTCATGCAAACGCTCATTTAACAGTCAGATTTAGTATGACACCTAAATCTAACCAAGATTTGTGCATGGAGCGGCAGAGATTTAATCACAATATCTAAGTTTTGGTACTTACTTTTCTGTGGTTGCTAATAACCATTGTACCCTAACCAACAATCTTGACTCTGTCACCACCTGTTTGCTCTCCTTTGCCGCTAATTTCCCCTAGACTAGAGATCTAATCAGTCCTTTTCATGGTTGCGTATCAGATGATGAAGTTCCAGATTGTTCTTAACTCTCCGGCAGTTAGCTCGAGCAGAAAAACTGAGCACATACATTAGGCATATATGGCCTGTTAAGGGCCATTAATGACCATACAAACCTGTTAAATGCAATGAAAATCCATCTTGCAAAAGTAGCAGCTAGAAAGATATCAATGATTAAGAGCATATGTTCGCTGTTAGGTAACATCCAGAGCATGCACGCTTATAATGATAACTTGTCTTTAAAGGCTCCTGTAGTTACATGATTACTCCTTCTAGCAGGTGCGAATCGTTTTGAAGTTAATCAAACCCTCATTTCACCTGGGTCACTTATTTGGACGAGAGACTCGATTCAATGATCTTTGCTTGATTGATAATTGCTTCTTTTTGGGCTAGGGGATTATTAGACCACTAGGGTAGATCTAGAAACACCAGTTGATAACCACCCAGGATTTCATCCAGATACCTGAAGTCGAATGTCATTGCTGTTTGCTGTTTCTTTTATGCACTTTTAGCAGCTACGGAAACAAAGCTAAAGACTCCTGAAAAATCTGAACTAAGAACTACGGTTTCTTTCTTTGGCAAGATTAATTACATGTTATTAAACTATAGTCATTTTCTGCTAAATCCAAGAAAAAAGATACATGATAATCTCCCTCCCTCTCTCTCTCTCTCACACACACACACGCACGCACACACAGATATTGGGATTATTTTCGAAATACTTCACCTATTCGCTCCCTAAATATTAAGGATTAGCGAGATAAGATTAACAGCTTTAAGATACTTCAAACATTTATTTTACATAAGTCAGCTAATACAGATAGTCTTACTTTTAGTAATTAATTGTCTAAACCAATGATTATGGAGGTGAATTCTGGAAAAAGAATATCACTTACACAACCGGTATGTCACAGAGAAACCCAAAAACAGATAAAAAGCGGAAGGCCTTAAGGTATATTAAGCGATCTGGATCTTGTATGCAAGAGGCAATAAAAACCCTGGAAGCATACTCGCTGGATGAGCTTCAGAAGTCTAAAACGCAAAGCTCCAAAACATTAGATCGGAATCGTAATACATGATTCATTGTGGGTAGGCAAAGCAGATGTCACTCATATCACTGAGGCTAGTGACATGAGAAGTTTTGGCAAGATGCGCGACACTGTACAGAAACACCTTGCCGACTCAACAGGAAGGTCACTTTCAAGAGGGGGGGCGTTTCAGTGCTTTTGCTTTCACCAAGAAATGGGGTTCCCCATTTTCATGTCCTTTAGAGAGAGAGAGAGAGAGTGCAATATACAAAGCTCGTAATCAAGCTTGGGTTTGAGAGAGAGAACCGCACTTGCCCCACAAATCCTTTCATTTTCTTCCAACTTTTAATTGACAATGAAGTGCCATTTGCATACCAAACAAGGCACCTTTCCTTTTGGATGATTGGATTGAGCAAGGATTATGGTGTGATTCCAATTTTCCTGACACTATTTGTTTCTTCTGATGAATGATGATGATGTTGATGGTGATCACATTCCACAAGGCCGGTCGACCCCTACTGGTGCCCCCTCCTTCCCTTGCCACATTCTTAGATGCTTTGATTATTGGTTGTACCTTCATCCATTATCATGTGCTTAAATTATTGTTCCTTTGCAAGTGCAAATCCAACCCCCACATAGTGAGACAGACACGTGGAGTCATGACAATGATTGTTGTGAATACATGTACAAGGGTGCTGCAACTAACATAGAAACGTGAACAAACGAAACGATTTGAGTATAAAGTAAATTGCAAAAATAGGACCTGAACTTGACGGATACACATGGTATGATGGGTTGCCTACTTAGGGGAGAGTGATCGACGAGATGATTTTACTATAATTAGGGATGAGTAATTGAATCGGTTCAACCTTAAAATCGAACTGAATCGACCTTACCCATCAAGTTTGTTGCCTGTGTAAAAAATTCAGGACCCATCCTTGACCAATTTGATTCCCAGTGCCATACCGATTAAGTTAAAAAATGGCCAGGATCTCTCCATTACTCATGAGAGTGATAGAAACCATTACCTTAGCACCTCTCTTTTCAATATTTTTTTATATGCGTATCGTCGATGGCCTTAAGTCTACCATTGAACTTCTTCGATTTTATTCTTTCATGTGTGATGAGTGTACTTTTATGAAGATTGCATTGATTAGAGAATTTGAAGTAGAGATCAGGCACCGGTGCAAGATTTTCGTAACTAGCAAATTTTTTCGTTCAAATTGCACGTATTGTCCTTTGAGTTAAGTTCATCGTCACTGAAAAGTACAAGTTTGTGTTTGTCGATCATGGAAAAAGAGTTAGAAACTATGATATAGCAAATGGTTTTCTCACCTGAGCATTTCTTTTCGTCACGAATCTCCAAGGATTTTTATAGAAAAAAAAGATTTTATTTCATAAGTAATTATGATTTAGAAAAGCAATATTTCAGATAAATTGGATTTGTAAATGATTCTCACATTTCATGTACTTTAAAAGTTTATCTAAGATGTGCCTGTTTCAATGGATATCAACCATTTAGGAAAACATTTTCTTAAAATGTTTGTTTGTATTTCTTAAAAAATTTAGTCAATGAAAAATATTTTCGTTGTCAACAAGAATTAATGCATAAACATTTTCATGATAAAGATAGTTTTCATTAGTTAATTCATTTTTGTAAGCAACAAGTGATATTTTAGGAAAAGCGTTGATTTTTTGCGGAAAAAATGTATTCGAAACGTTATGATTCTAAGAAATAGGGACTTCGATTATGACTTACGAGAAATGCACAAAATCACATAAATATTCTGTAATGACTATGCAACTTCTACACGACCTTATCAGGGTTGTAACTTGATGTGACTACACTCTTGAGTCTTGGGTTAATTAATTCTTATCCTTGCTCAACCGTATCTATATGTAATTTTTAAGCTCGTATCCTGTTACTAAACGAGGCCCCAATTATTGTTTTTATTTGTTGAATATTAATATATCAGAATCTATTAATGAGTTGTATTTATTACAATATTCATTAGCTACTGAAAAGATAAAAATCCAATATGAAATGACGTTTGAATGAAAACAATTACATCGTTCTAATTCCAATTTGGATGGGGAATTGTGCTTTCTCCACAGTCTTTTCCATCATAACTCGAAAAGGCACGAACATATCAATAAACTGATCTCATTTGCAATATTGAAGATTCACAAAAATCCTGTCGATAGGAACTAAAACTTAATTAGTTTATGGATCAAACTAAAATTATATATATTCCAAGAGGCCCGTGCAATGAACGGGTTTCAATTGCTGGTTAAGGAATAAGAATCGCGAAACATTAGTGGGTAAACTAATTGGGCCCGATACCACAAAAATTAGAATAACCCAATGACGAAGGCCCATTTACTTTTGAAATCATGGATTATATCTTCTTTTTTTAATCAACCTGTAGATTGCTAAGCAAAAAGGCTCCTCTACTGTCTAACATAACCTTGATGAAGCTTCTAATCTTTGTGAAAGACAAGTATACTCTGTTTGTTTCACAGAAAATATTTTTCGAGAAACTATGTTAATTTTCGACATTTGATTCAGTAAGGAAAATGAGTCAACTGAAAATGTTTTCTTAACCAACGGAAAACCTATGTTTAAATTAAAAAAAAATGATTTCTTCTTTCAAAAACCAAAAAACAATTTCCAAGCATTTGAACTCAAAACTTTATATTTGGGCATGGAAACCAATGCTGGTTCCTAAGTCTTCGGCGTTGAGGACCAAGTCTCCAACACCTGAGCCTGAGTCCATTAAGGCCAATCTTGTGTCCAGGCTTGGTGCTCTAGTGCCCATGCTCAAATTCATCTAAGGCTAGGCCTAAAGCTTTGGTGTTTGTGTCCAATGCCTCAACACTCGAGCCTGAGTCTATAAATGCCGTGTGTGGATCCTAAGTGAACCCAAGTTGTGCGTGAGTTCTTAGCGCTCAGGCTCAAGTCCTTAATTAATGAAACATTTGTTCTTATAATTTTTTTTTAAATGAAATTTGAATTATTTTTATTCTTTTTTCTTTTTCTTTTCTTTTTCTTTTTCCTTCTTCCTCGGCCAATGGCCGGCCACAACAACAGTTGGCAACTGGTCATAGGCGTGGTATGAACTCACCTAATGCCGGCAAGGTTCGAGCTTCCCAAATTTCGGCGAACCGAGCCAAGCCAAGTCTAGCCAGCCTCGGGCATAGCTCCACCATACTAGATTTAGCGAGCTCGAGGCCTCATAAAAGGTCAGCAAGTCATGGTGAGCTTGAGGATGCGGTGGTGAACTTGAGGCCTCGTGAGTTGGCTTACTAGCCTCTAGCGAGGCACAAGCTAGCGCGGCCTCAGAAACTTGAGTCTCATGCTCGGCATTGGAAACTCGAGTCTCATGCCTGGCCTCAAAAAACTTGAGTCTCATGCCCTGGCCTCAATGGATGCGCGAAAAATGTTTTCCACAACATAAATGGGCTCACACTATTTCCACCATCTTATTGACAACCGACACCTTATTTCACATTAAGTTGACTATATCATCCCTCGAAAGCCCAACTCTTGACTTAATATTATTTCTTGCCTTTTTTTTTTTTTTTCTTTTGTTTCAATTTTACTAGAAATGAAATTACTCATACTCTTCTCAAACTCATCTATTAAGGTTGAATATGGGGTCTACTCTTGATTTAAGATTATTGCTTTCTTTCTTTTCTTCTTTTTTTTTTGATTTTTTTCTTTTTATTTCTCCATTAAAAACAAAATTTGTGTACCTCTTTAAAAAAAAAAAATGTTTGTGTGACATCCGGATTTTTCGCTCGAGGTACTGCATGTCTCGAATATTTAATAGTCCACGCTGGGTCATTCAACTTGTCATTCAACTTGTCATCAGACCCCACCTAAGCCTCATTTACAATGCTATTGCTTCACGGCGACACCAACTTGACATCGCGTCGTCACCCGATCGCCACGATCGTGCCACGTTAGTTTGCCAAATCAGCGCCGCCACCTGGCCAGCCCCTACAGGACACGCCGTCGCCCCCAGGCCGAGCCACCGCCGAGCCAACGACCAAGGACACCTCAGTCCACAAAAAGGACCAGCTGTCCGTTCCTTCTGAAGACAGCAGAGCTGCAATTGCCTTCACCAGCGACGCCCATCTGCCCAAGGAGAACTCAGCTCCAACCGCACCGCCTGAAGACCCAGGAGAAGCCGCTGCACTCCTTCCTCCTTTATTCCTTCGGCAGATTACCTCTCCTCACCTCACCCCGTTCCTCCCTTTTTCACTCCATTTTCATCATTGTTACCTACAGAACCTAGTGAACGAGCCACTGTTCACCTCAGCTCAAGGTTGCCGGCAATTTTCCTCTCAAGTCAGCGGTTGCATCGCTGTCGCCAGCCAAGCCGTCGTTCTGCAGAGATGCGACTGCCGTCCTCTAGGACTTAAGGCAAGCGGATATCCCCTGATTTATCCTATATCGACCGATTGTTGTGTGGCGAGAAGAGATCCCTTAGAAATCTTTTGAATCTCGTGATTCCGGAGACATTAGCAGCTAGTCGCAAGTTTCGGACAAAGTTATATAGTTAGAATGTTTAAAACTTTAGTCGTTGGGTTTATATATGTGTCATGGGAAGGTTATATGTTGAATTTTCGTACATACCTGGACTGAAGGTACCGAAAGTTGAGCCAAACTAGGAAAAGATTGTCCAAGTCAGGTTCGGTTTTAGCCTGATCCTAGTTTTTGTTAATTTTTTACCAATTTTTGTGTTGTGAATTTCATGGGGAATTCTTCACAAAAGTTGTCCCTTATTAGCTGCTCTACAACATAATTTAATTTCAGATTTTTTGGACTCCGTATGATAAAAATATATTTGAAATATTATTGAATAAGCAAACTGTTTAAACCGTTACTGCACCGACCCCTCCACGTTAACTAATTTCCACAGAATTTTCGGTCAAGAAATTTAACAAGCGATCATGAAAGTTGTAGAAGACATCCTAAACTACCGCGTATACAATTTCAAGAATTTTTCGAAGTCGTTATCTTGGCAAAACATTGTCCTTTCTAATTCTGTAGTCCACCGGAATACCCTATGATTTAAGTTGGTTTTCAAAAAAAATTGTAGGGTTGTGTGAACCAAATTCGACTTCGATTCCTTCACTGAAAGTGTTCATCTGGATCTTATCTATCTTATATTAAAGTTTCGTAATTTTGGAAACCCGTATACCTAGACAATCATTATAGTTTCTAGAGGTGTACAAGATGCCCTTCTAAGGTTAGTTTAGGAACTTGGATAGGGATTCCTTCTCATAGTTCATCTCATATAGACACAGGTGAATATATAATAGTCTAGGAGATAAGAAAAAATGACTGAGGATTCATTATATTCACACTTGAGTTCCTTGATAGTAGTAATGTCAATGTTCTTTTAAATTGAATTATGGAATTGTTGCATCATGGTATGAATGTGTAATTGGGAATGCCGTCAGTCATGGGGACAATGATGCCCTGAGTTATAGTAGGGATGCCCGGAGGGATAACTGAGTTTCGGATGCCCGGAGGGATAACTGAGTTTCTCCAGATGCTTGTGGGGTGTAACTCAATTCCTCCAAATGTCCTTGCAATGCTAGATGGGTGCAAGATGCCCGAGGGGTAATGGGATTCCTTGAACAATGATGACAGCATGAATTAAGCTACAGATTACCTGTGGGGAAATTTACTGCCTTTATTGATCTATCATGTTAATTTAACAATGTTTTCAAGTAAGTTGATGTGAAAATGGTTTACTATTATGTATATTGAGGCTTTCCTTGGTAGTACAATGATTGATTTATGTAGTAGAGACCCATGGACTTTCTACTTGTTGGGTTAGGCTCACTGGTTGTTGACTTTATCTTTCTAGATCAATAGAAATGTCGGCTCCACATTACCTCCCATATGATTCATTATGGAGTTCCAATTGACTTTACTTGGCATGAGAACAAGTTCATAAACCTTAATTTCTCGAATACAGTTTTTATTCAGATCATGTCTTGTTTGACAGTGGACATAAAGGCTTTGATGGAAGCTGTATTCCTTGGGTTCATTGGGTTGTATGTTGGATCTCCATCAAGATCTCCATAACCAGAATAAGAGTATAGATGATTGAGTAGAAAGATGAACACACTTGTTTTGGAATCCATCGTTCTTGATGTGGAAGCGGAAAAACGATGATCCACGCGCAAGTCATTCTCCTCTATTGCCTTCCGTATCACTAGCTCAATGAGACGGCCTCCTCACCCTTTAACGTTAGGTAAACGCTCCTTATGTGAGGATACTTTTGAGAATTATGGTTAGAGGAGAGACTTGAGCACTATTTATAGAGTTTCCAATCAGGCCCTCTTATTACGGGACAGGCTCAACTCGGCCGACACTAGCCAGCCACATATTAGACTAATTAAGAAACCTTCTATCTCACCTTAGACTAACCCCGTGAAAACGGTAAATTACAATATTAATAAATGTAGTCCACATTAGGAAAACTCTTACATTGTACGCTTACATCGATGGGCGCGTAGTGGGTTCCCTCCTGCTCTACAATGACGACGATGACGGACTAGGGAATGGAGGCAAGCGAACGGAAGGATTTTTGGGACGTGGATGAATTTTGATGGAGTCAGAGACAAGGGTTAGGTGACTATTTGTATAGTAGGTTGGGATGGGATGATCTATGTGTAGCCGGGTGTCGTCAGTAACACTTATTGACCTTTTTGATTGCCCCAATATACCAAACCCGTCACTTGAATATATATATATATATATGAAATGATATTGCCCCAATTGTAGAAGTCTGAGTGTATTTCTAGGTTACTTTAGTCAATTAAGCTTCTGCATGCTTAAGAAAATGCGAAATGAATAAGATAACTATGCTATTAATTTTACGTTAGTTGTGACATGCGGAGACGTCACAATTTGGTAGATAACTATATAATTATTTGACCAAAAAAAGCTAATTATTGCGGTAATGAGTTGTATATTTCTTTTCTTAGTAGGATTTAGTATACATTTCGTTTAATTATAACTTTAGTATGTGTCATTATGTTGTAATTCGTGTATTTTAACTATTCAATTTGCATTTTATTCAGTGAATATAATAGTCACATTTTTAATTATTTATTATGTGATGCATTACATATTTTGAGTGATGTCGATCCATTCTTTTGTTTATAGAAACATACTTCAAAAGAACAGTTAATCAAATGAGATCCAGTCTTTCTTCTCGAACGTTAAATAGAAATACTATGTCGATCACGGTAATTACCTTCATTATTGCAACCAAGAAGAATATATTTGTCTCTCTTTGACCTTTGTATATAGACAACATATTCTTGAGCAAGAAACATTACTTGAAGGACTCTCTTGTGTTAGAAAATTACCTATTGAAGTTTCAAATGAACCTATTGACATGATTAATTGTTGTTCTCTATTTATATTTTCATCATCAACAAATACATTTAAGCAAAAAATAAAATTGTCTTCCATAATAACTGTATCACAAAAAATAATATAATGAAAAATGAGTAAATTGTGTATTTTGCATACATTAACCTTAATATCGAAGTAAAAAAATTCACGATTGTGAGGATAATCTAGGAAAATAAAGTAAAAAATTTGCATATGGAATTACCATTTCTTTAATCTGATATATGATCAGTGCTTGCTCATATTACAACGAAGAATAAATTTAGAAGAAGAAAAACATGAATGTAATGGGTGTGAGAGCAATGACTAGGTAAAAAAATGGTGTTTAAAATGGATGTGGGTAGTTATGTCTTTTAGTAAAATTGAAACAAAATAAAACGAAAAAAGGGTAAAAATAATGTTAAGTCAAGAATGAGACCCGCAAAAAATAATATAGTCGATTTAACATGAAAATGAGTATTAGAAATCGAAAAGCGAGTGAAGATAACGCAAGCCAATAAACGAGTATGGAAGTAGTGACTAAGCAAAAAAAAAAAAAACGTTTGAAAGGGATGTTGATAGTTTTGTCTTTTAATAAAATTGAAACAAATGAAAACAAAAAAAAAAAAAAAAAGGTAAAAAAATCTTAAGTCAAGATTAAGATCTGCAAAAAAATAATATAGTAAATTTAATGCGAAAATGGGCGTCATGAATCGAAAATGGAAAAGCGAGTGAAAATAACGCTAGCCAATAGACGGAGCTTGACATCCCGTCACTTCATCCGTCCATTTTCACGACTCGTTACAGCACGTGTCTGCCGTGAAGAGGAGGGCGTCTTGCCACATTAATCCAAGCGTGCTTTGCGCCCGACCAGTGCGCAGTCCACCACAACAACATCACATCGCGAAGAAGCCTTCCCCAGAAACGAAACGGAGATGATCCCACGATCCACGAGTCTATTTCCGTGTTCTTTTGGCTCAACGACTCTTGGCGGCACCAGTGATTAACTACACATTTGTCAAGTAATTAACTGCCCAAGTTGAGCTCCTGACGACATGCAATCGATTCACGCCCGCTTCGAAGCACGCGTGACAACATTGCAAGAACCCACGTTCTCCACGACGTCCTACCTGCGCGCACTTCATTGACTTAAATCTGGTCGTGACAAGCGACAACTACGTTAGTATTGAAAATCGTGCCTGTCCAATGATTCCCGTGATCGCTTCTTTCCAACCGATGGAGTCCATTTGATCGCCTATAGCCTAAAAAACAGCCATGTTGAGCTTTTGCAAGCACGCTTCTTCTGTAAAGAATGGTCTCGTTTCCATAGACCACCTCTCGTGACCTTTACTATGAACACATGCACATTGGCATCCCGTAGCAGTGAGGTCAGGTCGGGCTGGTCGAGCTTACCTCGGCTTCGCAATGCAAAGGGTCGATGTCGTCCTTATTGTTTAATTTGAAATGAACTCAGCAGACTTTTGTTTGGCTATACTGTCAAGCTCCCACCCTTTGGGAGGTCCATATCACCACAGCTGGTGAAAAAGGCAAGACGAAGAGCAGAGTTCCCCCCGCATTTGCACTGGAATATCCTCTTTTTGACCGATAAAGATGTTTGCGCCCATCAAAATTTCCCAAGTAAAAGGCTTAAGAGTTTTCAAAAGAGAAACTATAGAATAATAATGTCCTCCGTCCGTCTAAATCGATCATCACGCGTGTACGAGTTCTCTTACTCTCTTCCGTGTAAGTAAAACCATATACTCGTTACTCCATCAAACTGAACACAGACGTCATAGTCTCTCGGTACGTCGGATCGAAATTTCTCCTGGAAAATGCGCACGGAGAAAACCATCGTTTTCCAACGAAGTTAAAAAAGAAGACCCCCCGATGGAAGTAGCTGTCGCTCCGCATGCTCGATGATATATGCCTGAGGCGAGGAGTTGTGTAGGTTTGACTTTTGCTTAGGATATTGCCAAAAATTCCGGACCACATATTCAAAGTTTTTAGAGGCCGTCCACCGACCCACTCCCACCATTTTTTTCCCACTTATAAAACTAGGGTTTTATATAGATGCCATTGCTTATCTGATATGACGGGCTACATTACAGATCTCCCCCCCGACTTCACCATTTTCTTTTCCACGGTGAACGTGTTCCTACCTACTTCTTTCTATCAACGAGGGCGCCCAGGTCCGGCATCTTCCTTTCTTTCCCATTTATAGTATATATCGACCATTGACGTCTGGTTATTCACTTGTAAATCAATGGGTGCAATTTTAAGCCATGGACATAGGCATTGTCGCTTGATTCTCGTACTTAGACAAAGATAAATGGGTTGTGAAAAAGTCGGCTGGAGGAGAATTTCTTGAGGTTCGAACCACAGCTCAATCCCAATCGAATTTCTTGGATGACCGCTACATAGGCAGGCAGTAGCCATTGGCTGCTGCCTAAACTGTAGTTTTAACTTGGCCATTTCCGTATAATATTCGGTTAGCACACGTATAGAAGGAAGTCAATCAACTCGATGAAGTTTTGTCGTAGTATTTGTGCATACTAGTATTGGCACATACGTAAGGGTATACTCTAGAGAGTATCTTATAAAAACAGAAATCTTTACTCAATCGAATCAGAACCAAATATTCCACAAAAGTTCGTCATGAAATGTCCCAAAAAATTACGTTGAACCAATAAAAAATATTTCAGTTTTTTAGTTTGAACCGATAGAAAGATTTTTAGTCAAACAAATTAAAGCTTCTTAAAGTATAGTCACAAATGGAATCTTATGAGCTTCGTTGATAACGAAAATGCCCTCTAATTTTTCCACATTAAAAGTCGAATATATATTCTTTCTTATTCTATATTTCGTGCTTGGACCAGCACATCCATGCCAAAAAGTGCAGGTCGCTAGGGAAGCCATTGCTAAGTTACCAACTTCAATTTGTCATTCAGCGATGAGGACAAAAAACAATAGCTTTTAGACATCAAATCGGTGACATAAAAAGGGACACCGTCCTTTGAGCAAAGGCAAGCTTTTCGTCCCCTCCCTTTTCGATAGCATGTGTCCCAAAATCATCCACGATCCCCCAATTACTTTTCCCATCTCAGAAAATCGATAGATTTTTACCAATAAGACAAAAAAGGAGAGATTTTCGAGACTATTTTAGGTGATTTCAATAATATAATTCAAAACTAACCTTAGTTCCACTTTTTGCACGCGTGGAATATTAAAAACGAAACGAAAGAAATTTATTTGCTCGACCCACGAACACACGAAGAGAAGAGGAGACCTATATGAAGCTTCCAAGCGTCGGTTTCAAGAGGTTGCTTGGTGGCTTGTTTGCAGTTTACAGTTAAATTGACGTTTTGGGGCAGAAATATAACATTAATATATGTAGGTGAAATAATTGGGATGAAAATAAAGAACATTTTCTCGTTCAAGCTTGTGGGTCTTGTGAAAGGAACATCTAGGAGATCACCTCACGTCACGCTTGGTTGGCTCTTTAGGCCTGGAAAAATTGAAGTGTTGCTGTCCCGTGTGCTGCGCTTCGCCTATCGGCTCAATTCTTCTTTTAGAAGATTGACATTTACTATCAATTCTTGTGCTTCTAAGTTATGGAAAGATTATTATTTTTTCATTATTTTTTGGGTTCCTTAGACGTGTTCAAGGTGGCTTCAAAATGAAATCATAAGTCAAAAAAGTCGAAATGCAAAAAGTCAGCAAGGGCAAAAGTCAAAGCTTAAATGGCGACAAATTGCTTCAAATATATACCGCAAGTCACGCCGATAAAAAATAATAATAATCCTCACGTTAAAGAGAATTTATCGATACGCATAAGTTTCTCTTTCTAAATCTAAATTCATGACCTGTATTTCCGAGAATAATTGAATACCTACCGGGTATGTTGAGCTATCAACTAGGAGCATACCTATCGTGTTTTTTTTTCCCCTTCACATTCTATAAAAATAAACACGACATGGAGCGAAACAATCGGGTGAGGAAAAAAAGTAAGTTAGTATGATCTTTTAAGCCACGCGCAGTCAATTGAATCCAATCGAAACTAAAGAGGCCGAAATTTAAAAAGCACCCTTCAAAAAGTGCAACAAAAAAAGGGCTAGCTTATAAAGTTGGCTTGTCTTTTGTCTCTTTAATTACTTGGAAAACCGAGGCACCAAATCTTAATGGGATCCGCATGTTCTCTCGGACAAAGGGGATCCACCTATGAAGTGTCGACACATTTTGAAAGTCTTTTATGTAGTGTCAGACATTTCAATAGATACTCTCTAACACTCTTCGACACTCAATGAATACGTATTAGAAAATTCAACATTTGGTCAACTTTCCCGACACTTGAGTTCGAAATTCCAACACGTGAGTTCGGAATTTCGGCACGTAATTCCGACATGCACGAGTCATAAAAATTTTCAACAAATGATGAGTTAAAATGTAAATATGTAATAATAATAATAAAAATAATGAAGGGAAAAAAACCTCGTCTTATCTTTTCTTCCAATTTTCACTTCTCGTAATATACAATTCACCTACCAAATTCGTTTTTTCTCTTCCAACACGCTCTGACACTTGAGTTTAGAATGTGAATTACTTTTTTTTCCTCCAAGTTTTATGGATTATTGGAAGAGAGTTGAATATGTTAAATTGAAACAATTAATGATATTAACAAATGATAGATTAATGTTTTTAATATAAATTCATTCTAGGTTCTTTTTTATTATTTATTTATTTATGAATTTGAATCAAATTAATTTGATTAAAATAATCATAAAAATGATAATTTATCATGTATATATAAAAATATATATTAATATTTAATATATAACGTATCTTAATGTGTCGGAATTCTCTATTTTTTGAGAAACGATGTGTTGGCTTGTCGTGTCGTATTGCATGTCGATGCTAGTCCTATTTAGGGATCCATAGGGAGAGAGACCCTTTATGATCAATGTAATAACTAAGACTTAGGCTCCATTTGTTTATGTAAAATGTTACACTCTTGAACAATGATAAAATTTCTTAGTATTTAGCTGAAATCTAAAAATATTTTTCACATTTAGAAAGAAAAATCGAGAATTTCCGAGATACACATATATTAGTTGGGTGCTAATGTACGAATGGACAGTCGAGGAAGAAGGCATGAACATTGAGATCTCGGGTCCAATCTCTATGGACCTCGACCCAAGTGCTGGGGACCCAAGCATGGGCACCCGGATCTTGGTCTAGGACGCCGAGGACCTGAGAATGAGAGTAAAGGTTCTCATGCTCAAGCGCAAACAATTGGTCATATATTTGAAAAATGATTTCTAGTTTTTAAAAAGAAATTTGTTTTTTTGAATTTTAGGAAAGTATTTTCCGCCGACTTATTTTTCTAAGCAATTCAAACATTGGAATGAGGAAAATATTTTTTCGCGAAACAAAAGTAACTATTAAATTGGCTAAAGGTCAGAGGAATCAATAAGACGAAGAAGGGTAAAGAAGCACCTATACAAATTCCACAAATTGCTCTATTTGACGTAAGAAGTTACGCCCGATAACTTTGACCTCAAAGTCTAGCCAATCCAAGAAGAAAGAGGAGGATATGCCCTCAATCAAAAGCATATTCCTCCGGCAAATTTGGAAAGCTGATGTTGTCCATGTCCTCCATTAAGAAATAAAACCATCTTTTTCTCTATCTTGTCTCTCTTTGCTTGGCCAAAGCACAATAATTTTCCATATTTCACTCTTTCTTGCAGCAGCAGCCAACATCTAAAATTGGATATTTCACTTGAAGCTTCATCATCATCATTATTATTATGTATTTATTTTTTTGGAGGAGGAAGGGGGTTAGTTATATCTCTCTAATAATGAAGCATGTTTCTTCAGTTACAAGACCTTGTCCTAAATGGTAATGTTTGGGATGAATTTCTTGTTTATCATTGCTTACAAATTTCAACCTTTTTCTTTAAATAAAAAACGCTCGAAACTTTTACAAAATACAAATGTGACGAGTGGATTCACATATAGGATCTTTATAGTTTTTTGCAATGTAAATTACATTGAATTTTTATGGGGAAGAAGAACAAAAACTTTTTCGCTTTAGATAACTTTTAAACAGAAGAGTAATAATAGTCAGAATCCTTTATTATTTTATATATCGCGTTAAATCACGTAATGAGACCCGTTTTGTAGCTTAACTCAGTTAATATTAAATAACTGGCTGATGAATATAATTATAAGTGCCTAGATATTGTGCCATAAAAACAAAAACTTCAGGGGAAAATAAACTCCAATTTGAGTAAGCGAGCCCTGGACCGTGGCCAAAAAAATAAATAACACAAGTTCCGGGGACCAGATTTTACTTTCCTTAATTTTCGCATCAAAAGTCAATTTTGATTTCGTCACATGATCGGAAAAAAACTCGAATATTCCGAATTATAGTAGACATCGGAGCGCTTGCTGGTATTCTATAAATGCAGAGAACTCACTCGAGCAGCAGAGTCAGTCTGTACTGCTCTCCTCCTCGCATCTTCTCGTGATCCTGTGCGCTTTCTCGTGCAGTGATCACAGTCCCTGCTCTCGCTTTTCCCCATTCTCCACCATCTTCGCTCGTACCCACTTCACGAGATTCGCTCCCTCTGCGATTCTTTTACCCCGTGACCGGTTAAATCTTTACCCAAGTTGCAATTTTTTTTCTCACCCGGCTCTGTTTCCTCTGTCGCCCTGCCGCGTACAGAGGAATTTGAGAGCGTCGAGTGAAAGCAGAGGAGGTGAGTAGAAGTTGAGGGGGGAGAGAGAGAGAGAGATAGAGGGAAGAATGGCGGCTAGGAATCTGGAGAAGCTGACTTCGATCGATGCTCAATTGAGGCTGTTGGCACCCGCGAAGGTGTCCGAGGACGACAAGCTCGTGGAGTACGATGCGCTGCTGCTGGATAGGTTCCTCGATATCCTTCAGGATTTGCATGGTGAAAGCATCAGAGAAACGGTAAGGAGTCGTAGTGATCGCGGATCGATACAGCTTTCTGGGTCGTTGTTGTGATGCTAATTGTGCAAGCAGCTGTTGGGTATGTTGAAAATGAATCAAGTGTTTGTGAAGTTTTGAAATTTATTTTTGTTTCGGTTTATCGAAGCCTGTAGAAGGTTGTATTCGACCGATGTGATCTATTACGGTCCAATTGAACTGAAGTTTCAAGTTTATCTATCCCAAAGAGAAAAAAGTTTCAAGATTTAGATAGTCTTGTGATATGTGATCCCGGAACAGAGGAACCCACGTATGTATTAGTACTTTTCAAGGCCAGCTTTAATGAGCAGTGGTCAAATCATCGTTTTTGAAGGGTACCAAGTGATGTAAGCTGGTGCTGGTTCTGCTCACGGGTCTGGTTGGTTTTAAACTCGTTGTCATATGTAGATGAATTGAAGCTTGTATTTGGACTTTGGTTCAGTGATCTGGAGTGATGACCTTTTGCAATGTTTGGGTGATTGCTTTCGCCTTCTACTTAGCAAACTGGGATGATCATGAGAATGCTAACTGTTTATGGACTGATTTGGATTTTAGGTTCAAGAATGTTATGAGCTTTCGGCTGAGTATGAGGGAAAGCAGGATCCTCAGAAGTTAGCGGAGCTCGGGAAAATGCTGACTGGCTTGGATCCGGGTGACTCTATTGTTATCACAAAATCGTTTGCTCACATGCTCAATCTGGCTAATTTGGCTGAGGAAGTTCAAATTGCGCACCGGAGGCGAATTAAGTTGAAGAAGGGGGACTTTGCTGATGAGGCATCGGCCACAACTGAGTCAGATATTGAAGAGACCTTTAAGAGACTTGTGGGCCAACTGAAGAAGTCTCCTGAGGAAGTTTTTAGTGCATTGAAGAACCAAACGGTTGATCTCGTCTTTACGGCCCATCCTACTCAATCTGTCCGGAGATCATTGCTTCAAAAGCATGCAAGGTACTTTCTGGGCTCCCCAAGTGTTTTGGTTGCTTATGACTTAGCCATTAGTTGACAAACTATCTGTTGATCAAATGCATGATGATCTCCTTCGGTTTATTTGCAGGATCCGCAACTGTTTAACGCAGTTAAATGCCAAAGATATTACTCCTGACGATAAGCAGGAACTTGATGAGGCTCTGCAGAGGGAGGTATGCAAATGATAGTTAAAGCATAGTTAACAAAAGACTTATGGGCTTATCCTATGAGCTGTGAATTTTCACCTGAAATTGAGTTCAGTGAGATGCATGATGACAATTGCCTCCACTTTAGGTTTGTTTATTATATGCTCAGGTGATTTAGGGGAAGGCAAGGCAACTATTCTAACAACTGTTGAACTGTTTGTATTGAGATCCATGCATATCATCCTACCTATCGGCTATGGTGTATGTCCAGTTCTGATGAGATTGATATGCTTAGTTGTTATGTGCATGTGGTTTTGACATGATTCTAACTCTGCTGCTGATTGGATATTGTGCAGTAACAACTAATGAGTAATGAGGGCATCTTGCTGTGGCTTTGCTACTTCATATTTTCAGTTTTACTATTTACATATGTTTATCATAATTCATAAACAAGTGGTGCTAGTTCTAGATCTTGCTCCATCTTTTCATTTATAGGTATTTGCGTTTTCATCTGCAGTTTCTTTTGATCACTGTCCAACTCTGCAACATTTGGAAACGTTTGCAATATGTGTCAAAACAACTATATTGATATTGGGGCAATTGATGATACTTACTTTTCACGCATTTGTACCTTATCTTTCATAGTGCACTTATATTTTCATTGTGATTTGATACTTTTGAGTATATCTGTGGATTAACGGTGATTCATCTTTCTTGTCTAGATTCAAGCTGCATTTCGCACTGATGAAATTCGGAGAACTCCCCCAACTCCCCAAGATGAGATGAGGGCAGGAGTAAGCTATTTCCACGAAACAATATGGAAAGGCGTTCCAAAATTTTTGCGACGAGTTGATACAGCGTTGAAGAACATTGGGATAAATGAACGTGTTCCCTACAATGCTCCTCTTATTCAGTTCTCTTCTTGGATGGGAGGGGATCGTGATGGTTCGTAATCTTCATATGAACGACCTGGCAGTCCTTTGCAATTTGTGTTTGTCATTTTTATTATTGTAATGACAGCTATTATTGCACTTCATCTTAGACATCAACATAGATACGTGAGACTAAAGGGAGGACAACACAATTGGGGAAGTATATAGATTTTAGATACAAAGCAATCTCTCTGATGTACCCTAATGGGTCCTTAAGCTAGGGAAATCAATTCATTTAATTGGTATTAATGCTCATGAAAAACCCAAGAAAAAGAAGAAAAGGCAGTGATTAGATTTTTCTTTTGGTTTTGCCAACTTTTCCTGTCTCTTCTACGCCAATTCCTCACCTCATGCATGCATTAAGAGGCAGAGTGAACTGTGTACAAGTTTTATTGGCTTGCTCAGTCGTTCACATGTGGCTTTTTTGCAGGAAATCCTAGGGTAACTCCTGAAGTTACTAGGGATGTATGCTTACTTGCTAGAATGATGGCTGCTAATTTATACTTTTCTCAGATAGAGGATCTGATGTTTGAGGTATTGAATCGTCTTTACTCATTTAATGCTTGGCTCATGGAATTCAGATTTTGACAATCCATCACGTTCCTATTGCATTTGGATTCTCCTGGCAGTTGTCCATGTGGCGTTGCAGTGATGAGCTCAGGGAATGTGCAAACGTGCTTCACAGCTCAACAAAAAGAGATGCAAAACATTTCATAGGTACATGGTCCTCTGTCGAGACATCAGTTAAATATGTCAGTTTTAAGTATGATATATTCAGCACTTTCATTGGAAATCGCCGCCTAAACGCTTATGTCAATTGCATTGTTGTCTGCAATGTCTCATACAGAGTTTTGGAAACAAGTACCTCCAAATGAACCCTACCGTGTGATTCTTGGAGATGTCAGAGACAAGTTGTATAACACTCGTGAACGCTCTCGGCAATTGTTAGCCAATGGGTTATCCGACATTCCTGAGGACACGACATTTACCAATGTCGAACAGGTCTCTCTTCCTTCACGCAATTCTTGGTTTTTCATTTGAAATTTGATCTGTGACTGAAGAGTTTAATAGTTAATTCGTGTCTTTTCAGTACATTTTATGCCATGCCTAATCTGGGCTTGTAGACTTCAAACAGTTTCTTCTTGTAATTCAGTTTGATGCTATAGCATTGTCAACTATGGGATACAGAACAGAATATTCGGTTTTCTACTATTACCTATGTAGTACCGACACGGACACGCGACACGTGACACGACACGACAAGCCGACACTTCATTTATTAAAATTAGAGAATTTCGACATGTTCCGACACGTTATATATTAAATATATTTTTATATATAAATACATAAATAAATAATAATAAAAATAGCCTAGAATTAATTTACATGAAAAATATTAAATAATATCATTCATTATTTTAATTTGTTACAATAATACATAAAACTTAGAGGAAAAAAACATTGTTTAAAGAAAATGCTGAAATGATATTTTTAAATTTATTTATTTATCATATATAGCATTTTTTTTTTTATTACTTCTTTCATAGTAAAAGACTTTTAAAAAAACTAAAACAATTTAAAAAAAACAAAACTGAAAAAAAAAATTGACCCGTGTTTGTATATTTATAGCAATTTTATTACTTCTTTTATTACTTCTTTTGTGTATATTTATATTTTGACTCCTCAAATATTATAAATTTTTAAAATTAATCCCCGTGTTGAAATCGCGTGTCGGAATTCTGACTCGCGTGTCGGAGCGTGTTGGAGAGAGTTGACCACGTGTCAGATTTTTTGACACTCGTTGACCGCGTGTCGGGACGTGTCGGAACATGTCGGACACGACACGAAGGCTTCCGGAGAGTGTCCGTGCTACATAGACTATTACTACTTGTGACCTCAACCACATTTATCTGGTGTCACAAAATAACATTATATTACTTCATTGTAAAAACTAAGAGTTTGTGATACGCTCTTGTAGTTTCTGGAGCCTCTTGAGCTCTGCTACCGCTCGCTCTGCTCATGTGGTGATCGGTCAATAGCAGATGGAAGCCTTCTTGATTTCCTAAGGCAAGTTTCTACCTTTGGGCTTTCCCTTGTGAGACTCGACATTCGGCAAGAATCGGACAGGCACACTGATGTCATTGATGCTATCACAAAGCACCTGGGTATTGGATCGTATCGTGAATGGTCTGAAGAGCGCAGGCAGGAATGGCTCTTATCTGAGCTCAGAGGCAAACGCCCTCTCTTCGGGCCTGATCTTCCCAAAACAGAGGAAATTGCTGATGTCCTGGACACATTCCATGTCATTGCTGAACTTCCTTCAGACAACTTTGGTGCCTACATAATTTCAATGGCAACATCCCCGTCTGATGTGCTTGCTGTTGAGCTTCTACAACGTGAATGCCATGTGAAGAGTCCGTTGAGGGTTGTACCATTGTTTGAGAAGCTTGATGATCTCGAGGCAGCCCCTGCCGCTCTAGCTCGTCTTTTCTCGATTGACTGGTATAGAAACAGGATTGATGGAAAGCAAGAAGTCATGATTGGCTATTCTGATTCTGGAAAGGATGCCGGTCGTTTCTCTGCCGCTTGGCAGTTATACAAAGCTCAAGAAGACCTTATAAAGGTGGCCAAGCAATTTGGGGTTAAGCTCACAATGTTCCATGGTCGAGGAGGAACTGTTGGAAGAGGAGGTGGGCCCACCCATCTTGCTATATTGTCACAGCCACCTGAAACGATTCATGGGTCACTTCGTGTGACTGTTCAAGGTGAAGTTATTGAACAGTCATTTGGAGAGGAGCATTTGTGCTTTAGGACACTCCAGCGTTTTACAGCTGCCACGCTTGAGCATGGTATGCATCCTCCAGTCTCACCAAAACCAGAATGGCGTGTACTCATGGATGAGATGGCAGTTATTGCAACAAAGGAATACCGTTCGATAGTGTTTCAAGAGCCGCGTTTTGTTGAGTACTTCCGCCGTGTAAGTGCTTTCTCAAAATTCTCTCTCTGGTTCCTTCCCCCCCTTCCTCCTCCTCTTAATCCAGGGATAAGTCATGCCTGTGATCCTGCAAATCTGGGATAGGAAAATTTGAAATTTGTTGGTGAAATATGCCCTTCTAATTTGCTGCATTTAGTTGATTTAGATTCTCAGGTGCTAAGTAACTAGGAAGCCCTATCTCGTAAAAATCGGAAAATATGCAGACTAACTTTTATTAATTGGCATGGACTTTTCTTTATGTCAAGAATAGTAGAAGATTGCAAAATGATCATCTTCACAGAGAAGAAATTTGAAATAAGGATCATAGTCTCCAACATTATCTTTTTTTCTTTTTTGGGTTGGTTCTCCAACATTTTCTTAGAACTATATAATTGTACTTGCATCAGTAAGCTGATCCATTATCATTTTTCTTCTTTAAAATGTTCTCTCGTGTTGAAATGACTTCCCAAGTAGAAGTGGTCATGTTCAGGCACCTGAAGACTCCAGAAACTATTATAGCTAAGAATGGTGGTTCTTTTGATGTTGCAGGCCACCCCAGAAATGGAGTATGGTCGTATGAACATTGGAAGTCGTCCATCGAAGAGGAAGCCGAGTGGAGGCATTGAGTCACTTCGCGCAATCCCATGGATCTTCGCATGGACTCAGACAAGGTTTCATCTTCCGGTGTGGCTTGGCTTTGGTGCAGCATTTAAGTGCATCATTGAAAAGGACATAAAGAATCTCCACATGCTTCAGGAGATGTACAGGCAGTGGCCATTTTTCAGAGTCACCATTGACTTGGTTGAAATGGTGTTCGCAAAGGGAGATCCTGGGATTGCTGCTTTATATGACAAGCTTCTAGTGCATGAAGAACTGCAGCCATTTGGAGAGCGCTTGAGGGCAAATTATTTGGAAACTAAGGGCCTTCTTCTCCAGGTAATATACTACTGAATCTTGAAAGTGAACCTCTTGGACCTCCTAAGTATGGCAAAGTCATTGTTTGTGGCTGGGTTTACTAGGGCTTCCATTGATATTCACGTAGGTAGGCACCGTGACTTTGGTTTTTAGCTGAGTTGGGATAACCCGAAATGACCTGAATGGAACTAAATTTACCTCAATGCTTGGCATTTTCCATTCAATATACAATAGTTCAAAATTCTGAAACAGCTGTACTGGAATAGATCAGGTTTTCTATTTGGTTCAGTTATTTATAGTTCCATATACACAATGGATCAGTTCAGGACAAAACTTTTCGTATTCAGGTCTGCTGGTATCTACCAACTGCCTGCCATATTGGCCTGGTTTTTCTCTCGTAAAAATACAAACAGAGGACTTTAGCTCTAAGACTAGAAAGTAGTAACTTACTTTTCTCGGTGACAGATTGCTGGACACAAGGATCTACTTGAAGGAGACCCGTATTTGAAGCAGAGGCTTCGTCTCCGTGATGCATACATCACGACTCTCAATGTCTGCCAAGCATACACCCTGAAACGGATTCGTGACCCTGATTACCATGTGAAGCTCGGCCCACACTTGTCGAAAGAGTACATGGAATCGAGCAGCAAGCCTGCTGCAGAGCTCGTGAAGCTTAACCCCACCAGCGAGTATGCCCCAGGTCTTGAAGACACCCTTATCTTGACGATGAAGGGGATTGCCGCTGGCATGCAGAACACTGGTTGAGGCTTATGCTCTATATAGTTTGGTTTGTAAGAAATGCATGTTATTTAAGAGATCACCGGTAGTGGTCAATAAGTGAGCCTTGTTTGCGACGGAACCGGCTTTGTAAGCAGCACAGAAAGTTTCTAACTCTTTCTGCTTACATTGTGATGTGTCATTTAACCTCGATCTTTCAAAACTCTTGGTATAATCTATGTATTTAAAGCTGAGTTTTAGCAGAATACATCTTATCACCTGCAGAGACCTGCACTGCAGTACAGTGGTGCGAGGAGGGATTGGGTTAAGGGCGAGACACACAGCAAACTTGGTAATAGCCAATAAAAATGTAAATGAGAAAAACAATGCATGGCCCGCTGCCCCCATTAGGTTCAACTTTGGAGAAATGGTTTTGCATTTCCCAAATATCTTTGAATGAAGGGGAATTTGGTGGAAACAATAGTGTTAGGATATTCATTTTGGTGTATATTTCGTAAAGCAACTTTAAGGTAAAAAGAAAAAGGGAAGAAGGAAAAAAGGAAAGAAGAGGAGCAAAACAAAGAGGCATGGGCAGATGCTGGGATTGGTGAGCTTTGCTGTTGTCAACCATAGGTGACCATCGACGACGATCAGGGGCAATCGTCGGTTGAGGTCACGCAAACCCAGGTGAGGCAACCCTTGGGGTCGCAATGTCAAAGCTTCGCCAGTGACCAATCTCGCAGACCATCCGAGCCCTTATACCATTTGCAACCTAGGCGATAGTTGCCGAGGATGTGCGATGCCAAGGACGCCCAACACTAAGGTCATACGACCGCAGTTAAAGGGCCAGATCTGGGTCACTTAACCCTTGACCTTGACCTCAACCCACAGTAGCTCTGGCAAAGACATTGACTTTGGCGATGGGTTGACGACACACGTGACCCTCAATCTACCTCAACGGTGACTACCTTGAACTAGACCTCACCTCAATGACGAACGAGCAAGCCCAAGGAAGAAGATGAACAGTAATTTTTTGAAGGCAAAAGTAGAAAACACAATTATCAATAAGGCAAATATTAGAAAGAAAAAAAAAATCATTAAAACCTAATAATAACATTTCGAAAATGCTGAAGACCCAAAACTAGCCCTTTCCCAATACTGGCATTTAGCCAATGGGATCACAGAACCACTTGTCAAAAACTTTATAGTTTTCCCAAGGAGCTGTCAGTCCCTTGAAAAAGTTGAACCAAATGAGACAGAAGTATATCGTAGTTAATTATATTCAAGCAGCTCATTTCCACGTTTTGAGATTAGGCCAGGGAAAATAAAAATATGCTTCTTGGTGAAGAAATGAGTACAGGAAATGGGTACAGTGACAAGAAATTGCACCACATTCGCAAAAACTGAAACATTCGTGTCTTCACGTTGGAGGCCACAGGCCAATTCCAACAAATTTCATTAGCATAAGGGGCAATCAAGTTGTTTGCACAATCGGTTCATCAAGAAAAAATAGTTGTTTGCGCAATCAGATAAATGACAATTTTTTTTTTACATTTATGGATCACAACTGCTGCATGCAAGAGAATGACGACATGCTGTCTGGCGAGATAAAAAGTGCGATCCACCAGCCTGCTCCCTGCAGCTCGGTTCACTCTCCTTGGGTAGGGTCTCGAACAATATCATACCATAAGAATTACTGCAGTCAAACCGAGATCTCCCAACCAGGTTCCGTCACTGGGAACTGCAGAGAAAAGGCTTATGGATATTAGACTATCAGGACAATCTCCATGTTAGTTCAGTCACGCAAGAGAAGCTTCAATATTTCCTTGTTTTTTCACATAAAAGTATTGGCATTGACGATTAATAGCCCGAGAGAAATTTGCTATTCAACACTTTATAGACCATGAGTGAAAATTAGACAAGCACAGAGGAGATAGTAGGCAAGATCACATAATATAATATCAAGTTCTAACTTTGAAATGATAACAGTTCAAAGCTCTCATAATGACACATGAACCATTTCTTAGATGAAAACGTAACATACCCCCCAAAAGCAGCTCTGGATTTGTAACATCTACTTAAGAAGAGGATCCATCTGGGAATTTGGTATTTTTCGTGAGAGTGCCGACTGAATCTTCAATAGCTTGAACAAATGTAGCAATTTTATAGGTAAATAATCCGACTAACATTGGTATCAACTCCAAGTGCATTATTCCGTATTCTGGAACAAGGATCCTGCATTCAGAACAATCAGGTTAAACACAATAGAGGAATATAATAAAATTTAATGCTTTCCCAGGCAAATTAAAAGACTACAATGGTGTTAGTGTTACTTAAGATACACCGGTAGGTTGAATGCTACCAAAGTGAAATCTGGTAAAACCCCAAAGATGAGTTTTCTGAGAAACTCAAAGCACTAATTCGTCAAATGGAATACATTTCAGAGAAAGATCATTCCAGTGGCAACAAGCCAGCTTGTCCTAGAGAGAGTAAGCCATACAAAGAATAAACCAACAAGGTTACTTACGCATTCCACCGATTGTAGATCATGACTAAAACAACAGGAACTAGAAGCCTTGGCTGTCCAATTGCACCTCTGCAAGTAAAGTCTCCAATGATTAGAAAATGCATTCACATTTCACAAAATTAATCAGCACAGCAATGAAATAGTTCATAAGAAAGGAAAAAAAAAAAAAAAACTAGTTTCAACAATGCAAATTTCGTTGGTGTATATGGGGAAGGAAATACTTTTTAAACCTGTATAGTTTGCCATGTTAAAACAATTACTTCTGGAAGCTAAGTCATAAACTAGGAATTGTCCTCAATGTTTCAGTGACGTTTGAACTCCACTATAATTTTTATGGGGCCTAGTGTGGCACAACTAATTCAGTCAAGCCCAGTCAACTACGCAAGAGCGCCCCATGTCTTAAACAGTCTGATCATGTGACTTACTATTAACAGCTGGAAAATATCCCTTCAATTGAAATCACAAAGCTAATTGTACAGTGTCGCCGTCGACTTGAATGGCAATACCAACATGAAGACTAATAATGTCATTGGGAAAGACAAACCCCAAGAAGAAAACACATAATCACATTAACACCAATTTCGATGAAATATATATGCATAAAGCAATCAGTCATCATGATCTTAGTTCCAATTTGTTAGCTTAAAAAATGACAATCTGCACAAGCAGCTCATGACATGATAAGTAGGAACACATCCAATCCAAGCAGTATCTGTTGTACATGACTACATCTGATGGTATCACTTAAACCACTATTAAAATGTTTTTTCCATCAATATTCACACATGGTCCTCCTACATATGATCCTGACCAAACTACTCCAACTGCTAGCTGCTCTGCCAATGACCATTATAAATAGTGGGAACAGATGCACTACATCTTAATGGTATTCACCATCAAGTGTAACTCAATACACAGTCAAACAGAAGATCAGGTACATACTTCATCAGCCCCTTAGCACCATCTGCCATGGAATCCACAGTGCTCCCAAGCATCCTTATGTAAACCAAGGAACCAAGAAACCCGACACCAAAGCTGAACCATAAGGAGAATGTAAGCACAGAGATTTGCTTAAGAAGGTTTTTAAGCAATTCAGTATTATCATTATGTGTAGCTCACATCCCCGAAGAAAAAAACCATGTATTGCCCATATTGCAAGATTAAGAAAACGTGCAGAAATTCCAGAGATAGACGCACCATATAGTAACTCTTTAAATGCTTAACTACGATTTACAAGCCTCTTCCTTAGAGCTTTTGAAGAAGTTAAATACCGCTCATCATCTCTGCTAACAAGTATTATCGTTATTGCATGCAGCTAGTCATTGACTATAACAGTCAAGCAGACAGTCCATAGAACTAAAGGCAATAAATAACTATTACTAAAATCGTGAGCTTATTTTCTTAACCATTTGCAGAATCTTGTAAACTCACTACGGGTTAAAAGTCCCAACAAGTTTCCAATGTGCGCATTCCTTTATATAAGAACTTGGTTGAAGATGTCTCAATAGGTTATAACTCATATGGAGTTCTTCAGTAACACAGAATCTGTTGACAACAGAATGTTTGGAATTGGAACCACACAATAGCAACAAATAAAAATACATGGAACTAATTGATGAAGCATATGAGGATAAATTTAAATGCAGAAGAATATGTGGATGCAAGTGGGTATTCCAAAAAGAATTTTGAAACATAAGCTAACAGATAATATAACAGTCAAGCTAACAGATAAGCCAAAAAGATAACAAACTAAAGTCAACATGGATACTTAGAAGATCCACCCACCTAGCAGCAATTTCGGGAGAATAAGAAACATAAGCTGAGACAAGACCGACACCACCTATACCAAGAGTGAAGACTTGCAATTTATTCTTTAACTGTAAAATGAAAATACATAACAAACAAGCATGAGATAGTAATATAACCATGAGATAGTACTACAATAGCTAAGGCCAAAATAAGAAATTTAGTAGCCATTAATACACCTTATAGTATTGCTCCCTTGACTGAGCAGCTAATACATCTGGGTCACCTCGAGGTCGCCTCAACTCGCGGAACATGACATCCTATAAAAAGCTATATTAGAACCCAACTCAAACAATATGTACAAAATTCTGGATGGGAAGTGAGAATGAGAAGAAAACAAGTTGCATTTAATCAAACTTAAGTTTGAAAGTCAAGCTTTGACACGAAGAAAATGAGACTGAACAAAGTCTTAACGGATCAGGCAGGACTAAATCAAATGTGATCCTCAAGCCAAAAGATAGTGCATCGGAGACAGCTGAGATTGAATTTTCACGATAAAGATTACTTACACTCCCCCCAGTAGCAGCTTTACTTGCTCTATCCCACTTCTCTTGCTCACGACGTGTTGGCGCCAATCTCCATCTGGGCGAAGCACTGGATTTTTCCTGGTCCATATTATCCTCGATTAGAACATGAAAGAGTTATATATAAAATTAAAATATATTACATAAAAGTGCCGCAACTATCTTACTTTCACGGGACCCACAACTGGCTGTTTTGACACTGTATTTATTGGTCTTGTGAGCTCTTTGCTCAAATCAACTTCCAGACTGCAACAAGCCATTAACTTTCCATAAATAAAAAATTTCCATCACACCTTTCGTATAAAAAATAAGTGCACTGAGGAAGAATTTAAAGTAAAAGTTGCAAGGAAGGAGAAAGAACCAACCTGTCAAGGGTCATTACTCTGTTCAAGCTCAAAAAGCCAGAAGGCTCTTCCTGTAAATGCCCAAAAAGAAATGATGTCAGAGCCATAACATGCAACAAATCCACAAAAAAAAGTCCGCAAAATAAACCTTCTATCTGCAGATTCTATCAGTATACCAAGGCGTTTGGCCACTGAAAGCATATCTGGTTGAAATACTTGCAGGTCTTCATCAGCTAGGACAATTACTTTCATAGGTCGAATCTAAGTAGTCTTTCCAAATCACTTAGTGATAAGTAACTAAGGCCAGAAATGAGCACATTCACCGTTAATCCAACCTCTTCTATCAATTCTTCTTGTCCAGATTTTCCCATTCTTTTCATTTTCTATTTAGATACTGTGGTGATTTTCTTTTTAATTTCCTTCAATTCAAGAACTGTTCTCTCCAGCCATCACGTAATGCCCTCAAAAACAAAAACCATCAATAATTTATGCTTCATTTTGCTAAACTGAATCCTTGGACAGCCTGAATTTTCTTTGCCATGCTTGGTTCCTCTTTTTTCCCCTCCGAACACGACAACTTAGGTGTGTTAACCTAAACCACCTTATGAATTTGCATCAACTCATATTCAGCAGTTCTCTCAAAGGCATATACCGATACATAACGGAGAGAACATGCCGGCAGAATTGCAATGCACGCCATGCACACACTGAACAATGCCCGACTCTATCCAGTCAACCACACAACCAAACCAAACATTTCAGGTGTGTAAACTGAATTTCCACTAAAAGGAAAAGAAAATGGAAAGGCACTCTGGCAAGGCAAGGCCACCTTTGATCAACACAAGATCAAATTTTTCCAACGATTTGATTCTCTAATCAATAAACAATCAACCAGAAACTAACCATCGGCATCTAAACTTCGAGAAAAACAAAAAGAAAAAGCACAAATTGAGCTTGACGCGCTTACCTTAACCGGCGACGATTCGATAGAAGAGCCATCCTCCTCCTGGATCATCCTCTTGAACCGGTCCACGAAGTCCCTGTTCCAGATGAACTCGTCGGAGGTAAGAGGATCCTCCTTCTCGCCACCCCAGTACTTCCGGAGCTTCGTCGCCGTCGGGGGCCCTCCGTAATCGCCGGGAGCGACCCCGGTGGACCACTTCATCGGCTTCTTCCTGGGGAGTATGATCTTCGTCGGCCGAGGGTTCGGCGCGGGAGGCGTCTGCGAGTCCGGGGAGGCGGGCGTCGCGGCGGACGTCACCGAGACGTAGCTGAGGATCGCCATCGCCGGTTCGAGAAGAGACGGCAAGCGATTGAGGGAATCCCGACCCAATTCCTTCCGGCCGCCGTCGCTAGCGAATTCCCCAGCTACGGCGTCGCGCGTCGACGAATGAAGAACTTGGAAGGGAAGAGAGGGAAAGGGGAGAGAAAGAGCGAGAAAGTGGGGAAAATATCAGAGAAAGAGAGAGATGGTGGAGGAGTTTTTGTGTCCGTTAACGTTCCACATCCGTTCCCCACTCTCGCCCGCAGGAAAATGGCCATCCTTTATGACGTCATCCGACGACACGACGTCACTTTCCATCCCGATGACGGCGCGACGGCGCGGCGCTTGGGCAGAGCGGAACGTCGCCAATGGCGCCCGCGCGGCGCCGCCGTTCCCGACGATTCGACGGTTTACTTGGCGCGCCGTTCGCCCGATTTCCCAACTTCCAAGATCTTCGAAACCGCTGCGTCATTCGTTCATCGGATTCTTCAGAGATGAGTCCCGAGCGGAGGAAGCCGCCTCCCGATTCGCCGTCGGGCTCGGATCTCTCCCCACGCTACTCGTCGGCGTCCTACAGTCCCAGACGCAACCGCCACCGCAGACTGTCGTCTCCGGATTCGGCTCGCGACGGCGGCGCCGACGACAGCGACTACCTCGGTTCGTCTCGGTCCCCGTACGATTCCGGCGAGGACGAGTACGAGTACGAGGACGAAAATCCCGCTTCCGAAGATGTCGGGACGCGCCGCGGTTCGGGGGATCCGTCCCCATGCGGTTCCCCGAACCCAAGGCCTCCTCGAACTTGACGAAACTTCCAGGAGCGACGCCTTACGTGCACGTGGCGCCGATGCCCGTGTTCCGCGGCGCGCCCGAGGAGTGCCCCGCCGCGCACCTGAGCCGGTTCGCCAAGGTCTGCCGGGCGAACAACGCGGACTCCCCGACGCCATGATGAGGATCTTCCCCGTGACGCTGGAGCGCGAGGCGGCCCTGTGGTACGACCTCAACATCGAGCCGTACCTGCCCTCGCTCGGGTGGGACGACGTGCGGGCCTCCTTCGCGCAGGCCTACCAGAAAGTCGAGCTCCAGGACCGACTCCGGTCCCAGCTCGCGACGCTGAACCAGGGGCGGGGCGAGTGCGTGCGGTCCTACTTCCTGAGGCTGCAGCTGATCCTCCAGAGGTGGCCCGACCACGGGCTCCCCGAGGGGCTGGTCAGGGGGATCTTCCTGGACGGGCTGAGGGGGAGCTCCAGGAGTGGGTCCTCCCGCAGAGGCCCGAGTCGCTGGACGACGCGCTGAGGCTCGCGATCGGGTACGAGCAAGTCAAGGGCGTGAAGGGCCCGGGCGGCGAGTGCGGGTTCTGCGGGGGCCCGCACGAGGAGGAGGAGGGCGGGTGCGAGGTCAGGGAGAGGATGAGAGCGCTGTGGCGGGAGAGCAAGGAGAAGGAGATGGGAGTTGGGCTGGTGAAGGAGTGCGAAAGCGAGAGCAAGAGTGGTGCCAGCGACCTAGGCGAGGCGGCCGGCCCGGCTGGGGGGTCGGCCTCGTTCGGAGCAATCAGCCTGAGGAGGACCCGGTGCCAATGCTGGAAGCATCAGTGCTCCAGGAAGAGGCTGGAGAGGAGCAAGAGCCTTGCGACTTAGGAGTCTTAATGTGGAAATGAGTGAATTCTCTTACTATTCTTTCTTTTTCCTTTCTTTTCTTATTTTTTTAGGTGTTGCATATGAATGGAATTTTAATTATGATCATATGTTATTTATAATGACGTTCCATTGCTTATTCTACTCTTCTATTCAAACTTACAATTATAGTGGATGCTCAATATCCTATTAAGATTCATTTTTTTTGTGAAAAATGGACTATTTGGGAGAACATTTTCTTCAAAATAATCGATTGTATTACTTAAGATAATTAGTTAATAGAATAAATCTCCACCATTGCCAATAATATATATTTAAATATTTTGGTGAATGATGAGTTTTTTTGTTATAAAATATATAAACGATCATTTTTTAAATGGTGCATTTGTGTAGTTAAAAACTTAAAATTTAGAAAATATTTTTCGAAAAACGATTGGTCATATTTTCTAAATGGTAAGCTTTTCGGGCAACAGACGCAGCCGAAGCCTAAGTTTAATTGGTTGTTTTCTAAGTTAATGATACCCCTATGGACTCCAAGAACGACACCGGCTTTGGCATCTACACGTGGAAGGTTCCTACTGGGCATCCGGTCATCTTCTGTCCTAAAAGCAGCCCTCCCGACCGCAGTCCTACAGTTCGCTCCAAGCTGTCTTCATCATTTCTCGCTGGAAATCAATTTGAATTCGATTCGATTTCGCCGTGTCGATCGAGGATCGCTCGATCGATCGATCGATCAGAATCACCAGTTCATCTGAATCCTTCTCTCTCTCTCTCTCTCTCGCCATTTCTGTGAGATCGAGCTATGGACTCCTCTCGCGAGAGCCTGGTCTACGTCGCGAAGCTGGCGGAGCAAGCCGAGCGCTACGAGGGTCAGTTGGGGTTTCCTGTCGTTCCTCTTCGTACTCCTTTTCTTTTTTCCTGCCTTCCTTTTTCGTGTTCGCGATTTCGTTGCCCGTCAGCTTGAATTTCGGTTTGAAGCACCGCTCTTGAGCTTTCGGGTCGATCGGGGATTGCCGGCAGCAACTCAGTGTGTGTGCATGGCGCGCAACATCGATTTTGCTAGCTCGAGGTTAGGTCGTTGTGAATTACAAGAGCCTCTTGCGGTCGATCAGTTGGTATTTCAGTCAATTTGACGCCTTTAATGAGTTGGGCATGATATGCCTTTTGCGATGTATCCTCGGATTATAGTGTATTCTGCTGCTCATAATTTGCAGCCGGACATTGTGCGTAGTTTGATGGTTGCGATAAGTTCCTTGATCTTGCTATTTAATGTCGTATTTTCAATAAAAGAAAGTAGCTTTTTTGATGGTGGTAACTTTTTCCCTGTCTGCTCAATTGCATGTGTTCAAGATCCTGTCAAGTCTCGACATTTCCGTGACATGAGCTATAAGCTTGTAATGATCCCGCATTTAGAAGTTGCAATTTGTTAAATTTGTGATTGGGTATTGGCTTGACAGGTGATATTAGGGGTGCACTAAATGCTGTCTCCCTGAAAAGTTATTTCTTATTTTCTTGGTTTTTTTTTTTTTTTTTTTTTTCCTTCTTTTGCAAATTTTCTTCTTGGTTCACATTCTACCTTTCTGATAGTATTTGTGTTGATAGAGATGGTGGATGAAATGAAGAAGGTTGCGAAGCTCAATGTTGCATTAACCGTTGAAGAGAGAAACCTGCTATCTGTTGGGTACAAAAATGTTATTGGGGCTCGGAGAGCATCCTGGAGGATTCTGACATCCATAGAGCAAAAGGAAGATGCAAGGGGGAACGAGATCAGCGTGAAGCGAATCAAAGAGTACAGGAAGAAGGTTGAATCAGAGCTCTCTAGCATCTGCAGTGATATCATGGTTGTACTTGATGAGCATGTCATTCCTTCAGCATCAGACGGTGAATCCAAAGTATTTTACTATAAGATGTGAGATATCATATGATGCTAGTAGACAACTGTTCCCCTGTTTCTGCGGTACGGCTTTCTATGCAAAGAGATAACTAAGAATTGATGCATCCATGTGTTTGGTGGAACTTGGTCTTCACAGGAAAGGAGACTACTACCGTTATCTTGCGGAATTCAAGAGTGGTGACGAGAAGAAAGAGGTTGCTGAACAGTCAATGAAAGCGTATGAGGTTTGTAGTTAGTTTCCTTTTATATCTTTGAGTATGCCTAGCCAAGAAGTTTCTAAGCCCTCAACTTTCAATGTTTTGCTCTTCCGGGGCTGCATTGAATGTTCCCATACTTGGCTATGAGTATACTGTTCCTTATCTCTTTTGAAGTCCTAGGATGGCATTTGGAGTGGAATTTGCCACTGTGTATCCCAAAAAGGAAGTCTTCTTTGGCAACAGGATGGTTAATCATTCTTCGTATGCTTACTATTTCGGTGTATTTCCCCTTTAGATGTAATTGTTCAACTGAGGAAGTAGGGGAAACGTAAAGAGAATGCTGATTAACCAAGATCACCAAGTCTGCCCTTTATTTAGAATATATAATTGGAACTTTCAGTCTGCTATATGTATGCTCCAGGTCGTTTGAGGAATGCCAGTGGCATTCCTTATTGAAGCTTTTACTATCTATTGTTGGCAATAACTATGCTGGTATCAGACAAAACACTAGTTCTGTTCTTTCTTAAATCTGTCATGAGATGATTTAAATTAAGATGTTTGTCTTTCTTTTACCATGGGACAATTTGAATGAAATTTAGAATCTCTGCTATCAATCTCAACAAGAACAGAAGGCTTCTACTGTCTGCTGGATAGTCTGAGTCTTCACAAGGATCGACCTAATACTCTTGTTTAATGCTAAGATGTTCTCGGGGATTGTCAATGAGAATATAGCTGCCTTTTCTTAATGCGTCTCCAATTGTGGTTTTAATGCCTGATTCAATTCTTTCTCGTTTTTCCTTATGCTCTAATTGCTCTGTTTTTGCACGTACCCAATCAGATGGCTACAAGTATTGCAGAGTCCGATTTGCCTTGTACACATCCCATCCGCCTTGGTTTGGCTTTGAATTTTTCGGTGTTTTACTATGAGATCCTCAACTCAGCTGAAAGGTTTGTGAGATGGTTATGAACTTCAGCTTAATGTTTATCTCTCTGTTTGACTTTTATTTTCTGATTTTGCTTTTCTTTTTTCTTTTGTCTTTTTCTACCAGGGCATGCCACATTGCAAAGCAGGCATTTGACGATGCAATAGCAGAACTCGACAACCTCAATGAGGAGTCTTACAAAGATAGCACTTTAATCATGCAACTTCTCAGGGACAATCTCACATTGTGGACATCTGACATCACAGAGGAAGGAGGTGAGAGAATTAACTTGTTATAAATGTAAGATGAAGCAATTCCATTATGATCTGTTGAATGATTTTTTGGATTTGTTTCACTTGTATGTCGTTGTCTTCAAAAGTTGGAAAATGACCATCGTACTCTAATTGCAACTTCGTGTCATTGGATCAACTATCTCTTTTTCTTTTTTATGTGAGGGCAGGTGGTTTGATGGGTATGATATCTGTGTAACATTTGATTGATTGGGAATCGTACTGTCAGGCAAAGGGACAGTGCTGTTTTGTTTCCCAATTTAATTGATTATGCTTTTTTCTGTGGTATCTGTTTCTAGGATACCAATGTTGGTTTTTATTGTTCAATAAACAACTTGAAACATTAACTTGTGAACTCTAAATTACTCTCCACTTCCCCTTTCATTCATCTTTTGGATCTTTATTTTCAGTTTTCCATCTTGTAACAGAAGATGCACACAGGATAAATGGCACAGCTAAAGTTGGCATGGAAGAAGGAGAGGTAGGCCGTCCATTGAATCCAGCTTTGTGGCATGTATGAGTTCACACTTAGTACTCACCATTTGGCATTTTTTGTCCTGCAGTAAAACAGGTGTAACCTTGAATCATATGCCTTGCAGTGAAAATTGAATGGGGCTCGCAATATGCACAGCTGCAGATATAAGCTTATTCTAGTGTACTCTGTCATTTTAAGTCCTGTACTGAGTACTCTTGATTGGTTGTGGTCGGTCCGGTTGCTTTTCCTCAGGTTTCTCCTCTTGGTTGTGATGGATGAAAATTGGTTTGATCCTTGTGGTGCTTGATCCTTGTGGTGCTTTTCCTACTTTCAAAATTAATACTACAGTCAGATTGGATTGTTCTGTTTACATCTTCATTTGCTTGGTCCCATGTTAATCACAATGTATTTGGTTGCTTCTACATCTGCCTGTCGAGCTTGTACCAGAATCCTATCAAATTAATATGCTATTATAGTGTTTGATTTGGCCTTTAATGGAGACTGGATATGAAACTTCTAATTGTTTGGCAGCCCGCCTCTTGTTTTGAATTATTTTGTTGAATTGAGAGTGAGTGATGGACATTTTTGTTGCTCTTCATTGCAACCATGCCATCCATAATTCTGCGCGTGCATAATCACAGTGACTGTTTATCAGATGGGACATGCACCTTTTTCTTTAGGGATCTGATATATAAATCCATGCGTTCATTGTAAAATTTGTGCAATTTGTGCCTGGAGAAGTACCGCAAAATTTTCAGGAACTACTGCAGTACCACTTGTGGAATTAGTCAATTCAATAGCAATTCTGGGGAGAAAGAATACAAAAGATGCCTCCGGATCAATCCATTTACAGTGCAGGAAATAATATGAACGCCAATGACCTTAAATAGCGAAGAATTCTGCATTTTATTTGCAGAAGCTACGGATTCTTATCAAAAAGTGCACATCCTAGCGAGCTCCAAGGAGAAAACTTGGGGTTCGTCGTTCTATGCCATACTCCAAGGTGAATAGCTAAGCCGTTTAAGTTAAATAGCTGTGGACATTCTTCTATTTCCTAATGAAATTTTTTGTGGTTTTCAATAGAAGATTGTGTAATCAAATGAGTGAAGTCTACTGCTTACGGACATGCTATTCTCTCTCTACTGTTGTACGAGATGCTTGTTCTGAGATTGTTTACTTAACAGTTTATCATTCTCTACGCAATGCAAGAACACAACCGGTGGAAAAGTAGGTCATGTTTCGTGGCGATGTTACCTTACTTTGTGATTAACATGGGACCAAACCCAATACATGTGTATAAGGCAAATCGGACTCTGCAACACTTGTAGCCATCTGATCGGCTACATGCAAAAACAGAGCAATTAGAGCGTAAGGAAAAGCGAGAAAGAATCAAATCAGGCAATTGGACACACATTAAGAAAAGGCAGCTATATTCACATTGACAATCCTTTGAACATCTTAGCATTAAATAGAAATAGAGTATTAGGTTGATCGGTGCCGAGACTCGGATAATCAAGCAGACGGAAGAAGCCTTCCTTTCTTGTTGAGATGGAAAGCAGATTCTAAATTTCACTCAAATTGTCTCATGGTAAAAGAGAAAAAAACATTATAATTCAAATCATCTCATGAAAAATTTAAGAAAGAACCGAATTAGTGGTTTGTTTGATACCGGTAGAGTTATTGCAAAAATTAAATTAATAAGCTTCAATGGGGAATGCCACTAGCAGCCCCAATCAACCTGGTGCATACATCCAATTTGCCTTATACGCATAGCCAATAATGAAGATTGGGTTTGACTCGTCTCTCTCATCTCTTTTAAACCATTTTACAATCCCACAGCTTAATTCCCCTGCAGGAAACACCTCTCTCTCTCGCAAGGTAGTTGTGATATGATGCCAGAAATGTGATTTGGTGTTGGCGTGCCAGAGATGCGATTTGATAAAATGCCAAAGACATGATCGCTTGGTAGCCAGATAGCAATAGCAGTGATGCGGAAGGGTAATACCTAAAAATAAACATCTATTTTTGAACATGAACTTATAAAGAACTTATTTGGATATTTGGATGAATCCGCTTATTAGTGTCTCTATATATAGCTCATTAGTCTCAGGGTGTTTAGCAAATTCCAAACGTTTTAATTGTAATTTTTACGACAATTATGCCTTAAGAGTATTTATAAAAACAATATAAAGCCACCCTCTTTCCTTGCCTTTTCCTTACAAAGATAGGAAAAGGCAAGGAAAATGATTGGAGATCTTCTACTGTGGCACAATTAAATTTTAGAAATGAAAATGAAAACGGCATGGGATAGCTAAACGGGGGTAAAGTACAAGATTCTTTTTGAAAGGATTTACCTTTTATATTTTTTAAATTGTGGATCTTGACCAGCCTCGACTGGTTACACAGAAAATGAAAGTCATTCCTCGTGAATTTCTCAATACATGCAAAATAAATAAATGTTTTTTTCACAAATTTATATCAAATTTAATCGGATTGAATTGCGCATTAACGAATGGACGGCGAACCTCTGTGGGTAGAAACGGCGAACCTCTGTGAAGAGTAATTTTGTTATTATTATTATTTTTTAATACCATTTGCAGTAGTGATGATGAAGTTAAAAGTATTTATGCTTGTGAATATAATTAAGTCGAGCAGTTGCTACCTAATATAGCAAAGCCAAGGAGTTCCCGTGGATTTGAGCGGAAATTGATTTTTAAATTTTATATTTGAAATCCGCTTTGCTGTGTCATTACATTTATTTATCCAAACTTAAACAAAATATTACATGACAAGTATTACCAACCCCACTTACTAACCCCACGCAACCCCTTTCTGCGGCAGGACCGCCTGCCAATTAAACTGTTAATTCGATTTGGTTAATAAAATTTATTTAATCTTTTATTTTTTATTTTTATTTTTGATTGTTTTCCACTCCATTGTCTTTAAGGTAGGTCCTAAAGGGGAAGCGGGGTTTATTATCTCTGTTCTGAAAGCTTAATGGTCTCAACGGGCTTATGTAGCATAAAACTCATAGAGAGAATCGTATAGAGAAGAGAAAATAGAATCCCAGTGCACCTAAGAGCATTGGGCATATTGAGTGAATATGACTCTAAGAGAAGAGAAACTAGAATCCCAGTTCCATCAAATAGACGATACATTTTTTATCAAAAGAGTTTCCGTAGACATATAAAGCATATTTGTTTCCATATTCCATTTGTTACGGTGATCCAGAATACACGGTGTGCTTCTTTTTTTTTTAATCATATAATAAAACTAGCTTTACATATGTAAATGGACAAAAAGATAAGCATGGGTAGGTGCAAGTTTGTCACGAACTATAATAGGTTACCATAGTTGATTTAAGCGAACCTCCCTCCCTTTGATCCATTGTTGTTAACTTACTTGTTAACTAATATAAAATTGTTATAGCAAAACCCCCATAAGAATATAAAATCATTGTGGAAAATCATTTACTTATTTTGCATGTACATATTAGAATTTGAAATAAAAACATTTATTTATTTAGTTCCGATGATTAGATGCATACATGATAGTTCAAGGACTATATTGAGCATATATAAAAAATTTAGGGACTGCATTGAACAAATTAAAAGTTCAGGGATCACATTACATATTTGGTTAAAGTTCATAGATCATTTTGAACAAATTAAAAGTTCAGAGATTAAATTACATATTAAGGGCAAGTTCATAGACTATTTGTGTTATTTTTCTTTTTCGTGAGGCATGCTCCTCTTAAGCTTAAGGGGATGTTTTTCATCTTGTAATCTTGTTTTCTTACGGTATGGAATAAAGAAAACCATATCAGAGTGAAATAAGTGAAGTTCGAATTAAGTTTAATGACATTGTCATGATAATGACGTTGTCTAGCGAGATCCTCACCCTCAACTCAGTAGAAGAGCAAAAGTATTCAAAACCCCCTATACACTCTAGATATTCCACATTTTTGTCTTTGTATCTATCCCTGAAATATCACTTATCTTAAAGTACATTAGTAATCATCGCTTTCCCTTAGCAAAATGTATAGTAAGTACATCTTTTGACATGTTCGCTCTTTCAGCAATTGAGGACAAGAGCAACATAATGATTATAAGCTTAATTCAAGCTTTATATAATTTTCTTTGTTTTACACTGCTAGATTAGAGTCTCTCATTCATTGCCAAGGTCGAGAGTTCGAAACTCGCAATTGCTGAAGCGTTGTAAGTGGGGTGCCATGGTATTGTGGTCTTGTGCTAGTCTCCCTCGAGGTATAGAAGTTAGGGGTCAAGGCAGAGTCCTCGATTACCAAAGAAAAAGAAAAAATATAACAAGTTCCACATGATCAAGAGAAGAGAGTTTGGATAATGGTGCAAAAAAGGAGGAAAATCTATTTATCGAGCTAGGCGCTACGAGATCACATTCTCACGTTTCACCAGATCGTACCACCGAGAGATCACATCTTTTGCGTGGACTTTCAGCAGAGAAGTGATCTCTCGGTGGTGCGATCTGGTGAAACACGAGAATGTGCGTGGCTCGATAAATATATTTCTCTCATTTTTTCCACCATCATCCAAACTCTTCTCTTGATCATGTCGAACTTGTTATCTTTTTTTTTTTTTTTTTTTTTTTTTTGGGTAACCGAGAACTCCGCCTTGACCCGCCGACACTCGATGGCATCGTCGGGCGACCCTCCTATACCTTTGGGGAGACTAGAGAGCAGAGGAGAGGTGGTGGGTTTTCCATGGGGCTATTAAGTGAATAAAAGACCGATCAAACCTGCCTCACGCCTTAACAATATTTTTAAAATTGTACGTAATATTTTTTTTTTTTAATTTTTATACCAATGGAAGTCATATTTAAAAAAAAAAAAAAAAATGGTTTCCTACAACAAATTTATATCCCACTACCCATTAAATAAGCAAACTTGATGACAGAAAATGAAAATTTTAAAATTTATTTCTTATTCCTATCTCTGCAAGAAAAAGGCAAGGAAGGGGTGGCTTTATATAGTTTTTATAAATACTCTATGGCATAATTGTCGTAAAAATTACAATTAAAGTGTTTGAAATTTGCTAAACAAGATGAGACTAATGAGCCATATATAGAGACACTAATAAGTGGATTCATCCAAATCTCCAATAAGTTCTTTATAAGTTCATGTTCAAAAACAGATATTCATTTTTAGGGTATTACCCTCCGCATCACTGCTACTGCTATCTGGCTACTAAGCGATCACGTCTCTGGCATTTTATCAAATCGCATTTCTAGCACACCGACATCACCAAATCGCATTTCTAGCACTATATCACAACTACCTTATGCGCGCGAGAGAGAGAGAGGGAGGTGTTTCCTGCAGGGAATTAAGTGGTGGGGTTTGTAAAATGATTTGAAAGAGATGAGAGAGATGGGTCAAATCCAATCTTCATTCTTGGCTATGCGTATAAGGCAAATTGTGTAGTCAAATGAGTGAAGTCTACTACTTATGGACATGTTATTCTCTCTTTACTGTTGTACGAGATACTTGTTCTGAGATTGTTTACTTAACAGTTTATCATTCTCTACGCAATGCAAGAACACAACCGGTGGAAAAGTAGATCATGATTCGTGGCGACATTACCTTACTTTGTGATTAACATGGGACCAAACCAAATACATGTGTATAAGGCAAATTGGACTCTGCAACACTTGTAGCCATCTGATCGGCTACATGCAAAAACAGAGCAATTAGAGCGTAAGGAAAAGCGAGAAAGAATCAAATCAGGCAATTTGGACACACATTAAGAAAAGGCAGCTATATTCACATTCACAATTTGCCTTATACGCATAGCCAAGAATGAAGATTGGGTTTGACCTGTCTCTCTTATCTCTTTCAAACTATTTTATAAACCCCACGGCTTAATTCCCCTGCAGAAAACACCTCCCCCTCTCTCTCTCTCTTGCGCGCAGGATAGTTGTGATATGGTGCCAGAAATGCAATTTGGTGATGTCGGTGTGCTAGAGATGCGATTTGGTAAAATGCCAGAGACGTGATCGCTTGGTAGCCAGATATCAATAGCAGTGATGCGGAGGGTAATACTCTAAAAATAAACATCTGTTTTTGAACATGAACTTATAAAGAACTTATTGGAGATTCGGATGAATCCGCTTATTAGTGTCTCTATATATGGCTCATTAGTCTCATCTTGTTTAGCAAATTGCAAACGTTTTAATTATAATTTTTACGATAATTATGCCATAGAATATTTATAGAAATCATATAAAGCCACCCCATTCCTTGCATTTTCCTTACAGAGATAGGAATAAGAAATAAATTTTAAAATTTTCATTTTTTGTCATCAGATTCGCTTATTTAATGGGTAATGGGATATAAATTTATTGTGGGAAACCATTTTTTTTTTTTAAATATGACTTCCATTGGTACAAAATTAAAAAAAAAAATATCACGTACAATTTAAAAAATATTGTTAATGCGTGAGGCAGGTTTGAACGGTCTTTTATCTACTTACCAACCCCACGAAAAACCCCACCACCTCTCCTCTGCTCTCTAGTCTTCCCAAAGGTATAGGAGGGCCGCTCGACGATGCCACCGGTGCCAGCGGGTCAAGGCGAAATTCTCGGTTACCAAAAAAAAAAAAAGATAACAAGTTCGACATGATCAAGAGAAGAGTTTGGATGATGGTGCAAAAAATTAGGAAAATCTATTTATCGAGCCACGCGCATCGAGATCACATTCTTGCGTTTCATTGGATGGCACCACCGAGAGATGTGATCTCGATGCGCGTGGTTCGATAAATAGATTTCCCTCATTTTTTGCACCATCATCCAAACTCTTTTCTCTTGATCATATCGAACTTGTTATCTTTTTTTTTTTTTTGGTAATCGAAAACTCCACCTTGACCCGCTGATGCCCGGTGGCACCGTCGAGCCTGACTTCTATACCTCAGGGGAGACTAACACAGGACCCCAACACTATAGCTCCCCACTTACAACGCTTCAGCAATTGCGAGTTTCGAACTCTCGATCTCGGCACTCTCGACCTTGGCGATGAATGAGAGACTCTAATCTAGCAGTGTAAAACAAAGAAAATTATATAAAACTTGAATTAAGCTTATAATCATTACGTTGCTCTTGTCCTCAATTGGTGGAAGAGCGAACATGTTAAAAAATGTATTTACTACACATTTTGCTGAGGGAAAGCGGGGATTACTAATACTTGAAGATAAGTGATATTTCAGGGATATATACAAAGACAAAAACGTGAAATATCTAGAGTGTACAGGAATTTTGAATAATTTCGCTCTTCTACTGAGTTGAGGATGAGGGTCTCACTAGACAACGTCATTATCATGACAATGTCATTAAACTTACTTCGAACTTCACTTATTTCACTCTGACATGGTTTTCTTTATTCCATACCGTAAGAAAACAAGATTACAAGATTACAAGATGAGAAACATCCCCTTAAGCTTAAGAGGAGCATGCATCATGAAAAAGAAAAATGACAAACAGTCCATGAACTTGCCCTTAATATGTAATTTAATCCATAAACTTTTAATTTGTTCAAAATGATCTATGAACTTTAACCAAATATACAATGTGATTCCTGAACTTTTAATTTATTCAATGCAGTCTCTGAATTTTTTATATATGTTCAATTTGGTCCTTGAATTATATAAAAAAGTTCAATATAGTCCTTTTCTATTAATTCAAAACCAGAGACAACATATAGTTCAAGGACTATATTGAGCATGCATCAAAGTTTAAGGACCAGATTATACATTGTGCTTATGCATTAGGCTAAAGTTCAGAAACCACATTAAACAAAATAAAAATTTAGAAATCAAATCACATATTAAGTTAAAATTTAGGGACTATCTATATCATTGTCCCTCATGAAAATGTATCTGCTTTGCTGCTTTAGTTTGGTTTTCCTAGGTCTTCAGAGTCCCTTAAAAAGAACAGCATCTCAGAAACTTTTCTGTTGCTCTAGCTTTACTGGTTTAGTTTAGTTTTCCTAAGCTTAGTTTTCTTATTATTGCTTTAGTTTAATTTTCCTACGTATTGTTCCACTTTAATAACCATCCGCCGTATCACTATGTATCATTTCATCATGGCTCATTAGTCTCTGCTCCATAGTATTTTTGATGTGATACTAAGGTAGGGATTACAGTAACCAAAATATAACCTATAATTACTATATTATTGAAGCTGAGCACTAAAGGTGCCTATGGATCATTTGGAAGCTTAATCGGAATGAATTGCTATGATCTATCGGTGTAACCCTCGGATATGTGACAAAAGCTTATTCTTTTTATCAAAAGAGTTTCCGTAGACATATAAAGCATATTTGTTTCCATATTCCATTTGTTATGGTGATCCAAAATACACGGTGTGCTTTTTTTTTTTTTTAATCATATAATAAAACTAGCTCTACATATGTAAATGGACAAAAAGATAAGCACGGGTAGGAGTGAGTTTGTACGAACTATATAGGTTACAACAGTTGATCCAAGCGAACCTCCCTCCCTTTGATCCATTGTTGTTAACTTACTTGTTAACTAAGGGTGCGTTTGTTTCACGGAAAATTCAATGATAAAGGATTTTCCAATAATATGGTTTGTCGCGACCTCTTTTTTTTCATCCGGAGGAAAAGAAAGAAGGTTTAAGGGTATTTGCCTAAAGAGGCGGACCAATGGCCCTAGATTAGGCGCGGGCTCTCCCAAGCCCATACCTCGCGTGATGTTGGATTTCGTATTTTAATTCTTAATAACCTATGTAATTCTGAGAGTCGCCAATAGCCTATTGAGGTCGGCTAGAAACCAATCAAGACGGGGGAGTGTTGTCTCGATTCCTACGCAACCAGAGAATCTAGATTCGAGGACTTAATTACACTAATTGACCAATTAGTGCCCTTTCGGTACCTAATCTTGTTCATTTAAAACAAATGATTTTTGTCAAGCAGTTTGGATTGATTTTATACCTATACACTAACATGCGAGTGCGCAATCATTAAAATAATAATTAACAGCCAAGATCCTAATTGTAGTAAATTGAGCACATGACTAAACATAATTAAATATGCAAATTAAACATGCAATATAATCAATATACGATCAAATAAAAGCCTTAATTTCATTAAGAATACAAGACATGACAATTCCTAATCAAACCCTACATTTTTTAATTTTTGAAAATTTTTAATTTTCTAATTTTTTAAAAAAAAGGGCGCATTTTTTAATGTTTTCTGAGTTTTTGAATTTTCGAAGACTTTTTGAATTTTTATCATTTTTCCAATTTTTTTGATTTTTTGATTTTTGATTTTTGATTTTTGAAAATTTTTGAGTTTTTAATGTATTTTTAATATTTAATATTATTATACTTCAAGAAAATGGGTTCGGACCGAGTAAACCTAATCCGACCCGTGAACCCAACCCAAACCCGGATCCAACACTTTTGGATTTTTTTTTTTTTAAAATCATTTTCAATTTTTTTTATTATTTTATATATATTTTTTAAAATTTTAAATTTTTTTCTTTCTTTTGTCTTTTCTCACTGCGTCCTTTTCCTGCACCACTCCCCCTTTTTCAGCGACTCCTATTCCCGAAGCGACTTTTTTTTTTTTTTTTTTTTCTTTTCCTTTTATTTTTTTTTTGCCTTTTGGTCTTCTTCTTCTTCGTGCGTTCTCTGCACGCCCGAAGCCACCTTCTCTCCTACGCTCTTTTTTACCGAAACTCATCGACTAAACCAATGCCCTTTTAAACAAGCCTCACTACCCATCCTCACCGGCGCCGACACCGCTCGTGCTCGGGCCACCGCCGAGCCGACACCCACTCTCTCACCTATACGGACAAGGAGGAAGACGAGACCCAACTTGTATGAAAATAAGCCCAAATCACAACATATGGCTATGTAAACTCGAAATGGATGAAACAAAAACGTGCGGAACACCAACAAAACGCATCTATCAACGGCGGACGCGTATAATGGACGAAGGTTCAAGAATAGTCATGCGAGCTTCACTCAGGCATTTATACAAACAGTTCGCGAGCATTACCAAATGTTTGGATTTCCGACTCAACCGAGACTCGAAATGGGACCAAGGTTCTCGGAAAACGACCAAAAACATACAGAGACTTGGCTAAAGTTTTACGGGCGCCGGAGGAACCAAACTCATGCGAACGGGTCGTCCACGAGCTCCGGTCCGACGCCCTACAAAAACGGAGCATACATGACCGGAGAAAACCTACCTGGTTTGGTTTGGTTAAGTGGGGGTACTGCGGCGGACGGCGGCTGACTGACGAACCACCGACGACGGCAGATCACTCTCTTGGGCTCACGCTCTTGTTGGTCCCTCTCGGCCAAAACCAACGTCGGAGGACGTGGAAAAGGGGGAACCGCGAGCTCCGTTGTGCCGGTTTGCGTCGAGGACGGCTGGACGACGACGTGGAAAAAGGGGGGAACCGCGAGCTCCGTTGTGCCGGTTTGCGTCGAGGACGGCTGGACGACGCTCACCCGGGGCTAAATTTCAGCCCTCTCGCTCTCTTGGTTCTCTCTCTCTTGGTTCTGCTGGCTTTCTTTCCGCCCCCCCCCCGCCCCCGCTCCTTTTCTTCTCTCCGCAGACGCCCGGCCTTCTGCCGTGCCAGCTGCCCTTGCCGGCTTGATCCGCGACCACCAACTCCAGCCGATCATCCCCTGATTCGACTGTTCCCCCTGCTCCCCTCTGCTGTTGCTGCTTTTCTTCTTTTTTAGCAGGCGCGCGGCGCGAAGGACGGCAGGAGGGAGACGACCAGATCGTGCGCGGGCTGGGCTGAAGGGAAAAATGGGCTGGGCCGGGCCCAGCGCGAGGGAAAAGTAAAGAGAGGAAGAGGCCAGCCCAAGGCTTGTCCGAACCCGGCCCGACTGCCTTTTTTTTTTTTTTCGATTTTTTTTTTTTTGTAAATTTTTTTTGATAAATTTTAAAACTAGTGACACAAATGCTCCTAATGTCTATATGTGATGCAATTTTAATGAACATTTTTTTTGTTAAGGGGTTATAAATTAATCCATGCTTTTCCAATGTAATTAATAACACTTAAACAAATCGCCAAAATTTAGGTGTCAACATGGTTTTTTTTTTTTTTTTGGTGATGTATAATTGAAAATATTTTCTGCCGTTTGGATCCCATTAAGAAATAATTTTGCACTTCATCGTAGGAAAAAAAAAAGAATTTTTAATTTTAAAAAATTTGAATTTTTAATATTGTTGTTTTTTATTTACTTTTATTTTCTCTCTTTTTATTTCCTTTTTCTCTTTTTCCTTCTTTTTGTCCTTCACTCCTTAGCTTCCTCATGCCATCCCTTCTACTTCATCTGGCAGTTCGTTCCTAGTTGGCTTACAGAGGGTGGGCTCCAGCTATCGTCGGAGGTGACGAGCTCATCAGTTGGCCGCTAAAGGCTACGAGCTTGCCCAATCTGATGAGGCTTGAGCCTCATCGATGAAGGCCATGAGCTCACCTAATCTGGCGAGGCTTGAGGTTCATCGACCTCGGGCAAGTTCAAGCCTTGTTGTCGAAGGCCATGAGATCGCCTGATCTGGTGAGGCTAGAACTCACTGGCCATCCTTATGGCCGGTGATAGGTGGAGAAGAAGCAAAAAGAAAAAGGAAGAAAAGAAAAGAAAAGAAGGAAATTCAAATTTTTATTTTATTTTTATTTTTAAAACGTTTTCCAAATTTTAATTTTTTTAAAAAATAAAAAATTCAAATTCAATTTTTAAAAATATATTTTATAAGAATAATTGTTTGTAAACCAAATATCAAATCTAAGCTTTGGTAGATTTGGAAAACGTTTTCCGATCCTTTCAAAGGGGAAATCATTTTCCTGAGTTTAAACTTTGTTAGGAAAATATTTTCTGTTGACTAAGAAAACGTTTTCCGTTGACTCATTTTCCTGAGTGAACCAAACGCCGGAAAATGAGGAAAATGTATTCCCCGAAAATGTATTCCGCGAAACAAACACACCCTAATATAAAATTGTTATAGCAAAACCCCCATAAGAATATAAAATCGTTGTGGAAAATCATTTATATATTTTGCATGTACATATTAGTATTTGAAATAAAAACATTTATTTATTTAGTTCCGATGATTAGATGCATACATGATAGTTTGTACAAGTAATATCTCACGAAATTATCACGTGCTTCACCATCCAGAGTGGGCATATTGCCCCCATTGTCCTAAATGTTTCTTTGCGAGTCTCTTTTATCCTCACACTTAGAGCTATACATGGCCTTCTGGAATAAAAGTAATTCGAAAGGCAGCATTTGGTAACTTATCAAATGGTAACTTATTATATTCTTTTGTTCCCGAAAATAGACGTGGAACAAAAATTCCTTTGATAAATTTTTTGTTCTCGGAAATAAAAATTCGTTTTTTTTTTTGTTCATAATAATAGATTTGGAACAAAATCAAGATTGTTTCTTTGTTTCCGAAAACAATTCCAGAATCAAAACCCAAACCTATTTTTCTTTTTTCTTTTTCTCTTTTCTTTTTCTCTTTTTCTCTTCTTCTTCCCCACAATCGGTCATCGGTCATTGTCGGCCGTAACCACTGGCGGGGGCTAGCGACTGGCCGGCGAAATCCGACAAGCTCGTTGGAGCCTCGCCTGGCCACCGCGAGCCTCACTAGGTCACCGATGAGACTAAAGCTTGCCCAGGTGGCGCGAGGTCGACCTTGTCCTGGCTTGGCAAGGCTGACCTCGCGCCGCCGAGGTGAGGTCGAGCCTCGTTAGGTTGGGCGAGGCTTGGCCTCATCCAGATTTGGTGAGGCCTAGGCTCACGATGGCTAGACAAGCCTTCGGCAAACTCATCGGACCTCACCTTGGCTTGGCAAGGCTCAAGCGAACTCGCCAAACCTTGCCTAGCCAATCCTGGCCACCGTCGTCACCAGCCACCAGCCACAAAGAAGGAGGAAGAAGAAGAGAAAAGGAAAAATAAAAAAGAGAAAGAAGAGAAAAATATAATAAAAGTATTAAAAATTAAAGGAAACAAAAAAATTTACGAGTCCTACCAAATGCATTTCTATTTCGGGAATACAAATTTTGGGCGGTTACCAAATGTCTTTAAATGTTTAAAAATTAGTCTCGGAAACATAATATAAAAGAATCACTTTTAAGCGGAAATTATTCTCGAGAGCAGAATAATTACTAAACGCACACTTTCCACTTCCCCTTTCATTCATCTTTTGGATCTTTATTTTCAGTTTTCCATCTTGTAACAGAAGATGCACGAAAGGGGGTGTGTTTGGTAATGTTTCTGTTTAAAAATTGTTCTAGAGAAACGAAAATAGAAAAAAGTGTTTCTGTTCCTAGGGGAATAATTTTTAACAAAAAACGCGTTTGGTAAACTTGTTCGAGAATAAAAAATGAACGGAAACACGTTTGGTAAATTTGTGTTCTTTTTTTGTTTCTTTTAATTTTTAAATATTTTTATTTTATTTTTCTTATTTTTCTTTCTTTTTTTTTTTTTTTTTTTTCTTCTTTTGGCCGGTCACCGGCCTCGGCCATGGTCGGCGACCGACCAACGAGGGCCGGCAGCCTCGCCTTGGGCGGGGCGAGCTCGGGCTCGCCTAGATCCGGCGAGCTCGAGCTCGTCCGGCCACCGGCGAGGCTCGGGCTCGCCGGATCTGGGGGAGCCCGAGCTCGCCCAGCCTTGCCCCACGCCGGCGAGGCTTGGCCTCGCCGGGGGCCGGCGACGCTCCGGCGAGGTCGCCGGCCCTCAACGGCCAATTGCCGGCCATGGCCGAGGCCGGCGACCGGCCAAAGAAAAAGAAAAGAAAAGAAGAAAAAAAAGAAGAAAAAGAGAGGAGAGAGAAATTTTGTTCTTAAAAATTGTTCCAGAAACAAGAAACACGTTTTTCTTGTTTCTTGTTTCTATTCCAAATGTGTTCCTGAGAACAAAAAAATAGATTTGGAACAAAAACGCAAACAAACGCGTTTCTGTTCTTTTTTTGTTCCCTGAAACAAAAAAACAGAAATTTTGTTTATAAACAGAAAAAAAGAATATTAACAAATAGGCCCTAAATGGCTCGGCTAAAGTTGGTATGGAAGAAGGAGAGGTAGGCCGTCCATTGAATCCAGCTTTGTGGCATGTATTAGTTCACACTTCACACTCACCATTTGACATTTTTTCCTGCAGTAAAACAGGTGTAACCTTGAATCATATGCCTTGCAATGAAAATCGAATGGAGCTCGCAATATGCACAGCTGGAGATATAAGCCTATTCTAGTGTACTCAGGACTTGTACTCTGTCCTTGTAAGTCCTGAGTACTCTTGATTGGTTGTGGTTGGTCGGGTTGCTTTTGCTCAGGTTTCTCCTCTTGGTCATGATGGATGAAAATTGGTTTGATCCTTGTGGTGCTTTTTCTACTTTCAAAATTAATACTAAGGTCAGGGTGGATTGTTCTGTTTACATCCTTCATTTGCTTGGGTCCCATGTTAATCACAATGTATTTGGTTGCTTCTGCATCTGTTTGTCAAGTTTGTACCAGAATCCTATCAAATTAATATGCTATTATAGTGTTTGATTTGGCCTTTAATAGAGACTGGATATGAAACTTCTACTTGTTCTGTAGCCTGCCCCTTGTTTTGAATTATTTTGTTGAATTGAAAGTGAGCGACGGTAATTTTTGGTGGCTCTTCATTGCAACCATGCCGTCCATAGTTCTGTGCGTGCATAATCACGGTGAATATTTATCAGATGGGAACATGCACCTTTTTCTTTAGGATCTGATATATAAATCCATGCTTTCATTGTAAAATTTGTGCCTGGAGAAGTGCGAAAAATTTTTCAGGCAACTACCGCAGCACCACTTTTGTGATCGGTCAATTCAATTGCAGTTCTGGGGAGGAAGAATACACAAGATGCCTCCGGATGAATCTATTTACAGCGTAGGGAATAATATGAACGTCCAATGACATTAAATAGTGAAAAATTCTGCATTTTATTCGCAGGAGCTACCGATTCTTTTCCAAGAGTCCACGTCCTAGCAACGGAGAAAACTTGGGTTGGTCATTCTATGCCATACTCCAACTCCCAACGTGAATAGCTAAGCGGATTAAGTTTAGATAGCTGTGGACATTCTTCTATTGCTTAATGAATATTTTTTGTGGTTTTCAATAGAAGATTGTGGAATCAAATGAGTCTGAAGTCTACCACTTATGGACATGCTATTCTCTCTCTACTGTTTTACGAGATATTTGTTCTGAGATTGTTATTGCTTAACTCTTCTGTTAATCATCCTCTATGCAACACGATAACGCAAACGGTGGAAAAATAGATCATGATTCGTGACGATGTTACCTTAGTTTTAGCAACTGCCTTTAACTGTATTACTTATGTTCCAGAACGCCGTGTACAGCTTTAAGTGATAATTGTGAGGGTAAAGAGATTCGCAAAGAAACATTTAGGACAAATGGGGAAATAAGGCCACTCTGGATGGTGAAGCACATGATAATTTCGTGAGATGTTACGAGTACTAACTAGCATATATTCATCTAATCATGGGAACTAGTTTAACTTGAAAAGCACCATCCAGTCCATGAATTTCATCGTCCTGTTTTAGAGGGACGGCGGATTTTTTCATGACCATGTTTGAAATGATGAGTAATTGTGAAGGCAAAAGCTTTAGGACAAAGAAGGAAAGTGACGAAGATCGAAACAAACCAAACAAGCGAGGATTACTATGTACACTTCACCTCGGTTTCCTCTGCTAATTTGGTCTTTTCCATGCCTCACATGCCTCACCTCATCAAACTAGTAGCATAAATTCGCCATCCACATCGTCTCAGCTCATTCACTCTCAAACAAGAAACAACCAAAGAGAAGGAAGCTGTTGAACAATGGCAGAGAAGGAAGGAGCCATCGTGAAGAAGGGCCACGAGGAGGGGCTCAAAATGGCAATCTCTCTCCTACAGAAATTTGAACTCCCTCAGGGGCTCCTCCCACTGGCCAATGTGGTGGAGGTTGGGTTTGTGGAGAGCACCGGGCACATGTGGATTTTGCAGCAAAAGAAGGTTGAGCATCAGTTCAAGATGATAAGCAAGCTGGTGAGCTACGACACCGAGGTCAAGGGCTACGTCGAGAAGGGCAGGATCAAGAAGCTCAAGGGTGTGAAGGCCAAGGAGCTCATGCTGTGGCCGCCGTGTCAGAGATCACTGCTGACTCGCCGGCCGGGAAGATCCACTTCAAGAGCCTCGCCGGGATTACCAAGAGCTTCCCTGTCGAGGCATTTGCCGCTGGCCAGTGAATCAAAGTGTCGGTAATCTGGAAGTCAACGTTTATGGTCCATTTTGTTGGGCAAAAACATTTAGAAGCCTCTCGTTATTGGGTCTAATTCATGGAGGGTTCTTTGGTTTTCTTTTTCTTTCTTTTTAGTCACTTTCCCTAAGAGTAATAATTACTTGAGAGTGAAGAATAAAAAGAACAAAGGTGCCTATATTGATCTCTTCTTTTTTTCTTTTTCTTTTTATTGTTTTAACGAGGCTTTTGGCATTATCATAATGAAGATGTTTTCCGTTCAATGCTTTGTAGCGTCTCGCTGAAATATAAAATTTCAGAAAGGGGTGCCCTAGATTTATACTGCCGAGAGCTTGGTCAACAACAAAATAATATAATTTTAAACTGCAATCTAAACATTACGAAAAAAAGAGTCCCAATTTAAGTTAAAAGTTCAAGAGAAGTTTTATAACCAACGACATAATGAAGTATAACAAAAACAAATTAACCCACCGACATGTTTGTGAGATATGGGCATTGGGTTTCCAACTTTCAGCCAGTACTTTTTCAGTGTTACTGTAATTAAAATGTGTCTGCTCAGATGATCTATTGTTCTGCTGTGGAAGAACTAATTTGGCTAACTTTCTAATTGTTTTTAGTTACTTTCAATTGAGTTTTGATTCACTGGCAGGATCAATGCTCACAAACATGCTCACCTTATCTTGCCTGACGTTGCCAATGGTGTGATTATCGGATTATCGCTTGACTATGTCCGATAATTATTGTTAAGAACCAGACTTTGTCTATATCCGATTAGATTCAGATTTACAAATAAATTATCAAAATCCGTCTTTAATATCTCATTAGTAGAGAGGAGAAGAAGGCACTCTGTTTTTGTACAGAGCAGGTACTATTGGATATGGGGGGAAAATCTGAGTACGTTAATTCCATGTAATGTTTGAATTCGTCATCTGAATTATTTGTTTAAATTACCATTGGATTAATAATTTCATGAGTCCTATATAATAGAATGAATATTCTATGGAGTCATTGTTCAATCTAAATATCAATTAAAGCTCAAGAAGAATCTACCCAGAAGTAGAAGTAATACGAAGGAAGAACCGAAGTAAGCATTTTTACAGAAATATGTGGTGGGCTTGAACTTTTTGCTGGTCAAATGCCTCGTTCACTTTATTTTTAGTCATCGAGTGCATTGCTAAAGCAACATTATTTGAAAATTCGATAATTATTATTGTTACAACACTCGGGATGCAATAATGCTCGAAGGCGATGGGGTGGCACGGCGGCCGATGTCAACAACAAAGGTAGGGAGGTGGAGATTGGGGTTTAATTAGGGGTGTGAGTATTGATCTCAGATAAATCTGGACGAACTCAACTCGATCAGTTTTCGTCTAGTTCTTAGGAAGGTTGGATCGGTCCTTTCTCTTGAAACCCTTGGACCCTATACTGTGTAGGTTAGTTCTCAATCCTAGAAGTTTTGGATTGGTCCAACTAGGATTTATATATATATATTATATATATATATATATATATATATATATATATATATATTCTTTTCTTAATTCTAGCGCCTCTTTCTCTATTTTCTTTGTAAATTTGTTTGTCGTGTGAATTAGAAAGTAGAAAGAAACCCAACTTTAATTCGACAAAGAAAAAAGAAACTCTCTTCACTTGCCTCAGTCTCACTTGCTCATGTTGCTCACCACTCGTCTCTAGTTTCACTTTCTCACCACTCGTGTCATGACTCCCCTCTCTTCATTTGCCTCGCTCGTCTTTGTTCACTCACCTCACCATTCGCTTCTGTTCCCTCGCCTCTTGTGTTCATTTTCATGGTTTGTTAATTTTAGCAAGGGTAAATTTTTATTGTTACCTTATATTTATGTTTGTTATGTATTGATGCTCATAATTTGGTTGCTCAATGTCGCATTATTAATAAATATATAAATTGAAATAGTATGTGTGTCCTTTTAAGGAATTAAAAAAAAAAAATGATTAGTCTCGGGTTGACCCTGAAACTCACATGGTCAGTTTGGTCCTCAGTTCTAAATTCAATAGGGTGGGTCCTCAATCTCAAAAATTGGGGACCAACACTATGTGAATTAATCCCTGAGTTAGATGCTGGATTGGCCTAACTTGAACCATGCTAACCCTTAAGTCTAATTGTGAGTTATTGGGATTAATATTTCAAGGGGGGTTTCAAGTATTAGCATTTCTTGAGTGGTTTTTTCCAAAGAGAAATAATTTGGTCTTTTCAATCTGCCTAAAGTCGTGAACTTGTAAAAACGCATGATGAAGAGTCAGTTTGTTTGCAACTTTGACATATTTTTCAAATTTTGGTTAGGTCAACATCACTATAGATAACACGAGTGGTATTAATTTGATCTTGAAATTTAAGATCTCAAAATGGGTGTTGAATGAATTGTATTGTCTATTTAACATAAAGTTTCAAATGATGATGACCATAATTTTAGTGTCAAAACTTTTTTGTACAAAAAAGTATAAGTAAGTGATTCCGGGCTGGGAACCACATCAGATTTTCTTTCCAAAGCCACAAAAAAGTATATGTAAGTGATTCCGGACCGGGAACCACATCAGATTTTCTTTCCAAAGCCACTCGAGTGACTGGTTTTCAGCTTGAAAAACTTCCATACAAAAATTGGGGGCCGCCGTACAACATGTTGATGATGCCATCCTTGTACTGTTTTTCATCTTTTTCAGTAGGCCATTTTAAACCATAGAAAGTCAATTTCGCAAGTTATATGAATTAATGTGACCAAGATAACGTCGTCTGGCAATTATAAACTAAAGATTATTAGCCAAGGCTGTGATTCCCTGTCAACTATTCAGTCGGCATTTGAGTCTGTTTCAAGTTATCCACTATGGGGCGTGCGCTATTCTTTGCAGCAAATCTGAATCCATTAAGCAATAGTACTTGAAATGGAGGCAGTTACCGTAATTCAAATGAACGATTAACTAAGGTAACACCTCTTCGCTCATGCAGCAAGTCCTTTTTCCCTTTCTTCTTCAATCACAACTAATCCCACTTTCCTCTCGTCATCTCCTCTTCAAATGCACAAGTATTTGTGAGCCCCCACGCCAGTTTCCACTCGATAAAACTCTCAACGTTATATTACACAGCTATAGCTAACCAATCGAGTCATGTGCGGAAGTTAAATTTTTCGGATGTGACTCCTTCTCAAATCAAAACAATCCATACCATGCGGTAGTAAAGTCGGTAACAGCCCACTCACCCTCTCTGGTCGCACACCATCCCATGGTCTATTTACTGTGCGGACCTCCCACGTTATCACACCAAGGCTGCAGAGATCACATCGCTCAGTGAAGGGTTCATTGCGTATAAGTTCAGAACCCATTCATTCTGGTATTCCAGCCGATGAAGAATCTCTCATGGGTGAGTGTACCATCATCCTTGATAGGCCAAAATCGCCTATCTTTACGGTCCAATGCTTATTAACAAGTCACGATGTACTACTATCTTCGTTCGGTGTATGCACATTAACCCCTGCTTCCGGTGCACACACATAAACACCGGCAAAAAAAAAGAATTAAGCAGCAGCTAAGAGAGAGAACGCAACATAAAGTCTGCCTTTAAACGTTCTCTTCCAGCTAAGAGACATAACGCAACAATATTCCACATATATATATAATAAAAGCAAGAGGGACGAAGGAGGAGGAGTACAAAGACAGAGGAGAGAAATAACCTAAAATAGATAAAAAGCTAAAAACTAAACTAAATTCCTAAGAGAATTAAAAACTAAACTAAACTTAAAGCTAAAATAAATATGCAAATCAGACTTTCAACAACCAAATTCAAAGCCGATCGTCTTTCTTTTCCTACAAGATCCTCCACATTTTTCTCTTGGTATCGAACCCGAGAATAGAGATCCTCCTAGTAGCAAAATATTATCTTTCAATCAAGTTAACCAATGCCTTAGCCTCCTCCACGGTACGAAGCATTAGCGTGTCATCCGAGAGGATGTTGGCAATGGTGTTATCAAGTTCAATACGAGCATCGGCTAATTCCTCGTCAAATAGGCCAATTTCCTAAACATTATGAGAAAACAAATAAGGTGAAATGTGAGAGAAGAGCAAATAAAATATTAAAAAATATGATCAAATAAATTTTTTATAAACCTCGCATTATTATTATGATTGATAATCTTTAGCGCCGTCTTTACCTTTATGAAAGTATTGAGTCTTCTCAACATGCTACCTTCTCAATATGTTGCGATTGTTTATCTCAACTATGCCATGCCTTCTATGCCGCCCGCTGCCGCCCGCTGCGTGAGCATCCCTCCTGTAAGTCCTCCAATTACCTAAGTTGGGTCCCTCTCATCCCTCTCCCTATGACCGCTGCTACGACCACCCGAAATCTCCCTACCACCCCACTATCATCACCGGCCCGCTCACGCAATGAGCGGCAGCAGGGAAGCCATGCTGGCATAGCTGAGACAGACGGCCGCAACATGTTGTGAAGGCAGCATGTTGAGAATGCTCAATACTTTCGTAAAGACAGAGACGGCGTTAAAAACTATCAACCGTAACAAGAATGCGAGATTTATAAAAAATTTATTTGATCTTATTCTTTAATATTTTATTTGTTCTTCTCTCACGTCTCACCTTTTTTTTTTTTTTCACAGTATTTAGGAAATTGGCCTACTTGACGAGAAATTAGCCGATGCTCATATTAAGCTTGATAACGCCATTACCAACATCCTCTCGGACGACATCCTAATCCTTCATACCGTGGAAGAGGCAAAGACATTAGTTAACTTGATTGAAAGAGAATATTTCGCCGCTAAGAGGATCTCTATTCAGTTAGGCCTTGCAGCTTTCTGTTTCTTCCTACAAAAAAGGTAGGATTAGTTTAGAACGATTTTGAGACATGGTATAATCAAACCAGTTTGTCAGCCATTAACCAGCAATGGCAGAAAAGCACAAACTTTATTGCCATTGATGCACACATACCCGGGGCAAAATGTGGAGGCATCGTTCTTGCAAGTCTACGAAACCTAGTCATCTCTTTGTTTCTCAGACAATGTCTAACCCCATAAGGAAGAAGCCTAAATGGAAGTTTATATCCAGGAACCTCTGAAGGGAGCAAGTCAGCATCAACTGGAACTGGCTCATAGCCTGACCAATCCTTGAACCATGGACCCAACTCATCTAATAAACTGTTAGGATCATTCATATCCATGCGTTTTTCCTTAGACAGATCCTTCACATATTCTGCAGAACCACATAAAATCCGGCCTCCTTCACTATGAAAAACATCTGTCCTCATTTTTCAGAGAATTTACACTGGTCTGTATTTTTTCGTTGTATGATTGGACACAAGGAAATGTGCTGACTGCTGAGTAGTTATGATGAATTCGCTTGTAACTGCGGAAAAGCTTTCCCTGAGTCCTACAAGCGAAATGTAATCCTGTATTCTGATTGGTCTGCCTATTAAATACGATATATCTATATTACAAGACCACACCCCAAATTGAAATTATTACTGATGATGTACCAATAAAACCTCCCTATTTTCACGCTCTCTGGTACACCAATCAACATCTCTTCCCTCGTATTCCTTCTACCCTTCAAATTATCTCACATACCAAACGAGTTAACACGTACCCTCCGCGAAAAGTCGCTCCTTTACAACAAATTTCAAACATCAAAGCGACAAGCTCTCCTTCATTCTTCAGATAGATTCCAGGACTACCCCCAAACAGTAAAACAAAGAAGATCAGAGCCCAGAAATCATCTCCATTTCCACTACCCACTAGAACGACCAAAACAGAGGCAGCCGGAAAAATCGCTCCTTCACAACATATCTCAAACTTCAAAACAACAAGCTCTCCTTCATCCGACAGATAGATCCCAGTAATACCCCTAGACAGCAAAACAAAAGAAGAGCAGAGCCCAGAAATCCTCTCCATTTCCACTACCCGCTAGACCGACCAAAACAGAGAAGGCCGGGAAAAGCCCCACGAATCAAATCGACATGAGAGGGACCAACTCACCAGTTCCGACCAAGGACCTCGTCGGCCCTGTACGAAGTGAGGTGGGGATTGTCGTCGCAGATCTAGGGCTTCTCGGGAGAGACGGCTTTGACCATAGCGGAGAGAGCGCAGCCCTCGTCGGAGAAAGCCCAGCGTCAGGAGAGAGCGCGATTCGGGAAGAAAGAGATCGGGAGGAAGAGGCCGTCGAGTAGAAAGAGGGGCCGTAGTCGGGAGGGAGAGTCGCCGTTGTCGGAGAGCGAAGAGGCCGTGGAGTAGCCGTCGTCAGGAGGGAGCGTCGCCGTCGTCGAAGAGAGCACGGCCGTCGTCGGGAGGGAGCGTCGCCGTCGTCGAAGAGAGGGCGGCCGTCGTCGGAGAGCGAAGAGGCCGGCGAGTAGAGAGACAGGCCGTCGTCCTCGGAGAGCGAGCGCTATTTGGGAGAGAGTCGTCGGTCAAGAAAGAGGGGATAGAGTGAGAAGAGAGAGGAGAGAGAGGAGAAGGAGCAAAGAGGAGAGAGAATGCCCGCGCGTTGATTTGAATTGGAACGACGTGTTGCAGGAAGACAATGATAACCTGGAAGACAATCAATGCTGCGCGAGGGGCCCACACTTCCACGTGGCGCCGCGTGAGTGGTCCGCGACTGCAAATCGCTAGAAAACGACAACCTTTTTTTTCTTTTGATTTTTTGACTGTGTTTTTTTTTTCTTGGCTTTGACTACGACTCCTCATGCTTTTTCTCATCCGAAATATCTTGCGTTTTATTCTTTCAGAATGAGATCCTGAAAAACTTAATAAGGAGAGTTATATCATACAGGAATACAATGATAATCTGGGGTTGGCTTGGTTTCTCGGCAATTCGGCTATTCCGTGAAAAATATATTTCGCAGCTCGCTGTGAAAGCGAGAGAGATAGATAGAGGGAGATTGTTTTTGCCTCCTAGTCCAGCGACAAGTTCGACTTTGCCTTGACCAACTTTTCACTCAGTAATCGTGCAACAAGCTCTCTCCCCCTCTCAATCTCGTGCAAATGTTCATGACTAAATAAAAGAAAAATGAAAATGTTTAGAATTAAATAGACACACATAAAATGGATTTGAGAGTGATTGGATATCTTGCACAACGTCTTGAAGTTGGCATGAGATGTTTTCGTAACTTCAAAGATAGTAGAAACTTGCCGTAATGACGAGTGATCTAATAAATAAAACTTCACTTAAAAACTTACTGAAGAAGAAAGAGAAAAAATGGAAGGAGAGAATAGTATTGCGCTCTAATTTGTGTATATAGTGATCATGCCATAATTGTTCCTTCCAGTCACGACATCACCATATTCTCTTCTAATTCTTTTTTTTTTCTTTTCAAGCAAATAAAGATTAATTCATAATTTGACCAACCACAACCACTCAGGAATGGGGTCCAGAGACAAATTTCGTTTCCCCTGAAAGTACATATCCATGCAAAAAATTGCACAGCGTCGAAGGGAAGAAAAACCAAAAAGGGAATCATAATTCAGATTTCCTTTCCAATTTTGTGTCTATAAGGTTTTGCCGCATAAGCATTGTTATCGTCCCGACTCGTTTCGGGATCAAACAAAAGTGAAGAGTGTAGGTCTTTTGTTAAAATTTAAAACGTCATATTAAGTTTTGAGGATTTATGAAAGCACAATATTATATAAATCTACATCTTTTTTTTTGTAATACATTCACATTGTTTATGGTTATATATTTTGATAAAGAAAATCGTTACGCATTATTACAAAAGATATGGCTGATTAGGAATTTTGTAAAAGATATCGAATCGGAGGGGGTTACGGAATTTTGCCTAAAATCTAAAGACGCAGGATGTGATCGGGAAGGCTAAAAGAAGAAGACGAAATGGAAGTTGAGCTAATGCCGGCGTCAATGGATTGTCCATCTCCAAAGAGGCTCCGCTCTAATCCATTATCATTCACCAAGGCAACCGGTGCTCCGCAGGCCTGCCAAAAGAAATGGGGACAAACTTTTAAGTATCTGAAAGTGCGTAAGAAATGTTGCTATAATTGGACCAGATCGTCCAGACGGGCATTCATCATATTCCTAAGCCATTTAGGGCATGTTTGATGAGGTTTCTTCCTATTTTTTTGTTCTTTTTTTTTATCCTGAAATAAGAAAAAAAAATAGAAATACGTTTGGTATTGTCAACTAATTACTCTATTTCCCGAAATAGATTAATCGTCGGGTATTGATTTGGAATAAAAACAATAAGTAAAAAAAATTAATTAAATCTTTGTTCTCAGGAATAATTTGAAATCATGTCATTTTTTTTTTCCTTTTGTTCTTCCTAGTGACTAGCCAGAGACAAGGTTTGATAACCTCGCTGGCTATATATATAGTCAAGATTGGTCTGAGTTGGACCGATCCAGAACTCTCTAGGGCCAGGGACCCGACCCGCACAAGACTTTGGTCGGGAACTCTAGGACCAAGGATTGACCCCTCTCCCGGGAATCGGACCAAGACCGGTAGGGTTGGGCCGGTCCAAGGTCGGTCCAGGGTTGACCCTAGACCGATGCTCACCCCTAGCTAACGCTCAACTGCGTTTCAGTTGTGAGAGCCTCCGCTCGTGCTCATTTCCCTCGCTCGACTGCCGTTCTTTTGCTTCCTCTGTTTTGCACGAGCCTCCCCTCTTCGGTCAATTCCTCATCCATCGCTCGCTCTCTCGCTTACCTTCAATTCGCATCTCTCCGCAGGTAAGTCTCTCTCTTTCTCCGGTGGCTTTGCTTTCGATTACTTAGATCTGTGCTTTTCGTGGTCTGTTTGTATTAAAAACAAGACCCATTTTTATGAGTGCTAGAGAGAAGGTAGTGAGGCTGCTGACCGTGAGTTTGAGTCCGTGTTGAGTAGAGTTCCATGTGCTCCTGGGTTCATCAAAACATAGCTTGTCATTCTGATTGATTGGAGCGGGTAAACTTATCGTCTTGATTGATTGTCGCTCGTTTTAGCTGCTGAAATGGGTACTCTTATCGTTCCATATGCTTCTGGGTTCATAAATGGTTACTCGCAGCTCCTTCTTCAGCTTTGCCTGGAATTTCCTTTTCGTGTGCCCCCCATAAAATTCCAATTGGTGGAGAAAAGGTCTCTGTAAGTGTGAAGTGTGGTGGCGAGAATGAGGTGCTTCCGTGAGTGTGTCCTTCAGTTAGTGATGATGAGTGATCTATGTTTTAACATTGAAACAACAGCTTATTGAACTGAATAATGTGAATGAGTTAGTTGTTTGAATGCTATGAATTGACTGTGATGACTAGTAGGTCTGCATTCCTTGCCTCTAGCTTTGTACAGAGGATCGTTGTACAATCTTTCCCTGCCCTTTGTTTTTTAACAAAGTAACTAATGGTAGCAGGAACTTAACATGTGATATTTTGTCCAGCCTTTAATTATGTGTGTGTTCTGTAGCAATCAAAGATCAAGGAAGCAGTTGGTATACTGAGGACTCACTTGGCCAGTTCAATTAACGCCGTTCATGCAATTCAGGAGTTGGAAGCCAAGGCAACAATGGACTTCATTGCAGTGTTGGTTGTAGGCTCAAGTTCTGTCACGCCAAGCTGAGGAAATAGTTGCCCAATAGACTCTTTTGTGGGATTCCATAATAGATGGGAGGATCATTTTAGCTGCACAATTTTTGCTTATTGGCCCTTGATGTAATCAGTTCATGTTAATCAATGAAATGTCAATTTGCTTAAGCATCAATTCCTATTTGCAGTTAATGAGTGATGTTTATTGTGTTAACTTTGAATTGATTTTAACATTGCATATATGCACCTTGAGATGGATGTGAAATATGAGCGATTTTGTGGCTTGAGAATGGAAAAATCTTTTAAATGAGCATGGTTAGTGTGTTGGTTGCAATTAAGATTTAAAAAATCGCAAACACTGGGTCATGAGATTGCTAATAGTTACTATTGTTTTCTGTAAGATCGAGCAATTACAGTTGATTGTCACAATACATCTTTCCACCTTAAAATGTGTGAAGTTTTTGTAATACATCTTTATATTTGTCGAATTTGATTTTTTTAACCAAAAAAGTAATGTGATTTTCTTACTTTAATAATTTTGTTAATACATTACATTTAAATTGTATTAATTGTGCTTTTTCTAATTTTAAACAAATTACAATTTAAAAAACTTATATTGATAAGCCAAAGGACTTTTCAAATGTGATTCAACCAAATGATTTTCACTTCAAGTTGCTTTCCAAAGCAAAGTTTACCAAACAGTATTTATATTTTCCAAAAACCCTTTAAGCTGAATTGCTATGCATTTACCCAAAGCCCATTGGAAAAATTGAATCAAACGTAACTGTACTTTGTGTAGATAGGCAGTAATTTACACCCTTGCATTTGTTTCCTTTTGTGAACCGCTATAGCCGATCTCAATGGCCAAGGGAGTTCCCACGTCAATCGAGGCATAGCATTGCAGCATGATCAGGTGAACGTTTATAACAAGTGACGTGCACGCAGCAATATTTGCTTTTGCCGACATTAACTAGACCATAAACTAAATAAATCCATTCTTTCACCAACAAAGAGGGAAACAAAGATGAAGTTGAACAAAAAATCAGAAATATCCATTATTCATGGCCTTGCCCCTTCCCCATATTGCGTAAAAATGCAAGAGCCATTGCATAACTTATAAATCCAAATCAGGGACAACAAATAATTAAATAAAGAAACATATATCCATAGTCGAAAAAATGACTTTAAAGAGGGGAAGAGAATCAAAGCCATCCATAATTGCTTTGTGGATGCTGCGTGAATGATGCTCTGATTTCGTTAAGTAATCACCAGCTCAATTCTAGAAGGTAACTTTCCCTTGAGCTGTTGCACAGCACGTTCTCTAGGTTCCTTCACTTTAATCATCCTACCTGAGAAATATCCTTTATCATATGGCTCCAGAGCTAAATCACAGGGATTCACCACTAACTTCTCTAAAGCAATGGCATTCTCGACAAGGTACTTCACTAGTTCGTAATCACAAGGTCGACCATAATAATTGTAAAATTCAACTTCCTTTAGGTATTGATGGAGAGGGCCAACAACTCTTTCCAATTCTCTTCCCTTCCCGTCTGGTTTCCACCATGGGTTCGTCAACTGTGGCAAAAGAAGAATGCCCTATATTATTAATCATCCCAAGATATTGATGCATTGGAAAATGCTAGTGGAAGAAAGAACTTGTGAAAGAAAACATTTCTATGTGGATTGTCGCATCAAGCAAATACTAATTACATGATAACCCAATAACTCACCCATAAGCAGAGACTCAAATAGGATTCTACATTGACTTGGTTTATCATATTCGATGCTACTACATCTGTCTAATGCCTAAATAGATTATAGACTTGAACGAGGCTTGAAAACCCACCTCAAAAACAAAACTCCTCAAGTAGGGGCATGCCTCGATCACGACAGTCAACGGAAGTAAACTAAAATCTCCAAATCCGCTAACTCTTAGCTTCAATTGCTTGACACTTGTCAATTTAGGTAATTGACTAGGAATAGCCAAGTGAGCCTGCAAATTAGGCAGAGAGAGAATCAAAGACAACAAAGATTGTAAAAAGAATTAACTCACGAAACCTTAAGAAAATAGTCGGTGCTCTTACTGGAGGCGAATAATCAAATTCAAGTTCGAGAATCTGCAGACACGGAAGACTTGAAAGCTGAGGCAAATCATTACGCACGATTGATATCCATCCACTCAAAGACACCTCATGCAGCTGGGGGAGCTTGTCCATACACAATTGACTATTCTGTCACACGAAAGTGAAGGACACAAGATCCATGTCACAAATCTCAATGCATTCAAGATCCCAACAACATGCTACGCACAAGTACTTCAGCTTCAATGATTGGCCAGCAACTCTAAGCCTATTCAAAGTACGAGCGTCCTCCAAAGTCAATCGCTCTAGAACCGGAGAATTGGCGAGCATTTGCTCAATGAGTTTGCCATCCACAATTACTCGTTTCAAGTGGAGCTCTTCGAGATACCTAAATCCAACATGCCAAGGTATGGAAGGGCTCAAGCCAACTTTACTTAGATCTGAATACCGTTGTAAACACCCCACATCAGCATCCATAATTGTCTCATGCCCTAATGGATACGGCAAGCAACCATCAGTCAGGTCCTCCTTATACACAGGCTCGAAATTTAGATGGAGAACTTTTACTCGTTTCGCCAATGCAAACTTAATCCATCGATCAATATGAAACTTACATGAGAAATTCAGGTCAAAGTCTATCGTGAATCTATGTAAAGTGTGGTCTCTTCCACTTTGAAGGCGCACGGCATTGTCCACCCATTCCACATATCTAGCCCTCTCCTTTTCAGCTATCTCGGGATTAGCTTTCATCCCCCTCCGTAAGTCAGACCAGTCGAAATCAAGGTAATCAAGGTTGGTAACGTGACAAGTAGACAGATGTCTCCATCTTTTGGAAAGAAGACAAGTCGCTTGTGCTTCTCTCAATGTCAAAAGAGATAATATATAGCCGATAACGTCTTCGGGCAAACTGCTGATCCGATCCTTTGGGTTGAGTTTCATCAAAAGGAAAACAAAAATCCAGAAATAAGGTAAGATGGAAAATAGGAAGCAGGAGAATTCAAACAAACAAACATAAGAAAAAACTCAACTTCCTGTCAGAAACAACAAGAAAAGGCACGACTTTTGCTCTATTGGCCAATATATTCAACTGAAAAATCCTCTATGGGTAATCTTGCGACTAGTTCCAACCTCAAAGACGAATTTGCTCTATCAGCCAACATATTCAACTGAAAATCCTCCATGGTAATCTGAGACACGTGTATGCAACGTTGGCTTACCGAGCAGAGAGACAGAGAGAGAGAGAGAGAGGGTGGGGGTGTCTTCTTGCGACTGGTTCTAACCTCAAAAACTAAAACGTTACCTTGTCTGCAGATTCGGCTTCAGGATCAGAGCGGAGCCTCTTGGGAGATGGAGAATCCATAGACGCCGGCATTAGTTCACCTTCCAGTTCGTCTCCTTCTTTTAGCCTTCCCGATCACATCTTGAGTGTATATTAGATTTTAAGTGAAATTCAAAAACACCCTTCCGATGCGATATCTTTTTCAATATTCCTAATCAGCGATATCCTTTTTAACCACGTATGATAATTCACATTGAGAAAATAATCTTACACAAAAAAAAAAAAAAAAAAAAACATTGTGAGGTATATATTATCGCTAATGGCATGTCTTGAATATCTTTTATTTTTTCACTTTGACTATTTGCAATATGAAAAATTTCACATTGATAATTTAGTTGTTAGTATGAGATACAAAAATTTTACCTAATTTGTTTTTTACTCGTGCACATGGATTGCCTTTTAATCTTGAACCACACCACAGATCAGAGACTTAATCCATTATTCATATGCTATAATTATACCCTTTGATGCGATATCTTTTTCAAATTTCCAAATCGGCAATATCCTTCTTAACCATGTATAAGGATTAACGTAGTGAAAATTATCTTACACAAAAAAATAAAGAATATTGTGAGATATATATTATCGCTAATGGCATGTCTTGAACAATTTTTACTTTTCCATTTTGACTTTTTGCAATATGAGATACTTGAAAATTTCACATTGAGATTTTAAATTGAACAATGAAATATGATAATTTAATTGTTAGTATGAGATACAAAATTTTTACTTAATTTGTTTTGCACTTGTGCACATGAATCGCATTTTAGTCTTGAGCCACACCACCGATCATAAGCTTAATCCACCATTTATATAATATAATTGTACTTTTTTTATGAAAAAAATTTAGGATCCGATGGTATGTTCATCGATTAAACCCAAGAAGATGATTGAGCTTTGACGGCTAGCCCTAACAAACCACCGGAGACATCATAAGGATCTTGAGTTGGAACTGTTAGAGGCTAGGCAACCTCTAGACATTCCAGGAGCTTTGAGCCTTAGTGTAGTGGCCCTTGAAAGGCCTAATGTGGTTTTTCTGATGAAAACCAAAAACAAGGAGACCATGGTGGAATGGGTCCAAAGGAGACTCAAATACCAAAATTCGTTCTTGGTGCAGTCAATAGGAATTGCTTGGGGTTTGACGCTTATGTGGAGTGAAGAGGTTCAGGTAAATGTGAACTCGAGTTCAAACAATTTCTTTGATATAAATGGTTTCATCGACATGGAATGTAAAGATCCCACTAGTAGCAATCATATGAGAATTACATTTCTTCATGCTTCAATAAATTTCCAGGAAAGTCCCTAGCTATGACAATAGCTCCGTGGCTTTCATGCAACTAATCAACTCTCTTGGATATGTATAGGTGATTTCAATGGTATTATGTACAGTTGGGAGAAGGCAAGAAAAAAGGAGGCAGACTACCATAAAATAGTCGCCTTCCGAGATCTCCTAAACAACTACTCCTTAATGGATATTGATGGCCAAGGACACGCATATGTGTGGGCCAACAACAGGGAAGGAGAAGCCTTGATGAAAAAGAGAGTGGATAGGGTCATATGTACTATGGAATGGCGAGTCACTTTCCTAAGTGTATCGTGAATTTAAGTAAAGCGTGGTCTCCATAATGAACAAAATTGTCTACCCATTGCATGTATAGCGCCCTCTCCTTTTCCGCCAACTCTGGTTTATCTTTCATCTCCTCCAATAAGTCAAGCGAGTTGAAATCAAGGTCGTCGACCTGAGAAGCACACCAATGCCTAAATCTCCCCGAGAGAACACAAGTGGCTTGTGCTTATTGGTGTTATATTGCCTATAACTTCTTATACTCGAAAATTTCCCGTCAACATGTAAATTAACATATTAAACGTTCACGAATTCTCAAACTTAGTATAGCGTTTTAAATTTTAACAAAAAAACACACTTTTTACTTTTGATTAATCCCGAAAAAATCGGGATTATAACTTTAGATTTCTTAATGGCAGATTTTAAAATCAACTACGAAACATGAAAATTAAATTACTAGGGTGAGAGACTTACCCATGCTACGGACTCATACATGAGTTGCTCTTTTATCTCGAGGCAAATCATGGATTAGAGGCTTAATCCATCATTCATCATTCATATAATATCAAAGGCTTACTTCATCAGCCGTGTAATATTACTGTAGCTTTTAAAATATTTAGGACTTAGCCTTCTGCAATTTTAATTTTCCCAAAAAACTTGTCCAAAAAAAAAAAAAGTTCCCAAAAAGAAAAAAAAAAACAATTGGTTTATACCACGATCTTCAACCAAAAAACAGAAACCCCTAAAAAGAAAACAATACTAGAGCTGCTCACCAATCGCCAACCAAATTCTTGAGCATTTCGCGTGTTTCTTCTGGAAATCGGCTGCAACTGGAAGTTAACCTTCCGCACTTCGTCTTCCGATCCGAGCATCGATCTCGCTCTCCATGGAAAAGGAGGAGTCGAGATCGAAGGATCAGCAGAGCTCCGAGGACGCCGACGAAGCGGAACCGATCGAGCTGGTCCTGTTCCAAGTCTCCGAGTGTTACGTCTATCTGGTACGCGTTGATCATCGGAAAAAAAGGGCATTCCTTTCCCCGTTTAATCTATCGAATTGTGTAAATTGGTTGCTGGGTTGCGCGCCGATTTTCGAACTCTCGTGTGTTTTGCTCTGACTCTGTGAATTCTCGCCCGTGCTTGAGTTGATCCCGGCGTGAATTGGAGCAATATGCGCTTAGAACTTAGAAGATCAGTATGGAGATGTTATCGATGATTTCGCCATTCGTGATATGTATTATTGTTTTGTTCATGATTGAATCGGTGTTGCGAACATTTGAATTAGCAGATAACCGCGGTGATGTTGTATGAGAACCGCACTTCGAAAATTGTAATAATTGCTAATGTCCCTTAACAGGCAAAGGTTAATTCCATGTCAATCAACCTCAGATCAACTTAAAACACGAGGAGGGGGGCTTTTTTTTTTTATTTTTTTTACTGTGACTTTATTTTTTTGTGCAATCTTGTGTATGGAAGATTTCACTGGATGTTGGGCAGAATTATGGGGCTTTATTGAATGGAGAATTGATTTTATTGGGGAAGACAGAAACTGTGGTTAACACAATGGCCAAATACAGGAACACTTTCTAAAGAATGAAATTCACTGGGATTGTAGTTTCAGATGATAGCAGAGCATTTTTTTTTTTTTTGATTTTTGTGCTTGTAATTATTTTGGAGTTGTTGATTCTGTAAAAGGGCTATTCTTCATGTATGCAGTGCTAAATTTGTGTGCAATTTTTGTAGATACCACCAAGGAAAAGTGCAGCTTCTTACAGGTGCTTAAACTTGACCAATTGAGGAAAAAGTACTGCAGCAGTTTTTATTTTGCAGCACAGGGAAAAGTTGATAGTAAGCCTGCAGTCGTGACCAGAATATTATGTGATATGAACTGACAAAAGGGTTAATTGTTGGAATCATAATCAGGACTACTCTAGTCAACTTGTCAGTTGCATTGGTGAAGCAATGAAAAATCGATAAAACCTATCTCTGCAAGTTGCAGCTATCTCGAAGATGGCAGATGCAGAATCCCTACCAACTTAGTGTTAAAGTTTACGGCAGCCATCAAAATTTTTATTAGATATGAGTCATGGAAGGACAGGAGCGAATGCTTTGTGGACTTCTAACTGATAACATCATGAGTTTTTTTAACTATGGTAAACTGACCATATTTGGTTGCAAAAGCACAATGGTTGCTGCAACTTGTCTTAGGCAGAAAAGTGAAATCAGGACTTGTTCAATGCAGAAACAATATGGTGTGATTTTTCAGATATTTCCAGAAACAAGAACATGTTGCTGCCACTCATCTCATATGCATGAATGCAAGGATGACAACTATTGATAGTTCATGACATTAGGTTTTGAGTTGTTTTTTGCAATATAAGTTTGATAACTATTCCTGTAGAAGATGGTTGGTGTTGTTAGACTCGTTGGCATTGTTGTTTGCTTTATGTCTTCCCACACATCCAAAATGATTAAGCATGCCACTGAAATTCATCTAGGGCTGATGAATGGAATGTGAACAAGTGGGCTTGGGAGGGAGCATTGAAAGTAATCAGCAAGGGTGAAGAATGCATTATCAAACTCGAAGACAAGATTACTGGTTAGCATAAATGTTGAGCTGCTATTAGATGTGTCCCTTCATGTCTTATATTGGTTTTCTTCCAACTTTGGTTTGTCTATTTATAATAGGTGACTTATATGCTCGGGCATTCTTGAGAAATGGAGAGCCGCATCCAGTGGAAGCTGTAATTGACAGCAGCAGGTTGAACACCCTTTTTGCTGTTGACTATACTTGGACATGAATATTAATGGATTGTTACAAGACATGCTGCAGAACAGATAATGTCAAATCTGATTGCTTTTGCTGATTTTTCATTAAGGTTCTTTTTTCTCTTCAATGTCAATGTTTCATGGGATTTATTTGAACGTTCTTGCTTTGCAGATATTTTGTTCTTCGTATAGAAGAAAATATCGGTAAGTTTGCCATTTGTTGATAAGCATACTGCATTATTTATTGTTCTAAAGAGTGCAAAGGTTTCTTAATGCTAGTGACAATACATAAGTTCCAAGTTACTTTATGAGCAACTCTGAGGCAAAACAAGGGCTGGTCTTTTATAGACATTGCAAGCAGATTGAAGGAGCGTCTGTTCACAACCTTTCACCCCTTAGACAAACTATGATGCTGATCAGCTTAAAGCTATGCAGGTGGTCGTATGCGGCATGCTTTCATTGGCATTGGCTTTCGAGAAAGAACAGAGGCTTATGATTTCCAAGCGGCCTTGCATGACCACATGAAGTACTTCCCAGATCTCAACTGTCTTTACAGAATCTGAATTCAAGTCCTTAATGTCATATGTTGTCTTTTCTGTAAGATTTGGAAGAATGTTTTGTCTAAAATGATTGATTTTATTGGCCAAATCTTACAAATATGTTTATGCTTATTCGTCAAGATATTTGGACAAAAAGAAAACTGCAGAAGAGATGGAACAGCAATACCAGCACAAGTCTTCGGGTGATTACAGTTTGAAAGAAGGGGAGACTCTTAAACTCCAATTAAAGAATGTAATATGTCTATCACCTATCCAATGATCCAAAAATTAAACTGAATTGATCTGTGCTCATTCATCAGCTGATAGCATTTGCCCTCTAATCTTGACAGAAAAGCAGCGGTAGTCTCAAGTCAAAACATTTGGAGCAAAGTCTGAACACTTTGTCTTTGGAGGAGAAGGCCAATAAGGAAGAGTCCATGGTATGTATCAGACCACCCCCACCTCCCCCGGCACCCCTTTCACCTGTTACTTCTGGTTGTGAGTCTACAGAAGACGTGCCTCCACATTCATCTTCTCGGCAACTTCCCGAACATAAGGCTCTCAGCTCAAATAAAGAAGAGTTAGGGCAATCAAATTCTAATGATGACCAGAGTGCGCAAGAAGTGCCAGATGATGATTTTGGAGATTTTCAAACGGCAGGGTAAAAACAACTTGAGATGGCATTGTATAGGGGTGTCCCAGTGCATGGGATTACCATGTTCCAGGGTGATGTACACTGAATCAACCAAACATCTTATTCCTTTTTCTTCATATAATTTGACCGACGAGAAGGTTTGGAATCTTCAAGTTTATGTTGAGCGTGCTGCAATTTCATTCATTTGGTACAAATAGTAAAGGTTCTCAGAAGTGCTTTCATCGCCGGGCTCTCTCTCTCTCTCTCTCCCTCTCTCTCTCTCTCTGTGGTTTTGTCTGTTTTTTATGCATCGTTCAATCTTAAAGCGGAAGCATTCTGGTTATGCTTGTCGCCTTCCCATTTTTCTTATCAAAAGCACAGAGAAAGCCACCCACATATGAAGCCTCCTTCATGTCTCTACCATCTCCATATGCACAAGGGACTTGAGAAGCTGGCGCAAGTTATTTGTTCGCCATGTTAGTTTGATCCAAGCAAAGGGCGTCTTACTTGACGTACGGTGCATCCACCATCTCTATTCCTGCCCCTATATTACATATTCTCTTTTAGAAAGGAATATCTCTTCTCTGACTTTGGAAGACAATCTTCCCTCCTTTTATTATTTATTATTATTATTATTATTATTATTATTATTATTATTATTGTTGTTGTTGTTGTTTGACCGGCTTATTTGGTCGTCACCTTGAAGCAATTCGAAACGCCACGCCCGTCCTCCTTTGTCAATGCCACTTTCTTATTGCCCTGTGCCTATCGCGATCGACCGCTCTGCCGTTCTTGCCATTTCATAGGAGCACTCGGTTTGACGTTGACCTTGAGGGATTTGGTATACTTACTCCGGTGCTGCTTCGACAGCAAATGTCTTGTCTTCAATCTCAATTCATTGATCTCCCCGACCTGTCCAAGGCACTGAGACCACGGGGAAAATGTTGCGATCAATAGCACCACGACCCTTCTTCAATTAAATTAGTCATGTCACATCTTGGAAACATCAAGTATACTACGTACATAATGGTAATACCATACCATCTAACATGTCTTAATATAGACTTTATGTTTACATCGCTAATTTGAGGAGATCGAATTTGTTCACATGCTTATAAAAGGTTTTTAGCTTGTGCGAGTAGGGGGAAAATAAAGCAAATGAAGCTAGAGTCGTAGATAAATGGCTCTTAGTATTTACGATTCGATAAACAAATGTGTCTAAGTTTGAATGAAAGTTGGTGTACTTGTCTAATGGAACGGAAAAGCGATTTGCTTTTAAGGATTGAGTAAAAGATGACTAATTTATTGGACAATTCTTACACGAACATACTTCATTATAAGGTAGTTGTTGTTAGACTTTTACAAGAATCGCAAAAAGTATGCTTTAAATAAACTTGAGAGCAAAAGTGTACTTTGGTTGCTTGATGAATGAACTTGCATGGGCTCCAGAGATCAAGTTTAGTGTATGATTGAATTTATAAGCTTACCATACCTAAATTTATGATGGGTGCAAAACAATTCATCTGAGTCAATAGCGAGTCACCTCAACTATATGCGTGTATCATACTTAATCGATTTGAATACAAAGAAGTAGGTTGTTGTGCTACATTTATATGAACTCAAAGACTTATTAAGTGGGAACGAAACTGACTTGAACTATCTCAGATATGTAACTCGATCAAGACTAACTCTTCTAATTTCGAGTTGAGTTCATGCATGAATTTGCGAGTTTCTTATTTTAAAATTTGATTTATTGAACTAAATGGATCAACGACGCATTCAATTCACTTGGTAATAGATTACAACAACTTACGCCTATGTAAAAAAATTTAATCATTGACATATAATTTTTTCAATGATTTTTCTTTTAAATGTTATAATCTGCACAAATACCGTTAGAGATTATTATGCTACTATCGCTATACCTGATATATTTATAATGATTGTTATTGTTGCCATTTATTTTGCAGGTGTCCTCTTTGTATTGGCTCTAGTTTGCCTTTGGCCATTGCAAATGGCAATACTGGAAAAAACAATCTCGTGAAGCTTTGGGCGGTTTCCGAATCCACCGGTTTGGTTTTTTTTATAAATTAGTTCTTAGTTCTAGGTCGAAATAACCTTCCGAGAATCAATTACCTTTAATTTTTGTTTCACAATCTTAAGAAGGATTTTGTTAATGAGGACACAAAAGATGCTAATTTATTTTTCATTTTAACTAAATTTTTTTTTTTTTCAACACACTAATTTACACAAAGCGAGAGACAGAATACTGGGAAAAGCCATACTTTTTTAACTTATGATTTTGGGCATTTGTTAAAGAGTCATAAGAAAAAGCTCAATTAAGAAAAATAAGAAAAGGAGAGCAAGCCTAATCACGGATCCTGACCAATGTGTCATATCATGATGATGCCACGTGTCAGTTAGCAGCCCCCAAAATAAACCTAAGGAACTGTGTCCGCACGCCTCCCTTCGTCCTCTTCTGCCCTGCGTTTTCCCTTCGTTCGGGCTTTGGTTGAATGCTTGTGTGCTATAAAAGCAAAAACTCAAGCTGGGTTTTTGCAGCGAATTACCAAATTTCTGGGGCTTCTCGCGTCTGGGTTTTCTTTGTCTCGCGCTGCACGTAAGTCTTTCAATCTTGGGTGATTCGATTTCCATCGCAGCTCGCTGGGCATATGCATGTTCCTTCCTCTTTTTCATCGTCGTCGCGTGGATGATCGCGTTGAGGACTTGTTCTGATGATTGAATTGAAGTCTAGCGGTGGAAGAACCTGTTGTGCAGGGACTTACCCGCTTCGAGAAAAACTTTGCTTTTGCTTTATTTGGAGCTGGTTGATGGATTGAATTATATTGATACGTCTGTCGCTTAGCTTGATGATGTTATGCGAGACTTGGTTCTGATGCCCCTGAGAAATTAATTGTTTTTTATTCGGGTATGGAGGTTTCTGGGAGTTTTTTCCTTCCAATATGACATGTGATAGTTCCTTTTCCGAAGTACACGAGTGTTGAGAACAACTGATTTTGATATACTTCATGGAGCAGTTGTTTCATACCTCTCGTTACTTGAATTTTCGTTTATTCTCTAAAACGCTCATCACGATTTGTTAATGATTACGGAGGAGCTGTACTAGCTTTGGACTGCTGAAGTTTCGATTTTATAGCAAGAAAGGGTAGATGAATATGGTGCGAATTTTCATGGCTAAGTATTCTGGCAGCCCCTTTTATTTTCGTGACACTTTGCTCATCCGGTGCGCCATTTACTGTAATTTGACAATTATGCGAACACACGACAGCTGGGATTGTTCAGAAACGCCTATGTATGCTATAACAACAAATTCTTGTTTGATTTGTTAGACGCAGCTATAGGGCTTGCACATTAATTTCTCATCTGAAGCTTTGAGCCATATCTTTCTTTAAATGATGTGAGTCTCATATGCATATCTAGATGCTGTCGTTGAAACAATAACTTAGTTGAAATTGAAGAATTACAGCTGTCAAATTTAGGTTGATCCACATAAGTTACATCTTTTGATATGGAACTTTTGAAGCATTAAGTCATCTAGAGATATGCCTTCATGATATGCTTGTTAATCACAAATTCATATGGATGATGAGAATGGGATTCTTAGATCCTCTTTGTTCACTGTGCTAAATTCTTATACAGAATTTTAAATAAGAACAAGGCCTTCTAGGCTGCATTATTTCTTTTATCTTATGGGTAGTCCATGACTTGATGGATCATCTAATTTGCTTAAATATCTGCTTGATTGCAGTTTCTGGAACAATGTTGTCTGATAAAATTGATGTTTCATATATAGTTGAGGTTGTTTTAGTGAAAATGCTTTTATCCTAATTATTGTCGGTAGAAGTGGAGGATCTGAGGGATGGTGTGCAAAAATCATATTGCAGCTGTGGTTAACATGAGTCTGCAAAGAATAGTGGGTTTTCATGGACTATCAAGCATCTTAGAGGTGACAATCTAAGATGGTGCCATTCATTATATGTTGAGCAGTAAATATTAATATTCATAACTTCATGTAGTATCCATGTAGTATCCACATGCTTGGTTACAGGTTTCTGATTTCATATTGTTAAACATTGGATGAGACTATGATATTTTCTGTTTAAGCTGTTCTTTTCGGATGATTGCTTTGTCAAACATGTGGCGATTGGTTGCTAGTTGCTAGTTCGGTACATTGCTCATGTTCATGATTACTTTCTCTCAATATGCATATATCTTCATGGCATCAGCCCTTTGTTGCACTCTTTGATGCCTTTAGGCCCTTAATTTAGAGGTTATGGTTATCAAATTGGGTCAATGTTGCATTTGACTTTTCATATAAGCATTTCTGGATTTTCTCTTACGTTGACAAATTTCATTCAGAGCAGATGCTGAATGAATTATAAGTGCCTCAACTTAGAGGAGACTGGGTGAAGTACATATCTGAACCTCAGGCCAAATCTCTTGCAATAAAACAATGGATGTAAAAGGCATAACATGGGTTGGAAACATATACCAGAAGTTTGAAGCTATGTGCTTGGAGGTGGAAGAAATCATGTACCAGGTACATATTAATTTTTTAGCAAAGGTGTGCTTGTTTATGTATTGACCTATCTATGACCATCATGAACTGTCGAGGGACTGTAAAGAGGAGGGTGGTTACTGGATCCACTTCTGCAATCTCTCATAACTAATTCAGATATCTATCACTGTGATTGACATTCTGAGACCATTTTTAGCTGTTTTCATTGTTACGTTTATAGGTGTGCTTGATATCTGTCTGTGTCTTCAATGGTTGAATGAACTGTTTTAGTTTCACTCTCTGATCCAGAAACTGTAAATGAACTTCATTCGCTGTTCTATATCCAGTTAACATTTTCTGTGGACAGGACACAGTTAAATTTGTTGAGAATCAAGTCCAGACTGTAGGTGCGAGTGTTAAGAAGTTCTACTCGGAAGTCGTGGAAGATGTGCTTCCTCCGTCATCTGTTGACCCTGACAAAGTGACAGCCCCTGAATTTTCTGTAGTAAAATGCAATGATGTCCAGGTATCCAAGAAGGCAAAAGTATGTCGGAAAAGAGAACCAGCAAAGGTTATCTATCAACTGAGTGAGGATTCAAAATTACTTGGTGATGTGAAGAAAGATGTCCTACATGCACCATGTTTTCGGGGAACTTCTTGTGTAGATAATACTTGCCAGACGCCTTTTCAGGTTCCTGCCCTGCAAAAGGGTTCTCTTGACCTACATTCAGGAAGTACTGATAATAAATCTGTGCCTGATTCAGCTGTCACTGTCAATGAGAACTCTGGTGTAGGTAATATGCCATCTGCTGAGACTTCGAAGGTTATTGCTCTGGGTGAGCCAGAGTTTGTAGGTTTCTTGACCGAAAATGATGAATCAGCCCATGATCAAACCACAAATGCGGGCTCCACTTCTGTTGAAATTAACAATGGTGTCACTGTGGAAAATCATATCAATGATACTGAAAGAAGTAGGTGTGCACCAGAATTTTCAGGTAATGGCCCTCAATTAGACAAACTCATATCGGATCAATCTGTGGCAAGCTGTGAAAGAGAGACTAAAACTCCCTCGTCTTCTGGTGTTCCATTGGTCGAGTCATATGGTAATTTTTCTTTTCTTTTCCGCTTCAATCAAACCAATTATCAGTATCACACATTGGACTTACCTCTCTCCACTGGTGTAATTATGCCTCAGTCAACTTCTCAGATACCGAGGCGGATTCTGTGGAGTCTTATACTATGAGTGAAAATATCTGCAGCAGATACGTCTTCCCTGTTCCAGGTATTAGTTAATGAGTGTAGTTGCATTCGGGACTTCTGCATTACCTATATTAATGATTGGCAAGGATTTCTTGGAGACAGATGCCATGATTAGTGTCAACGCATAGTTCATTATGCTCACTGGGTTCTAAAGAAACCAGTCTAAGCATTTCCACTAAACCAGATAGACCCTTTTTATGTTTTGGTCTTTTAAGCTCATTTAATGGTTTTTTACATTGTTCTTTGAGGATTGCTGGTCTCTTGTTCTTTCTCCCATGACTAATATTGGAAGCTCTAGCCATTATGTTGTTGTAATGAAGTCACACATGTTTTGGCCTGATGATTTTCCTTGTAAATTGATCTCGAATGGGCAAGAAAGATGATGAGAAGAAAAGTTTTTTACGCAAGAAACAAGAATGGTAGCATGAGTGTGTACGTGTGCACTCGACACATAAAACACACATGTACACACACGTGTGGGGTTATCAAGTCCCAATAGAAAGTCCAGAGATGCTGTGAGAATGTGAGCGTGCTTGTGCACACATGTGCATGTGTTTGTGTGCGTGCGTGCGGGTGTGTATATGTCACTGCCAACTGTGTTCACGCAGCAGCATTCTTTTCCTTAAGAGTAGATGATTTGGAACTACAGTACACAAATTGCCTTAATCTAGATTTACCTGCTCAAAATTAGAGCAGTCCTGATGATCATTTGCTTTGTGTGACTACTTTAAATGGTGCTTAACTGTGTTTTGAAGCAAAAGAATAACAGCAACCAAATATTGTAGGATGTTCGAATGGCTCAAATATGAATACAAGCAAGGGCGATTTTGACACTGAACAAGATGCTGCAACCTTCAATCAAATCAATGAGGCAAAACTTGAGGAATCTTGCATTGTCGTGAATAATGATGAAATTCAATTTGTTGCTAAGAGGGAAGGCAAACACCGATCTTATAAGGTATTCTCTCCATCCATGTGTAATCTTGTATGACTTATTTCCCTTAGTGCTTGAATCTCCCTTAATGGACATTTCCATCAGAAAAAAGTTCGAGATGCCTTTTCTTCAAAAAAGAAGTCATCAAGGATACTCGAGTATGAGCAACTTGCTCTATGTCATGGAGGTGACGCAGAACCCAGAAAAGATTGCAGAAGAAGGTCCAGGCCAACTCTCAACTTAGAGGGGGAGGAGAAAACACAAGCTCATGATTATTCTGAACCTGAGTGGGAGCTGCTCTAAGCATGTTAATAACCCTGTACATAGTAGATATCTATAGGTCGTGCAGCCTCCATTCTTGTTGAAGGCGATCTAAAAATCTCTGATGTCTATATTGGCAGGATAAATCTTCTCCTGCTACGAAATTTAAAGTACTCTACGTGTTGTCATAAAGAGGATAATCAACTTGTTATCGTGTTAATGTCTATCATGCCGGGTAAGGCTTTGTTTATGCATATGAGCAATATGGAGATGACCCAACTGATCCCATTCATCCTCTCTTCAGATTTGCTTCATTTATGTACGTTTTATTTTCCTTTCGTCTCTCCTAGAGTGGTAGCCCTGAGAATTTAAGTCGAAGACGCTTTTCTTTTAGAATATGTTATTGGTGGGGTCGCGTCTGGGCTGGGCATATGAAGATAGAATGTTCTTCTATGGAGGAGGAGAACTCCATGTACTTCTCGTGGTGGGTAAACCTGTGTTCCTATTAGTTTGATTTTATCTTGTAATGCAGATGTTGCTTGCAAGAGTATTCGTTTTACTTCCTCTGCAAAATACATTGGAAGCATCTGCAACACATCGAAGAGTGTTTGCAAGGCAACGAAGTCACGTGTCTAAATCACAGCTTGTTCTGGTAGCTATATCATCTATAACGGCCAATAAGGAAGCTAGAGTAAACTGTGTAATTATGTTGGGCACAGAGATGTAACATACCTCAATCTCTTTTTTCTAGTAATGTCAATTGAAACACTTATTCTAGTTCCTCTTCCTAATGCCTCTACTGTTCTTTGAACAAATTCAAATAATAAAAATAATAAATAGAGTGATTTATCCCAATTACTCAAACTGCCAAATGTGAAGAACTAGAGTTGCCTCTGGTGCCGTCTAAAACCAAGGACGCATACAGAAGCCGGTTCCATGTATCAGGCAGCCCAGGAAGACACCAATGGCTGCAATCGGCGTGAACTTCCGGATGTCTTTTCTCTTCTTCTGTCAATAACTTTCCTCCCCTGCTTGTGTACACTGTCGGATGAGCATCTCTCCTATACTCTGACAGCTTTGTGATGTTCAGATAAGTTACTGGAATTCTCGTTCTCTCGATGGTTCTCTCTGTGATTTCTTTTATGGTGTGTGGAAATGTTTGTCGGTCCGAATTATCCATGACAGGCTGGGTTTCGTTGTGACACCATTGCTTCCCTTTGTGTTCTGGCGATATACTCCGAAAATAGACTTTTGTTTCTGTCGCGTTGACATTCTTATCGATCCAAGCCGCCCAAGTCTTCATTGCTATCTCCAATGCTATCTCCGTCTCCATGTTCTGAAATAGCTCCTGCCTGTACTGGACAAAGTTCCAACTGCGGAATAGGAATTCAGGCTCATGTCCAAGCTCTTAAGTAACAATAGGCAGTTAGCTGTGATTAGTCAAGTCGTCAGGATGACCGTTGGTATTAACATATTGTTCCAGGTGTTTTTTAAAGGCCTTATAATATGAAGTGATTCTAATTGTGCATTGAACCAATTTCCTTCGTTATATAAAACTGAAAGCAGAGTGGAGTTTGAATCGTACGTGTTGAATTGCGCCTGTTGCTTCCACCAATGACCGGTGTTGAAGATCATGATATTGGCGCCTTTCCATTTCTTGGCTGAGGCGCAGATCTGGTCAAGATTGAGAACGCTGGTACCATTTGCATGGTCCACGTCTAGTTGAACTAGAAACGGGCTCCAGTAGAATTCGACGGAGCAATTGTAATTCTGCAACATTACCCATTGCTTTGCGTCACTGACAACCGCACAATAATTCTCAAAGACTCAAAACACTGATGGAGGAGAACGATTTGCAAGATATTCACGGTGAGTGTGGATGAACTGTTTCACTGACCTTCGCATGAAAGACTTTATACATGCCATTTTCAACGTCAACATGGGCATCGGACGGGGCAATGGATGAGTAAAGAAGACAAGCAAGTGATTCCCACTGGTTCCTGTTAAGTGAGTCCCCAACTATGATCACTCTCTTCCCTCTTAGACTCTCTAACATGTCTGTTCCGTTGAACCTGAAAAAAGAACATCTCTACTCTTTCACTGAGAGGTCATGGCACAAAATATGCTAGTATACTCTCCTAGTCAAAATTCAAAAGTTCAGTCTTGTATGGTAGTCGACATGAAAAGTGCACCATCGTTGGTTAAATCCATCACTTGTACCAGCCGAATTCAAACTATTCTGCTACATGTGGTAGAATATTATATCGTGCAAATGAACTTAAAAGATGTCTCGGCTTACCTAGGAATAGCACATCGGTTCGCTTCCCAGCTCCATCTCTCGTACTGAGAGTCTGGTCTACCGTTCCTTTGGCAACTCACCTGGTTGCTTAGAAAGGGACACTGAGCTCCACTATAAAGAGGGCTCACTTTTGGATCATAAATCCATTTTCCATCAAATATGTCGCATCCTTTTTGCTCCTCGTGTTCCAGCTCTCTGCTTTCCTCGAAGCCGGGTGAACCAGATGATTGATTGGTAAATGATGGAAAGAGGTCTATCGAGGATGAGACCAACACTTCCAAGCTTTGTGGGCTCAAGAGATCTATGGAGTTGCGGCGCTGCTTGAGGTAAAAAACTAACAAGACTACTCCAAGAAAGCTAGCTAGAGTGCAAATTCTCCATCTGCTATTGATATTGGTCGAGCCAATATCCATCTCTAAGCACAAAATGTAAACCCAAAAGCAACTATCTACAGAGTGAGCACAGAAGCCAATAGAATCAATGGAAGTTCAAGCTTGGTTTACAAGATGATGGTTCAGTACCCCTTGCACCATTATAAACTGTAGCAGGTACAATTTGGTTTAGGATAATTAATCATGTCACTTCAGAATTTATAAGATCGGTGTTAGTTGAGTGGGTAGATATAACGAAACCACTCTGAAGGCCTCATTTTCAACCGCCCATGGAATATTAAACCCATTCTTTACCGACTCTCGACCATCCTGAACTGGTTCTTTAGCGAAAAAAGTGAATAACGTGAGGCCCATGTGATAACATTCTGCACTTTTGCAGCCCAACCTACTGTCTGAAAACATGATGTCTGGTTTGACCTTATGCATTTTCATTTCTCGAGAAAACCTACAAATCAGCTACCTTTTCGGTGTCGATAGCATGCAAGTTTCCTCTACCTTTTCGGCGTCATTAGCATGCAAGTTTCCTCTACGTCTGAGGGGGCAGCTCCACGCACATGTTTGACTCCGAGCTTGAATTGCCACCGCACAATTTCGTACGGTCTCGCCAAATGCCTATCAACTATGAGGTGATAGGATAATTCACTTGCTACCCCAATATGAAGTTAGTAAAAGACGCTGATGTTGGTCAATCAATTAGTGGTGCCGCAGATCCAATCCCAAACACTGAGTGAGCTAGGCAAAATAGAACTATGGGATGATGCCGTTTTCTCAACCGTGTAATCCTTGTCAAGAAAGCCCTGGACTTAGATCTTGCCCCAGCAAGAACTACATCTGTTGGGTTAGCCAAGGAGCATGCTATCGTCCCTTTTGTGTACAAAGGGAGAGGACTATGGTGGCGAGTAAATAAGCAAAGAGCATTAAGTGTGAAGTCGGTTATTTAATAGAGGCCGACGGGCCGGTTGTCGATATTGACGCATGCGATGGTGTTACATGTTTGTCGATTGCGACGAAAGTCTCCATTGTCAACTTCCGATCCTATAGCAAGACGGTGACAAGTCTCTTTAATGTTACTAAAACTCTATGGATGGCCTTGTCAATAGATACGAATTTTGAATAATGTATCAAGTAGTTTTTTATGACGATATCTTAACCTAATTTATTATTTGAATGAGTAACTTGCTGGAGTAGAATCTATGATATCAACCCTATATAAGTCTTACTTTTAGATTTGAATTGATTAGTATGGAATCTCTTCATCTTAAAGCGTTGCTCTGGTGTAACAGCAAATCGCATAAGGAGAGTCCCAACCTCCGTTTTCTTCGAAAGGGGGATTGGGGTAGGGGCGAGAGACGCATCAAACTCGGTCATAGCCAGAAAAAGTAAGTAAATGGACAAAAGATCGTAGCAGCTGCATCCCAAGGTTCTGAGTTTCGGCTAGGGAAAAGAGAAAGATGTGTACTTGTGAAGAAATAAGTGCAGTGACAAAAATATTGATCGGTGTTTGCAGAAACTGGAATTTTTTTGGGCAAATAACTAGCCCGGGAAGTGGAAGAAGCTCTGGTTGTCCTGCGTGAGTCCGGCCTTTACCGGCATTTGGCGCATCCTCCGCACGGTGTCAGATTATTCCGAGCCGTGAATACCCTTGTTTCCTCCAGAGTAGTCAGAACTAAGAATTCATGCATCCCGATCAAATCGATGACCTCGTTCAGATTATTCCGAGCCGCAGTTACTGTTGCTTCAGAGTACTGGCGTTCGAATTGGCTGAAGCCATTAAAGAAAGTACATGAGAGCCCAAAAAAAAAAAAAAAAAAAAACGCCAAAGAAATTGTAATACTCACGTGGCAGACTGTTTAAATCAGATTCTAGCATTCTCCTCAGTGGCGGTGCGAAAAACATCGAAAGATTGTCGGAGGCTTGTGGCTAGCACCTAAGGATACGTTTGTTTGTGTTTTTCTTTTTTTTTTTCGTTTCGGGGAAACGAAAAAAAAAAAAAGCTATTTCTATTCCTAACAATTTTTTACTAAAAACACGTTTGGTAAACTTGTTCCAGGGAATAAAAAAGAACAGAAACACGTTTGGTAAATTTGTGTTCTTTTTTTTTTTTTTTTTTTAAATATTTTTATTTTATTTTTCCTTTTTTTCTTTATTTTTTATTTTTTATTTTTTTTCTTCTTTTGGCCGGTCGCCGGCCTCGGCCATGGCCGGCGACCGGCCGACGAGGGGCCGGCGGCCTCGCCCGCCACGGCGACACTCCAACAAGGTCGCCGGCCCTCGATGGCCGGTCGCCGGCCATGGTCGAGGCCGGCAACCAGAAAAAAAGAAAAATAAGAAGAAAAAGAAAAGAAAAGAAAAGAGAGAGAAAAAATTTGTTCTTAAAAGTTGTTCCAAAAACAAGAAACAACTTTTTTTTTTTGTTTTTTGTTTATATTCTTTTTTTTTGTTCCCAGGAACAAAAAAATAAAATTTTTATTCAAAAACAGAAATAAAGAACATAAACAAACGCAACCTAAATCTATACAAATCAAAAAACACATATCTATATATAATAGTATTTATTACACAATCTTTTACAAATCACCATGAAGATAACATATTAACTGGAGTATCCATGAGTTAATCATTTGAATTTGAATTTTTTATTTTGATTTGTTTCTATAGTAGTGTTAACAGACAACAAGCAACAAGCAAGAACATCAAAACCTTCAAATCCTCCTCTCCTCTCTCCTCACCTCATCGAGTAAAAGGACACTAAAAAAATGCGGTCAACTCACAACTTGCTTATCTAGTCAGGGAACTACAGATCATCACTCACGCATCACATTGTTCAACTAGAAAAATTGTCCAAAAACCCATAAATCCTAAATTTATTATACTTTTGTCAATTCATTCATATCAACCTTTTAATTTTACCAAGTAAGTCATAAATATTTTCTTATTTTGCCAACTAAGTCAATCTGGCTAATTTTGGCTGGAAATTACTGATGTGGATGCCGATCATCTTACACGTAGCACGATCGACGTTAACGTGAATAATTTGTAATAATATTTTAACATGTTTTTCGATTTTGTTATTAGCTATTTATATTTTTCTTTTCTTTCTTTTTTTACTTACTCTTTTTTTTTTTTTGGGTTTGAAGTTGGGCCGTCGACCAGTAAAATCTAGTCTCCCAACTTTCCATCACATAGTCAAATAAGTTATTTAGTATTATTCACAAATTTTCATAATTACACTATTGCCCATATTTTAGAATATTTGTTCATTTCAATTATATCTTAAATCAACAGTTTTACCTTTATGGTATGTATAAATATTACTATAGTTCCATTTAAGTATATTTTAACATATAATCTCTAAAATAGTAAAAATATAACTGGACCAATTATTAATTTGACTGGGCCTTGCAAAGCTAGCAGGGAGCTTGTCAAATTAAGGGACTAATCGTGCAGGCCCATAAGTACCGAGACCTTGTTCTTCGCGACTCCTCCTTCTCTTTCATTTCAAAAGCAAATCTGAAACCTTCATCTACAACTCCATTTACGGGCCAGTCTATTGATGTCGGTTGCAATTCGCATGAAAAATGATGGGTGCCGGTATCGATATTGATGCATGCACCATAATGGTGTTGCATCTTCATTGATTGCGACGAAAGTCTCATGTCCCTTTCGATCCTCATTTGCTCTCAAAACAGCAAAAGACTAGTTGCGACTTTTGACCCCATAACAAGACGGCCAAAAATTCCTTTCATGTTACTAAAACTTTGTGGATGGCCTTATATTGGATACAGAAAATTTAAATAATAAATAACTTATATGAATCGTATTGAGTAGTTTCTTTAAGATGATTGTGATTAGGAAAAATCTTAACCTAATCAGGCTAATCTATTATCCGAATGAGTGACTTGTTAAAGTAGAATATATGATCAACTCAATATATATCTTGCTTTAAGATTTGAATTGATCAGTGTGGAATCTCTTCATCTGATCACTTACTCATGGGTAATTCAAAGCATAAATGATCGACTTACTTATCTTATCTATAGTGCGAACATGAAAACAATTTTGGCAATGCCCAGGCGAGATATGAATATTTATGTGAAATTTCATAACTACATGTAACGAAAATTACACCGAGCATCAATGGCCAATTGTCGAACACAAGGCTTGCTCACTCGATCCTTCATTCCATACCGTGTAACCTTTTTTTATTAAATAAAAAACCCTTTTGTTGTTTTTTTTCCAACTTATGCATCTTCTGTTATTAATTTTCCATACGCTCTCAGGTAAGTGCAACGCCATGAATTAAAATTTCGTGAAACTTGTGTTTTGCTTGAGGTGATACAACTAGAGTGATTTAGTAACATTAGTTTGTGTTAGAGTAATTAATTATTAAATCACGTTTTCATCTAACAGCTTAAGTTTTTAGAATAGTTAGTAGTAGTTCCATAAAATCTTACATGGTATCCTGAGTTCAAATCTTTCCGGATCCCTATTTATCTCCCGAGTTCAAATCTTTTCAGGTTCCTATTTACCTCTCTAATGATATATTTCCAATTAACATGACAATGATATAGTTAATACCCCAATTGTTTTCATTATAACGTCAAAAAATCCTATGTTTAATTTCCTAGGAGAAATTGAGAATGTGATTTATTAAGTAGTTTGAAAACTCATTCAAATACCTCGATTGTAAAGTGCAAAAGGACCCTTCTGATGTACCCCAACCCATGCTCATATAAGTCCTCATTCTATTTCAAAATCCTACTGAAAAGATGCGACTTAAAGGACTTAAATTCTTTGGAAATGAGATCATGATATGAGAAGAACAAGCAAAAACATCTCAAAATAAACATTCAAACTTCCTCTCCTCTCCTCTCCTCTCCTCAGGACAAAGACCTCGGCCCGTTACTCCCACGTCACGTTATAATGTCATTTTTCATGTTTGTCAAGGATGTTGTGCAAGAAATGAGAAACAAAACAAAAGGAGTCTTGTTGTCATCACGTTATGTCTCTAACCCTACTTCCTGTAACTAAAAAGGGATTCACTGACCACCTGCGAGAGAGAGAGAGAGATAACAATGAAAGGAGAGATGAAATAATGAAAGATGACTGAGTAGGAGAAGATTATGACAGTATCCACGTCCATCTTAAAGCGAAAAACATGAAATATAAAACAAATTAAAATATAATAACCCATCACCATACCTCCTTAAGCTAATTAGAGATGTTTAACAGAGCCCGCATCAAGAAAAAAACACACTAAAAGGACATTACGTCACGTGGGACATCCTCCTTCATGTTGAACCTTGCGGAAACGTGGTACAAATATAATTTACAAAATATAACTTTCACTATTACAATATTTTCTCACACCACATACAATACTCAGACAACTCTACACAATTTCTCTCACTCACGTGCATACATAGCACACTCTACTCAACACACTCTCAAGACCCCTACACACACCCACACACCCACTTGGACTTCTTACTCACACACTCTTAGTTGGACACTCAAGGGCAAGAACCCCTATTTATAGGAGGCAAAGTGGCTTTCTACACTATTCTAGAAGTATTATTTTATTATAGCTTGACAACTAGATTTCTATGGAGAAGTCTAGACGTGGTGCAACTTATGGATTTTGCTAGAAGATTCTGGAGAAGGGAGAGATATGGAGAACTCTAGAGAGAGATCTAGAGAACTCCGAGAGAGAGAGGCGGTGATCTTCAACACTCCCCCTCACCGACTACTCTCTCTCAATTTAGATATAGTAGCCATGCCGATATTGTTTTTGGACTCTTCAACTATCTCCCTCCATTCAGCATATTGCGAAGCTTCCTCAGATGTGGATGGCTCTATGGCTCCATCTTCAGTTGCTTCTCTTGCTGCGACTTTCCATTGAGTTTTGTGATTCTTGAATTTTTGTAATGCCAATTCATTTTGCCCTTTGGTCTCCTTTTCCTTCTTCTCATTCGATTCGATCTTCGTATTCAGCATATCTCCTCTAAGAATTTTGAGATTGGAACTCATTTGATCAAGCCTCTCATTTGTGACTTTCATTTCGTGCTTCAACCGATTCAATCCCATCCGAAGCACTTCAATGTAGACCTCTTGATCCTTTTCCTCATAAAATTTCTTCCCCTTGATCTTATTCCACCGATCCTTATACCATGGGATGTAGGGTGTAGATGGCCTCCTTTTCTCAAAGAAAACTTTATTTTTCTCCTTCATTTGTTCGTTGTCTCTTCGATATGATTAATTCGGAACATCATAGTGGGCTTGAGGTCCTGAAGCTTCTGCGGCTTCTTGAACTCACATCGGAACTTTTCTAGCTCTCTTTCTTTTGCCTTGAGCTCTCGATCCTTCTGCCTTATCATCTCATCCCTTTTCTTCAACATATTCTCCATCTTTGCCTTCTCAACTTTTAGCTTCTTTATCATCTCTTGCATCTCTTGCAGTTTCTTTTCACGACTGCTTGTTGGCGTTGTTAGTTGCTTCTTCGAGTTCTCCCTTGGCTTGCTCTTATTCGGAGTTGTGATAGAACTTGTTGAATTATCCAACTCAATTATACAAGCGGTTGCAAGCTCTTCTCGTTCCTTCACTGCAATAGGCGCTTGAAAGTCCCATTCTTCTTTGCTTTCAATCTCCTTCTTGCAAGATGTGACGACATTTCCTTCTTCCCGCCTATACCAACAAAATCTAGCAATATGTCCTATCTTGCCACAAACGTAGCACCGTTTGCTACGCCTTTTGTTGCTCTTATCTTCGTCGTCGTCATCGTCGCGATCTTGACGAGCTTCCCCTGGTTGATAACCCTTCTCTTCTGGTTGCCTTCGCCAATCTCCATGATTTTTCCATGGTTTGCCATCTCTTACACTTGCTCTATTTCTATTATGATCCTTGAACCCTCTTTTATTACTGAAGAGAGCACTTTCATCCTCCTTAATTGAGACCTTAGAAATTTGTTTATCTAAGGCTTCTTGGTTGGCCAATATATTCTCCAACTCTATTAGAGTTGGCTCATTTGCCCATCCACGGGTGGCCGTAACAATACCATTATATTCCGGCCTTAACCCATGAATTATTATTCTTCTCATTCTTGTCTCGGAGATGGCATTTTGAGGATCTAATTTTGAAATTTCTTCACAAATAGATTTAACTTTAGAAAAGTATTGACTTACCGTCATACTTTGTTGTGAGACTGAGAGGAGCTCGTTCTCTAGGCGTTGTAACTTGGCATCGTTTGTCCTTGCAAACAGTGTCGCCAAGTTATCCCAAGCCTCCTTCGGGGTCTTCGCACTCTTTATGTGTTGCAACAATTCATCTTCAACAGATACGGCAATAACGTAAAGAGCCTTACCTAATTTGACGTTCCACTTTCTTAAATCACTATCATTTGTGGGTGGTGTGGTGTTGTTGCCGCCAACGATATCCCATAAATCTTGTCCAAGCAAATAATACTGCATACGAGTACTCCAATTATTATAATTGAAGTTGTTGAGCTTCTCTATGCCGTTCACATAACTCGAGAAATCCGCCATCGTGACTTGAGTATAATGCCCCGCACTATACCAAGTAAGCTTGGTCCCGGACCAACCGACTTCACAATCCCAGATTGTGCACTGGCAAAACTCCGACGTCCTCCGCTCCTTGGCTCGACGATCCCTGACCGCCTACTCACTTACAATGGTCCCCGACCACTGTCTTCGCACGGCCTCCAACAACCTGCTCTGATACCACTTGTTGAACCTTGCGGAAACGTGGTACAAATATAATTTACAAAATATAACTTTCACTATTACAATATTTTCTCACAACACATACAATACTCGACAACTCTACACAATTTCTCTCACTCACGTGCATACATAGCACACTCTACTCAACACACTCTCAAGACCCCTACACACACCCACACACCCACTTGGACTTCTTACTCACACACTCTTAGTTGGACACTCAAGGGCAAGAACCCCTATTTATAGGAGGCAAAGTGGCTTTCTACACTATTCTAGAAGTATTATTTTATTATAGCTTGACAACTAGATTTCTATGGAGAAGTCTAGACGTGGTGCAACTTATGGATTTTGCTAGAAGATTCTGGAGAAGGGAGAGATATGGAGAACTCTAGAGAGAGATCTAGAGAACTCCAGAAGAGAGAGAGGCGGTGATCTTCAACACTTCATGCTGTCATGGGTGACTGTACAAGAAACAGAATACAGTACAAAAGAATTCTTATAATTGTCATCTTTTCATATCTCTCATCCAAAAAAGGCATGTGTAAAATCCCTCTCCTGAATAGTTATCTCTTGTAGGTAATGTATTTTGGCATAAACTCCATAGAAGAGGTTATATGCCTATGCCTTTATCTAAACCTATCTTTCGATGCTAGTTCATGTATTCGTTAGTAACGATATAGTGCACGTTCTAAATCAATCGAGGATGAGTCTACGGTCCGATCAACAAAAAGATCTGGAAAATCTTTGCTAGTTGGTACATTTTTGAAAAAGCTGGTAAATTTATAATCACTACAGAAAAAACACCTTAAGGCGATAGAAAATTTTGCCACAGGCCTTGGGTTACTTAGGACAACAAATTGTGAAGATAGTCACTCGCGTTAGGATCAACCAAAGACGACAAATTTTTTAGCTTATTGCCTCAATTCATAATATAAGGCAACAAATTTAGAATTTTGTTGCCTAAATCCTAAATTAAAAATTAATCGACGGAATTTGTTCTTTGGGGGCAATGGGAGGCTTGCCTTGACTTTTGAGCATTTTCATAGCTCAACTTTGTACGAAAGGCCCTTAAAATCGTGATACTAAAAACCAATCTTAGGCTCAAGGGCCTCTAAGACCCAAAGCTGATTGGACATACCACGTCCAACACACTCAAAATCATGTTTATGCTGTATAAGTTTAGGTCCATGTGAAAAAATTCCCACTCTGTTGCCATTGAGTAGGGAAAATTTTGAACCTACACCAAAAAATTGGTTTTCTTCACCTCAAGGTAGACCTAAAGGGACCGTATCACTTTTTTCGTGACCCTTGGGTATGAGCTAAGGCGACACGCCTTGGGTTTGATCTCATCCATCATCTTGATTCGTCTATGCCCTCCCCAAATCACAGTACATTTGTAATGAAATCACAGTCAAGACATTGATCTAAAGATGACAAATATATCTAAATAGAATGAAAGAGGCGCATCTCGCCGTGAATGTTTCTTGGGCAGAATTACCAAAAAAATCTTAAACCTATTGCAATTATGTCAATTCAGTCTTAAACATTTTTTTTTGTCAATTTAGTCTTAAACCTTTTACTTTTGTTCCAGTTCAGTCCATCCGGCTAAAATTGGCCGGCCGGCGCTGACGTGACAGCCGGCCGGCACCTGCGAGCTTTTTTTTAATAATATTTTATTTTTAAAATTTTTTATTGATTTTTATTAATTTTTTCCTTTTTCCTTTTTTTTTCCCTCCTCCCTCCTCCTTCCTTGGGCTCCGGCAACGGCCAGCTGGTCGATTGCTGAACCGAGGTGATCTGGCGGGCGAGGAGGCCTCACCGACGCGACGGTGAGCCCCCTCGCCGTCGGCGGGCGCGAGCTCGCCTCGCGTGGCCGTCGCGTCTAGCGAGGGCTTGCCTCACCCCGCCGTCCACCGGGCGCGAGCTTGCCTCGCGGTGCGTCGGCGAGGCGAGCCCTCGCCAAATCCGGCTAGGGGGCTCACCGTCGTGTCCGGCGAGGGCTCGCCTCGCGCCCGGGGCCGACGGCGAGGCCCCCTCGCCGGATCTCGGCGAGGGCTCGACTCGCGGTCGCCGGCAAGGCGAGCCCTCGCCGAGCCGGCGAGGGGGCTCGCCGTTGCGTTTGGCGAGGCCTCCTCACCGGATCCGGCGGGGGCTCGCCCGTCGGATTGCCTCGGTCCGGCGACCGGCCAGCCTGGCCGGTCGCCGGAGCCCAAGGAAGGAGGAGGGAGGGAGGAGGGAGGAAGAGAGAGGAGGGAAAAAAAAAAAGGAAAAAGGAAAAAAATTTTAAAAAATAAAATATTATTAAAAAAAGCTCGCCAAGCACCGGCCGACTTTGCCATGTCGCGCCGGCCGGCCAATTTTTGGTTGGATGGACTAAACTAACAAAAGTAAAGGTTTAGGACTAAATTGGCAAAAAAAAGGTTTAGGGCGAATTGGCACAATTGCAATAGGTTTAGGACTTTTTTGATAATTCTCCCATGTTTCTTGTGTCACGCAGAATAAACATGCATCATCGCAGCAAGATCTGAATTTTCATTTTGAAAGTCAGTTTTCAGCGATTTTGACCACGCTTCTACAAATCTAAACAGGTATGAACTCATTTAAAAACACGAATAATAATCAAAGCTCACTATGAGCTATCGAAAATGGGAAAAGTCAGTTACTTGGGTCGGTCACGGACTTAAAGAATTCATCTACATTACCTACGGCTCGATGAAGCGGAAACAACAATCCAGTAGAACCCGAAGTCCAATGCGATTTAATTGACCGAAAGAAAAAGTTGTGTGTGCTTGAAAGGAGAGGTTGGTCATGAATCATTCAACACCTATATACCTATCATTCTATATACCTGCCATTCTCACTCCGCATGCTCCATCTTAACAGCCGTAGCCTCCTTCGCTCTATCACTGACAGCCATAAGAAAATATTATTGGCGTTGACTAGTCAAAATCGATCGGAATGACCGAATTGGCACAAATTTAAACGTTTTAGAGTTAAATTGACATAATTATAATATATTTATAACTTTTTTGTTAATTTTTCCTCGTTTGATCTTTTCTTCGGTTCTGGATAATGCTTGTTAGCCAGGGGAAGACGGCGGCGAGGGAGATTTGGAAGAAATTCTTGGAGAATCCCGAGAAGAGAACCAGACCATTCCGAAGTTTTTATGGGCCAATATTAATCAATTTTTTTTTTTTAAATGACATGGGATTATTTCTATGCATATCATGCCACTAGAGATGTCATTCATCATGGTTGAGTACAAGTGTAATTAGCCAGAGCCAATAAACTTTCACGGCCCTAAGGGAATTTAGAGAATCTTATCCAGAAGACATGTGTTAGCCGATTTTGATTTTAGTAAAGAACCTAATCTTGACCTGAAACATAAAGCCATCAATAAGTGAATGAATCTTTCAGAGTTCATATGACTACTTTAACAAAATTAAAGTTTTAAGCTCCGTTGCTTCATTATTGAACTTACAAATTTATCAATCACGACGTCTTGAAACAAGTCAATTGCGGTCTAAATCTCACTAAGATCGAAATAGCATAGTTGTATCGACCGCATAATACTAGAGTTTCAGCTAAATTGAATTGCATACAAGAGCTCGTTCCAGGTGTCAGGCAACCCTGGGAGGCACCAGTGGGTGCAATCCGAGCCCTTGTGATTTCCACTATACTGCGACGGGTGCTCGTCCTTCCGATACTGTGAGAGTGCTGTGATGTCAAGCAGATAGACTGGCTTCTTGATCCCACTCAGAACTTTGTTCACGATGGCCCAAGGCTCCGGAAGCCCGGCGGGGTAGTTGGTACCAAGGTACGGTTGCGTTTGGCCGGAGCAAGTCTGTGACGGCTCATTCCAGTCTTTCCCCCTAATGGCACAGAAAAAAGAACTAGCGTTGAGTTTGTCTCAATGTACAAAATTTTGACCCAGGCAAGAACCAACTCAAAGCATATAACACCAATTCGGACATAACAAAGAAGATGGTACCCATGCTTACTTAGGGTGGTCTGGGGAAATTCCTTGGAAGAAGACTTGTGTTTTCGAAGGATCGACATTAAGGTCCACCCATCGACCCCACGTGGTCAATCCTTTATGAAATGCCTCCAGTCGATTCATGTCCTTGTACAACTTGTCGCCTTCTTGAATATAATTCCAACTGCATGGTCATGTAGTAAAATTTTATCTTACGCCAATATAAATATACGATGATATCCTATATAGGAACATGAACCGTTGCCGCATTAATCAATCCTATCATCACCGGAAAAGGGAAATTATAAGCTCGATATGTCACAATTTATTCGGATCATATAAGCAATGCTAAAGTGCTAAATTTGTTCTTTTACGCTGCAGAAATAGTGAATCTGAATATGGAAGAGATCAGAAATAATGTGATTGAGAAAAGGGGTCTTTTGTCAAAGAAATTAAATCAAAACAAGATGGATCTCACATCTGAGCGCTTCCATTGTAGGGCCCATTGTAGGTCCACCAGTGCCAGGAGTTGAAGATCAATACGTCCATCCCTAGCCACGCATTGCCACCATTGATCGAGTCAAGCTTCAGGACCCGTCCCGCTGGCTCTTGCACGACATCCACAAGGAATTGCGACCAGTGCAGAGATATTTCCACACCATAATCCTGCTCGCAAGATGCAGTTTTGAATATATTTTCATACATGATCTGATCTACTGGTTTAATAAGGTAAGGCAAATTATATCTTTGTCCTCTTCAATGGAAATGGTGGGTGTGTATTGGGGGACAAACCTCATATGTGATCGAAGCAAGGTCTTCTCTCCTGGTGGTGGATGAAGTCTTGGCATCGGGCAACTGCGCATGAATCAAACAAGCCAGAGACTCCCAAATGTTCGCGCTCAGCGAGTCACCCACAAACAAAATCTTCTTCCCCCTCCATCTGTTCAAGAGATTCACTGCATCGAACCTGCACAACAATCGTGGCATTTACATTTACAGTCACGCCCGCTATCCTTTTCATCGGTAATATAGAAAAAGGCTCGAAGGACACATTTTCGTGCACTACAAGGAACGACACTTTTATAGAGAGAGAGAGGTTAAAATTAAAAGCTTGGACCTTGGCAAGTTGCAAGAGGAGGGCTGCCATCTGTACTTGAGATACTCTCTATCAGGCCTCCCGTACTTGATGCAGTCGAATTGTGGATCTATGAAGGGACAGCTTAAGGGGTCATAGCGAGGGTATGAAGCATCATACACCCACTTACCTTGGAAGAAATTGCAGCCTCCAGCAAGTAGTTTTCTCGCACTGAAGTTGGCGGTGAGACTGTGGCCAGTAGGACTCGGGAAATGTTCTGCTTTTGCAAGGTAAAGGAAAAAACAGAGGAAAATGGCTCTGAACAGGAAAGCCATCTAAAGGTTTATTTGAAAAACAACCCTTGATCTTTTTTTAAAAAAAAGGTCTAGGAATGTCAAGAAAAGTTTGGCCTCGAACAAGTGATTATATATGGCTCGGGTGTGTGTGACAGGAGGATTAATATTAGTCTTAATGTCTGATGAAATGGATGATTATTTTTTCCTTTTTCTTCTTGAAATCTTTGGATGGGATCCTTTCAATATTAGGCATGTGTGACGGGAGGTTTAATAGTAGTAGTTATGTAATGATTTCTTTCCCTTTTTTCTTGAAATCTTTGGATGGACCCTTTCAATATTAGGCACGTCCGTTTGGATCCAATCTCTTGTTTATGGGAAACTATGTCGGTAATCATGATGGTTTTGATTCTAAAATATGGAAGATATTTCGCCACCTAGGAGAGAGATCTAATAATCAAGAAATGTCCCGTTCGAGCGAAAATTACCAAAAATGGGCTTTATTACATCAAGCCCTCTACTGGTTAGAAAAAGGACTAACTCACTAACAAACAAGCCCAGTCCGAGTCTATCTATACCAAGCCGAACCCAGAATTTCTAGAAAATGAATTCAGGCCCTAACCCAGCTTCTAATGCGACCAAATTTAGCCCAAGGTCCCTAAACTAAGCTAAACCCACCTAAGCCCAGCATCCCTTCATGGACGGAACGAAACCCGGCCGAAACTCCATCTTTGGACTTCATATCCGACCGCCACCTACGACCACCGCGGAACCAACATCCATTCAAAGTTCACGTTCGCAGCCATACAGAAACCGAGGCGACAAACACCATACAAGATATGATAAACAAACCATCGTGGACTTGTGTGGAGTTTAACATCCTGGCAAAAGATTTATCACCATCACCTCGGACGTCTCTCATCGGCAATTGCGTTGAATAGTCACGGAGACATGCCAAAACACAAAGCAAGACACTGCCGAGGAAGAGGTGGGCAGATTTGATGGTAATAGCAAATGCATTCTCGGCTCGCACAGAATCATGAGCTATTCAGCAATCACGTCTATGCGGCATTTCTTCAAACAGCTTAGGTGCGTTTTGGCTCGAGATGGGAGAACATAAAAGCCAAGAATCGATCTTCGTGTGTACTTGTGCGGCACTACGCAAACCATCCAAAATCGCCTGCCAGCAGCAATTGTCGTCTCTCTGTGTGCTTCTATGGCGACGGCAACGATCGAAACACAGAGACCATCCAAAGCACAAGCCAACACACCAAACTTCAAAACACGAGTCTCATTCTCACTTCCCGCGTGTAGATTCCGAAGATTCCATCCTCTTCTTCTATAAATCCATATCGTCCTAGCAAGCGCACCACCTTGCACGGAACACAACCCCTTCACTTAATGTTTTCCACGCGTCAATGTCATTCGGAGACTCCCCGGCACTTCGACTGCAGTGAACATCTTGGGCTCATCATCGAAACATCATATAATCAAATCCGCATTTTTAATATGGCTTCTCTGGCTATGATTCGAAGTCTCTTCTTCACCCTCGCTCTTTTTGCTTGCCGAGTTTACTCGCGCAAGCTACAAGAGCTGTCCATGGAGGAAAGGCACGAGCGGTGGATGGCTAAGTGCGGGAAGGTTTATAGGGACGCGCCCGAGAAGGAGATGCGGATGCAGATCTTTAAGGACAATGTGGAGTTCATAGACGCCTTCAATGCAGGCGGCGATTGAGCCCTACAAGCTAAGTGCCAACGCATTCGCCCACATGACCAACGACGAGTTTCAGACCTCTAGGACTGGGTATTAGAGGGCCAGCAGCACGACCCGGACTGATAGAACAACTCCGTTCAGGTGCGAGAACATGACTGCAGGACCTATTTAGATCACGGTGTCACAGCGGTCGGCTTTGGTAACACCGCGGATGGCGGATGGCACTAAGTATTGGCTCGTGAAGAACTCTTGGGGAATGAGTTGGGGGGAGGAATGGTACATAAGAATGCAGAGAGACATTGATTCCAAAGAAGGCTTATGTGGAATCGCAATGGATTTCATCCTAACCGACTGTTTGGATTAGTGATTGGTGAAGTTGGATGAATTGTGCTTGTGTATCTATTTGCTTGCTCCCTAAGACTGTAAAATTCATCAATAACCATTGGGCTTGAAGGCTCAAGCCAGTGTTGTTACCATATGGGCCGAGGCCCATATTCCATTGTATTCCAAGGCGATGATGAACCCAAGATGTTCGGTAGAGGCCATCTTGAGAAATTTGAAATGCATGGTGTGAATGAATTTGTGCTTCGAATAAAGACCCTTGCACAGAAAAATACACAAGGGTAGTCATTTTCACAGTCTAATTCTCATGTAGTTTTGGAGCTAGAGTCAATCAAATTATGATTCGAATTACAAGTTTTGGTGTGAAAAGTGCTAAACTTTGACTACATATCTTGAATCAAATACCTTGAAAGTATGTTGCTATACTAAATGAAATTTATACTTGTAGCGGCCACTTCAATTAAGTATTCTTTACAAGACAATTGAAGCGACTTACATGATTGTTGATCAAGTCGTCATCATCTGCATCATGACACTATATAACACAATGCATTGTCTAACCTAACCCATTATTCAATTAGCAAATCTAACTTTGCAATGATTTATTAGGTCTATAATACTTTAGTCAGTATTTCTTTCTTCTTTACTAAAATTTGCTCTCCCATAAAGCTTTAAAAAGCTCATTACTTTTTTCTGGGTTTTCGTGGGGTAGAAGTTATTCATGATTGGTACAAACTAAAAGTAAAGGCTTTACAAATTTGATACGTGATCAGGTTAAGTTGAGCCTCAAAAGTCAATGCCCCATAAAGCATAGGCTATGAACTGAAGGATTCATTCTTAAATTCAGAGCGACGAGATAAACTACAAAATTGACATCATTAATGTGACTCGCCCTTAAAATTAGTAAACGCAAGCGAAATGACTTCTGCACATATACTGTGATTGCCATGGTCTATATAGTGTAAGCTACATAGAATCTAAATGCACTATCTAGCTATGAGATGACCAACTGACCGCTAAGAATAAATACTTGCAGGCGTTGCCTCCATGACCATATGCTTCACTTAATGAATTTCAGGCGCACCATGTTTGCGCCATGTCGTTACACTAAATATAGATTATATCGTCCTCCAAAGTTCAAGAGCAAATCGGCACTCGCACTATTCTAAAAACACTATCGGGTGCGGAAAATGTGCAATCACCGGACTTTGCAGATTAATAGCCGCTCATTTTCAATAGTTCTAGCTTCATTGTCCCGAGTTACAGTGTAGCTCGCATGTATAAAATCCCCCAACTGATCCATAATCAAATCTGACCACCTAACCCATGAATGGCTTTTGCCTTTCATAACGACGGAGTTAGGTAAATTCAGCTAATTATGCACATCACGAGAGGCCGCCACACTATGCGTATGATTGAGACTTTAGGAATGGGGACAAAGCTACATGTATTGATTCATTTGAAGGAGATTACGCTAAGAGGATATGATATAGGAGAGGGAGTTCCTTATTTGACAAGCAACTTTCGAGTTTCTAGGGCAAGAACTTCCATTTTTCTGGTCCATACACATCATGCGCGGATGGTCCACATAGCCTCAACTTGAAGCGGCCGACAGTGACTCGTTATAGAGTTGGTCTTGTTTCGCGGCTAAGCAAAGCCACATGGTGAAAAATTTGTCGTATTAAATAGAGAGAAAGTGCACTCATCCACTCATTGCCAATTAATTATGCATTGCACAACGTTTATCATCACGTTAACAACTGCTTTCGAAAAGCAGGTTTTGAATAAGGTGTTGAGTAATCATAGAGGAGATTCGTGTAGATATATTGGTGGTTAGGGAGGCTCCCTTAATGGGGATTTGCTATTAACCTTTGTCATTGTTATTTCTATTTTTCTGAATAGTAGTTGCGAGATGCCACATTAGCCTCGACATGGCCTCATGACTATCAAATTAGCTTGCATGTAGTTAGTTTTTTGTGAAATTTCACATCAAGTATATAGTCATCACGAGACGAATATCTATCTTCATCAATTAGGTTGTGTATAACTAGGTTTCGGCCAAAAATAGGCATCTAAGTTTTTGCTCCCAAATCGATGCAAATTATTGTACTATCACGTTGAGCCCACGAAAGTGTCAATGGGTCGCCTCACATGTGCGAATGGGGCAATGTCGAGATTGGAAGTGACTACCTCTTTTTACTCGTGGACGTGTGGAAACACCTACTCCACATATATTTGACCTTCACGAGATAAATCAAACAAATAATCTCTCCAAAAATGAGAAGTTTCTGATATCAATCAAAGGACCTCTGGAAAAAGATCATCTGTTTGGATGCTAAACAAACATGTGGTTGATTCTAATGAAAAAATGACATAGCAGGAGTGCGCACAAACCAACATGAAATGACGAAAATAAATATTCATTTCTTATTATAGATAAGTACCATATAACTTGGCTATAAAATATCTTCACGTGAACACTCGCGTCATATGCGTGCGCTAAACATGAAGGGTCACAATCTGGGGTCGCCCTACCAATCTTGATGCAAGGGATCATGTGATGTAAGGCGACATTGATAGTAACTCTTTAAAGGGAAAGAAAATAAAGGGGTTTCACAAAAAGAGAAGAAGAAAAAGGAAATTAGGGTTTAACAACAGCCATGCAATGGAAGTACCTCCTTTTTCCGTCGGCTCTCGTGGAGATGGAGACATTACTTTGCATTCTGATCCCACTAGCAAAGATACAAATCCGTGAAGTCAACAAAGAAATCGACCCTTATTGCAATATAATGGATATTCTTCGTAAACATATTTATTACGAACGAAATTGTCGAATTCCAGCGTTGGCGATACCGAAAATGGAATATCTCCATTGCTGTAACGAGGCGATAGATTGTTTTATACATTATTTTCATGGGGCATTGTTCATGGACGGCTGCTAAATAAAACGAAATTTTGTTTATTTATTTATTTATTTCTCATGTTTCTTTTTCGAGAGAGATTTAATTATAATTTATAAAGGAAAGAATCCACAATTGCGACCAGTGAAGGCATTGCACGTCCACATATTGAAAATCTTAATGGAGAGTGACAATCCTCTGAATTATTCATGGTATCTCTCCTTGCTGAACTTGATCTTTCGTAACTCGTTTCACAGCATTATTGGTGAGGGAAACAGCCAATACTTTTGGCCGTTCGGCTTCGGACATATTCTTGAACGTAGCCTTCACGATAACGTTTGGAAAATGTCTTCTAGTTAATAATCTGAAATATCAGTATATTAGTCGTAGTGATATGTAGTTTGGCTTCTGCTTTCTCTATGTGACAATTTTGCTTAATCTTGTCTTGTGCGATGACTTAATTTGCAGAGTTTTGGTTAATTCCTGACCACTGATTGTCGTGTGATTAGAACTTAACATATCATGTCTTGAAGTTCATCTCTTATTAAAATAATTCGAGAAATTATATGATTTCGGGTGTCATTGGAAATGGTAGATTCAATCAATGACAAGATTAACAGAACTTAGTGAACCAATGACCACGTTGACGAAACATTGACGGATCTTTACTCAGAAAGATCAACAATCAATTCTACTTTAAGTTTTAGAAATGTGGGGCGATCTTGAAAGGAAGGAGAGGGAGAATATGGTGGAGCTGACCGCACATGGAGGACCTCCCAGACGAGCAAACATCGACCACATCCTGTCGGCCGCCCGCCTCAATGCTAGCCGCTTGATCTGACTTCCTGGTTTTGTCCTGATTACAAGCTAATAATCCTGCTTGCCAACTAATTACTGGCGAGTGCACGATGCTTTCATTTTGTGCCCGCTATACTTGTCCCCTTGTTAGGAACCGGAGATGGGATCTAGGATTAATAAATTTATGACTTTGTACATCTTCAGCTTCAGTAAAAAAAAAAAATTATAAAAGGTTGTGATAAAACTTAAATTGCATTGATAATTTGTGGATAGAGCAATTAGAATCACATAATTTGCCTCAATGGTGGAAATGCCATTTGAAAAGTCCTAGATTAGGTCATCGATGATTTGTCTCACTGAAAAATGCTATTTTACTTGACTATAAAAGGTCGTCAAGGGCGAAGACAACCTTCAATGACTTCAATTCGAGGTTAGTAAGGGTCGTCGATGTTAGTGAGTCCATTTAGAGAGAGAGAGAGAGAGAGAGAGAGAGAGAGAGAGATGGAAAAGGACAATAGAATGACACTTGCTTAGAGGAAAAGGAGAAGAAGAAAAATGGAAAAAAGGGGAATACAAAGAAGCAAAAGAAAAGGAAAACTAAAGAAAGATAAACTAAACACATCTCAATTATTCATTTTGAAGTGACTGATTTATCATCTATTTAAAGCGCAATAAATTGAATCAAGTACCGGACAAAGCCCTCACCTTCAGTAGAGTACTAGACAACCCCATGAATAGAAGGCTCCAACGAGGATGGGGATTTGACCCCTTTGTCTTCATAAATGGCGCTGCTGAGCATACGAACTGAGGGCGGGTCGTTCCGGACTTTTGGTGGTTCTTTGATCTTTGGCGTTTGACGTGGTGTTTTATTTGCTTTGTTTGCCAGTTGTTTCAGCTGGTGTTGTTGTGTTTGTTCTGGTTCTTTTACATCGGTTCCCTTCTACTCATTCTGCTTATTTGCACTATGAGTGAAAGTTTTTGGCGCCGTTTTTTTGTATAGCTGGCTTTCCTTAATTTATTCTTACCTTTACCCAAAAAAAAAAGAAAAAGTAAATGAATAAATTGAATCAAGTATTATTTCGCTAAATAGAGAATATATTGATCCATGAAAACTAATTTTGTTAAGTCTTAAGCAATAGAGCATGTGAATGCAAAGGAGTCTAATGTCCAAAATTGTGTGAGGATAGCATTATTAACTATAATTTTTGTCATTGCAAAAGTTAACCCTTTCGAAATAGCTTGTCGCGCTTTATAATTATTTAGCACAACTATCCTAGTCTTTTGAGTCACTATATTATACTCAGCTAGTAGTTCCAAAAGGATAACACGAAATACTATCATATGATTATATTGCTTTAACACTATCAACCGAAAAAAGAAAAAAGAAAGAAAGAAAGAAGTTGCCTTTACATTGCACACTTTATATGTAGAAATAGTCTCTAATATCATATGATCAATCTATTTATGTCTAACTATTAATTTTTTCTCGCAAATGGGATGTTAGGGATGTGTTAATATCGATTATGATTCGCATTTCTTTGTTTTTATTTTGTGAATTAGAGGAAAACGAAGGACGAAATTGCATTGATGCATTCTATGGAAGAATATAGGATTGGGCATACGGAATCAAAAAGTGGCACCTAACTCCCTCTTGTCTTCTTTGGGCCTACAATAAACCCACATGCGAGCCAGAATCGGTGTACAACACATCGTTGTGCTATGGGCAAATTGTTTTAAAAAATAATTCCCTTTTCTTAGTACCTCATTCAGGACCAATCTATAGTACAGATGATTTGGATTTAAAAACCCTAGACAAGCTGACAAATTGCATTGACTTTTCAAATTTCATGGTAGGGGCCTTCCTTCCACTCAGAACTAGACTGACAATTCTGTACTTCTTTCTATTTTTTGACGCAGTAATTGTAATTTTTTACTTTTGATGCAAAGCCTCTAGGTGCTGAAATTTTATTTGCGATCAACGACCTTCTGTAAAAATGTTGTAGCTGAATTTTGTATATTTAGATTAGAATAAGACAAAAACCATCGACATTCATTTATATAGCAATTTCGTGAGGAAAAAAAAAACCACTTTGAAAGGTTAATTAAGAAATTCAAAAAAGGAAAAATAAAAAAGAAAAAAAGAAGCCAAACAAAAAAAGAAAGTTAGAATGGTGTCTTTTACTTCACCGAACGCATTTTGTAATCGGTAAATATCATTGCCTATTTCCATTTAGATATCTGGCCGGAGGAAACCAATTTTTTTTTTTTTTTTTGGAGGAAACCATTTGACGAACTAAATATTTCAACGGTTTCACAATATTTTAATCATTCAACAAGAAATTCTGTCATAATCGGCGAGATTATTCATGTGGGAAGTGACTTTCGCTCCCCAAAGCACGAAAAAGAAAAGACAGCAGCTAGGCTGCTGCGGACTAAGGAAGTGGCTGACAGCTATTGCGATGACCCTACAGAAAGCTTTTGGCCCATACGGGTTCCCCTTTTCCAAGCCCTCGTGGGCGAAGACTTTTGCGACGCGTTGCGTAGTCCTCGAACCGAGCCTGCTCCGACTAGTCGTCCCCGCGAGCTCTCAAACAATTGAGGTGGGGCTGCTGGTCGAGCATTGATGCGTTGACGCTGCCACCGTGACGGGCTTGAAGTTGGCGATAGAAAACAAGCTGCCGTCGTGCCCACGCAAATTCGGGACAAACGTGACGAGAGGGGCATGTCGATTGCTCCGGAATTTGCGATTGGAATGAGCGGACGTGTTGACCGGAAATCAAATACACCGAAAATTGCAGCTGTTATTGACTTCAGGGGGGATCGCGTTCTATGCTGGATACATCCTCTCTGTATCCCAAAACAGAGCAAGAGAACTAAACATTTAAGCAGTGGTATTTGACTTCATCTGAATACAAGGACTAGGGACATTTATTGGGGTGAGCATTCATTAATGGGACTATGATCAGGGATGATTACATGTGGGGTACTTTTTGACACGGATGGCTAATGGAATCTGGCAGCGTCGTGATCGGTGGCAGTGACACCACCAGGCATTCAAGGCCCTGGGTGGTGGCTTTAGCCGCCTCTTGTTCCTCCTCCTGATGGGAGCACACATAACTAATCTGATATTGATATGATGTGGAATTCTCATAAAGATCGAAAGAGATGGAGGATACTTGATTATATCGACATTAATACGAATTGACAGCATTACCTCATCTTATCTTCTGGCGGCCTCTACTGGCGGCTCTTTGATTTTTCAATTTGTTAGCTTTGTGAAAGTTACAGGGATGTTTGTTTAATCATCCTAATCGGCTGTCGAAAATTCTCCTTTCCAAGACGGTGCCACACTTGGTTGAAAAAGAAGAGCCGTGCCACGTACGTACGCCTTGGACTTATCCAACCATCTAAAGCTCAAATGCAAAAACTAATAAAATTGATTTTAGGCACGTGGAGAGTTCCTATTGATTAATTCAAGAGTTGCTAGAACTCAAGGCCCAATCATTTTTTTCATTCTCTGAAGCAAAATTCCCCAATCAGTGCTGTATAAAAGCCAAAAGGGTTAGCTTCTTCAGCTTACAGAAAAGGAAATGCTTTAAAAATTATATACATTTAGCTTTGGAAATTTCACAAAGCTGCAACAAGAAAGGCGGAGGCAATCATAACGTAAGCCTCTTGTTCCACCAGAGGCAGCTAAAAATTGAGAGAGAGAGCTGGAAGCAAGAGGACATCGGATGGCGTCTCAATTGGGACAATCGGAAGTTGTCTCCGACATTACAGTGAATTTGCCAAATTCAGAGCACAAGGGCAGATGCATTATTTTATTAACAACATCTGATGTCACTTCACAAGGGTCTTCAGCACACAAGAAAAGGGTGAGAAAAAGAAAGAAAAAGAAAATGAAAGATGACATTTGGACCATCAACCGGGTAAAAGAGCTTTAACTGCAGCATTTTTTTTGAATACTATATGTCTCTGTCTGGTGGGCATATGTCTGCATTATTTTAGAATCAAGACCATCATGATTCGCGAATTCTTTTTCTCAAAAACCAAAGGATTGGATCCAACCCCACATGCCTAATTTTGAAAGGAATCCATCTATAGATTTCAAAGATTTCAAGAAGAAAAGGAAAACCCCCTTCACTTTACAAGATATTACTGCTAGCACACCAGCCCTCGTATGACGCATACCATGTGAAAGCACCCCACACACACACTCGTACACATGCCTTATATAAGCACTATGTTTCAGACCAACTTTTCTCCTCACGCCTAGTCATTTCTCTTCGCACAGATCAAGGGGTTTTTGAAAAAAAACCCCAAGATGGCTTTCCTGTCCAGAGCCATCTTCCTCTGTTTTTTCCTGTATCATACAAAAGCAGAGAGTTTCCCCAGTCCCACTGACCAGAGCCTCATCACCACCAACTTCAGTGCAAGAAGATCACTTGCTGGACGCTGCAATTTCTTCCATGGAAAATGGGTATACGATGCTTCATACCCTCTCTATGACTCCTCAAGCTGTCCCTTCATAGATCCACAATTCGACTGCATCAAGTACGGGAGGCATGATAGACAGTATCTCAAGTACAGATGGCAGCCCTTCTCCTGTAACTTGCCAAGGTCCAAGCTTTTAATTTTAACTTCTCTCTCTCATTCTCTCTCTCTCTCTCTGTCCTGCCCAAAGTTGTGTCATTTGTTCCTTATAGTGCACAAAAATGTGTCGGTCGTGCCTTTTCTTTGTTATTGATGAAGAGGAATGTGGGTGTAAATGCAAATACGAATGCGATGATTGTCGTGCAGGTTCAGCGCGTGGAATTTCTTGAACAAATGGAGGGGGAAGAAGATAATGTTTGTGGGCGACTCGCTGAGCTTGAACATTTGGCAGTCTCTGTCTTGTATGATCCATGCCCAAATGCCCAATGCCAGGACCGCACTCTTCAGGAGGGAAGGCCTCGCTTCGCTCACATTTGTGGTAAGTCCCCAGATACAAACCCGCCGTCCTCACTCTACATCAATTCGAATCGTCACTGGCTTGGCTGAAAAAGAAAGACGGGTCGCTCCGGCTTTCCCTTCTTTCCTCTTTCTCTTTAACCCCTTTGTGGAATCCAGCAGGAACCATTGCTCCCCGCAGTGCATGCATGTCTTGTCGTTTTTCTCGACATGTCTTTCGAGGAGGCAAATTCCTCATTTCAAAATTCAAGTGAAACTGGCTTCTGTTTCTTCGAGTCCAGTTCTTGGGTGGGCTGTTGTGTTGTCCCTGTCCCTCCTCTCTCTCTCTCTCCTCTCTGTGCTATTTTCTTGGTTTGAAAAATCATTCATAAGTCTTGTACTGTTTCAAGCACTGAACTCAGTAGAGACACGAAGCGCCCTCAATCAACTGCGGATGATTTTTTGGAGCACGAGCAGTAAAAGAGGAGCGTGATTGGTGGTGGTGCTCCCACTTTTGTTCGTTTCCCTGTTCCGCCGCTTCTCCTTTTGCCAGGGTCGTCTCATCTCCAGCTCTCTGTCAAATCATCATTAGTGTTTTGTAAAAAAGGTGAAGTCCCCGAAGCACGTCGAAACAAAATCACCTCGGTTCTTTCATCAACCTCCAGTCCCGATCCAGGCGGGGAATGATTTTTTTACGCATTCTTCAGACATCGATTTGAAAAACCATTTGAAAAAACACCAGATGTCATCACCTCCATTGACCCATGTCGTGTTTTTTCCCCTCCCGGCAAAAGTTCCTGCCCTCGATTTCCTGGAACTTTAGGAAATTTCCGTTCCTCCCGCTGCGGAAGCAGCCCATTATTGTCGTTTCCATAAATATGATTTGCCCATGTAGAGTCATGCTTATGCGGTTCCTATAAAAATACTTAATGTAAAGTGAAAAAATATTGTTTAAACTTCCTCAGTTAAACCCGCCCCAGTAAGCTGTCTTCACTTGCTTTAGTAGTGAACACCAACATCATTTTTGGACCAGGATGTCAGATCCTCACATGGAAGAATTTAATTTTGGATGTACTTTTGAATAATTCTTTTGCTATATTACCTTCTTTTTTATTTTATTTTTAATGTCCTGTAGCTAAATAATTAATTCACGCATTGGACTTATCTCGGGGGCACTGGACTTATACAGGGGCGTCCATCAGATATTTTGTTTTGTACGGTGGGGATTTTGAGGGCGTGAGTGAGGGCTCACTGGTGACCACACGTTGATTTTGTTGCCGGAAAAAATTGGGATGGGTGACCATAGCAAAATTAAACAAATAAAACATACCAAGGCTAAATTAGAAGATGAAAATGCATGGGGAATTCTCTCTCTCTCTGTTTTTCCTCTTTTTTTTTTGTCAAGATTGCTTGTGTTTGTATTCAAGTACATTTTGGGGACTTTATTATCTTTTTATTTAGGAAAATTTCGGGAGTAGCTTTGTCTAATTATGTTTAATTGAAATGCTGTCTCCGACATGGATAGTGGATGATTGATCTCTCTTTATATACCTACTTTTCGTTCTCTTTTTCAATCGCCTTTTGCTCCTCGTGCGCCGGTGATTCCCATGTTCGGGAATTTACGGCGGGAAAGCAAATAAAGCGGGTATAAAAGGGGGTCTAAAAATTAAGGATAATACCACTTTACATTATCCTAATTACATCGACCCGCACTTAATTAGAAAAAGGAAAATTAGTCCTAACTAATCAAAGTTAAATGGGCCCCCACAGTTAGATCTCCTTTTGAATAAGTGAAATTCTTTTTGGGAAATTCCCCGTTCAAACTTAAGAGTCAAACTTTACCTTTCTTTTTCCATTTCTTTTTGGCGCCCTTTTTTGCTGAATTAATCATCTCATTGCTTACGTCATTTTGACTAGCTGCAAGTGCATGCTGTCGGGAATAATGTATAGTGCACCGAACCTTATTGAATCAGCAGGATCATATCTCAGACGTTAATGCATTTAATTGAAATTCAATGTTGTGAGCAGGACTACGATGTGAAAATATTGCTGTACCGGACGCAGTACCTGGTGGATGTGGTGCGAGAGCCGGCGGGGCTGGTGCTGAAGCTGGACTCGATCAGGGGCGGCAATGCGTGGCGAGGCATGGACGTGCTGGTCTTTAACTCCTGGCACTGGTGGACCCACAACGGGAGAACTCAGCCGTAAGATTCATCTTTCGTTTCGATTCAAATTCTTCTGACCAAAGACCCCCCTAAATCACACTGTTTCTGAGCTTCTGTTATATTCAGATTTGGCAATGCCTGTTACAGCCCTGATAGATTGTGATATATATCGAGCCGACTTTTCCATTTTCCGATGATGCGAGTGACCGACATGGTCGTGGTCCCTAGTTCCATGCGTTATGAGATAGTTTTCATGTCCATATAATGTTGAAATTCGTCGAATTACACAGCAGGATATCATGTATGAACGTCATGTATGTGACTAGATTTGGGGGACATGGAAATGCAGGTGGGATTATATGCAAGAAGGCAACAAGCTGTATAAGGACATGAACCGACTGGTGGCCTATTATAAAGGAATGACCACGTGGGCTCGATGGGTGAACCGTAATGTTGATCCTTCAAAAACCAAGGTCTTCTTCCAAGGAATTTCCCCAACCCACTATGAGTAAGCACAGTACCATCTTTGCTGTGTCCGAATTGGTGTTTCTGAGTTGGGTCTTGCCTAGAACAACTTTTTGCACGTCGAGACAAATTCGATGCTAATTTTCTCATTTTCATGGCATGTTTTTCCCGGGCTATTAGAGGGAAGGACTGGAATGCACCATCACAATCTTGCTCCGGCCAGACACAGCCATTCTTTGGCTACAGGTACCCCGGCGGGCTTCCATTGTCTTGGGTCGTTGTGAACAAAGTCCTAAGCAGGATCAAGAAGCCCGTCTATCTTCTCGACATCACGACCCTCTCAGAGTACCGGAAGGACGGGCACCCGACGTATTACAGTGGCGACCACGGCGGCATCATGGATTGCAGCCACTGGTGCCTCCCGGGGTTGCCCGACACATGGAACGAGCTCCTGTATGCTGCTCTGCTCAGCTGAAGCTCCAATATCGCGGGCAAGGAAACTGTTAGTAATTTATTCTCACTGAAATTTTTAGATTGAAACTCATTGTTTCAAGGTCTAGGGCATTCTCTTTAGTCCTTACATGATTGATGAAATTGTAAGTGCAACAATAAGAGGGTTCTGACATCACGTGTATATCTGTATTGGTTCGGGGGGGCTCAAGATTGCCCCAAGATGCAAAAAGAATGCGCCCTTGAATTGAGAAACTTACAATGTTACATTGTACTTCACAAAATTCCATGTGTCTGTAAGTGAAAATTCTGAAGAAAGCCAACCTTTTTCTGATACGTTTTTTTCTCCCTTTTATGGTTGCTTTGCATTGGGACATTGATTTTTTCATTTCTCAAATTTCCTTGATATGAATTGGGAGGTAAGTCCACTCCTATATCTTCAGGTCCAATCTAAAATGATCATATTTTGGATGAAAAAATCACACAGAAGCTGACAAAGGTGTTGACATGTACCAATTTTATGGAGCAGTTGCACTTGGGCTTCCTTGGACCATCACCCAAGTTTCTTCACTCAGGACTAGACTGAAACTTTTGTAATTTTTGTTTTTGATGCAAAATTCTTCACTCTGTAGTCAGGACTCCTATGAAGTTTCTGTCGTTCCTGTTGTTGATGCAAAATCTTGGGGTACGAAAATTTTATTAGCAGTCCAATTCCTAAGAGAGCTGTAAGCAAGAGGAGATCAGATGGTGTCTCAGTTGGGAAAAGGGAAGGCGCTCTGACACTATTGAGAATTTGTATTTGTATTAGTGACTTTGCGAGCATCATCTGATGTCATTTCAGAAAAGAGTTATTTAGAATACAAGAAAGAGAAAAAAGAGAAAAAAAAAAGAGGGGAAAAGAAGAAAGAAAGATACTCTTGCAATCATCAACTGGTAAAGGAACTTCAAGTGCAGCATCCCCTGATTACTAGCTCTCTCGCCTTGGTGGCGAAATGTCTTCATTATTTTAGAATCAGGACCGTCATGATTACCGATATTGTTTTCGAAAAACAAGGGATTGGATCCAAACCCACATGGCTAATATTGAAAGGAGTCCATTCAAAGATTTCAGGAAGAAACTACGAATACTGATCCTCTTGTCGCACATACATGTAAAAACACCACAGCAAACACAGACACACATGCCATGTATAAGCACTTGTTAGAGACCAAACTATTCCTAGACCATTTTCTTTAGACAGATCAAGGGTTGTTTTTCAAATAAACCCTAGATGGCTTTCTCCTGTTCAGAGCCATTTTCCTCTGTTTTTTTTGCGCTTTAGCATGCAAAAGCAGAACTTTCCCGATTCTTACTGGCCACAGTCTCGTCGCCAACATCAGTGCATGAAAACTACTTGCTGGAGGCTGCAATTTCTTCCAAGGAGAATGGGTGCACGATGCTTCATACCCTCTCTGACTCCTCAAGCTGTCCCCACATAAATTCACAATATAACTGCATCAGGTACGGGAAGGCCCGATAAAGAGTATCTCAAGTACAGACGGCAGCCCTTCTCTTGTAACTTGCCAAGGTCCAAGCTTTTAATTTTAACCCCCCCTCTCTGTCTCTGTATGAAAGTGTGTCCTTCGTTCCTTATAGTCAATAAAAATGTGTGCTTCAAGCCTTCTTCTATATTACTAGTGAAAAGGGATTGTGGGTGTGATTGTAACGTAAACGCGCCGATTGTTGTGCAGGTTCAGTGCGGTGAATCTATTGAAAGGATGGAGGGGGAAAAGATTATGTTTCTGGGTGACTTGCTGAGCGTGCACATTTGGAAGTCTCTTGCATGATTCATGCCCAGTTGCCCGATGCCAAGACTTCCGGGTGTGTTTGGAAAGGCTTTTGGGGAAAGTCTTTGGGGAAATGCAAAGGCCATTGAGTGAAGTGTTTTTCAAAATGCAAATTGTGTTTGGTAAATTGTATTGTAAAAATCCTTTGTGAAGTAGCTTTGAGTGTAATAGTGTTTGGAAAGGCTTTTAGTGTTGGTTGGCCAAGAACAAGTAATTGCCGGTGAGGAGCAAGCGGTCCGGCGAAGGGCGGGCCGTTCGGCAAGGGTTGCGGCGACTAGATGGGTCACGCAAAGGTCGCGACCTCCGCGGAGGTCACTTGAAGGTCATAGCCGGTGACCCGGTCTGCGTCGCGACCTCCGCGGAGGTCGCCCGAAGGTCGCAGGTTGGCGACCCGTCGGTCGCGGCGCAAAGGTTGCGGCCGGCGACCGAGATCGCAACCAAATGGGTCGTGCGAAGGTTGCGACCTCCGCGGAGGTCGCCGAAGGTCACGCCCGGCGACCACATCTAGTCGCGCGACCCTGAGGACGGCGACCTCTCGATCGGAGTTCGCGGCGTGGCGGGCGCAACGGTCGCCGGCGACCACTGCCCTTCGTCGGCAACCCCTCACGAAGAAGAAGATGGGCAAAACGGAAAAACGAAAAGCCAACGAGGACAATTTGGGAAGAATTTTTTTTTTTATTTAGGCTTCGACTTAGCATGCCGAGAAGGCTGAAAGCCCAAGGCAGCCCCTCACCTGCCTTGGGCTTTCAGCCTTGTGAAGGCAAACATTCCCCAAATGGGGTCTGAAAATTTTTTACCAAACACTCATAAATTAGCTTAAGGAGCTTTGAGTGTTCAAAGTGGCTTCTAAATGCCACTCCCAAACGCACCATCCATCACGAGAGAAAATCTTTCTTCAATCACATATGTGGTTTGTCCCCACATACACACCCAGCATTTCCACTGAAGAGGACACGGATATAATTTACCTTACCTTATTAAATTAGCATATCATATCATGTATGAAAATATATTCAAAACTGCACCTTGCGAGCAGGATTATGATGTGGAAATATCTCTGTACTGGTCGCAATTTCTTGTGGATCTCGGGCAAGAGCAGGCGGGACGGGTCCTAAAGCTTGACTCGATCGATAGTGGCAATGCATGGCGAGGGATGGACATGTTGGGGTGCGTATGGTAATGCTTCTTGGTCGGAGAACAGTTTCTTTTCAGAAATAGTTCTTTTCTATTTCTACTTCGGAGAATAATTTCTGAATAAAATAAGGTGTTTGGTAACTACACAAAATTTCTACTCTTGAAATAGAAAAAAAATAGAAATGCGTTTGGTGCGAAACAGTTTCTTTTTTGTATTTATTCGTTTTTTATTCTTGCTCAGGGATCACCGACTGTTGACCATCGGCCGCCGCCGCCCGTCGCCGCCCTTCGCCATATCTGCATGACCGCCAGTCGCTGACTGCCGCCGCATAGCCCATTGGCCGCCCCCTCCCGCGGCCGCTTGTTTGCCGGGTGGTCGGCGACTGAGGGCGGCGGCGGCGCGGCCAAGCAGCAATGTCAACGACCGGCGGCGGTCGGCGATGGCTCGGCGGTTGGAGGTGGCCGCGGCAAGAGAGAGGAACAAAAGAAAAATAAAAAAGAAAATTGGCTTATTTCTAAAAATTGTTCCAGGAACAAGAAGCAACTTTTTTTTGTTTCTCGTTTTTGCTCCAAATCTATTCTAGGAAACAAAAAATAGAGAAATTGTTCCCTGGAACAAAAGTTTTACCAAACGGATTTTTGTTCTTTTTTTGTTTCAGGGAACAAAATAATAGAAATTCGGAGGAACAGAAATGTTACCATGCGGACCCTTGGTTTCCCACCTACACTAGAGCAAATCGGCCGCAAGATCCATCTTGTTTTGATTCAATTTCTTTGGCAAAAGACCCCGTTTGTAAATCGCACTATTTTTGAGTTCTTCCATATTCGATTCACTATTTCTACAACATAAAAGGGGATATTTAGCAATGCCCGTATGATCCGAATAAATCGTGACATATTGAGCTGAAATTTCCATTTTCCGATGATATGAATGAACGGTTCCTAATCCTTTGCATTATTACACAAATTTTTAAGTCAATATGATTTTGAAGCACATAGTCGGTAGGGTGCGTATGACAAAATCTTGGGAAAATTACCAAAAAAGTCATAAATCTATTACAATTTAGTCATAAACTTATTGTAATTATGTTAATTTAGTCAATTTGGCCAAATTTGGCCGGTTAATGCTAATGTGAACACCGGCTAGCATTGATGGATAATTTTTAATAATTTTTAATAATTTTTAATAATTTTTAATTTTTTTCTCTTTTCTTTTCGTTCTCTCTCTCTCTCTCTCTCTCTCTCTCTCTCTCTCTCTCTCGAGAGAGATTTTGGCTGAATAAACTAAATTGACACAATTACAAAATGTTTAGAATTGAATTGACAAAAAGAAAAAGAAAAGATTTAGGACTAAATAGAAAAACCTACTATAAGTTTAGGACTTTTTGGTAATTTCTCCCAAAATCTTGGTATATGACAATGCAATTTGGGATTATATTCAAGAAGGCGATAAATTGTACAAGGACATGAACTAACTGAAGGCGTACTATAAAGGAATGACCATGTGGGCTCGATGGGTGGACCTAATGTCGATCCTTCAAGAACAAAGGTATTCTTCCAAGGAATTTCCCCAGACCACTATGAGTAAGCATAGTACCATCTTCTTTGCATTGTCCAAATTAGTGTCATATCTCTGAATTGGTTCTTGCCTAGTGCAACATTTTGTAGAACGAGACAAATTCGATGCTAATTTCCTCATTCTTATAGCTGTCTTGTTCCCGTGCTATTAAAGGGAAGGACTGAAATGGATCGTCACAGATTTGCTCCAGCCAAACACAACCATACTTTGGTGCCAAGTGGCTTGCGGGGCTTCCGATGTCTTGGCCCAGTGTGAACAAAGTCTTGAGTGGGATCAAGAAGCAAGTCTATCTGCTTGACATCACGGCCCTCTCCTAGTATCAGAAGAACGGCACCCGTCGGTGTATAGTGGAGAACACAAGAGCTTGGATTGCACCCACTGGTGCCTCCCAGGGTTGCTCGATGCCTGGAATGAACTCCTCTATGTGGTTCTGTTTAGCTGAAGCTCTAGTATTATGCGGTTAATAAAACTATTTTGATTTGATCTCAGAGAGATTTTAAACCGCAATTCATTTGTTTCAAGGCCTCCCTTTAGTCTCTACGTGATTGATGAAGTTGTGAGTTCAACAATCAAAGGGTTCCGACATCACGTGTATGGACCTATTGGCTTGGGGGGCAGAAGATTTGTGCCTTATGTGATTTATACTTAGGTCAATGTCTTGATTGTTATCTCATTATGAATGAACTGGGATTTATGGAGGGCAAGTGGGCAATCAAGCACAGAGGAACGAAGACGATGGACGAGATACTCAAAGGTGAGGAGACACTAATATTGTCGCTTTAGTTTATACTCAATTGTTAAAAAAAAAAAGTCATACGGTCGCTTTAGGTATACCCTAAGATAAAAAAAACTTTATTTTATTGGTATAGGTTCAAAATTTTACATACTCAACGGCAACGGTTGAGCTTTTTTCACTTGAGTTAGAGCCTCGGGCAACATAATTATAATTTTGAATGCGTTTGGCACGGTATTTCCAAGCAGTTTTGGGCCTTCAAAGACCCTCAGCTTAAGATCAACCTTTGGTAACATAATTTTAAGGGCCTTCAGTACAAGCTTGAGTCATGAAAGTGTTCAAAGGTAAAGTAAAGTCCCCCCTTCCTCCCAAAGCATTTTGGATTCACTGTTTTTCGAATGCTAAGTTCAGGCGTTTAATAAAATTATTTTCCCAATCTTGCCCTCACTTATAAGTATTCATGTTTTACCCTTATTTTGTGCCTTCTCTTTCCCTGCTCACTCCCTTCTCTACCAATCTCTTCCATCGCGAACTCATCTCTTTCTCTGCTCACTCTTCAACCAAATTCCTTGGCCACCACCGTTGCCGTCAATGAGGATGACTGGACGAGATGGGACAATGACTAGTTGAGGTGCGAGTCTCGACTCTGTAGGGCTTGGCTGAACCTTAGATTTAAGGCTTCGTTCAGCCTCACACCTTCATCAATATGAGGTTGGTGGCCTGGGTCAGCCCTAATTCGAGGTTGAGCGGCGGTGGCGCCTTGCCTGAGGCTACGGGACCTCGACAAGGAAGCTGCACCACCAAGACGGCAGCACAAGAGGATTGACGGCAAGGGCTCAAATGAGCTGAGGACAAAGGGAGGCTTGGCGTCACTGCTGAGCCTCGCTGGAGGCTGGTGAGGCTGGGTATGAGCTCGCCGGTGCTAGATTCAACCTTCCAACCTGGAGTCGACTGTCAATGTGAACGGAGGGAGGGATACACACAATGTATAAGTTTGGCTTTGGATCTGTTTTGAACAAGTCAAAACCTCGTGGTGAATTAGAGGAACTGATGAGAAAAGCTAAAGCGGAGAGGTGTACTTTCTTCACTTGCTAGTGTCTGTTTGATCTTGTCTGTCTCCCATGATAAATCCAGTGTTTGATCTTCATATCCTCCCCCGTTTCTCTAGTTTGGTGTGGGCGCTTGGGGACGTTTGTTAAGTCGTCATGAGGCATGGGGTGCTGGGAGAGAAGGTGAGGTGGCGTTGGTGGCCCAAAGTCCATAAGAGTCAAATTTCAAGGTTCCCAAACGATATATGCATTGAGTGAATATCCTGTCTGAATGAAAAGTCATACATAAAGCCAAAATACTCTCGAATGCACCATTCGACACTTTAATCAGATTCAAGGCGATAAAATCATAATTTTGTTACTTTAGGTCTTGCATAAGGTGATGAATTTTCACATTTATTGCTGTAGGTTCAAAATTGTCCCAAATACAAAGAAACAAATTTTGTCGCTCAAGTTTAACTAAGGGCAACGAAACTCTGAATTAGTCGCCCTTATTGTATGGGCTAAGGCAACAAACCTAAAGAATTTGTCGTCCTTGGTTGATTCTAGCGTGATAAACCTAACAATTTGTCGTCGGGTAACCTTAAGGCCCGTGGCAAAAATTTCTGTTGCCTTAGGGTGTTTATCTAGTAGGGGATTAGAAATTTACCAGCATTTTCAGAAATGTACCAACTATCAAAGATTTTCCAGATTTTTTTGTTGACCGGACCTAGACTCGTCCTTGACTGAAATATAATGTGCACTATATCGTTACTAATTAATACATTAGCTAGAGTTGAAGATAGGTTTAGATATAGGCATATAACCGCTTCTTCTACTATTTTGCTAAATTTTTTTTCAAAAGAAAGTTCACGCTAGAATGTAAACCCCATCGATTCATTCATGTAGGACTTGACAACATGTAGGCGAATAAATAATAAAAAACATAATCTACAGTGCTCACGAAACCGGATGCACGTGAATTATTCTGATTTAGGACAACATAGCTCGATTACAGTGTGTGTGACAAGGATAAGAGTCATATGGGTACAGACTACTGAAGCCAATTTAATCGAGTAACGTAAACTGGGAGAAAATTTAAAGTAATTTCATGATCTGTTAATTAATTTATCTATTTCTTATGTTTAGGAGTCTAATTCTGTAAAATGTAGGCATACAAGAGTTCGTTCCACACATCAGGCAGTCCGGGAAGGCACCAATGGAAGCAATCTGCATAGGTGGCAGGGTGTGCGAGTTGATGTTTAGTGAGGTTTTTGGTTTGCATTTTGTATATGGACACATGTGCGTCCTTGCGATATTCCGAGAGCTGCGTAATGTTAAGCATGTGAACATTGAGGCCTCTTTTCCGAAGCTTGTCGATCGCCTTCTGGAGCACGCGCATCATCTCGCGATTCGACGTGCTTCCACAATACCCTTCTTTGGTGATCGGTTCTGTTTCTTTGAAGCAATTGTGACCCTTAATCCCACCCCATTCCTCGGCTCTGCAGCAAAATGATGAAAAATAATGAGCTGGTAAATTCGGATAATAACCTTTGAGCCATGCTAAATGAAAATCATAAAATTTGCGCAACGAGTGTGATCACAATGACTGAGTTAAGTAATTGGTATTAGACGGATAATTCAGCATGGGAGAACTGTAGTATGTTTCCTTTGTTGTGACTATCAACAGTTCAGTAAACCTAGATTTTCAAGTCAACATCGACGTGCGTTTCAAGTTTCTCTGAGTGGAGTCTACCTCTCATGAGTAGAAGACATGCCAATGAAGAACACCTGCGTCTTCGATCTGTCTATATGAACCTGCATCCAATCTGACCAAGTGTTTAAAGCCATCTTGTATGCTCGAGGCATCTTCATCATCTCGTATTTTCTGTCAGGACTTTCAGATGATCCCCATCTGGTTGCCAACATTCAAGGAAAAGGGATGTTAATAGATATCCCAAAAACATTGGGGATGATATTTTTCCAATTTTTATCAAATAATATGTATAGATGATCTTCTTGAGCTATAGCGTACAAGACGACAGACTAAAGAATCAATTCTCTTATGCTAATGAGCATTGCAACAACAAACATATGAATTTAACAAGAGGATAATTGCATCAACAGTCCTTGAACTTTTATTAAACATCGAATGACATCAACCCAAAGCTTTAAAATTGTCCAAATGCGGTGTTTCCACTAAAATAAAAATAAAAATGAAGGGCATCATCTGACTTGCACATTGTGTTGTTAACTTGTGGTGACGGTACTAAATGTTAAGCAAAATTTTAATAAGTAAGGTGTCATTGCCCAGTTTAACTAGTAAGCTAACGTAGAGAATGAACTAAAGAGTTCCCTCTCTCCCTCTCCGCAAAGTAGCAACTAGAAAACTTGGTGGTCTAATGGGCAACTTTAGAAATTCCAAGATGCATGAAATGCAAATATTGAGGAAAAAATTACTATACTGGGTAAGCTCAACATGTACACACTTACGAAACTTTGATCTTGGGTCCTTGCCTCCACCAAAGATAGGAATCGAAGACGAGGATGTCCACGCCGGACCAATGCTTTGCATGCTTTTCAATGGCCTGAACTTGAACAATCCGATTGTCTACCCGATGGTGCACTGGATCGTCACAGTTGGACTCCACAAGCAGGGGTGCCCAATAGAATTCAATTGTTGCATTGTAATCCTAATCAATGTCATCCAAAAGTCAAGCGCACACATCACATCAATGCACCCGAAAAGAGTCCAGTTGGCCAACTTCACCATTTCACATGCTTATGTTTACCATCTTTACCTTTGATATATATATATATATTTGGTTGGATCTTGTCAAAAAATGCCATCAATACACTTGATGAAGGGTTATTACGTAGGTTTTGAAATTGTGTTTTGTAGTAACATGCTTAAAAAAGGATTTGATTTGAACAATTAAAAGTGTTTTGATGTGCATCGAAGAATATTCCTACTTTTTAGAATCCTTATTGAAGTGTCCAAAATTTATCAGTTGACAAGACACATTTGGTATTGTTGATTTCTTCTGCTAGAATATCAATTGAAAACATGGCTTTATATCCAAAATTTGACATTCTTTATGCAAGTTTAGAATTGAAGAAATAACTCGGTATTGAGGAAGCATCTCCTTTGCGATGTTGGCGTTCATTGTCCCATATTATTTTCTTATCCTAGATCAGCTTTTATTTATTTTTATTTTTTTGCAAACTAAATGATAGAACTTTAGATATGTTATATGCAATAATGTCGCCACAACTCAACCGGTCCCCACTAGCGAAATTTTGCTTCATATATTTCTCTTTAGAGAAAAATTATTAGAAATTCGATTTGAAAAAATATCAGAGTATATCTAAAAATTCCCCCTTCCTCCATGTTCAATATATCTAAACATGTGGTTTGCCACCGTATTTCTGGAAAGTATAAGTACAGAATCCTCGAAACTACAAGAAAAAAAAATCAGGAAAATGTTGTGACCAAAAATGTAAGCGGCTATCTTTTTCCAATCTTCCTAGAATAGGCAAATTTCGTGTAGTGCGGTGAAGGCGCACTTCAATTAAGACAATAAAATAAATTAAAGACGATCAAATTAATTCACACGTATCAGGATAACCGTAGTTTTTTATAATAAGAAAACGTGAATAATTTTTTTTTTTTTTTTGGGAAAAAATTTGAAGGCAGAAATCAGAAGAGACTTACGTGGGCAGTGAAGACGATCACAGGGCGGCCACGACGACGGTTCGAGAGGTATCTTCGGTCCTTGGGGATCGACGACTCCACCATGCAAACGAGAGAAATCCATTGACTTCTATTAAGAGAGTCCCCCACGAACATCAATCTCTTGTTCCTTAGCCTCTCCAGCAGTGCCGTGGCATCAAACCTACGATGATGTCGCCATCCACACTGTCAAAAACCCTAAACGAAAGTAATCTCCAGTGAAGAAAGGGAGATTATGGAGAGACGCAAATGTGTGTAGCATTGTTTCAGCCGGGGGAAATACCTGGGAAGGTCACAGCCATGGGGTTGCCATCTCCATTGCTGGAACTTCAAGTCCCTCCGCCCCAGCTTCCCGCAAGCCAGTTCGCCCATGTACTTGCACTGTCCCTCCTTGTATAGGGGGCGCGACGTGTTGTCAAAGACCCACCTTCCCGAGAACACATCGCACAGCGATGTGGTCATCGACGGCGGTGCCATGCTGGTCGGATTCGAGGGGAGCGACTCTCGGCGTCTCTCCGCCGAGATCGGTAGCTGGTTCTCCCCATACCGCCTGGGGTATATGGCGGCGAGGATGAGGGTGCTGACAAGCAGAGCCGCCAGGGAAGGGAAGATGGTCCGGCGCATTTTGTGTTCGCCGCTGGGAAAACAGAAAATAAAAGATTAAGGGAAGATTGTATCTTTCGTATAAAGAAAGTTTTGGTGATCGGTTCTTATACAATGGGAGAAGGAGACTCTGCATTGTGCTTTTCCAAAAATTGTGAAAAAAAGAAGAAAGAACCTCTACTTCTTTGAGTTAAAATGACCCCAGACACCCTCTTTATTTTCTAGAATTATACCAACTTCATTCATATAAAAGAGGAAAGGATTATCATTATGTGCAGCTTTTGTGAACAAGGTTCAACGCACAAGCACTAATACACACGGGCTCGCTATTGCGTTAGTATGACATAATCGTATTAGTAATTCATAGTAATTCGTGTTAATTTGTGCCGGTCTAAAATATTTTGATTTTGATTATATATGTCAGATAATAAAATTATGATGAAAACGTGTCAATTTGCATCAATTGCTAAACCAAGTGAACTGATGTAGTTTGATTCGCCTCAAAAGGTTTAAAGAAATACTATCCTTAACATTTGTCACAACCTTACCTGCAACACCTAAGACAGCTAATAGATTATTAAGCCTAAATTTAACTCGGGCTACCAATTCGCAACTTCATGTTCACTAATCATTGGTGGGTCGTTTAGAATCCCAAGTAAAACATTAAGTGGATTGCTTTACTTCTACAAATCAAAGATTATAGATTTGGGGATGTGATTACGCTAAACTACTTCAACGCCCTTTTAGTACATTCTCTTTTATTTTAAAAAAAGATGTTTGGCAAGCAACTTGGATTCATTTTAAATGTACTCACATGATATACGGGTGCGTAACCATTAATAGACACCCAATAATCAAAGCGATGAATAAATTGCAAGGGTAAAGGAGGAACTTACTTATCTTGAAGCAACGTAAGTGTCTGCAGGGTTAGTTAGAAATCCACATTTATCAATCAAAATTTGATTTATAATTAACACTCAATTCCACTAAAATCTTTTTAGTGTTTTATCTCATTTGATGATGAGCAATAATTAACTTTAATAAACTCTAATTGATGGAATCCAATTAAATGACCTACGTTTATGACATGCATTAATTACATGACCTAAACTATATGCACTCAAATCTTTTTAGTGTTTTCTCTTATTTGATGTTGAGCAATAATTAACTTAAATTAACTATAATTGATGGAATCCAATTAAATGATGTACGTTTATGACATGCATTAATTACATGACCTAAACTATATGACGTGGCATATGTCATGGATGTAATGCAATTAATGTATATGACACAATACACGATACTTTTAGATTTTTTTTATCATTAAAATTCCTAACTAAAAATCAATAAAAATTAAAATTTATCTATAATGAGATATTATCTACTTTAAGTTAGGAAGTAGACCAACTTAAATGTTATCTTAATGATATCTAATCAACTTGAAATTTCGTGAATAAAATCGATAAATTGATATTAAGTCTTAAAAATCAATATATAAAATACCTGGGAGTCAATAATTCCATTTAAAGTCTTATGGTATGGAAATTAGGAAGTATATCACGTGCGCTGTTAATTAGGAAGTATACCACGTGCAATTGCCAACTAGGAAGTACATCAAAGAAATCAAATTCATATTAATATCATTCAAATTAGGCAATGAAATATTTAATTGAATGGGTTTTACCTAAATTGAAATATCTATTTCCGAATTTGAACCGGTGGATCGGGATCGTTGCAGGAGAGTATGGCCGGCGGGATGGTGGTGCTCCGGCTATTGACGGCAGGAGGGGCTGCCGGTCGTGAAGAGATTTGCGTGGGTCTGAGCAAGACAGTCACAGCAAATACGAATATGGATGACTGTTGATGCGCCTCGCGGGTGAAACGAGTAATCGGTGATGGACGTCTCCTCGGTTTGTGGATGTCCCGTTGCTTGCTTCTCCGACCGAGTTCTTCAATTGCCCTGTCCCCTTTTTATTGTCTTTTCTTTTTGGAATTATCCGCTCAAGATCATGCGGCTCTGGCGTTTTTGGTCTGAATATTCTTCACCTCGGTTAGCAAGATGTGATATACAAAGAGGAACGACAAAACCCGCATGCTGGGCTCACGGCCTCCAACGTTCGACTTGGAAAAATTGGTTTCTCAGTAATATTTTGTATTTCACAGGAAGAAGCCACAGATTGAAGGACCATCAGTAAGAAGATACCGAAGGATATAGCATCTCGTACGGCAGCATGAGCACGTGATTCTTGCGGGCTATCGCGAGTGACCGGATTAGCCGCGGCCGTGGTGGGAGCTCGTTGGCGTTGCTAGGACTTGGTGATCATGGCTGACTTGGGGTGGTGGCGTCTCGGGGCAGCAGGGACAAGCAACCGTGAAGGTGGCGGGCAGCTTCGATATTTTGCCGGAAAACTGGCAGAAAAAAACAGAAAACCGGAGCCTCACGGGAAGGTCAATGTAATGCCACAGGAACTCGACCAAAAAGGGAAGTTGTGGCTGGCCTAGGCTGGCCTGGAGTCGCACACGGCAAGCAAACTCTTGGAACGATCGCTGCAAAACCAGTAGCGTGGATCGTTGGGCGAGACTGCAGAAGATCACGGCTCGACCGGGAGACGGAAGCGGCAACGGGGAGGAACTCAGCACAGCTGGAGCTTCGACCGCTGAAGGGAACCGTGAGCGCTTCGCGGAGGTAATCGGCAGGAGGACGTGCTGCAGGCGTGAGGGAAAAAGCCAGCCTTCTCGGCTTGGACGAGCTTGCTTCCTTCTCTTCTCTTTGTAAAATTGTCCGTCTCTTTCTCTCTAGTTGAAGCCGTCTCTCCCGAATTTTTGGGTGTGCTGTACTGCGGCCGTGTGTTCCCAAACTGTGAAGGCGGCTCCCCTTCTATGTGTCCCCCTTGAGATATATTTATATGTGTAGGTTTTTTAATTATAACATACGAGCCTCTGATTCGTGTGTACAAGTGCAAACCAAATTAAGTGAAAAACATGTATCTCAATCTAGCATGTCTAATTAATTACTGGATTTTACCCGGATACATGTTTTTCACTTAATCTAGCACTGACAAATCAGATACATGTTTTTCACTTAATTATCCATGTTGGAAAGGGGAGGTGGGGGGTTCGAATCCCATCTTCTCAGGAGGGTTGGGGTGGGGATGAATTAATTTCAGGAATGGGTTTCGACTCCCACGCCTTGTAAGGAAACAAGGCAAAAGTCTGAGAGTGAGAATTAGATTAGGAGTAGGGTATGACCAATAAATTAAAAAATAAAAAATCTAGCATGTCTAATGTATGCCCGAGAAGTTATAGGCTCTGTATTAGAGAAAAGTGCCAAAACGACGCTGATTTGATATCAAACCATATGTTTGGTGCCGACGAGGTAAAGGATGTAGATCGTTTAAGAACTTCTGCACAATGCTTCATATAATGTTTGCCGAAGACCTTCAGCAAGAAAGGCAGTACTGATTCTACAAACAGTGGCCGCGATGACGTGTCCGAACTCATCACACGGGTCGAAACTCCATAGCTCCAAGACAAAAACTCACCTCTTCCATCTTCGCACACACGTCCACCTTCCAACTCTCTGTCGCGAGAAAACCCTCTGCTTCTTAAAGGCAAGCATTATCCAGAACCGAAAGCAAAAGGATCAAACTCCAAACGGGGCTCGCTACAAAAAGCCAAATGGCCTCTGAACAAATGCACCGAAGAGACCACATCAACAGCGACGACGTGGAGAGAGACTTAGTCCCCAAGATGGCCAGCCACTACGAGTCCCTCGCCGAGAAGGCCAAGGAACCCGCCATCACCATCGTCGGCGGCAGAGACGCTCCGATCGAAACGACCGGCACCAAAACAAAGCACGACGGCCCTTCCGAGATGGCGGAGAAGCCGGACGAAACGGCCCAGAGAGTTGGCGGTGGCGGTGAAAAGGGAGGGAAAGCGAAGGAGAAGGTGGTGCAAGGCCCGAGTGGGACGACCCAGTACTTGGCAGAGAAGAGCAAGGAGGGCTATGAAGCCGTGAAGGAAACGGCCGCGAAGGCCAAGGACCATACGGTGGAGGCAGGGCAGAAGGCGGCAGAGATGGCCGCGAAGCCCTTGGTGGCCGCTAAGGATGCTGCGGTGGCGGTAGGCAATAGAGCGAAGGAGGCGACGGCTGCGAAGACGGAGCAGATGGAGCGAGAACGGCAGGTATATGGAATGATAGGTGTATAGGTGTTAAATGATTCAAGAGCTGCCTCTCTCTTCAAGCACACGCGACCTTTTCTTTCCGTCAATCAAATCGCATTAGACTTTAGTTTCTACTGGACTGTTGTTTTCGCTCCGTTACGCCGCAGTTGATGTAGATGAATCCTATAAGTCCGTGACCGACCCAAGTAACTGACACCTTGTCCATTTTCAATATGTTATAGTGAACTTCGATTATTGTTCATGTTTTTAAATGACTTCAGACATGTTTAGAGAAGTAGAAGCGTGGTCAAAATCGCTGAAACCTGACTTTCAAAATGAAACTCAAGATCATGCTGAGATGATGCACGTTTATTCTGCAAGACACGAGGAAGGTTCACGGCGAGATATGTTTCTTTTATTCTGCTTAGATGTATTTGTTATACTTAGGTCAATGTATTGACTATGGTCTCGTTATGAATATACTGTGATTTGTGGAGGGCACGCAGGCAAGCAAGCAGAGAGGAACCGAGACGATGGATGAGATCTCGCAGGAGCCAGTGGAGTACCAGGACAAGGAAAACCAAGGCACTGTGGAGGCGGAGTTCGATGGAACGCGAAAACAGGGAAAGCAGGGGAAATTGGGAGGGATACTGGGAGCCATTGGAGAGACGCTGGTCGAGATTGCGCAGTCGACCAAGGACATGGTTTTGGGCAAGGACCACACTGGCAAGCCTGAGAACGCAGTGGTGTATGACTTGGGCTATGGTGGCAAGCGACCCGAGCAGTGAGAGAAGTCATCACCAACGTGTGAAGCCCGTCTCAATTAGAGTAAAAGAGTGTGTATGTACGCGCGTGCGCGGAAAGACAAGCATTTCCCTTTTTCCTTCTCTGTATAATCCCCTGCTTTCTCGGACTCTTGAAGCGTTCAAATGAAGTTGAAAGATGCTTGTGATCTTAGAATGGCTAAATGGTGTTCGTAGCATATTCGCCTGCAGCTGAAGTCTCTCTCTCTCTGTCAATTTCTAAGGCAGAGAGATTTCTAGATGCAGGGGATTGATGTTTGAAGGCACGTCTCGATCGGAAGGACCAGTATCTTCCCTCTGTCTAGTTGGGTACTTCCTGTATTTTTGGAGTAGAATACAGGCATTGGTACGAACATGATACGTGGTAGATAGGAAACTCAAATACGACGCTGCGATTTTATTGTGATTTTGTTTTAAATTTGTGCCGTAAAGATTTATGTCAACGAATGTTGAGAACGAACTGATACGAGTTATATATCTGGTTACAGCACGTCAACACAAACTGCAAGCTCTGCATGTGAACTTAAAAGTTGCATGGAGACAAAACAGTAATGGGAAGCCATGAGAATTGCGTATCGTCTCGGCGATGTAGTCATGCAAAACAAGTGATGGCGATAACACCAAGCTCCAACGAAACCCCACCAAAATACCGTGAACGACAACAATCCGCATATTGCTAGGTTGACCAAAGTTCACGTTTCAGCCAACCTACCAGGATTTGCACGCCATCAGATCGTCATATAAGCTGAACTTGACTTTGAACCATCAATTTTTGGAACGAGTTCAAAGGCTTTTGGGACTGAATAAGCGTTGGAGGAGGATTGATTTCATCCGATTCAATCCAATGTTTAAGAAGATACCAGAGAGATGGAGGGAGTTAAGTGGGCAGAACAACTGGAAGAACCTGCTGGACCCCCTCGACCTCGACCTGAGGCGATACCTCATCCACTACGGCGAGCGGGCCTCGGCGACTTACGACGCATTCAACGCTGAGATCAAGTCCAAGTATGCTGGGGACAGCCGGTACGGCTTGAAAAATCTGTTCTCGAAGGTTGGCCTGTCGATCGCCAACCCTTTCGAGTACACTGCCACCAAGTACTTCTACGCGACATCTTCAGTCAAGGTCCCCGGATGTTTTCTGCTGAGGTCCTTGTCCAGGGAAGCCTGGAACAAGGAGTCGAACTGGATGGGGTATGTTGCGGTGGCGACTGACAAAGGCAAGGCCGCACTGGGGCGGAGGGATATATTGATCGCCTGGAGAGGTACTATTCAGGTCCTGGAATGGGCTAGCGATTTCGATTTTCCGTTGACGCCTGCTACAAAGATACTGGGGGGCACAGACCCTGATGCAGACGCAGACACCGCTGTAGATGCAGCCGCAGACGATGTTGATGATATAATTCCTAAAGTGCATGGCGGGTTCCTCTCCGTCTACACCTCGGACGATCCTCGCTCTGAGTTCAACAAATCTAGTGCCAGGGATCAGGTAAATGTCGTCCTTTTCAGGGCATTGAAGAAAGTGTTTGGTGCAAAACTCATTATACCTTATGCAGCTCATGTTTTCTCTACTGTGTTTCTAGGCGTTGCTCTCGCAGTCGCGGTGTTTCTGATGTTTTCTTCATCCAAAATTCAGGTCCTGACAGAAGTGCAACGGCTGGTTGACCAATACAAGGACGAGGAAATCAGCATAACTGTCGCGGGCCACAGCCTAGGAGCAGCACTCGCATCGCTGAACGCTGTCGACATAGCCTGGAATGGCTACAACAGGTCGTGCGGCATCCAATCACAGCAACCCTGCCCCGTGACTGCCTTTGTCTATGCGAGCCCCCGTGTAGGAAATCTCAAATTCTGCAATATTGCCAACTCCATCCCGAGCCTGCGCCTCCTGCGCACTGCCAACTTGCCCGACATAGTCCCGAAGGTCCCAGTGACAGGGTACTCTGATGCGGGACAAGAGTTGCTCATCAACACTAAACTGTCTAAGTACCTGAAGAACCCCGGGAACATTTCGAGTTGGCATTCGGTAGAGGCGTATTTGCACGGGTTGGCGGGGTCGCAAGGGACGAAAGGAGGATTCAAGCTGGAAGTGAAGAGGGACATAGCGCTGGTGAACAAGCACCGTTCATTCGTTAGGGACGAGTATCTAGTGCCAGATGAGTGGTGGGTGATGAAGAACAGAGGGATGGTTCAGATGGAGGACGGCTCCTGGCAGCTGGAGGATCATGAGATGGACAATGATTCATCTGATGATGAGTCTTGAACCCGTGATCCTCCGACCATTTGCCGTTGCCGTAGCCGGAGATGAATCTCTCAAACCCGGACAAGCTAAGTGCCCGACTGCCTGCAGAGAGCTAGGTCCGGGACACTTATCCTAATTCCTTATAGAGCGGTGTTGGTGAGCAGTGACAAGATAGTTGATGGTACAATAAGGGGACTCTTGGTGAAGAATTCCAATCAAGCGTGGAGAAAATTGATGCTTGCAAAAGGCAAACTATGCCAATCAATAAGGTGTTGAACTATCGATCTCTTGTATGTCGATATATCCACAGGCAAAATCCTTGTACTTTGACATCAGCTAAAAATTCTCACGAGCCCTTCCTTATCTACATTCCAAGTGGAGAATTTCGTGTGCAGAGAGGACATTAGCCATTTAATTCTTTACAAATCGGATTCTCGAACCATTGAAAAACATGGTTTGAGAGTCTGGGCCATTGGAACAGTTCTACTCATCAGGCACTGTTTTTATCTAGGGCTCTTGGAACAAATTCAAAAGGGGCACAAGAATAGACAAGAGATGGTAGTTGGACACATCTAATTAACATGGTCCGATATTAATATCATTCCCATGAATCAAGTTTAGCAACTTTCAAGAATTATCCTATGCATTCTTGCGACGAATGATTTATGAGGAAGGAGGCCTTCCTGGACAAAAGAAGGCAGAAAACATATGGGCAATTGCTAGTTCAAATGGAGTATCAGAATGGTTGATGTGCAGAGAACGTATTAGCTCCCTTTTTTTAAACATTTGGGCCTAGGTAGGGGACAACTGAATTGAGAAATGACCACCTCAAGCCATCGATGATTACTATTCACAACAAAGGTCAGTTCCACTATGCAAGGAATCCTTGGGCATCAGATTCCTCTCGTTGAGCCTGGGTCAATTAGGACAAAATATGGCGGCCGTAACGTAGGGCCGTAAGCAACCCAGAAACGAGCAGTAACACGCGACAATGAAGGAGGAAAATGCGCCTCAGAGAAGTCACCATGGTAGGATCATTGCGTTTATCATAATCTAGCTGATCATTTAGTCTATGATATTTAGACATCGATTAAATTGATGTTCACAGTTGTCTCCAAGTCCCGACAAAGCCAACCAGGGGGCTGCGTGCGCACGGTTAATTAGCGTATCACCCAAAGAGAAGCTACCCACCATGGCCAAATTACTAGACTTCTCTGACATAGAAAAATCAGATAAGCTTTGGCTAGAAGAGGGCAGGACTAACTCAGAAACTCGTAATAAAACCAAATTTCAAGACAAATTATCAAAGACATGGAAAGAGTTGTTTGGTCGAAACAACTGGAAAAGCCCGTTGGATTCCCTCGACCTCTGGATATTCCACTTCGGTATAAGGACAAAAGCCACATAATTTCTTGCGCCACCTGAACAGCAGAGAAATTTCTGCAAAGAGACAAGGGGGCATAAAAAAACATTTGCGGACACAACAAATTTCATAAGCAGGCCACAGCGGGTTTACAACACCAATAAAACCGGCAGGCGCAGAAAGTTTGTGAAAGCATTCCGATTCCATTGGTGTGACAATCATTATCTAAACCCATTAAGTTATTCCATGCAGGCTGCAGAAACCCTAGTAAGAGAAATAATTATGAAGCAATCGTTACTTCAGGAACTGGGGTTACAATTTTCTGTATACACAAAAGAATCCTGAATCTAGAGGAGCGGAAGCTTCAAACATGTCACAGGGTCCGGCGAGGCCCAGCGACAATAGTTAGCAATGTACACGTACTACCACAAAAAGAAAAACCTATCTAATGTCACCATAGCCTATCCTATATTGTACAAATTCTTGACCATAGGGCCAAACGGCAAGCAACAATCTCACTACCCTTTGCAGAGTGGATGGTTTGAATATGTCCCAAGCATCATGTCTTGTTGCCCAGTAAATTGCACCTATCTAAGTTCCTACCATCTGTCACATGACAAAAAATAATATCAGTCAGAGACTCCTCCATCCTTAAACATCTCTGTGAAATCACCACATTATCGTATATTAAATAAATTCATCTTGCACACCATTGGTAATGAACATATAGGGGGGAACACAGAGTGAAGGGACCCCAACGAACATGTATTACTTCCACAAAGTCAACTAGGCTTTAAGAATGCAACCAAAAAATAAACTGGGCTTTATGAATACAAAGTCAACTCAAATAATTTAGAGAAAGCAATTGACACCTACACAGCAACTTACTGAAAAAGAAAGTAGGATATCAACTCAATTACAACAGTAGAAAGTAACTGCCTTGTGTGCCTGGGTATTTCTACTTAGTCATGCAGTTTTTACCCTAATAAACTAAGAGGAGCAGCCTCAATCAACCGAACATTTTCAGGGCCTAGGCAGCAGAACACCAGAAACAAACCGTCTGCCTACCAGCTAGAGGGGACTTTTAACAGGGACAAAATGTTAAAAGACATAATCAAGAAAAGGTCAAAAATATGTTAAAAATAGATTGAATAAAAAACCATCAATCTAGCAAATGTGAACCTGTGACATTATCCATAAAATAGAAGTAAACAAGTACAATAGATGAATGAACCAACATTAAAAATAACGAGCTCTTCACTATTTAAAGCTTCTTCTAAAAAGTATATCAACCTCTCCTATTTTCAAGCTTTTAGCATTCCCTCCCCATTTTTCATTGGCAAGAATATTTTTTAGCCACACATATCTGGGTTTTCACCTATTAACTTGTCGTCCATATCAATTATGGACTGCTAGAGTTGGACATGAAAATATACTGTGTTTCAAAACAATACATTGTTGACAACAGACAGTACTATGATTTCCACCAATTTGAGGGGGCAATAAGCAAAACTTCTCATACACGAATTTTCTTCTTTTAATTCTGACTTTCTACTTAGTTCCTGAATAACATATGAGCAGTATATATATATGTATTGATTTGGCTAAAAGGCAGTATTCTTTCATTCAGTTGTCCATTTTCTTAATTGCAATAATTTGATCTTGCCCAATAAAAAACATATTCCAAATATTGAAAACCATTACTTCACTTCTTTTAGCATGCAGCTTACCCACCAACTTGTGTCAGGGGACCAGGGAGGAAATGCCCCTGTTATTCATCTTTATCTTCTTTATGTATACAAATACAAGTAATCTCGTTGGGTCAATTAGCAAACAGCTAAAAGACATTTTTTCACAAGAACTTATTTCTCCGTGATGCCAATCCAAAGTGTTTCCTGAATTAACAAATTCAAACAGCCTTAGGAGAAAGATAGCCAGGTTCATCAGCATCTTTGCTAACACAATTCTTTTCAATTTGACAACAAAGCATTCTTTTGATTGCTTCATGAAAAAGAAGTTCAGTAGATATCCAGCTACTGGTGCTTCTCACATCATAAAAGCTACTAAATTCAAGCCCAGCAGAGAAAATAGTCCTTGCCATGCTGTATTGACAATGGGCACCAATATGTGAAACTTAGTCCACCTGCTAGATCTTAAGTTCATGTAATTCATGAAGCGAACAAAAGACAAGAAGGGCCAAAAATTATGCAGAAACTAGATGTGGCGGAGCATACACAGGAAGGCATATTAGATGGTCCACTAATTATCAGGGGCGCCTACTATCCTGTTGGCAGACATGTTATATCATAGGAATGAACGAGATTTCTGCTGCAAAATGAAATGCAGTACCAAAAAAAGGTCCCACAGAAACGTATATACACTACACTACACAATGCATAAGATATCATTTCACCAAATAAAGATGAACAAGGAGAGAAACAGGAAAGTAATGCCACCACTTCAATTCTGGAAGTCAAACTTGATACCTGAACAAACATATTCAGGTCCTTGGTGAATGCCCTGCTTCAGATCCTGAAGCTGAGGAACTGTCACTATCTGAATCTGAAAAACAGACAGAACAACTTAACATCAAGAACATGGTACAGGAACTATCCTTGATATTTGGAAGCAAATGAGTTCTTTGCAGCAATTCAAGTCAAACATTGTCATTACCACTTGAGGATGAACCAGAGTCACTGCTAGAGGAGTTTGAACTGCTTGACCTACTTGAATTAGGTCCCTGTCCTTCTGATTGAACAGGCAGTGAGGACGTAACGTTCTTCTGACCTGCAAACAATAGATATTTGCATCTTAACTTGATTTAACAAATTAACAGTAGTTAATACTACTATCCTAAACAATACCTGTGTCAGTTTCTTTTGGTGCCTCTACCACAACAGTGGCCTGACCCTGAAATGACCCAACCAATGAGTGAATAAGAAAAGAACCACAGAGAGAGAGAGAGAGAGAGAGAGAGAGAGAGAGAGAGAGAGAGGGGTCACATACCCTATCAGGAACATTCTGCTGTGCTTCTGCCCTGGCCTGCATGGCAAGTTCAGCTTTCCTTTTATTCTTGCTTAAACTCTTCTTATAGTTTGTGACAAACCTATCAAGCTCCCACAAAGTCTCAGTGTCAACACTGTCAATGTCCACCTCGATTTCATCATCATGTTGAAAAAGAGACGAATTTCTCTTCTTGATGATCTGCACTATGTTATCCAGCTTGTCAGAAGGCAAATTCTGGAGATTTGTACTGAGTTTCTGCTTCTCATCATATGTCATATCCCGTTTATGAGGATCCTTTGCCTTGGGCTTTTTAGGTGCAGGTGTCCGACCAGAAGGAGTAACACTAAATGGTTTCGTCCTCATATCAGAAGGATGCGTCATAGATTCAGACCTATCTAACACCCTTCTCATATCTAGGGGAGGGGGGCGAGGGAATGCCTTTCTTGAGGTAGGTGTAGGAAGACCCATGTCGTAGTCTAATGCAAACCGCATTTCACGATTATAATCTGACTCTATAATGGCCCATCTATCCTCAAATATCTTGTACAGAATCTCAGCCATGACATAAACATCTTGCCCTTCAGGGTTATATGTCATGGCATTACTGAACGTAAGTCTGACATCCTCTGCAAATTCTTTCGGTGACTTATACCAGTTCCGGTTCAGCCTTGTCTTCACAGTGCCCAAGTCCATTGGATGCTTTATGATGCTATGGTAATCATGCAAACCGAGGCCCTTTACATCAACTGGAGTGTTAAACACCCATCCATATTCATGTTTCATCAATTTGTCCAGTAAAGAGCTGCAACTTTTAAAGAACTTAGTTCCCATCCCCAACCCACTTCTTACCTCCCCACCTTTCTTCTTCCCATTTGTTTTTGACTTCTTGTTGCTCTCAGCAGGTGGAAACTTATCCTTTGCAAGCAAGAACTCAGAATTCCTATAGAACTGGTTAGCTTTTGGTGTCCTCTTCTCCTTCTCCAAGCTATCGGTCATCCCCTGACTATTCTCGAAAACAGATATGCTCAGCTGATTCAAAGCCCGATTCTCACGAGGAGTAACACCAACGGAGCCCACCTCGGAGTGAACCATTCTTGGACCATTATCAACCACATCATTCGCCAACTGACGTGAGTGACCAAAACCGATACTCTGTCCCTCTTTGTCCTCAATCTTCTTCACCAAGTTCCTCACGGTAAGAAGCTCGCTCTGAAGCTTCCTACGTAGATCGCGAATTTCTTGCTTCGACCGAGAAGATAAATTAATCTTAACTTTACCATCGAGACCCGTCGTCACCATGGAACCATTCCCGGAAGGAAGTTCCTGGGGGCTCGGCGCCGCAGCCGCAGGTTCTTGCCGGTCGGCACCAGAATCTTCTGAGGCCGCAGCTGCAGGTTCTTGCCGGTCGGCACCAGAATCTTCTGAGGCCGCAGCTGCAGGTTCTTGCCGGTTGGCACCAGAATCTTCCGAGGCCACATCTACGTGGGAACTAGGCAGTTGCTGCGCGGAGTTGTCATCCTCAGAAGCAATAGTTTGGGAAGGAACTTGCTTTGCGCCGTTTCCATCGTCGTGGTTCTCAATATCATTGCCCAGGTTCACGGCAGGGGCGTCCGCGTTCACGTTCGCGTCCGCGTTCGCGTTGGCGTCCGCGTTCGCGTTGGCGTCCGCGGCGTCCGCGTTTGCGTCCGCGTTCGCGTTGGCGTCCGCGGTGGCCTTCGCGTTGGCGTCGGGCTCGGTATTGGTATTGTTTGCAGCGGCGGCGTCTTTTTTCAAACCCTTGAATGATTTCCTCGTGTAGACCTTGCTCTCCCCAAACCTCTGCTTCTCCCTCGCTCCGTCATCACCTCCAACAATAGGCCCCGAAGCCATACATGAAACTCCAGAAACCCTAATCGAACTAAATAAACCCTCGCGAAAATACGGCCGAGGCAGACACGAGATCCCCCAGATCGGTTCCGGCTCAGGACATTCCGGCCGGGGGAAAAGCAACCCCCCAAAACCCTAATCCCTCCGGCGAGACCTCCCCCCACGGCAACAGATCGGCGAATTCCCCACGGACAACTAGGGTTCGGCCCCGCGGCTCGCGGCTCGCGGCTCGAAGGAACAGAGGTGACTAGGGCTTACCAGAAGAACACCACGCCGGCGACCGGAATTAGGGCTGCGGAATCGCCGCCTCCCTTCAGCTTCGATCGGATCTTCGACTCGCTCGCGCTCTCTCTCTCTCTCTCTCTAGCGGAGAGGATCTTTCGAGTCTCTCTCTCTCTCCTTCTCTCTCTCTCTCTCTCTCGCTAGTTCGGGGGGCAGAGCACTTTCTCTCACTAGACTCGCCAATCTCTATCCTTATCTTACAGGTGGACGGTGCCCGTGCGTCCGTGCACCGCACTTGAGTCAAACCCGCGTCTGGGGGTTCGCTCGAGCGCGTCCCGCATTACATCAACGCGCTCCTGACCGGGGACCCGGGGGAGGGCGCGCGTCGAGTCAGCGCGCGTGCGCGGGGCGTGGAGCCCACGTGGCCAATCGCAAGCTTTGCTTCTGCGGCGCGTGGGGTTGCGGGGCGAGGAGGGGCGGGATTGGTAGAGAGTCCCAGTCGCGGCCGGAGAAGAAAGGCGCGTGGTGGATGCTTTCGACGGAGTCGTGCGTGTCTGTTGGATTGAGCGGGGGGACACGACGTGCGTCTCACGCGCTGGTAAGTCGGTCGGCCGTGGACGCTCGACGTAAGGAGGCCTCTAGCGGGACCGAGAGAGGTCGGGCCGGGCCGGGCCGGGCCGAGTTTTAGCCCACGTTTAGTGTGAGCCCACGACGGACTTGGCGTACGTAAATAGGATTTTTAGTGAGTTTTCAAATGTATAGCGAAGCTTTGTTTCACAGGAAATATTTACCATCAGATAATTTCCGGCATAGCAAGTGAGTGAACAAAGAAAATATTTTCCGATCAACGGAAAAACCTTTCTAAAACTGAGGAAAATGATCTTCTTCCTTGTGTCAAAGCTTCATTTTTGCTAAAATAGTAATCGACAAACACTTAATTAATTAATCAATCGGTAACCTTTTCAATAGGCAATTGGCTAATTAATTGTTTGGTGGTTCCAGTAAGGAAAATTTTTCAATAGGTAGATACGGTATGGTACGGTTTGGTTTGGTTCGGTTCTTGTGATGAGTGATCATCATTAATTAGCCAAGCGGTCAATGTTTGAACGAGTTAGCGAAGTATTCTCACGTGTGCATCAGTAATAGGTCGCACTATTTTGACAATATTACTTGGTAAGTCTTTCAATGTTTCACTATGCTTTTTAGTCTCCGTGTTCATAATGGCCATTTGCCTTTAATAATTGTTGCAGTGAATGTCCAGAAAAATCTGTTAAACGGATGATCGCATCCCTTCCTATTAGGAACTTCTCCAATACGTTATTGATGAGGCCCTTAGTCATCGTTGTAAACAATAGTAGCATATTGAAAATGTCCTTGCAATAAGGGTCTCGGAGATTTAATAGATTTTCACATGTATTAAATTTTCATTGCTCGTGGTAAATAAAATGCTAGTAGGCTATTTATAAAAAGTTGGTAAATAATACTAGGACGCTTGTCAATATCTCATCACTAATAATAACAATATGCACAAGTATTTGCGAGAATTCTTGACGTGGGAGCATTGGGCTTCGTCAATCGATTCAAGTGAAAGATGTCGATTATTTGGAAAGTTGTCTATTCAATGGACAAGTTGCCAATTTCATGGTTGTTGATTAGCTACCGAGACATCAATATACAAGTTTGTTGTCAATCCGAGACTTTTGATAGCCTATCTAACAGCCAAAGGTTGTTCTAGACAATTTCTTTGTTGTTTGGCATTCTTTGAAGATGTCTATCGGAATGCCCAAAGAAACGAACGAATTTAACATCTATTTTAATTCCTTTGCATCTAGTCAAGTGTCATAAGTAAAGTTATAAGTGTGCTGTAGGTTTCAAGCGTCAGAAGTTCAAGTCTTTGGGTGTTTTAATGCATTTTATTAATTATTTTTTATAATTTTTTTTAGTTCCAATGTCATATTAATCTATTTCCTATATAATAATCCCAGTCAAAAGTTCAAGTTTGTGGGTGTTTTAATGCATTTATAGTTCCTATGACTGTATTATGTTTTTCTAGTTCCAATGTCCTAAATTAATTAGGTAGTTTCTTATCTTCAATTTTCAGTCTATTTCCTATGTAATAATCCCTTTATATAATAAGGCGAATTCTTAAATGCAAGACAATGAATTTTGAGTATATGAATATTTGAGATTTTTCTTTGTGTGAGCAAATATCTTTAGAGAATTGATTACTCTTGTTTATGTATCCTTAGAAGGTGGATTCTTTCTTGGTGGTGAGCCAAAAAAGTACTTCAATCCTAAAGTCCTGTGTTCTGGGTTTGTGATTTCTGTATGCCTTAATGGTGAGTTTCGTCAATCCCGATCTTGATTCTCGGCTAGTGGCACATCCCATATGCTTTTGGTTTCTATTGTATTCTATCATGCATTTGTATTCATCCATCCACACCCTCCAAACCCATCATTGATAATTACATACACTCACCCATCATTGATAATTACTCAAAACAACTTCTCCAAATGCCCATCCTACAATTGTATCTATTCTCGTGATTGTCAATAGAAGTTTGGTGATCTCGAGAGGGTTCTCCAAATGCCTTAGGCTTTGGAAAATATTCCCGCATCATATTGTTGGTGCAATAAAAAAAAATTATATATAGGATTTTAGAAAAGTGGAAAACATTTTCCGATAATCTCACACAAACCAATTTGAATTTTCAACTCCTTTTGTTTAAGAATTAGACTAGATCATGAGTCTGGTGGTATGCTACTCAATTGGAAGATTCTCATTAGGGCTGTACATGCTTTGTTTCTTTTCTCTTTTGCTTCTTTTTAAAATCCATACAAACATTTTTTAGCCCATGCCAAGGCCAATTTGGGTTTAGGATTGTGAAATACATTTAGTTATAAAAAGATTATTACAAGGCATTTATTCGGAAAAGAAAATGAACTTGTTGGATTAGCACATAATAGATGGTGAAGCATAATAGGTGATCGAGAACGTGGGAAAAATATTGCTAGGTCTCTATAATAACTTCTTGTGGTTGGTAGAATTAAACACATGTATTTCGATGCGTAACTATTGATATGGATCACATCTTATGAATAAAGATTACTTAAGATCATGAACATCGATAATATCACGAACAATCAATTCGTGTGTAAACTCTTGATCATTCTTAATAGATCACACATTTTACATGAGAGATTTTTGCGTTCACCTAGAACCGATGAAAAGTAGTTCTCATTAATGTTATTAGAAATTGGATATGCGTACACTCAAATTGCTCAAGAAAATCTTATTTCCATTTCAAAATGGATTTGGACTCCTCCACGACTGAATTGAAGGGATCAAATCTGTTGACATATAAGTCATGGTCACCACACAAAACACTTATTATAATCAACTCCTTTAATGGATGCATGCAATAGATGGATCTTCCCAAGGGTCAAACAAGGCCATGCAAGACTGATGGCTACTACCAGTTGTGGTGTGAATTAGGTCCTCCGGGTGCAGCTTGACCAAGTCCTTCGGGTGCAGCCCTATCAAGGAGGACCGGTAGCCTCGTGCTGACATAAAGCTCGTGACCACCATCCGCAACATGAAAGGTGTGGCGATGACCACTGTTCATCTCGTTCCCTGACGTAGCTGGTAATGGTGCATGAAGAATACGACCATCAAACCCCGCAAAAAGAGCCCAGAACACGACCAGGAACAGCAGTACTCTCGACATTGTCGTCGTCGCTGCGGTTGAGCAAGCCATGATGGTCTCTGAAAAGCTTCGAAGTTGTTTGACTGAGAGACGCAAGGAGTGATGTAGGAGCCCGATAATGCAATGAGACGCGACCCGCCCTATTTGTAGGACTCGCTGAAGCAGATCACTGGGTGCTTGGCTAGTGGCACAGGTAATGGTTAAATAACCATGCCAAGACAGATTTATCCGACGCGGAGATCGATATATAATCCACGCCTTGTCTTCCTCATGACGCTTTTTGCGTGTCGCTTTGGACAAATTTTGGACAAATTTTGTCATAAACCATTTTAAGTTTTATCAATTAAGTCCATCCAATCAAGTTTTCGAATTTTTTTATATTTTCCCTTTCTTTTCTCTTTTATTTTCCTATTTCTTTTTTGGTTTGGACTAACAGAGGACCGGCCACCCATGTCGTCCTTGGGCGCGGGCCGCAACCTCGCCCAGGGGTCGCCAGCCATCGGCTAGTGGTTGTGGCCCCGCTGGCCCTTTGAATCAAAAAAGAAAAGAAGAAAAGAGAAAAAAAAAAGTGGGGGTAAATGGGGATTATTAAAAATTATTGAAATCTGTCGAAATCTCAGATGGAAAGGTCAAATACATGCATCCATGCAGCCGTGCGCGCCTGCCTTTGCATGTCGTTTTCAAGCAACTTCGATCTTTGGATAGAATGGCCGCGCGCGCAGAGAGAGAGAGAGAGGTGGTGCAACGAACGACGATGACGACGCGCGACGGCAACCCGAAAGGGGATGGGGCAGAGAAAGGCATGGAGTTTAGAGGTTTACTTTTTCGTTCTTTTCTAAAGTCCAGTTTATACGTGAACAATACTCATGTTGAATCTTAATAATTAAAGCATGAAGAAGGATATCCCCTTCAATCAAGAATGCAGGAAAATTATAATAGTAGTTTAAAATAAGAAGCATAATATACGATAATAAATGTTCGAATATCCTAAAAATGGGGATAATTGTCCAAAAGGTCCTATTATCCTCAAAAGGTTCTAAGTCTATTGCATAATAGCCAATTCAGTCCTAGATCTTTCAATTAGACCAATTTAATTTTAAACCTTTTGGTCAAAAATTGTTGACATACACGTCAATTGGCCATTGACCATAGAATGGACCTAGACTTAGAATCAGGGAAGACAGAGTCAGTTTTCTGTAAGTATGCATTCCCATAGTGGGCTAACAACTCCCGTTCAAGCCCTTTAGGGACAATCTTTTAGCATAAAACCACTCTGCCTTTTAGTTCAGAGCCTAGAGACACTCAGAGATGCCAGAGTGGTAACATTTCTAACTATGCGAGCTGCATTTCTCAAAGGATCCTACCAGGCTGGAGAAGAAGCGGAGTTTAGAAAGACATTGAGAGTATATGACTAATGCTTATGTGAATAATTTTTGCATTTTTTAAAATTGTTCTTTTTCTTTTTCCTTTTGTTCCTTTCTTCTTCTTTTTTTATCCTTTTCTTTCCTTTCGCTTGTGACTGACCTCGTAAAAAAATAAAGGAAAAAAGGAAAAAATCAGAATAATTTATAAAATGCGAAAATTATCCACGTCAATACTAACAATGCGACAAAAGACCACTAGTGATTAGCTGATGTCCACATCAATAATTTCCGGCCAAAATTGATTAGAATGACTAAATTAGTAAATCGTCAAAAGGTTAAGACTAAATTAGCAAAATTAAAAAATTTAGGACTAAGTTAACTCCTGTATAATAGGTTTATGATTTTTTGGACAATTTTTAATAATGTTACCATTCGAAATTTTTAACACAAAGAGTGTCAATAACATGTTAGATCATCATTTAATTCGGAAGTTTAAACTATGGGTGAGTAGTTCCAATTTCTGCACAGATTCCACCTAAAACCTAGAACCTATTCGTTGGAGTGGGCTTCTCATTTTTTGAAACTTGGAACCTACCATTTATATCCTGAAACCGGGAACCTACTCTATCACAGGTTTCAAAGTCAATTCCAAAGTCCACCTAGATTCCAAATGTATTATTAATTGAACAATTGTAGTAAATTATCACTTTTAATGACTATCATTTACTACTACAATTTACTAACTACAACTTATATTTAGACACATGAAAAATATGAAATATTAATAAAGTAAAAGTCTTAATCATAATATGGAAGTTGAGACTAATGGTTCCAGATTATACACTCATCATCGAACGCTACAAAACATCGTAAGATCACGCGAAAACATGAACCAAGAAAAATACAAAAATATGCTCCGGGTTCTAGATGACAAGTTCTAAGTTTCGGGTTTCGGGTTCCACTAACCTAGAAATTAGAACCTCCAAAATAAGTTCCTCAATTTTTGAAACCTAAAATCGAATAAATTTCTACTAATCTAGTTCTCAGGTTCGAGGAACCATGCTCACCCCCCAGTTTAAACTCTAGTTAAATTTTTAACCTGACTATTATCATAGAACAATGAGAAAAGGAAGTTTTCTTTTTTAATGGTTATTTTTCTTTATCATTGCTGGATCTTCTACAAGTGGAGGATAATTGGAGCTTGTCTTGTCGCCTCAAAAAAACTTTATGCAATTGCGCCTAATACGCCATGGAACCCACCATTCTCTTTCCTGCTTTTTATCTCCCTTAGCCTGCCTCCACTACTCGTCTTAGTCACGCCTTCTTAGATCTCACAACGTCATGGCCTTCGACCCAAAAAGGAAAAAATGTCATGGACCTTCTAATCGAAGGTGGGCCTCCATGGCATCGAATCAGGGAGGGAGGGACCAGCGGGGTGGCATGCAAATACAGTGGAGGTCCGCGACCTCTAGTTTGCAACGGCGCGACGGACGTTGCGGCAGAAGGCTTTGCTCAGAGAAGGAGGAGGAAAGGACAAAAGAATGGTGGTAAAAACACATCCAGTCTCTGGTTTGAATTTGGCTTATGACTCTCTCACTTTGTCCCACTTGGACAAAGTGAAGATGTAACATTACCCTCTGCTGCACGGAGGTCTCAATCTATTAGTCTCTTCTTCTATTTCTACATGAGTGGTCGAAGTTCCACTACATGCGCCATCGCTCTCCATCTCCAACATGACATCTTACTATATGGTAACACGAGCCATCGATCATCTTTCCTTCAAAATGAATCATTGGGAGATGGAGGTGGAGGTGCGAAACTACTCACTAAAGATGCTGCAAGACGGCAACGGATTAGCAGTTTGCAGGAGCAAAGAGAGAATCCCAATGGCATGCGAAGTTAAAGTTCTTTTTTCACTTTATCTCTCCCTTTATTTTAAAAACCTTTGGTGGAGAATCTACGGAGGGTAATGTCGGGGGAAGAGATTTATTAAGTCTTTCGAGCGCACCTGAAAACCTCGTCAAATGATAACGCAGGACCACGCCATATTATGTCGTGTACTCTTGGTTCGATTGTCCCCCCTTCAAGTCTCCCTCCACGTTACGCAACTAAAATATGGAAAAGCATCGTCGACCTTGATTACCCACCTCAGGGAATTCAATTTCCTCAGCCTCGGGCCCCCAGGACTTTGCTCGAACGGCAGGCGGAAATGGAGGAGCATCTTATGAAGAACCCGCTAAGCCATGAACGTGCTGGGTGATGAAGAAAATTCAGAGACTCACTTGCAATATCATTTGGGTATGAAGAAGTTAATAATATATCTACCTTATTAATAACTTAGTAGCTTAACCTTACGAGTGAAATAATATCTAATTGGGTATATACATGAGCTCGAATTCGGCCTTCCTCTTGTGACCTACCCATGACAAGATGGTAAGATTTTTTGTCTTGCATATCTTAACAGACGAATATCAAAGTCACATTAATGGGATAGGCCTCTAAAGTATATTAGCGTCTCGAGAAGACGTCGAGGAAGAGTCTCTTTTATCCACAAAGAAACCACCATTAAACAAAAGAGATAACTAATATTGTTAGGATTTTGTTTGAACCACTATCAAGTGTTGTAAAAGGTTAAAGCTTGCGGATGAAGGTGTAGTTAAATATTTAAATACTCTAACAAATACAATCTTGAGAAGCATGGAAAGAGAATGTTGGTTACTGCGGATGAAGGTGTAGTTAAATATTTAAATACTCTAACAAATACAATCTTGAGAAGCATGGAAAGAGAATATTGGTTACTTACGCCATCTTATCATGTAAAATAAAGTAATTTGATTATAGATATACGAGATTTATAGTGGTTCGGCTTAAACCAAGCCTACGTCTACTCTCCCGCACGGACAGCCCTTCTGGCTGGATTTCACTAAGAATAAAAAAGAGTGTTTACAATCTCACGCTCGAGTCCACAGTGTAGAAACTTTACTACACTTCCTCAAGGTCTCACCACTCTATGGTGTCTCTTTTGATTACATGTATTGCTTGAAGAATAAGATCACAAACATAATATGGAGATTCGAGACTTTGGAATTCTTCTATCCAAGACTCTTCAACAACTTGAGCGTCTCTCTTTATACACTTCTTCATGCCTTCATTACCGTTGGCACCTTCCAAAGAAGTTCTTCCAATCAACCCGTTGGACGTAATCAATTAAGAGAGATCTCGAGCTCTTTAAGGTAAGTGTAGATAGCCCATCAATCCTGCTCGCCCATACAATCAGGATCTTGGTTTCCATAAGTAGAACTTTCCAAATATGAAAAATGAGGACAGGATTAGCAACCTCCAAGTTTTCTTGGCACAAAATTCTCTGGAGTTCTCGGTATTGGAGTTGACAGGATCGGACAGACATTGGATAGGATTTGTGAATACGAGCCTCTTTACTATCCGAATGGGGTTTGTAGGATGTGGTTCCGATTTCCAGGGGAACATCAATGATGTTGCCATTATTTCGGCAAAAATGCCATGGACGTCTAAAGAACAGGATGGTATGGACTTCAGGATTTGGTGTTGTGGTTCTTAGTTCCTTTTCCAAAAGATGTTTCCAGTGAGTGGGAGGGTAGAACCAATTGAGAAAATCTAAAAGATTCGATCACTTTCTCTTTCAATATTTCTTCCAAGTAAGAATATCCCGGTGAGGTTGGCAACGAATCTTCTGTTGGAATTTCAAACGCTATTAAGTACTTATTGGTTAAGTACCACAATAGTGTTTTGAGCTGATCGGGAAATCATCTTCTTTCCAGATAAGAGGATGTATGAATGGATAATCTGGATGTAGTCCACAGGGATAAAGAATCGAACCTGCATTGAATCTGAACAGACCAGTGTGGCATTGCCACATGAGGTTTCCCATTTTCAAATGAGATTGTCATTTTGGATCTGCTCAATAATCTCCTGGGATATTTCCAGCTTGGCAAGTCTTTGATCTTTTCAATCTTGTATTTCACACCATGGTTGAGCATATGAAAAGCAGTCTTTTGATGTACATGTTAATTTCAGGCTGGTGCTTTTGGTCTTGACAAGAAATCGCAAGAACATTTTTCTTCCTCGGAATGTGTTTGGTTTCAAAAGAGTATTTTGAAAACCATTCAGCCCATCGAAGCAATTGAGAATTCGGGATCTGTTTTTGTTTAAACTTGGTCATCCGAGGAAAGGATGCCATGTCTAATTCTACCAGAAGTGATGGCCGATGAGATGGAATTCAAACTTCTTGATTCCATTTTTTACCGCTAAGATTTCTTTAAAAGTGGAATGGTAATGCATTTCGGATTGAGAAAACTTTCCACTTTTGTGGGCACAAAGGTGTCTCTTACCATCAATTTCTTCAAGGAGAATGGCTGCCCAAGGTATTCATCACTGGCATCGGTTGAAGGATTCTTTTTCCCGTTGATGGTATTTTCAATGGTGGGAGATTCTGCATAATCTCCTTTAGTTCAGCAACTGCTTTTGTCTGAATTTTTCCCCAAGGTGGAGGATTCTTCTTCAGCATGGTTTGCAAGGGAATCAAGAACTTTGCAATATTTGGGATAAAATCCCTGAGATAATTAATTATCCCAAGAAATTGCTGAACTTCCTTCTTCGTGAGATTTTCTTCAGGAAATTTTAGGAGTTCCTGAGCAATATGCGGCCCTGGGTAGTATGTACCATTGTTGAGGTGCATACCCAGAAATTCGATTTCTGTTTGGGCAATATTCATTTTCCGCTGTGAAAGCATGATGCCATGCTTTCTGACAATTTCTGCAAATTGTTCAAGGAGTTGGCAAAGGATTGCTCATCGGGATCAGAGTAGGATATCATCAATATATACTGCAGCACTTGAGAGAATTGGTTGGAATATGCGACACATGGCCTTTTGGAAAAGGGATGGTGCTACCTTTAGACCAAAAGGAAGAACTTTCCACTGGAAGTGCTGGTTCGGAATGCAGAATCCTGTTTTGGATCTGTCTTCAGGATGAATGCCCAATTGCCAAAATCCGGCTTTGAGGTCGAATTTGGAATATATATGGGCCTTTGTTAATCCAGTAAAAAGAGAAAGTCTGGATGGTAAAGGGAATTTGTCATCTTGGAGGAAAAGATTGAGAGGTTGATAGTTAATTACCAATCTCATTTTTCCTCTGTTTTGCTCAGCACGCTTATTGACGTAAAAGGCTTCACAAGCCCATTGAGAGTTGGAGATTTCAATAAGGCCTTGTTGCAATAGTTCTGAGCATTCCCTTTGGGCTAAAACCAAGTGTTCTGGCTTCATTCCCATGTGGCTCGCCTTGGTTGGATTTATATCTTCATTCTTTTTGAAAGGAAGGCGAACAAAGAATTCTGGATTTTCCCATAAAGGATGGGAACACTTTTTGGCAAATTCTGAGTGGGATTCTGAACAAGACTCTAACAGCTTTTTGCATAATTGGATCCAAGTAGGCTCATCGAATGGAAAAGAGTCTCCGAATATTAACAAATTCAGAGAATTGGTCCTTGTACCTAAGACCTTTTCCAGAATAATACGAAGCCGTGAGATCTCGAAGTCATGACGTCCCAACCAATGATTAAGTCTTTGTTGGGAAGGTTGGACCCAAAGATTTTTGTGGTTACGAGCATTGGGGAAAGAACTGAACAGTTACTGGAGTGGTTCTTACATTTGTGGAGAAAGTATCTCCTGAGGCAGAGTTGAAGTATCGGACATAAGGAGTCCAATATTCATCGAAGAACTTTGGTATCCAAAATTGAGCAGCTTGCTCCCGTATCAATGAGGGCAATAACAAAGATGGGCTTAGCAAACTTGGAGGTGAGGATTTTGACCGAAAATGAGGACAAGTGAGTTTGACTTGAGAATATATCAAGGCTTTGTTCTTCGAGATGTGGGTGATATATGAAAATATCTTCGATTCTCGAGTCCGAATCTTCGCCGGTGTGATAACAATGAATGATACAAAGGGTTTGTTCGATCGTTCTTCATCGCAGAGAATAATGATTCAACATCATCATTTTCAAAAGAGATACCTGTTTCATTCTCAATTTGATGTATCAAATGATGCTGACCTTTTTTGGCTTGGGGACAATTTTTGGCAAAATGTCCTTTCTTGTTGCAAACGTAGCACCGATTCGATTTTTATGGCCCGTGCGATCCTTTTTCTTTCGTAGGTATCGCCATTTCTTCTTTCGGAAGTTCTTGTGGCCATATTTGGACTTCTTCATTGAGAACTTCTTGAAGTGATTCTTCTTTCGAGAATACTTTCCGCAAGTACCATCACGCTTTCTTTGGAACATTTGATCTTCGCTTCGGCGAGAGCAGGTCGTCTCGAGGCCTTTATCCTTATTGATGTAGGATTGGACCATTCGGCGCTTTAGACATATTTCTTCAAGACATAGATGGATCTCTTGTTGTATTTCTCCTGTGGGAATATCTTGTACTCTCTTTTGTCTTGCAACAAATGATCTTTCGACCATTTGGGACGCTTCTTTAGGGACGAAGTCGAAGACATGTTTCAGATTTGAATCGGCTCCAATTTGGTAAAAGAGCTGAAGCATTATTCGATAATGCTTATCAAGATGTTTCTTCTGGAAAGAACAACATTTTCTTTCGAAGAATTCTCTTCTTTTCATCTATATGAGATCGGTGGGTTTTCCCACAAAGAAGTGGTATAGGATGGTAATGGCTTGGCTAAAATTTGGTGACATCAGGAAATGAATCTGGTCTTGTTCTGATACTGATTTCCACCAAAGCTTAAGGCTTCCTGTGAACCTAGTAACGAAGTTGTAAAGGACGTCATTCATGTCATGGTTATCGATGGACTGGGTATTTAACCAAGTATGAAATTCCTCAAGTCTTTCTGGCCATTTTTGATAGGGAATATCATCGATGGAGAAAAACTGTTTTGATGCCATGGACACATGATTTCTTGGATTGTCCCGAACAATCTCTGGATCAGAGTAGTTTGATTCCATTTCCTGGTCTGGAGGATCAGCCATGAATATGGAAGAGGTTACTGGCATAATAGGAAGAGGATCAGGTTCAGGGACTGAAAAGGATGAAGACAAGGATGAGGAGGATGATACTAAATCAGATTCAGTATCAGAAGTGGTAGAATCAATTTGCTCTAATAGAGTTTGATCCTTTGGGATAGGTGGATCAGTTTTGAGGATGGGATCAGGTTGTTGGATACTCAAATCCTTTAGAAAGGATTCTAATGGATTTGCTAGCATCATCTGATCTGGCTTTTCTCTTATGACCACCGAGCATGATTCTGCAGAAGTTTTCTCTTTTCCTCTTTTCTTTTGGATTTGATTCAACTCTTTGATCCGATCTCGTATGTCCGGTTCCTTTCGGAGAGATCTTGTGGGATTGCAAAGAAAGATAGATGTCTCTGGGTGGCGGAGGTAAGTATCCAGTTCTTACTGGAGTGGCAACTGGATCAAAAGGTCTGAATCTTCCTTCTTCAAGGAGTTGGATTTGTCTTTTGAGCTTTTCTATTTCCGGCTCTGGGCTTTCTAGGTAATGATAGCCGAGTCGTTGCCCTGATTCCAAGGCATTTAGCCTCTTCTGGAATTCAAAAACCATCTTCTTGGTAGTCTCATCATATTTTCTGAGATCTTGTTGCACAATTCCTATCTTGGAATCAATTGCTTTGAAAGCATTGTTTTGTGCAAGTAGAGTCTCTGATTGCCAGTTTAATACTGCTTCAGCGGCAGAGGTCTTTTTCTGTCTTCCATGTTCATCTACATCAGTGGGGGTAGGTATCTTAGGCATATGGCGGTATCTACCTTGTGGGTCAATGAATTCCTCTGGGTTGGGAAACGAGAGTTTAGAACCTTCTCTGACCAGAGGAGGAAAGTCAGAGTCTTGGAACATGGCAATAGAGGAAATGGGTGGTGTTTCTGCTGGAGTTTCAAATGGGTAAGAATGTTTCTTGGCCCACTTTAAGATTGGTTTATAGAACGGAGAAAGAGCTTGTTTCTTCTGAGGTGGTGATGGTGGAGGTGATTTTGGTGGGTCTGGTGAAGCCTGGGGTGTAGTACGAACCTCTGGTGGCTGAGGTGGTGCATAAGAAACCATGAACTGGTATTTATCACACTCACCAAGAGTATCAACGAAGGGGTCTCCGTTTAAATACCTTTGGTATATCTTATCCTTTGGCCTTTTGCGTCGAGGTGGAGGCCTATCATATGGATTTACCTCATCAGGGGAATTCATACAATAGGAGCATTGGCAAAAAGGATCCCAGAAACAGTGACCATCTTTGTCTTTATAGTAATGGACAGGATGTCCATCACCATTAAAGTGTCGAACAAGCTTTTTTGGATCTGGTTCGGAAATGGATTCAGGAATACATGGTTCGATCATGAAGAGTGTTTGGAAGATAGAGGGACTTTCTTCCTTTTCCTTGCCAAATTTGATGGAAACAGTTCCATCTTTTTTCCGAATGAACTCGAGTCCGTAGACCGGACCGGCTTGTTATGTTGGTGCGGCTTTTCGTAGTTGGTGATCCAAGTCTCTCGGGAGGAGCTTGGCCAATGTGTCCTTCGGTATTTGTCGAGGGACATGAATACAGGATGCCTGATCATTCTGCATGGAGATAAACAAAGCATCTTCATTACCATTGTTGAAGTTTAGATCAAGAGCATGGTTCTGTACTCGATAAACCATTTGGTAGTGCAGAGTTGCGGCTACAGAGTCAGTAGTTTGAGGAGCTCCAGTGAGCTGGACTTGAACCTTTAAGAAAGATAGTAGCTGGGGATCTGACAAAGCAATGTTAAAGTTGGGATACAGAGTTACAAAAACTGTTCCGGCATTTAGAGTGGTTTGAACAGTACCAATACAGGCATGCTGGTATCTAACAACGCAATTCTGGCTACAACAGGTAGACCTTTACGGCCATGAAAAGTGAGAGCAAGACGAACAGCACCATAATGAACATGAGTGTATCCTTGTTGGACCCATTGTCCGGGAATTCGGAGGGATCGAAGAGTAACGAAGTACTCCTTTCGCAGCGTGAATGGGATGTTGGTCGAACTTAGAGGACCGGACGTACTTTTTACTTGCTTTGGAGTTTGGTGAATAAGTCATGGCGGATGGAGCGGATGGGTGAGAATGATGAGTTGGGTTTAGCAAAAGCAGAGTACGGGTTCATGAGAGGGAGCTGGGTTTCTGAGATCTTGGTTTCATCACTAATAGAGACTTCATAAAGATAATCTATCTTAGAAGCATTAGAAACACGGAACTCGGAAGGGGTTGAAGATGATGCAGAAGGAGCAAGAGTAACAGGTGCTTCGAGAATTTCAGGTTCCGTAGACATGATGTAAGAAGATCTTCTCAGCACTGGAATTCACCTACTAGGCGTATGGAACGGATAATATTACAAACGAAACCAGGCTCTGATACCATAATGGGACTAGACTTAGAACCAGGGAAGGAAGAGACAATACAAACTGGGCTCAAGAAGAAGCATCCCACCATGCTCACGAAGAAGCATCCTCATCACATCAGCTGAAACAAATCCTCTCACCAGAAGATCTTGAAGCTCTTGAACAAAAGTATGAGGCGCATCTTCTAGCAACAGACACGCTCGATGACTCGGACTATGACTACAATGCTCATGACGGACGAGACCGCTGAAAACCCGCTGCCAAGACTGTTCACTTTTACTGTAGCAGTAGGCTAGGGAAAGTACCGTTCACGTACGCCATTCGCTCATATCGTGCGAATAATTCCCTCCCGAATGTTTCGGATGCCCTCGTTTGTTCCCGGACCCGTGAGTTTGGTCCTTGTTTGTTTGTGACCTCTTATTGTCTATAAAAGGCAAGGAGGGTGTATTGTGTTGGGCAGAGTCCCCTTGAAGTAAAGTGAGTGTTTTGTAAAACCATTATGGCTTTCTAAACTCCTCTTCTTCTCCAGCCTGGTGTGCATAGATCAGACTTTAAGTAATTGAGAATAGGTAATCCTCTCGTGTCTCTCTTATTGAGGTTTTTATGTGATTCCGCCTTTAGAGAGTCCTTGTAGGAGTTTGTTGACCTTCATATGTCCCGAGATTGGATGTCCCCGATATTCAAGACCATTCACAATTTCAAGAAAGCGACTAAACATGTCGCTTATTGATTCTCCCGATCTCATCTTAAAGACTTCATATTGTCCCAAAAGAATGTTGATCCTTGTCTCTTTCACTCGATCGGTTCCTTCATAGGTAATGTGAAGCCTATCCCCGCACTTCTTTGCTGTACCACAAGAAGATATTCTGTTATACTCGTAGGGGATAAAGCACAATATAAGGAGTAAATGGCTTTAGCGTCAAGAGTCCGTCTTTTGGTGATTTCTTCTTGAGTCATTAGAATGGGATCAGCAACTTCTTTTCCTCTCTCTCGATTCTCGATGCGGCGCGGGAATGATTCCTTTGTTCGCCACTTCCCATTCCAAAGGATCTTTCGATCTTAGGAATGCTTTCATCTTGTTTTTCCATATCTTGTAGTCTTTTCCATCAAAGTATGGAGGTCTCGGTATTGCTTTGACCTTCAACCAACCCCGTAGGTAACATACTAGCCATAGATCTTTTACTCGAAGTAAAGACACTTCTTATAAACGAGTACACAAGCTCTGCTACCAATTGTTAGGACTAGAATTAGCACCTAGAGGGGGGTGAATAGGTGACTAAAGCGATTTTAGCAATTAAATCCAATAAGAGATTAATGAATTGAAAACAACAATCATAGCAACTACACTTCCTCAAGGTCTCACCACTCTATGGTGTCTCTTTTGATTACATGTATTGCTCGAAGAATAAGATCACAAACATAATATGGAGATTCAGACTTTGGAATTCTTCTATCCAAAGACTCTTCAACAACTTGAGCGTCTCTCTTTATACACTTCTTCATGCCTTCATTACCGTTGGCACCTTCCAAAGAAGTTCTTCCAATCAACCCGTTGGACAGAATCAATTAAGAGATCTCGAGCTCTTTAAGGTAAGTGTAGATAGCCCATCAATCCCGCCGCCCATACAATCGGGATCTTGGTTTCCATAAGTAGAACTTTCCAAATAAGTTATGAATCTTTTAGAGAATCTATATAAATTCGAATACGAATATAAAATCTTGTAGTGCTGAATCCAAATCGAAAGATTTTCCTTAGCCATTTAGATAAAGACTCAGTATAGAATCGAAATAGAAGTTTTTATCTTGTTGGTCTGGAAATTGTCCATGTGAATAGACTTTGAAACTTGAGTCTTGTTAGCTTTCAGACTTTGATCTTCAGACTTTGCCAGTAGAGTCTGCAAGTTTTCAGACTAGACTGAGAGAAATGTTTTGTCAACTTCAAAATCTCTGAGAAGAATTTATCCAACATATATGACGTGGCAATATGACCTAAACTATATAACATGAATAAGCATGCAATCCATCCTAAAGCATGAAATGAATTTATTCTAAATTTTTTGTATTTTCCATGAAATTCGAAATTAAATAAATGCAACAATTAAATATGCAATTTAATCAAATGACCTAGTTCTAATAACGAGCAATGAACTTAGCAACAATCACTAGATGACAAAAATTTCATAAACCTAATCCTACACGTCTGATTTACTAAACCTATATGCTCGGGCGAGAATTTTGATTTTTTTAAATAATTAATTATTAAATAAATATTAAATCTAAACTATCAACAAAATAAAGTAAGAAAGGATTAAAATAATCGAAAAAATAACCTATTGTCTCACGGTTCAAATTAACGGTTATTCTAACCCTAATTATCACAACAAGGAGATCAAAATAATTACAAATCGATCCGAAGTCCTACGGACCAAATTAAATAATTATTGTGATTTAACAATTAAAATTTCACCAAAAAGCCCAAAAATTAATATAATAAAAAATGATCCGATGTCTCTCGGATCAAATTAATAATTACATTAATTTCGGACAAAATCCCTACGGATAATGCATACAAAATGCACAAATATTAACATTGACAAACCATATTCTAACTTAAAGAATAATAACAAAATTTAAAACACAATAATATAACATAAAATAAGCAAAAGAAAGAAATAAAAATAAAACTAAAGGAGGGGAATTGCAGCAGCGTTGGTGGGCATATGGCTAGTTCTTGATTTGATCATTTGCTAGTCTTCTCCGAGAACTTTTTAAGTGGACGCCCCTCTTCTCTTGTCGTCTCTCTCTTGTCAATTATAGTGGAATATGGAATTGTGTGGCCTTTTGTTCGGCATTGAATTGCCTGTGACCATAACATCATAACAAAACAAAGCAAATTAGGTGAAAATATGGGGTGAACAACTTTAATAGGGAGAGAAACAACCCGGTTTTATCACGGTGAAATCACTTGGATGGCACCGCCGCTTAGGTACGTTGGCCACTTCGATGTCTCGCTGCTGGAATTATCGTTAGAGATGTAGGAGTTTAATCTAGGCAAGAAAAAAATAAAATCACCTTAGTGCGAATAGCAAATTGGAATTGCACACAATCAAACTTAAAAAAGAAGAAGCTCGACTTAGCTTTATGCTTGTCGTCAATATCCATGAAGCATGATGAACATGGGGCATCGTCAAGAAGACTACACCATCGTCCGAGATCCCCGAGGGTGTGTGCCTCCCCCTATATCTCTCTCGAGAGATTGTCTATCGAACCATTTTTTTCTTGTGAGCTCCGCTCTCCTCCTAAAGAAAATTGAACTCGAAAGAAATGAAGGAGAAAACCTTCCTCACTTTTGCTCTGAATTTTTTTCGAAAATCCCCTCTTGTGAGCTCCACTCCCCTCCTGTCATGAAAAGTGAGCCTCTCTTTTATAGTGATTCGAAACGGTCTCTTTACATGGCATTTCCCGAGTTGCCATTTCTTGTTGCATTAAATCAAGCCTGCAAATCGGAACATGATTTCGCAATTAGCTCGATTTTACTTGATTCCTTCCATTTTACAAAAATTCTTGCCCCTTATTCAATTGCTTCCGTATTTAACAAAATCTGAATACCCATCAGAATTTCAAATTTCCATGCATAATCAATCAAATCAATTGCCCCCATTTTCTTTCATTTTTTCCTTTTATTTGTTCAAAATGCAATTTTATTTTTCCAAAATTAGGTGTCAACAATAGATATACAACATTTTCTTTTGTTTAGTAAGATCTTGACCATGTCATGTCAATAGCAAGAGTGGAACATCTTTGTCTGTGTACATTTCCAATTTATCTAGTGAGATTTGGAAAATATACAATTCTCCAGGCACTGTCGTGTCACTTTTCAGGGTTACAGGTGATTAGGACGTTGGGGAATTTTCTGCTCAATAACTAGTGGCCAACCATTCAAATCCCACCAACATTGTAAGCTTCTCTTTGGACCATTAGTTCAGGCTAAAGATTAGAACTTAACGTGTTCATGAGACTTATAAGATGTTTCATGTGTTACATTATGTCTTGAATTTGCATCATTGAACAGAATCTGACTCGAAATTAGATTGGAAAGCCCGGACCGTTGTTGCCTTTATTGCGTGAAAGATAAGGAAGTCAACCCCTATTACTCTTGGCCGAAATCTTCAAAGAAATAAAAAAGAAGTTTTCCTATTTGTTTGGCCAATTTCCTGATTTGGGGGTCTCACTTTCTTTATTATTATACAAAGTTTGTGGGATATCGATTTTAGTCTGAAGAAGAGAACTAACACTCATGGAGGTGCTGTTTGGCCCGTGGTGCTGCTTGACTAAATTATACAATTCTCCATGCACTGTTGCGTCGCTTTTCATGTTGGCACAGTTGATTAGGATGTCAGGGAATTTCCTGTTTAGTAACTAGAACTTAAATCCCATCAACACGTATAAGTTGCTCTTTAAGGCCATCAGTACGAGCTAAAGACTAGAGCTTAATATATTCATAAGACTTGCAAGATGTTTCATGTGTTGCATCATGTCAAGAGTTTGCATTGCTGAACAAAATATGATCCGAAATTAGATTGGAAAGCCCAGATCATTGTGACCTTTATTGTGTGAAAAATAAGGAAGTAAACTCCTATTGCTCTTGGCCGAAACCTTCAAAAATATAACGAAGGGAAGTTTTCCTTTTGGTTTTGACCAATTTCCTGATTTGCAGGCTCACTTTCATATTATACAATAGAAAAATACTTATATGATTATCCTTGATTTATTGTGAGAATAATAGTCCATTTTGAATTACAAATAATTATATTTTGTTGTGGGGTCGACTCTTTCAGGAATTTGTGACTCATAACTTGCAATTATTTTAATAATAGCCTAAAAACTGTAATGCTGGCAGAACCCCAAAAGTGTGTGGGATGTTGTTTTTAGTCTTGAAGGAAAAAACAACACTCGTAGAGGTGTTGGCCAAAGGACCTTGCTGGAGAATGTGACCCGTTGGTGACCGGAACTGAGTGCCACTTGACTAAATACTGTGGTTTTGGGTGCAATGTAAGATTGGAAAGTATTTGAGCATGTGAGTGATTACACCGCCGTAATTCTCAGATCGTTTAGTGGATTTTTTGCGGCTAGTTCTTCCACAATTTTTTTTTTCTGTTTATTTCTTTGATAATTTCATTCTCTCGCATTTATCTGATTGTAAAGATCCATTGATTTCCGCATTATTGACGATTCAACCAAAAGAAGAAGATATTGACAAAGGTTTTTATTAAAAGACACCCGTTACTTGTGAAGATTACAATAATGATCGTAGATAGTATTTGTTTTTTTTTCCTAATTTGAGTGAAAAGAATTGTGCTATCGACTCTAGATAGCAAGTTTTAGCATGTCCCGCATACTTACATCTACTGCTAATGCAAAATTCTAGACATTAAATTGCAGTAAACTCAACAAAGAATTGCAGATGCATTTCGCATATCCTGTCAACAATTATCCAAAACCGAACAGTTTCTTTTTTATCTCTCAAGTTTTTGTTTCGAAGGGAACTTTTTTTTCCATTTTTCTTCGGATTAAGATGAGATCGACATATTCTTTTCTTCTTTCTTCTAAATCATTCAATAAAATGCGTGACTCCACGTAATAGACCTCTGCAATAGTTTGCCATATATTTCCATTCGGTGAAAGTGATGGAAAGGAGGAGCACCTCTTAACGAGTGATGGAAAGGAGGAGCACCTTTTAACGAGCCGAATGGGTAAAATATATGGGGAAAAACCTTCGAATGAGGATGGCTTTCTGGGATTTGATTTGTCCTACATTGCTCATCATTGATTTTTATCTCGAGTGGCCTTCCTTATCATACGCAATAACCTAAGATAACGTGAAACATGACCACTTGAACTTTGAGTTCAATTGGTCTCATATAAAGCAGTATCAAAATAAATCTCAGTTGCCTCATGTGTCATGACGTTTCGATTTGTCTGTGGCTTGTCGTTTCAGTTTATTTTCCCTTTTCCGGTTGCACGTGATTTCACGTGAAGCACTTGCGACTTGCGAGTTAGAGAGGGGAACTATACATGGTGCGTGATCCCGCGACTACTGACACTAACAAGATATCTCAATGAGATTTTTAGGTGTGTCTTTTTCAATTCCATATATGATCTACTCGTTGATATTAATAGATATATTTAGATATCTTGTATTAAGATATTCCTCTTATTTTCTATATTTATTTTGATTATGCATATTTTTTTTTTCTTAGATAATCATCTATTGAAGCTTTCCGCTCCATTAACTCTTTTACATCCATTGAAATATACAAAAAATTCCACAAGTCAATTGGTCATCTTATTTGATTTTCTTAGTTAGTCATGGAGGGGGCTTGTTCTTTCGATACCAACCGCACAGATCGCATCGCTCAATAACTATTTTCCTAAGCTATAGGCCATTTTATGCTACAATGCTAGTGATATAGACCGCGTCACTCTATTACTATTTCGCAAGCCAGTCGCATAGGCTACTTGCTATTTCCCCTCAAACATATTTTGATTATGCATATCTAATTTGATTTCGTTAGATAGTCATCTATTAAAGCCTTTAAATATGCTCTCCATGTACTCTTTTTTTTTTTTAATATTAAAATATACTAAAAATTTCATAGTTCTATTTTCCTCATTCAAAAAGAAGCGAGGATATAAGACCGACTTTCATCTTTCTTTCAATCCTAGCAAGTCAATTCAAGCTTTCTTTCTTCCTTGCTTCCAATCAAGTATCTTGTTAGCGAGCGTCTTGAATTATGGGAATCTTGATAGCAACTTATATTACCTTAATGCCTTTTCAATTTCACTTTCTTCATCCAGGTAAGTTCGAGCTTTTAAGAATTGAGTCTTGGTCTCTAGGCTCCTAGTACTATGTGCTATGGTATATGCTCAATAGTCCAGTGCTAGAACCTCCTTTCTGCTCCCATTTCTCCAAGGCGGCTCGGCGAAAACTCTTATTGAACCATCGTAGCCACTTCTTTCATCGATATAACCCATGGAGAGATCTATGCATAGCGAAGTTAAGTCCTTCTATGCGAGCCTTGCTAGAGCTCTTTACATTTTTAAGTTTGACCTATCAAATTATGCATAGACTTTCTTTTCCTTTCTTCTTAGACTTTATAGGACCAGGTAATCCTGAGACAGAACATAGCCATCCCCGGATTCAGTAAAGTCTCAAGGGTACTCTTAGGTCCTTCTCTTGCCTTAGAATAATCAAGTATTCACTCTCTTCTCTGAACTACGTTACCTCAATTTATGAGGAAGAGGATGGGGATAGGGATATGGATTTGTATGTCTCAGTGGATTCCCATCCGATTGAAGACAATTTAGAGTCCATTCTTCTAGCAACTAACCAAACTTCAGATAAGTGAACATGTTTTGAATTTTGTTAGGCTTAGATCTATTAGTCGGGGGATATCCATTCAACTACTTTCTTGGAAGTAGTGATCTTGTGGTGATTGGAACAATGAAGAGATCTTGTCAGTGTTCATTGTCCTATTTGTATCTTCAATCCCCTTTCTACACAATTTTTGTGGCGCATGGGGTGCCGCGCGAGGAGGGACGCGAGCGGGGCGTGGCAGGGTGGGATTCGGAGAGAGTCCCTATCGCGGCCGGAGAAGAAAGGCGCTTGGTGGATGCGCTCGACGGAGGCGTGCGTGTTTGTTGGGTTGAGTGGGGGGACACGATGTGCATTTCACGCGCTGGTTAGTCAGTTGGCCATGGACGCTCGACGTAAGGAGGCCTCCAGCGGGACCGCGAGAGGTCGGGCTAGGCCAAGTTTTAGCCCACGTTTGGTGTGAGCCCAGAAGGACTTGGCGCATGTAAATAGGATTTTAGTGAGTTTTCAAATGTATAGCGAAGCTTTGTTCCACAGAAAATGAGGTATGAACACCTGGAGTGCCAAAACTTGGCACGGAGGGACACTTAAGTGTCAAAAGTTTGGAAAGTGACACTTAAGTGCCAAAATCGGAGCAAAATGGATCACTTAAGTGCCACTCTGGCCAAAATCCGGTCAAAATGCTGACATGACGATTTTCTAGCGAAGGAAGTGTAAAACGACGCCATTTTACACGCTAACGTGGCTAAACAATACAAAAACAGTGTCGTTTTGGTACCGACATTGTAAAAAAATTAATTAAATTAAAATTTAAAACTAAACTTATTTAAAACATTTAAAAATATTAAAAAACTAAAAATTAAAAAGAAGGGGGGGGCAAGCGGGCGAGGGTGAGCCCTTTGCCGCCGCCATCGGAAGGGCCGACGGCGGAGGGGGAGGGTCGGGCGGGGTCGCCGACCCTTGGCCAGGCTCGGCGACCCCGAGCCAATCGACGGGGGCCACGAGCCCTCGCCCCAAATCTAGGCGAGGGTCGTGGCCCTTGCTCGGCCGTGCCAAGGGCGATTTGGGGTGAGGGTTGCGGCCCTCGCCCGCTCCCGGCAGGGTCGAACCCTCACCCGGCCGTGCCAAGGGCTGCCCCTCGGGCCTAGCCGGGCGAGGGTCGCCGACCCTCGCCGGATCTAGGCGAGGGCTCACGTGCCCTCGCCGCCGATTAGCCGGGTCGCCGGCCCCAGCCGGGGCCGGACGACCCCGGTGACCCTCCGTCGATGGCCCTTCGCGGCGGTGGGGAGGCGGTGGCGGCGAGGGCTCGCCCTCAACCGCCCGCCCCTTTTTTTTTAAAAAAAGTTTTTTAATATTTTTTTTTTAAAAATGTTTTAAATAAATTTAGTTTTAAATTTTAATTTAATTAATTTTTATATTAATTTTTTATCACGTCAACATGAAAACAACGTCGTTTTTGTATTGTCTAGCCATGTCGGCATGCAAAACGGCGTCATTTTGCACTTTATTCGCCGGAAAATCGCCACGTTTAGGGGTGTGCAACCGAACCGGGTATACCGGCCCACCCGGAAAACAGGGTCGGGAATCGGTTCCCATTGAAACCGGTCTGGGAACCGGTTCCCAAAATTCAGAACCGGTTTAAACCGGTCCGGGAATAGGTTCCGAGTGATTACCCACCCGGAAACCGATTCCCGGACCGATTTTGTAAGTAGAGGTCCAAAACCTTTTTTTTTTCTCCCGATTTCTATTCTTACTCTCGCAATCACACGATATTTTTCCTCTTTACTCTCTCAAACACGCACAACACTCCTCCTTTGTCATTCTTCTTCCTCACTTGCTTCCCTCCCTCACCAACTCCCTCTCGTACCGGATGGACGGACGGTGTTCGTCGCTGCCAAATTCTTGTGTATCACATGGATTGGCTCGCCTAATTTCTCTTTTGTAGAAGGAGTTATGCTTGCATAAATGAGTCGCTCCATGTAGTAGTTGTAGGAGTAAGACTAATATTAGACTAACGTTTGTTGCTAATTCTTTGCCTTATGATTTTATTTATTATAATTAACCCTATGGATCTTTAATTTTTCGTTTAGTCAAAAAGTTCATGTATTAATTTATTACCAGTGCTTAATGTTTCAATATAAATTATGAGGATTACATTATTTTCTCGCTAATTAATATAAAATTCGAAGTCGTATAGGATATTGGGAGATTGCAAAACAGGTTCTAGTTGAAATAGGATTGACCCTGAAACCGAATCAGAAAAACAGGGTGGGTCGGGTATAAGGTCCAATATAAATAGGGTCGGGTATATGGTCTAGAAAAGGGGAACCGGTTATAACAAGGTTGGGTACAGGATCTAAGTCTAGACCCTACCCACCCTGGACCCGATTACCCCTAGCCACGTTGGCATTTTGGCCGGAATGGCACTTAAGTGATCTATTTTGCTCCGATTTTGGCACTTAAGTATCACTTTCAAAACTTTTGGCACTTAAGTGTCCCTCCGTACCAAGTTTTGGCACTTGATGTGTACTTCTGCCCACAGAAAATATTACCAATAGATAATTTCCGGCATAGAAAATGAGTGATCAAAGAAAATATTTTCTGGTCAACGAAAAATACCTTTCAAAAACTGAGTAAAATGATTTTCTTCCTCTCGTCAAAGCTTCATTTTTGCTAAAATAGTAATCGGCAAACACTTAATTAATTAATCAATCGGTAATCTTGTCAATAGGCAATCGGCTAATTAATTGTTTGGTGGTTCCAATAAGGAAACCTTTTCAATAGGTTGGTACGATTTTGTTTGGTTTGGTTCGGTTCAATTCTTGTGGTGAGCGATCGTCATTAATTAGCCAAGTGGTCAATGTCTAAACGAGTTAGCGAAGTATTCTCACGTGTGCATTAGTAATGGGTCACACTATTTTGGCAATATTAATTGGTAAGTTTTTCAATGTTTCACTATGCTTTTTAGTCTCCGTGTTCATAATGGCCATTCGCCTTTAATAATTGTTGCGGTGAATGTCCAGAAAAATCTGTTAAACGGATGATCGCGTCCCTTCCGATTAGGAACTTCTCCAATACGTTATTGATGAGGCCCTTAGTCATCGTTGTAAACAATAGTAGCATATTGAAAATGTCCTCGCAATAAGGGTCTCGGAGATTTAATAGATTTTCACATGTATTAAATTTTCATTGCTCGTGGTAAATAAAATGCTAGTAGGCTATTTACAAAAAGTTGGAAAATAATACTAGGACGCTTGTCAATATCTCATCACTAATAATAACAATATGCACAAGTATTAGCGAGTATTCTTGATGTGGTAGCATTGGGCTTCATCAATCTATTCAAGTGAAAGATGTTGATTATTCGAAAAAGTTGTCTATTTAATGGACAAGTTGCCGATTTCATGGTTGTTGATAAGCTACCGAGACATCAATGTACAAGTTTGTTGTCAATCCGAGACTATTAATAGGCTATCTAACAACCAAAGGTTGTTCTAGACAATTTCTTTGTTGTTTGACATTCTTTGAAGATGTCTATTGGAATGCCCAAAGAGACGAGCGAATTTAACATCTATTTTAATTACTTTGCATCTAGTCAAGTGTCATCAGTAAAGTTATAAGTGTGCTGTAGGTTTCAAGCGTCAAAAGTTCAAGTCTTTGGGTGTTTTAATGCATTTTATAATTTTTTTTTAGTTCCAATGTCATATTAATCTCTTTCCTATATAATAATCCCAGTCAAAAGTTCAAGTCTGTAGGTGTTTTAATGCCTTTATAGTTCCTATGACTGTATTATGTTTTTCTAGTTCCAATGTCCTAAATTAATTAGGTAGCTTCTTATCTTCAATTTTCTAAAAAATGCAAAAATTATTCACATAAGCACTAGTCATATACTCTCAATGTCTTTCTAAACTCCTCTTCTTTTCCAGCCTAGTAGGATCCTTTGAGAAATGCAGCTTGGATAGTTAGAAATGTTACCACTCTGGCATTTCTGAGTGTCTCTAAGCTCTGAACTAAAGAGCAGGGTGGTTTTATGCTAAAAGATTGTCCCTAAATGGCTTGAACGGGAGTTGTTCGCCCACTATGGGAGTAACTGACTCTGTCTTCCCTGGTTCTAAGTCTAGGTCTATTCTATGGTCAATGGCCAATTGACGTGTACGTCAACAATTTTTGACCAAAAGGTTTAAAATTGAATTGGTCTAATGAAAGATCCCAGGATCAATTGGGCTATTATGCAATAGACTTAGAACCTTTTGAGGATAATAGGACCTTTTAGACAATTATCCCCATTTTTAGGATATTCGAACATTTATTATCGTATATTATGCTTCTTATTTTAAACTACTACTATAATTTTCCTGCATTCTTGATTGAAGGGGATATCCTTCTTCATGCTTTAATTATTAAGATTCAACATGAGTATTGTTCACGTATAAACTGGACTTTAGAAAAGAACGAAAAAGTAAACCTCTAAACTCCATGCCTTTCTCTGCCCCATCCCCTTTCGGGTTGCCGTCGCGCGTCGTCATCGTCGTTCGTTGCACCACCTCTCTCTCTCTCTGCGCGCGCGGCCATTCTATCCAAAGATCGAAGTTGCTTGAAAACGACATGCAAAGGCAGGCGCGCACGGCTGCATGGATGCATGTATTTGACTTTTCCATCTGCGATTTCGACAGATTTCAATAATTTTTAATAATCCCCTTTACCCCCACTTTTTTTTTTTTTCTTTTTCTTTTTGATTGATTCAAAGGCCAGCGGGGCCACCAACCACTAGCCGATGGCTGGCGACCCCTGGGCGAGGTTGCGGCCCGCGCCCAAGGACGACATGGGTGGCTGGTCCTCTATTAGTCCAAACCAAAAAAGAAATAGGAAAATAAAAGAGAAAAGAAAGGGAAAATATAAAAAAATTCGAAAACTTGATTGGATGGACTTAATTGATAAAACTTAAAATGGTTTATGACAAAATTTGTCCAAAATTTGTCCAAAGCGACACGCAAAAAGCGTCATGAGGAAGACAAGGCGTGGATTATGTATCGATCTCCGCGTCGGATAAATCTGTCTTGGCATGGTTATTTAACCATTACCTGTGCCACTAGCCAAGCAGCCAGTGATCTGCTTCAGCGAGTCCTACAAATAGGGCGGGTCGCGTCTCATTGCATTATCGGGCTCCTACATCACTCCTTGCGTCTCTCAGTCAAACAACTTCGAAGCTTTTCAGAGACCATCATGGCTTGCTCAACCGCAGCGACGACGACAATGTCGAGAGTACTGCTGTTCCTGGTCGTGTTCTGGGCTCTTTTTGCGGGGTTTGATGGTCGTATTCTTCATGCACCATTACCAGCTACGTCAGGGAACGAGATGAACAGTGGTCATCGCCACACCTTTCATGCTGCGGATGGTGGTGACGAGCTTTATGTCAGCACGAGGATACCGGTCCTCCTTGATAGGGCTGCACCCGAAGGACTTGGTCAAGCTGCACCCGGAGGACCTAATTCACACCACAACTGGTAATAGCCATCAGTCTTGCATGGCCTTGTTTGACCCTTGGGAAGATCCATCTATTGCATGCATCCATTATAGGAGTTTATTATAATAAGTGTTTTGTGTGGTGACGATGACTTATACGTCAACGGATTTGATCCCTTCAGTTCAGTCGTGGAGGAGGCGTGGAGTCCAAATCCATTTATGAAATAAGATTTTCTTGAGCAATTTGAGTGTACGCATATCCAATTTCTAATAACATTAATGAGAACTACTTTTCATCAATTCTAGGTGAACGCAAAAATCTCTCATGTAAAATGTGTGATCTATTAAGAATGATCAAGAGTTTACACACGAATTGATTGTTCGTGATATTATCGATGTTCATGATGTTAAGTAATCTTTATTCATAAGATGTGATCCATATCAATAGTTACGCATCGAAATACATGTGTTTAATTCTACCAACCACAAGAAGTTATTATAGAGACCTAGCAATATTTTTCCCACGTTCTCGATCACCTATTATGCTTCACCATCTATTATGTGCTAACCAACAAGTTCATTTTCTTTTCCGAATAAATGCCTTGTAATAATCTTTTTATAACTAAATGTATTTCACAATCCTACCCAAATTGGCCTTGGCATGGGCTCAGACCACCAGACTCATGATCTAGTCTAATTCTTAAACAAAAGGAGTTGAAATTAATTGGTTTGTCAATTATCGATCAGTCTAAAATCCTATATATAATCTTTTTATTGCACCAACAATATGATGCGGGAATATTTTCCAAAGCCTAAGGCATTTGGAGAACCCTCTCTTCTATTGACAATCACGAGAATTGATACAATTGTAGGATGGGCGAGAGTTGTTTTGAGTAATTATCAATGATGGGTGAGTGTATGTAGAGGTTTGGATGTGGATGGATGAATACAAATGCATGATAGAATACAATAAAAACCAAAAGCATATGGGATGTGCCACTAGCCGAGAATCAAGATCGGGATTGACGAAACTCATGATTAAGGCATACAGAAATCACAAACCTAGAACATGGGACTTTAGGATTGAAGAAGCTCATCACCGAGGCTTATAGGAAAACCACAAGCCAAGAATATAGTACTTTTTTGGCTCACCACCAAGAAAGAATCCACCTTCTAAGGATACATAAACTAGGAGTAATCAATTCTCTAAAGATATTTGCTTACAAAAAGAAAAATCTCAAATATTCATATACTCAAAATTTACTGTCTTGCATTTTGACCGGAGTGGCACTTAAGTGATCCATTTTGCTCCAATTTTGGCACTTAAATGTCACTTTCCAAACTTTTGGCACTTAAATGTCTTTCCGTACCAAGTTTTGGCACTTGGAGTGTACTTCTGCCCACATAAAACATTACCAACAGATAATTTCCGGCATAGAAAATGAGTGATCAAAGAAAATATTTTTTGGTCAACGAAAGTTACCTTTCTAAAACTGAGGAAAATGATTTTCTTCTCTCGTCAAAGCTTCAATTTTGCTAAAATAGTAATCGGCAAACACTTAATTAATTAATCAATCGGTAATCTTGTCAATAGGCAATCGGCTAATTAATTGTTTGGTGGTTCCAATAAGGAAGCCTTTTCAATAGGTTGGTACGATTCAGTTCGGTTTGGTTCGGTTCAATTCTTGTGGTGAACGATCGTCATTAATTAGCCAAGTGGTCAATGTTTGAACGAATTAGAGAAGTATTCTCACGTGTGCATCAGTAATGGGTCGCACTATTTTGGCAATATTAATTGGTAAGTTTTTCAATGTTTCACTATGCTTTTTAGTCTCCGTGTTCATAATGGCCATTCGCCTTTAATAATTGTTGCGGTGAATGTCCAGAAAAATCTGTTAAACGGATGATCGCGTCCCTTCCGATTAGGAACTTCTCCAATACGTTATTGATGAGGCCCTTAGTCATCGTTGTAAACAATAGTAGCATATTGAAAATGTCCTCGCAATAAGGGTCTCGGAGATTTAATAGATTTTCACATGTATTAAATTTTCATTGCTCGTGGTAAATAAAATGCTAGTAGGCTATTTACAAAAAGTTGGAAAATAATACTAGGACGCTTGTCAATATCTCATCACTAATAATAACAATATGCACAAGTATTAGCGAGCATTCTTGATGTGGTAGCATTGGGCTTCATCAATCTATTCAAGTGAAAGATGTTGATTATTCGAAAAAGTTGTCTATTTAATGGACAAGTTGCCGATTTCATGGTTGTTGATAAGCTACCGAGACATCAATGTACAAGTTTGTTGTCAATCCAAGACTATTAATAGACTATCTAACAACCAAAGGTTGTTCTAGACAATTTCTTTGTTGTTTGGCATTCTTTGAAGATGTCTATTGGAATGCCCAAAGAGATGAGCGAATTTAACATTTATTTTAATTACTTTGCATCTAGTCAAGTGTCATTAGTAAAGTTATAAGTGTGCTGTAGGTTTCAAGCGTCAAAAGTTCAAGTGTTTGGGTGTTTTGATTCATTTTATAATTATTAGGATTTTATTATGTTTTTTTAGTTCCAATGTCATATTAATCTATATTCTATATAATAATCTCAGTCAAAAGTTCAAGTCTCTAGGTGTTTTAATGCATTTTATAGTTCCTATGACTTTATTATGTTTTTCTAGTTCCAACGTCCTAAATTAATTAGGTAGCTTGTTATCTTCAATTTTCAGTCTATTTCCTATGTAATATATAAGGCAAATTCTTAAATGCAAGACAGTGAATTTTGAGTATATGAATATTTGATATTTTTCTTTGTGTGAGCGAATATCTTTAGAGAATTGATTACTCCTGGTTTTTGTATCCTTAGAAGGTGGATTCTTTCTTGGTGGTGAGCCAAAAAAGTACTATATCCTTGGCTTGTAGTTTTCCTATAAGCCTTGGTGATGAGCTTCTTCAATCCTAAAGTCCTATGTTCTCGGTTTGTGATTTTTGTATGCCTTAAATGGTGAGTTTCATCAATCCCGATCTTGATTCTTGGCAAGTAGCACATCCCATATGCTTTTGATTTTGATCGTATTCTATCATGCATTCATATTCATCCATCGACATCCACCCCCTGCATACACTCACCCATCATTGATAATCACTCAAAACAACTCTCGCCCATCCCGCAACCGTGTCAATTCTCTTGATTGTTGATAGAAGAGGGGGTTCTCCAAATGCCTTAGGCTTTGGAAAATATTCCAGCATCATATTGTTGGTGCAATAAAAAGATTATATATAGGATTTTTAGACTGATAGATAATTGACAAACCAATTAATTTCAACTCCTGTTGTTTAAGAATTAGACTCGATCATAGGTCTGGTGTATGATCTGAGCCCATGCCAAGCCAATTTGGGTGGGATTGTAAAATACATTTAGTTATAAAAAGATTAATACAATGCTTTTATTCGGAAAAGAAAATGAACTTGTTGGTCAGCAATTATTAGATGGTGAAGCATAATAGGTGATCAAGAACGTGGGAAAAATATTGCTAGGTCTCTATAATAACTTCTTGTGGTTGGCAGAATTAAACACATGTATTTCGATGCGTAACTATTGATATGGATCACGTCTTATGAATAAAGATTACTTAAGATCATGAACATCGATAATATCACGAACAATCAATTCGTGCGTAAACTCTTCATCATTCCTAATAGATCACACATTTTACATGAGAGCTTTTTGCGTTCACCTAGAACTGATGAAAAGTAGTTCTCATTAATGTTATTAGAAATTGGATATGCGTACACTCAAATTGCTCAAGAAAATCTTAAACGTCCATTTCATAAATGGATTTGGACTCCACGACTAAACTGAAGGGATCAAATCTGTTAACATATAAGTCATGGTCACCACACAAAACACTTATTATAATCAACTCCTTTAATGGATGCATGCAATAGATGGATCTTCCCAAGGGTCAAACAAGGCCACGCAAGACTGATGGCTATTACCAGTTATGGTGTGAATTAGGTCCTCCGGGTGCAGCTTGACGAAGTCCTTCGGGTGCAGCCCTATCAAGGAGGACCGGTATCCTCGTGCTGACATAAAGCTCGTGACCACCATCCGCAGCATGAAAGGTGTGGCGATGACCACTGTTCATCTCGTTCCCTGACGTAGCTGGTAATGCTGCATGAAGAATACGACCATCAAAGCCCGTAAAAAGAGCCCAGAACACGACCAGGAACAGCAGTACTCTCGACATTGTTGTCGTCGCTTCGGTTGAGCAAAACGTGATGGTCTCTGAAAAGCTTCGAAGTTGTTTGACTGAGAGACGCAAGGAGTGATGTAGGAGCCCGATAATGCAATGAGACGCGACCCGCCCTATTTGTAGGACTCGCTGAAGCAGATCACTGGCTGCTTGGCTAGTGGCACAGGTAATGGTTAAATAACCATGCCAAGACAGATTTATCCACGCGTTGTCTTCCTCATGACGCTTTTTGCTTGTCGCTTTGGACAAATTTTGGACAAATTTGTTCATAAACCATTTTAATTTTTATCAATTAAGTCCATCCAATCAAGTTTTCAAATCTTTTTATATTTTTACTTTCTTTTCTCTTTTATTTTCCTATTTCTTTTTTGGTTTGGACCAATAGAGGACCAGCCACCCATGTTGTCCTTGGGCGCGGGCCACAACCTCGTGCAGGGGTCACCAGCCATCGGCTAGTGGTTGGTGGCCCCGCCGGCCCTTTGAATCAAAAAAGAAAAGAAGAAAAGAGAAAAAAAAAAAGTGGGGGTAAAGGGGGATTATTAAAAATTATTGAAATCTGTCGAAATCTCAGATGGAAAGGTCAAATACATGCATCCATGCAGCCGTGCGCGCCTGCCTTTGCATGTCGTTTTCAAGCAACTTCGATCTTTGGATAGAATGGCCGCGCGCAGAGAGAGAGAGAGAGGTGGTGCAACGAACGACGATGACGACGCGCGACGGCAACCCGAAAGGGGATGGGGCAGAGAAAGGCATGGAGTTTAGAGGTTTACTTTTTCGTTCTTTTCTAAAGTCCAGTTTATACGTGAACAATACTCATGTTGAATCTTAATAATTAAAGCATGAAGGAGGATATCCCCTTCAATCAAGAATGCAGGAAAATTATAATAGTAGTTAAAAATAAGAAGCATAATATACGATAATAAATGTTCGAATATCCTAAAAATGGGGATAATTGTCCAAAAGGTCCTATTATCCTCAAAAGGTTCTAAGTCTATTGTATAATAGTCAATTCAGTCCTAGATCTTTCAATTAGACCAATTCAATCTTAAACCTTTTAGTCGAAAATTGTTGACTTACACATCGATTGGCCATTGACCATAGAATGGACTTAGACTTAGAACCAGGGAAGATAGAGTCTGTTTTCTGCAAGTATACATTCCCATAGTGGGTGAACAACTCCCGTTCAAGCCCTTCAGGGACAATCTTTTAGCATAAAACCACTATGCCCTTTAGTTCAGAGCCTAGAGATACTCAGAGATGCCAAAGTGGTAACATTTCTAACTATCCGAGCTGCATTTCTCAAAGGATCCTATCAGGCTGGAGAAGAAGAAGAGTTTAGAAAGACATTGAGAGTATATGACTAGTGCTTATGTGAATAATTTTTGCATTTTTAAAAAATTTTCTTTTTCTTTTTCCTTTTGTTCCTTTCTTCTTCTTCTTTTTTTATCCTTTTCTTTCCTTTCGCTTGTGACTGACCTCGTAAAAAAATAAAGGAAAAAAGGAAAAAATCAGAATAATTTATAAAATGCGAAAATTATCCACGTCAGTACTAACAATGCAACAAAAGACCACTAGTGATTAGCTGATGTCCACATCAATAATTTCCGGCCAAAATTGACTAGAATGACTAAATTAATAAATCGTCAAAAGGTTTAAGACTAAATTAGCAAAATTAAAAAATTTAGGATTAAGTTAACTCATGTATAATATGTTTATGATTTTTGAACAATTTTTAGTAATGTTACCATTCGAAATTTTTAACACAAAGAGTGTCAATAACATGTTAGACCATCATTTAATCCGGAAGTTTAAACTATGGGTGAGTAGTTCCAATTTATGCACAGATTCCACCCAAAACCTAGAACCTATTCGTTGGAGTGGGCTCCTCATTTTTTGAAACTCGGAACCTACCGTTTATATCCTAAAACCTGGAACCTATCCTATCACAGGTTTCAGAGTCAATTCCAAAGTCCACCTAGATTCCAGATGTATTATTAATTGAACAATTGCAGTGAAATTTCACTTTTAATGACTATAATTTATTACTACAGTTTATTAACCATAACTTATATTTAGACACACGAAAAATATGAAATATTAACAAAGTAAAAGTCTTAATTACAATATGGAAGTTGAGACTAGTGGTTCCAGATTACTCACAATCGAATGCTATAAAACATCATAAGATTACGCAAAAACATTAACCAAGAAAAATACACAAATATGCTTTAGGTTCTAGATGACAGGTTCTAAGTTTCGAGTTTTGGGTTCCATTAACCTAGAAATTAGAACCTACAAATAAGTTCCTCATTTTTTGGAATCTGGAATCGAATAGGTTTCCACTAGTCTAGTTCTTAGGTTCAAGGAACCATGCTCACCCCTAGTTTAACCTCTAGTTAAATTTTTAACCTGACTATTATCATAGAACAATGAGAAAATAAAGTTTTCCTTTTTAATGGTTATTTTTCTTTATCATTGCTGGATCTTCTAAAAGGGGAGGATAATTGGAGCTTGTCTTGTCACCTCAAAAAAACTTTATGCAATTGCGCCTAATACGCCATGGAACCCCAACATTCTCTTTCCTGCTTTTTATCTCCCTTAGCCTGCCTCCACTACTAGTCTTAATCACGCCTTCTTAGATCTCACAACGTCATGGCCTTCGACCCAAAAAGAAAAAAAGTCACGGACCTTCTAATCGATGAAGGTGGTCGTCCATGACCACATGTCGAAGGTGGGCCTCCATGGCATCGAATCAGGGAGAATAAGAGGGAGGGAGGGAGGGACCAGCGGGGTGGCATGCAAATACAGTGGAGGTCCACGACCTCTATAGTTCGCAACGGCGCGACGGACGTTGCAGCAGAAGGCTTTGCTCAGAGAAGGAGGAAAGGACAAAAGAATGGTAGCAAAAACACATCCAGTCGCTGGTTTGAACTTGGCTTATGACTCTCTCATTTGGACAAAGTGAAGATGTAACATTACCCTCTGCTGCACGGAGGTCTCAATCTATTAGTCTCTTCTTCTTTTTCTACATGAGTGGTTGAAGTTCCACTACATGCGCCATCGCTCTCCATCTCCAACATGACATCTTACTATATGGTAACACGAGCCATCGATCATCTTTCCTTCAAAATGAATCATTGGGAGATGGAGGTGGAGGTGCGAAACTACTCACTAAAGAAGCTGCAAGACGGCAACGGATTAGCAATTTGCAGGAGCAAAGAGAGAATCCCAATGGCATGCGAAGTTAAAGTTCTTTTTTCATTTTAGTCTCCCTTTATTTTAAAAACCTTTGGTGGAGAATCTACGGAGGGGAATGTCGGGGAAAAAGATTTATTAAGTCTTTCGAGCGCGCCTGAAATCCTCATCAAATGATAATGCAGGCCCACGCCATATTATGTCGTGTACTCTCGGTTCGATTGTCCCCCTTCAAGTCTCCCTCCACGTTACGGAACTAAAAGATGGAAAAGCATCGTCGACCTTGATTACCCACCTCAGGGAATTCAATTTCCTCAGCCTCGGGTCCCCAGGACTTTGTTCGAACGGCAGGCGGAAATGGAGGAGCATGTTATGAAGAACCCGCTAAGCCGTGAACGTGCTGGGTGATGAAGAAAATTCAGAGACTCACTTGCAACCTCATTTGGGTATGAAGAAGTTAATAATATATCTACCTTATTAATAACTCAGTAGCTTAACCTTACCATCGAAATAATATCTATGGCTTCGTTTGGTTCACTTTTCCCAAGGGGATTTGGGTCCCAAAAGTCCCTTAGGGAAAATATTTTGCGATTAGCAAACATTTTTAAAAGCTTATTGGCTAAATATCAACATTGGGAATATTGAAAGCTCAATGCAGATTCGGACCTACTTTGAGCATTCGGCATTTTGGAAATGCAAGTTCACTATTCAACCGCATCACTGTTCATCTTCTTTCCCATTCATCTTTGTCTTCCCTGCTTGAGAGTCGGGCTTCTCCAGCAACCGCTACCACCACCTGGGGTGGTGCAACCCATGACCTAGGCGGTGCCACTTGGTGCACCCGAACCAGGTGACGCTGCTTGGGTCCGCGTGACCTCATGCCATTAGATCCGGCCGTCTGGAGGTCAAATCTAGCAATTTGGAGGCCAAATCTAGTCGTCCAGCGGCTAGATCTGGCCTCTACGACCTTAGGCGACAGCGTCGCCTGAGGTCGTGCCCCCAAGCAGCGTTGCCTGAGGTGGCAACCTTAGGCGGCCAGATTTGGCCGTCTGACAATTAGCCGGCTGGCAATTAGCCAACCGTCGGATTTGATTTTCAAACTTAAAATAAAAAGAAAAAAAAAATAGCAAAAGCCCATTACAAATATGAGTTTTGTCAAATGGTATTTATGCTAAAGTTACTTTTCAATGATATTGGAGATTATAATTTATCAAACGGTATAACATTTCGAAAAACTCATTTACCTCAAAGGTATTTGCATTCTCTCAAGAGCATTTTCCCAAAATCGAACCAAACGAGCCCTAATTGGGTATATACATGAGCTCGAATTCGGCCTTCCTCTTTTGACCTACCCATGAAAAGATGGTAAGATTTTTGTCTTGCATATCTTAACAAACGAATATCAAAGTCACATCAATGGGATAGGCCTCTTAAGTATATTAGCGTCTCGAGAAAATGTCGAGGAAGAGTCTCTTTTATCCACAAAGAAACCACCCCATTAAACAAAAGAGATAACTAATATTGTTAGGATTTTATTTGAACCACTATTAAGTGTTCTGAAAAAAAAAAAAAAAAAAAACTTGCAGATGAAGGCGTATTTAAATATTTAAATACTCTAACAAATACAATATTGAGAAGTATGGAAAGGGGATGTTGGTTACTTACACCATCTTATCATGTAAGATAAAGTAATTTGATTATAGATATACAACATTTTCTTTTGTTTAGTAAGATCTTGACCATGTCATGTCAATAGCAAGAGTGAAACATGTTTGTCTGTGTACATTTCCGATTTATCTGGTGAGGTTTAGAAAATATACAATTCTCCACCCACTGTTGTGTCACTTTTCAGGGTTGGTATAGGTGATTAGGACGTTGGGGACTTTCCTGCTCAATAACTAATGGCCAACCATTCAAATCCCACCAACATTGTGAGCTGCTCTTTGGGACCATCAGTGTAGGCTAAAGATTAGAACTTAACATGTTCATGAGAATTATAAAATGTTTCATGTGTTACATTATGTCTTGAGTTTGCATCATTGAACAGAATCTACTCAAAATTAGATTGGAAAGTCCGGACCGTTGTTACCTTTATTGTGTGAAAGATAAGGAAGTAAACCCCTATTACTCTTGGCCGAAATCTTCAAAGAAATAACAAAAAGAAGTTTTCCTATTGGTTTGGCCAATTTCCTGATTTGGGGTCTCACTTTCTTTATTATTATACAAAGTTTGTGGGATATCGATTTTAGTCTGAAGAAGAGAATTAACACTCGTGGAGGTGCTGTTTGGCCCGTAGTGCTGCTTGACTAAATTATACAATTCTCCATGTACTGTTGCGTCGCTTTTCAGGTTGGCACAGTTGATTAGGATGTCGGGGGAATTTCCTGTTTAATAACTAGAACTTAAATCCCATCGACACGTGTAAGCTGCTCTTTGAGGCCATCAATATGAGCTAAAGAATAGAACTTAACATGTCCATAAGACTTGCAAGATATTTCATGTGTTGCATTATGTCAAGAGTTTGCATCGCTGAACAAAATCTAATTCGAAATTAGATTGGAAAACCCAGATCGTTGTGGCCTTTATTGTCTGAAAAATAAGGAAGTAAACTCCTATTGCTCTTGGCCGAAACCTTCAAAGATATAACGAAAGGAAGTTTTCCTTTTGGTTTTGACCAATTTCCTGATTTGCAGGCTCACTTTCTTATTATACAATGGAAAAATACTTATGTGATTATCCTTAATTTATTATGAGAATAATAGTCCAATTTGGATCACAAATAATTATATTTTGTTGTGGGGTCGATTCCTTCAGAAATTGTAACTCATAACTTGCTATTATTTTAATAATAGCCCAAAAACTATAATGTTGACAGAACCCCAAAAGTTTGTGTAATGTTGTTTTTAGTTTGAAGGTAAAAACAACACTCGTAGAGGTGTTGGCCAGAGGTCCTTGCTGGAGAATGTGACCCGTTGTTGACGGGAACTGAGTGCCGCTTGACTAAATACTGCGGTTTTGGATGTAATGTAAGATTGGAAAGTATTTGAGCATGTGAGCGATTACACCGCTGTAATTCTCCAATTGTTTAGTGGATTTTTTGCGGCTAGTTCTTCCACCATTTATTTTTTTGTTTATTTCTCTAGTAATTTCATCATTCTCGTTTATTTGATTGTAAAGATCCATTGATTTCCGCATTATTGACGATTCAACCAAATAAAATATTGACAAAGGTTTTTATTAAAAGACATCCGTTACTTGTGAAGATTACAATAATGATCGTAAATAGTATTTGCTTTTTTTCCTAATTTGAGTGAAAAAAAAAAAATCGTACTTTCAACTCTAGATAGCAAGTTTTAGCATGTCCAGTATACTTACATCTACTACTACTGCGAAATTCTAGACATTAAATTGCAGTAAACTCAACAAAGAATTGCAGATGCATTTCGCATATCATGTCAACAATTATCCAAAACCGAACAATTTTTTTTTTATCTCTCGAGTTTTTGTTTCGAAGGGAACTTTTTTTCCCATTTTTTTTCGGATTAAGATGAGATCGACATATTATTTTCTTCTTTCTTCTAAATTATTCAATAAAATGCGTGACTCCACGTGATAGACCTCTGCAAGAGTTTGCCATATATTTCCATTCGGTGAAAGTGATGGAAAGGAGGAGCACCTCTTAACGAGTGATGGAAAGGAGAAGCACCTTTTAACGAGCCGAATGGGTAAAATATATGGGGAAAAACCTTCGAATGAGGATGGCTTTCTGGGATTTGATTTGTCCTACACTGGTCATCATTGATTTTTATCTCGAGTGGCCTTCCTTATCATACGCAATCACCTAAGTTAACGTGAAACATGACCACTTGAACTTTTGAGTTCAATTGGTCTCATATAGAGCAGTATCAAAATAAATCTCAGTTGCCTCATGTTTCGTGACGTTTCGATTTGTCTGTGGCTTGTTGTTTCAGTTTATTTTCCCTTTTCCGGTTGCACATGATTTCACGTGAAGCACTTGCGAGTTGGAGAGGGGAACTATACATGGTACATGATCCTACGGAACTGTACATGGTGTGTGATCTTGTGACTACTAATACTAACAAGATATCTCAATGAGATTTCTAGGTGTGCCCTATTCAATTCCATATATGATCAATTCGTTGATATTAATAGATATATTTAGATATCTTGTATTAAGATATTCCTCTTATTTTTTATATTTATTTTGATTATGTATATCTTATTTGATTTTCTTAGATAATCATCTGTTAAAGCTTTCCTCTCCATTGACTCTTTTACATCCATTGAAATATACAAAAAAAAATTCCACAATTCAATTGGTCATCTTATTTGATTTTCTTAGTTAGTCATGGAGGGGGCATGTTCTTTCGATACCAACCGCACAGATCGCATCACTCAATAACTATTTTCCTAAGCTATAGGCTATTTTATGCTACGATGCTAGTGATATAGACCGCATCACTCAGTTACTATTTCGCAAGCCAGTCACATAGGCTACTTGCTATTTCCCCTCTGATTTTCTTTACATATTTTGATTATGCATATCTAATTTGATTTCCTTAGATAGTCATATATTAAAGCCTTTAAATATGCTCTCCATGTACTCTTTTTTATATATTAAAATATACTAAAAATTCCATAGCTCTATTTTCCTCATTCAAAAAGAAGCGAGAAAATAAGACTAACTTTCATCTTTCTTTCAATCCTGGCGAGTCAATTCAAGCTTTCCTTCTTCCTCTCTTCTAATCAAGTATCTCACTAGCGAGTGCCTTGAATTATGGGAATCCTGATAGCAACTTATATTACCTTAATGCCTTTTCAATTTCACGTTCTTGTCCAGGTAAGTTCGAGCTTTTAAGAATTGAGTCTTGGTCTTTGGGCTCCTAGTACTATGTGCTATGGTATTTGCTCAATAATCCAGTGCTAGAACCTCCTTTTTGCTCCCATTTCTCCAAGGCAGCTCGGTGAAAACTCTTCTTGAACCATCATAGCCACTTCTTTCATCGGTATAACCCATAGAGAGATCTATGCATAGCGAAGTTACAGTCCTTCTATGCTCAAAGACATAGCCTATGCAAGCCTTACCAGAGCTCTTTTAAATTTTAAGTTTGACCTATCAAATTATGCATAGACTTTCTTTTCCTTTCTTCTTAGACTTTATAGGACTAGGTAATCCCAAGATAGAACATAGCCATCCTCGGACTCAATCAAGTCTCAAGGGTACTCTTAGGTCCATCTCTTGCCTTAGAATAATCAAGTACTCATTCTCTTCTCTGAATTACGTTACCTCAGTTTATGAGGAAGGGAATAGGGATATGGATTTGGATGCCTTAGTGGATTCCCATCCAACCGAAGACATCTTAGAGTGCCATTCTTCTAGCAACTAACCAAACTTCACATAAGTGAACATGTTTTGAATTTTGCTTGAATTTAGGCTTAGATCCCTTAGTCAGGGGTATCCATTCAACTACTTTCTTGGAAGTAGTGATCTTGTGGTGATTGGAACAATGAAGAGATCTTGTCAGTGTTCATTGTTCTATTTGTATCTTCGAGCCCCTCTCTACACAATTTTTTGCTGTCTTAAACTGGGGGACAGGTTTTGATCTTTTTCTAGCCAAGTTTTGTGTTTTTTCTTCTTCTTTTTTTGTTGGATGCCGTAATTCCTCCATTTTGGGAAATTTTAAGAAAAAATACCTTTTTATCCATTTTATCAATTATTTGATAATTATTCCGCTTTGTTATTATCAACTGATATTTTGCCCATGATGCTAGAATAATTATTAAAAAAAGTCCATTATAAACCTTTCAATTTAGTCAATTTTATCCCAAAACTTTTAATAATTTGTCAATATGATCATTCAGGACAATTTTGATCGGCAATCACTGATGTGGATGCCAGTAGATTTACATGGTAAGGCCGACGCTGACGTGAATAAATTTTATTATCTTTTATATATATTTTTTCCCTTTTTTTCTTTCCTTGTTCTTTTCTTTCCCTTAATCCTCTACCGGTTGCCATGGCTAGCGATCGGCCGAGAGAGGTCCTGCAAAATCGAGCCTTGCTTGAGGTGGGCTAATTGCAATGGCCAACGACTTGCGGCCGCTGACAAGACATGTTGACGAGATATCTAGAGGCGCCCCATTGAAATCCATATCTGATAGGTTGGTCAATATTTTGACCACGATACCTATAGATCTTAGGGAGATCACAATGGCCAATTGAACTAACCGAGATCTCGAGGGAAAAGTACCAAAATAATCCTAAACCTTTTGTATTGGTACTAATTTAGTCCTAAACTTTTTAATTGGACCAATTTAGTCCTAAACCTTTTCACATTGATACCAATTCAGTCCATCAGGCTAATTTAAGTCGGAAATTGCTGACGTGGCCATTGGCGGTCTTATGTGGCGTCATGTGTACAAATTTTATAATTTTTTATAATTTTTTTTTAAGATTTTTTTTATTTTTTTTTTTCTTTTTTTTCTTTTTTCCTTACCCTTGAACGGTGAGGTCGCCGGCCGGCCGACCATCTTCGGCCACAAGCTAGTTGGGGCGAGGGGCCCTGCGCCCTCACTGGCCACAAGCGAGGGTGACGGCCCCTGCCCAGATCCAAGTGAGGGCCGAAACCCTCGCCCATTGGCCGACGAGGGCCTTTGTGCCCTAGTCGGCCACAGGCAAGGCCGCCATGGCCCTCACCTAGATCTAGGGCGAGGGCACCCTCGCCTGCCACGAGCGAGGGCTGCCGCGCCCTTGCCTGTGGCCGACGAGGGTGCAGAGGCCCTCGCCGGCCAATGGGTGAGGGTTTCGGCCCTCGTCTAGATTTGGGTGGGGGCAGTCGCCCTCGCTTGTGGCCGATGAGAGCGTGGCGGCCCTTGCCAGTGGCCAGCGAGGGCGCAAGGCCTCTCGCCCTGACCAGCTTGTGGCTAGGCGATGATCGGCCGGCTGGCGACCTTGCCGGCCAAGGGTAAGGAAAAAAGAAAATAAAAAAAAAAATAATTTAAAAAATCTGAAAAAATATAAAAAAAAAGTTATAAAATTTGTCCACGTGGCGCCACATAAGACCGCCGGAGGCCACGTCAGCAATTTCGGCTTAAATTAGTCGGATAGACTAAATTGGTACTAATGTGAAAAAGTTTAGAACTAAATTAGTACCGATACAAAAGGTTTAGGATTTGCGACCGCTGACAAGACATGTTGACAAGATATCTAGAGGTGGCCCATTGAAATCCATATCTGTTAGGTTGGTCAATATTTTGACCACGATACCTATAGATCTTAGGGAGATCACAATGGCCAATTGAACTAACCGAGATCTCGACAAAGGATCACGTGGTCACTGAGTTATAGGGGCAGAGATACATGGTAAAGGTCCAGAAAAGAGGATCTTCATTCCTATATCATTGGCCGTGCAAAGCAATCAAGAGACGATCGTGAATTAGGCGAGAGGGAATGCATTTCCCAGACCTTCAAATTCATTTTGGGTTTCCAATCAACGCTGGCCCACACACATCGCTTTTTTTTTTTTTTTTTTTTTTTCTTTTGGTCGAACACACATATCACTTTGCTAAGTGCTAATCCGAATATACTCTTTAACCTCTCTTCCTCGTGCCCCTTACCTTTTACTAAGAAAACTACCCACGCCTACCCTGCGCGGCTTTGGACCCTAGAAGCAAAAGAGAACGAATAAAGCAAGATTGACAATATAGATAACCCATACCCTTATACGATCCCATGTGCATCAGCCAAAAAGGGAGATCCTACGCATGAGGTGACACTAAATCTCAGAGATGGGAGTATTTCAAACTCTCATGGGTCATGTCAATACCCCTTTAACCTTGTTTTGGCAATGTCATGCTTTTACGACCGCACAATTATTCAAAAAGTTCTAAACAATCAATTCTATTTTAAACTTTTCAATTATGTCAATTTAGTCATTTTTTTTGGGTAAAATTGTGTCGATTTAGTCATTAATCACTTAATAACCTACTAATTTAGTCATAAACTTTTCAATTGTATCAATTTAGTTATGAAATCTTTTGATAATTTGTCGATTTAGTTTTAAATATTTTAGCAATTTACCAATTCAGCTATTCCTACTAGTTTTAACCAGAAATGGTAACGTAGCAGTCTAGTTAATATCGGTCGTCCTAAGTGGCAAAGCCGACGCTAACATAAACAATTTTTGCCATTTTTTGATTTTTTTTTAATCTTTCTTCTTCTTGTTTTTTCCTTTCCCCTCTTATTCCTCCACCAGTCATCGCCAATCCTCGTCAATGGCTGGCATAGGTCATTGGCATTAGGCCTTGAGCGACCTTCACCTGAGGCTGGTGGAAAACAAAAGGGAAAAAGGAAAAGGAAAAGAAAAGAAAAAGATCATATAATTTAAAAAATTGTCCAGTTAACTTTGACCATGCCATGTAGGACAGTTTGTGCATAGGTCTTATCGCTCAATAACTATTTTCCTTAGCTAGCTATATAGGTTGTTTAATGCCATGGCGCTAGCAATATAATTGCATCACTCGATTACTATTTCACAAACTAGTCGCATGGCTGCTTGCTATTTCCCCTTGATATTTTATATTTATTTTGATTATGCATATCTAATTTGATTTCTTTGATTTCCTTCGATAGTCATTTATTAAAGGCGTACAAATAGGCCCTTCATATACTCTTTTTTATACACTAAAATAAAATAAAATTTCCATAATTCTATTTACCACTTTCTTATTCTCAATTAATATCTTGACCACAATGGCCTAATGATTTCCAAAAAAGGTCTATCATAAACCTTTTAATTTAATTAATTTAGTCCCAAACATTGTGATAATTTACTAATATAATCTTTCAACCAATTTTGATCTACAATCGTTGACGTGGATGCTGATCGTTTTTCATGGCACGACCGATGCTGACATGAACAAACTTTCTTAAATTTTCTTGTTTTTTTTTTTTTTTTATTCTTTCTTTTTTTTCCCTTCTTCCTCCACCGGTTGATCGCTCAAGAGAGGTTCAACAAGATGGAGCCTTGCCTGAGGCCGACTAATCGCCATGGCCGGCCACTCACAGAAGATATCTTCACGAGATATCTAGAGGCGCCTTGTTGAAATCCATATATGATATGTTGGTCAATATTTTGACCACGATATCTATAGATCTTAGGGAGATCACGATGGCCAATTGAACTAACCGAGACCTCGACAAGGATCAAGTGGCCACTGAGTTATAGGGGCAGAGGTACACGGTAAAAGGTCTAGAAAAGAGGATCTCCATCCCTATATCATTGCCCGTGCAAAAAAGCAATCAAGAAATCATCGTGAATAGGCGAGAGGGAATGCACTTGCTAGACCTTCAAATTCATTTTGGGTTTCGAATTTACGCTGGCCCACACACATCACTTTTTTTTTTCTTTTGGTCGAACACACATATTACTTTACAAAGTGCTAATCCGAATATCCTCTTAAACTCTCTTCCTCGTGTCCCCTACCTTTTGCTAAGAAGGCTACCCACGCCTACTCTGCGCGGCTTTGGACCCTAGAAGCAAAAAAAGAAGGAATAGAGGAAGATTGACTAGATAGATAACCAATGCCCTTGTACGATCCCATGTGCATCAGCCAAAAAGGAAGATCACATGCATGAGGCGACGCAACGATCTTAGAGACCGGAGTATTTCAAACTCTCATGGTGTCATATCAATCCCCCTCTAACCATTATTGGCAATGTCATGCTTTTATGATTGAATAATTATCCAAAAAATTCTAAACTTATTATATGACAATCAATTTAATTTTCAATTATTATGCAGACTTAGTCCTTAATCATTTGATAACAAGCCAATTTAGTCATAAATTTTTCAATTTAGTTTTAATTTAATTTTAAATCTTTTAAGGATTTGCTAATTTAGTCATTCTGAATAATCTTGATCAGAAATAGTGACATAGCGGTCTAGTCAATGCTAGTCATCCTAGTTGGCAAAGCCAGTGCTAATATGGACAATTTTTCAATTTTTTCAATTTTTTGAATTTTAAAATTTTTCTTTTTCTTTTTCTCTTTTTCTCTCCTTTTTTTTTTTTTTCCTTTTTCCCTTTTTCTCTTTATCTCTTTATCCCTCTGCCTGTTGTCACCAATTCTTGTCAATGGCCGGGCAGAGGTTGTTGATATTGGGCCTTGAGAGACCCTCGCCTGAGGCTGGTGGAAGATAAAAGGGAAAGAAAAGAAAAAAATCATATAATTTAATAAATTGTCCAGTTAGCATCAATCATGCCATGTAGGATGGTTTGTGCTAACTAGGCATACCACCTCCACGAGTTCTGACCAAAATTGATTGAAATGATTAAATTAGCAAATCTTAAAAGGTTTAGAACTAATTAACAAATTATCAAAAGATTTAGGACTAAATTAGAACGAATAAAAGGTTTAGAACTAGATTGGTAAGTTGTCGAAAAGTTTATAACTAAATCGATACAATTAAAATTTTTAGTATTGAATAAGTCATCATACAATAGGTTTAGGACTTTAGACAATTTTCTCCTTTTACAACATCAGCACATCAAGAAAACTATAGGATTTCACGTCGAAGTTATTTGTTCACTTCATGAGGCTTTAAGTCCACTAAAAATAGCATTCCAGTGACTATAATGAAGTCAATTGTCCGATGAGCTAGGGCGTAGATTTTGGTAGTTCCTACTCTATGATGTCTATACATTCTTAGTGCGCATAACATATGGACATGCACATGTATGAATGACCTCATTTCTCTTGAATTCTCTGCATTTGCCGCTCTGAATGAACGAATCTAAATGTCTATGAGAGAGAACGCCACGTATGGTTGCTTCCCTCCTTGATTTAATTAGAAACGTCAAATGACCCGATACTTGTTTTTTTTATTTATGTGGAAGTAGTTTGAATTTGTTGCTAGGGATGATCCCCAACTCAAATGACATTCTTACGTACTTTTAATTGCTTGCATTTAATGGTAACAAGTACTATGTTGGACTGTTCACAGCCGCAGGGTTCTCCAAAGAGTCCTCGCGCATTTGCTCCACTCACCCACATCCTATGAATCCCATATGTTGTGTCGGCAAAAGACATCGAAATCCATTCGACATGAGCTTCTGAGAACTCCAAATTCTATGTTGATTCCAATTTTCCGGAGTATTAATCGCCCGAAACTGCTGAACATATAGCATAGAGCTTGGTTTGATGCAAAGGCACCTTCCTCAGCAACCTAGGAACCGAATCCCTATCAAAATCTATTTCTTTTTCATCATGATCACCGCGATCACCAATCCTACCGCATCGCATAGCAGTCCTCTTCGTCTTCATCATCATCACCATCTTCTCTCTCATCAATCACCACGTCACGAGACCCCCCGTTCTAGTTCTTCGGCTTCACCGCCATTATTCACCATTCCCTCGTCCTCAATCACCTTCCCCTGCTCTCCCTCCTCCTCCTTCCACAGAGACCTGACACGCAATATGTTCAAGATCCAGTTCCCACTTTGCCCCTCGGAATAGGCCCTACTCGCCTCCTCCTCGGCTGCACGCTCCCCGCTGTCCACCAGAACGGCGGCGTCAAGGGCGATCCACCGTACTTCCTCTGGTCTCCACCGCCGCCTCCGAACCGCAGGGGGGACTTCAGAGGGTACCTGAAAGAGAACCTCAAAGAAGACAAAGACGACAGTGAGGGCGCCGACGAAGAAGAAGAGGAAGAAGATGAAGCCGTCAATTTGTCGTTACACAACGCGGAAATCAATTCTCAGAGAGAGAGAGAGAGAGAGAGTTTGGAATGCGTTTGTAGCCAAACGGGTGACCAACCTTCATGCCCTTTTAGTAATGAGAGCTCTTTTTCTTCTCCACCAAAACCAGGGGTACAGAGCTAGCTTGGGATTGTGAGCATTGCCGTAAGGTATGCTAGCTCTGTAGTTGGTCTTTCACTCACCCTCACTCATCCCAAGCATGTGAGGCTATTATACCTGTCTATCCGATGATAGCTAGGACCGAAGTCCTGATGTATTGTTTACCTTCACCATTGTGAAGTCCCCTAATTCCTTATCTATTTTTGTCTCCTTGACATAAAGAAAATACGAGAGCGATATTGCGGGGTGTCCCACCCATGGGTGGATCTCCTGCCTGTTTTCCCCTTGAGCTTTTTAAGGACTTGCTCAGGTCCCTCACACCCATTTAGTAACAAGAGCTTTTTTTCTTCTCCACTTTCCTTTTTGCCCTTTTTCTTTTATTTTTTTTTGTTCTCTCAGCGTGTTAATTTTTGTTTCATATTTCATATTGGATATTATTAATTTTATCTCCTTGTATTTTATCAAGGCAACCAAATCGGTAGATAAATCATGTTGCTCTTCTCGCCTTACTTAATTAAATCTTTTCCCAAAAAAGGACCCTTTTTACATCAGAGTCTTGCTATATATGGATAATTGCTTAAATGCTTAGGAAATTACAAAGACTCCTACCATTTACAATTATTTTATTTTAATTCATCTTCTTAAAAAAAGTAATTCTTCTCATGCAATAATCGATCCAACCAAACTGAGGAATCGCGTTAAGAAATGCATCAGAAATACCTTCTTTCTATTGATGAGTGTTTCCTATAACGAGGAAAAATTGTTAAACGTCTTTAATAAGGGAATTTTAAAATTGCGCATAGCTGTAAAAAGAAAGTTAGTAGGGTTTTTTTTTTTCAAAAACAAGCAAGACATCCTTGATAACTAAAATTGGTTGTTTTATTAATTCCCCCTTCGTTAGTGGAGAAAGTTGTCTTTCCTTCCCCTGACACATTCGTGGACTGGAGTTGTTAGGGGTGAGCAGTTCTAGGTTTCGTACAGATTTTGCCTAGAACCTATTTTATTGAAGCATGTTCTCTTTTTTTTAGGAACCCGAAACTTACTATACATACACTAGAACCACAAGTTCTAGGAACCGGTTCCAAAGTCTACTTAGGTTCCACCTATATTATTAATTTAATAATTGTTAGGGCTGGGTGGTTACAGGTTTCTAGGTTTCTTACATGTTCCACTTGAAACTTGAAATCTACCCTCGGTACAGGTGCCTAAAACCTATCTATCGAAATCTAGAACTTAGTATCTACCCCATCACAAGTTTCAAGATTAGTTCCAAGGTCCAACGAATTCTTTTTTCTTTTTCTTTTAGAACGAAAATGAAGGCAATAATAATGAATAAGTTTAGACATGTTTGGCTTAGACACGCTTAGCTTCTTAAAAATGATGGAACGTCGACAAAAGAACTTCCTAAAAGAAACATACAGAAACCCTATCGACTGTCAACTTCAAATTTTTCTAGCATTTGGATAATCATTCATATATGAGTTCTCCATGGCTATTTCATTCATCCCACATTCTTTTAAGAGAAACCATAAGTAGGTTGTAGCCACAATCATGAAAAAAGCAAAGGAAAGAGAACAAATATGAATTTAGGTTCTTGTAGACTATCCAAATATCTTATTTAGAAAATAATTACTCGGAGAAGAATGATAAAGCAACCGGAAGACAAAACAAAATTTACTCCTTAACCCGATGGGTATCTCACTAAAGTATATAACAAATCATGGGAAAGGAACTTAAATTCATCTCTTGTTTGGCTTCAACAGAAGATAAAAGAAGGAGATCCACGAATTGGTTTCGTACTTGCTGAAGCTCAATCAGTACTTTTAACTACAGACATCTTATCTACAATTGACTTTATTATGGGCCAGTCTGCAGTTCCTTGGGCTTCTAAGCCCATCATCTATGACTGCATAAATCTGTTGGGCCAGCTTCATGGTGTTAGGATCCACTATGAACTGAGGGATTATAACAAGGCGGCCGATTGGGTTGCTAAGGCCCACCGTGCTGGCACTCTCCTGATAGATTCGATTAAAAATCCCCTCATTCCCTTTGGTTAATCTTATGTTCAGACCTCGAATCCTTTTGTAATATGCCTACTTTGGTTTGAGTAATGCATATTCCTTTTCTGACAAAAAAAAAATTAAACAAAAGGATGGAGTCTATTAATGTTATGTTTTCTAAATTCGATGATGTTCCTATAAGAACCAACACACATTGGTAAAAGGAAAAAAGAAAAATAGAAGGCAAAAGAAACACAAATGGCAGAAAGGAAAGCAAAAGGCATAAATAATTTTAGATTTAGGAATCCTAGTTTGGCTCCAAATCGGGTGTGGTTTCGATTCTTGCTCTCGATTTCAAAAAAAGAGGAATTGGGAATTGGAACCTCCTTCGCTAGAACCGAGAACCATGCTCACCCCTAACGATTGTGATGAATCATCACTTTTGATGATGAAATATTAACTAAGCAATAGTCTCGATCATAAAATGGAAACTTAGATTAATAATTTCAAATTATATACTTATCATTGTATGAAATAGAATATTGGAGGATCATTCGAAAACATAAATTAAGAAAAATATAAAAATCCATTTCAGGTTTCAAGATTTCAATTCCACTTATTTAGACCATGTAATCTATCCATCAAGACAAGTTTCAAATTTTCCAAATTTTGAAATATGGTACCTACATATCTTAAAACTTGAAACTTGATTTTACTTTTAAACGATACTCACTCTTAGGAGTTGGAGAAATTAAAATAATAATAATAATAATTAGAAAAAAATATTTGGTTGGAGAATCGCGGAAACGATGGCGTGTGCAACCCGCGTTGGTGCGCCAGCAGCAACCGCGGAAAGAGCGTTTTGCTCGGGAGCTTTCGAGAAAACGGCGCCGCCTCGGGGGGCCGTATGCAACAGCCGCCTCTGGTTTCGTGCGAAAGCACGTGGTGGGGGCCCGCACCACGAGAGATTCATTTCAAAAGTATCGGGAGGACTGGTTCGGATGGCGACAAGCACGCGGAGGCCACGTCAGCCGGTGCAGATAAACGTCAAGTGGGGGAAGGGAAGGGGCCCCTCGGATGACGTGTTGCCCCAAGCCAATCCTCCCTTTGGTCGTGGACGCGCGACGTAACCAGCGAGACCGCGAGAGGTCGGGCCGGGCCGGGCTGGGCCGAGTTTCAGCCCACGTTTGATGCCAGCCCACGCAAACAAGATTTCCGTAAGTTTTCAAATGTATGATGAGACCGTATTTATTTCGCGAAAGTGTATTACAAGGCATTTATTAGGAAAAGAAAATGAGCTTGTCAGTCGGCCCATATTAGAAAGTTAGTGAAGCATGGTAGGTGATCAAGAACGTGGGAAAAATATTGCTAGGTCTCTATAATAACTTCTTTTGGTTGGTAGAATTAAATATATTTATTTTGATATGTAACTATTGATATAGATTGCATTTTATGAATTAGATTACTTAAAAATATGAACATCGACTATATCACGAACAATCAATACATATATAAAATCTTGATCGTTCTTAATAGATCACACATTTTAGATGAGAGCTTATCACATTCACCTAGAACTGATGAAAAATAGTCCTCATTAATGTTATTAGAAATTGGATATGCGTACACCCAAATTGCTCAAGAAAATCTTAAACGTTCATTTCATAAATGGATTTGGACTCCACGCCTCCTCCACGACTGAACTGAAGGGATCAAATCCGTTGACATATAAGTCATCGTCATCACACAAAACACTTATTATAATCAACTCCTTTAATGGATGCACGCAATGGATGGATCTTCCCAAGGGTCAAACAAGGCCATGCAAGACTGATGGCTATTACCAGTTGTGGTGTGAATTAGGTCCTCCGGGTGAAGCTTGACCAAGTCCTTCGGGTGCAGCCCTCTCAAAGAGGATCGACCTCCTCGTGCCGAGATAAAGCTCGAGACCACCGCCCACAACATAAAAGTTGTGGCGATGACCACTGTTCATCTGATTCCCTGACGTAGCTGGTAATGCTGCATTAAGAACACGGCAATCAAAGCCCGTAAAGAGAGCCCAGAACACGACCAGGAACAGCAGTACTCTCGACATTGTCGTCGTCGCTGCAGTTGAGCAAGCCATGATTATCTCTGAAAAGCTTGGAAGTCGTTCGACAGAGAGACGCAGGGAGTGATGTGGAGCCCGATACTGCAATGAGATACGATCTGCCACATTTATAGACTCGGCGAAGAAGACAATTGGATGTTTGGCAAGTGGTACAGATCATAGTTAAATGACCATGCCAAGACAGATTTATCCGACGCGGAGATTGCTGTACAATCCACGACTTGTCTCTTTGACGACGCCTTTTTGCATGTCGCTGTCACCCTTTACCGTCATAGGTGAGCTTCCCTTTCATTCTTTTCCACCTGCACATTCTTGTTTGTCGTGAAGCCAGAGTCGACGAGCGGGTTTATAAGATTGGATTCACGACAAAAGTGGAGGATGAAGTAAGGAAAGTAAATGATTCGAGCTGCTATGGAAGAGCTAATTGAGTTTGGTTTGTACTCTAGTCCGGTTGTGCATAACCAAATCGAGTGGGGATCGGATATTAAGCCGTATGGACTTAATGGACTCTATTAATATTATAGCCCTATTTGCATCGACTTTGAAGGCCATAATTTCCAGCAAAATTTTCTCCTCCCAAGTAAAAAAAAAAAAAAAAACTCAAATCAACAAATTTCTTTTAGGCTTTTTATACTCAATGATTTTATCGTTCTCAAAACAAAAATCCCATTAAATCTCTTTTCTCTTTTTATAGAAAATTATTCAAAAAATCTTAGACATGTTCCACATTTGCTAATTCAGTTTTAAACCTTTTAATTTTCTTAGTTGAGTCCTAAACCTTTTTAAATTGTATCAATTGAGTTTATCTGGCCAACTTTTCGATTTTTTTTTTATATTTTTCCTTTTTTTTTATTTCCTTTATCTTTTTTAGTTTGGACTAACAAAGGACCATTGATCCCTATTGCTCTTGGGTGCGGGCCATGACCTTGCCCAAGGGCCGCTGGCCCTTAGCCAGGTGGCCTCGCCGGCCATTTGAAGTAAAATAGGAAATAAAAAGGGAGAAAATAAAAATTATTAAAAATTATTAAAAAATATAAAAAATTCTGTCCAAATCTCAGATACAAAGGTCAAACACTCGCATTCATGCGGCCGTGCAGACCCTGCCTTTGCATGTCATTTTCAAGCCACTTCGATCTTTGGATAGAATGGTCGCGCACGCGCACAGAGAGAGAGAGAGGTGGTGCAACGAATGACCCGATGATGACGCACAACGGCAACCCAAAAGGGAATGGCCCCGGGAAAGGCATGGAGTTCTGAGTTTTACTTTCTCGTTCTTTTCTAAAGTCCAGTCTATACGTGAACGCCGAACGGGTGTTGTAGAGCCCGTTCGTTTCGCGAAAAATAATTTTTAAAAATTTTTCCATTTTTCGGCGTTCGTTTACGAAAAATGAATTCATTTGGGAAAATATTTTTCATTGAAAAGAAAAAGTCTTCTAATTAGGCGAAAATGTTTTCCACTTTTGAAAAATAAAAACATTTTCCTCTCTTAATCTCTCTTATCTCACACATCTACAAATCCTCACTTCCTCCTCACATTTCTTCTTCTTCTTTTCTTTTTTTATTCGAATTATTTTTTAATTTTCTTTTTCTTTTTAATTCGAATTATTTTTAATTTTAATTTTCTTTCTTTTTCTTTTTTTTTTTTTTTTCCCATCTTCTTCTTTCTTGGCTAGTCGTCGGCCGTTGCCAGGCGAACCTTGAGCTCGTTGACCTCAAGCTCGCGCTCTGCACTCTTGCTTATCATTTTCTTTATTTACTCTACCCTGAGTTGTATATTGCTCAACCAAAGGGCTCTACATGCTTTGCTTATTTTTTTCTTTTGTTTATTGGAACACAAAAGACGCAGTGGGAGAACATGCTACTCAATTGAAAGATTCTCATTACGGCTGTACATGATTTGCTTCTTTTCTCCTTTGCTTCTTTTTAAAATCCATACGAACAATTTTTAGAGTAGATGAGCATTTTGTGACAATGAGGGAACAAAGATACGAAACAAGTTTGCCTGGATTTAAAGACAACTTCATATTTGATGGATTTATAGGTCGGTAAGTGATGCATGCCTAAGTGGTGAAATCTTAGAAAATATTTTCTTTATCGAACACCAGAAAATATTTTCCGAAACATTTTCAGGTTTTAGCCGAACACTAGAAAATATTGTCATTTTCCTGAAAAATGACTTATGGGAAAATATTTTCTGGAAATTGGTCCATTTTCCGCGAAATGAACGGACCTTTAGTAACTAAAGCGTGAAGGAGAATGTCCTTTTCAATCAAGAATGAAGGAAAATTATAACAGTAGTTAAAAATAAGAAGCATAATATTGGATAATAAATGATAGAATATCATAAAAATGGGGATAATTGTCCAAAATATTATAAACATATTATATGACAGTCAATTCAGTTCTAAATTTTTCAATTGGATCAATTTAATCCTAAATATTTTGATCGAAAATTGTTGACATTCACATCAATTGACTATCGGCTGTCTTATATGATATGACCAACGCTTATGGGAATAATTTTTGCATTTTTTCTCTTTTGTTCCTTTCTTCTTATGTTTTTTTAATCCTTTTTCATTTTCCTTTGCTTGTGACCGGCCTTGTAAACAACGAAAGGGGAAAAAAAAGGAAAAAAAAATTATAAAATGCAAAAACTGTCCACGTTAGTACTAGCAATGTGACAAAAGACCATTGGCAACTAACCAACGTTCATGTCAACGATTTCCAGTTAAAATTGACTAGAATAATTGAATTAGCAAATCATTAAAAGATTTAAGACTAAATTAGTACAATTAAAATGTTTAGGACTGAGTTAACCTTGTACAATAGATTTATGACTTTTTCGATAATTTTCGATAATGTTACCATTCAAAGTTTTAATAGAAAGAGTGTCAATAACACGTTAGATCATCGTTTAATCTTGAAGTTGAAACTAGGGGGTAAGCAGTTTCAAGTTTTGTACAGGTTCCACTTAAAATTTAGAATCTATTTGTTGAAACAATTTCCTCATTTTTGGAACCCGAACCTACCTTTCATATTTTGGAATCTAAAACCTCAAGGTCAGTTCCAGAGTCTACTCATGTTTTAAATGTGTTATTAATTGAACGATTGCAATGAATTATCATTTTTAATGACCACTACTTGTTATTACAATTTATTGGTCATAACTTATATTTAGACACACGAAAAGATGGAAGCTTAGACTGATGGTTCCAAATTGAATCACGTGAAAACATGAATAAAGAAAAACACCAAAATTTGTTCTAGATGTTAGGTTTTAGATTCTGAGTTCGACCAATTTAGAACTTAGAACCTATCCAAAGAAACGAACTCCCCAATTTTTGGAACTTGAAATCAAATAGGTTCTCACTAGTCTAGTTCTCAAGTTCTAGGTTCTCCCCTTAACCATGCTCACCCCTAGTTTAAATTCCTGTTAAAATTTCAACCTAACTATTATCATAGAACAATGAGAAAAGGAAGTTTTCTTTTTAATGGTTATTTCTCGTTATCATTGTTGCATATGGATCTTCTACAAGTGGAGGGTGATTGGACCTTGTCTTGTCATCTCATAAAAACTTTATGCAATTGCGCACAATACGCCATAGAACCCTAACATTCTCTTTCCTGCTTTCTATCTCACTTAGCCTGCCACCACTACTCGCCTTAGTCACACCACCTTAAATCTCACGACGTCATTGACTTCGACCAAAAAAGAAAGAGATAGTCATGGACCTTCTTATCGATGAAGGTGGTGGTCCGTGACCTCATATCGAAGGTGGGCGTCATGGCATCGAATCAGCGAGAATAAGAGGGAGGGACCAGTGGGGTGGAGTGCAAATTCAGGGGAAAAGTACCAAAAAAATCCTAAACCTATTGTATTGATATCAATTCAGTCATAAACTTTTCAATTGGACAAATTCAGTCCTAAACCTTTTAATATTGGTACCAATTCAGTCCATCCGGCCAATTTTGGCCGGCCGACGCTAACGTGGACGTCGGCCGGTGACCGGACGCTGACGTGGCAATTTTTATGATTTTTTTGAATTTTTTAAAATTTTTTTCTTTTTCCTTTTTTTTTTTCTTTTTTCTTCTTGGCCGTGGCCGGCGAGGGTTGCGAAGCCCTCACCTACCGCCGGCGAGGGTCGTGGCCCTCGCCCGGCCTCTCCTAGGGCCACCGGCAAGGCGGCATCGCCCGAATCTGGGCGAGGCCGAGCGACCCTTGCCGGCGGGCCGAGCGGCCCTCGCCCGGCCCGCCGCGAGGGTCGCGGCCCTCGCTCGGCCTCGCCCGGGGCCGCGGGCAAGGAGGCTTAGCCTAGATCTAGGCGAGCCAGCCTCGCCCGGCCTTGTCACGGGCCGAGCGAGGCCGCTCGGCCTCACCCGGGGCCGCGGGCGAGGCTGACCTCGCCCAGATTCGGGCGAAGCCGCCTCGCCGGCGGCCCTGGGAGAGGCCAAGCGAGGGCCGCGACCCTCGCGGCGATAGGCAAGGGCTTCGCGGCCACCGCTAAGAAGAAGGCAGAAAGAAAAAAAGGAAAAAGAAAAGAAAAATTAATAAAAAAATTAATAAAAAAAAAAAAATTCGAAAAAATGATAAAAATTGCCACGTCAACGTTCGGCCATCGGTCGGCGTCCACGTCAGCGTCGGCCAGCCAAAATTGGCTGGATGGACTGAATTGGTATCAATATTAAAAGGTTTAGGACTGAATTGATCCAATTAAAAAGTTTAGAACTGAATTGGTACCAATGCAATAGGTCTATGATTTTTTTGGTACTTTTCCCCAAATTCAATGGGGCAACCTCTAGTTCGCGATGGCATGACAGAATTTGCAACAGAAGGCTTTGCTCAGAGAAGAAGGATCAATGGACAAAAGAAAGGTAGTAAAAACACATCCAATCGCTGGTTTGAATTTGGCTTATGACTCTCATCTGGACAAAGTGAAGATTATAACATTACCCTCTGCTGCACGGAGGTCTCAATTTATTAGTCTCTTCTTCTTTTCTGTTTTTATCAGTTCCCCAGCATGAGTGGTTGAAGTTCCACTACATGCGCCATCTCTCTCCATCTCTAACATGACATCTTACAATATGGTAACACGAGCCATCGATCATCTTTCCTTCAAAAATGAATCGTTGGGAGATGGGGGTAGAGTTGCCAAACTACTCATTAAAGAAGCTGCAGCACGGCGACGGATTAGCAATTTGCAGGAGCAAAGAGAGAATTCCAATGGCATGCGGATTCATGTTCTTTTTCACTAGATCATCAGGAATATCTCGTTAGTCCAATCACGGTCGCACTTGCCCATGCGCACGCTAGAGAATGTTGGGCGACGGAACCTCCGTGCGCATTATAGAGAGTTGACGTCCACCGCCATATCCGGATATCCGTCTGATTGACCTTCATCTTTGTCTCCCTTTATTTTAAAAACCTTTGGTGGAGAATCTACGGAGGGGAATGTCGGGGAAAAAGATTTATTAATTCATTCGAGTGTACCTGAAATCCTTGTCAAAAGATAATGCAGGACCATGCCATATTATATCTTGTGAGGTGTTTCATGTGTTATATTATATCTCGAGTTTGCATGGTTGAAAAAAATCTGACCCGAAATTAAATTGGAAAGTCCAGACCGTTGTTGTCTTTACTGTGTGAAAAATGAGGAGGTAAACTCATATTACTCTTGGCCGAAATCGTCAAAGAATTAACAAAAAGAAGATTTCCTATTGGTTTGGCCAATTTCCTGATTTGGGGTCTCACTTTCTTTATTATTATACAAAGTTTTTGGGATATCGTTTTTATTCTGAAGAAGAGAACTAACCCTCGTGGAGGTGCTGTTTGGCCCGTGGTGCTGCTTGACTAAACACTGTGGGGTTGGGTGTAACATACAATTAAAAATACTTGAGCATTTGAGTGACTATATCACTATAATTCTCCAATTGTTTAGTGGATTATTTATAGTTGACTCTTTCACCACATAAATATCCAATGTTCTTTATTGTTCCTTTGTTCTGGCAACTTCATTCTCTCCTGTTCATTTAATTGTAGAGGTCCAGTAGTTTCCGCATTATATTACAACATTACGAAGATGCACGTAGCAGATGCATTTGGATTATAAAGGAAAGATTTTTATTAAAAAACACCCGTTACTTGTGAAGCTTACAATAATGATCATAGGTAGCATTTGTTTTTTCCTAATTTGAGCGAAAAAAAAAAGTGCTATCAACTCTAGATAGCACCGAAAAAAAGAAACAAAACTCTAGATAGCAGGTTTTAACATGTCCCATGTACTTACATCTACTGCTAATGCGAAATTCTAGACATCAAATTACAGTAAACAGAGAATTGCGGATGCATTTCATATATCACGTCAACAATTATCCAAAATCAAAAAATTTCTTTTTCTTTTTCTCTCGAGTTTTTCGTTTCGAAGGGAACTTTTTTTTTCCCTTTTTCTTTTTGGTTGGTATGTAAGGTAGGAAAATTTGGCGCCCCGGATCAAGATGAGATCGACATATGCTTTTCTCCTTTCTTCTAAATTATTCAATAAAATGCGTGGCTCCACGTAATGAACCTTCGCAAGAGTTCGCCATATTTTTCCATTTGGTGGAAGTCATGGAAAGGAGAGGACCTTTTAAGGAGCCAAATGGGAATAATATATGGGGAAAACCTTCGAATGAGGATGGTTTTTTGTGATTTGATTTGTCCTACATTGCTCGTCATTCATCTTTATCTCGATTGGCGTCCCTTATCATGCGCAATTATCTAGGATAACGTGAAACCTGACCTCTTGAACTTTTGAGTTCAATTGGTCTCATATAAAGCGGTATAAAAATATATCTCAATTGCCTCATGTTTCACGACGTTTCGATTTTTCTTTTTTCAGTAGCACATGATTTCGCGTGCAGCACTTGCGAGTTGTAGTGCGGAACTTGTAGTTTGGTTTGAAGTTCGAAATAAAAATTTGCAGATATTTCTTCTTGTTCGTCTGGATATTTCTTCTTTGGAGTAAGCACAAAACTTGTTTTTTTTTTTTTTTGGTAATCGAGAACTTGCCATCGAGCCTGACTCCTATACCTCGAGAGAGACTAGCACAAAATCCCAACACTATACCTCCCCACTTACAACGTTTTAGTAACTACGAGTTTCGAACTCTCAACCTCGGCGATGAATGAGCTGCTCACGGTTGGGTATCAGCACAAAACTTGTTTCCTCTTATTAAAAGCCAAAAAATGACTTTCGAAAAAGATATTTTGTTGTCAATTAAATTCCGACAAAACAACATGAGAGCCTTTCACGTTCGCCTAGAACTAATGAAAAATAATTCTTATTAATATTATTAGAAATTCGATATGTGTACACTAAAATTGCTCAAGAAATCTTAAACTTCTATTTCATAAATGGATTTGGCCTCCACGACTGAACTGAACAGATCAAATCTGGTGACATATAAGTCATCCTCACCACGCAAAGCTATTATTATAATCAACTCCTTTATTGTATGCATGAGATATTGGGATCTTCCCAAGGGGTCAAACAAAGCCATGCAAGAACGACGGCTATTGTCAATGGTGGTGTGGATCAGGTCCTCCTGGTGCAGCCCTATCAAGGAGGATCGAAGCTGTGACCACCATCCGCAACATGAAAGGTCTGGGACAACTGGTCATCTTATTCCCTGACGTAGCTGGTAATGCTGCATGAAGAGCACGGCCATCAAAGCCCGTGGAAAGATACCAGAACACGACCAGGAACAGCAGTACTCTCGACATTGTGGTCGTTGTTTCGGTTGACCAATGATGGCCTCCGAAAAGATTCGAAGTTGTTCGACAGAGAGACGCGAGGAGTGAATTAGAAGCCCGATGATGCAATGAGATACGGAGCCTGATAATGCAATGAGAAACGACCCGCCCCATTTATAGACTCGGTGAAGCAGACAATTGGGTGCTCGGCAAATGATACAGATAATAGTTAAATGACCATGCCAAGGCAGATCATCCGACGCGGAGATTGCCGTACAATCCACGACTTGCCTTTTTCATGACGCTGTCACCCATTACCGTCATAGCTGCGCTTCCTTTCATTCTTTTCAGCCTGCACATTATTGTTTGTCGTGAAGCTAGGTCGATCGGCGAGCGGGTTTACATGATTGGTATCACGATAGAAGTGGAGGATGAAGTAAGCCTGGAAAGTAAAAGATCGACAAAATTATCAAAATAGTTCTAAACTTATTATAACTTTTTCAATTCAATTATAAACCTTTTTTTTTTTTTTCAATTTTATTCTAAATCTTTTGTAATTATGCCAATTCAATTCATCCAACCATTTTTGGCTGGTTGGCTCTAATGTGGATGTTAGTTGGCCGGCCAACGTCAACGCTAAGGTGGACAATTTTTTTAATAATGTCTTATTTTATTAGAATTTTTTATTAATTTTTTTCTTTTTCTTTCTTTTTTTCTTCACTTCCTTCTCCTTCCTCTTGTAGGTCGTTGACGGCAAGGGACCTCGCCAGCCTTAGGGAAGCCTGGTCATGGCTAGATGACCTCCCCTAGGCCACTAGCTAGGCTGGTAAGGCTCGAGCCTTGCCAGTCATGGGTGAAGCTTGGCCTTGTCGAAGGTCGAGGTCGAAGGCTACGACCTCACACAGACTTTGGCAAGGGTTTGCTAGTGGCTGGGCGAGGGTCAAGCCTCACTAGAGGTCATGAGGTCAAAGTCCGCGAGCTCGCGCAGCCTCTAGCGATGGCTGCCACTAGCTAGGCTAGGCTTGCCCTCGTCGGATCTGGCAAGAGTCAAGCCTCATCAACCATGGCGATACCCAACCTCGCCTAGCCATGACAAAGCCGCGATTTACCCATGGCGGGCGAGCCTCACCTAGGCTAGAGGCAAGTGAGGCCACACCAAGCCATGGCGAAGGCGATCTTGCCATCACTAGGTGAGGCTTGCCCTCGCCAATGGCCAGCGAGGGTGAGCCTTGCCATTGGCCGGTGAGGTTGACCTCACTGGCACTCACCCTTGGTCGGCCGGTTAGATTCGGGAGGGAAGAAGAAGAAGGGGGAAAAAGGAAAAAAATAAAGAATAAAGAATAAAGAATAAAGAATAAAAAATTCGATAAAATAAAATATTATTAAAAATTATCCACGTTAGTGGCGGCCGATAAATAAAGACCAAGATGAATTGAATTGACACAATTACAAAAGGTTTAGAATTGAATTGGCTAGAAAAAAAAATGTTTTGGGCTAAATTTAAAAAAAAAAAATTTGCAATAGGTTTAGGATTGTTTTGGTAATTTTCCGTAAATGATTCAAGCTGCTAGGGAAGAGCTACTTCAGCTTGTTTCGTATGCTAGTCCGGCTCAACTTGATCATCCTCAAGTTCAAGTCAGTTTTCAAGTACTAGAGTACTACTTTGCTAGTCGAGTTTGAAGTTGAAAAAGCTTACATTTGACTTGCTTAGTCACGACCTTAATCAAGTAGATGAAATTTTATATATTTTAGAACCATTCATACATTGTAGTACCTACTAATTCATAAGTACACTGTTGCCACTTAGAGCTCCATGATTAAGTTCGAGTTTAGATAAGTATCTTCGTTTGCTATTCAAGTTTGGTTGAGTGCAATTTTGTGTGTGTGTGTGTGGATTATCTAGAGAGATGGCGTGGAAACCCGGCTAAGTAAAAGCCCATGGAACAACTTACAATAAGATGGTTAAATTTCATTGTTTGAGTGGAACGCAACCTTATTTATTTTTAATTAAAGCGGCGCTCAAGTTAAATACTCAATATAGTTCAAGTATCCGGTTGTGCATAACCAAATTGAGTTGAGATCTGGTGACAAGTTAAATGGACTTAATGGATGCCCCACTTGCACCGACTTCAAAGGCTATGGTGCTCCCAAACTCTTATCAACGAATTTCTTTAAGACTTTTCACACTCAACGATTTTGTCACTCTCAAAAGAAAAATCCCATTAGATCTCACTATTTAGAAAATTATCCAAAAAATTCTAAATCTATTGCATTTTTATTAATTTTATCATAAACATATTAATTTTATTGATTGAATCCTAAAACTTTTTAAGTTTTGCCAATTAAATCCATCCAACCAAGCTTTCAATTTTATATATATATATATTTCTTTTCTTTTCTTTCTTTTTGGGTTCAAAGAGCCGGCGACCTCCGCCAACCACTAACCGAGGGCCAATGACCCTTGCCGACCCTTGGGTAAGGGCCATGAAGCCCTCGTTGGCCGTAAGTAAGTGGTCACAACCCCTCACCGAGGTCAATGAGTGCATCGCGAACCTTCACTATGGCCAACGAGGATTGCCAACCCTCGCCTCTCTAGAGTTGGCACCAGATATAGTGGCCGGCAGAGGTCACGGACCCTCAGCCAATGGTTAGTGGCTCCTCCGACCATTTGACCTAAAAAAAATGTATATATTTATAACTGAATTGATAAAAGTACAATAAATTTAGAATATATTTTTTTTTTAAACTTTTTTTCACTCTCTACGTATCTTTTTCATGAAACTGCAAATCTCATACAGAAAGTCAAACACACGCACCCATGCATCCATGCGCACCGTGCCTTTTCATGTCATTTTCATGCAACTTCGATCATGACATTGGGATCCAGCCCTGAAGATGATGCACAACGGCAACCCAAAGGGGGATGGGGTAGTTTAGGCATAGAGTTTGAATTTCACTTTTTCAAATTAGAAGCATAATATTGGATAATAAATGTTAGAATACCCTAAGAGGGGATAATGATCTAAAAGATCATAAACCTATCATTTGAAGGCCAATTCAATTTTAAACATTTCAAGTGTACCAATTTAGTCATAAATATTCTTATGATTTGTCAATTTTGGCAAAAAATCGCTAATATGTATTGAGAAAATTTCTACCAAGTTTTGAAGTTGACAAAACTTTCTAGTTCTTATTCTTATTTTGAAGAACATAATACTTCTGAAGTTATATCACAGACTCTTACCAAAATATATTCATTCCAGAAGTATTTCCCACTCTAATGCAATCCATACTGAAACCATATCCAAAACAAGGAAGAAATCAGACTCAAATTTATTGATCTTGTGACAAGGATTCAGAATGAACGCATTAGGAATATATTCTACAACATTAGCTCTCTGGTGAAGAGTCTCACTTTCCTTCTATAAATACATTGATTGAATTAATCACAAATTGATGAAATTAATCTTGAAAACAAGTTCCAAATTGGGAAGCATCTACTTATGAAAATCTAGATTATGAATGTATGAGCAACCAAAATTAACGGATTTTCATCTCAATCTTCAAATGGCTATAAGATCTCCTTAGTCGATTCTGTCCAACGGAATGATTGGAAGAAATTCCTTTGGAAAATGTCAACGGCTAGTGAGGTGTGGAGGAGTATTTAAGGAGGTCATTCAGTTTATTTGAGGAAGAGACGTGAATATTGAAATTCCAAAGTCTGAAGTCTTTTCAACTACTTGTTCTTCACCGATAGTCCTTATAGATTGTATTGAAGAGAGAAAATCACAAAAATACTGACCTAGTGAGAGAGAAGGGATCTTCCACTAAGTGTTTGCACTCAAAAATTGTACTTCTCTATTGATGCTATAGTGAATTCCATAGCCATAAAGCTATCAGCGTGGGAGAGTGGACGTAGGCTTGATCTAAGCCGAACCACTATTAATTTCATATGCAATCTTCTATTCCCTTAACTCTCTTTATTTAAATCTGTTGCATTCTTTTAAGTATCGCAAAAATCAGTTCCATCTCTTATATGATTTTGAACATTCATCAAAAGTCTGGTGACTTATTTATCCAACTTTGTTCGATACTCAAACTTTGCTTAAAATTTATTTTATTTATCAAAATTTCTTTTAAACACTTATTCATCCTCCTATGTAGAGCGTTATCAATTGGTATTAGAGCCTTGTGCTAATCTATTGAAGTGTTTTTACTTCTGAGCTAAAGATCTTCTATAGCAAGTATTTTAACACCAAGACTCGTGGAAGAGTAAAGCAACACCAAGCCACCTTATTTTGATGGAAAACAATACGGTGTGTAGAAGAATAAAATGAAAGCATTCCTAAGATCCAGAGATCCTCTGGAATGGGATGTTGTGAAAAAAGGAATTAACCCAAAGGCAACTTCTGCACTTGACAAGGGAAAGAAGTCTTAAACAAGGATGTTGAGGAAATCAATCAAGCAAAAATTACCAAGAGACAAGCTCTTGATGTAAATGGCATCTATTCTTTATACTTTGCTTTGTCCCCTGCTGAATATAACTGAATTTCTTCATATGAAACAATTAAAGAAGTCTAGGATAAGTTTCATGTCACCTATGAAGGAACATATTGTGTAAAGGAGACAAAAATAAATATCTTGCTTGGCCAATATGAATCCTTTAAGATGAAGCTTAGAGAATCTATTCGAGATATGTTCAGTTGATTTACATAAATTATAAATAGGTTAGCATAGCAAGGTCAACCAATTTCTACCCCAATGAAGGTCAATAAACTTTTGCGAGGACTTTCAAAAGACCAGAACCATTTGAAAATATCAATCCGGGAGACATAGAGAATTATGCCCTTCTTTGTTGATGAGTTGATTGGCACTCTTCAATCGTACGAAGTGGAATAGATCAATGACGAAAGGGATCCAAAAGGTAAGAAGTCAATTACACTTAAGTCTAATGTTGATTATGATGATACAAACACAGACAATGACATAAATGAGGAGGAGCTTGCTCTCATGATAAAGAAATTCAGGAAACTGAATAGGAAAGAAAGAAGATTGAACTGAAAAAAGTAAAACAAGCAAAATTTCCAGAAAAGAAGAATGGAAGATGTTGAATTTAGTAAGGATGTGATATGTTTTGAGTGCAAGAAGAAATGACACATCAAGACTAACTATCTCTTGCTGAAAAAAGAAAGGTAAGTATGAAAAATACAAGAAAACTCTAAAAGCAGAAACCTAGAGTGACACAAAATGTGAGGAAAGTGAAGAGAAGTTTGCAAATATTTGTTCGATGGCTCACTCATAATCATAATGTGATTCAAATACAAACGCATAATCTAACAAGGAAATCGAGGTAAATCATTCAGAAATCTTATTAAAGTTTCTAAATATATAAATGAACTTTCTTAAATGTCATATTTCTCTTAAAAAAAAAAAAAAAAGGAAAATTCAAAACTCAGACAACAAGATAATTCTTAAAAAGAAAAGTTTGAGAATCTGAAAAATAATTTTGATGATTTGAAAGAAAATTCTATTTCTCTTTCAAAAGAAAATGAAATTTTGAAAAATGAAATTCCATATATCTCTACAAAGTTCTTCAAAGGCTCAAAAACTTTAGAACAAATTCTTTCAGCTCAAATACCTTATTATAACAAATCTAGTTTAGGTTTGAATAAAGAAAGTATTCATTTGATTGATTTTCCTAAGGTCAAGGAGAGAGTTAGACAAAGACCTCCAAAATCTACTTTAAAAATCAATTTAAAAAGTTTTTATAAAACTTGTTGGTTGGAGTGCTCTTTAATGTTCTAAGTGTGATAACTCAGAATATCTTGAGAATGAATGTCCTAGAGTTTGGAGACTTGTTAAAAAAGATTGGGCAAAAACTATTTTTATAACTAACTCCTCAAGACCTAAGAAAATTTGGGTACCAAAAAAATTTGAGATCTCTTTTTGATTGCAAGTTAAGAGGAAAAGCAAATGGTACTTGTATAGTGGCTATTCTAGACATATGATTGGAGATTCAAGTAGTTTCATAATTAAAAAAAAAAAAAACAAAGAGGAAAAAATGTTTATTTTGATGGGAATAGCAAAGGAAAAATTATTGGACATGAAACAGTAAGGATTGACAATTTGATCATCAACAATGTCTCATTGGTGAAAAGCTTGAACTACAATCTTCTTAGTATAAGTTAATTGTGTGATACATGGTTCATAATCAATTTCCAAGAAAATGTTTGTTCTGGATTTAATCGAGACTTCTCTCAAACCTTCACCGGTTGAAAACATGTCAACATTTACCTTCTAGACATAGGTCTAAAGAGTTCTCAATGTCTTATCTCAATTTAAGATGAAGCAAATCTCTGGCACCGCAAGCTATGACATGTTAGTATGAAACAAATTGCTAAACTATCTCTAGAAATTGGTCTATGGTCTCCCTAGAATGGTGTACCAAAAGTCTGAATTGTGTACTCCATGCATCTTGGGAAAATAGGTCAGAAGTTCATTTAAATTTATAAATCATGTTTTCATTAATCGTGTCTTGCAGCTTCTTCACATGGATCTTTTCAGACCAACTAGAACTCAAAGCATTTAGTGGTAAGAAATACTGTTTGGTAGTTGTAGACAACTACTCAAGATTTACTTGGGTTTTCATCTTGGCAATTAAAGCAAAAATCGTCTCATATTTTTCAAAGTTTGTTAAAAAAATTCAAAATGAAAAAGGTTATGCCATTTCGAGTATTAAGACTGATCATGGGGGATAATTTGAAAATCAAGACTTTACAATTTTTTGTGATGAAAATGGTTTTTAACATGTTTTCTCCTCCCCTTACACTCTAGAACAAAATGGAGTTGTTGAAAGGAAAAATCGGTCTTTATAAGAGATGGCTAGAATTCTGTTAATTGAAAGTGGAGTCTTTTCTCGTTTTTTGATGGAAGCAATTTCCACTGCTTGTTATATAATTAATAAAGTATTTTTAAGACCCATCCTAGAGAAAACCCCCTATGAAGTTTACAAAGGGAAAAAGCCAAATATTTCTTATTTTCATGTATTTGGTTGCAAGTGCTTTATTTTGAAAAATGAAAATGATCGGTTGGGCAAGTTTGAAGAAAGATCGGATGAAGGGATATTTCTTGGATACTCCATTTCAAGCAAAGCTTATAGGGTCTTCAACAAAAATACACAGACTATCGAATAATCAATGAAAGTCATGTTTCAAGAAGTTGTCTAGAACCAACAAGACCAGACTTAACTTGAAGAGTCTAAGCTAGTTTCAAACTTAATGACGTCTGAATCCTTTAAGCAAACTCCTCCTTCTAGTGAACAAAGTCAAGCTGAAAAAAAGTCAAAAGATTCAAAGGAAACAGAGGTTCAACAAACTCTTGCCGATAATGATAGATTCAACAATAACTGGAAGCACAAATCAAGTCATCCTAAAGATCTTATTATTGGCAATATAGAAGAAGGGATTCATAGCAGATCCAAAGTAAGATGAGACTCAAGCACTCTAGCTCTTATTTCTAGTATAAAACCAAATGGAGTAGAAGAAGCTAAAACTGATGAAAGCTGAATAGAAGCAATGCTAGAAGAATTTTGACAATTCAAAATCAATAATGTTGGGGAGTTAGTTCCAAAACCAAAAGGTTAGAACAAAGTGGGTGTTTAGGAACAAGGTGGATGAAAATGGTAAAATGATCAAAAAACAAAGCAAGACTTGTTGCAAAAGGTTCTACGCAAGAGGAAGGAATAGATTATGATGAGATATAAACACCTGTAGCCAAATTAGAAGTTATAAGATTATTACTTGCATATGTATGTTTCCATAATTTCAGGTTATTCCAAATGGATGTCAAAAGTGCATTTCTACATAGACGTTTATGTGGAACAAAAACCAAAATTCAAGACCCCAAAAAATAATACTTTGTTTACAAACTGAAGAAAGCTTTTATAGTCTGAAACAGGTTTCTCGAGCTTGGTATGAGAGATTGAGTAAGTTTCTAGTAAGTAATGGTTTTAAGAAATGAATAGTTGACACAACTTTATTTATCAAAAGGGAAGAAAAAGACTTTCTACTTATTCATATATATATATATGATATCATTTTTTGCTCTTCTAATGAAAGTCTATGTAAGAAATTTTGAAAGTCTAAGTAGGAAGAATTTGAAATGAACATCATGGGTGAGTTAACATTCTTTCTGGGTTTACAAGTCAGACAATCAAAGGATTGAACCTTCATCTATCAAGAAAAATATGCCAGAGATATCATCAAGAAATTTGGGATGGAAAATTGTAAGAAGACTAAGACTCCTATGTCAAGTTCTTCCAAATTCGATAAGAATGAAGATGGAAAAAAAGTAGACCAAAAGATATACAAAAGCATGATTGGTTATCTTCTCTATCTTACTGCTTCTCGACCTGATATTTTATTCAGTGTGTGCATGTGTGTTAGATTCCAAGCTGATCCTAAAGAATCACATCTTAATGCTGTCAAACGTATTATTAAGTATATTACAATAAATCCAAAGTTAGGTCTATGGTATTTAAAAGAATGAGACTTTACCCTACTTAGATACTCGGATGTTGATCTAGCTGGTTGTAAAGTTGAAAAGAAAAGTACATATGGTACATGCCAACTCTTGAGACAAATGTTAGTGTCCTAATTCTCTAAGAAGTAGAACATTGTGGTACTCTCAATGGCAGAAGCATAATATGTTGCTTTTGGAAGTTATTTTTCACAATTTTTTTGGATCAGGCAACAACTAAAAGAGTTTGGAATAGAAGAATCTTGCATCGAAATAAGATGTGACAACACAAGTGCGATCAACCTCACTAAAAATCTCATTCTCTATTCAAGAGCAAAGCATATTGAAATCCGTCATCACTTCATAAGAGATCATGTACCAAATGATGAAATCAATGTTCAATTAATCGATTTTAAGAATCAATTGGCAAACATTTTCACCAAGCCACTGAAGAAAGGATCATTCGAATTTATTCGTGAAAAGTTGAATATAACTCATACATTTGGTTAAAGTCTATGTAAAAAAATCCTAAACTTTTGCATTTTGACTTTTTTTTTCTTCTCATCATTTCAACCTTCTAGAAGAGACATCCTTCTGAAAGCTCTTACACCGGCGGCGACCCTCGCCGGGCGCCGGCTTCCCTCCGCCATGGCCGGCGGAGGGAAGAAGAAGAAAAAAAAAATTCAAGTAGTTGTATTTCAATTTTTAACGCATAAGTTTCTTTCTTTCTTGAATATGTATGAATATTTTATTCGAATTATTACTTGCCTTCTATATTTTTGACAATTGTTATATTGTTGTTGATTTTTCAGAGTTAAAATTTCAAAAATTATTTACAATTATTCTTTTGAAAATTTTCAAAATGGAAGTTTTTTTTTTCTTTTTTGTGCTCGTTTGTCTGCTCTGGTTCGTATTCTTTAAATATGTCTTCAGTTTATTTTTCCTCGATCACCAATGTCTTCACAAACCCTAATCTTTCTTAGAACTTTGCTTTTCTTGATTTGTTCTCACTTTCTTTGCAAATCTCTCTCTCGATCCCTCATGAACATATCGTCAAAATCCTCTAAGTCTGTTTCGATATCTTCTCAGAGGAGGTCCTCTCGCATTGCTAGTTGTGGGCCTTTTTTGTGCTTGATACTCAGACACACTTCGATCTCATTGGAGATGAATTACCAAGAAGCACAAATCGACCATCTGTGGAGGAAGAGGTTACTTAAGATGCAACTCCTCTTTCGGTAAAAAAGCCCGAAATTCTTCTTAAGCACTATGAGTTTCTGAAAAATGGAGGAAGTCCCATGGATTTTATAACTTCGTTATTGAAAGAAAATGACTATGGGAATGAAATTTTATTTTTTAGAGCCATGGAAAAATTAAGGTTGGTAAAGTCTGGGAGAACAGAAAAGGAATTTACCATCTTTCCTGCTAATCCTCGTTTTGGAACAGAGGGTCAGACTGAAGGAAAAAAAGGAAAATGAAGATGAGAGAATGTTCAAGAATTTCCAACCCAAAATGGATGTTGCTATAGAAATCGCTAGCATTAAAGGAAAGTTGTTTCAACCCTCAAATGGAGAAAGTCTATGCGCAAATGCTAAACAAAGGAGTCATCAACCCTCGAACGGTAGATTTTGATTTTCTGGATTCAATCAAGGTAAATTTGCGAGAGAAATTTGCCAAACTTCATATGGAAAGGTTTTGTGTGGAGTCATCTAATGACTATCTTGAATTAACCATTTATTTTTATTCAAACTTGTCAATTCTAGATCCTACTTCATATGGAAAGTTTTTGATGTTGATATTGATCTATTGGCTAATATTCTGGGAGTGGAACGAAGTGAATTTTTGTCCATAAATGTCTCAAAAGAAGAGGTCATTAAAATTTTGGTGAAGGACAAAATTCCTAGGGGAAGCATTATTTATTTTAGGATGTCTGTCTCTAACATTTTACTCCACAAGATTGTGATCAACAACATCAAACCCAATGCTGCCTTCAAGACTGACGTTTCGAAATTTGAATCAAAAATGATGTGAACTATCTGCAGAAGTTGCTTTCTCACTTCCTCATACCATTCTACTGCACATTTACAGAACTGTAATGAAGGAGAAATGTCAACTTCCTTATGCAGCTTTGGTAACTAGATTTTTCCAACATTTTCATATTCAACCGCCCTTTAGCTTTTGCTCCAAAACCATCATTCCCATGCAAATTGAACACAAGATGATCTCAAAAATGAGATTAAAGGATCTCTTTGAAGTTTTGAAACTTATGAAGAATGAATCTGCTAGTAAAACTAAAATAAGATCTGTGGTTGAGAAGAAGCGGAAAGGGAAGAGTGTCGTCTCGCTTACTTCAAAAGGGAAAAGATCTATTCTTCTTCTACAAGATGAAGAAAAGGAAGATGATGAAGACGAGACTATCTCTGATATTGTGGCAAATATTGCTATGAGAGACCCTGTTATGGGTATAGTTGATTTTGAAGAAGAAGACAAGAGCGAGAAAGATCCAAAAGAGGAAAGCGAAGGAGATGACACTAGAGAGAAAGAAAGTGAGGAGGATGACTCAGATGAAGGAGAGGGGGATGCAAATTTGAATAAGGAGCATGAGCATTTTGATAAGGAATGAGATGATACCAGGGAACTTGATGAAGGAGATGCTAGAGAGAAGAACAAGGAAATTGGTCAACAAATTAGTGCTAGAAAAGAAGGAATGCAAGAAGGAGAAGGAGTTCTTCCACAGACTAAAGTCATTGAGATAGGGGGAGCAAGTGAGAAAACTCCCCTTCAAGACCAAATTGCAAAACCAGTTATAAGTGATGGTGTCAGTTGATCTCCTCTAGATGCAGATGACATTTATGCATCTTATTTCCCTGAAGAATCTCCTAGGGGTCAGGACAAAGAGGATAATGTTCAGGGGGAGCAAGATACCTCCAATATTCATATCAATATCCCTTCAATTTTGGATACCCCTCCAATTCAACTTACAAGAGTTAGTGCCCAAACCGAACCAGATTCAAACCATCCTCGAATAGTGAAACTCCTTTTGGAGATTAAGGCACAATAGTGTGGGATGGAGGTTGAAATCCAAAAATTGCATGCTACTCTCGGTACTATCTCAAAATCTCTCTCTTGAAAGATACAGTCTCTTGATAACAAAGTTCTTAACATGAATCAGCAGGCCACTCAAAATTTGGCGAAGGTTGAGATTGTCTTGAATAAGTGCCTAGCCAAACTTGAGGAGATTGTGCAGGCTTTGGAGGATTTCCGACTTGTCTATGTTCCAAGGAAACCCTGATCATTTTCTAAAAATATTCACTTTTCTATTTTCTTTGTGCTTGTTTGTTTTTCTCCTTTTTTCTTGTTGACAAAAAAGGAGAGACTTTTGCAGATTTGAAACTTTGACTTTGCTGGTTGTGTCAGCAATTTGTGTTTTCTATGCTTTATTGGTGTGATGTGTTTTTATGCAGACTTTATTGTGCATACCAGAATTTAGAAAATGTTTATTCGTATAATGCTTACTATCTATTATCTCTATCTATTATCTTGTGTTGTTAAAGTATTGTTTTGCATGATAACATTTATATTATGCTTAAATCTACATGAAGGTTTTGTCACCACAAAAAATGGGGAGATTGTTGAGAAAACTCCTACCAAATTTTGAAGTTGACAAAAATTTTTAGTTCTTATTCTTATTTTGAAGAACATAATACTTCTGAAGTTATATCGCATACTCTTGCCAAAGTCTATTCATTCTAGAAGTATTTTCCACTCTAACGCAATCCAAACTGAAACCATGTCCAGAACGAGGAAGAAATCAAATTCAAATTTATTGATCTTGCAACAATGATTCAGAATGAACGCATTAGGAAATTATTCTACAACATCTAGCCCTTTGGCGAAGAATCTCACTTTCCTTCTATAAATACATTAATTGAATCAATTACAAATTGATGAAATCAATCTTAAAGACAAGTTCCTTTTTGGAAAGCATCTACTTATGAAAACTTAGACTTTGATTGTATGGGTGACCAAAATCAACGAATTTTTATCTCAATCTTCAAATGGCTATAAGATCTTCTTAGTCGATTTTGTCCAACAAATTGATTGGAAGAAATTCCTTTAGAAAATGTCAATGGCTAGTGAGATGTGGATGAGTATTTAAGGAGGTCATTCAGTCTATTTGAGGAAAAGACGTGAAAACTAAAATTCCAAAGTTTGAAGTCTTTTCAACTATTGTTCTCCATTTATGGTCCTTATAAATATTATTCAAGAGAGAAAATTACGAAAAGAGTGACACAATGAGAGAGAATGGATCTTCCACTGAGTGTTTGCACTAAGAAAATTGTATTTCTCTATTGATGCTATAGTGAAATCCAACCAAATGGCTATTAATGTGGGAGAGTGGACGTAGGCTTAATCTAAGCCGAATCACTATAAATTTCATGTGCAATCTTCTCTTCATTTAACTCTCTTTATTTAAATTTGTTGTATTCTTTTAGGTATCGCAAAAATCAATTCCATCTCTTATTTGATTCTGAACATTCATAAGAAGTCTGATGACTTGTTTATCAGACTTTTTTCGATACTCAAACTTTATTCAAAATTTATTTTATTTATCAAAATTTCTTTTAAACACCTACTCACTCCCCCTTATGTGTTTGTACTAGCATTATCAATATGAATCCAATTGGTGATCAACCATCCTATGTAGCATGGCCGGTGTTTATGTGGATAATTTTTACATTTTTTTTTATAACTTTTCCTTTTGCTTGTGTCTAGCCTTAGCAAAAAAGGGAAAAAAATAGAAAAGAAAAAGGAAAAATTCAGAAAAAATTTTTAAAATGCAAAAATTATCCACTTTAGCGCTAGCAATGCCATGAAAGTCAATTGACAACCAATTGATGCCTACGTCAGCAATTTTCAATCAATATTGACAAAAAGACTAAATTAGCAAATTATTAAAAGATTAAAAATAAAATTAGCACAATTGAAATATTTAGAAATGAGTTGGCCTCCTAACAATAGGTTTAGGATTTTTAAGACAATTTTTCCTTAAAAAGGGTAATGTTGCCATTTGAAGTTTTAACACAGAGTATTCATGACATGTTAGATCATTGTTTAATTGCGAAGTTCAAACGCTAGTTAAATTTTTAACCTGACTATTTTCATAGGACAATGAGAAAAGGAAGTTTTCTTTTTTAATGGTTATTTCTCTTTATCATTGTTGCATATGGATCTTCTACAAGTGGAGGATAACTGGACCTTGTCTTGTCACCTCAAAAAAACTTTATGCAATTGCGCACAATACGCCATAGAACTCTAACATTCTCTTTCCTGCTTTCTATCTCCCTTAGCCTGTCTCCACTATCCGTCTTTGTCACGCCTTCTTAGGTCCCACAAGGTCATGGACTTCGACCACAAAAAAAGAAAAAAAGCTCATGGACCTTCAAAAGAGGGAGGGAGGGACCAGCGGGGTGACATGCAAATACAGTGGAGGTCCGCGTCCTCTAGTTTGCAATGGCACGACAGAAGTTGCAGTAGAAGGCTTTTGCTCAGAGAAGAAGAAGGAAAGGACAAAAGAAAGGTAGTAAAAACACATCCAGTCGCTGGTTTAAATTTGGCTTATGACTCTCTCATCTGGATAAAGTGAAGATGTAACATTACCCTCTGCTACACGGAGGTCTCAATCTGTTTGTCTCTTCTTCTTTTCTGTTTTTATCAGTTCCCAGCATGAGTGGTTGAAGTTCTAGTGCATCCGCCATCTCTCTCCATCTCCAACATGACATCTTACAATGGACCTGCTTTGGGCTTTCAGCATTTTCGGAATGCTAAATTGGGGTTTAATGAATTTTTTTTCCTTCCAATATTGCCCTCACTGATAATTGTGTTTTCCTTTTTTACCCTAAAAGTTTACTGTTCATCTTCTTCCTCTTGGACTTGCCAGCTGGAGCTCAGCTAGCCGGAGCTAGTCACCGAGAAGCGTCGCCTAAGGCCGCGACCCAGGCACCTGGGTTGCTTGGCCTCAGGCGACACTGCCTAAGGCTGCGCGACCCACGCACCGCCATTACCTGGGTCCGTAGCCTCAGGCGACGCCGCCTGGATCGCGTGACTTGCCGCCTCCCCACCACCACTGCCACCAGCCACCTCCCCCACCACAACCACTAGCTCTGGCTGCCCTCTCATTCGTTTCCCTCTGCTTCAACATCCCCTCCTCCTTTTTCATTTTCTTTTTTTCCTTTTTCTTTTCACCTCAAAGATAATTTGCAAAATACACCAAAATAGAGTACCCAAACACATTTGCCTTCATCAAATGCCCATCCCTCTAAAGATACTTGGGGAAATGCAAAGCCATTTCCCCAAAGTTAAACCAAATAAGCCTAATATGGTAACACGAGCCATCGATCATCTTTCCTTCAAAAATGAATCGTTGGGAGATGGAGGTGGAGGTGCCAAACTGCTCATTAAAGAAGCTGCAACACGGCAACGGATTAGCAATTGGGAGGAGCATAGAGAGAATTCCAGTGGCATGCGGATTCATGTTCTTTTTCACTAGATCATCAGGAATAACTCGTCAGTCCAATCATGGTTACGCTTGCCCATGCGCACGCTAGAGAATGTTGGGCGACGGATCCTCCATGCGCATTATAGAGAGTTGACGTCCACCGCTAAATCCGGATATCCGTCTGATTGACCTTCCTCTTTGTCTCCCTTTATTTTAAAAACCTTTAGTGGAGAATCTACGGAGGGGAATGTCGGGGAAAAAGATGTATTAAGTCATTCGAGTGTACCAGAAATCCTTGTTAAAAGATAATGCAGGACCATGTCATATTATGTCATAAGACTTGCAAAGTGTTTCATGTATTACATTATATCTCGAGTTTACATCTTTGAACAAAATTTCACCCAAAATTAGATTTGACCCAAAATTAGATTGGAAAGTCCGAACCGTTGTTGCCTTCACCGTGTGAAAAATAAGGAAGTAAACTCCTATTACGCTTGGCCGAAATCTTCAAAGAACTAGCAAAAAGAAGTTTTCCTGATTTGGGGTCTCACTTTCTTTATTATTATACAAAGTTTGTGGGATATCGTTTTTGTCTGAAGAAGAGAACTTATACTCGTGGAGGTGCTGTTTGGCCCGTAGTGCTGCTTGACTAAATACTGCGGGTTTGGGTGTAACATAGAATTGAAAAATATTTGAGTGTTTGAGCGACTATATCACTGTAATTCTACAATTGTTTAGTGGATTATTTGCAATTGGCTCTTTCACCACATAAATATCCACTGTTCTTTATTTTTTTCATTTTTTTTCTGGTAATTTTATTATCTGGCGTTTATTTAATTGTAGAGATTCTTTAGTTTCCACTTTATATTACAACATTACGATGATCCAGGTAGCAGATGCATTTGCATTATTAAAAAAAAATATTAAAAGACATCGGTTATTTGTGAACCTTACAATAATGATCGTAGGTAATATTTATTTTTTCCTAATTTGAGTGTAAAAACGTGCTATCAAATCTAGACAGCACCAATAAAAAAAAAAAAAATCTAGATATCAGGTTTTAGCATGTCCCTATACTTACATCTATTGCTAATGCGAAAGTCTAGACATCAAATTACAGTAAACTCAACAGAGAATTGCGGATTCATTTCGTATAACACCTCAACAATTATCCAAAACCGAACTATTTCTTTTTCTTTTTCTCTCGAGTTTTTGTTTCGTAGGGAACTTTTTTCCCTTTTTCTTTTGGATTGGTATGTAAGGTAGGAAAATTTGGCGCCCCGGATCAAGATGAGATCGACATATGCTTTTCTTCTTTCTTCTTAAATATTCAATAAAATGCGTGGCCCCACGTAATGAACCTTCGCAAGAGTGCGATATTTTTCCATTTGGTGAAAGTCATGGAAAGGAGAACATCTTCTACCGAGCCAAATGGGAAAAATATATGAGGAAAAACCTTCGAATAAGGATGGTTTTCAGTGATTTGATTTGTCCTACATTGTTAATCATTCATTTTTATCTCGATAGGCGTTCCTTTATCATACGCAATTACCCAAGATAACGTGAAACCTGACCACTTGAACTTTTGAGTTCAATTGGTCTCATATAAAGCGCTATCAAAATATATCTCAGTTACCTCATGTTTCATGACGTTTCGATTTGTCCGTGGCTTGTTGTTTCAGTTTATTTCCCCTTTTCCATTGCACATGATTTCACGGGAAACACTTGCGAGTTGGAGAGCGAAACTTTACATAGTAGGTCGATCCTACGACTGTCACTATTGACACTGACAGGAACTAGATTTCTAGATGTCCCCGCTTCAATTCCATATCTGATTGATTCGTCATGGGATATTCCTCTGATTTTCTATATATTTTAATTATGCACATTTTATTTGATTTCCTTTAATAGTCATCTGTCAAAGCTTAGCTCCATAGACTCTTTTCTATGGGTGCCAAGCACCTAAGTGCTAAAATTTCCCCAAGGTACATTTAAGAGTCAAAATCGGACGAAAAAGGAACAATTAAGTACTAATGGCAAGAATTTCTAGCCAGACTGCTAACGTGGTTAGATAAACCTAAATGATGTTATTTTGATCTAAATTTGATTTTTAATATAAATATTAATTAAATTAAATTTGAAAAACTAAATTAAAAAAAAAAAAAAAAAAAGAGGGTCAAATTTGGGGCCATGGAGGCCCTCACCGTCGCAGCCCCACTATCATCAAAAAGGGTTGGAGACGATGGGGCAAGGGTCAGTCGAGGTCACTAGGCCTCGGCTATTGGCCAGCGACCCTAGCTTGCCACTTTTCCACAATGGTGGGGCGACGGTAGAGAGGGCTTCCACGACCCTAGATTTGATCCTTTTTTTTATTAAATTTAGTTTTTAAATTAAATTAAATTGATATCTATGTTAAAAATAAAATTTAGGGGCAAAACAATGTTGTTTTGGGACAAGGATGTTGAGTGGACATTCTGGTACACCACGTAGATTGGTTTTATTAATCAAATAATGTCACGTTGGAATTCTAGCAAATTTTGTTAGAGTTGGCACTTAAGTGTCCAATTTTCGAAAAAAGTAACTATTAAGTGAACCTTTTGAAAGTTTTGACACTTATTTATCTATCCGCACGAGATTTTAGCACTTGGGATATACTTATTTTCTTTTCTATACATTGAAATATAAAATAAATAAATAAATCCACAATTCTATTTTCCACTTTCTCATTCGCCTCATTTTGCACTCGTTGCACCCATGCACCTTGAGCACCCTAATGCATATTCAAATACATCCTTCATCCATATTGTTCAACAGTCACCAATGTTTACTTTGTGTACACAATTCTAATACGAGGAAGTGCTTAATCTAATCCATTCCACGATGACTAGCTATACAAAGTGCGTTGCCTAGTCGAGCCTTTATCACAAAGGTGGCTTTCCTTTTCAATACCAGCGGCATAGGCTGCATTACTTAGTAACTATTTTCCCAAGCCAGTCGTATAAGCCATTTAATGCTATGACGCTAGCAATATACGCCGTGTCACTCAATTACTATTTCACAAGCCAGTTGCATATGTTGCTTGCTATTTCCCCTATGATGTTCTATATCTATTTTGATTATATATATATCTAATTTGATATCCTTAGATAGTCATATATTAAAAGCCTATAAATAGGCTCTCCATGTACACCTTTTATACATTGAAATATACTAAAAATTCCATAATTCCATTTGTTGCTTTCTTACTCTCAACTAATATCTTGACCACGATGGTGTGATAATAACCAAAAAAGACCGTCATAAACCTTTCAATTTAGTTAATTTAATATTAAACATTTTGATGATTTGTTAATATAATATTTCAAGCCAATTTTGATCGGTAATCGTTGATGTGGATGACAGTCATCAGATGTGGTATGGCCGATGCACGGCCGACACTACCATGGCCGACACTCATGCAAACAAATTTTCTTAAATTTTATTGATTTTTTTATTTCTTTCCTTTTTCTTATCTTTTCCTTCTTACTCCACTAGTTGCGATGGTTGGGAGATGTCCGGCGAGGTCAAGCCTTGTCTAAGCCCGGCCAATCACTGTGGCCGGTGACTCGCAGCATCGACAAGATATCTTGACGAGATATCTAGAGGCGCCCTGTTCAATTCCATATATGATCTGTTCGTCAATAATTTGACCACGATGCCTATAGATCTTATCGAGATCACGATGGCTGATTGAACTAACCGAGATCTCGACGAATGTCATGTTGCCATTGAGTTATGGGGCAGAAAGACATGGTAAAGGTCGAGAAAAGAGGATCTGCATCCCTATAACACTGGTCGTGCAACAAAGCAATCAAGGAACCATCGTGAATAGATGAGAGGGAAAATGCATTTCCTAGACCTTCAAATTCATTTTGGGTTTCAAATTCACGCTGGCCCACACATCATTTTTCCTTTTTTTGATCGAACACACATATTACTTTACTACGTGCTAATCCGAATATACTCTTAAACTGTCTTCCTCGTGTCCCTTACCTTTTGCTAAGAAAACTACCCATGCCTACCCCGAGCGGCTTTGGACCCTAGAAGCTAAAAAGAATGAAGAAAGCAAGATTGACAAGATAGATAACCCCGTATCCCATGTGCATCAGCCAAAAAGGAAGATCACATGCATGAGGAGACGCTACAGTGTTGTATCAATCTAGCTTTAACCATTTTCTGGCAATGTGATGCTTTTGCAACTAGAAAATCGGTCGAAAAGTTGTAAACCTATTGGACGGCCACCAATTCAGTTTTAAACCTTCAAATTGTACTGATTTAATTATAAATCTTATGATAATTTGTCAATTTAGCCACAAACTTTTCCATAATTTTTCAATTTAGTCCTTCCAACATTTTTTTGATTGGTAATTGTTGACATGGTGATCTAGTCAATACCGCCATCCTATGTGGCACAGCCAATGCCGTCATAGACAATTTTTAAATTTTTTAAATTTTTTAAATTTTTTCATTTTCTTTTATTTTTTCTTTTTCCCTTTATCCCTCCACCAGCCATCGTCAAACCTCGTTGAGGGACAACAAAGGTCGTTGGCCTTAGGCAAGGGCAACCCTCCCGTATCTAGCAAGGGTGACCCTTGCTCAAGGCCTGCAAGGGCAACCTCACTTGATGTCGGTAGAGGAAAAAAGGAAAAATAAACAAAAAAGAAAAAAAATATATATAATTAAAAAATTCCACATCAGTGTTGATCATACCACATAGGATGATCGACATTGATTAGGTCACCATGTTAGCTATTTTTTTCAAAATTGGCCGAAATAACTAAATTAGTAAATTGTTAAAAGGTTTATGAATGAATTGACAAATCATCAAAAGATTTAGATCTAAAGTGGCACAATAAAAATGTTTAAGACTAAATCATCCGTCGTAGAATATGTTGAGGAGTTTTTAGACAAATCTCTCCTTTTGCAACACCAGCACATCAAGAAAGCTTATAGTTCTTCACATTGAAGTCACTCGTTCACTTCTCGAGGCTTAACTCCACTAAAACTAGCGTTTCGGTGGCCATAATAAAGCCAATCATCTAATGAGTTAAGGTGCAGATTTTGGTAGCATGCATTCTTAACGCACATAACATATGGACGCGCGTATGTTTGTATGACCTCATTTTTTTTCGAATTCTTTGTATTTGTCACTCTAAATAAATGCATATAAAAATCCGTTTGTTTCACAAAAAAATGTGCAATTTGTGAAGAATATTTTTCAGGAAGTTATTTTCCATGAAAAATGACTTTATTTTCTAGTGTCTAGCTAAATTATGAAAATTAACTAGAAAATATTTTCTGCTATTTAGTGTGACAATCTGATTTGATTTTCTTGGAAAAATTACTAAAAAATTGATTTTTTTTTTCATTTTTAAAATTAATTTTTTTTCATTTTTTTTCCATCTTTTTCTACATTGCTCCTCTGCTTGCTTGCCACCATCCTTGTCTCCTTCCACTAATGGTGATAGCGATAGGCGAGCTCTAGCTTGTCAAGATTGGGTAAGCCTCGAGCTCGCCAGCCTCCATCGGATCAAGCGAGTCGTGAGCTTGTTGGCCTCAGCTGAGCTCGGGCCAGATTGGCCGAGCCTCAAGCTCGTTGGCCCGCATCTTGGCCAGTCGCTAGGTTGCTGGCTATCGCCAAGGCACATGGCCGATAGAGGAAGAAGGAGGAAGGAAAAGAAAGAAAAGAGAGAAAAAAAGAAAAAAGAAGGAAAATAAAATAAATTGATTTAAAAAAAATTATTAAAAAGGAGTTCACAGAGGAAAACGTGTTTGGTTTGGGTGAAAGAAAGAGGACGAAAAATGATTTTCTCTTTTCAAAAGAGGAAAACATTTTCCTATTTTTGAACGTGTTTTCTTTATGGGGTAATTTTTTTTTTTTTGACTTATTCATTTTCAGTGAACTAAATATCAGAAAATTTGAAAAACATTTTCTTGGAAATTATTTTTCGTCAAACAAATGGAATTTAAATATCTATACTTTTTTAAGGGAAAATATTTTCCTTAACTTGTTCATTTTCCTTTATCTAATTAGAAATGACGAATTAGTCCGATACTTTTTTTTTTTTATCCGGAAGTAGTTTCAATTCGATGCAAGGGATGATCCCCAACTCAAATGACATTCTACGTACTTTTAATATTAATGGTAACAAGTATTGCAGCCATGTTGGACCTTTTAGGGACCTCCAACTAATCCTCGCATATTTGCTCGAGTCGCCCCCATCGTATGAATGCCATATGTTGTGTCGGCAAAAGACATCGAAATCCATTTGACATAAGCTTCTGAGAACTCCAAATTTTCAATAGTACTAATTGCCCGAAACTGCCGAACAGATAAAGTAGCGGACCGTAATCATAGCTATCACTATGGCTCGTAACTCGTCCATGCGTTCTAAGGAAAATCTGAGTTTCTTTTTTTTTATTTTTTATTTTCCCTCTCTTCTTTTGATTGATCGGCGATGGACAATCTGACGTGGGCATGAACACGCTGCTTTGGAATTCCTTGAATCTGAATTCAACTATCTTATCTTATAACTGATGAACGAAGGTAAAGTACGTACCCACGTGCCATCATGACACAAGCCATGCAAACATGCCGTTCCATGGGCCATGAACGCAACGCATTCGATCGGCCGCGAAATCAAGGAAGGACAGAACGAATTGTCCAAGATGAGTCTACCCTATGCGTCTACCAATATCGACCAGGTGTGATTCGTTGTGTCCATATCATGTCAACACCATTTGTGATAGAAAAGAAGAAAGAAACTAGAAACACGGTAGTTTAAAAACATGAAAACGTTGAAACAGCAGAAAAGTACATCAGATTGTTCAGCAAGCAAAATAACAGAAATCACCAGAAAGTTTAGGAGAAACATCCTCGACAGAAGGAAGCTTATCATAACACTGCATGCTATAACCTTAAATGAGATTGTGGCTTCGGTTACTAGCTAATGATTGTGTTGAGAGTCTGGTCCACCAGGGGAAACTTTATCTTCGGACACCAAGCTTCTCCGATCCATCGTCTCAGCTCGGCTTGCCAAATCGGTAAACCCTAATCCACGCAAGAGCTGGTGGCTTGGTATAGGCAGGCTGTGGCGTGCGTCCAAGCATCCCAGGAACGCCGCATGAAAAAATAAGAAGAGTATCAGATATGAGCAGAAGGTGGTTCTCTTTGTTGCATGCATTGTTGGTAGCGAGGGAAAATCAAAGAAAGTGGCGGTTTATATTGAGTAGAGGACTGGCCAGGGACATGGAAGTGATTCGTATCAAATGTGTCGACCATAGGTACTCCTATTTATAGGAGAGCCCTACCATTTCTTTATTTGGGCGAGCACAAAACTAATGGAGCATTTAATCGTGGTTATCATCAGAAAGTTATTAATTTCCTAAAATTAATTTCCTTTTGATTGAGTGTAAAGTTTAATTGTTGACTGGGCACCAGCCTATGGTGGCTTTCGTCCGTTTAGGTGGCAATCATCTACGATTTTTTTTATCTTTATCATCCATAGATATTCATTTAGAGGCTTATTGGAGATAAAAGACTCTATCCACTCATCATTGAGAAAATATTGGGCAGTAAAGAGATTCTAACGTGTCAAAATCCCACTCCATTCATCAGACAACACGTGTCGTTCGAGCCCACCACGTCATCTCTATTCCCTCTCCTCTTTTCCTTTATTTTTTTCTTCTTCTTCCCTTTCATTCTGACACGAATGTCTTCTCTTCCACCACCACCACCCCACTGCTGTCCCAATCCACCCCCTCGCTGCCGTTGCAACCCTCCGTTGTCGAGATCGAGCTCGGCCAGCGAACTTGGGAGGGGATTGGAGCCGGGGAAGGTGGAGTTGGGAGGGACCGAGGAAAGGAGGTTGGGAGGCTTAGCGGGTTGGATAGAGATGGAGCCCATGAATGGGCCATGGAGGGTTGACTCGTGAGAGTGACCCAGCTTAGCGGCGGAATTGGAGTGGACAAGTGAGAGGGACCAGCTGCAAAGGAGCGGTGGGGGCGGGGTCGTGCTTCTTGTGATGGTCGGAGCCCGAATTGTTGCTGCTTTGGTTGGCTTTGCTCTGGGACTCAATTTGCTTCTCCTTCTTAGCAATTCAAACGCAATTCCTCCTCATCCTTGTTGTCTTCGTCGTCATCATTATCATCAAGAACTGTTTCACGAATAGGAACCCTCGCTCCAATTTCTTGGATACATGGTGGGGACGATCCTAAGCTACTGCTGCTTTTTTTCCTGACCAGAGGCCTCCTTGCCATTTTTTCTTCTTCTTGGTTTTTTATTTTTTTATTTATTTTTTATTTTTTTGGTTATTCAAGGCCCACGTTTGCTGGCCGAGCTCGATCTCGACAATGGAGGACTAAAATAGCGATACGGGGGTGGATTGAGACAGTGGTGGCGTGGTGGTGGAAGAAGGGGAGATATTCGCGTCGGAGTGAAAGGGAAGAAGAAGAAGAGAAAACAAAAGAAAAAAGGAAGAAAGAGAAGAGAGAGGCAAGACGGCCATGTGAGGTGAGGGAGGCTTCTGGTGCGGTGGGCTCCAAGCGACACGTGTCATCTGATGAATTGAGTGGGATTTTGACATGCTGAAATCCCACTCCTGCCCAACATTTTCTCCTCGTTATTATCTTTTCCTTTTGGGCAAAGTATAACGCAAATGCTAAAACTTGACATAAATGGATATTTAAATGTCAAAAGTTTCAAATTATACACTTAAGTGCCTAAATCGGAGAAAAATTAAACACTTAAGTGTCAATAACAAAAAATTCCTGCCAAATTGCTAATGTAGCATTTTCCAACGACTTTTTTACTGGCGCGACAATTTTTTTTTTTTTTTTTAAATTTCTCTTGATGCTATAAGCCTCCAAAATTAATTCTTAATATAAATATTAATTAAAATAATTATAAAAAAAAAAAAAAAGAGGCAGCCATAGCTTTAACGAGGGCCTCCATAGCCTTGGTTGCCGCCGCTCCTCCTTTTTTTCAATAAATTTTGTTAATTAATATTTATATTAAAAATCGATTTTGGGGTAAAATGACATCATTTTGCATATTTATTGCTAGGTAGGCAACTCCGACAAGCCACATAGATCAATTTATTCTTAAAATAATGCCACATCGGGTTTTCGGCTACCCTTCCTATAATTGGCACTTAAGTGTCCCAATTTTTTATTTTTTTTAAAAGTGACATTTAAGTATACATTTTGGAATTTTTGGCATTTGAATGTCCAGCTATGCCAACTTTTGACCCTTGCAGTATAGTGTGCCCTTTTTCTCCAATTGCTCAATCCTCAAATTGCCGCTCACAATCAACACCAAGCCACCCATCACCACTACCACAACATGCAAGGCCACCATAAACCTCCCTCCCTCTCTCTCCCTCTCACACTCTCTCTCACAACATGTACATGTGGTCTCCCTTCACCTATCAACTTAAACCTATCAACTTAAACTTTTGGGTTCAACTTTCTAATGTTGTATCAAAAATAGGTTTTACTCCGATTTATTTGAACTTATCTGCTCTTCATAAACATATAATCTCCCTTCATCAATCAGTTTGAGCTTTTGTGTTGGACTTTGACAGCCTATTTCATTATGCTTGGCACACTTTTGGAATGTTTGTTATAGGTAATAGTTGGGTGCATAACTTATACAATAAAAGACTAAAAAAACGCAAATAGATGATAACGTGGAACATTAAAAAGCTCAACTAGCAGTAAAGGTTTTACTTACATTATGGAATTAACTATGATGAGACCTTTTCTCCAATTGAACATCTTACTTCTACCCAACGTGCCCTTGCTATCACCTCTATTATGCGATGGCTACTATTCCAAATGGATATTAAAATGCATTCATCAATGGCAATCTTATTGAAGAAGTCTATATGGAACCTCCTCTTAAATACAATCATTCTTCTAAGTAAAGTGTGTCGCTTATCTCGAGTATTATATAAATTGAAGCAAGGTTCTCCTGCATGGTATTCAAGTTTAATTTTACCATGGAACATCTTGGCTTTGCATCCAATCCTTATGACAATGCTTTCTTTGCTTAGCTAACATCTCCTAAGTACATTTCCGCTGCTCTTATAAGTGGATGACATCATTATTACTAGCAATGATCAAACCAAAATTACAAAATTCTAGCAACATCTCAGTCAACAATTTGAAAATGAAAGATGTCAAGTGGCTCAAACATTTTTTAGGTGGAAGTTGCTTGCTATCATCGTTCTCAAGCAAAATAAGTAATTGATCTTCTTTCTTGAGCAAGACTCACCGATAACAAAATTGCCACCATTTCCATTGAATCTAATGCCAAATTTGATGACAAAGATGGACTCATCTTCCAAATACTGCACTTTATCGATAGTTGATTGGCAATCTTGCATATTTCATTATTATTCGTCCTAATATCGATTATGCTGTTCATATTGTTAGTATGTTTATGACCGCATGGCGCACAACTCACTTTGATGTTGTTCTTCAAATTCTTCACTATGTCAAAGGTATGTTATTTATGGTCTTCACTTTTCCACTTACTCTACATAATAGTTGATGGCTTATTCTGATATTGATCGGCCTAATGCTTAATCATCTCTCTACTAGAGGTTACTACTTCTTTTTAATAACTCATCTCATTGCATAGCAAGAAACATATCATTGTCTCTCGATCTAGCATAGAAGTAGAATATCATGCTCTTGCTAATATGACATCAAAATTACCATGTTTGGGCTGGTTATTAGAAGACATAGATGTCTCTTATAAAGGTTGACCAGTAATTTATTATAATAATTAGAGTGCTATCTAAACAACACATATTGATGTTTTCCATAAATGCACATTGAAGTAAACTATCATTTCATAAGCTATCAAGTGCTTCATGGCATTGTTTGTCTCATCACCACTTCATCAATTGATCAAAATGCTATGTTTTCGCTATGATGTTGACTCAAGTGTTTACAAGACTTTTTCTTCGAGCTCCAGCTGACTTTTGAGTTTGAGGGAAATGAACGAGAGAGAAAGCTTCTATAGCTAAAAGAAAACTATATGAAGTCCTACTCTTGTAGGAGATGCCTAACTCTAGTTAATCTAACTCTAAGTGCTAAATTGTATAATTGACGTACAATTTTTTTTTTACATGATTAATTGGATTTCACAACAATCAATCATACAATGCAGCACCAAGAGGGAGATAAGTAGAGTTAGGTATCTCCCTCTAGAATAGGATTCCCTATAAAGACACCCCAAGCTCCCCCACCCCAAAAAAAAAAAAAAAAAAACAACAACACACACACAAAAAGAGAGCACTAAAAGATAGATAAGTAGAGTTAGGTATCTCCGATAAGTTTCTTTTAGCTAAGAAGCCTCTCTCTCTGTCTCTTTCCCTCTCCCTTGTGACACGCACACACGGTCAAGTTGTTAAAGAAAGGAATATGATAAGCAAAGAAGCATCAGCACATGCGGCGGCTCTCGCAAAGGATGTGTTGTTTTCCATGTCAATCTTTTTCGTTTCCATCCATAATGACGGAAAGGTTTCATTGACCACATGGGAATGTCGGCGGCGGCTCTGCCCAGAATATGATACATCCCCCCCCCAAAAAAAAAAAAAAAAAAAAAACTTATGGGAATCTTTTTCCCTAAAAGGCGTTTGATTCTTATTTAGCCTTTTTTTCACGCAGCTGGCATTCTTTGGAGACTCGGAAATAGATTGGGAAACGCAAAGGGAAGTTTGAACAAGAGAGCTTTAGTTGGCCATCGCCAATTGTAGAAGTTGGAGAATTTCGAAAAAGATTCTAGTGGACTATGATCATTCAATCTCCTCTCCACGTCGGTTCCAGCAGGGACCATGTGACATTTTATGTGAAGAACCTCTTTCCCATCGTGTAAAGGAAATGGTAGAAAGAGTCTTTATAATCCACTTTTTACGCAACTCGACTTTGCTTTACTTTAACATGGATAATTAAGTTCCTGAAATTTAACTAGTCATCAAGATCAATAGTGTTAGAAGTGACTTTTGTACAAAAAAAAAAATATATTACAAACCGAGATAACATTATTAATTGTTAAATTAGCAATCATTGGGAAACTTGTTCAAAAAATCTTAAACCTATTGTACGCGGCCAATTTAATCCTAAAAATTTTAACAACTTGTCAATTTAGTCATAAATCTTTCAATTTTACTGATGAAGTTCTAAACCTTTTAACAATTTAGTCCCAAACTTTTTATCAGTTTGCTAATTCAATCATTCTAATCAATTTTGACCAAAAATCTCTGAAATGGAAATCTAGTTAGCATTGGGCATCCTAGGTGGCATGGTTGGCACTAATATGAACAATTTTTTGCAATTTTTTTCTTTTTTCTTTCTGTTTTTCCAGCCAACATTGGGCCTCGCCGATGGCCAGCAACGATCATGGGCCATTGATGAGGCCCGACGATGGTTGGTAGAGGGAAAGAGGGAAAAAGAAAAAAAAAAAGGAATGGAAAGGAAAAGAAAAGAAAAGATTTTAAGAAAATTGCAAATTGTCCATGTCATCTTCGATTGTGCCACGGAGTATGGTCGGCTGACTGAACTATCACATCTGTGATTTTGGCTAAATCTGATGAATCTTTAAAATGTTTAGGTCTAGTTTAGCAAATTATTTAAAAGATTTAGAATTCAATTGGCACAATTGAATGGTTTATTACTAGATTGGCAAGTTATTAAAAGGTTTATCACAAAATTGGTACAATTGAAAAGTTTATAACTAAATTGACCATTGTTTAATAAGTTTAGGACCTTTTGGAAAATTTGCCTTGCAATTTTCAACTAGCTATCCTTGTTTTTTATCGTGTAACATAGTAATTCTCTATGCAACTTTGCACTCACTAATTAAGTAATGTTAGAATGCAAACACGATTGTTGAAGAGTGGCTAGAGGAATCACATGCAGATATGTGAACAAAAAGACACCAAAACTTATCGCTTAGGGAATTTTTTTTACGGTTTTTTAAAATTTAAAATCCAATTTTGCCCAATTTATATTTTGTCAAGTAGACTGTGCTTATCATTTATTTTGGTGCATTTGTTTCTTAAGGGGAAAATTAACAAAAAGGTCATGAATTTATTGTACTTGTGTTAATTCACTACTAAACATTTTAATTTGATCAAATTAGTCTTAAATATTTTAACAATTTGCTAATGTAATTCACCTAGCCAATTTTGGCTAGGAATTGCTAATGTGGACAATTTTAAAAAATTAAATTATTTATTTAATTTTTTTCTTTTTTGCCTTTATTGTAGGCCCTCACTAGACGCGGATGAGGGTGACCCTCGCCTAGGTGAGGCCTTCCCTTCCTCAACCCTCTATAGCCATTGGACAAAATAAGGGGAAAAAAGAAAGAGAGAGAAAGAAAAAAGTGAGAAATTTTTTTAAAGAAAATTTCATATTAGCATCAACCATGACATATAAGACAATTTGCATTGACTGGAACACCATGTCTGCATTCTTGTTCAAAATTGTTCAAAAGTACTACATTGGTAAATTATTAAAAGATTTAAGACTGAATTAATGCAATTGTAATATGTAGAACAAAATTGGCACAAGTATAGTAGGTTTAGGATATTTTTGGTAATTTTCCCAATTTCTTGATTCCAAGTTTAGTTCTTACTATTAAGATGTGTTACGGTTTTAAGCACACACGTATATACATGCCTTCATTTTTTATTTTTTTTTTAAATCTCTTCTTTTGCCACTCTATGGAGCATGTACAACCGAGCCTCGTGGTCCAAAGTTGGTGCATTGACGATGGGATTAAAGAAACACGTAGTGGGAGTCCATGATGCAAAACCCTAGCGACAGTTTTGGTGGTTGATTGAATATATAACGGTCCCCTTCTCCTCCTCACGTTCACCCAATTAAAGAGAAAAGCGGAAAAAACAACCACATGATCGAAAGATACATAACTTTTGTGATTCTGTCCACAAGGTACAAGTTAAAATCCACCTCGATTCCCTTTATATTGGTCGGGTTAAATCAATCGACTGGAATTATTATAATGTTTATAAAGCAAGAAATGGTGCCCGGTTTAGGAAGGTGTATAAAATGATTAAAGGGAAAGCATCCATGAGTCAGCTCAGATGGTCCTGCTTAAAAGTTCGTTTGCCGGTAGAATTTATGAATATCATTAGCGACAACTTTCAATATTGCTCTTGGCGGCGGAGCAGATCATCGTTTGATTTTTTATTTTCATTAAAAAAGAATGTCGCCATTTAAGAGTAAAAAAACCAAGGGTTTTGGATTGATTTCCTCTTTTCTTTTTGCTAATTCGGGTTGGATCGCTTAGACAGCGTTAAACCCAACATAGATTAATTAAAGAAATCGCTGAGAAAGCGACTTTAATGGACCAAGTCGGCGGCTTCTACCTGCGGATAAATAACTTGTTTTAGGAGAGAATCTACTCGCGGAGGGAAGTGGCAAACCGTGATGGTATAGGAGTTGCAGCATTTGATTTTATTAAAAAGCAGGAAAAATTGCCAAAATAGTTATAAACCTATTACTATTTTTCCAATTTAATCATAAACTTTTTTTTTTACTAATTCAATCTTAAACATTTTTATAATTATACAAATCCAGTCCATCATCCTACCAATTTTGGCTTTTTGGCATTGATATGGACAATTTTTCAATAATATATATTTTATTTTTTTTTTTTTCTTTTTTCTTTCTTTTTCTTTGGCTCTTTTTTTCTCCTTTCTTTTTCTTTCTCTCTCTCTCTTTTTTCTTTCTTTCTTTTCTTCCTACTTCCTATGGCTAGTGGCTAGCCAAATCCAATAGCAAGGCTTGCCCTTGCTAACCATTGGCGTGGCTCACCCAAGCCAGAGGCCGTGCAAGGTCGTGCCCTTTGACCTCGCGGCCTCTGGCGAGGTCAAGCATCACCCATGGTCGGCAAGGCTCGACCTCGCTAGATTTGGCGAGGGCCAACCTTGCTCGGCCACTAGCAGCCCTCGCCCATGGCCAACGAGGGTGAGCCTCACTAGCCCAGCAAGCGGCCTGGGTGAGGTCACCCAACCATGGCTAGGCTTCCTCGAGGCCAGTTGTCAATGGTGACCAACTGGAGGAAAGAGGACGAAGTGAAGAAAAAAAGAAAAAGAAAGAAAATAATAATAATAATAATGAATTAAAAAAATAGTATTAAAATTTGTCTACAACATTGGCCAAACGGCTAACACCCACATCAGTGTCGGCTAGCCATATTGGCTATTGGTTTGAATTAGCATAATTGCAAAATGGTAATGACTGAATTGGAAAAATTGCAATAGATTTATGATTGTTTTGATAATTTCTCATTAAAAACACCACAAAGAATCTATCTTGTCAAGGAATAGATGGTGGTACTCACTTGGATAATCATTAAGGGAATATATTAAGGCAAAGCTCCCAAAGCTCCTCTCTAGGGCCCCGAGATCAATTTTCTATCTCCATCCTCGTCCCATCGATAATTCGGGATTAAAAAACCCATCCCAAAATTATTAGTTTTTATCACAAACAAACAAACAACTCAAGCTCGATCTATCCAACAATTACACCAAAGTAGAGGATCTATTATCTACTTTGAAGGCCAAAACCCTAAATTGAGGATTGCTCGATTTGGAGATTTTACTACTCTTTTGGGATGGAGGTTGATGGTGGCGTTTTTGTCAGTGAGAAAGATAGGTGGAGCCTACAGAACAATGGCACTTTCGAAAAATGATTGACAAATTTGTACAATGACCAACATTAAAGTTGATGAGAGGTCTTTGTTCGCACTTGAAGTATCTCGTGAATTAAGCCATAAATCTTCATCCACCACCAACTCAAACTTGATTATCCTCAGATTATATTGGAGGATCTATCATATACTTCGTTGTAAGCCAAAACCCTAGACTGACACTGCTTGATTTGGTTTTTTTCTTTTCCACGGAGCTGCTGACGGCAAAGGTCAATGGTAACTGTCAGAACTCAGAGCATCCAGGTGTTGCTCCTGCTCCCTCGTTAATATAATCGCTGGGTAATGAAAAAACAACAAGCCTTAATCTCAATTACACAAAAGCCCAGATCTCTCTCTCTCTCTCTCTCGATAATCTAAGGCCACGAACACAAAGGCCTGGTTACTTGGAAGATCACGGAACCCAACCCCCGGGTCTGTTGGATAATTCAGCAGTTTTGAAATATTTGTTAGAAATTATGATCTCGATAATCTAAGGCCACGAACACAAAGGCCTGGTTACTTTTGATTTATTACTTCAAAATCTTCATTATTTTATAACGATCACGGAACCCAACCCCTCCCCCATAATCTAAGGTAAGTCTCATAAATTAAAAGTTTTTAAGTCTTTAACATGTATGGAAAGCAACCACTTTTGGCATTTCCAATAATTATTATTATTTTATGTATTCTAATACTTTTTCCAACAGTAAGTCTCAAAGTTTTTTTTAAGTCTTTAACATGTATGGAAAGCAACCACTGGGGTTTACCTCAGTGGCCACTCTTCCAACATGGAAGGGGGAGGTAGGGGATTCGAATCTTCACCTTTTTAGGGGGTTGACGTGGGGACGTATTAGTTTCAGGAGTGGGTTTCGACTCCTACGCCATACAATGAGTAATGGTAACTATGAAGAAAAAGAAGAGACATAACCGTCTAGTGGTGTAGTAAGTAATTTTCAAGAAACCGTTTGTCAATAGGAGTTCTTGAATTGTAGGGGTCACTGTTTGATTTCTTTGTAATTGTTGTTACATGTCCATATTTGGTATAAATACCCGCCTAGAACTCTTTGTGAAGGATCGACAATCAATCAAAGAAGACTAATTATTTAATTTTATCTTCTTATGCATCTTTACATTTCCAGTATCTTTACATGGCCAAGAAAATTACTCAATTAGTCTTAAACAGGTCACACAAATGTCAATTTAATCCTAAATTTTTCGATTTTACCAATTTAATCCTACACCTTTACGTGATATTTCAATATAGTTCTTTCGATATAATTTTGTTGGAGATTGTTGATTGATGGTCCAATCATCGTTGATCGTTCCGAGTAGCACCCAACCACACTAGCAATTTCTAGAAAAAAAAAATTTTTGCTTGAATGATTACATTGGAATATCATGGAAAAATTCAAATCTCAATTCGAAAATGTAGAAATTTTAAGACTAAATTGGCATCGATATGACACATTTAGAACTAATTATACAATTTCCCCTGATATACGATTGTCTTCAGTCTCGATGCTTTTAATTTTCTTGTCATTTACATTTTTTTCTTCAAGAATCAACAAAGGACCTATTACAAGCTTTGTTGATTCACCCATCGAACCATTCTTCTTTCTTCTTCGTTTTTTGGTAAGATCAAACCAGAATTTCTTTTTTTTGGTTGAACATCGAACCATACTTCAAAAGGTAGGTAGTCGACACTTTATAGCTTCTATAAGTGGCTTTGACATAAAATAGTTTGCATGCAATTCGTGTGATTTGAACATATATATTCTCTAATTCGAAGTAGAAAGTTGGGGATCAAATAATGCACTCAACAAACAACGTCAATCCTATGCGCATGTGTGTGGTGAAGAAGAATCTTTTGATTTAACCCTTTTACTCTCTACACTAAGCAAATGAGAGAATTTTACAAAGCATTTTTCAGGAAGGGACGAAGTTGGTAAATAATAACCTCCGATTGTCACATACATACAAAGAAAGCATCCCTTGATTTTCCTCTCGTTAATAATATCCTTGATTTTGGCAAGAAAAGAAGAAAATCCTTCCTTCGCACTTGTAACGCATCTCATGGATTTAAAAGCTTATGAGTGGAGCTTGAACAAATAAAAAGTCTAAAACAATGTAATATCACTACAAAATTTTCAACGTTCTTCTTTAGATAATCAGAAACACTTCTTATAAGGGTTGATATTTGCCCTAAGAGCAACTTTTCAGGACAATATTAAAAAAGTCCTAAACTTGCTACACTTAAGCCAGTTTAGTCATATACCTTTTAATTGTATCAATTTAGTCCCAAAATTTTATCATGTTTTGTCAATTGAGTTCATCTAGCCAAATTTGACCCAAAGATGCTAACTTAGACAACGACGGTCCTATGGGACATGGTTGACGCTAACGTAGATAATTTTTAAATATTTTTTTGAATTTTTATACGTTTTTTTTTTTAATTTTCTTCTCTTTACTTTGTTTTTTGGGCTAAGGGCCAGCAAGGGTCGCCAGTATTGGGCGAGGATGTCACGGCCCATGCCCAAATCTAGCGAGGGTTGTGATGCCCTCATTGTAGTCAATGAGATCTTGAGCAAGGGCTACAATGCCCTCACTAGCCAAAGAGAGGGTGCATGGCCTCTCACGCCCAAATCTAGCAAAGGCATTACGGCTCTCGCTGGCCCTTTGCTAGGTTGACATGGCCCTTGTCGGGTTTGGCCAAGGCCACAACAGAAAAAACATGAGAGAGCATTGTAGCCCTTGGCCTAAAAAGAAAAGTAAAGAGAAGAAAAGAAAAAACGCCAAAAAAATATTACAAAAAATTCAAAATTGTATTAAAATATTATTAAAAATGTCTACATCAGCACTAGTCATGCTATGTAGAATGGCTAAAGTCCACGCTGGTGATTTACAGTCAAAATTGGCCGGATTAATAACAAAACATAAAAATATTTATAACCAAATTGCTTTGGCAATTTCCCCCACTTTTCCAAGTCCTAACAACTTTTGACTCAAGCCAAGCGGCTCACTGACATCACTTTTGTCTTAAAAGGGAGAAAGTTATAAAAATAAGTAAGGATATAATAATATATCTCCTCAGGAAATAATCTAGGATCCGACCTGATCACGCAGTCTTAGTCAGCACTGAGCCTCACTGGATGATCTTGGTCGGTGTCGAAACTATAATATATACGAACAGCAGTCTTGTTGATTCGCCACATGCAACGCAACACACCTTCTTTTCCACCATCCTCAAGAGTTATCCAAAGGTCGCTTTCTCTGCCCTTTGGAAGAGATAATAACACCCGGCAATGACGAATCATTCTGTCATTTTATAAGGTTGTAAAGACAAAACTTCTGCTGGGGTTTCTTGTAGTGGAATTTGTTTTTTCTATTATTTTGTTTGTTTGATTTTAAAGTTACTTAGGGTTTTTTAGAGCTTTTGAGGCTCGTTGCTTAGGTGACGAGAGTAAGAAAAAGGGTAATTATTTGGGGAATATGACGGAGTTGAAGTCCACTGAACAAAAATATGCTGTGACATTTTATATCCTCGAAATATTCTTATTATAAAAATAAAAAGAGAGAAAAGAAGGGGGGTGGTGGTGCTTGTCTCCAACTTTGCGAAGGCATAATATTCCAGTAAAGTTGTATTTGAGATTGATTGGGCTTCATGACTTATGGTCTAAGCCCATCAATTCCCCTGAATATTTTATTAAAACACGCACAACGTAGAGAACTGGTATGCACTTTGAGTCCGCAAATCACTTGGACCTCGTGTGACCCTTGCTGATTAAAAGAACTGTTGGTGCATAACTAGCCTAAATTCAAAATCCTACTATGATATAAAAAAAATACTTCATATCCTAACTTATTAAGAAACACTAGCCAATGTGTTCCGCAATTGCTTTCCAGCTTCTATTAGAATTAAGGCTGAAAGTTGGAAATTTCTTGTAAACTAACGGAAGATCCTTACAATTTAGAATGATATAAGGTGTACATTTAGAAAAAGCAATTACAAATTCGCCAACTCAAGACAAGATACTTCTAGATTGATCTTAACTTATCAAAACGAATCCTATATAGTTTACGTTTAAGAAGTAGTGAGATACACATTTTATATGAATATTGGATAATATATAAGTCCTTCATCAATATTGATTTTGTCTATTTATATTCTAAAGTACTTAGCAATATTTTGCCTAAATGATGTCGTTTAACTCATGTTTGTCCCGAAATTAACAAATTAGGGACATCTTGAGTCCCTTCTTCGAACCTTAAACTCGAGTTCGAGGATATTGTGGGCGAAATTACTACCTGAAACTTGCAGTAGAAAGCGGGAGTAGGAGAAGTGGCTAAAGATCGTACCGACCAAGTGAAGACAAAAGTTAACATTACTGCAATTTTGGGATCAGAAGTCCAAGTGTAAACAACACTTCGAATGCGGATACCCTTTCGAAGCCTCAATCTTTCATACCCACTTCCAGAATTTTCCCCTTTTTTTCTCACGCCATTCGATTTTCTCGTTGCTAGTTGCTGGTTTAATGTGAAAACCTTTTTTTGCTTATTTTTTTATTTTGTGGGTATATTTTTAATTTGTGATGCTCAAACGTCTGATTGTGTTGCAATTGATTCTTTTATGTGGGAAGAAGAGAACTAAGGTTTCTTGACAACAAAACATGCCAATAGCAATTAATAAATTTTTGTGTATTAGTTTCCAAGACTAAGAGCAGTTCGATGTTCAACTAATGCGACTCATTTTGTTCTTTTAGCAGCGATTGTCCCTCGAGCACCGAATCCTTTTTTTCCTCCAATCTTTCGCATTTTCCTGCGCCTTTACCCCGTCTATCGAGTGAGGGAGGATGACAGGTCAGTTACTAAAGATTCCCATTTATTCCATTTAACCTAGATATAAAGATGTTATTAATTGTGAATTAATATTTCGTTATTTGCACAGAAGAGAGAGAGAGAGAGTTAGACCTCTTTCTTTATAAGTGACTCGTTTTGTCAAGAAGGACCACCAGACCATCGCAAAGTTGGACTTTTATTAATAAGAAAAACCACGTAGGAATAAAAATATCATTAAAAAAGTTAAGTACGGAATTGGTTACCAATTTCCCTTAAGCAATCGTTTTTCACCGATGTCATGCTCAAGTAATCGTTCAAAAAAATTGCTATTAAAATGAGTGCTATATGAACATTAGGGACTTGTAAAATTATTTTTCCTTAAGCAGTTGGTGAGTGCCTATATACATATACATATGCAGAAGAAGATAAGGAAAATTACCAAAAAAGTCCTAAACTTATTGCAAGTATATAAATTCAGTCCTTAATTTATTTTTATTTTTTACCAATTAAGTTCTAAACCTTTTGCAATCATGCTAGTTTAGTCATTCCGACCAAAATTGGCTAACGACACCGATGTAGCCACCTACAACATTGGTGATAATTTTTTAATAATATTTTATTTTTTGAATTTTTTATTACTTTTTTTTTCGTTTTTTCCCTTCTCCCTCCTCCCTCCTCCCTCCTCCCTCCTTCTTCCTTTGGCTCCAACGACCGACCAAAGGGCTAGCTAATCAGCTAATTGAGGCGGTCGGGCAAGCTCGCCTCGCCATCACTAGGCAAAGGCAAGCACGCCGGACCACTGGTGGGGCGAGCCCCCACTAGATTTGGCCACGGCTCGCCTCGCCGTTGCTAGGTGAGCTGCTTGCCCAGCCACTAGCAAGGTGAACCCTTGCCAAATTTGATAGGGGGTCACCTCGCCAAACCTAGCAACAACGAGGCCCCCCTTGTCGGATCTGACGAGGGCTTGCCTCGCCATCGTTGGGCGAGCAGATCCGACGGGAGCTCGTCTCACTAGACCTAGCAACAACAAGGCTCCCCTCGCAGGATCTAGTGAGGGCTCACCTCGCAAGATTAGGCGGAGGTGAGCCCCACTAGTGGTGGCCGGGTGAGCTTGCCCTCGCCCGGCGATAGCGAGGCAAGCTCGCCCGGTCTCCGAGCCAAAGGAAGAAGGAGGGATGAGGAAGGAGGAGGGAGTAGAAAAAAAGATAATAAAAATTAATAAAAGTTAAAAAAAATTATAAAATATTATTAAAAAATTATCACAGGCGGCCACGTCAGCGTTGGTAAGCCAATTTTGGTTGTAAGGACTGAAATGGCATGATTGTAAAAGATTTAGGGCTCAATTTGTCAAAATAAATAAATTTAGAATTGAATTGGCACAATTATAATAGGTTTAAAACTTTTTTTATAATTTTTTCGAAGATGACATGTTCAACCTTAGGAGTACGCAATACTCATGACTATAATTGAGGAGCATATCAAGTTTAATCCATTAGCGGAGCCTCGTCTTTTTTAGCCAAAAAAGTGATGCACATGTGGAGATTTTGGGTTTCACCACGTATTAACAACTGAACTACTTCCGCAATCTTTCAGTAATCAAGCTCACATAATTACATCGCAGTTTTCCATAAGTGGCAACTGTTCACATCATTACCAAAACTGGAAATCACAAAACGTCCTCCCCATTCACATCATTTCATTTTTATATCCTTTATTTGTAATATTCATTATTTTGCACCCTGAGCTTTGATGTTGGACGCTAATTTTTACTTAGCATCAGTCATAACGGTCGTTTACCAATCTCTCTCTCTGTCTCTCTTTCTCTATGTTAAGAGCGCTGTCAAGGTCATGGGTTTTCTCGATCTAAGGTTGGGCTGTGATAGGAATTAAACATCATGGGCTATCTCGATTTAGAATATTACCACAAATATAATTCCAACACTTTGGTCTAATGTAGAATGTTGTTCCTGAAGTTTTAATTGATTTCATGTGATCCCTGAATTATTGGCAAATGTTCAATCTAGTCCATAAACTATATGAATCTATTCAATGTAGTCTTTTCATGAATTCAAGTTAACAAAATCTGCTGATATGGCTTCCAATTCATTAAGTGTAAATGGCTAACAAAAAAAAAAAGTTACACGTAAATTATCTAAGTAAATTATTTACCTCAAATTAGGATATAACAATCTATATCAACAAAAGGCAAAGGACATGTTAATACCATAATTTCCTATTTCCTTTTTCCTTTTATAAACTAGATGGATAACAAAATGGACATGTTGACTCATCATTTTTAATACTCCATCTCAGCATATAATAATTACCGTCATTATATAACGTTTAATTTGTCTTTAAGCAAATGAAAGGGCCATATTGAACATTTACTAATAATTTAAGAACCGTACTGAACAAATTAAGAATCCATAGATAATAATTCAATCAAAGTTTAAGTATGATTTGTATTATTTTCCTTTTGATCTAAGGTTGTCCACAAGAGAATGACAGTCATTAGGTCTTTTCACTCGTTGAGTTTTTCCCTGAGCTCCAAGTCCAAGTGTTGGTTTTAGAATTGGAGGAGCTAAATGAAATAGGTGCAAAATGTTAAGGAGAATAATCAGCATTTCCCCTGCCAAAATGACAAATCTATTGACTCCCCTCTAAAAGCTTCGCAAACTATTCATTTATTAATATGCTTACACAACCATCACCTCATCAAGAACTTTGTTACATCAAGAGAGTACAATTCTCGATGTAAGACTTTGTAGAACTCTTGTCAACTATTCTAAAAGCGTGGTAATATTTGATTAGGGAGGCAAATAGGGTATGGAAAATTTGAATAATAACTCCGTTACATCAAGAGGGTACAATTCATCAAAAACTTCATTACATGAAGAGAGTACAATTCCCCTACTAATTATTCTAAAAGCGTGGAGATATTCATTTGGGAAGGCAAATAGAGGCTTGAAAGATTCGAACTCAAGACCTCGTAACTTTGATATTATATAAGATTTTGTGAGACCACTGCCGACTGTTTTGCAAGCTTAAACTATTACATGAAGGCATAATTTATTATTTAAATATTCTGACACTCGAAATCAATGATGTTGCGGGTCGGGTCTATCGGGGCTTTGTCTTTTGGATACATACAGACCCTGCATCGGCTCTTCTCCTTGCAAATTCACCTTTAGGGCTCTCAGTCTTTCGAGCAGTTCTCTCAATGTCCGACTTGAATGGGTCCTCGCCCGCTGATATGGCTGGAGTGGTCGAGTACTTTCCGATTTGGTAAGCAACGCAAGCAAAACAAAAGGAAAACACCAAAACCTTGGGCTGGCCATTTGGTATATTGAAATGATGAGGAATCTGATGATCAAAACCCGTTGCTATATCTAGAGCTCGAACAGATGGTCCTTACATAGCTGCCAATCCTCTAATTTTGCTTTCATCTTTCATGGTTCTTTTTCCAATAGAAAATTAAAGTGGAAGTCAAAATGGGGGATTCTCATTTCGTTTGTCTTATTACATGGTGGTGCAACCCAACTACGCGAAAGAGCGCGTTTCATTTTTCGCTTATATGACCGCCAGAGATTAAAGCTTTGAAGCTGGCCAATATGAGTTAAGATTAGAGCAGTCCAATTCAATTGGCTTTTTCGACGACATATATGATGGTAGCGTACGAGGGCTAGGGTTCCCTTTTTTTAGGGCGAGAGGAGAGATTCCTCCTCTGGTGATTACTTTGATGGAAGTGTGTGTTTAGTCATTTAGTTGATATTGGCCTTGAGATATTGTCAATCTGTTTATTTAATTTTTGTGAGGGCCTAAGGATGGTGGCTCTTGCAATGGAACTTGATCCCATGAAACTTTTTCCTTACGGATTCTCGAAGGGTCGTCCACGGTTTTGGATGCTTCTGAATCAATGTGACCCACTTCAATGATTTGCGGTATGATACTTGTACTGTGACCTCAACTTCCTCAATCCTAATCCTTAGTGACTTGTATGTATGAATCCAGACTCTATCTACATAAGTTTTGCTAGAAGAATGGCTGGAATATTTGCCTTTGGATGTCAATTTTGTAGCGCGCTTGTAACCAATGAAACTATCACTAACAGAAGTTTCGTCATATCCTGAATATGATTGAGGTGATCGATTATCATACAAGTTCGAAAAGAGTTTCCATGCATTTCTGTCTTACAAGTTGGTACAAGATTTCTTCCCAGTTTCCCTTAATGGAATGCAAATATAAAGGATGTTGGCTATATGATTCGACCCGACACTACTATATTCTAAATTTTTCTCTTATCCAAAAAAGAGAAAAATGGAAACGGAAAAAAAAAATTTATTGATACATTCTAGATTTCCTTAATTTCTTATTTTTCACAAATATATTCCATTTAATGCTAAAGGAGGTTCAGGTGAGCACTAAGACTCAACGCTTTCTGTGATCAAAGAAGTGTTATTGTGGTCCTACGTCTGCATGCCATGGACATAGTTCTCTTTTTATCCCTCCCTCCATCATGTTCCAAAGTTATTCAATTACTAAATAGGGGAAAAAGTTATGCTAGAAAAATAATGGCAAGAAAACTTTTGCCGAGGTATAATACACTCGACAACAGATATGTAGTCTTAAGGGTAATAATTTACACTAAATTGCTCAATGGGGTATGTGTCTCCATCCATTATATTAGTTAAAGTATTGTCCCATGTCTTTTGACAACGGATTCTAAATGCTCTTTATATTCATATGATATCTCTCCACCTATCAGTTTAAACTTTTGGGTCGGACTTTCTAACTTGGTATCAAAGCTAATACTATCCCTTTCACAACCGTGCATGCTTGAAATCTGGCTTGCATGTCAAAGCGAGTTTTGGTCCGAAATGCTTTTTACATTTATATAATCCCTCTACAATTTAAATTTTTGGGTTGAACCTTCTAACTTGGTATTAGAGTCAATAGTATCCCTTTCGTGAGGCTTGCAAGTCAGATGGGGTGTTGGTGCTAAATGCCCTTTATATTCTTGTCATATATCTATTAGTTTAAACTTTTAAATTAGACTTTATAACAGTGTTTACCTCGTTATTCAGCACGCCATGTAGTTATAATCCCAGTGTAGATCCATGTTGTGATTTTGAAAATGAAGCACAAGCCCTACACTTCATAATCATCAAGGCTCGTTCGAAGATGAGTTGAAGTTGCTGATTACATCATCGCAAATGCTACTCGATAAACATTGTGGGCGTTCGATATGCCACTTGTTTTTTTAAAGAGATTCTTACGCGCCCTTTGAATATCCGTCTATTTCAATTAAAAATAAACTCGTTGCACCATTCGATTCGATTATCTCAACACGCACTAGCCAACCTCACAAACCACTCTCTGGACAAGAGGCAAAGAACAATGTCGATTTGACGACCCGGATTAGATTAAGTCGCAAGCTCCCCTACTCAAAGATCTTGCCAACAAAGTGAAGATGATAGGGGATGACAGTGGCCATCGCACGCCCTTGTCTTGTTCTTTAAATAATAAATATGCACATATTCGCCGCACTCGAGCAATTAAACAACGTGTATGGCCTCAATGGTTGATGAAGTCAACAGAACCGGCCGCCATCTGGCTACTAGACTGTGGCACTACGAAGTGTAGACTCAAGATTGTGACATAACGTTCAAAATAATGTTTCTCTGAGCCAAATAGGATGATGAATTAATTTAATTTGCTTTTATGGGCTTCGTAAAGTGATGCTGCATTTGCAAACCATTCATTTATAGGCAGCACATGGGTGTGTTACACGTAGGATGTAATCGGAAGGTCACATTGGGATAGAGAAATTTTTCTAATTGAATGTCATGCAGTTGAATAATCATTTTAATTTGAACCTGTTCATTGTTGGATTCCACTAGTTTTGCTTGCGAGATTATCACCACATAATTTGTACGTGTTACACATGGCAACCTGCTCAGTTAAGGAGAAATGGACATTATAACTTTCATATGACATTTACGTTAGTACTAAAACCCTATTTCTAGATCACTTAAGTGTCACTTTAACAAAAAAAAAAAAAAAAAATGATCACTTAAGGGCCAACTCCCATTTGGGACATCGAAAATCCTACATGACAATATTTTATTTTATTTTTTGGATTGGCGTAACTCGCTAGCAACCTGACTCAGCATTTGTGCCCCAAGCAACGTCGTTTAGCATAGTTTGCCCCAATTTAAGATCCTAATTTAGCCAAATCAACCAAATCCCCCTTCTACAACTTTAATTCAAAAACAAACCTAGAGGTAGATTTCCTTTCGTCTAAATCTCCTCCCTAATCAATTTCATAATAGCCTTCGAGTCGCAGATCCTTTCCTTGATAACTCAGCGTATAATCAGCAGTTCCCTTTAGATACCTTAGTATTCTCTTAACGGCTTTCCAATGTGCTTGACCCGGATTGGATAGGTATCTACTCACCATTCCAACTGCAAAACATATGTCAGGTCTTGTACACATCATAGCGTACATCAAGCTCCCAACAGCACTAGCATAAGGAACATGTTTCATTTGTTCCTTCTCTTGTGGAGTCCTTGGACACGATCTATGGCTCAATCCTTCACCTTTTGTAATAGGAGTGTCTATGGGTTTACAATCTTGCATACGAAATCGTTCAAGAACTTTATTTATATATGTTTCTTGCGAAAGAGACAACGATCTCTTCGAACGATCTCTTGAAATCTTAACTCCAAGAATGTATGCAGCCTCACCCATATCCTTCATCTCAAAAGTTGTAAGACAACCAACTCTTGACAGTATTAACAAACTCCATATTGCTTCCGGCAATCAATATATCATCAACATATAATGATATGATCACAAATTGATCCTTGGATCTTTTGATATATACACAATGATCCTCATCAATCATTGTAAAACCATATGCCATTATGGCATTATGAAAACGTATATACCATTGTCTCGATGATCGCTTAAGGCCGTATATCGATCTCAAAAGTCGACATACTTTTTCTTCTTGGCCTTTCACTATGAAACCAGCAGGTTGTTCCATGTATATTTCTTCCTCTAATTCTCCATTGAGGAAAGCAGTCTTTACATCCATTTGATGTAACTCAAGATCCATACTAGTTACTATTGCCGAATAATGCGAATCGAGGTAAATCTCACTACGGAGAAAACGTATCTTCATAATCAATTCCTTCCTTTGATTATACCCCTTCGCCACAAGGCGAGCCTTATGCCTTTCTATCGAGCCATCAGCCTTTTCGCTTTATTTTGAGAACCCACTTGTTTCCAATAGCTCTGCGTCCTTTTGGAAGATCAACCGGTTCCAGACTTGGTTTGATTTCATTGACTCCATTTCCTCTTTCATTGCATGAATCCATTTTTTCTTACGAGGGCAATTCAGAGCCTCATTAATATTTCTTGGCTCATCCTCATCTTGTGGAGCAACCATAAAAGTTTCCCCTTCAATGTCAAAACGTCGACGGGGAATACTTTGGCAACTTGTTTGCCGTATGGGAGATTGTACACTTTGCACATCATTCCCCATTATGCTCCCACTTGGATTAGATAATGATGATGTCGTCTCATTATGTGGTTGCAATTGAGAATGAGTTGAATTCAATTCATCACTTCTCATATTACTCCCACTTGGACGAACTCCACTAAGATCATTATCTTGATCCAAGGTTTCAAATAGGGAGTGATCTTCCCTATTTCGCCCTTCTTAGGAAATTCATCCTCTAAGAATGTGACATCCCGTGATTCAAATTCAGTTATACTCCCACTTTCCTGCTCACCTTTGAATACATACCCTTTTGACTGTTCCAAGTATCTTATGAAAATACTCTTCTTTCCTCTGGGACCCAATTTCCCAAACTTGTGAGAGGACTCATGTGTATAGGCAGCACAACCCCATGGCTTAAGAAAACTTAAGTCCGGTTTTCTACCCGTCCATAACTCATATAGAGTGGAAGTAACGATTTGGAAGGCATACGGTTAAGTATATAGGCAGCGATTAACAACGCATCACTCCATAAGGTAATAGGTAAGTTAGCATGCGCCATCATGGACCTAACCATTTCCAATAGGGTTCTGTTTCTTCTTTCCGCAACACCATTTTGTTGAGGAGTATATGGAATAGACAACTGTCTTTCTATTCCTTTTTCATCACATAATTTTCTGAACTCATCAGATAAATATTCTCGACCTCGATCGGATCTCAATACTTTTATTTTCTTGTCTAATTGATTTTCTACCAAGTTCATAAACCTTTTGAAACAACTTAATGCTTCAGATTTATGAGAAATCAAATAGACATATCCGAATCGAGTATAATCATCTATAAAAGTGATGAAATAAACAGCCCCATGCCTTCCTCTCACATTCATTGGACCACGAGGCGTCGAATGGATTAAATGCAGAGGAAATTCAGCTCTTTTACCTTTTCCAAATGGTTTCCTTGTCGTTTTCCCTTCTAGGCAATACTTACATATGGGCAAATCGACTTTTTCAATGTTGCCCAACAAGCCCTCTTTGGCTAGTCTATTCATACGCTGTTGGCCAATGTAATCAAGTCTAGCATGCCATACATTCACATAATTATCATAAGTATTAGGAGACGTGAGAAGGGAATAACAAACATTTGCATTAACATAATCAATGTCTAATACAATGAAACCATCCAGAAAATAACCACAACCATAGTAGTTTGTATCCAAATACAAATCTACACCTCTTTTATGGAAGTTCACATTAAAACCAAACTTAACCAACACTAAAACAGACACTAAATTTCGACGAATCTCCAGAGCATACAACACATCATGTAGGAATTAAGTGCGCCCACCACGCATGTTCAGTTGGCATGTGCCAATTCCTTTTACATCAGCTCTGGAGTTGTTTCCCACATAGATCCACTTAGTTCTAGTCGGAACTCATCGAAATTCTACGAAGGATTCTCTATCCTTCGCTACATGGTCTGTCGCTCCCGAATCTACATCCACGAGGGATTAGATTCAGTTAAGAATATAGAACGTGACACATATGCAAAGTTCCCAATAGTACAAAGGGTGTGTACCTTCTTTGGCTAGCGACAATTAAGGGCATAGTGACCCCTCTGGTCACAGTTGTAACATTTCACCCTTGAAATATTCTTCACATGAGGACATTTTCCTCTCTTTTGTTGGTTAATTCTTGGTTTCTTGCAAGAAGGACTTGATCCCTTGCTTTCCCACATATTGAACGAATCAATGCGCTTGCGCTTAGAGCTTGAAGCCCCTTCTGAGCTTAAAGCAACACAGCAAATATCTGTATCCTGCTCAAATGCCTTGAGGCGATGATCAGCTAGCTCAAGGTAGCGCACAGCATCCTCAAGATCTTCCCTAACATGGTCAAGAGCTTTTAGTGCTTCTTGCTTTTCCAGCACATATTAAATTCTGATATTCAATATTTCACTATTCTCGCCGTTCAATTTGACCTCTTTATTCAAATCAGCAATTATGTTCTTAGTTGCTGAAGCCATTGATCTGAACATATCAGACACATATGCACGAAATATTAATGCCTATTATTTATGCATCCCTTTTTACATTGTACCCATCATATTAATGAGTAATTTCAAGTAAGGTTTTAGAATCAAAAGGTCACTACGTTTCCAATCATCCTCCAAAAATCCTAACTTAAAACTATCATTAATATGATTGTCATATGCAAAAACAATTCTATGAAGCTACAAAAACTTCTATAACTACCCACAGCTAACTACCCACAAAGAATCGGCAATAACAGAAAGCAACAGATAATTGACATACAATATAATAATAATGTTTTCACATAATGCAACTAACATATAGGTTGCTACATCAACAACAATCAGGTAGTATACATAAAATAAAATGTTCACAAAGAACACTAAATAAAGACCAGCCATAACATCTAAAAACAAGGCATCATACAACTAATAGGGAAAGCTACTACTTGGTTCAACTTCTCTTTCTTTTTCTCTGTAAAATTTTCAGGCATTCTCGACAGCCATGGAAAAACAGACGGATATCCCTTAGGATTTCTCCTACGCACATTCATTCCTGGCCTAATCGAAGTCATTCCTTGGGTCGCAGTCTTTGTGGCTCCAACCCGATGATATTCATCCACAAATTCCATTACTAGCTCCTTATATCCAGTAAATCTTTTGACCTCCCATAGGTGATTCAACACTCCTTGCCATTCTGGTGGAAGAGTGTTCATAAAGAATCGCACCATCTGAATATCTGGCATGGGATAACCGTTCCAAATGACTTCTTGAATTTTGTTGTTGACCTCTATGACATGATCAATTATGTCGTCACTCTCCCATCGATAACCATTCAAATCGGCTATCAACCTTGAAAGCCTTTCCTTTTGTTCATCTAACATTGTGCGCACAAATGCGCGTGGCTTACGGGGAGGCATTGTTCCTACAACAAATGCAGAACAAAAAATGGATTACATATAATCCACATAGACATAATTGAAAAAGAAACACATTCTTTTCCTTTTTTTTTTTTGGTCAACGGTCAACGGTCGTCGATCAACGGTCAACGAGTCAACGGTCAGGTCGTCGGTCGTCGGGCCGGTCGGACGAACCAACCCGCACGTGTCGCGCGCGTGCGCTGGCTGACGTCACGCAGACGTCGGCGCACGAGCCACGTGCGTGCCAGGCGTCAGCGGGTCGGGTCGCCGGTCGGGTCGCCGGCCGGTGACTGTCCGGCCAACCGATGTCGGTGCTGACGTCATCGATGACGTCAACCCAGCGGTTACCGACCGTTGGGTGACGTCATGCGGCGTCGCACGCGTCATTCGTCGAACCGGCGCGTGCCGGTTCGCCGGCCGGCGCGCGCACGCGTCGGTTCCGCCGACCGCGCGTGTGCCGCACACGGCCCCAGGCGAACCCGCGCATCCCGGGCGTCGCGCCCACCCACGCGCGGCCGCTTCGGCCGCACGTGTGGGCGCGTGCGGCGTCTCCCGGCGACGTTCGGCATATCGCCGGACTCGTCTCGACGTCCCCTTTCTCCCTATGCCATCAGAATTCGGTTTCGACTTACGAAAACTCGGAAAAATGGGCGAACAGCGCTCGGGTGTCGGGATTTCTCGCCCCGATCCGTACGGCCAAATTACTTTCGCAAAAAATCAATCAAAAACATCAAACATGTCGGGAAAAACGTGAACTAGGGCTCTGATACCAATGTTGGGAATAACAGATCCCCAAAAACCGGATTCGACACTAAATCGAATCCCTAAAACGAATGCGGAAGATAAGCCCGGGAAAATCACATATCACCGATCGTAAAGCACACCACGGATTCGAGCGTACCTTGTTAGCCACAGATTAGACACCGACGCCGATATGAGGAAGAGAAACTAATCATGTTCGATCCGATGACGTCAATTTGCCTTGGAAGGAAGATGGTGTCGCCTCTTGCAAGAATACTTTCTCTTGGATTGTCTTTGAGAGAGAGAAAGGGAGGAAGAACGTTATTATGCCAAAAGGTATTTTACTCTCTCTCTCTCTCTCATCCCTTTTATAGGTCCCTCCATCCACGGGCCTTATTCTTGTGGGCCGGGCTTTTAGGCCCATCATGGGCGGACGGGCCTTAAGCCCATCACTAATAAAACCATCAATTCAAAACCTAGCAATTTGGGCCAATATTTCGAGGTGAATCTTGCAATGAAGAATAGGAGCATGTCAAGTGGCTCAATTTCATGTTTCGAAAAATGGATGAGTGAAGGCTCGGACGAGGATGGCGAGCTCTTGAAGAGCACAAACACAGGGCTTCTTGGTTCTTCTTCTCCGGCACTGACTCTAGGAGAAACTGGAGTTTCTTCAGCCATCGTTGGAAATTTGGAATACGAGGCAAGTATTTGGGGGCTCCAAGAATGAAGGGACTAAAGCTTGAACGAGAAGAGTGACTTCTTGAGAGGTAGAGCCTCCCGGTCACAGGTCTCTATGGACAACAACAATGGTTGCTGACTATCTTCGAGGCCCACCAAAGGTAGTGTCAAAGCTGAAAGAGGGCTGAGTGATGAGTAGGACGAAAGGAGATGAAGACGAGTGAAGGAAAAATGGAGGAAGATGAAAATGGTTGTGACAGGGAAGATGGATGGGTCAATCGGAACAACATCGTTTGGTTAAAAAAAAAAAAAAGTAGCCGGAATTTCCAAGTTGGCTCTTCTTTTTCATCAAAAAGCCATGTAATCATATATAATTAACTAAAAAGCCATGTTCGAATAAACATTTAATTAAAAATACTACGTAGAACTTTTGGCCAGAATTTTTCCACAATCAAGATATATAGTCTGGAAGTGAGAAATAGTTTAGGGAGGTTTAAAAGAGGTACAAACTAAATGAAAATTATCACGGCTGTTTTTTTCCTTAATAATAAGGTGTTCAAGACTTTTTGAACATATGACCGGTACTAAATATAGCAGAACACCTGGTACAAGCATACCCAATAATTATTAGAGACGAAGGTTTGTGCTGCTAAGCATGATGAATTTACGAAGCATTTACGAGGAGATGACAACTGGGAATTTAATAGATAGTAACTAAAATTTCTCAGTACTCTATATTTTCTAGTGAAATTTGAACTGGTCTAAATCCAATAAGGTGGAGGACTTGTCCCTAACTGGAGTTGAGACATTTTAATATTATCAAAGATAATTTTTTTTTATAGCTCTAAAAAAAAACTATTATCTGGTTGTAGTATATTTCTAACTTGAAACGTTTTACAAAGAATTTCAACAAAAGCGAAATGCATATATATATAGGATAAATTATATATGACCGCAATTAACAAATCCCCTAACAATAATCATCTCGGAATAGAAAAGCAGAACAACAAACTTTTAAACAAACATGCTTTTAAATACACACCGACTCAAATACAAAAGTCTACAATCACAAGACTTCAAATGATTGACTCTCAAAATGAACTGTTTTATCTAACCTACACTTCAGATCACCTCAGCTCGGCTCCAAGCCTTCCACCCTACGGTCCTGAAAAATGAAGCCCACGATTGGGTGAGATATGAATCTCAGCGAGTTCACACTCTAAACCCCAATTAGGAGGGTAATACGCCTAAGACGTCTTAATCGCACAATCATAAAATCACAGAGGCTTACCTTGGCCTCAATTCCTTCTTGCAGGTCAACATAGTTCTTATCACAACCATGTGCATATAGCAAATTCACACACCAATTTGGAACATTCAAACCAATCATTACTCACACGAGCAATAATCACAATTTAATCACTGCTCACACGAGCAAGAACTACCGATACACATCAAAGCAAGAATTATAATTAAGTCATTGCTCACACGAGCAATAACTACCAATACACATCAAAGCAAGAATTACCGACACACGTTGATCCATCAACTCAACTCAACACGCGTTCCAATTAATTAACTATTACTACTCACACGAGCAGTTTTAATCCGACACATGCCGGGGGAGAATAATAATTACCGACACACGCCGAGAAAGACTAATAACTACCGACATACACCGGGAAAGATCATAATTACCGACACACGGCGGGGAAAGACTAATATCCACCAACACATGCCGAGGAAAGACTAATATCCACCAACACACACCGGGAAAGGGTAAAATCCACTGACACACGTCGGGGAAGAATAATAGCTACTGACACACGCTGGGAAGAAATAATAACTACCGACACACGCCGGGAAAGAGTAATATCCACCAACACACACTGAGGATAGGTTATGTTAACTTTTAACATCCCAACACACACCGGGGACGGGTTCTCTTAACTTTTAACATCCACCAACACACGCCGGGGACGGGTTCTCTTAACTTTCACACGATCATCAAGCATAATCTCTAGGCTTGTCACAAACCAACCTTATATCATCAAATGTACAATTTCCAGCAAGCAAAGCATCAAGAACCATCACCAATCACAACCGGCCCTAACCAGCAGAATAGGCCCACTCTCACATCTCCAAGTTTAAATCCAAAAACCAAATCAATCGAATCCTGAAAATTCCCAAATTTGAATATGTTGTAAAAGACACATAAATTAACATTTTTCAAGAAGACACCTTAACCCAAATTCTTCTGGATTCGGCCCAGTAAATCGTTCGATCCAATACAAAACTGTGTCCGTTTTTCAAAAATTCTGTTTTCCGAAATCAGTTTGGTTCGAGGACCAAAACATGTCCATTTGATCTGAAATTTGAGTGTGTTAAACTAGAAAGGGTTCCAAACAACTTTTGTGAAGAAACCATTTTAAAATTATAAATCTAAGAGTTGATAAAAACCCCTAGAATCCTGACAGGTCACCAATTCCAGCAAAAACTGAGGTTCTATTTGAAAATGACGGAGCTTATATCTCCTTCTTTTAAGTCCCTAAAAATCTTGAGAAAAATATATGTTGTAGCTGAGGATGTCTAAAATATTTCTCAAGAGACATCAACCTCAAATTCGTAACCCATTTCGATCTACAAAAATGGCAAATAGAGAGGGTCTAGAAATCCGAACTGCAGAAATTCCACCAGATTCGACTAATCCATCATTAACGATGTAAATCTCACTAATTGGCTTACACTAATCCATTCTAAAGCTAATCTAACCATTCTAGCTTATCACTAATCCATTATTAAGCTAATCTAAACAACCTTTAAACATAATTAACCTACTAAGTAGGGTTTAGTGAGCAAATTCACTTGTTGGACGATCCGCTCAGATCAAAACGACGGGGACGCAACAGGGAGCGACAAGCTCCAAAGCGGGACCGCCTTTCAAGGTCTGGAAAGCCTTAAAAGCGGGCCAACAACGGCTGGAAATACCCACTAATGTTCGGTTCTGTTCGGGGCTGAAACAAGTGGAACCGATGGCTATTTAGGCTAGAAATGGCGAGGGAGGGCTGCAACGGTCTTGGCGAGCCTCCAGGCGGCTCTAGCAATGGCGTACGGTGGCTGGCAGGACCTCTAGACGCATGGGCAAAGGTGGAGGACAGACTGGGACGTGCGGACAGGTAGCACGGGTGAGCGGACGCGCAACGACAAGCTGGCTACTTCGACGGGCGTGCGGTGCTCGAACGGCCAAAGAGGCTGCTCGGTTGGCTTGCTAGCTGTGTCCTCTGGTTTTCCAAGCTTTCTCTCCTTCAACAACAATGGAGAAAGCCCCAAACAAGGAAGAAGAAGGCTGCTGAAGAAAGGGGAACAAGATGGGGTTGGAGGGGGCCACTTGTGGCACCCCAAACCTATAGGGTCGTCACAGTGCACTCTCCACTTTGATCCTTATCTTGAAGGACTATAAGTCCTAAGAGATTGTTATTTACTTTTTACGGTCCCGGCGCAAAATAGAAAGTAGAGCGGAAGCGACTTCACACCTCCCTAATCCAAATATATCGAAATGATGCACACATACTAAATATTTTTATAAGATAAACCAAGCACTTTTATTTATATAATTTGATGTGCAACATGAGTTGGAACTACAAAAGGCCAAGGCTATCTAAAACTCGGCTGTAACCAAAAGCGTCCAACTCCATACACGATCATCAGCTTAAACCCATCAGTTAGTGCCGACAGTCAAAAAAAGTTTCACTAGCTACCCATCGCCCGGGGTCGATCACACCCAGCCTGGTCCATCAGCTGGCGACGGCGACAACATCCCCATCATGATCCCGTCGTGGCGAACGTGCACTGACAGGAACTCTTGCACCACAGGGCCTCCAGGTAGGCTCACATCATACATAACAAGCACACGAACGTGGACGAACACCAGCCCCCGCACCCCAACACAAATGTGCTCTGAACACGAGCACTCGACGTCGACTGGCGCGCCATAGAAGGTGCCACGAGAGACGGGTAGCAAAGGCATCTTAATCTGAAATGTTAGTCCCCAAACGGGATGAGTACAGCCACTCAGCAGCAAAAGATTCAACAAGCTATATCGAGCATAACAATCAGCATTTAATTTTATACCAGATAACAGGGCAAAAATCAAGGAGTAATAGGTATTAATGATATGGAAGTTTTCAATATTGGACAATTGCAATCTCATAAAAATCATGTGCCACATAACCAAATCACACATCATTTATTTAGCCTTTGAAAAATTTCATTCCCTAGAGGACCAGTGTTTGCGTCCCTCCAGGCATTCGCATCCACCCTGGCATCGCGAAAACCTCCGGCATTTAGCCACCAAGGCCACCGGGCATCCGGAGCATATCGCGCCACCAGGCATCTCGTACCTCACCTGGCATCACGAGGATAAATCTCCGAAGCTCACCATGAGGATGGTTGCTCGGCCATCCGGGTTTACGTACCGACAAGCATACAACCGGGCATCCCGAAACTCCCGGGGCATCATTAACCCGAGGGTTCAATGGATAACAATTTGCATTTTAATTCACAAATGCATCATCATATGCCAAACAAGATATCTCACAAACTTTTTATCAATCACAATATCCCACCGTCAGCATCATCAAGTCACAAACCTCCCACCATCAGCATCATCAAGTCACATGGCAATTCAAGAACTATACTTCATATAGAACAATTTTATAGAAATCTCGAAACAGCAACTTAATTTCTTCAATTGCGCAGTTTTAGTAACAATTCTGAATTAATTACTAAACGGGCTCAGAAAATTACGAAATTTTGACACGTTATCAATAAGACCTAGAGGAACAAATCTCAAGAAGGCCACTAGGTCAGATTCCATATGCACCGAGGGTAAAACTTTGATTTTCTTCCTACCCAATATTCTGTAAAATTCCAGATTTCATATTTTCATAGGAAAATTATTTCAATGGTCATAATTTGTTCTTTTTCTCTGAATTTTGGATATGTTATTCATGAAGATATTCTCTAAAACTTTCATCAAGGGCTCAAAATCAAATTGTGGCCAGATAATTACATAAAAATTAAAATGTCACCGGAGGTCACACTATTTTTCACAAAAACAGTTCACAAGTTCACAAAACTCCTCCTATACATTAGATTTCGACCTCCCATCATTATACTCTTTGTCCATACACACAATACACCTTACCACAGCATGATTATCACTAAAATTCCTCATGGTCAGATCTCAAATTCATTTGGTTTCACTTGCAAATTCAAGAATCCAGCACTCATACATCATCAAATTCGAAATCCAGCACATGCACCTCATCCACAACTAGTTTTCTTGATCTAACACCCTCCTACATACCAAAGACTCCACATGCAGCTCAAGTACTCCATGTTCCTCACCTATCTCACTTCTTTTCTAGGCAAAACAACTTGCAACAACATAGATTGAAGAACAAATGATTGCCTTGAACTCTCTCACACAAGGGTTGTCCAAAAATTGGAGGTCCGGCGGTCACGGCTTTGCCAGTCGGCAACGGGGTCCGGTGGCGTCGACGGCGGCTGTACGGACACAGCGAGGGGCGGCCCTTCCTTCCTTTCCCTCACTGCCTGCACCCACGCATGACTCCTTCTCTCTTTGGCTTGAATTTCTCTCAATCTCTCTCTCGGTCTCTCCCTCCTCTCCGTGCGAAGCCCCCTCCCCCTTTGTTTTGTTCTTTGATTAATTAATTATCTCCATTTTGCATGTAGGAAATTAAACAAAGGACAAGTGGTCAAAGAGGAAGGACAAGTGGGACAAGTGTTTTGGTTGAATGGCATGCTCCTTCCCCCACCCCCCTTTCCGGTTCGTGCGACACCCTTGGGGTGTTCTTGGGCCTGCTTGGGCCCAAGAGTCCATGAACATGGGGCCCTAATCCCTTTTTTTTTTTTAAAGTTAGTATTTAATCTCTATTCAATTTGATTTAATAACCAATTTAAATTGTTTAATATACATATACAAGTACACACACACACACACACACACACACACACACACACACACACACACACATATATATATATATTCCAAAATCTTACGACCCGTTAAATATAATTTAAATTTGCGCATAAAATTCTTAGGCAAAAATCGAATCCCATCCTTTTGTTTTAAAAGGATATAATTGAAACATACTAATTCAAAAGAACAAATACAAATTGATGCTTGTAAATTAAGAACAAGGTCACAGCTCGGTGACTGTCACCTATCTGAGGGTCACCTAAAGTTTTGGAATGCCACACCACTTGGCTCACATTTTCCTCTCCTTTGTTCCCTTGACTCAACCATAGCCTAAGAAGCACGGACACTCTTTAGAAGCCTTTGTGTCGTGTCCGACATGCTCCGACACATTCCGACACGCGGTCAACGAGTGTCGGGAAATCCGACACGTGGTCAACTCTTCCCGACACGCTCCAACACGCAAGTCTGAAATTTCGACACGTGATTCCGACACGCACGGAGTCAATTTTAAAAATTTTCAATACTTGAGGGGTCAAAATATAAATATGTGAAAAAATAATAAAAATAACAAAAATAAAGGGGAAAGAATAAAATTCTCACTTTCAAGTTCCTCACTTATAAGTTTTAACATTCCCGTGAGTGACGATGAAACGCCCCTCTTCTCGCCGGCGTCACTTCGCCGCTCCCACAGACTTAAAGTTGTGATTTTTTATTTTTTATTTTTGCTTCTTTCCACCTCTTGCAGGCGTCACCTATAAGTTATCTCTTTTGGTCTATGTCATTAGTTTGTGAGTTATCTCTTACATTTTCCATGGCAAATTTAATTATTTCCTTTTCTTTTGGTCGTACTTCGAGAGTTCTTGTCCTAGATTTTCATTTTTCTCGAACCTTGTTTTGCAAAGGAGCTCCAAGCCAATCTATATCATGAACTCTGAACTCTGTCTGGCACTATAAGAAATCTCACTAATTTCTGACAAGTGTAAGAAAATAGGACACGTTCCTTCAAATTTACTCTTTTGTATTTGCAATTTTTGAATTTCTTCATCAATCTTTGTTAAATTAAAACAATGAATGATATTAACAAATGTTGAATTAATATTTTTAGTATAGATTAATTATATGCTCTTTTTATTATTTATTTTTGCATTTATATATAAAAATATATATTTAATATATAATGTGTCGAAACGTGTCGGAATTCTCTATTTTTTGAGAACTAACGTGTTGACGTGTCGTGTCGTGTCGTGTCGTGTCGCGTGTCCGTGTCGGTGCTACATAGACCATAGCCAAGGCTATCTTCCATGGCTCATATTCAACCACCAAAGCTCTTCCTAGGACATTTGAAATGGTCCAAAAGGGCTTGGCAAGGGGGGCATACGAATTTGCTAGGTTTTGGCTTCAATTGGACACTTATTCTCACTTGGTTCAATCCAATTTGGCTTTGATAAATTCCGTTATCAAGTCAATAATCAAATTGGTATTTTTCCTCACCAATTGATCCCACTTGTTTCCCAATTGCGTGATCAAAAACGATCACCGGCTTTTTCTGGACAAAAACACCCTACCTCAACCTTTTCCCAAAAAGTCTCGGTTTACAGAATAATCTTTGGAAGGAGAGTTGACATTCCTAAAATTAATTGTGACATGACAAAACTTTAATCGGACTCAAATTCGCGGTTAATTTCAATCTGACGCGATTGTAGCGTGACCTAGGCTACCGAGTAGCTTTCAGAAATTTTTAATGCAAATGACCTGTGGTCAATTTTCTTTGAGCCAAAATGTACCACTTTGACACGTCGGCAACTCTCAGTGGTCGTGAAAATCTCTAGATTTCAATTAAAGGCACAGGGTACCCAAAACGACAGAAAATCGGTCTAATGCCGATCGACGAGAATTTTGCAATAAGGTAGAATCACCCACACTTTGATCACGCATCTCAATCGAATCAACATATCCCTGATCTCTGATCGATTTTGACAATGCCGTAATGACCTTTGCAGACTAGCACGGTCGAGCAGTCGATTTCTGGTCGAATTCTCAAGTCCATTGCATTAAAATATCTTAATAACTTCCCCAGATAATCTAGTTATCTCACGAGTGATCGGCTCTGAGAATAACACTATAGGGGAGTCGATGAAAGGCCCGATTATTTTCCTGCGCCTTTACCCTATCTATAGAGTGAGAGAGGACAGGTCAATTACTAAAGATTCCCAATTATTCCATTTAACCTAAATGGTAGAGATGTTATCAATAGTGAATCAATATTTCGTTATTTACACAGAGGAGAGACAGAGAGAGAGTTGGACCTCTTTGTTTATAAGTGACTCGTTTTGTCTAGAAGGACCACCAAATCATTGCCAAGTTGGAACTTTTTTAACAAGAAAAGCCACGTAGGAATAAAGTTATTATTAAACAAGCACTGTACGGAATTTGTTACTAAAAACATTTAAGTAATAGTTTTTTCATCAATATTTGCACTCAAGTAATTGTTTGAAAAATTTTGATATTAAAATAAGCGCTATACAAAAATTAGGAACTTCTAATATCAGTGTTCCTTAAACAATAGGTTGAGTGCCTATATACATGTACATATGCAGAAGAAGGCACTTACAACGTCAGTAGTACGCAATATACATGACCATAATTGAGGAGCATATTAAGTTTAATCCATTTGCGAAGCCTCGTCTTTTTGAGCCAAAAAAGTGATGCACATGTGGAGATTTTGGGTTTCACCACTTAACACAACTGAACTACTTCCACAATCTTTCAGTAATCAAGCTCATAATATTACATCACAGTTCTCCATAAATGGCAACTGTTCATCATGGTCGTTTACAAATCTCTCTCTCTCTCTCTGTTAAGAGCGCCGTCAAGTTGCGCTGTGATAGGAATTTGATATCATGGGCTATTAAGAATATTACCAAAAATATAATTCATGAAATTTGATCTAATACGCAAAGTTTTAATTGGTTTCATGTATTCCCTAAATTATTGTTAAATATTCAATATGGTCTCTAAATTATATGAATCTATTTAATATCATCCTTTCATAAATTTAAGTTAACAGAATCCGCTAATGTGACTTTCAATCCATTAAGCGTAAACAGTCAACAAAAAAAAAAGTACACGTAGATTATCCAAATAAGATATTGACCTCAAATTAGGATATAATAATCCACATCAACAAATGGCAATGGACATGTTAACACCATAATTTCCTTTTTCCTTTTCTAAAGTAGATGGATAGCAAAATGGACATGGTGACTTATCATTTTTAATACTCCAACTCAGCATGTAATAATTAATGTCATTATATAACGTCTAATTTGTCTTTTGAGCAAATGAAAGAGCCATATTGAACATTTACTAATAATTTAAGAACCATATTGAACGAATTAAGAATCCAAAGGCAATAATTCAATCAAAGTTCAAGTATCATTTATGTCATTTTCCTTTCGATCTAAGGTTGTCCTCAAGAGAACCCCAGTCATCAGCAATAGGACTCCCCCCGGAAGGGAATTAAGGTTTATGGGGATACGATTCTAATGAAGTGCAATTCGGTCTTTTCACTCGTTGAGTTTTTCCTTGAGCTCCAACTCCAAGTGTTGGTTTTAGAACTAGAGGAGTCAAATGAAATAGGTGCAAAATGCTAAGGAGAGCAATTACCATTTCCCCTGCCAAAATGACAAACCTATTGAGTCCCCTCTAAAAGGGTCTAAAAGCTTCGCAAACTATTCATTTATTAAAATGCTTCCGCAACCATCATCTCATCAAGAACTTCATTACATTAAGAGAGTGCAAGAGTACAATTCTTGATGTAAGATTTCATGGGACCTTTGTTGACTGTTTTAAAGCACGGTAATATTTGATTGGGGACACAAACAGGGACCTAGAAGTTTGGAACAGTAACTTCATTACATCAAAAGAGTACAATTCTCGATGTGAGATTTCATGGGGTTACATCGAGAGAGAGAGTACAATTCATCAAGAACTTCATTGCATCAATAGAGTACGATTTCATTACCAATTGTTCCAAAGGCGTGGAAATATTCAATTGAGAAGATAAATAGGTGCATGGAAGATGCGAATTTAGAACCTCGTAGCTTTGATACCATGTAAGATTTCGTGAGACCACTGCCGATATTCTAAAAGCTGAATCCATTACATGATGGTACGGTTTATTATTTAAATATTTCAACACTTGAAATTAATGATGTTGCGGGTCAGGTCCACCGGGGCTTTGTTTTTTGGATACATACGGACTCTGCATTGGCTCCTCTCCTCGTAAATTCACCTTTGGGGCTCTCAATCTTTCGAGCAGTTCTCTCAATGTCGGACTTGAATGGGTCATCGCTGGCTGATATGGCTGGAGTGGCCGAGTACATTCCGATTTGATAAGCAACGCAAGCAAAACTAAAAGAAAACAAAACCAAAACCTTGGGCTGGCCATTTGGTATGTTGACAAGATGAGGAATCTGATGATGTATTACCTCTAGTTTCCTCAAAACCGTTTGCTATATCTCGAGCTCGAACGGATCGTCCTTATATAGTTGCTAATCCACTAATCCTCTATTTTTGTTATCATCTTTCATGGTTCTTTTTCCAATAGAAAATTAAAGTGGAAGTCAAAATGGGGGATTCTCATTTCGTTTGTCTTATTAGATGGTGGTGGCATTCATTTTTTGCTTATATGACCACCAGAGATTAAAGCTTTGAAGCTGGCCAATATGCGTTAAGATTAGAGCATTCCAATTCGACTAGGTTTTTCGAGGGCATGAATGATGGAAGCGTAAGAGGGCTAGGGTTCCCTTTTTTAGGGAGAGAGGAGAGCTTCCTCCTCTGGTGATTACTTTGATGGAAGTGTGTGTCTAGTCATTTAGTTGATACTGGCTTTGATATATTATCGATCCGTTTATTTAATTTTTGTGAGGGTTTAAGGATGGTGGCTCTTACAATGGAACTTGATCCCATGAAACTTTTTCCTTACGGATTCTCGAAGGGTCGTCCACGGTTTTGGATGCTTCTGAATCAATGTGACCCACTTCAATGATTTGCGGTATGATACTGTCCAGAAGCAAAAGCTTTTCATCTTGTACTGTGACCTCAACTTCCTCAAATCCTAATCTTTAGTGACTTATATGTATGAATCCCGATTCTATCTACATAAGTTTTGCTAGAAGAATGGCTGGAATATTTGCCTCTGGATGTCAATTTTGCCGAACGCTTGTAACCAATGAAACTATCACTAACAGAAGTTTAGTCACATTCCGAATATGATTGAGCTGATTGATTATCATAAAAGCAAAAAGAGTTTCCATGCATTTTTGTCTTAAGAGTTAGTACAACATTCCTCTCCAGTTTCCCTTAATCGAATGCAAATATAAAGGATGTCGGCTATATGATTTGACCCGATACTATTACATTCTACGTTTTTCTCTTACCAAAAAGAGAAAAATGGAAAGGGAAAAAAAATACTATTACATTCTAGATTTCTTTAATTTCTTATTTTCACTACAATATATTCCATTCAATGCTAAAGTAGGTTCAGGTAAGCACCATGACTCAACGCTTTTTGTGATCAAAGAAGTGTGGTCATCCTACGTCTGCATGGTGTGGACATAGTTCTCTTTTTATCCCTCCCTCCATCATGTTCCAAAGTAATTCAACTCCTCAATAGGGAGAAAAGTTATGCTAGAAAAATGATGGCTAGAAAAGTTATGCTGAAGTATAATACACTCGAGAATAGATATATAGTCTTAAGGGTAATAATTTACACCAAATGCTCAATGGGATATGTGTCCCCATCCATTATAATTATGGAAGTATTATCCCACATTGCTTAATAACAAGTTCTAAATGTTATTTATATTCATGTGGTATCCATTTACCTATTTACTTAAACTTTTATATTGACTTTTTAACATGATATCAAAGCTAATACTATCCCTTTCACAAATGTGCATGCTCATCATTTGGCTTGCCCATCAAAGCGAGTGTTCATCCTAAATGCTCTTTATATTTTGTGGTCTCCCTTTACTTATCAATTTAAGTTTTTGAATTGGACCTTCTAACTTTGTATCAAAGTTAGTATTATCCCTTTCATGACGCTTGCATGTCAGATGGGGTGTTGGCCAAGAAAAGCACCAAAAAAGTCCTAAACCTATTGTATATGTATAAATTTTGTTATAAACCTTTTAATTGGATCCATTTAGTCATAAACATTTTCACTTTGATACTAATTCAGTTCATCTAGCCACTTTATGTCGAAAATTGCTTATATAAATGTTGGTTGCCCTACGTGGCATGACTAACACTGACATAGATTTCATTTAATATTTAATTATTTTTTCGAATTTTTTATTAATTTTTCCCTTTTCCTTTTTCTTTTTTTTTCCTTTTCTTTTGTTTCTTTTGTTTCTTTTCTTCTTTTTTTCCTTTCTTTTTTTTTTTTTTTTTTGTTACTTCTTTATTTTCATCCGCCAACCTTCGTGATGGCCAGCGAGGTTGCCAACTGCCGACGAGGGCAAGGGCCAAACACCTTCACCAACAATAAGCAAGACCGGCAGAGGGTTGGGCAAGGCCGTCCCTCACCAGATCTAATGAGGGGACCCTCACCTAGCCCTAGCCAGAGGCCAACGAGGGCTGGCTAGGGCCGACCCCACTTGGATGAGGCCCCTTGTCATTCGGGTGAGGCCGCCCTTGCCGCAAGGCCCCCTCACTAGATTTGGCATGGGTTGGCCTCGTCAGTCTCTAGAGTTGGCGAGGGGCCTCATCCAGGCGAGGCCGACTCTCACCAAAGGCCGGTGAAGGCTTCCCAATGTTCACCGACCTCGCCAACCCTCATAAAAGGCTAGCGAGGGCGTCCTAGTCCTTGCCCTCGTCGGCTGACCTCCACTGGCCATAATGGAGGCTAGCGGAGAAAAATAAGGAAGAAAGAAAAAAAAAAACAAAAAAAAAAAAAAAAAGGAAAAAGAAAAGAAGACAAGAAGGAAAAGATAAGGGAAAAAAGAAAATTCAAAAAAATCAAAAAAATTGAAAATTGATTAAATATTAAATAAAGATATCTATGTTAGCGTCAGATATGCCACATACAATAGCCAACGTCTATGTCAATAATTTCCGCATAAATTGGCGAGATTGACTCAATTGGTACCAATATGAAAACGTTTAGGACTAAAGTAATTCAATTGAAAAGTTTATGATTAAATTGGTATCAATGTAATAAGTTTATGACTATTTTGCCACTTTTCCGAGTGTTTGTTCTAAATGCTCTTTATGTTCATGTCATCTATCTATCAGTTTAAGCTTTTAAGTTGGACTTTATAATAATATTTACCTCGTTTTTTGGCATGCCACGTAATTATAATCCCGGTATGGATCGATGTTGTGATTTTGAAAAGGAAGCACAAGCCCTACACTTCATAATCATAAAGGCTTATTCGAAGATGAGTTGAAGTTGCTGATTACATCATCGCAAATACTACTCGATAAACATTGTGGGCGTTTGATAAGCCAGGAGGCTTTTCAGAGAGATTCTCACGCGCCTTCTGAATATTTGTCTATTTCAATTGAAAGTAAACTTGTTGCACCTTTCGATTTGATTATCTCAACACGCATTAGCCGACATCACAAGCCACTCTCTGGACGAGAGGCAAAGAACAATGTCGATTTGACGAACCAGATTAGATTAAGTTGCAAGCTCCCCTACTCGAAGATCTTGCCAACAAAGTGAAGATGATAGGGGATGACAGTGGCCATCGCACGCCCTCGTCTTGTTCTTTAAATAATCAATATGCACATAATCGCCGCACTCGAGCAATTAAACGACGTGTTTGGCCTCAATTGTTAATGAAGTCAACAGAACCGGACGCCATCTGGCTACCAGACTGGCACTACGAGCGTAGAATCAAGGTTTGTGACATAATGTTGAAAATAATGTTTATCTAAGCCAAATAGAATGATGAATTAATTTAATTTGCTTTTATGGGCTTCCGAAAAGTGATGCTGCTTTTGCAATTCATTGATTTATAGGCAGCAAATGGGTGTGTTACATGTAGGATGTAATCGGACGAACACATTGGGGTAGAGAAATTTTTCTAATTGAACGACATGCAGTTGAATAACCATTTTAATTTGAGCCTGTTTATTGTAGGATTCCACTAATTTTGCTTGCGAGGTCATCACCGTGTAAATAAAAATTATATTGGTCAGCCTTGGGGAACACAAAATTCGTATGTGCTCTCAACAATCAGGGGCAAATAATACAAGTGTTATAACTTTTATACCGTGCTTACTTTGGTACAAAAACTTTTTTTCCCAAATAACTTCAATTTGGGATACTGAAAATCCGACATGATAATATTTTATCATTTTTTTGGATCGACGTAACTTATTAGTGACCTGACTCGGCATTTGTGCCCCAAGCGACATTGTTAAGCATGCCAAATCAACCAAATCCCCCTTCTTCAACCCTAATTTAAAACTTAGCAATTTGGGCCAGAATTTCGTGGTGAATCTTGCAATGAAGACTAAGAGCATGACAAGCAGCTCAATTTCGTGTTTCAGGAATAGATGAGCGAAGGCTCGGACGAGAATGGCAAGCTCTCAAAAAGTGCAAACAAAAGCTTCAAAAACAAGGGCTCTTGGTTCTTCTTCTCCGACACTGACTCTAGGATAAACTGGAGTTTCTTCGGCCGCTGTAGGAAACTTGGAATACTAGGCAAATATCCTGGGGCTCCAAGAATGAACGAAATAGGGCTTGAATGAGAAGAGTGAATTATTGAGAGATGGAGATGGCGACGAAATAGAGGCTCTTGGTCACAGTTTTCCATGGACAACAACAATGGTTGCCGACTATCTTGGAGGCCCACTGGAGGTAGTGTTAGAGCTCAAAGAGGACTGAGTGCTCTGAGAAGGGGTGTCACAGCTGTGATACACGAAAGGAGATGAAGCCGAGCGAAGGAAAATTGGAGGAGACGTGGATGGTGGTGACAGGGAAGATGGATGGGTCAATTGAAGCGACGTCGTTTGGTTTAAAAAAAAAAAAAAAGTGGCTGGAATTTCCAAGTCGACTTTTCTTTGTCATCAAAAAGCCATGTAATTATATAGTTAATTAAAAAAAGCCACGTTCGAATAAACATTCAATTACAAATGAGTTGGGTGAATGCATTTGGGTTTAGCCCATAAAGCTACATTTTAATAAATATTTAATTACAAATGCATTTGCATTAGACTAGCAATGGTGAGTAGGTCTAAATTAATCACACAGGACGTAAAATTCGGCCAGCAACATGTGGAGGAATAGCCATAATTTTCAAGCCTGAAATTAGAGTAATTAGGCTTTAATTGAGTTGGGTATAGTTAGTTATCCACGTGTCTGGGATTAACTTAATTAACTGATCTCGAGGAATTTGTCTGGGCAAAAAGGCTTTGAGTGTATAATCAAAATAGGCCCTTGAAGAGTGCAAACAAAAGCTTCAAAAAAGGGCCTCTTGGTTCTTCTTCTTCTTCGGCACTGACTCATGGAGAAACTAGTGTTTCTTCAGCCACCGTTGGAAACTCAGAATACGAGGCAGATTCTCCTAGAATGAACGAACTAGGGCTTGAACGAGAAGAGTGAGTTCTTGAGAGATGGAGACAACGAGGAATTAGAGCCTCTCGATCACAGCTCTCCATAGACAACAACAATGGTTGCCGACCATCTTTGGGGCCCACCAAAGGTAGTGTCAGAGCTGAAAGAAGGCTGAGTGGTGAGAAATGGTGCCACGGCTGTGATGCGCCCGAAAGTAGATGAAGCCGAGCGAGGGAAAACTAGAGGAGACGAAGGTGGCGGTGACAGGGAAATAAATGGGTCAATTGGAACGACCCCATTTGGTATAAGAGACAGAGAGTAGCTGGAATTTTCAAGTTGGCTTTTCTTTTTCATTAAAAAGCCATGTAATTATATAATTAATTCAAAAAAGCCACTTTTGTATAAATATTTAACTACAAATGAGTTAGGTGAATGCATTTGCCTTTAGCCCATAAAGCTACGTTCCAATAAATATTTAATTACAAGTGCATTTGCATTAAACTTGCGGTGTTGAATGGACCTAAATTAATCAATGAACTTGGCCCACGCGGGAGGTAATATTCGCCCAGCAGCATGGGAAGGAATAGCCGAAATTTTCAAGTCCAAAACGAGGGTAATTAAGCTTTAACTGAGTTGGGTTTAGCCCATAAAGCTACAACGCTTTGAATGTAATCAGAATAGGCCCTTGAAGAGTGCAAACAAAAGCTTCAAAAACGGGGCCTCTTGGAGAAACTAGTGTTTCTTCAGCCAGCGGTGGAAACGTGGAGTACGAGGCACATCTGGGGGCTCCAAGAATGAATGAACTAAGGCTTGAACGAGAAGAGAGAGTTCTTGAAAGATGGAGACAGCGAGGAAATAGAGCCTCTTGATCACGGCTCTCCGTGGACAACAACAATGGTTGCCAACTATCCTGGAGGCCCACTGAAAGTAAATGTCAGAGTCGAAATAAGGCTAAGTGGTGAGAAGGGGTGTCGTGGGTGTGATGCACGAAAGGAGATGAAGTCGAGCAAGGGAAAACTGGAGGAGACGGAGGTGGTGGGGACAGGGAAGATGAATGGGTCAATTGGAACAGCGTGGTTTGGTTAAAGAGAGAGAGAGTAGCTGGAATTTCCAAGTTGGCTTTTCTTTTTCATCAAAAAGCCATGTAATTATAAATTTAATAAAAAAAAAGCTGCGTTCGAATAAATATTTAATTAGAAATGTCATGTAGAACTTTTGGTCAAAATTTCTCATCGAAGACATTTAAGTGGTTGATTTTTCTCCGATATGGCACTTTAGTGATCCGACAAAATGTTTTGATACCAAAGTGAGTAATGTATGAAAGTCTACTATGTCCTTTTTCCACAGTCAGGATATATAGTCTAAAAGTGAGAATAGTCTAGGGAGGTTTAAAAAAGGTACAAAAAAACAATGAAAAATATCACGACTGATTTTTTTTCTTAGCAATAAAGTGCTCAAGCCTTGTTGAACATCTGGGCCATCCAAACTGAATGTGGCAGACCAACTAGTTCAAGCATACCTAATATTTTTTAGAAACGAAGGTTTGTGCCGCTAAGCATGATGAATTTACGAAGCGTTTTTTAGGAGATGACAAGTCAAAAATAGATAGTAATATTCAGGCTGTATTTATTTCACAAGAAACCATCAATTTGAAATATATTAAAGGGAAAAGACCACAAAAAACCCTAAACTTTTCTCAAAACGATAAATTTACTAAAACTTTTTTTGTTACATTTAAAACCTCAAACTTTACAAACCGTGACATATTTACCTCAAACTTTTTTTCATGGCATAAAAAACCCTAAACTTGTATCCATGTGATATATTTACTCTAAACTATAGAGCATTTTCGTCTTTAACTTTTTAAAATTTTTTTCTTTTTTTTTTTTTTTTTCTTCTTCTTCTCTCTTCCCTCGCCTGAGTTCGGCTTCCCTCCGCTATGGCCGACGGAAGGAAGAGAGAAGAAGAAAAAAGGAAAAAAAAAAAAAGAAAAGGAAAAGGAAAAAAAAAAAAAAAGATGAAAATGCTTTTGGTGGGATAAATGTGTCATGCTTAGCAAAGTTCATGGTAAATTTGTCACTTTGAGCAAAGTTTGAAATTTTTGGTGACTTTTTTTCTATATTAAATATAAAAATATTGCTTGTGTTGTTTATAAAGATGAATGAATGAATGAATGAATGCTACAAAATATAATCATCATCAACAAAAATGTGCTAGTCATAAATGTTGTAGCTGCACCATCTTACACTCGGTACCTACCAAATGAAATTCTTTTGCTTGACATATATCGACAAGATTCTCTAAGATAGGCATGGACATTGGACACCACAAGTAGATAGTGTTTGAGAAAAGGTAGTGACGAAAGAAACAATATTTAAGAGAACTAGTATTTTTACCTTCTTTGAATTGGATAAGAAAGAATCTATTTGAGCATTGGATTCTGTTCAATTCGATAATCAGCCGAGATGGCCTCATCAGTTTGGTTCTAAGCCAGTTTAGAGAAAATCGGTTTAATTTTTGGATTCGCAATCCTAACCTTGGACCTATTTGGTTTTCATTTCCAAGACCGAAACTGCCAACTTAAGAATTGAACTGATTTTGAAACCTCTTCTGAAAAATAGTACTTTTGCAACCATAAGATTTTGAACAATGATATTCAATATGATTAAACAACAGAATAACGAACCAACGAAATAAAGTCTTTGTCACAAAATAATAAAGCTTTTTATGTTTCTTTATGAAAATTGGGTAATTTAATCCAAAACATAAAATGGGTCGATTTCCAAATAAAATTGAGAACCAAACCCCTCAACCCTTCATGAGACTCATCAAATTGATCGAAATGAATTAGAATAATACAAGCGACCCATATAATAAAAGTTTCTTTTTATTTTTCTTTCCACTAAGGGCACTCGCTTTCCCTCGTTGTCAAATGAAACGATTTGGTTGGTCCCAATAGTAAATCAAGATTTGCCGACGTGGCTTTGTCCACGTGCATTCTATTGGATGCCTGGATGGATCAAAAAAATTTGACTAGAGAGAGCGAGGAGGCCAAGCTCGAGTACCCGCCTCTTTATTCCATTCATTTTTCGCTCCCTCCACTCCCGCCCAAATCAAAAACGTCCTTCTCTTCCTCTCTTTTCCTCCTAAACCTGCCCAAAATGTTTGAACAATCTCCCTCTCCCCCTCTCTGTCAGAAGCCAAAAAAGCTGGAAATAAGAACCAAACCAAGTAATGAATTTCAAAAAAACGCCCTCCACAATTTGAACCAGTGCCCAACACTACAAATACCTACCTCCCTCCCTCCCTCCCTTCAACCTTCACGCCACCCTCATCTGCCCCCCTTCTCTCTCCCTCCTTCTCTGTCTCAGCTTCCTTTGTCATAGACAACCCGAAATGGAGGCCGTCCCTCTTCGTGCCCACCACGACAACAAAGAGAACGTCCGTCCGTTTTCTGCTGACCGGATCGAACTGAAGCCGGCAGACACTGGGCCATGTCTCAAGAAGCACGTCGTCGACAAGGGGATGGCGCGAAAGCCACTTGCTGATGTCACCCGCTTCTTTGTCGGCAGCTCCACGTGGACTCGTTCGAGCTCGGCCAGAGCAAGTGGCGATCTATTGATGCTGCATTTGCCCTCCCTGTATCCAAAGAAGAGGGGAGCGTTGGGCGATGTCGATTTGTGGCGAGCGACGGCCTGCTCCGCCAAATCCTTGAGGATGGTTTTCCGGTAGTTGGAAGGATCTCGAGACGTCATCGGGAATTTTCCCGATGTTCGATGCGATTAGGAGAAGAGGGAATTCGGTCGCCTAAGGCTCATTCACCTTTACATTATACTGATAATAATTGTGGTATTCATGAAAGCAAATAGATTGATACATTTGTTTCCCATACATCTATTTCTCCTCCTTATTAATTCCATTATTTTTAGATTTTTTTCTGTTTGATGATTTAAAGTCATACTCGGGGCTAAAGATCACTAGTCATTAATTAGGATAGATTAAATTTGATATACCAAAAAAAAAAAAGAATCAAGTATGCTTGATCACAGTGAACAAAAAGTTACATCAATTCAATACAATCCAAACTCTAAAATTTAGATCCAAACATGCATTTGACCTGTGGGAGACAAAACATTAAAATATTTATGATTAAATTGGTTCAATTAAAAGATTTAAGACTGAATTTGCACAAGTACAATAAATTTAGAATTTTTTTAAATAATTTCCCTCAAATTTTCCTAGTCCTAACAACTTTTGATTCAAGCCAAGCGGCTCAGGGGCATCACTTTTGTCTTACAAGGTCAACAATTCAAAAAAAAAAAAAGTAAAGATAATAATCTCTTTCTCTCTCTCATAAAATAATCTAGGATCCGATCCAATCACGCAGTCTGTCTTAATCAGCACAGAGCCTCATTGGACAATCTTGGCCGGTGTCGAAACTATAATACATACGAAGAGCAGTCTTGTTGATTGGCCGCATGCAATACAACACACTTTCTTTTCGACCATCCTCAAGAGTTATCCAAAGGTCGCTTTCTCTGCCCTTTGGAAGAGATGATAGAACCAGGCCATGACGAATCAACCTGTCATTTTATATGGTTGTCAAGACAAAACTTCTGCTGAGGTTGCTCGTAGTGGCATTTATTTTATTTTATTTTTATCATTTTGTTTGTTTGAGTTTAAAGTTACTTAGGGTTTTTCAGAGCTTTCGAGGCTTGTTGTTTAGGCGACGAGAGTAAGCAATGAGGGTAATAATTTGGGGAGTTTAAGGGAGTTGAAGTCCGCTGAGCAAAGACTATTCCAGTAAAGTTGTATCTGAGATTAATTGGGCTTGATGACTTGTGGTCTAAGCCCATCAATTCGCCTGAACATTTTATCAAACATGCGCAAAGTAGAGAAGTGGCATGCACTTTGAGTCCGCAAGTAACTTGGACCTCGTGTGAAACTTAGCTGATCAACGGAACTGTTGGTGCATAACTAGCCTAAATTCAAAATCCTACTATCATGTAAAAGAAAATACTTCATATCCTAATTAATTAAGAAAAACTAGCCAATGTGTTCTCCAACGGCTTTCTAGCTTCCATTAAAATTAAAGCTGAAAATTGGAAATTTCTCGTAAACTAACAAAAGATCTTTATAGTTTAGAATGATATAAGGTGTTCATTTAGAAAAGGCAATTACAATTCGCCAGCTCAATTAAGGGAACTGGAAGGCAAACTGGGGGATTCTTTTTTTCGTTTGTCTTATTATATAGTGGTCCAACCCAGCTACACCAAAAAGTTATTCTCATTTCCTTTGTCTTATGAGTTAAGACTGGAGCATTCCGATTCAACTGGGTTATCGAGGGCATGAAAAATGGAAGCGTAAGAGGGCTAGGGTCCCCTTTTTCCCTTTAGGGTTGTGAGGGCCTGTGGACGGTGGCTCTTGCAATGGAGTGATCTCATGAAACCTTTTCCTTACGGATTGTCGAAGGGTCGTCCACTTTTTTTTAGGGTAAAGGTAAGTTAGAAAATTAAGAAAAATTAACATCTAAAATCTACAATCCCAACTTTATCACTAAGCAAAAACATTAGATAATTCTCTAGGACGTTGCAAGTATAATGTAGTATCCAAACGCTTCACTATACAAACATTGGCAAGCATATCAGTAGGCCAATTGCCTTACCATAAAATATGACGAATTTTGAAGCCAAAATGAGACCTCAATAGTCTTCTAATATCCTTAAGAAATTTTGGTCTAGTGTTGTCCGCTATTTTTTCTTGATTAACAAATTATGTAATAATTTTGAAGTCCATCTCAATTGTGAGTTTTTGGATGCTTATGAGACAATGTGACTCACTTCAATGATTTGCAGTAGGATATTCTCCAGAAGCAAAATCTTTTCATCTTGTTCTGTAACCTCAACTTCCTCAATCCTAATCCTTAGTGAAGTATATATATGAATCCAGATTCTATCAACATAAGTTTTGCTAGAAGAATGGCTGTAATATTTGCCTTTGGATGTTGATTTTGTAGCATGCTTGTAACCAATGAAACTATCACTAACATAAATTTAGTCATATTCCAAAAATGATTGACATGATCGATTATCATGAAGCAAAAACAATTTCCATGCATTTTTGTCTTACGAGTTGGTACAGGATTCCTCACCAGTCTCCCCTAATTGAATGCAAATACAAATGATGTTGGTTGTATGATTTGACCCGATACTACTATATTCTACATCTTACTCTTATCCAAAAAGAGAAATATGGAAAGGGAAAAGAAAAGATACTCTTAAATCCTAGATTTTCTTAATTTCTTATTTTCACCGAAGTATATTCCATTCAATGCTAGATTAGGTTCAGGGAAGCACTAAGACTTAATGCTTAGAAGTGTTATTATAGTCATCCTACGTCTACATGGCATGGATATAGTTCTCTTTCTATCCCTCCCTCTATCATGCTCCAAAGTTATTCAAGTCCTCAATAAGGGGAAAAAGTTACGCTAGGAAAAAGATGGCTAGAAAGGTTATACCGAGGTAAAATAGACTCAACAACTGATATATAGTCTTAAGGGTAATAATTTACACCAAATTGCTTGGTTGACACACATAGACAAGATTCTCTAAGATAGGTATAGCCGTGGGCCACGTACACCACAAGTGGGTAGAGTTTGAGAAAAGGAAGTAAGAAAGAAAAAACAATTAAAGAATTAGTGTTTTTATATCCTTTGAATTGGATAAGAAAGAATCTATGTGAGCATCACATTCGGTTTAATCCAAGAATCGGCCAAAACAGCCCCGATTGGTTAGAGAGAATCTGTTTAATTCTTAGATCCAAAATCCAGATTTGACCTTGGATCAATTTGGTTTTCAATTTTGAGGCTAAAACTGCCAACTTATGAATTTAATCGATTTTGAAACCTCTCTTGAAAAAGTGTCAAGATGCACACATGAGTGAAGTGTGTTAGAGAAGTCTCACATCAGACAATTGTTGTGAGATCGAGCAATTAATATATTTTAGTTGATTCATAATCCATTAACTTAAACTTTTGAGTGAATGTAGATTCAATTGAATATATTGATAAACTTGGATTTAAGCTCTTTCTTGGTGACTTCCCCAAGTGAAGGCATCGGGTTGTGCATTCCCAACAAATGATATTAGAGCCAATGGTTGCGACTTCCAAGCAAGTGGGTGTTTTGGCGTAGTAATGCGGGCTTGTCGTTATGAATTTGGGCTAGAAGGATACCTGAATTAAGGGGGAGCAGGCCTAACATTGAGCTCTCGCGTGAGGGCGAGATTGTTAGAATGTGTTATGAATTTGGGCCAGAAGGATACTTGAATTAAGGGGGAGGGGACTTAATAATGCGCTTGCATATGAGGGGGAGATTGTTAGGATGCATGTGTAAGTAAGTTGTGTCGAGGAAAGTTTCATATCGGAGAATTAACGTAGTGTTGAGCAATTAATATATTTTAGTTAACTCATAATTAATTGGCTTAAACTTTTAAGTGAGATGGGCCCAATTGAATATATTGATAGATTTGGATTTGTACTCCTTCTTGGTGACCTCCTCAAGTGAAGGTATTAGGTTTCTGTTGCGCACTCTCAACAAAAAGTAGTACTTTTACAACCATAAAATTTTGAAAATTTTGATATTCAATTTGATAAAACAACCGGATCACAAAGTAACATTTTTTTGTAACAAAATCACAGAGCTTTTGATGTTTTATTATGAAAATTAGGGTTATTATAATCCAAAACATAAAAAAAAAAAAGGGTCAATTTTAAGTAGAATTGGGAACCGACTGGTTTAGGATTCGAGAATCGAATCGATCAACCCTACACAACACTCATCAGATGTAACAAGATGAATTAGAATAATATACATGCGACTCGTGATAAAAGTTCCTTTTTGATTTTTCTTTCCGCCAAGGGGGCACTCGCTTTCCCCCGTTGTCAAGTGAAACAATTTGGTCTGTCCTAATAGTAATAAATTCGAGATCCGCGGACGTGGCTCTGTCCACTTCCGTTCCTATTGGATGCCCTGGATGGAGCCAAAAATTTTGACTTGAGAGGGACTTAGAGGAGCCAAAACTCCAGTACCTCCCTTTTTAATGCATTCATTTTTCGCTCCTTCCACTCCCGCCCAAATTAAAACGTCCTTCTCTCCCTCTCTTTTTCTCCTAAACCTGCCCAAAAAGTTTGAACAATCTCTCTCCCTCTCTCTCTCTCCCTCCCTCTCTCTGGCAGAAGCCAAAAAACTGGAAATAAGAACCAAACCAAGCAATGAAATTCAACCATCCAGCTCTCTCCCTTCTTCCAAACCCAAAATTCAACCTTCCACCAAAAGCAAAACGCCCTCCACAATTTGAACCAGCACCCAACATTACAAATACCTCACCCTCTGTCTTCAACCTTCAAGCCCCCCCTCATCTGCCCCTCTCTCTCTCTCTCTCTCTCTCACCTTTATTTGTCATAGACAACCTGAAATGGAGGCCGTCCCTCTTCGTGCCCATCACGACAACAAAGAGAACGTCCCTTCCCTTTCTGCCGGCCGGATCAACCCGCAGCCAGCGGACGCCGGACCGTGTCTCAAGAAGCGCGTTGTCAACAAGGCAATGGCACGGAAGCCGCTTGCCGATGTCACCCACCTCTTCGTCGGCTCCTCCGTGTTGACTTGTTCAAGCTCAGCTAGAGCAAGTGCCGACCTATCGATGCTGCATTTGCCCTCCTCGTATCCGAAGAAGAGGAGAGCATCGGACGACGTCGATTTGCGGCGAGCGACGGCCCGCTCCGCCAAATCCTTGAGGATGGGCTTTCGATAGTTGGAAGGATCTCGAAACGTCGTAGGGAATTTTTCTGATGCTCGAGTCGATTAGGAGAAGAGGGGGATTCGGTCGTCGAAGGCTTATATATTATACTGAAAATAATTGTTCTTGTATTCATTAAAGCAAATGGATTGATACATTTGTTTCCCATACATTCATTTCTCCTCCCAATCAATTCCATTATTTTTAGATTTTTCCTATGTTGTCGGCAATGATTTAAAATCATACGTGGGCCTAACCATCGCTAGTCATTAATTAGGATAGATTTAATTTGACATACCAAAAAAAGAAAAAAAAACAGAAAAATAATCAAGTATTCTTGATCGCAATGAACAAAAGATTACAAACAGTTCAATGAGATCCAAACATGTATTTGACCCGCGGGAGACAAAAGAGGTATCCTCTCTTTTTGGTAATAAATTTGAAATTGCTCTCTTTTGACATTGTATTGTAAAGTCATAACTATTACGTGCCTTGAGATTTTGCTTTCCCATTTCAACATTGGCAATGAATAATAGGTACTTGTTATTAGATTTCAACCTTTTTTATTTTTTATATCTTTGAATTCCCCATGCTGCTAGATATACTTATTCTCTATTTGCTCGACTTATAATTACTCTACTCTCATAACTATCTTTAGGTTTATGTGGAGCTCAATCGGCAGGCCATAAAGTTAGTTTTGATAGATCTATGTTCGAAAGATGTCCATAAGCAATTATTTGTTCGTAGGGTTAATTGCAATCGGCTATTCACTTACGTGGTGTAGCTCAGAATGCAGTTGAAAATATGGATGATGCATATGCTTTTCTTTTTTACTGGCAATAAGTATCATTTCATTCATATTGAAAAAACTTAAAATGTTCCAAGTGGGGTTTTTGAGCATAACAAATCATAAAGGGTTTGGGGTCGATTAGAATCCAAAAGAGGAATGATATTTTGGGCTTGGGCCTTTACAACTCAAGTTGCAATTTTATTCTAAACTTTCAGCACAGTGGGCCAACCAGAGACCTTTGGTTGCACTCTTTGATAAGTGTGTGAACTTCCCAAGACATTTGATATACACCTTGAAGTGCAAATGTGACCATTGAACCAGCAGTTTCTTCCCCTAGATACGAGCCGTTGACATTAATTTTCAGTGTACTCAACCGCGGTAGAGTCCAAGATCCTGATGAGTCTCCCTGTCTTTTCTTTTCCCGTGGGTTTCTAGCTCTAGTGAGTAATATTGCTACTCATTACACATGCTTCAGCGATTACACTTTTCGGGTATGACTTAGTGCCTCTGAAGATGCGGTTGTTCCAGGATCTCCAGATCTGCCATACAAGTATCACGATAAACTCTAGGTTTGGCGACTCATTTGCACTTTTACAAGTTCAGTAAGATGGGCAATCTGACGATTTTCATGTAGTATGAAAGTGTGAAGGACAATTGCGGCCCAATGGTAGTGGTGACTATATGGTTGATGGGCTGTGTTGTTCGATCCCTTTACCCTTTTAAGGCTTAATCAAGCAAGAAGCCCAAGGAAGGAGTACTAATTGAAAGTTGAAATGTACTTTCTTGATGTTCAACAGCCACACGTTGCAAATATGAGTTTCGCTCAAAACGTCGAAACCAAGGACCACCTTGTAATAATGTATTCATTCACTACCTTATCGTCGACTTTAATGGGAAGTGGGCAAAACTAGATACGTAGGTGAAGAAGAGCAGGCAAATTCTTGGGATCTCGATTTAATGCACTTTCCCAATTGCACAAGCATTTGGATTAAGGTACATGCAACTATCCAAGTTGCGAAGAGGGGATTTTCTTTTCCCTTTTTTCCTTTTATTATTTAGCTTTCTTGAAAAGAATCGACCTTTGTTGAGAGTTTTTTTATTTCGTTTCCGTCAAAAGAAAAACAAAAAAAATTAAACGAAGGACCATTTGCAAAGGCATTGTTTAGCAATTATTAAATCGATATGTCAAGTCTACTTTTGTGTGAACAACTTGTAGTTTCAAGTTATCTCTTACTAACTCATCAGCTTTGGTTATGTCTCACTAGAGAAAGCTATTAATAAGTTTTAAACCTATTACAATTCCGTCGATTAAATTTTAAACTTTCTAATTTGATATTTTTATTTTTTATAAGAAAGAGGCAAAGCCTGATTATTACATTAACACTTGCCTAACAAAACTTAAATCAAACCGATCTCTTATGAATAGGGAAATAAACCTATTAGTGACCTATCTAATGCCGAAGTGACAATTATATCACAAGACTAAATAATCCAATATATGAATAATTTTGACTTGTAGGAAGAAAATCAACATTTTTGAATTTGAAATTTAGTCCTAAACCTTAATGTAGTTCATCTGGCCAATTTAGGCTCATAAATTCTGAAATGGAAGTCTATTTAACATTGGCCGTTCTACATGGCACGCCAACGTCTACTGCACTATTGTGGATCTCTTTTCTTTCTCCTCCCTTTCTTTCCTTCTTATTGTTCATCTTATTCTCAAATTCTTCTGATTGTCCATCGAATCCGCTCTAATCGTTGAATCCGTAAAGAGTGAGCTTTAATGAGTGAATCCAAAATGGGTCTCGCCAACTGAAAATCGCCCGACCAACACATGGATTATGTGGCAACGCAACTAGAGGTCTACTACAAAACCCATTCTGGTTTGAGCCAATCGAGGAAACTGAGAGATATTTGAGGGTTTGTTTCGATTTTCCATAGGATTCGAACGAAGAGAGATGGTTTTAAGCGAGAGGAGAGATTGAGGGTTTCTAGAAGAGGGTCGAAGGTCGTTGCAAATCTAAGGTCGTTGCGGATCTACGCCTCCTAGGAGGACTAGCTGGATCCTCAGAAGGTCGTGAACTCATGAGCAGTCTAATGAAGCTGTCCTTTTTAGAGTTGATATTTTCCTTGGCACGGTGGGTCTCGGCAGGGGAGATCTTGCCGTCGCTGTCAACGTCGATTTGGTTGAAGACCTTCTGGAGCTCACGGTCGCCGCGTCCTTAAGGAAAAGGTTGGGTCACTCCTGTTGAACTGCCTAAAGAAGGAGAAGGAGAAGGAGAAGGAGAAGATACAGTAAAGGATAAGAGAAAAAAAAAATCAGAAAATTCAGAAAAGTACCCAAAAAGGCATTATCTCGATTAAGTTCTTCCACGCTAGATAACTGATGCGCCACGTACGATGGCTGAAGACGACTGGATCGTCACATTAGCATTTTCAAATGAAAATCAGTTAGAAAGACTACATTGGAATTTATGCAAAGTGTAATTGACCAATTTGAAAAGTTTAAAACTAAATTGACATCTGTACAACAGGTTTATAAATGATAATTTTCCCATCTTAGACTATGTTCATTTGATATTATCATAGTAAAAACCCTCAATCATTCAACAATATGGATTTGAAATGATTGCAGAATTCATTATACAAGGAAAATTGTGAAAGTTGCATACCTTAAAGTGTGAAGAATGGAGATTTGGATTGTAAGAAACTGTTGATAAAAAAAGGGGCATGTTCTCAAGCCACGACTCGGTTGACAGAGATCGGCAAGAAGCGACAGTGGCGAAAAATCACCAAGTGTCGAGAGCCGTCCGTCGGCAAGAAAACCCAATTTTAGCCGACAAAGGATATCGGTGGAAGTGGCTAAGTCTTGAAGCAATGTTACTGACGAGGAAGTGCGAACGAAATAGCGTTATGGAGCCGATGATTTCGGATAAAACCTTCAGGGGGCAGCGGTAAAGAAGTTGATCTGACACAATTGCCAAGAAGTGAAGCCAATGATTTCGGGTGCAACTGATGGTAGTAACCGTGGAGAAGCGAAAGCGTCCAACCGGATAGTAGTGGAATCAACAATTCCAGAGTAACTGTTAGTAAGTTAGAATTGCTAGATTGTAAGAGCCACATAGAGCATGTTTCATTTGTTAACTGTTGATATTACGCATAAATACTAGAATTATAGTTTGCACAAGCGACCTCCAATCAATTCAAGAACACCTGTCATTTATTTTCACTTTTAGGTTGTCTTTACATTTACAGTATTCTTTGTATGACAAGTAACAATTGATTTTTTTTTTTTTTGGGTAACCGAGGATTCGCCGGGCCCCCTTTCGCTTACGCTATTCAGGGTCCCTAGGCCCTAATATCTCTAAATTCCTCATTGTTTACTCTCGACCTCGGCGATTTACTTGGGTACAAGTAACAATTGTTCGCAATCACAATATCTCTAAATTCCTCATTGTTTACATTTACTGTCCAAGAATTAACAAAGTATTGTTAGCATCATTTGTCCATTTACTCAGTGATTCATATATCGATAGGTATTTCATAACTTTTCGGTGGAACATCCTTTTGATATCTCGAAATATATTTCATTGAATTTTGAGAGGAATGGAAACCAAGCTTATTCAGTTCACTGAAAGGCGTGTCATTGTCTTAATTCAATTTAATAGAGACGTTACTTTTTATGGGAACTTCACTGAATCACATCCAAATTATGCGAGAGCAATTACATTTGAGAAAGCTTGCCATGTGCCTTGCAAGCGAGGACTAGAAGTGACGGTTAAATTTTCATTACAATATGGTCTATTTCATCTACTCTCCCTAAATTTCCAAATTATTTGAAACCTTGAAGTAGAATATGCTGAAAACCCAAAAAGCGTGAAGTGGAGATTAGATTCATGATTAGAAGATGGGGATAGATGCAGAGCAAGATTTGGAAATGGAAGGGGGATTTTGAAGATTTGCCATTTCTTTCATGGGTTCACGAAGGAGGAGGAAAATCAAATTATCAGTGATTGGCTAAAGCAGATTCACATATTTCCAAACTAAATAAATAAATGAGATACTTGCCTCGGAAGATTAGGCAAATGACACAAGATCGGTACCCCCACTACTTGTAGGGGTGTCAACAGTTTGGAATCCGAACCAAATTGAACTTGAACCATTTGTGTGTGCATTAACTTTGAATTGAACCACGGCATGAATGGAAGCGACTGTAGTTTTTTTTCTATTCTTTACTTGCTTCTTGGGCGGTGATTTCTTGGTTTGATTTACAGGCTTTGATAGTCGCGTTCTTCATGCAGCATTACCAGCTATATCAGGGAATCAGGTGAACAGTGGTCATTGCGACAACCTTTCCGTCTGGTTCAGTTTGGCTCGGATCTTCCCAAGGGCCAAACAAAGCATGCAAGACCGATGGCTATCGTCAATGGTGGTGTGGATAGGGTCCTCTGGGCGCAATCCTATCAAGGAGGATCGACCTTCTTGTGCCGACATAAAACTCATGACCACCATATGCAACATGAAAGGTGTCGCGATGACCCCTGTTCATCTGATTCTCTGTTGTAGCTGGTAATGCTGCATGAAGAACACGACCATCAAAGCCCGTAAAAAGAGCTCAGAACACGACCAAGAACAGCAGTGCTCGACATTGCCGTTCGTTGCGGTTGAGCAAGCCACGATGGTCTGAAAAGGTTCGAAGTTGTTCGACAGAGAGACGCGAGGAGTGATTTAGGAGCCCGTTAATGCAATGAGGCACGCCCACCCTAATTAAATGACTCGGTGACAAAGACCACTGGGTGTTCGGCTAGTGGGACAGAGTGAGCGGCAGAACTTAGTGGATTCATGATAAGTTAAATGACCATGTTGAGACAGCTTTATCCGACGCGGAGATCGCTGCATAATCCATGACTTGACCCTTTCATGACGCTTTTTTGCATGTCGCTGTGACCCATTACCTTCATAGTTGAGCACCCATCCAGCCTTTTGAGCCTGCCCATTCTTGTTTGTCGTGAAGCTGGAGTCAATCAACAAGTGGGCTTATATGATAGGATTCACGACAAAAGTGGAGGATGAAGTAAGGTTGGAAAGTAAATGAGTAAGCTGCTGTGGAAGAGCTACTTGAGCTTGGTTCGTATGCTAGTCCGGCTCGACTTGATTATCCTCGAGTTCAAGTCGGTTTCGAGTAGCTAGAGTACTACTTTGTGAGTCGAGTTTGAGGTTGAAAAAACTTATATTCGACTTACATAGTTGCGAGCTCAATCAAGTAGGTGAAATTTTATATATTTTAGTAACATTCATTCATTCATTCATTGTAGTCCCTACTAATTCATAAGCACACTGTTGCTAGTCTAGCTTGGTGTAAGTGTAATTTTTTTTTTTATTTTAACTTTTTGTGTGTGGTGGGGGGGGGGGATTATAGGGACACAGCTGGGACCTAGCTAAGTAAAATCCCATGGAACAACTTGCAAGCCCCATAAGACGGTTAAACTTCATCATTTGAGTGGAACTTGATCTTATCTATTGTTAACTAAAGTGGGGTCCGAGTTGAATGCTGAATCAAGTTCGAGTATTTAGTTGTGCATAACCAAATTGAGTCGAGATCAGGTGTTAAGTTGTGCAGACTTATTGGACCCTATTATAGCCCTACTTACATTGACTTCAAAGGCCATGATTTCCAAGAATTCCTCCTCCGAAACTCAGATCAACAAATTTCTTATGGGGTTTTTACACTCAATGATTTTGTCATTCTAAAAAGAAAAACCCTGTGATTTCTCTCTCTCTCTAAAATTGTTCAAAAAATTCTAAATTTATTATATTTTTATCAATTTAGTCCTAAACCTTTTAATTTTGTAAATTGAGTTCTAAACTTTTTCAAGTTTTACTAATTGAGTCTATTTGGCTAAATTTTCAAATTATATTTTCCGGCATAGTCAACTAGCCATTGGTTGAGGGTGGGCAACCTTTGCCAACCATTGACTAAGGGCTAGCGACCCCGCCAACCCTTAGGTAAGGGTTGTGAAGCCTTCACTGGCTGCATGCAAGGGGTCACATCTGCAAGCCCTCACTATGGCTGCCAGCCCTTGCCTCGCCAAATTTGGCAAGGGCTTGCAAGCGCTTGCAAGATCCGACAAGTGCTGGCCCTTGGTCAGTGGTTGGTGACCTTGTTGCTTTGAAAAAAAGAAAAAAAGAAAAAAAATGATTTATGACTGAATCAATAATAATATATTAAATTGATTTAGTAGGTTCTTGTACACGGTTGTGCGCTTTTATCCCAAAGATCCTCTTACTCATTATGATCCGTTGTTTTGAGTGTGAGTTTTAATACCGTGACTTTTTTGTTCAATCGATCTTTTCTCAATATATTAATTACTTTTCACAAAAAAAAAAAAAATCGATGGCTTTTTGGATGAGTTTCTCTTGTCTGGATATTGTTTTCATGATGTTACATATCTCAGATAGAAAGGTCAAAACACACGCATCCATGCACCCGTGCGCGCCCTGCCTTTGCATGTCATTTTCATGCACCATCGATAATTTGGATAGAATGGTCGCGCACGCGCAGAGAGAGAGAGAGAGAGAGAGAGAGAGCAACGAACGACACGATGATCAGTGACGCTGAGATCGAGCGCTCAAGATGACGCACAACGGCAATCCAAAGGGGGATGGGGGAAGTAAAAGGGCATAAAGGCAAGTGATTCTATATTTCAAGCGCTCGTTTGGGCTCTCATTGGTGGCTTATGTGGTTTAGTGCTTATCCAAATCGATCAAGTAAAAGGGAGGGAGTCCACGGGTTTAGGTCGCACTGAAATATAAAAAAACAGACTCTAAGCTCAGCTTGACGATTATTTTTACAAACCTTTTCGGTCACTAGACCTCGCATGGTCCATGCGTGATCACTCATGGTTGTACAACAAATGATCATTGAATGCTGATCACAAAAGAATAAGGAAAATTGTATGAACAGTTCTAAACCAATCGCATTTTTTTCCAATTTAATTTTAAACCTTTAATTTTACTAATTGAGTCAAAAACTTTTTTATCATTTGCCAATTGAGTCCATTGGACAAATTTTGGTTAGAAATTATTGATGTGGATGTCAGTTGTCCTAAATGGCATGGCTACCATTGACGTGAACATTTTTAATAATTTCTTAATTATTTTTTGAAATTTTCCTTTTTTTTTTTTTCATTTTCTTTACTTTTTTTTTTTTTTTTTTGGATTGAGGGCTGGCGAATCAACAATGGACAAGGTCATAGCAACCCTCGTGGTTGCCATCGAGGTTCACGGCTATGGCTATTTAGGGCTTAGGCGAGGGTTGTGATGTCCTCGCTAGCCAAATCGAGGGCATGCAAGCCCTTGCCTAGATCTAGCAAGGACTACGATGCCTTGCCAATTTGGGCTAGGTGAGGGCTTGGTGGCCCTTGCAGGGTCTAGGAGAGGGCTGCCACACCCTTGCTTTGGCTAGCAGCTGTGCCATGTAGTATGGCCATTACCCATGTGAGTAATTTCCAAGCACAATTAGCCGGATTGATTCAATTGGTAAAACGTGAAAAATATTTAGAGTTAAATTGATAAAATTGAAAACATCATGGCAACATTGATAGAAGTGCAATAAGTTTATGATTTTTTGGATGATTTTCTGAAAGAATGACATTACGTGCCAACTTGGTTTGGACTTTGTGACATAGGTCTGCTTTTGCGCAATTGATAGGAGTAGGGATATTGCATTGGTTTGGCATTTAAAAAGATAAAAAAAAAATGGCTTTGTTTATTTCTTGAAAGATGAATGATTTGAATAATATATTCCTAAAAATGATTGGTTGTATAATTTATAATAATGAATAAACAAAGAATATTTTTATTATTCACAAAAATATTTAAATATAAATTGTTGTTGATAATAAAAATATTTTCATCAACTAATTATTCCAAGCGATACAAGCGATTATTTCTTGGAAATATTTTTTAAATCATTCATGTTTTACAAAATAAATGGAGCCTTAGTTAAATGAGTAATTGATTGATTTAATGATCTTGTTACGCTGATTTTAGTGAGCACGTCAAAATCATCAATCAAGAGCTTATATTTCTACACGGGTTAATGTGTAGGTGGTCTTTCATTAAGCAGATGTGAGACGAAATTATTAAAAAAAAAAAAAACATTGGTGTATCTAATAATCTCACTCTACAATATCGGTGTGGTGTTAGCATTATTATTCTTGTTCTTGTTCTTTTTTTTTTTTTTTTTAAATTTAACGGGGTATATGAATCTTTTAAATCAATTACTTTCCATTGATGCATGCAAATCATCTTGTTTACGTGTATGAGCACAAGCTCCGTCAACAGAGTGGCGGGCAAGGTCTCAAAGTAACATAAAATTATTATATTCAAATCAAGCTCTTGATCATTCATTCAGTCTCTTGTGGATGCTGTTTCTGGAAGATAGTGATCATATGGGATTACTTTTTTGCCATAGGGAATGATGATATGAGTTTAGTATTTTTTTTTTTTTTTTTTTTTTTTTGTGGCAATTAGTGAGTTAGAGCAAGTTGGACCATTGAAGTTTTGAACGGTGCGATGTGAAAAATATTGTAAAAAGCAACGAATCGAAGATGTAAACTTATGTCATGATTAGTTATGAGGGACCGCGATCTTATTCGCAACGTGCTGAGTCACCTCCCTTCGAGCGTTGGCAGTTTAGGTCTGATGCCATACCTCTAGCAAATGCTTGCCATAGCCACAACTTTCATCATGAACAACGTCATCGAAAACCATTATTTTCTTCCCTCACCAAAGAGTAGAGAAGAAAATAGACATTCCCATCAATCTAGTAGTAGGTTGCGGCTAACGGTTTCAGTAAATTTGGCACAAGCTACAGCTAATTAAACCATTGAATACCAAAACCTAACCAGATCGAAGAGGCACTCGTAGTTGGTTAGACCCAACAATTTCCCTGTGCCGAAAGTCTCCCATCTATATCTACTTTGGTAGTCAACTGCCTTGTAGATCGATATCAATTCTCACGTGTCTTTGGACTGAGGGACGTGGGAAATGAATTCTCCATTAGGTATAGCTTTCACGAGTGAAACGAGGAAAGGCTCAGAACAAATCTGGCAGCTTAGCTTTGACGTGGATTGAACTTCTGAATCTCTCTGCTGCGGAAACATTAATTCTGCATTGAAACAATCTGGCTCCCGCATTTATGAAGAGAACCGAGTCAGTGGGCATTACTATTTCTGTTTCTTGGATCAAGAGCTCGTTCTGGTGTAATGGCAATCCTCCTATTCCTCAATTTCGAGTAATTCTCGACTTTATTTACGTGTCATCAAAATCCTCCAAATCAAAAAGAGAGTCCATTTGGAACATCAAGGCGTGCTGCTGTTCTTATGTAAAGTCAATGGATTACGTGCAACATATTATTACTCTCAGAAAAATACGAGAGAAGCTTGTGTAAGCTGTTTTTGTGCTTCAAGAATTGATAAAAAGCTTATGCAGGGTTCATTGCACGTCTCGGGTCACATTGCAAACATCTTGATCATTGAACATAGATTAGGATCTTCTCAATTCAAGTGGATAAATCTATATTATCAATATATTTTTTTAAATAAATGATGTATCGATCGACTTAAAATGAAAGATTAAGATATGTTTTTTCACATTTTTCCCCCTTTTTCTTTCTTTCTCCCCCAAGAAACCCTTACATTGCCACTTCCTCCTTCGTTGCCGACATCACTTGCATCACGATGTTGCTACCTGCATTGTGCTATTGCCTACCAACTCAAGGTCGCTAACCTCCACTGCCTTTGCATGCCAACGCACTAGTTCTGATAGCGGTGGTGGTGGAGGCCGAGGAGAGAGAGAGAGAGAGAGAGAGAGGGAGGGGGAAATTGTGGTAAGGAAGAGTGTGTTGGAAAGAGAGAGAGGTTATCGATCGGCAATGGAGGGAGCGACAGGTGGTGGTGGAGGGTGAGGGAAGTAAGAGAGAGAGGGCACCGAGGGAAGAGCATGATTGGATTCTTTTCTTAAAAGAAATTTACATAAAAAATGAGGTTCTTTTACCCATCCGTGGATAGCTGCGTTGGTTGAGAGTCATTCCCTCATCACAGAGGTCGAAGTTGAAACCCACAGTAGTTCTTAGCGATTTAAGTGGGGCGCAGCGATGGGTTCTTTGGTAGTCTCACTCGAGGTATAGGGCGGCCTCAAGGGCCTTTCGGCACGGGGGCCGTGGTGGAGTTCTTGATTATAAAATAAAAATAAAAATGAGGTTCTTTTGATCATTTTGAGAGTTGATAAAGGATCCCCGTCCATTAAATAGAATAATTAATGATTAGAGCTCGAAAGAAAATTAAAAGAACCCTTTTTAGTTGGCACATAACGGGGAACCCCTTTTATTTTTCTTGTAAATGACATATAGATGATAGAAACCTTATTGGATCTTGCCTTCCCTGACTTGGTACCCATATCAACTTGCTTTTCGCGTGCATAAGTGTGTCTAGCCAAGTTGCACCAAAAGATTCCTGGTGCATGTCCACTTCCGATGTGATCTCAAACCTCAAGCGCTCTCGTATAGCTAGGGTTTCCCAACTTTTCATATGGACTCCACCCGAAATGGAAATATAGTCAAATCATTATCCCCACTAATTCCCTCCCTCGAGATTAGACATTTATCCACGTGACTTTGTCACTTGGACTTGGCCGGTGGGTCATCATCCATTCCAACATTAGAGAGAGAGAGAGAGAGAGAGAGAGAGGCGCGGCTTTTAAAGAGCTTTTCATACCACTTTAACATATGCCAATTAACCTGGGTGTGAATATGTAATGATTTTGGAGAGTGGAAGTCTACTTTTTCCCTTTGGAGGCATGCCGGGTTATACTTATAATATATACATGATCAATGTCCAATTCGTCTAGTCCTAATCCTATTTAAGGCATTGATATATATATTGGTCCTGTAAAACCAATTTCCATTGATAGTGCATTGCACTAGGTTGGTCTTGGGCTTAATCTTAGCGTATGACTAGCAAGTAATGCCAGCGGAGGTGCTAACTGCGGGCATATTTTCTCTAGTTCTTTAGTTAGCCAAAGCCCGATTAGGATGATCTTCCCCAGAGACGAAAAGTACTAAGTAAGGCTCAACTGAAAATTTTTTACGCCATGCTCTGATGTTATATAAAATTCCACTAGTCGCTTTCAATAATTCTAGAAATTCATATGTGATTTCTGTATTTAAAGTTAGCTAAGGAACTTCTTTTTTTGGGTTGAGTAATAAACAAAGATAGAAAAAGAACAATTTGAAAAATCAAAAAGGGCAACCCCGGGTTGAGTTTCACATTCTCCTATTCACCTCACGCGTGAAAAGAAATAAAAAAGTAAAGGAGAAAGAATCCTTAACAATTTGCTAGTTCAATGACTCTTGGTGCCATTAAATCTCGATCATATAAATTTTAATCGTCTTTGGTTTTATTAGAGATTGACACGTACAATCGGTTTATGAGGGATTTGACCGATTCTTATCGTGTTGAATTTAACTCAATGTACATTTCGATGCATGACGTCTGAAACTAATTTAATAAATCAATCTCAATATATTTAGCTTTTTCCTTATTCCAATTATTTATTTTGCAGGACATCACTTACTTTAAAACCGGTCAGACAACACCCTCAAAAAACCTCTTCAACCCCAGAACTCTCGAATGGAAGCAATGAAGACTCCCGCTGGAGGAGAGACAGTCCAAGTCCGGGGCAGTGGCCACGTCCCCCGCTCGGGGGCCGGGAGGAAGGACCGCCACAGCAAGGTGCACACGGCCAAGGGCCCCCGGGACCGTCGCGTCCGCCTCTCGGCCTACACCGCCATCCAGTTCTACGACGTCCAGGACCGCCTCGGCTTCGACCGCCCCAGCAAGGCAGTCGACTGGCTCATCCGCAAGGCCAAGCCCGCCATCGACAGGCTCACCGGCCTCCCTCCCTTCCACCCTGTCCCAACCCACCCAAACCACCCACTCCAAGAAACGCTAACAACGGTGCCTCATAACAACAACGGCTCCTCCTCGTCCTTCTTGGATTCCTTCTTCCCAGTGAGCTCCACAACGTCGTCCTTCGACTTCCACGACCAAGATCTTGGCCTCTCCCTTCACTCGTTTCAAGAACCGGGCTCGGGTCTGATCCACGCTCATCATCACTTGGCATCATCGATGCAAGGAGAGACGCCGACGGTGAGCCATGTTGCAAGTGGCGATCTCTTGGGGTTCGACGAGTCCAACTATCAAAGAATGATGGGTTGGAACAGAGCAGGAGGAAGCGAATTGACATTCTTCATGGACTCGCAGCAAGAGCAGCAAGAGCCCCAAGAGGTGGAGGCGTTCTCGCATCAGAGGGGTGCCCTTCAGTCCAGCCTTGACATGGCGCTGCAGCCCCAGCCACAGCCGCATCCGCCGCTTGGTGGTTATGTTAATGATGAGTTGGCGATGGATGAACACATGTAAGCCGCTGTTCGGATGCCGGTTTTCGCCTGACCAGGTGAAGGGATTTTGCGTACGGAGGCGGGGCCGGGTTGATTTTTTTTTTTTTGGGTCGGTCGGGGCCGGGTTGATGGCGAGGCGGAGAGGAGTCTAGTCTCGTTATCATCGGCTTCGCTGAATTCGGATTGAATTTAATGATGATGGTGGTGTGTTTCCAGCTTGCGAGGCACTTTTACTTGTTATCTTCGTTGGTGATTTCACAATTTTTGCGGTACTTTCACAGCAATCATTAGCACATGGTATGGTGTGAAGTAGTGAGTTTCAGACATATCCTTATAAAATTGCATGGTTGCTATCAGTGCAAAGACATTGCCACATTTCTAAACGTCCACATTGTCTGTGGTTCCTTTGGATTTGAACTACTGTTGAGCATGGAACCTGACGCAATCGCACTTCCCTCAAATAATTACTTTAATAGATTAATAATATTATTAATGTTTCCGCGTGAAAAACAAAAGATAGTGGTGATCTTTTTAATTCCCAGAGTAAATTCTGTTGCGTTCTCTATCATGATTCATGACATTTTTTTTATTAGTTTGTGTTGTGATGATTAGAAGGTCAATAGAGCCTCTCACTTTTTTTTTTATTTTATTTTTTTTTCAATAATGACAAGTTATATCCTTAATAGAAATTGTCAAAATATTTAAATAATAAATCACATATTCATCTAATAATTTAAACTTTTAAAACAGTTGATAATTGTTTCGCAAAATCTCATAGAAATAATTGCACAAATGAAATAAGTACTAATTTTAAATCAAAAGACTTGTAAAGATAACTCCAAGTTTAGTCCCATTTAGCATCGTGAGGGCAGCTGTGATAGGCTCGCCCAAAATGAATTACTGCTCAAACCAACTCGTCGTGAAAGTAAGAAATTTTATTGTAACATCTGGAGGGGTCGCCGGTACTGATCTCCTTCCACACCTTTTCCATTATTACTGTTCAAGAACAAAGGCCTGGAGACCCAAACCGTACACAAGAAAATAAAGGCCGTAAGGCTCGTGCCCTTACTCATTTTACCAAGTTTAGGCCTCAAAAAGATGAAGAGAAAAATACTAATTGTTTTACCCAAATTTCCTTATATTTATTGACTTTAAGAGTGCACTATTACAACCTTTATGGCTAAATTAATGGAAGATTTCTCTAATATAAGAATTTCATTCAAGGGTATCCTCAAGGCACTTGTTAGGTAAGAAGTAAAGGAAACTGTGCAGTTTCCAATGCTCTATTTTTCTCATGTAATGTGTAACTAATATATTAAAAATTGAAATATTTTTTTATTAAGTACGGTTAATAAGTACACTGAAATCACTAATCAACAACACCCGTAATATTTTTCTCCTTAAGTTTTTGCCTTCTGAAGAACAGGAGACTGTACGAATTGATTCGCCGAGTTGGTGAGGGAGAATAGCAGGATCGGGTTTTGGGCTAAGGCTTACATGTGGCACATGAGCAACATGGTGATGTGGGTAAGGCACTGAAAAACAAAAACCAAGAGGCTTTAGAATTGGGACTGATTGGTTTCGGGTCTTTGGGAACATGCCCATTTTATGTTTTTTGGATAAAAATTGAATCTTTATATTAAAATATAAAAGGCCCAATTTCACCACAAATACATATATTGGTGAGATGTCATATTGTTGTTTCTTCATTTTAAAAAACCATAGTTCAATTCTTGATACATGCAAAAGTATTATTTTATTTTAAAGAGAAGCTTGCTTGACAGCCAAAGAATTGAGCACATGTTGAGGGAATTAGACCCTAACTTTGGGGACTTGGATAGGCACTAGCAACTTTGGCGTGGAGTTAGGTATCTAGACATGACCATTGTGGACTCGAGCACAGGCATCAAGGTCTTCATCCTAGCCTTGAGGAGCTGAGCGTAGCTTTTGTGAATTTGATCGTGCCCTACCATAATAGACCTAACCTTGCCTTGATGGACTCAAATCGAGTGGCTTAGGCATGGGAGCTAGATACCCAAGGATAGCCTATCAAGGACCGATGCACTGAGGTCCCAAGTCAAGCCTTGGGAAGACCTAAGCATGGCCTCTATGGACATGGGCATCAGCACTGGGATCTTGGGCTTGACCTTGATGGGCTTGGGCCTTGCTACCAAGGAACTAGGCCTAGCCATGATAGACTTGAGCCGTGCACTAATGACTTGGGAGTCGAAGTTAGGTAACTAGGCAAGGCCACCACCAACCTAGGCATGGGTGTCTTAGGCATGAGCATAGGGTCTCAAGCTTTGCCTCAAGGGACTTAGGCCCAACCAATATAGAGTGGGGCACAACTATTGAGGAATTGGGATTGGTTGCGTTAGATCCAAGTTGGGTGCTAGTGCTTAGGAGAGTAAGCCAACTACCTAGGAATGGCAGTTGGGGACCCAATCATGTGTACCAAGGTTTGGGCCTAGCCTCAAGGGACTTAGACACAGACACCAAGGGATTGATCCCAACTTGAGGGACTTGGGCACCACTTCTATGGACCTAGGCCTAGTTGTCAAGGAATTGGGCCAAGCCTCATCATTCCCAAGTTGACCTTGATGGATTCGAGCCAGGTGCCAGTGACTTTGGCGTGGGAATCGGGTGTCTAGGCATAGCCATTGGAGACCTCAGGACGGGCATCAAGGTCTCAAATTTGGCCTTCGGTCTACCAAAACATGGACACCAAGGCCTTGGGTCTAGCCTCCATGGATCAGAGAATTGACACTGAGGTCTCAAGCTCAATTTCGAAGGACCTAAGCTAGGCCTTGTGGACTTGGACCCAACCATCGAGGAACCGAGCTAGATGCACGTGACTTGGACACAGGAGCTGGTACATGTGGTTTACTGCCAGAAACCCGAGCATGAGCCCAGGAGTGTATTACTTTAAATGGGTTGAAGTTGGGTTCTTTCCAAATCCATTATCAATTGGGCTTTGCTTGATGAGACCCATTTAACCCCTATTTAAAAATTTGGGCAACTCATATCCTACCAAACAAAACGTAACATATCTTTGTTAAAATAATGGGTTCATAACCCATCTTGCCAATTCTAATTTTCACCTCATTAGTGAGTGGTCCTGGGGGCTTTCAATTTGCAAAAAAATATTGTAATGGTCTTTGAGATTCCTTTCTCGAACAAACCAACGATGCTGGCCTCCTAGATGTATATATTCTCTTCAGATCCACTACCACTTGTATTTTTAATTTTTGAAATTTTATCAAATATTATACCAAATTCCAAGTAGGAGGCTGGATTGGTGGCAGATATTGCCTGGATTAAACTGGGCTTTCACCCAAGCCCTCTCTCGAGCTTTACATAATCACGACCCGATTGATTATCATAAATAGGGATGGCAAAATATCCGTCCCCTCATGGGGTGATAATCCGCAGGGACCCCGCCAAGGTGGAGCAGAGCGTGGGCGACAACAATGCGCCGACAGTGGTGCAAAGCTTTGGTCAAAGCGTGTTTCGCCCGCTTAGCTGAGGATGGGAGGTGATTCTGGCTTCAGACGTAGGTTTTGGGATGGGGAGAACAAAGAGGTCCGGATGTGGAAGAATACTTGCAGATCAGGAAGCTGGTCATGTGTCTCTCTCTCCAGTTCTGCAAGAAGGTGTGAATATAAATGTGGAAAAAATATATATTGAATGGTCTGAATATGATTTCTTTTTGTCATAACTTTAGTGTGAACGTAAGAGGTGTATAGCCAAAGAAATTTCTAGTCTACGATGCTCTTTCTGGGGGCTTTGGGATGGTGGATGCCCAAAGAAACCATTTGCCGGTGCATTACACCTTCCGATATAGTAGATGTATTTTGGTGTTACGATGGAATGCTATGGGATCCGTACTATTTACTAATAGTCCGATGTACACAGAGAAAACCAATTCGCATATTATCATTCGTTTGATGATCTTAAAATAAGATGAGCCAAAAGCATTTTCAAAGGATGTCAAGTTCCAATCTCAGCATCTTAGGCAGAAATCTTACATTTTTCCCATTTTTTTCTAGAAAATAATGGTACGAACTTTCGTCTCAAGTTGAAAACTAGTTGCAAAATAGAGAAGGTGATTTCGTTGCGCAGTACCGTGGGGGTCTGCTGGTATACGGATGAAGTGGCGACTCCATGCTGTACTGATTCCCCCGCAAAGTCATTTAGGCTTCCTCCACAATTGATAAAATAAGGAAGGATCTGCAAGGTTAAACCTCAAATTTCAACCCCAAAGTCTTGCAGTACAGATCACGAATGCGAAGTTCTAACTTCTTGCAGCCCATTGGAAACTTGAATTCGCATGCGAATTTCCTTTTCGTCTCAATATCAAGCTAACAAGCTAGCGTGGTTGACTTTTCTTCAGCATCCTAACTTCAAACAAATCAAGTGGTAACGTAATGGAAACAAACTTGGCCAATGTATATATATAATAATAGAAAAATGAAGGAAAAGTGGAAGGCGGCAAGTCAACATTCAACAGTCAACCCCTTGAAACTACACGGAGATTAGCTCGTCTTTTCGTCGGTTTTGTTTTGGATGTTCACACAAGTTTCTTAATCTTCTCAAAAACCTCCCCAGATTCAGCTAACTACATATAGTACAGATCACATTGGGGAGGCCTCTCATAGCCAAAGCATAGAAGTCGATTATTATCTCTCTCGTTTTCATTAGATCTCTTGCTTTGGCGCGTCTATATATTCACGTACAAGTATGGATGATTATCACAGTGATCACCTTCCACCCATATTTCCTCACAAAACAACCTATGACTTCAACAGCAAGATCCTGCTCACCGCCATCGTGTGTTTGTCCGTCCTCCTCGTAATAGTCATCCTCCTCCACTTGTATGCGAGATTCGTTCTTCGCAACCGTGCCCGGCGCGCTGCTGCCGTGCATGCTCTGGCCCTCAGGGTCGCCCATGTGCAGTCCGGTGGCGAGCCACCCAAGACTGGCCTAGAGCCGATAGTCATTTCCTCACTGCCCTTCTTTATATTCAAGCGAAGCGACCGCCATGACGATGCCTCAGTCGAGTGCACGGTTTGTTTGAGCATGTTGGAGGATGGAGAGACGGCGAGGGAGTTACCCAATTGCAAGCACATTTTCCATGTGGAGTGCATTGATAAGTGGCTGAGCTCGCAGTCCACGTGCCCCGTTTGCCGCACTGAGGCCAAGCCCTGGATGAAGGCCGAGCACCGCGAGCCTCCTGCTGGGACAGCTGCAGCAACGGCTCCATTGCTCGAGAGCGTACCCTCTATTTTTCCAGGCATGCCGGATGCTGTGCATGGGGCGAACAAAGACAGCTGTTCATCAAGCGCGCGATTTAGTTCGTTCAGAAGGATGCTTAGTAGGGATAGATTGTCGCCGAGAGTTCAATCTCGTGGTCAAGAAGATGATGACATAGAAGATATAGAGAGACAATGATGCAACAGCTATAGGTAATACAGGATTTTTTGCGAGAATTTTTCGCTAGAATTTTTCATTCTTTTTATTTACTTTTAAATGTTACCAAATATTCTACCTTTAGGAGAGAGTCGCTGTTGAATTGCTTGAACATTTTCCCGAATGATGACTCATGTGGGGAAAATTAATTAGTCAAAGAAATGAGCTGGTTTAAAGTTTTCATATAGTCGGCTTGACGGTGCTGATGAGGGCCAAGAATATCTGGTGTTTGGTAGCCTAAGGTTTGAATTGAAACGATGAGTGGACTATTCGGTGGTGGCAATGTGCGGCACGCTAAAGAGCCATTGACCTGTCGAACGAAACATATCGTCTCTACAGAAATCAAGATCCTGAATTGCAGGAAATCGTTATAATTAATAATGACAGCCTCCAGTAGAATATGAAAACTTCTGTACAAGCAAAGTTAACCGCTGACATTTTGCGTCCTCCAAACGTCTTGACACAGCTGTCGATGCATCATCGCCATTCGCACGAGTTTGAACGTATAGACTTGTCACGAGTATTAGATCAGAAATTGAATTTGTTTGACAAGAACATGGAATCAACCCTTGGTTAGATCGATGACAGCTACTATCCAGATCATGATTGTAAATTACAGTATATCGGATAGCGGAGTCCATCTGAAGCTGAAGGTGATGCCAAAGATTGTGTCCATCGAATTAGATTGAAGAATTAGCACTCTCCTCGAAATGAATTAAGAAGAGCATCAAACGAATGCGTGCTGATTTCTCTATGCAATTTCATAGTCTGCTCTGCTTCACAGCTCAAGCATGAGCGCACCGATGGAGGCTTACGAGAGAAGGGATCTGATCAGTGGTCTCAAGGTAAGCCGGAGGGAAATAAGGCAAAAAGTCTTTGAGATGAGCTCACCTTCATTGAACTGAAAATCCGAAAGTCCAAACCATCTGGGTCTTGATAGCATTTGAGTTCATTCACGTAAATGCTTCAAGCGAACTTGAAAAGGAAAGAGATAACGATGTTGGAAATAACTGTCCTGGGGATTTCCCTTATGTTTTCTTTCACGTAACTCTCTCTTGAATTTCGTCATTCCCATTCATTTGCCTAGATTTTAGGAATAACGAAGGTGTTTGCAAGTCTTTGGTCCGGCTTAATGAAAGAAGTTTGTCAACTGCTCAAGACGCAAGGCAGCGTTGCCGCTCTTAAAGCAAATGATTGATTCGCCATGTCAAATGGAACTCTGGCATGGAAGACATGCTGAAATGGCACGAACCTTCCCTAGGAGGACTACTTCGAAGCAAATGAACATGGTGGTGGACTGGCTCGATGGAGTTTTACTTCAGAGTCAAGCATTATCATAAGACGGAAAAATCGATCTGAATGACAAGCCTCAGTGTTGACAAACCAAATACAAATAAGCCGTGAGCTTCAATAAAGCCTCAGTTTTCTTACACAGTAAATTGCAGGGTCAACAAACCTATGATAATCCAAAAACATAGTCGAGAACGTACACCAGTAACAAGGAGAGGGGGTAAAGCGCTAAGGCCAAGAAACTCATCCAAAGTGGAAAGGTAGTGCGGAAACTGGCGATTGCACCCATCACAAGGCATACAATCACCGTCACCAATACTTCCGAGAAGAAGTCCCATGTCAGCTGGCGCACGTAAACTAAGCCTAAGAACACCGCCAAGGACAGGACATTGCCCATGGTCACTGATCCATATATCTGCACCATAGTCTCTCATAAGTTTTGTTATAGTCACCTTCATTTGTGGCTATGTGAAATTAAGATTCATAAAGACCCATAGATGCCAGAAAAACATACCTCTGAGTACGTTAAGGAGATGGTTCTCTTTTTCTTTCGGCTGGAAAACATAAGGCACGAGACAACCTCGCTGGAGCAAATGAATGGAAGGATCACAAAGGACACGAAGAAGGTAGGAATACTTGTGGCGGTTGAAAAGTTGTCGACTGCGTCCACGAGGGGATCTGCAGTGATGGCGGCAATAGCTGTTCCGAGAAGCAGCATTAGTATCGCTTTGGCAGTATTCCACTTCACGTTTTTCACGTCATCCGCCTCCAGCTCATCTTCCTGGTCTACCAACTGATCAAGCTGTTGCTCTGTCCGCTGCATGGTCAATTTTCGTCACAACATTTTTTAATGAACACTGACTGTAATAATTGTAATACCTCGTCGAAACTGTCCAGAAGCCTTGTTGTCAGGGATATATCATCTTGCACATGTCCTCCTGCTGCAGTGCGTCTAGCCCTTCTGAGCCATTTAGAGATTCCTTCGATGAACTCAGCAGAATCAAGTTTTGAATCTCGAGAAGTGTCGAAATCCTCTATCACTTTACGGACCGCATCATCCATGTTTATGTCTACCTCTTCAAACTGGATTCCAATGATGAGGGCTCGTAGCTCTTTGGGGATAGGTATCCATTAGAGTCCGCATCAAGTGTCTCAAATAACCTGCAATATCACGTTGGTAGAAAGTTAGATCAAGTTCACATTGTTTTTAAGAAGAATAAAAGTACATCTGATCTCTCCTTGACTATTTGAGTTTCACTGAACTGACGCAGCTTTTCCTTTCTTGCCATAAATCCGCTTATGGTTTATTTGTCCATTAACCACTGGCATTCATCGACTTTTTCATGTTCAAGAATGTTTAATTTAGGAATGTCATCTCCATATATGCGATTTTTCAGGCTTCCCTAGTCCTAACTTCAGGGTTCCCAGTAATTGCTGAGGAACATGCCACTTTGAAGGTGAGTCGAAAGGTTCATAAAGTGACGATGAAATGATGAAAAGTAGAGGGAAAAAGGAAGCAACTAACTTTTCTATCACAACCGTATTGGGTTTGCCTTCATCGGTAACTAGCTTTCCAAGTGTACGAGCTTTCAATTGCTGTAGGAGTCCTGATATTAAGCGCTTATGCTTTGCATATGCGATTTTTCTTTTCTGGATTCTTGGCTGGAAAACCTGCATTAGTTTTTGTTGTCCAAAGGGCCACAATTCAGAATACATCTGCTTATGTCATATGAAATTTGCCGATGTGGCTTGAACTGTGACAGCTAGTAGACTTGCGAGCATTGAGATTCACTGAATGAAAGTGGGATTACCTGGTAGAGGCAGTAAGACAGCAACAAACATATGGAAACAATGAAAGAAACCAGAACTGCAGCTCGGCTTAGTGAGCTCGCTCCAAAAATTTCCGGTAGTTGGACTATTATGAATGGAATTAAAGAGATCATCATGATTCTTGCTGCATAGCTTGTCCAGATGTCAGTGCTCACCCCAGATCCTGCAACAGTCACCGTTATTTGAAATATAATGTGAGTTGCATCTAAGTAGACAACCTATAACGGAGGTCATTTTCAAATCGTTTTAGTCAAGGGTCCTGTTGCGATACCTAGTACAAAGGAGTAAAGCTATAAATATACTCGGATGGGGGAAACATTGTCGCTTCAGATGCAACATACAAATGTAAAAATCATGCAATTGTTCCACTTGAAACATTCAAAGATGATCTTTTGAGGAGCCTACTTTCTCTGCAAATTCATCTGTGAACATTTGGTTCAATAACTATGCCATAGAGCAGAATTTTGCAAATCGGAGTTGATGCAGTTGCAGAGCTTTGACCTTCATATCCTTTATTCAGTGGGCATTCATAACCATAAGTATGATCATGGCGCATTCAAATAGAGTTCTGAAAGTACCAGCTAAGCTGAATTTCTTTGTATCCTTTTGATCCACGGTAGTTGAGTTCTCGATATCGCATTTTCCAACGATAATGCAAGTGCCCCATAGAACAGTCAGGAGCATTACTGTCGATCCAGCGAGCAAGCCCATACCGACAGAGACCTGGCTTTGAGCATCTTCTGTGCTCCCAGAGACGCCAGATGCTACAAATAAACAGATGTTACACTGGCATAAGACATCAATTTTATTCAAATCAACATGCTGAAAGGAATGACTTCAGGACTAGCTGATGAAGCCAATGAAGTTGGACGACCACAGACATGAAGAGCAACCAATCACCATCCAGAGCATATAGTTGTCATCGGTGGGATTATGCTGCCTCATACATATCTCAATAATAAGTTCATGTCAAAAGAAATGTCTCTACAGTATGCATATGCAGCAGAAAATCAAGACATAAGGCTAAGAATTTATAAGGAACAAATATTTCCACCCTTGCTGTCTCCTTTCTACAAGCCAACAGTACAACCATCCTGAGTTGCAGAAACAGTAATTCTCAGGAAATGATTTCGTGGAAGAAATGCGACATGGCATTGTAATTAATAGGAAAAGATCGCTTTATTAACCTCAATAAAACATGAAATCATTTTTGTGAGAATTCCTGATCCAAAGATCTATAGACCTCACTTTTACCCACATTTTCCTTACTGTTACCGCTTTGGAGTAAGGATGTTGATGCTAGAATGACCTTTTTGCATCGAAAACATGGATGAGAGAGAATCTTAGCAGAGGTTACAATTCTGACAAAAAGGGACTACATTTTAGCAAAGCTAGTAAACAAGCTTACCAAGGATAATTGTAGCATCAGGAAGTGAGCTAAGTATTGGCAGAAAGAGACCCCCAATAATGCCAGGACCAAGAATTTGCAGCAAAATCTCGCTTCCATCGGACAACAGCTTCGCCGCTAGGAACATCAGGTAACCATACGCCAGAATCAGGAAGACATTCCCCCATACAGTGGTGGTGCATGGCAAGAAGCCATATGTCTGATCGCAGTCGTCCGATGAAACCAAATGGCTCAAGAACAGCACCGGCTGCTTTACATATCGAACCGCCCCAAAGATAATATCAGAGGCCGAGTTTTCCTCGATCTTACGAGCCTGAACATGGCAGACGAGCAAAAGCAAGACGACTGGAAGCAAAAACTGAAGCACTTTCATCTTCGCCATTCCTGGGGACGAAGCCTTGTCCACTAGCTTGATTAATACGAGGATTTGGATCTTATATCGGACTTACAAATTTGTCATTTTGTCAATCTTCAACGTGGCCTTCTAGATAGATGGAGAGGAATCAAACAAAGATTTTAAAAGTCATCTTATACAATCAAAGAACCAGCATGTGAAGTGGTTGAAGTCAACCTTCCAAGGATAAAACCTTGAATGAAAGGAATATACTTTTGAAGTGAGGATTAAACAAATTGTTACACTTAAAATAACGTGTCCGTGCAGAGACTGGATTCAGAATTTGAGCAAATCGGCTTGTACAATATAAGCAACCACGTGTTTTAGACAACAAAGTAAAACCACCAGTTGTCATTGAATATATATTGAATTGAATAACCATAACTTGCAGAATCATCAGGTCTGAGCCTTGAGGCGCAAGCTCTTATCAGTTCTCTGATGCCAGTGAGCGATGTTGTGTTGGAAGATATGCTGAAGATCCACCAGATTATGGTGGATATATTTTCGAGATTGTAATTGATTGTTTTGTATCAATCTAGGATTAGATCCGATATACTAGGATTAGATTTAATTTACTTCCTTATTCATTAAACATCCTCTGTATTATTTAATTCTCTTTGTACATTGAAACAATCAATGAAGTGCACAGAATACATTCTCTTCTATTCTTGGGTAGACTTTGGCAAGAGCTATATTTTTGGACCCTTTTTTTCTAGTTATTTCAGTTCATCTTGTATTGAATTGAATAAACAATCATTGTGTAACATTACTACCAATGATAAGCTTTTTCTTAATCATCGAAGACTGGGTCATTCTGCTGCTTTTCCTTACCCTCAATGTTCAATTTGTCCTTTGGCAAAGCAAGCTCGTGTACCTTTTGACAATAGCAAATCTCGTGCAAAAAGTCTTTTTTCCTTAATCCATGCTGATGTTTGGGGGCCCTATCACACACCCAATCGTGATGGTTCTCGTTTCTTCCTAACAATTGTGGATGATTTTTCTCGTGCCACATGGGTATTCCTCATGCAATCAAAGAGTCAAGTTCTTTCTCATCTAAGAACTTTTTTCTCCCTCTCCAAAAATCAATTTGGCAAATCAATTCAACGTATTCGTACTGACAATGGAAGGGAATTCTTCAATAGTGAATGTGCATCCTTTCTTTCTTCAAACGGAATTTTGCATGAGAGTTCTTGCACATACACTCCACAACAAAATGGAATTGTCAAGCGTAAACACCGTCATCTCTTAGAGGTAGCCCGTGCTCTTAAATTCCAAGCTTCCATTCCCGAGACTTTCTGGGGAGATTGTGTGGTCACTGCAGCTTACTTAATCAATCGAATGACAAGTCGTGTTCTCAACAAGAAGACACCTTTTGAGATGCTATATGGCAAGAAACCAGAACTTCAACATTTGTGAGTTTTTGGTTGTTTGTGCTATGTGACTTCGGTGGGGCCGCGGGATAAATTAAGTCCATGAGCTAGACAATGCATATTTATGGGATATCCAAGTCTCACAAAGGGATATCGGGTTTTCGATCCATCCACTGGGAATTTCTTCGTCAGCAGGGATGTCATTTTTCATGAGACTGTATTTCCTTTTGGTGAAGATTTATCTCTACACGGTGAGTCTGATAGAGGCATGGATACTCATCGTTTTTTATTTGAAGAAGATCTATCTCCTGGACAATCATATATCATTGCACCTCTAGTATCTCCGCCAAAAGGCACAGTTTCCTCCCCACCAATAGCCGTGGATACTTCATATACATTGAATGAGGAGGAACATACTTCTTCACCAATAACAGCATCTCCAGCATCAACTGAGGAGTCACTAGTTTCTTTAGTACCTTCTCAACCACCACCATAGAATAATCCACCACAGCGATCCAAGCGTGCTACACGTCCACCCACATGGACAAAGGACTATGTTTGTGCTGCTTCAAATTCTCCAAGTACTCGTTACCCTATCTCCTCATATGTCTCTTTTCACCAGTTATCATCGGATCATATGTGCTGCATCAGTTGTGTGTCTGAGGAAATAGAGCCGTCCCATTATAATGAGGCAGTGAATGATCCACGATGGCAAAAAGCTATGGAGACAGAATTGCATGCATTAATGAAGAATCATACATGGGACGTTGTCCCTTTACCGTCTCATCGTAAACCGATTGGCTGCAAGTGGGTCTACAAGATTAAATATAAAGCTGACGGCTCCGTAGAAAGATATAAGGCTAGATTGGTAACCAAAGGCTTCACTCAACGAGAAGATTTCAATTACCATGAAACATTCTCTTCGATTGCGAAAGCTATTACAGTTCACACCTTCTTGGCAATTGCTGCATTTCGTAATTGGTCATCGCACCAAATGAATGTCCACAATGCTTTCCTTCATGGTGACTTGGATGAGGAAATTTATATGGACATTCCACCGGGATTACAGAGACAGGGGGAGTCTAGAGTATGTCATCTCCGCAAATCCTTATATGGTCTCAAGCAGGCTTTTCAACAATGGTATGCCAAATTTACGGATGCACTTATGGGAGCAGGATTCAAACAGTCCAAACATGATTATGCCTTATTCACGTGGACAAAAGGTATGTCATCTATCTACTTAATGATATATGTCGATGACATACTTATTATGGGAAATGATGAATCTGCCATGACAAGTCTCAAGGAATATTTACATTCCACTTTTCATATTAAAGATTTGGGACCACCCAAATACTTCCTTGAAATTGAGATAGCTTGTTCAAAGCAAGGGATCTCACTTAGCCAACGGAAATTTGTGTTAGAGATTATATTGGAGGCAAGTCTTTCAAGAAGCAAACCAGCAGTTATTCCTATTGAGCAGAATGTCAAGTTGACCACTATTGATTATGATGCGAGTCTACAATCTAGGGATAATGACTCATTGCTCAAAGATCCATCAAGCTATCAGAGACTAGTTGGGAAACTCATCTATCTCACTATGACTAGACCGGATATATGTTATGCGGTCCAAACACTGAGTTAGTTCATGCATAATCCAAAACAATCTCATATGGATGCTGCATTGAAGGTTGTGAAATATTTGAAGAAATGTCCAGGATTTGGGATTCTTCTTTCTCGTGATTGCAACATGGAAATGACGGCTTACTGTGATGCTGATTATGCGACTTGTCCTGAGCCGAAGATCTATCATTGGTTTCTGCATCAAACTTGGGGAATCGTTACTTTCATGGAAGACAAAGAAACAGTCCACTGTCTCTCTATCATCAGCTGAAGCTGAGTATCGATCCATGGCCAAGACCGTGTGTGAAGTGGTTTGGTTACGAGGCTTACTTCTGGATCTCGGAGTACAAGTCAAGGGACCAACCTTACTGTTCTGTGATAATGATTCCGCACTTAAACTTGCGGCAAATCCAATAGTACATGAAAGAACAAAACACATAGAAGTCGATTTCCATTTTACTCAAGAGAAGATTCAAGAAGGGATAATCAAAACAAGAGGAATCGGGACTACCGAACAACCTGCGAATATATTCACCAAGCCTTTATGTCAAAGGCAACATGCATATCTTCTAAGCAAGCTTGGCGTCTTAGACATATACAAGCCACTAGCTTAAGAAGGAGTGTTGGAAGATATGCTGAAGATCCACTAGATTATGGTGGATATATTTTCGAGATTGTAATTGATTGTTTTATATCAATCTAGGATTAGATCCGATATACTAGGATTAGATTTGATTTACTTCCTTATTCATTAAACATCCTTTATATTATTTAATTCTCTTTGTACATTGAAACAATCAATGAAGTGCACAGAATACATTATCTTCTATTCTTCTCGCTTTCACTCTGTTTTCTGACATGTCGGTACACAAGTAGTTGGTATAAGTACAAGTCGGAGATTATTTGCAAATCAGAAGGTTGGTCACGTGTCTGTCTGTCCTGTTCTGGGAGCATTTAAATCTGAAAGTGCAAATGTTAAAGTAGTGAATAGTCCGAAGGTGACTCTTCAAATCAAGTTGCGTGTGTTTGAAAGAGAAGTACAACCCAAGAAATCTACGTTATGGACAATAAGTTCGTTTTCTGGGTTATCCAAATTGACCCGGAAGGAAAATCTGAGAAAGCTACACCCCACCATATTGAAGTCGACATATGATTTTGGTCAAATTACAAGGAACAGTGCAATTGCATTCCTGAAATTCACATTGAGATCCTCTGCGGGACAAGAACAAATAGGAAAAAACAAAAATTATAAATGGAGAAAGTGCAGAAAAATCTACAAAACATCTTCCAAGTATGTTTCCAACTTTGCCAAACTCAGAATGACAAGGTTCGAGAAATTCAATCGGACTCATTTCAACAATTTCTGAAATATGGAAGTGGAAGATTCATGCTAGAGAGAGTGATGGGTAGATCGCTTTGATTAATATACATGTGATTAGAAGATGATGTCAATGAACATACATACACACATTTCATCTCCTATAATCTTAGTTAGTCTTGTATATTATGCCGAAAGGACGCATGCCAGTAACTCCATCGGTGATTATGCTGTATTACAGAGCTTTCATAAACTTCTTTGACCATGAGTCATGCTACGGGCTTTGGCTATCGCAAGGTTCTAACAGCCAAATATAATTCATCGCAATAAAACGTTCCGTCAAATTAACCTGCACTTCCAAATTTTACAAGAAACTTGAGCCAAATAATTGATGTTGTGATCGAAGTCCTGATTACCACAAGAAATACTTGGCGTATGTAACAAACTTCAGACTCATTTACGCGTTGGAGATGAACAATTATCCAAATTACATATCCTATATTCAATATGCTTGTAGAACTCTATCTTGACAATTGAAATTTCATATACAATTCGCATTGTCTTTATTTTAGCATTTAACTCCACGTGCTACGCATAAGAAAATGCTGTCAGAATTATTTGATGCATGAAAGGAGCAGTGCTTTCACAAAGACTCTCACCTTTGAAACAAACAGCTTCGTAGTCAACCATCATAAAATTCCCTCTTACTACTACTCTACTCATGTGATATCATTATCTTCCTTCAAATACATTCACTGCTCATTAACCACCATATAATTTTTTCGTGTTATTGTCAATGTTCTCACAAGCGTTTGGAGAATCACTTGTAAGTGATTAGTCAAAGATGGCAAGCATAATCATTATTGCAGAACCTGCATATTTCTCTCAAGACATGAATGTATCGTCAGTTGACAATACCACCAATCTTTTCAGGAGCAAAAACCACTCACTCAGAGGCCGTTCTACATGTAGCAGCAAGAACAAATCATCTGTATATTTATTATTCTGGTGAATGTCGTTCAGAGAAACACTTCCAATCTTCATACAGCACAATGACAGAGAAGCATATCCAACCATTTCTGTCTAATCATTCTATACCAACATCAGAATCAGATAAAAAAAAAAAGCACAAATTTTGTCCCTTTCTTCGAACTCACTCCTTACATTGCCTCATTTGAGCTTGCCTGATCAATAAGAGAAACTGGAAAAGCAACAGACTAATGGGTCTAAATGACATGTTAATTGTTTGTTATCCATGGACTTGGATACAGTAAGGGGTGCACCATCATGCTGCCGGATCAAAAGAAAATCGAGACAGGAATATGTGGAATAATTGGTCATTTCACTGTAAAAAGGAGAATTTCTCCCTTCTCTGCCATTAACTTTATTGTCTAAAATGGCTATTCTTCATTTCTCAATACATTGGTGGATATTCAACTAATTTGTCAGTCCTTCTCTGTTCCACCTCAGAGGCAGAACATCATTCTTCATGTAAATGGCCTAGATAGTAGCTATGTGTAAGAGGAATCATGCGAAAATATGATGGGAGACATGCCGCTGAAGATTTTCACTTATGACAAGCCGCAAGAGAAAAAGTGTGCTTGCCTCAAGCATCTGAAGCTGCAGGTATAAGACTGTGCAAGATGAGAGCATCCGAACTGTAATCAAATCCATATTGTGCTTCAAAGCTTGGTTGAAACAGGCGCAGTTTGACCTTGGATTTTCATCATACAATGGTACTTAGCTGGAGTAATAGCACCAGCCTGTACACACAAACTCACTACAGCAGGGGCATGACCATAGAAATTCCTTCCTTCGTCTACCAGCACAGGAGGATCTTGAGGTCGAGGGAACCAAACAATATTCGAGGGCACCAGATCATCCGCCCCAGCCTTCTTCCAGAAATGACCACCACGCCAACTCTGGTACTTGAATACCCCACATACCCGAGCCTTGTGGCCAGATGGCCCAACATGAACTTCTGAACAGTACTTGCAGACTTTTGCTGGGTAAACTAATAATAACTTCTGCACACCAGACCTAAGCGTCTCCCATGCCCTCAAAGTCCCATTTGCTATCAACATCAGATCATCAGCCGAGATAACCTCGGCTTCATTGCCCTCGATCTGAGCATCATCAGATTCAGGCATGCACTGCAGATTCTGGTCATGCAAATCAGCTCCAGCCTGATAGCATAGCTCAACAACAGCAGGTATACGATCATAATCAAACCGCTGATGGTGCTTTATGACATCTTGGAACATCGTTTTAAGATGAAATGCCTCAACCGGTACAAGAATATCTTTTATTCCACCGTTGATCCATTCGTGAACTCGATTTTTGCCACGAGGCCTATAACCACAGCATGTTTGAATTAGGTGTCCCTTTTCACCTACATATACTTCCGAACAGAATCTGCAAAAGCATTACATATACAAAATAAGGGCTTTCCTTCTGTGGCTCTGAGACCGCTAGACTAGATAGCAACTTCCTCACATACAATTGCAGGTCACATGAAATTGGCAAAACCATACTAAACTCAGGCATCAACATAAGAACAAATAAAGATATATGCCAATAATCAAAGGGTTCTTTTCTTTTCACATGTTCTCTTGACAACACATTTGCATATCAAAACTTCTTGCAGGCTTCTTCTCCCATGAACACACCCAACCATAAGGCTTACCCACCTTCATATTGATGTAGTACACTAAGATAGGATGATTGTCAATGGGATTTAGAAAGAAGATCATGGTCCCCAACACCATGGTACAAAAGCATCATGCGGTAAGAGATTGCAGAGGGGTCATTTATGTTGAAACTCCATTAAATTAACATGGGCAAGCAAAAGTATTCCTCATGAACAGTCTTTGAGTGATAGTAATAACGGTAAACATGGACTAGAAAACGAACCAACTAGGATGCACAAGAAGGGTGGGACAGCCAAGACAGTTGAAAATGCATGACAACATAGAGCATTTTAATCTCACAATCTCAAATACTATCAGAATTAAGCCGCAGCCAACCTAATTTCAAGAGACATTTTTTTTCCAAATCTTTCCTTGATGAGATTCTTTCATTTTTCTTTCCTTTTGTGGGATTTAGGATGAGGAAGTTCTAGGAAAGTACAGACACAAAAAAATAGGAAAATTACTCGGCTCGGTACCATTTTAATTCATTCAAAATGAACATTAATATTTTATCCCACTCAGAACCCATCTCATATATCTGCCCTTTTTTGCATATTTATGTAAGACTAAATGCATGGGAATGGGGAATTATATCCCCCTATTTCGACTACTAAATTAGACTTGGTGTTGATGTCACAAGGTGATGATCCAACTGATTTGAAAGAATCTTATGGCCAATGTTTCTTTTACTACAACCACAATTCCATGTATTCTTTCACAGGCCAGCAAATGCAAGTTAAAATGAAGAAAATTTGTTAATGAGTACCCTAGGGGCACTGGTTAAGTTGCTAATTAAGGAAATAATACAATTTACTATGCATTAACTGTTCTAAGGAGTGGGCAATCCATACATTAAAAATTTAAAATATCCTTTCATGTCAATCAAATGCCTCCAGGGCACCCTTTAAACAAGACTCAAACCAAAAGCGTTCTCAATCCACAATCCTCTACCAGATCTTTTTCCATCCCACCAAAGCCAGAGAAAGCTAGTGTTTTCAACAACCTGAAGACCCATCCTGCTATGTTATGTACAAACAACAAAGGGGCTGGAAACCACTTTAAGTCCAAAAGCATCTGCAACCAGGTGAGTTTTGTCATTGATTGGCATTAAATCTGTCGTTCAATCCTAATTAACTCCTAACTTCTTGATCCCATCACCCAATACCACGATCATGAAGTACAAACCCCCACGCTGCTCAACCGAATTTTACCAAGTGGTGTCTTTTAATTCAATAAGAATTAAGCAGTTCCAAACAGTCAAGTCAGACAAAATGGATATGCACGATCATAAATCATGGTTATATATTTTTACAACCTTCTTGCGATGCTATCTCTATGGAATAATTATGGTTTGGTCTGCCAAACTTACTTGCAAGCTGCAACTGGGAAGAACCTAAGAAGTGTCGATACACCCTGGATGAGCAAAGTCCTGGCCTTCAACACTTCTTGCGCAACGGGAACCATACTGGGGACCGGATAATCCTTGGCCCTACCTTCAATCCTCTTCAGAATCATAGGCCGGAGCTTTTTCAAGTCCACTTTGGCGCTATAAAATCGGGCATACGTGCTGCAAAAGTGTCTCCCTTCAAGCAAGATTCGACATAGTTCCCTCCTAGGAACCATTGCAACTCCTCCAGCTAATGAAAATGGAAAACACTCGTGGGTCCCCGTCGGTGAGAAATTTTATCAACAACCTGGCGGGCAAGGAGCCAGGTGATCGAAACGAACGATGAAGGACAAGCCGAAAATGTAAGATGCCCCCAGTTGCTCGAAAAGAGAGGACAAATCGAAAATTCGACGCAACCAAGGCCGCGTGGACAAGCGACGCGGTACTCGGTTTTACAGGGGCTAAACGAGCGCGAGCTGTCTCCCTCCGACTCGTTGCCTCGGGAGCAGAATTCAGCGATTCCAAAGGTGGGTCGGAAGGAGATGGTCGCGGCGTGGATCAAGTCGGGATCTTGATTCGAACGCGCACGTAGTCCTCAGCCTCCGCAACAACAAAGAGGATCTGTCGCACCACAGCAAACGGACAGACAACCGACATCGGCCGCGTCAGCAGCCGACAGAAGCGCCGCTGATCTCAAGGCGGGCGGCGCAGAGCAAATGAAGCATCCCGAAAGCAGTCTGAACCTGGACGGACGTCGAGCTCAGACGCGAAAACAGAGGAAACGCATAGGAATTCAGCTCGTCATACAGAGCGAAACAGAACTAAAGACGTCTCTTTTCGAGCTGGTCATGTCTTCGGCACGAGGAGTACGGTCTCCAGCATTTGCTTTCCTTGTTCGAGGTTTTTTTGGCTTCTGTTTCCCTGCACGCTTCACATCTTAAGTTCATCGAAACCGAGGTTTAATATATTTAATAATTTTTATCCGAGAAAATCATGAGTTATTTCCCTATATTTTGTTTTGAAATAAGTGTTAACACTACGAAAATCTTCGACTTGATAATATTTTTTGCCTCAACTAAATCCCAAATTGATATATACGTAACAAATTTATCTTCTATTAATTTTAATTATGACATGTTACACCGATTGATATACTAATTTAAATTTTTTACACTTCATTTTAATTTGTAGTTTTTCGAGATGTTAATCCCATTCAACGGAAACTAACAAATAGTAATTTTGTTATAAATATATTAGTTTTTTATAATTTAAAAATTAATTTGAAATAAATTTATTATAAATATATTAATTTAGAGTTTTTAATGATCAAAAAATTATTTTGAAGTCAATTTGTTATAAATATATTGGTTTACGGTTTTTCTTGATGTTAATGCAAATATTGATAATCCGACGTTGGAATGTATAATATTCAAACAAATATGGAAATAATAACTAATAAAGATAAAATCGAGAATAAATTATAAAGGTATCCTTAAAAATTAGGATAAAAGTAAAAAAAAATTACATTCATACATTAACCACAATATCTTTATCGTAATACCAATAACTCCCATCGTGTATCCTTTTTTTTTTTTGGGTCAAAAATTAGTCTTATATCTATTAGGAGTTATTCAATCATTACCATATCACCTACGGACATATCAACGTGACAAATTTATACTCCGCGATATATTCATCCTAAATTTTTCATGTGATACAAAAAATCCTAATCTTATATCATATGATACATTTAAGCTAAATTGATTCTTTTAGATATCAAAAATCCCAAATTTCAATCCATACCACATATTTATCCTCAATCAAGATGTTTGCTTCCGTCTTGACAGTGCTACTATCTCCATCGTCGCCAAATCAAGGAAACACATAAATTGAGTTAATGCCACGCCAACGCTGTTCGCTTTCCGTGGTTAATATTTTCAAAATTAGAAACGGGGTCGACTCGATGACCCGGCGATCGATCGTCCGCGACCGCTTTCCCCGTTCAATTCAGAAGCGACGAACGTGTCCTCTCCGGCCGCCCGAGAGCAGCAGCGACTGAAACGCCGTCCTGCCCCCCTTCTCTCTCTCCGGCGCTCTGCGTGCCTCTCCCTCGACCATGAGCTCCCCGTCGGCCTCCCCTCTTCGCCACCCGCCGGATCAAGAGGCCGACCCGCCCCATCACCCGGAATCGCCCGAGACCCAAACCCTAACCCTCGAGCCGGACCCTTCCAGGTCCGACGGGGACTCCCAGATCCTCGTCCAGGACGACGACTCGACCCAGGACCAGCCCGACCCGGTCCCCGCGCCGTCCCCACGAGCGCAAGACCCGAGCTTTATGGTCCCCGCCCCCGCCTCGTCCCGCCGCGGCGGCCACAAGAGCAAGAAGGCCGCGCTGAAGCGGCGCGCCATGGCGAAGAAGTCGCAGCAGAAGCTCGAATTGCTCGTCAAGACCTTCAAGCCCGTCCCTTTCGCCCCCGGCAAGGCCCTCGACTTCGCGCGCCGCGAGGACCTCCTGCAGCGGCTCGGGCTCTGGGAGTTCGTCCGCCTGGACTTCGACTGGCCCCTGCGCGGCAGCCTGATCGCCCAGCTGGTCGCCAGTTTCAGCAAGATCGAGCGGTGCAGCTACGTCAATGGGGTCAAGATTCGGGTCAGCCGGGCCGACCTGGCGCGGGCGCTGAAGCTGCCGGCCAAGAGGGTCGTGGCCAGCGCGGAGGGCGCAGGTGAGGGTCCCGAAACCGAGGAGTCTATTGGGTTTGTTTTGGATTTAGTGTCGAATTGGATGCTTTTGCATGATGATGATACGTGGATGATGCCTGATGAGATAATGAGTTGGGACAAGTTGATTAGAGAAGGGAGCTTCGAGAAGGTGGATTGGGCGGGCATGATGTGGTTTATGGTGGAGAAGGAGTTGATGCTGGCCCCCAATTTGGAGAATTGTTACTATGCGTCGCACTTGCAGTGTTTGATTAGGTCTCAGCGCGAGCAATTGTTGTCGGCAGAGGAGGTCGAAGTGAAGGATGTGGAGGAGGTCGAAGTGAAGGATGTGGAGGAGGTGGAAGTGAAGGATGTGGATGAGGTTGAAGTGAAGGATTTGGAGGAAGTTGGAGTGAAAGATGTGGAGGAGGATGCAGATGGTGGTGATGTGAAGATGGCTGAATTGGAAGAGCAGAGATTGGAGTTGAGCCTTGGACAGGAGAATGCTGATAACAAAGCTGATGAGGAGGAGAAGGAAGGTAACAAAGCTGATGAGGAGGAGAAGGAAGGTACTACTAGCATTGACTTGGGACTTTTGCAAAACGAAAAGTTTGATGTTGAGAATGAGGACAATGCTCAACTGAGCCTCGGGCTTGAAGAGAAAGTTGAAGCTGAAATGGACAACAAAAATGAAGCGGGTCTGGTGGAAGAGAAGGGCGTCGATATGGAAAAGGAAAATAAAGAGGAAGGTGGATTTGATGATGTCATGGATTCTCAGGAGTGTAAAGAGGAGGAAGATGAACAAGGTGGGCAGTGGCTTTCGGATGGGAGAAACATTGTAACTGAGCACTTCTTGCAGAGGTGCAGTGTTGCTGAAGCTAACGAAATGAGGTTTGATGTGGATCAGAAAGGAGGAGTGGAAGGAGAAGGAGTAGTAGGCGAGGAACAAGAAGATGAAGAACTAGAGGAAGAGGAAGAGGAAGAAGAAACCAACGAGGAGGAGCAGCAAGAGCCCGGAGGGTTCAATATGTTGCCAAAGTTTAGTGATTTGGAGAGGTTGCCTTCATCAAATCTTCTGCATGTTTTGGAGTCTGCTCATATTCCTTTTAACACTGGGATGCAACTTCGAGATGATTCTTGTGGGGAGTTCTTAGCTTCAAGAGCTGACAGTCACTTGGGTCCAAGTTCTTCATCCATCTTTGGCAATGTGAACAAGAGAGAGATCGATACTGACAATGACAGGATGCATCACCAGCTGAATGGGGGAAACAAGCGGATGAGGACTGACGGTTCTTGGGATAATAAATCACTGGACTTCAATATGTGCATGGAGCAAGTGCAACATTGGGTGGAAAAGGCAAGGATGGCGCACGAGGCAAAAGAGCAAGCGTTTGCTGAGTCTGGCATGAATCAACAAATATTCCTCGGTGAGCTGCAACGACGGGATGCTTTGATTGAGCATTTGCAGAAGACAAGTAATGAAGAGATAGTGAAAAAGAAGATGGAAATATATCGACTTGAATGTGAACTCTATATGATGGTGAACCTTCTAGATGGCTACAAGAAGGCCTTGAAGGAAACCGACCGGAAATTCGCTGAATACAGGGCTCGTTGTCCTCAGCTTGATGAGCCACTTTATAAAGATGTTCCTGGGTCTGGCGGTCTTGTTTTGAGCATTAGGGAACTGGAAAAGCAGCGGTTAAAACAGGAAGAAGAGGAGAAAATGAAGCTTTTGGCCATGAAGGATAAGATTGAGGAATTCGAAAACTTTTTTACTGTCAGCTTCAAAGCACGTCTTGAAGGAATTAATCTGCTCAATGGCAGGTTGCACAATGTTGAGAAGGGATTGGAACATTTGAAGGAATCAGTGGAAAAGCGTAAAGCCTCAGAAGCAACAATCGCTATTGCTTCAATGGAAGAAAATGTCCCGGAAGAAGCAACAACCACAGCTGCTTCTCCTATGGAAGAAAATGTCCCGGAAGAAGCAACAACCGCAGCCGCTGCTCCTACAGAAGAAAATGTCCCGGAAGAAGCAACAACCGCAGCCGCTGCTCCTACAGAAGAAAATGTCCCGGAAGAAGCAACAACTGCAGCCGCTGCTCCTACAGAAGAAAATGTCCCGGAAGAAGCAACAACCGCAGCCGCTGCTCCTACAGAAGAAAATGTCCCGAAAAGAAGCAACAACCGCAGCCGCTGCTCCTACAGAAGAAAATGTCCCGAAAGAAGCAACAACCGCAGCCGCTGCTCCTACAGAAGAAAATGTCCCGAAAGAAGCAACAACCGCAGCCGCTGCTCCTACAGAAGAAAATGTCCTGAAAGAAGCAACAACCGCAGCTGCTGCTCCTATGGAAGAAAATGTCCCAGAAGAAGCAACAACCGCAGCTGCTTCTCCTATGGAAGAAAATGTCCCAGAAGAAGCAACAACTGCAGCTGCTGCTCCTACAGAAGAAAAACTCTCGGAAGCAGCTACAACTGGTGATCCAATGGAGGAATGAACTTATCAGGAGTTCTTTGCTTTGCAACATTTTGATAATATATAGGTAGCTTCTATGGTGGCTTATATTTTCAGCCTCTTAACAATGAACAGGTTCTTGATTTGGGTCAACATTACCCCCTTGTGTTATTTTGGTTGGCCTATTCTGTAATTCAAGCGCTTTGTTGACTGGAAGATAGGGGTTGGGATTGCAGTTCTACTACATCTATGGTTGCTTTGCTTAGTCTTCATACGGATCCTTTGAACTGCTTGCAATTGATTTTGGGTAACAGCGAACCATAGCGAGTACCATGCCGCGATGGTACCTGGAAAAAGGGAAGACAACATTTCGCAGATGATCTTTTGGGTACATTAATTTAAACCTATGAGCTCCAACAGAGCTCAACATGTGATTTATTATTGCATGCTCTTGTTTGGAAAACCACTGCTTTATTTATGCTTGAGATACGATGACTCGTGATAGATATGGTGTCGCTGCACATATAGTTGAAGGCATGGTTTGTCTTTGTCCAAAATGTGCTAGCATTTGAACTTCAGTGCAGAGCAGTCCATTGCTTCTTGGGCAGCGAGTTTCTGAACTCTGTCATTGCTTCACAGCGAATTCCCACATGCAGCATCACAAATTCGTTTGGCTGCAATGAAATGCCGAATGAAGTATAAAGAGATGATTTTTCTTTCCCTTTCCCATAGTTTAGGCAACAGGCCTTAAGGTAGCTGTTCTTTGAGACATAACAAAGGAGGATAACATCTGTTTCTGAATGGATTGAGCTTTGCGGTTGCTCTGGACTTGATCACGACCTGCAGAGACCCACGGCTTGGCGCAGGCCTTGAATTTTTCACTTTGGGATATCGATTGTTTAATCAATTTTTTAACTTTTATTTTCGCTGCCACTAATTTCAAGTGGATGGTGTGGCTGTCTTGGCTCTGTCAATAATGGGTATTCCTCTCCTTTTTTATTTTATTTTTTTATTTTTATCTTTTAAGCAAATAAAGATTAATTCACGATTAACCAAATACTCATGAATGGGTCCAGACATATTGGGGTAGAAGTCAATTGCATGTTCTCATGGGCAAATGATATTGCCCATGGCCAAATCAATTGAGCAAAGTGAATGCGGAAGAGACCTTAATTATGTGTTAGTTTAGTGGAAAAATAAAATGGAATGCATGATTAGAGATTTCAACACAAGGAGCATGTACTGTACTTATTGAATGAATGATGCCCCATGTCACGTGGCAAGTGGCATAAAATTTTGTCGGAGTACCCTTTTTAGGGGGCAAGTTTGTGCTTGATTTCTGACCTCTACGTTCGGATTCGAAGATTCATGTTAAAATTCACTCACTTGACATTCCAAATAAATTACAGTTTGCAAACTGTTCTATAACTAGGGAGTGGCCATCATGTCGCGTGCAATTGGCAATATTCTTCATGTGGTTAGTACTTGGTCAAGGGTTATGTAGAATGTGCACGTGTAGTCCGATGCATTCACTGTATTCACTTTCTTGAGAATTTTTAGTGCATAGGATCATCCTTACAATATGCGATCTAGTCTTCAAAAGGGGTTCGCTTATGTAAATTTATAATGAATTTTATTTATTGAAGATGACTTAAGATGGAGAAAAAGAACCCTCTAATTAATTGCTCATTTCTTCTATGAAAACAACTGAACTAGGCGATCAGTAACTTGTTCTATTGTTGTCTTTGCACATGAGAAGAAAATACGATGCAGCAGTTGGAGACACAGCCATTGTTTCCAACCGTTGCCAATTGGCGATGTTCTTGCAACCTCATGCCGAGTCCTGTCTGCAAATGGTCATTCCTGTAAAGCTCAGGAGATTTTCTCAAGTAAGCCAAACGAACAAAAGGAAAGAGGAGACCCCATATACTTCCCTCTCCTTAGGAATATTTCCAAACTTACATCTTAGAGTTCATATGTAGTAATTTAAGGACTTACTAGAGTCCAATGATTACATCTTCTGTCTTAACGTGATGAAATTTACTATAGATATAATAACTAATCCCCTTCAAAAATGACTTATAATGATTTACTTGCTCTCTTGAAAAGATATTCAAGTATTGATGAGATGAACTTGTGAGTTGGATTTTCACCTTTGTGCCACGTTATATATCTAAAGTTTGTATCATCCGATAAAAACACATACTACAATAATAAAAAGAGTCATTGGTAAATTTGGATATTATCGCCGTAAAAAATGAGGGTGTTTCCAGCTTGTAAATAGGCCAAGCTCGTTCTTTTTGTAAGGAAACATCAATCAGGTCTCTCATTCTAACGTCGAGGAGGATATTGAAACATGGAAAAAAAAAGGCTCAAACCAAGTTAACCAACTCAAAAGCTGTCTTCCTCGTATCTCACTAGTAATAAATTAAGGCCGCTTTATTTAATGGCGATAGAGAATTGTTGCTTAAATATTTGCAAATTTAGCATTTAGGCAAGGTCACCCTTGCCCCGGCCGGCGAAGTTGGCGAGTCTCTTTTCTCTAAATAAAGAAGACAAAAAGAGAAGTATAGAGCAGAATGTTTGGATTTAGTGCATAATCATAAGAAAATAGAAAGTAAAAGTAGGAAAGAGAATCCGAGACACAACATTTTATTGTGGTTTACTCCTCAACTAGGGTTACATTAAGCAGAAGATTATATAATAATTAGCATCTCACAATTTTCTATTCGTTCAATTACAAGAGAAATAGATTATATATACCTAGTAACTATTTATGGACTTAAACTCAAATTATTAAGGCTCAAATTATAAAAATCCTTTGGCAGCTTGGGAGTGTTGTCCTGCAACCCCATTTGGGGCAGCTAAGGACCCTTTCCCACTTAGCGAAGAGCTCTTCATGTCTTTCTGTCATGGAGAATGGATTACACCTCATCAATATATAGTTGATAAAAAAGTTAAGTCCACTTTGGTCCCTAACTCTTGTCAAATATGCAATTGGGATCATCATATGTTTTTCTTGTTTATTATTAAAGTCTCCTTATTTACTTGATTCTTTCAATTAAAATTTCTAACTTGTTTGATTTATGCAACGAATTCTTCCATCACCTACCATGAACAATTCCGCAATTTTGTGTATGTAAGATAAATTGATGTGACGAAAAATTGTCACGCCGCACCAACAAAGTACCCCTAAGTTGTTTGTGTGCGTATGAAAGAGTACTTTTGCATCAATTTTCACTTTTTACATAAAAGTTCCATTATCTGCTAAATTTGACTCTCCGTGCTAAGTTGCTAACAAAATGAAACCGATTCAGATGTTGTGACAACAAGACAAATATCGCTAATCGCTAAGGGTACGCTCCGTCTTCCTGATGAATCATTTCGATGTGCGACAAGAACAGTCGGCGGCGTACAACCACAGCTTGTCGAAGCCGTCTCCGAATTCTCTCATCAGACGCCTGGGCCCTGCTTGAGCTTTTGGTAGCTCCGTGCAGGAATGTAGCTGTGTCATACTTCGTGCATGGACTGCATTTTTGGCAGAGATCAACGGGGCGACGTCTTCCTGCTTTTGGGCACTCCAAGCTAGACGATCTAATCAGGCTTTTCGCAGCCTCATGCTCGCATGACGAACTCGCTTTCCTCGCGTTCGATGTCGCCGCGAGACGTGCAGGAAACATAAGCTGCGCGGACAACTCATTTAAAGCATGAACTGGTAAGGAACTTTCCTGTACTAACTAAATACGTCCGATCTGTATAAATCAAGAGGCCATTCGAGCGGATAGGCTCCGATTTCTGTATCGCACTCGACTGGCCGACGATGGAGCTTCGTTTGATTTCGAGGAACCTCAGCCCAACCCTTTTCGTCGTGTGGATTCTGTGTGCACGTCCCGGCGCGTTTCCGGGCGATCACTTGTCCCTGAAGTCCGACCAGGCGAGCGTAATGGAAGACAGATACGAGAGCTGGCTGGCGAGGTACAACCGGACGTACAAAAGCAGAGCCGAGCGAGCGCTGCGGTCCCAGATTTATCAGGCCAACGTCTTGTACGTCGACTTCATCAACAGGCTACCGTTGCCGTTCAAGCTCACCGACAATGGATTCGCGGACATGACAAACGTCGAGTTCAAGGCAACCTACCTGGGTTTTCACAGGAGGACGAACCGGAGGACTGATATGGAGACTAACGTTACCGACGAAACCGGCGGAGACATGCCGGCGAGTTTCGACTGGAGGAAGGAAGGCGCCGTAACTCCGGTCAAGGATCAAGGCCAGTGCGGTATATAAGATTCAGCTCTTCTTCTTCTTCTTCTACTTCTTTTCCCCTCATTTCATCTTTCTTCCAAGTCGGCATGCTCACTCCGCACGTTTAGGAAGTTGTTGGGCTTTTTCCGCGGTGGCGGCCGTCGAAGGCCTCAACCAGATCAAGACGGGGAAGCTGGTGTCGCTATCGGAGCAGGAGCTCATGGACTGCGACGTCGGGAAGCACAACCAAGGCTGCAGCGGCGGAGAGATGGACACCGCGTTTTCCTTCATCCAACGCAACGGCGGCATCACTTCCGAGGCCGATTATCCCTACCGAGGAACGGACGGATCCTGCGACGCGACCATGCTCAGGAGTCACGCGGCCACGATAAGCGGATACGGCGACGTGCCCGCCAACAGCGAGCAGAGCCTGGAAGCCGCGGTGGCCCGCCAACCGATCTCCGTGGCCATCGACGCGGGGGGACTGGAATTCCAGCTATACTCTAGGGGGATTTTCACGGGCATATGCGGATACGAGTTGGATCACGGGGTCGCCGCGGTCGGGTACGGATCGGAGGGCCCGAGAAATTACTGGATCGTGAAGAATTCGTGGGGGCGCGACTGGGGCGAGGACGGCTACGTGAGGATGCTGAAGGATGCTCCAGACCGGCGGGGCATGTGCGGGATCGCGATGGACGCGAGTTATCCCGTGAAGGGTTGAAAAGTAAACGTGCTAAGGGATTGGTGCATGAACTTATATTCACGCTGTATTATTGTGTCAAATTGAATTTTTCATACAAGAAATGCTCATATGATTATTATTAATTAGAAATTATTATGGAGTCTACTACTTTAAAAATCTGTGATTCATCGTATATCGTGACTTTCACAATAATTCAAAAATAATTATGCTAGCAAAATTATTAATCGACAAGCTCTAGAGAGTTAGTACAAATTAAGTTCTCGACAAAATTGCCCACTTTTCTAGAATGGGAATTGATGATGCCTTTACCGTTGGATCGATCCTGGGTTGCTAAGTAAACATTTTTATATCGTACAATTTACTAAAGCATTGAGAAAATTCGAATTGTAAGAATCTCACCTTACAAACTTAGATTTGGCAGTAACTTCCGTTCGGGGTAGTTACTTTCAACCGAGTGCTCGAAAACGACGGCGCATCTCAAAGCCCTGCATAAACCCTCGAATTCGATAAAAGATCAGTCGAGACGGAGCGGCGGTGTGCGTGGAAATCCATCCATTTTTCTTACGACGCCGCCGCCGTAAGAAATGGCCGGTCCCCTGCTCCGATCGCTCTGCTCCGCCGCTAAGAAGTCCATCTCCTCCTCCCAACGCGTCAGCCCCTTCTTCTGCCCGCGCGCCGCCCCCTTCTCCCGCGCCTTCTCCACCGCCGCGTCCGCATCCGCCGCCGCCGCCGCGTCGTCCAGCCCTTCGGTCGACCCCGGCCGGCTCCGGAACGTGGCGGTGATCGCCCATGTCGACCACGGCAAGACCACGCTCATGGACCGGCTGCTCCGCCAGTGCGGCGCCGAAATCCCCCACGAGCGCGCCATGGACTCCATCAGCCTCGAGCGGGAGCGCGGCATCACCATCTCGTCGAAGGTCAGTTGTGCTTTGGTTCTGGTGGAGTTTGGGGCATTGAGGTGTTCCCTGAGCTTCACGAATGGGTGGTGTGAAGTGTGGATTGAATTACCATGCAGCCTAATTGCGTGGTTGAGTGTTTGACGTGACCATAGTTTAGTGTTTTGGATAAAGCGAAGGTGAAATGATCTTCTGTAGGTGGATGAGCAAGGTTTTGGTTTAATCATGATTGTGCACACTGGTTAGTGCGGTGGAGTTGATGCATTGCTGTGCAACTTTGAAGCACCTGTTTCGCTTTTCATTTGACTTATTATTTGATTCGTGAATTGTTGATAGATTAAAGTCATAATCTTTGCTGTTCGGGTGATAAAGTTTTATATTTTCCTGCTGAGGCCATGCTGTTTATGTTTTAGATTACGTGTAAAATGAACATTTTCAACTTGGGGGTGTCCACAGGTAACGTCCATCATATGGAAAGACAATGAGCTAAATATGGTTGACACACCAGGACATGCAGACTTTGGTGGCGAGGTATGATAATTGATACATCTGCTGGATAAAATTTGTTCTTGCTGATATATATAGTTTGTGATAGGTACATACATATATACATTGATGAATAGTGGATGGACAGAATGGTAAGAGATTGATTCCATCTTATCTCACAAGCAAGTATTATACATTTAATACATCAAATGGGTCGTTAGCTTCTTTATTTGTTGGCCTTGGTTTCTGGTGCGCTGTGTTATCAATGTTCTTATTTGAATATCCTTGCTTGATTATAGGTTGAGCGAGTAGTCGGTATGGTTGAGGGGACAGTTTTATTGGTGGATGCTGGTGAAGGTCCGCTTGCACAGACGAAGTTTGTTCTGGCAAAAGCCTTAAAGTATGGTCTACGGCCTATCCTCCTCTTAAATAAAGTAGACAGGCCTTCTGGTATGGTTCTTCATCATTTTAAATGATTTCACTCGTGCATTAACTTAGTGAAACTTACATTCAGTCGTTTAATAATAGAAACTGCTTTAGTGGCGAAGGCATACTATTCATTTTCATTGACTTCTATTTCTGGCAAAGAAAGTCCATAGCTTAGGAGGCTTTTGGTTAGAAAGTGTCCTACTTCTTTTTCTCCATTCTAACCATCAGCCAAGAGGGAATCTATCAATTAAGGGCATGTCTGTTTACACTCAATCGGAAGGAAAAAGCCAAACTTTGGAATAATCTTTAAGTGTCAAACTATTGATCTACGTGTCAACATTTATATAAAGTGGAAGTTTCTGATATTTTTGGATCAAGCCGAAGAGCTCGAGTTACAAGATTTTGATTAAGCAAAAAGTAAAATGTAAAAGTGAATTCCTACACGCCCTAACTTCTTATCTTTACAAGTATGAATGCCTTCTCCAATTTTCATTCAAATCTAAAGTCAAGCATGATTTCCTTCTCCAACTTTTCATTCAAATGTAAAGTCAAGCATCATATCCCCAGCAATAAGAAGGTGGATACCTGCATCTTTCTGGTCTATGTACTAGTGTAAAGGTGGTTGGCAGCTGTGGCAGCTCTTTTGCATAGGGTGTGCCTATCACCAATGGCTTTCCTTTTCTTTATAGATTGTCCATCTTCTGATCCGTTATCGAAAGTGTATAAGCATGGCTATTCTGTTTCATGTATGTTTCCTGTCTTTAATTGGGGGTTGCGTCACTCTTGTTAATTTCTGCAGTTTCTGAGGAGAGATGTAATGAAGTAGAGAGCCTGGTATTTGATCTTTTCGCGACTCTTGGCGCAACAGGTGTGTAGACATATGTTGTGAAGTTTATTTTGCAGCCCGTATATTTGTCTAAAGGAAAATTTTGTTCCATTAATCTTTTATTTAGAGGAACAGTTGGACTTTCCTGTCCTCTATGCTTCTGCAAAAGAGGGGTGGGCTTCCGCCACCTTCACAAAAGATCCTCCGGCTGGTGCCAGAGATATGTCACAGTTGCTGGATACTATTGTGGGGCATGTTCCTCCACCAAATGCTAGTCTTGATGCGCCCTTTCAGATGATGGTTAGTATAGAATGGTTTATGGGTTGGCCTTTCTCATTAATTTCATTGTGTTTTTTCTTCCATTTCTCATCCTCAAAACTGGATGATGAAGCAACATCTCGTTTAAGTCATTGTGGACACAATTTTGAAACTTCTTATCACTTTACAAATTGTTATTATTCTCTTATAACTTATGCTCTTGATCAGGTTTCCATGATGGAACGAGACTTTTACCTTGGGAGAATATTGACTGGTCGTGTAACTTCTGGAGTAGTTCGTGCAGGCGATAAAGTACATGGAATTCGTAGCACAGAGTCTGGGGTTCAGAAAATTGAAGAGGGAAAGGTTTGTTCCCTATTCCCTGAAAGAACCTTTCAAACCTACGGTTTACAGAATTGTGTGCCAGATAGGCATGTTTTTGCCATTGATTCTCTTGTTACCATGGAAAAAGAACTAATGTTGAGGTTTATTACCTGCAATGAGAATCCAGCATTTCAAAATCCTGTGGCAAGCAAAACAAAGGAGAATTTCATTCTCTGTCTAGCCAAAAAAGGGATATTTTCTACTTTTCCTCTTTGCTTTAGGTGGTATCTACTTTCCTTATGGACTTTAGTTTATGATTGCTTGTGCCCTTACCAATGTCTCATATGGAAGATGAAACTTTGAGACCATTGTCTATACTTGTCAGCGCTCAAGAAAATATCAATGTTGCAAATGAAATCAGGTCTATTCATGCTTTGGAGTCCTGTTTTGATATCTTGATTTCACTTGCCACCATGGAGTGAGCCAGAGGCTCCCATCTATAGGACCTAAGTTTGCTCTTCTTAATTTTAATACTGTCTAATGAATATGGCTTTGAATCCATACTTTGCTCAATATCTGTACTTTGATTGTGGACTTCCTACCTACATGCGTCAATTTGGCATTGAATACTGTGAGAATGTAGGTTCTAAAGCTCATGAAGAAGAAGGGTACGAGTATGGCTCTTATTGATACTGCTGGAGCAGGCGATATTATATCGATGGCCGGGCTAGCAAGCCCATCTATAGGCCATACAGTTGCTAACATGGAGGTGTGTGATCCTATAATTGTCAATTATCATATATGTGCGAATGTATTCTTATCTCAGGCAGCTTGGCCTCTTAGATTCTACTTTACAGGTTATCATCGTTGATTGCCATGCCCTTTGGCAACATCTATTCACCTTGAGTGATTTTAACCGTAGTTAGTGTTAATGCTTGCATTGGTTGTGGCCAATTGAGATTTCTCTTGAGTTAGCATATATGACACCATCATTTTCATAGTTGAGAAATTCTCTGTTGTAGCATTGTAAGTGAGAATACTTCACCTATTACCATATGTAGATGCCTTTTATTCTGGTTTCTTTATCCAAAGCCTTTATGTAGTTTCCATTTTTGATAGACATCAGTTGAAGCTATTGCGTATATGAGACTCATGCGTGCATCAGAAAGGTTGTCTAGGATAAGACTTGATGGAGTGAAACTGAGCAGAATAAAACATGGAAGTCAATATGTAAACTTAAATGACAGGTCTAACCCTTGCTTCTCCTATTATTGGGGATTCACAATATTGTTAGATGAGTGGGTTTGTGACTTATATCCAGCTACTATGTGCTCATTTCTCATTCTCAGTCTTCTGCATACATTAAAAGTGCTAATAAGGTTCTTGGATGATTCCAACAGATAATGTGGAAATTTTGTTTTAAAAAATAGCGAGGAGACCGTACATGATGAATGTGTTTATAACTTGGGTAGAATACATTAAGATTGAGAATGATGTCTAGATTTGTGGGGTAGAATACATTAAGATTGAGAATGATGTCTAGATTTGTGTAATGAACAGAAATGAAGAGGGCATGGAACTTTTTAAGTAGATGAAAGGGGGAAAATGCTATAAATCTTGAGAGGAAAGTAGAGAAATCAAATATAAGTAGACTTGCAAGAATAATTGAAAGACCATTATGAAAGTCGCTAAACTATACTTAATTGTAAGGGTCTACTTTCTGAAATTGCATTTAGAATGTCCCATTCACCCTGAGCAATATATAAGAATTTACTAATATCCTCTTTGTGATAGAACAATTAGTTCTCATCATGTTTATGAATGGATTATTCCCTCCATGTTGCTCTGGGTGGAGAAAAAACAGGAATAAAGCTCATCTGAATAAATTCAAAATATGTAAGGCTGATAAATTTATTCTCATCTTGTTAACAAATACTTGGTGGGAAATTTGATGGGCTGCTTCCTCTTTATAAGCATAAACTGCAAATATCAGCGAACCAAAATTTTTTCATCAGTGGATTGACCTTTGCATGCATGAATTAGAAACGGAAAGGTGATTGAAATAAAGTGTTTATCACCCATCAAAACTTCAGTAAACAGAATAACACGATACCAAGAGTTGAGAAAAGAACATAAAACTGACTTCGAATAGTTTAGAAGAGAAGAGAATTTGGAACTAAATAACGATGAGTGTAGGAACTTCATCCTATTTATTAGATCAATGGAGCTGTTTGTGTTTTCTGAACATTTGTGCTAGTTGGACATAAAATGAGGTAGTCAGGGATGCACTCTGACAATTCTGAGAAGATTCTCATGAAATCATGTCAAATATCAGTCGATAGTTGGTCCCTTTGAGATATGGGGTTCCGGTTCTTTTGCCAGTTAATTGATGATCTGTTAATATGTGTTAACTCACCATTTGACTAGAGTCTACTGCAATGAAAATTATGCTGCGTAATCTTGAATTTTGTTGTCACCATTTTTGCATAAGCCAGCCGGATACATCACAAAATGCATTCTATGAAGCATCTTTGATCCAACATAGGCTTGAGCATTAAGGTTATCTAATGTGAACTTGTGGAGTTGAGTATGAACTAATCTTCTTCTCCCTATCCAGGTAATGACTCCATTGCCTACTGTTGAGTTGGATCCTCCAACTATTTCTATGACTTTCGGTGTGAATGACTCTCCATTGGCAGGACGTGATGGTACACATGTAAGTTTTGAAGCTTCTTTCCATTGCTTTCACTAAATTTTGAGTGCGTGAGGATATGCTGCCATCTCATTGTGATTCTTACTTTGTAATATCTCATGTTACGAGTTCTAACATATTGTCATTAAAGGGTCAGCTCATATTCACCTAATGAAAATGTATGATTTGTGATGTTGAAGTCTTTAATTTATGGAGCTTAACATGAGCTGTGCATAATGGCTTCTAGCACCTGGAGGTTGTAACATTGTGTTTGGGTGGAAAAATAAAATTGAACAGATATGAAAGAATTTGCTTATATGATGTGCATGATTTAGTATTTGGCATCTAAATTCCTGTATTTATCGTTAAAAAAGAATGACTGGTAAGAATGACTGGTTCCTTTAAATCATTATTTTCTTCCCTTTGGCAGTCATTATTGCTGAGACATCCTTAAAGAAAAAAGTTCCAGTAATGAAGCTGTGTTCATTGTCCCAGTAATATGGCCTTAGTTTCCAGATCTAGAAAGTTAAATAACCATTTGGGTATTGGAACATAGTGGATAGCAGATATCCATGTATGGCTTGAATAGATCAACCCTAGTATCAGACATTGTTGTCATGCAGAGATTGCCACAATGTTAGGTACTATCTGGGGCGACTAGAGAAGTTGAACTGCTTTTTAGAAAAGATGCTTTAATTTTGTTCTTTGTGTGAACTGTCATACGTGTTTCTTTGTGAAGCGGAAGATAACACTGTAGATGGATATTTTTACCAATGAGGACTTTGTTGTCTCGTTTTCTTGTATATAGTTATATTGAGGTGATAACCTTTTCAGGACTATGTAAGTTTTGGGCCAGATATTGAGTAACCAGATTCTACACCCTTCTCTCTTGCATTTTTGAATGTTAACTAGATGATTCTCCTTTTTTTAGTTGACTGGTGGAAAAATTGGTGACCGGCTTATGGCTGAAGCAGAGACAAATCTTGCAATAAATGTGCTTCCAGGGTTATCAGAGTCATTTGAAGTTCAAGGGCGAGGAGAACTTCAATTAGGTCTGTTCCCAATTCTTTTTCAATGATTTCTTTTCATCCTCCTAGCTTTCAAATATTATTTTCAGATCACCCTAAGATATGTTTGGACATATGCAGCTGTGGATTATGATTCTTTGGCAAAACTAATTTGAAATATCCAGTTAACCTATATTTTTAATGTTTAGAGCAGGTATCTTGATAGAGAATATGAGGCGAGAAGGATTTGAATTATCTGTGTCACCACCAAAAGTCATGTGAGTTCCTTGTATACTTTGGCTTTGACGTGGAGGCGTGGATCACTCTCAAAGCTTTTTATCCCCTTTTAATCTTGGGCCCTTTACCCTAGTACAAAAAGATTTATTGTCCTTCATGAACTACTACATCCTAGTACTTCTCAGTGAATGTAAATGTGATGGCATACTACATTAAAACATGGAGGGCTATGTGACATCCTAATTCATCTTAGTGATTATAAATGTGATGGCATACTACATTAAAACATGGATTTGATACTGCAACGTTCTGTCATATAATTGCATATGGAAGAGTCAACGGGTTTCATCAGCAAAAGCATTTTTCTATTCCTTTTAAGAGCTACAGCTACAGCTAAAGCTAAAAGCTGCAAGTTGGAAAGGGGCCATGTTAGGACATTCTGTTTCCAAACTAAATGTGAAATAGAAACCAACAAAAAAACTTAATGAGAAATAAAACCTTACTTCCGGCCAAAATTGAAATAAAGGCTTAATAGTAATGTGTGGATATTGTTTGATGGAGGACATGATAAGAACATTCTTTTTGTTGTTTTATTTTCTATGTAGTTGGATCACTTAAGAGTTTTTCTATTTCTTTTTTCTTCATTCACTTTTCTACATATTCATTCTGGATATATTTATCCCGTAGCTTTAGTATTTTATATTACTTCATTTTTTCTTTTCCTTCCCAAAAAAAAGACTTGATTGGCATTAGCAAATATCTGTTCATGACAGGTATAAGACTGAGAATGGCCAGAAACTAGAGCCTATTGAAGAAGTGACCATTGAGGTAAATATATGGAACATGTCTTTACATTATTTTCACTCGAATTCTGAGATTATTTCCGTCTTTTAGGTTAATGAAGAACATGTTGGGTTAGTAATGGAAGCCTTGACTCATAGGCGAGCTGAGATTGTTGATATGGGTCCTGTTGCAGGAGATATTGGCCGAACTAGATTGTCTCTGACTTGTCCATCAAGGTTAGTTCATCTATTATCAATTCTTTTCTAGGAGTTCCCACTGGGATATTGCTGTTTTGTTGCAAATAATTGCTTATGCAGGATTTCTAGTGAGCAATAAAATCTTTTCCTTTGATGAATGCATGGTACTTTCATGTCCCTTCATTATATGTTTTTGTCGAGAAAATGGTAATACATTTTATTATGGGATCTAAGAAGGTGCCAACACGTGTGCTAGTCTCATGACAAAAATTGTAGTGTTGGTCAATGCATTTATGTTTACTTTAAATCAAAAGTGTGGTACTGTAAAACATCCACCTCTAACGTGGAGTGCAGAAGTTGAATTTGATAAAGAAATAATTTTATAAATGTAACATATAGGAAAAATGAAAGAGAGCTTTTGCCAATTTTGTGTGATTGCGACTTTGACATGGAAATTAACCATGAGATCAAGCATTTCACAAGTTGAATTTTTTTGGAGTTGGATGCATTTATATGGTTTAAATGGCCAAAGCTCTGAGCATAAGTTACTCTTGCTGAAGTCTTACATCTACTTAAATGTGAATTTCACCGGAAGGCCCCTTTGATTTTTTTGATTTTTCTGTAAATTTGCATTAGTTTTCATTTATATTTAGATAATTGGGGGTATATTTGACTGGATGATCTTCTGCAAATGAATTGCTCATGGAAATATTATTTTATTTCAATTGTTGCTTTGGTATACCATTCTTCAAGCATTGTTAAAGTATAAAGTGAGTGGCATATTTGATATGCACTTTGGTTAATCTTTTATTGTTCTTCAGGGGCCTGGTCGGGTACAGGAGTGTCTTCAGCAGTGATACAAGAGGAAGTGGATTCATGCATCGTGCTTTCCTGAGTATGTTTATAGTGCTAGGAGCTAGATATTCCCATGGGATTGTTGTTTGACTTTTCTTATCCTCAATTGCCAAGCTAAATAAATGTTCCATGGTTGCTCTTGTGAGTTACTGGTGGCCATTATCCCAGCAACTATGCTGAGGTGAATTAGGCACCATCAACAATAAATCTACCAAATTAACTTCTGATAGGTTTTTGACACCTAAGTTGATTCATGCTTCTACACTTTGCCAGTGGATCAATGCATTCTCTCTGACTAATAAAAGAGCAGTGTATGTACATATGTGCATCAGAAAGATAAAGATGATATGGCACAGCGGACTTTCTCTAGTCATTATTCTGTTTTTCACTGGTGGCTTCTAGACAGGCTTCATCAGGCATGGAAATGGACCGTACTTGAAAGAAGTGTTGAAAATATTCGATCTTCTATTTACCCCACTTCTAATTTTTCTCATGTTTCTTACTAAACATTGTTTTACAATGGGGCACTGAATTCAAATGTGATTCTGCTCAAAATGTGCACATTTTTTAATATGGTCACACCACTTTCTGTCTTACATCTGCATATTTGTATTTGATTAGATGGAATTTTATTTTCTGTTGGTTGTTGCTCTCTCTTGCTTTATATGTTTTTATCTGAACACTGCAGCCTATGCAAAGCACCGAGGCCTTCTTGGGAATGTGAGGAAAGGAGTATTGGTAAGTCTTTGTGCCATGATTCTGATTCCATGAGGCAAACTTGTTTAATACTAATACTTAATTTAATAGGAAATCTCTTGGTTTAAATTGCTATTGACCAAAATTAAGAGTTATCATCCTCCCTTGATCCCATTGTGTTTCCCTAAGGTCTACTCTACTTGTAATTTCATTTTTGGTTTGTTAAAAGAGGTGAACACTGAAAATGTAGGACTAGACAATGTGATTTGCATTTCATGCAATTGTATCATGCTTTTGACAGGACTAGACACCACCTGATAAGCACTTCACTGATAATGTCTATTAGTAAGAACCTTCTTTTCCTTATGCAAATCGCTTAAGAGTGAGAATCCACCCAAAGAACCTCATGAACACGAGCAGAGGCCACTTTTTAAGAGGGGGCCCTTACTTTGTGCATGGCTTTTGAGGGAAAGTCTGGATTCCCCTTTGCTGAAATGTCTTCTACAACACCAAATAAATGGAACTGACTGGAGATAATGCTTTCCTCTTTCGAATCCCTATCTAAATATGCTACTGCATTCATACTTTTATCATTGGATATTTGTTCAGAGAGTAAATTAATTAAGGATGTGTTTAATTAGTAGATCTATTAAATGTATTATTCTTTGTTTCCTGGAGCATATTTAGCATTATGTATATGATGATATTCTTATTGCTTTGCCATGATACTCCGGCACTGTCAGTGTCCTTAATTAAAGCGTGCATGCTTCTGCTGGACAGGTATCCATGGGCTATGGTACGATCACAGCTCATGCATTAATGAGTTTAGAGGCTCGTGGAACTCTCTTTGTGAGCCCGGGAATGGAGGTTGTCTCTCACGGCTGATTATACATGTTTATGCATTTTCTCTTGTGGAATAAATAAGTCTTGTTTGACTTCCATTTTTAGGAGCATATAATGTGTCTGCATTTTGTCTCTCATCATTCCACTCTAATTCTGATCCTATAAATGACATATCCGTCTAATTTTTCTTGTTGTCTTCGTTTGTCAAGTAACCTCAATCCTTGATGATTACAAACCTAAATGTGAGCATTGCTAACTCAGGAGAAGATCTGGACTAGCGTACTTCATTAAATAGTTGACTTGTCAATTGTAAGACCTACTCGGATTGCATGGAAGAAAATATGTAAGAAGAAAAATAGATGGATAAAAAAAGATGTGAATCGGTATTTTAATAATGATTGACTTACACAGATTGCTTAGTCTCTTGCGGGCTTTTATTTTCCTCTACGTAAATTTTGCTGATTCACTTGTTGATTGGTATGCAGTCGTATGATGGGATGATCATTGGTGAACACTCACGGGATTCTGACCTTGATGTAAGATTTTTGCTTTTGGAATAAGTACAACATGACTGCTTCGAAATTTGCTTATCTCGAAATGCTTTCCTTATTGCAGGTGAATCCAGTTAGGACTAAGGAACTAAGCAATATGCGGTCTGCTTGCAAGGATGAAAATGTCAAGTTGTCTCCTCCTCGCCTGGTATTTCTTCAGTAAAAAGAATTGACTATCATCTAATGCGATGAATGAAGTTTCAGTTTGATTTAGCAGTAGAATGTGTTTTTCCTATACTGGTGAAAGGCCTGAAAGGCATTGTCAACTTGTCTCTGCCTGTTATTTCCTTCAGTGCTGCTTCAGTGCTGCTAGTTGTGCACTGAAGTTTGCTAATATTATGTGGTCGACCATGTTAGGTTTAGCTATCCTGAAGGCATTGGCAGCTTGTCTTTGGCAGTAATTTCCTTCATTGCTGCTAGTTGTGTGCTGAAATTGCCGGATCCAATTGGCCAACCATGTCGAATTTGCCTATTGTGGATTATATTTGGATAGTAGAACCAAAATGGTTTTGATCTGGCAATTTCTCTACTGTGATTAATGATAATTGAGTTTCCTTTTGAACAGATGACTCTTGAAGAAGCCATAGGTTATGTTGCTTCAGACGAGCTTATTGAAGTAAGTTCATACAACGTTCCATTTATTATGTTTGGTCATCGATATGCCAAATATCAGTTTCCCTTCTCTCTTGTGCCATCTGCCTCATGGTGTGATAGCAGTTGTGTTGTTGGTCACCATCATTTTAGTTGGTGAATCGCTTGAGATGATTTTTTATTTTCTGTGCAGGTTACACCAAAGGTAATAAGATTAAGGAAGAAATACCTGGATGTTAACAAGCGAAAGAGCATGAGTAAGAGGCCGAAAGAGTGAATCATCACTGCTATATACAATTTTGCAACTTTTGAACCATTTGTTTGACAATGTACAATTATTTATTTGTCCACCCCAATAAGGGTCATGTATTACAGATCTCTTATCTTTCCCACAGAAATATCCATAGTAGTACTCTTTTCTCTGAAAGATTGTTTTTGTAATCGAATTATGTAACCTGTGTAAGTAGTGTCTGTAAACGCATTAATTTCTTACTGGCATTTGGAGGAGTTATGTGAAGCAGCCTTCCCACAGTTTCTTTTACAGAAATTGGTCTTTTTGCCGCGGACATCTTAATCTTCACCATGTTCATTGTTTGCGGTTGCATCAAAAAAGCTTTTGGAAGCAGCAGCAAGTGATAATGTAAAATTCGATGAACTTATTTAATTGAACGGTACTATTGCTATTTCACTCATTGAGGAGAGATCATATTCATGGATGGGACTTGAATGGAAAGGAAAGGCGGGGGAGTATGATCATGTTCATGGATGCAACTTTGAGGATATCGTCTTTTTGATAAGGGAAAGAAGTGAGGGTGAGCCATCAGCATTGGCGACCTCCCTTTTTTTTTTTTTCCAAATATAAATAGTAATAATGACTCTAATTGAACATTCTGACCGCGGATGTGGAACTCTTATAAGATGATATATGCACGGACACCAGTAAGGACTCAGTAATCACCAGAACGCATAAACGTCCATAGAAATACACATCCTAGAATGACAAGTGCAAAAAGGAATTCTCAGAGTAATACTCATAAATATTACAGGTTTTTGTATGGACCAGAGGTGGCGCTGTCAGCCTCATTCTATTTTTTAAAAGGCAAAACCACTGAATGACCTTTGTTAGAGTCATATATTTTAGCAACAGAAGGAACTGGGTATCGATATCCACGTAAGATATATACATGTACAGTGAATGATGGCATCAAGGATGTTTTGAGTCTCATCATATTATATTCAGCATTCAGAATCGGTCTTCTGATCGGTCTTCGTCCAGCCCTTGACTGGATGTTTAGTATCGGGGGAAACATCGGCAGTGAGCCTTCCCATCTGCTTCTGGAGATCAACCACTGAGTCATTCATGCCCTTCCCCTTAGGACTCTTCTTTACGCTGACGAGCTTGAGCTCTAACTTGTATAATGCACAAGAGTCAGACGAGGTGACCTCATACTCAAACAAGTGCCATTCAAAAGACCCTGCAGGTTGGGGGTCCATGTAATAGGACCTCTTGTGTCCTCCAAGTTCTTTCATCAACTGCTTCCTTGATTCGTGCCAACCACGCCCATGATAATCTGACAATGACCTCTGCTTTCTGTTTCCACTTTCAAATGCCCTCCTCGGCTTATCAAAGAAGAGCCATTCCCGGATGTTTTCTCCCTCCAGAAGAGAGAGGTCAAATAGCTCTGCGACGTTGGAAGTGGTTCAAATTGGGAGTGAATTACAATCAGCTCACCAGTTTTTTGCATGATCAAACAACCCAGAATAGAGAGAGAGAGAGAGAGAGAGAGTATGACTTACTAGAGGCATTCCATGGCGATTTTTCAATGGCAGCCCCATGACATTCAGGAATTCCCACATTTTTTCCCTGCATCTTCGCAATAAGAGAGGAAAGTAGTCTATCATCCTTCAAACCAATTCCTCCAGGGCGCAGTACAGGATTCATACCAGGGCTGCCTTCACTAAGGGCCAGATCAGCATGCATTGTACTGCAGTAATCTAGACACCACTCAGAACCTTGAGCAGGCCTCTGACAATCCCAAAGAGCACATTTCGGGCCCAAAAACGCAGATGGTGGAGGATTGACAAGAGGCAAAATGTTAGCACCAAAATCATGTCCTACTTGTTTGTCATTGTTTGCCTCCCCATAATGCCCATGGTCATCATCTTGATGGAAATCAAAACGGAGATAATCCAACTGAGCAGACAGATCTGAGTCATTAACAACTGTATTATGCATGCCTGAATTAATTCCACATTGATAGAATTCTTGGGAACCAAGTCCTTGCTGCTCAAAGTTCAGAAAATCAGACTGAAAAAGGACAAAGAAAAGCACAGTTGTAACGACAAAACTCAAGATAAACCATGTGCATGCTGCACAGTAGCAGCTTCAAAATCTCATAAGCCACAATGAGAGAATCACTTAGAAGCAAAGGTATGAAAGCATTCAAGATTTAAAATTGCATAAATCTCATCAATGCCAGAACTCAACTTAGCAAGCATAACTCAGATATTTCAAGCTTCCAATGACTAAGACTTTTCAAGATTTAATTTGTGCATTTGCGTATGCTTGCGTGTGCCCATGTGGGCAAACTGTGCAACTCCAAATTTGGACCAGTTCTCAGGAATAGGTGTTGGGAAACCCATAAGTTGCTAATCATAATGAGCAGCTATTAGACTTTTACCGAAACTGGCAACCAGGACGAACATTGCCGGCACAACAATAATCTTTACAATGTTGGCAGCAGATCAACAAATATACTTTGAAGAATTCCCCTTTTCACAACCTAAAGAACATGTAGTGTGAAGCAGCATTCTCAAGTTATATACACCTGCAATTCAGATTAATCGGCATTTGGATTTTATCTTTTGAATACCAAGGCAACAATTTTCAGTTATTTCTTTCCCATATCCATTGCCATAAGAAAAGGCCATGTCTTGTATAATTATTAAGAGACAAGGAAAGGAAGCGTTTCCAACATAACTACCCGACATAACAAATTGAGAGAGAGAGAGAGAGAGAGACCTCCTGAGCTGTTGTGAAATTGGTTATTTGAAAGCCTTCTTCGATGTCAGGTCCAGGCTTCAAACCTGCCAATTCAACCAATGTGCTGGTTGCATCATCCTGCTCGTCACAAACCTGCAGCATACGCTGTATCTCCTCTGAGAATGATCCCAAGCTATCGACCTACACAAGAAAATTCAGAGGAAAAGAAGTTTATAAGCAGCCATTTTAACATAGGCATATTACAACCGCAGGAAAACTAGACCTCAAAATAATTTATTTTAACAAGAGTATAAATGATTTTACCATTGCCCCACTCCACTATATGGGAAATTGCTTAGAAGAGAGGGGCACGTCCATAAAGATGACGAGAATAATAAAAATAAAAACAAAGCACGAGAGTACCAAATCAACTGATTCAATAAGTCGCAAAAGATATAAATGACAATAAATACGAACCGGTATAGGAGATGCTGGGGAAGATGCATTAATCTCAGCCTTCAAATCACTTAACAACCGGAGCAGTTGCTCCACCAAGACAGTAGAATTGCCGGTTCGACCCCCTTTCCAAGCCAATTGACAATTTGTCATAATTTCTTGAATGTCATCAATCAGCTTCCTTGCCTTTTCTGACAACTGTGGCTGAGTTGTGGCCTCACGTTTAATCTTAGTATCACTGTCCATCTCCTGAAATCACAAAAGTTAACCATAACAATCACAAAGACTGATATGACCAATGAGAAACATGAAAGAATTTCGACATGAAAAGAAACGGAATGACAAGCTTCTGTTCGCCTGTATCTGAAGTGCCTATAAAAAGGATGGACTGCGATGTGATAGAATTGATGAAAATTCCTTGTCTTGTTCTCTCTCACACCATAATGAAACTTCTTTTCGAGAAATACAAGTACATAAACACCAGAACAACAGAAAACTTAAACACCCCAAAAGTTCCAACACAAGCACACATACAATCAGAGCTGTGTAAGCTTATGTAAAACAACTTCATTCAAAATATCGATGCACTTCTGAGTGACAACTCATACTGCCAACAAGCGAAGCCAGTTCAGCTTGTTGACTTTGGCTAGAAACCCAGAACACTGTCTCGTTAAGTTTGATTGCGTTAATCATAACACAAAACGGGTATCCCAAAAAAGGCAAAAAGTTGCACGGCAGTCAACAGATGGAACTTCCAATCTCGACCATCGAAATCAAAGTGGAAGTTAATCTGATGAGACGGGGTAAAAGGGAAAATCCAAATTCAGCATGTGCATTCTTGTTTACTTCGGGCAAGAGGGGGCAAAAACAAAACTTTGCGCAAGAAAAGCCATGCCCAGAAATCCTAGTACAAATCGACGATTTCCCCGACAAGTAATCAGTGGAATTAAACACCAAAAGATCGAAATTCACAGCTCTTTTTCATGTTCAATTGCGGAGAGACCAAAACCGGAGACAAGCTAAGATTCCGAACAGACAGCATTGAGGACGAAAAGGGTACGCGCAACAAGCCAAAACCACGACAAGCCCATCAGAACCGATCCGGAGCTCCATGATCCAAGAAACAATCGAATGCCCAGATCAAGGGAACGAAAAGGCGATCAAGAAACAGCAAGAACATAGACGAAGGAAGAAGAGCGATCATCACCTAATCCAAGAAGAAGATCGACGCGCAGCGCGAGATTGACCCGCAGACACGGTCGTCTCTGCTACTTGGAGGAGGAGGAGGAGGAGGAGGAGGAGGAGTTCGCGACAGTCTGCGTGCTGGGAGATTCCTTAATCTTGTCGGCGCTCTTTCGCTTTTATTAAGAAAACACACCTTCAATGACGAGGAAATTCTCGCATTAAAGTTGGTTGATCTGCAAACATGGATATCAGGTGAGAAGCTATCACCACCGCTCGTTCAGGACTTATCAGGCCCAAGGAAAAAGCCCATGGGCTTTCTCCGGTCGATTATAGAGGAATGCTTGTGCCTTTCGGCCATCTTTACAAAAGTCCTCGTGACTCGTGAGGCTAATCTTTGCGTGGATTGGATTGTAGAAGGCCATGGACTAGGGTCCCTCCCTCGTAAATGCTTCCATTGCGATCAAATCTATCGAAATCACTTGAAAATCGAAGGTTAGGGAACTATGACAATTCTTTCCATTGTTCTTGGGCTCCCTTTGCAGAGATAATGCAATATTGTCACTGATATGCTGTGGAATGGGCGGTTATCATCATCATCATTATTTTCCATGTATTTGCAACATAAATGTGAAATCGTCTAATTTTGATAATTCAAACTTCATAGCCATATTATCTAGCGATTGCGTGGGTAAAGCAAAATGCTCTAGATAGTAAAATTAGCTCATTAAATTGATTTGAGGAGTTGATCTGGCAGATTTGATTGATGCTTGAATATGAAATGCGTGCATCGGTTTATAACTACAATTTATCGTATAAATATATATTATAAACTAGTCTTGCCTCTAACATTATAAACATTCCTTACAAATTGTTTGATAAGTCCACACATTTCAAGACTTATGGATAACAAAGTTTGGAATTGCCACACCGGATGTTGGAGAAAGGATTTGATCTAATCCTACATTGTGATTCTAATTGATATAGTTGATGGGGAATATGGAATATTGTTTAGGATATTTCGTAGATAAAATAGAAACACACAATCATATATATTGTTTTCTGATTTCTTTATTATACTATAAATACATCAATGTACATGTACGAATTATCCATTGAAGAATTACAAATACATTCTCCTCAAAGCTACTTTTCATCTTCTGTCATCGGAATTACACATTTGCATCATTAACGATAAGATGTAAAAACCACGTTGGACGCTTGAAGTTAGAAAAGGATCGCATGGCAATCAATTCAAATGACATCTACGTGCTTCAACTACTGTAAATGATTATTGGACGTTTTAATCACGCCGTTCGTGCATGCCCCTACATCATTAAACCCTTAAGTTGTATACATGCTCCAAACATATACGGGAGAGACTACACTCAGGTGAAATTGAGACAGACAGCATCTTCTAATACACTTCCATGGGTGTATGGGAGATTTCAATGAAATACTTTTTATTATTGGGAGAAGGTGGGAAGAAGGATGGCCTTCTAGAATGCGGGCATTTCAAGATTGCATCCATGACTTGTTCGTTAATGGAAATTGACTCGTGGGTGTGCATTTACTTCTAATAACAGAAGGGGCTGATCTGTTCGGAGAAATTGATAGGGTTTTACGCTGTCAATATACACCTCGGTAGGCCCTCGCAACTACCTTCCTGTACTAGATAAACTTCCTACGTTAATTGGCAATGATATAAATGACGGTTTAGTGGCGGAAGTAACTATGGAAGAAATTCGCGCATGTACATGTACGAATTATCCATTGAAGAATACAAATCACATTCTCCTCAAAGCTAATCTTCTGTCATCGGAATTACACATTTGCATCATTAACGATAAGATGTAAAAGTTGGACGCTTGAAGTTAGAAAAGGATCGCATGGCAATCAATTCAAACGACATCTACGTGCTTCAACTACTGTAAATGATTATTGGACGTTTTAATCACGCCGTTCGTGCATGCCCCTACATCATTAAACCCTTACTGAAAAAAATATATATATATATATATATATATATATATATATATATTTTATTTATTTGGTGGCTAGAGAAGCCTTATTTACTATTGATCTTTAATTTACCGCAAGCTATAAGAACTAGAGCATGAATTGGCAAGTATTGATAACCGATCATGAAGGGTAGACCTCGATAAGAGATCGCAAGCCAAGTACAGGGGTGATCTTGTAGTCCCCAAAGCCAGCAGCGACGAAGAGCTTAGCCCATTCTGCTTCATTCCTCTCCCTCCCCGCCGCGAGGGTCATCATCAACATGTCAGAGAAGAGCTGGGTTTCGACCATCTCTTTGTCGCTCTTCGTGTTGTCCATCACCATGTCAATTATAATTACCTTCTGTTTCTTGCCCTTGCCCTTGCCCTTGCCTAAGGCCTCCTCGCATCGCTTCAGTATCTTCACAGCGTCTTCATCACTCCAATCATGGAGTATCCACTGCATATAATTTTAATCATCTATCAGTCTGTCATTTTGTCCATATATTGTCACATGTGATTTCGTAGATTTCCTATGTAAGTTGAACGTTAGGACGGCTTGTGTTTGCAACATGTAAACTAATCCTTTACATGAAAAACGTGGGGCTATTCTCCATAAGATTAGATTGAAGGAGGTGAAGTAGCTGAATCTTAATTTTTTAATTAACTTGTACCTTCAATAGAACTGCATCCGCAGGTGGTATGGCCTCAAACATGTCCCCAGGAACACAACTCACGTTCTCGCTAACTTCTACATTAGACACCACATGCGGAAGATCAAATATTGTGCATTCCATATGCGGAAAGGCTCTTGCGATGGCCTTGGCCATCGTTCCGGTTCCTCCTCCTACATCGATTAACGAGGTTATTCCCTGGAACACCCCTTTGTGCTCCTCAACCACCATGCTGGCCACCAACCGAGCATCGCTAGCCATGCCATCATTGAACAAGCGATTAAACCTCGGCTCTTGACCAGCATACCTCCAAAACGACATCCCTTGCACCATTTCGAACGGTGTCGGGTCGATAGGGTTGTGGAACCACTCACTCAAGCCGTGCCATGAGTTCATCAAAATAGGGTCAAGCATGGACAGTGCGAGTGGCGTGACGCCGGAGGGATTGTCCGTAAGGAGGAGCTCGGACACGTGGTTGAGTAAGTAGGCATCTTGACCGTCCAGCGCAAGCTTCTTCTGTTTGAAAAATCCGGAATAGACAAGAATGCGCATGAGGCGGTCGACGCACTGGGCTCCTGAGGGGTGAATTTGAAGCGTAGAGACTAAGGAATCGAGGGTCATGGGTTGGCCATGGCGGTAAATGGCGTCGGGAATGCCTAACTGAATGGCACATTTCAAGCACATGGAATTGATGAAGTTGAAGATGTGGTTCCATATGTGAGCTTGAGCCTGTAGCTGCTCGCTCCCCTTCTCTCCATTCACCATATCCATGGTACCAAGTTAGTATCTCTCTCCTCTAAAGTGCAATTTCTCGCTCATGAACTCCTAGAATATGGTGAATGGACTTAGCAGTCATTCGGAAAGGGGGATCTAGGAGATCGGTATTTGAAGTTCCAGAGTTAGATCCAACAGAAGAAAAAGGAATATATCCCAAAAAAAAAAAAAAAAAAAACTCATTTTCCATGCCAAAACAACTTTGATTCGTCTATTTCTAGACTTACCTAGTTTAAACCTTAAGTTGGTGTTACAGCCTAAGCTGCCCCCAATGTCAATAGTCTTTGTTGTTAAAACTGCTATTCTCTTCTCGAAGTATCCGTCTCGCAGGTACCCAATTCTCCACCTACCCATGGTCATAAATTCAAAAGGAAGAACCCTGCCACTAATTTCATCCATTGCGGACGCAATAGCTCCTGCCGCCCGCCGTTTCGACGGCCACTTTGCTGCTAGTCATCTACAACCGCCCGCCACCCTTCCGCTCCTTCTATCTGAGGATAGAGGAGATGACAGGTGATGGTGGCGATGGCGTTATAGGAGTAGTGGTCGCTTGATAGAGAAAAAGTTAGGGTTGTTCGAATGGTAGGCTTTCAATGGAAATAGCATTTGATGACCTAGGCAACAAGATTCGGAAAAAAAGGCAATTGAGCCTTTTTGCTCCTAGGGTTTTGTCCTTAGATATAAGGTTGATGTGGGTTTTTACCATAATAAAGGATGCGGAATGTTGACGAGGTTAAAAGTCACCGGGAAACTTGATATTTATTTTTTAAGTTAATATCATGAAAAATTTTAAATTGATATACCCGTAACAAAGTTATCTCAAGTTAAACTTTTGACCATAAAAAAAAAAAAAAAAAAAAAAAATCCCAAACTCATACATTTGCGATAAATTTACTCTCCGTTAATTTCTATCATATTTGATTAATACCACAAAAAACACAAATTGATATATATGTGACAAATTGGGAATAAAACTTCCAATTAATACACTCATCTATTGTCATATATCATCCAACTCAATGGTTTGATAATAAAATTTAATGAAAATTAATAGAGGGTAAATTTATTACATGTTTATCAGTTTGAGGTTTTTGGCGATTACAAAAATTAATTTTGGATAAATTTGTTAGTAGTATTATTAATTTGGGGTTTTTCGTGCTATTAAATCTTATCTTAAAAATCATAAAAAGATCATGAAATCTAAAAGGAGATATGATGATCACTTTAATAAATTTATTTTCTACTACCTTTCCTATTGTGATATTTGTTAACAATTAATTTCTAGGGTATGTATATGATAAACATATTCTTGAAATTAAAGAAAGAAAAGTTAATTTTTTTTTTCCATATGAATTTTTCAATGATGCTTATATCTCTTGCGCTTTTCTAGATATTTATGAGCATTTCTCATGATGTGATTATTTTTTGAAGTCATTTTACAAGAAATTATTTTCACCGAACTAACTTTCCGGACAAGATCCTTATTGAGAAAAAGATTTTGTTAGTGAATATCCCCTAAGCACTTGTCAAGCAAATATATATATATATATATAAAAAGTGTGCGGCATTCAAATGAAGTATTTTATTCGGGTTATGTACAATTTGATATTTTAAAAGCTTAAATTTTTTTTTTCATTTAATATGCTTAACAACTATCCTGAGAGCATTTCATAACAAGCCCTTATAGAAAATGATCATGTCAGCATATTCGTTGGCAGGCGTTATTGGAGCACTCCTTCTTTTGGTCAATGTTCGAAAAATCGAACTGTGACGACTGGTTAAACAGGTTCAATCGGGCACTGGCTAGGCCAGCCATCTGATCCACGCCTTTATCTTGATAGTCAAGACCGCTCAAGAGAGAGAAAAAAAGAAGAAGATCGCTCAAGAAAGGTCAAAACCGGCCTTATCGATTAAACCGTTTCGGTTAGTACGTCAATGTGAAAACAAAGTTGCTTTTTAGAGACATGGTTAGAGCCTCTAACCCCGTGGACACCAGCCATTCGCTTTGCCATCAGACCTGGGTAGAGATTTTGCTTTTAAAATCGCAAGCGGTTAATTTGTCCACAATTTCTTCACCTTTCCACAAAAAAAAGAAAAAAAAGAAAAAAAAAAGAGGTTTCGAATCGGCGCTGGTGAGATTCGACTTCATGACCTCTAAAATAACTGGATGTGACTCTACCAATTCTATACGGGCGTATAATTGTTATTTTTTAAGCCTGGTGAGTTGTCCTTGTCCGTCCAATTTTCCTGGTAGAATTGGTTCCAATTTTAAAAGACATGACTAGACAGGGGATAGAGGCTGGAAATCTCGTGAGTTGTTTTTCTCCTTCTACACACGTAGATGGCTCTAGTTGGCATAAAGTTAATTAGCAATTTCTTTTTATGACATCATATGAATGAATTGCACCGGTTAAGTCCCTATCAAATTCCTACTCTCTCTCTCGACATCGCAAAGATTTCCCCATTAACGCCTCTTGTAGGTGTCTAAATCGTGTCTCAATCTCAACGTGGTTGATAGTCCTCTTGGACTATTTACAGATGGAGATGGTCTATATTAGCGTGAACTGATTCCCACCTTAAAATCAAGAATTGGATCTAAAGGGCTGCTTCCTAGTTTGTGGAATTGGGAATTAGCCCACTTGGTCTCAGACCTGATTAGAAATCATACCGTCCTGGGTGAGTCTAAGAATCGATCATGAGTACTTTAGTTATATCTTTACCTCATTTCAAATTTCTTGTTTCTTATACTTTTGAGTACTTTGGTTATATCCTTCATTACAAGCTCCTTCTATTCCTGCAATCAAGTGTCCACATTGCATGAATTGTTATTAAGAGTAGCCTCTCATAATTCTATTGCACCTTTTTTTGGATGCAAATCAATTTCTACGTCATTATGTGTAAGATGACAGTAATTTATGCGTTTTCTCATAAAATTTGACATTTTCGGATTAAAGACCAAAGACATCCTCAAACATCACTGTAACCACTGCAACCTCAAGAAAGTACTGGCAATTAAGTCGATGCATCAGGCGAGACAACCGATTCTGTTCTTGCAAAACATGTTGGTGGCAATGTTGTCGATAAACCAACCCAATGTAGAGGTTTGAAGCTATAAGACTACGAAGGACAAAGCTATGTTCTCGAAAGAGAAAACAAGCATTTTCTCCATTGAAGAAAACTGTGTTCTCGAACTTTACTTTTCTTCAAATGTTCAAGGAAAGAGAGTTTGAGAGTAACCGTGAGATTGCAAGAGGCGTGCGTGGAGAGAGAGAGAGAGAGAGAGAGAGAGAGAGAGAGAGAGGCGTGAGTGAAGAATGGGTAATTAGGGCTGAGACCCCCCGTCCGGAGGGAGGGGAGGGGGGTGTTAGAAATTAAATCAAATTCATCGGTACAGATAACTGTTCGGTACTAACATTGAAAAATAGTCATAATTACAACATTATCTTTAATAAGTCTGTTCGTCATTATCTATAATAAATCTATTCCTATTTCAAGGTATAGTGATTGTTTTTAGAGATAAGGTGAAATATGGTGATTTGTTATGAAATACATGAATGAATATTCATTATATTCATCTTATCTAATGTACTTATTATGGTACATTTGTATCATACATTCTAAGTACATCTCCCTATACAATGAACATTCATCTCCCCTATCTAGTATATGTATCATTCGATACATTGATATTAATGATAAGTACATTCTTGTTTTCCTATAAATAGGAGCTTAGTTTCTTGTTGTAGAGAGATATCAGAAATGCAGTGATACATTGGAAATAAAACTCTCTCCTCTGGCTTTCTTTACTATCTCTAGTGTTCACTTGCTTTCCTTCTCAATCTCTTCTCTATTATATATTCACCACAACGCAATATTTTACAACACGTTATCAGCACGGGGACCACTGAGTAAGTAATTTTTGCAAGCACGAAGATCTACCGACTGAGTAAGTATATTTTGCAAGGTGGGTATTCTTTTTATTAATCAAATTATACTTCATCTTCTTCTATTAATTATTCATTTTTATTTTTCTTGGCCCGAAGCCAAATTTCAAATCCTAAAAGTATCATTCTGCTCCTGATGTGGCGGTGGATATTTGGAAATCTTTTTAATTAATTTAAGGATTTGATTTTGCAAGGATTATATGCAAATTTTATGATACTTGACACCTAAAGTTGTTAATATAAATGCAAATGGAAAATATCGAGAAAAATGGAGATGTTTGTTTGCTTGATAGTGCAACAACACATACTATATTTCGTAGTAGACACTTTTTCTCGAGTATGATATTGCGTAAGGTACAAATCCATACAATATTAGATCCCATTCCGATTATTAATGGTTTCGGAAATGCCAAAATTATTTTGCCAAATGGCACAATCCTGCATATTGAAAATGCGTTTCTAAGCATTAGATCTAAAAGGAATTTGCTCAGTTTCAAAGATGTACACCGTAATGAGTACCATATCGAGACTATTTATGAGCAAGATAAAGAATATATTGGCATTTCCTCTTATAAGATGGGCCTGAAGACCATCCATGAGAAGCTGGAAGCTTCTTCTATGGGTTTGTATTATGTCATGATTAAGGCTGTTGAAATCTACGCCACCACATCCTGGAGATTGGTAAGCCCTAATCAGTTTGGACTGTGGCATGATCGCCTTGGTCATCCTGGCGCTTCAATGATGCGTAGGATAATTCAAAATACAAAATGGCACCCTTTAAAAGATATAAAGGTATTGTTGTCCAAAGATTATAATTGTGAGGCTTGCTCACAAGGAAAGCTCATTATCAAATCTTCTATAACAAAGGTTAATCTTGAATCTCCTTTATTCTTGCAAAGAATTCAGGGTAATATTTGTGGACCAATACAACCACCAAGTGGACCATTTCGATATTTTATGGTACTAGTGGATGCATCCTATAGATGGTCCCATGTTTGCCTATTATTTATGCGCAATGTCGCATTTGCTCGTTTACTTGCGCATATTATAAAGCTCCGGGCACAATTCCCTGATTATCCAATTAAGAGCATAAGGATGGATAATGCTGGTGAATTTACATCAAAGAGTTTTGATACATATTGTGTTTCACTCGGAATCGAGATTGAGCACCCGGTTGCATATGTTCATACTCAAAATGGATTGGCAGAATCCTTGATTAAACATATCCAAATCATTGCCCGCACTCTATTATTGAGAACGAATCTCAACGATACAGCATGGGGTCATGCAGTTTTGCATGCGGCAACTCTAATAAGATTATGCCCCACTGCTAATCTTTTACAATCTCCCTTTCAAATGGTTCTTGGTTATGAACCAAATATTTCACATCTACGCACATTTGGTTGTGCAGTACAGGTGCCTGTAGCACCGCCAAAAAGGACGAAAATGGGTCCCTAACGCCGTTTGGGTATTTATGTTGGGTTTAATTCACCATTTATTATTAGGTTCTTGGAACCAACTACTGGTGATCTTTTTACTGCCAGATTTGCAGATTGTCATTTTGATGAGACTAGGTTTCCATCAATTGGAATACTTACAACTTCCATGACTGCAAAACAAAAACCAGTTAAGGTTTTCTCATGGAATGAGAAAAATTTATCTCAATTAGACCCAAGAACTCCTGAATGTGAAAACGAGGTGCAACGCATAATCCATTTACAGGCTATGGCCAATAGACTTCCTGACGCATTTAATGATGCTACTAAGGTAACGAAGTCTCATATTCCAACTGCAAATGCTCCAGCTAGGATAGCTGTTCCCGAAGGACATGCTAAAATGGATCAAAATCCCCCGCACTTGAAGCGTGGTAGACCGATAGGATCAAAAGATACTGCTCCTCAAAAACGAAGGGGAAAGAATCAAGAATCCGCTCTAGATGAGCTTGGCGTTGTACTTGCTCCTAAAGAGCTTATTGCCCCTGAAGAGGCACAAATCCATGAAAGGAACACCAATCCCGGGAATATTGAGAATTCCATTACATATTATAATGAAATTTGGGATCGAAATGAAATTATCAATGATGATGCTTTTGCATTCTCAGTTGCTTATAAAATTATGGATGATAATTGTGAGTCACAATCTATTATTGAATGTCGTCAAAGACAAAATTGGCCTAAATGGGAGGAAGCAATTAAAGCTGAATTAGCTTCCCTAACTAAACGAGAGGTTTTTGGACCTGTAACTCGTATCCCCGATAATGTAAAGCCCGTTAGATATAAATGGGTATTTATTCGAAAACGAAATGAGGAAAACGAGATTGTCAGGTATAAAGCTCGACTCGTTGCCCAAGGATTCTCCTAGAGACCTGGGATTGATTATAATGAAACATATTCACCTGTGATGGATATGATTACATTTCGTTTTCTCATTAGCCTAGCAATCTTTGAAAGATTGGAAATGCGTCTTATGGACGTTGTGACGACATATTTATATGGCTCATTAGACTCTGATATTTATATGAAAATTCCCGAGGGATTCAAAATGCCTGAAGCATGCACTCCCCGCAATTTATTTTTAATAAAATTGCAAAGATCCTTGTACGGGTTAAAGCAATCCGGTTGCATGTGGTATCAATACCTAAGTGAGTACCTAATTAAGGAAAGATACACGAATGATCCTATCTGCTCATGCGTGTTTATTAAGAAATCAGAAATCAGATTTGCTATTGTAGCAGTTTATGTCGACGATATAAATTTAATTGGAACTCCAGAAGAGTTAGCTGAAACTGCTGAATATTTGAAAATGGAGTTTGAAGTTAAAGATTTGGGTAAAACCAAACTTTGTCTTGGTCTAGAGCTTGAGCATAGAGCAAATGGAATAATCGTCCATCAATTAGCATACATTGAAAGATTGCTTAAACGCTTCAACATGGACAAAGCTCATCCATTGAGCACCCCTATGGTTGTAAGATCTCTAGATCCCCAAAAGGACCCATTTCGTCCTAAAGAATCAAATGAAGAGATACTTGGTCCTGAAGTACCATATCTCAATGCAATTGGGGCTTTGATATACTTGGCACAATGTACAAGACCAGATATCGCTTTTGCGGTAAATTTATTGGCACGTTTTATTTCTGAGCCAACTCGGTGACACTGGAATGGAGTTAAATATATTTTCCGTTATCTCCGAAAACCATAGATTTGGGATTATATTATTCCAAGGATTCCACTAACTCTAGTTTAGTTGGATATGCTGATGCTGGATATAGATCTGATCCACATAAGGCTCGCTTTCAAACCGGGTATTTATCTTGTTATAACGGCACCGCTATTTCTTGGCGTTCTACGAAGCAATCGGTAGTAGTTACATCTTCTAACCACTATGAGATTATTGCTTTATATGAAGCTGGAAGAGAGTGTGTTTTGTTAAGATTCGTTATAACACATATTTATAATTCTTGTTGCTTAATATTGGTTACAAATTTTCCCACTATAATTTATGAAGATAATGCTGCTTGTGTTGCACAAGTTAGGGGAGGATATATCAAAGGTGATAGGATCAAGCATATCTCACTGAAATTTTTCTATACTCATGAACTCCAAGAAAGTCGACAAATTGATGTTAAATAGATTCAATCCATAAATAATCTTGCAGATCTTTTTACCAAATCATTGCCAACATCAAGTTTTGAGAAATTAGTATCTGGCATTGGTATGCGGCGAGTTCACAAGATGCAAGATTGATTAGCCCCATAAGTGGTTATATGGCTTAATTGAGGGGGAGATATTATGAATTATGCATTGCAGCATTGATATGCAGCGAGTTCACAAGATGCAAGATTGATTAGCCCCTGCAGTGGCTATATATGCATTGAACTCTTTTTTCTTTTTGTCCGATTTTTTCCATAGGGTTTTTCCGGTTTAAAGTTTTTAACGAGGCAATTAATGTATCTATAAATTGGAGAGATCATAACATTTGTGCTCTACACTCTCTGCACTCTTTTTCCCTTTTGTCCGATTTTTGTCCCACTAGGTTTTTCCAGCTTAAGGTTTTTAATGAGGCAGTATCATTCGATGCATATTCGTAATGAATACAATGAATATTCAAGGGAGAGTGTTATGAGATACATGAATGAATATTCATTATATTCATATGATCTAATGTACTTATTATGGTACATTTGTATAATACATTCTAAGTACATCTCCCTATACAATGAACGTTCATCTCCCCTATCCAATACATGTATCATTCGATACATTGATATTAATGATAAATACATTATTGTTTTCCTATAAATAGGAGCTCCGTTTCTTGTTGTAGAGAGATATCAGAAATACAGTGATACACTGGAAATAAAACTTTCTCCTCTAGCTTTTTCTACTATCTCTAGTGTTCACTTGTTTTCTCTTCTCAATCTCTTCTCTATTATATATTCACCACAACACAATATTTTACAACATGATTGTTTTATTAGTTTTTTCATCTTATTCGGAATGCTAGCTTTTTCTACTAGAAAGAATAAATGTCGTCTATAAATAGGGGAGTCTTGTAATTATTTTTTTGTTAAGGTGAAATAAATCTACTGGCCTATTTATCTTCTTCTCTTCCTTGTGTGAGTTGTAAGCGTTTCATCTTCAAATCACTTTCATCAAAGTGGTTTAAGAGCTTACAGTTTGTGATCATGGCGTCAATAAACAATCAACTTCCTCTTATACCCTTGTCTTATCAAAGACAACTATGGTAATTGAGTCATTAGAATGAAGGCTCTACTTGGCGCCTATGATGTGTGGGAACTTGTCAACATTAGCTATGATGAGCCAAAGGATGAAGTTACCTTGAACCAGAACTAGAGGAATGCCTTGGAGAAGGTTCATTCGAAAGATCAATATGCCCTATCAATCATCTATCAAGCTTTAGATGATTCCATATTCGAAAAAGTTTCGAATGTTGCTACTGCTAAGGAGGCATGGGTGATTCTTCATAACACTCATCAAGGATTACATAAAGTTTAGAAGATTCGCCTTCAAATCTTGAGAGGTGAATTTGAGGTAATTCAAATGAAAGAATCTGATTTTATTGTTGATTAATTCACAAGAGTTTTGGCGATCATCAACGAGAAGTGAAGTAAAGCATCGTTGGGATTTTTATTTTGCAAAAAGGATATGTAGAAAATATCCTTGAAAAATTCAAAATGAAGAATTATACTCCGATCAATACCCCAATGGAGTGCGGAAGCAAGCTTTCAAAGTTGGATGACGATGTCGATGTTGATTCGACATATTATAGAAGCTTGATTGGGAGTTTGAGATATTTGACATGCATGAGACCAAATACTATCTATGGTGTTGGAATTGTGAATCGATATATGGAGAAGCCCAAGTCATCTCGTCTTAAAGTTGTAAAGATGATACTTTGGTACATTAAAGGTACTACTTTTCATGGCCTACACTACTATCACTCTGAATCCTTTCAACTTAGAGCTTATTTGGATAGTAATTATGGTGGAGATATCGATGATCGAAAGAGCACTACAGGCTTCGTATTTTTCTTGTGTGACACTACTTTCACGTGGTCATCAAAGAAGCAATCCAGTGTCATCCTATTGACATGTGAAGCTGAATATGTAGCTGCATTCTCATGTGTTTGTCATGTAATTTGGTTGAGAAGACTAGATATTCTTATGGAGCAGAAGAAAGCAACTAAGATTTTTGTTGATAATGTTTTTGCTATTACATTGGTGAAAAATCCAGTTTTTCATGAACGAAGCAAACATATCGATGTTTGATATCACTTCATTCGAGAACAGGTTAAAGAGAATGAGGTTGAAGTCTTGCATGTGAAGATGGGAGATCAAGTAGCAGACATTTTTACCAAACCTCTCAAGATCGATGCTTTCCAAAAGTTCAAGAGCCTGCTTGGAATGATCAATGAAAGAGAATTTGGCTTAAGGGGGAGTGTTAGAAATTAAACCAAATTCATCTGTATAGATAACTATTCGGTACCGGTATTGAAAAAAGTCATAATTGCATGGTTATCTATAATGAGTTTGGTCATCATTATCTATAATGAGTCTATTCTTATTTTTAGGTATAATGATTGTTTTTAGAGATAGTGATTGTTTTTAGAGATAAGATGAGATATGGTGATTGTTTTGTTAGTTTTTTGATTTTATCTGGAACGCTAACTTTTTCTACTAGGAAGAGTAAATGTCATGTAACAAGTCTATAAATAGGGGAGTCTTGTAATTATTTTTTTGTTGAGGTGAAATAAATCTATAGGCCTATTTATCTTCTTCTCTTCCTTGTGTGAATTGTGAGCGTTTCACCTTCAAATTACTTTCATCAGGGGGAAGGGGCGTGGGTTGAGTTCACTTTTGTGAGAATAGTAATTAGGGTTTTTAGTAGGGTAATAATAAAAATAATACTGGTCCAGGAAATCAAAGTGCATGAGTTCACATTTGAAATTAGGAATCAGACTAATATTTATCGGTTTCAAGTGATAATCTATCACCCGTTTAGTACTTATCAAGCCGAAGGCTCTTCGGTTGATTATAGAGAAATGCTTGGGCCTTTTGACCATCTTAAAATAGGTTTAAGCTATCCATTGTCCCCGTGAGGCTAATCTTTGTGTCGATTGAATTGCAAAAGCCCATGGATTAGGGTCCCTCCCTCCTAATTGGCTTTTCAAACCCCTCGACCACTTTGGGATTCGCTTAATTTAGATGCTAAATTGATGTTGTTCTCCTCTTCTGCCAGTTAAATGAAAATTAGTTTGTTTCGAACAAAAAACAAATTGCGAATGCTTCTATTGCAATCAAATCTATGGAATCCACCTCGAATAAAAGGTTAAGGGACTGTGACAATCCTTTCAGATGTTCTCTGGCTCCCTTCGCAGAGATAGTGCAATATGTTCCTGACATGCTGTGGAATGGGCGGTTATCGTCGTCGTCGTCATTATTAAATTGCATGTATTTGCAACATAAATGTGAAATGGTCTAATTTTGATAATTTAAACTTCATAGCTATGTTGTCTAGCGATTGCGTGGGTAAAGCAAAATGCTCTAGATACTAAAATTAGCTCATTAAATTGATTTAAGGAGTTGATGCGGCAAATTAAATTGGACGCTTGAATGTGAAACGCATGTATCGGTTTACTACAAATTATCATCTAGATCCATATTATGAACCGGTCTTGCCTCTAATATTGTGAACATTCCTTACAAATTGTTTGGTAAGCCCACACATTTGGAGACTTATGGCTAATAAAGTTCGGAATTGCCGCACCAAAATTACACATTTGTATCTTTGTACGAAAATCAATTAACGATAAGATGTAAAAGTTAGAGGTTCGAAGCTAGAAAAGGATCACTCTCCAATCGATTCAAACGACAGCCACTTGCTTCAACTGCTAAATATGCTTATCTGAATGGGCGACTTAATCACGCCATTCTCGCATGCTCGTACATCGCTAAACCCTTACTGAAATATGTATTTTTATTTGTGTGGCTAGAGAAGCCTTATTTATTATTGATCTTTAACTTACCGCAAGCTATAAGAACTAGAGCATGAATTGGCAAGTATTGATAATCGATCATCAAGGGTAGACCTCAATAAGAGATCGCAAGCCAAGTACGGGGGTGATCTTGTAGTCCCCAAAGCCAGCAGCGACGAAGAGCTTAGCCCATTCTGCTTCATTCCTCTCCCTTCCCGACGCGAGGGTCATCATCAACATGTCATAGAAGAGCTGGGTTTCGACCATCTCTTTGTCGCTCTTCGTGTTGTCCATCACCATGTCAATTATAATTACCTTCTGTTTCTTGCCCTTGCCCTTGCCTAAGGCCTCCTTGCATCGCTTCAGTATCTTCACAGCGTCTTCATCGCTCCAATCATGGAGTATCCACTGCATATAAATTAAAATAATCCATCAGTCTGTCATTTTGTCCATATATTATTCACATGTGATTTCGTAGATTTCCTATGTAAGTTGAACGTTAGGATGGCTTGTGTTTGCAACAGGTAAACTAATCCTTTACATGAAAAACATGGGGCTATTCTCGATAAGATTAGACTGAAGGAGGAGAAGTAGCTGAATCTTAATTTTTTGATTAACTTGTACCTTCAATATTATTGCATCTGCAGGTGCTATGGACTCAAGCATGTCCCCAGGAACACATCTCACGTTCTCGCTAACTTCTAAATTAGCCACCACATGCGGAAGATCAAATATTGTGCATTCCATATGCGGAAAGGAGTTCGCGATGGCCTTGGCCATTGTCCCAGTTCCTCCTCCTACATCGACCAACGAGGTTATTCCCTCGAACACCCCTTTGTGCTCGTTAACCACCATGCTAGCCACCAATCGAGCATCGCTAGCCATGCCATCGTTGAATAAGCGATTAAGCCCCGGCTCTTGACTAGCATACCTCCAACACGACATCCCTTGCACCATTTCGAATGGCGTTGGGTCGACGCAGTTGTGGAACCACGCACTCAAGCCATGCCACGGGTTTATCAGAATAGGGTCGAGCATGGACAGTGCGAATGGCGCAACGTTGGAGGGATTGTCTGTAAGGAGGAGCTTGGACACGTGATTGAGTACGTAGGCGCCTCGACCGTCCGGCGCGAGCTTCTTCTGTTCGAAGAATCCGGAGTGGACGAGGATGCGCATGAGGCGGTCGACGCAGTGAGCTCTGGAGGGGTGAATTTGAAGTGCAGAGACTAAGGCATCGAGGGTCATAGGTTGGCCATGGTGGTGGATGGTGTCGGGAATGCCTAACTGAATGGCACATTTCAAGCACATGGAATTGATGAAATTGAAGATGTGGTTCCATATGTGAGCTTGAGCCAGTAGCTGCTGGCTTCCCATCTCTCCATTCACCATATCCATGGTGCAAAGTTATTATCTCTCAACTCTATAGTGCAATTTCTTGCTTATGAACTTCGAGAATATAAGAACGGTGCATATTTATAATGGTTTGGAAAGTGGGTATGAAGCATTATTTTCGGCATCCCTTACGTCGGCCAAATAATTGTTAGGTGTTCACATGATACACGTTGATATAGACGGCCCTCATAACATTGAAATAGCTCGGGTGACAATTTACACGCTGATATAGACGGCCCTCATAACATTAAAATAGCTTAGGTACATTTGATGTTCCCTCGCTCTTAAGCCTCGTATAAATACTCATTTCTTGTGGTCGAGAGAGTTATATTTATCAAAGGGAAAGGTCATGTTTACCTCTAATGGCCAAACCTACGAAAACATTGCAGTCATTCGGAAGGGAGATTTAGGATGTTGAATTATTAAATCGAGAACTAAACCGAACCGAGATCTGGCCCATCTAATCTTGGACTCACGCGGGATGGTGGGTTCATGAACCGATCATGAATACTTTGGTCATATATTTTTGAGTATTTTGGTCGTGAGTACACTATAAAGGTTGAACTCCCTCAAAATTGTAGAGACCAAATATTATTTTACCTTGATTTTTTTTGTATCGAAGAATAGACCAAACAACTTTCCACTTGCAAATCACTATCGTGTTAGCTAAAAAAATGAATGGTAACCATTTATTTACGAAATAATTGATAAAATAGTACCATAAAATGTAAGATCGCCTTTAGATAATGTCATCAATTTTTGTGAACTCCGAATTTGAGCTAATTGTTTTATCCTCAAAAAATTTTCAAATCATACTTTTTTGTACTTTTTTTGAATTTTTTTTAGTCGAGATCAAAAGTACTGATTGGAAGAATATAATACGAGTAGTGTATTGAAATTTATAAATTTTCTTTAATTACTGTTGAATATGTATCTTCGGAGCTCTCGTTAATAAAACTCACTTCATTACGAACAATTTCATGTCCTGGTTATGCTCATGAATGAATAAGACGAAAGGTTATGCGGACTGATTCCTCGGTTCTATGGAGAAAGCAATGAAGAATCCTACGGACATAACCACGTGAATGCATCCTGGACATGAATAATAAATTGTGACTTTTCGGCGCCCGCCTTTTTCTCATTCCCACTCTGTTTCTTTGTCGTGCATTCGCGTATTCATATTACAAGCAGGTCCACCAGCTCACTCTCTGGATTTTACTCGGGCGAGGGTCGGTGCGATGCAAATGAGATGGGAACCAACGAAATGCAATTCAACTTTGATTTTACGAAAAGAAAGGTACGAAAAAACCAGAGCTTCATTGGACTGATAAAAGTATCTTTTGATTAAACTAGGTGTTTATCGATTGACCAATCATTCATTGCCGACAGCTGTACTTGCTACCAACCTTTTCATAATTCCGATCATAAGCTTCGATTGCCAGAATCCCAAACTTAAAAGTTCGATTGGACGTTCATTAACAAAGGGATTCTATACGATCGGACATTTGAAACGTTTCAGTCCGTGACTCATGCCCGTTAGCAGAACTGCAGCAGGACCAAGCGGGTATTGGTCGGTTGTGTTTTCTATTTTTATGTAAAAAGAGAAGGCAAATCAAGTCATAGCCGACATTGCTGGATCCCGAATTCTCAATCAAAGCATCTGCGTAGGAGCTTAGTCATTAGCACTAGGCGCATGTGAAACTTTTTTTTTATTAGTTTTCTCTTATATTTTTCTTTCCAATAAATAGAATATGCAAGTCAAGTCGATGAATTATGCTATAAAAATTAGAAAGAGAGAATTGCTTGCGAAAATGAATTATGATATAAGAAGGATATGGGGTAAAATTGAATAAATTATATATATATATAAACCAAAACGATATCTCGTATTCTAATATAACCTAGTTATGGTCAAGGTATATTTTCTCTATACATCAATATGTTTGACAATGAAAATACTAACCTCTTTAATTGTCGACTAGCTCGACAAAAAAAAATTGTTGACTAGAAAAAAATTAAAAAAATTATACAATCTTTAGTTAAATTTGTATTTGCTTTACTTAATAGTAGAATGTATCAATAATAAAATATTCAATTAAACTTACAATCACTTGATCTAAAGAGTACTATAGTTTAACAACAAAAAGATCATATTCATATCTTGTACTTGCTTAGTCAAAACTACAAAGTAAAATTGACAAAAGAAATTTAATATTCATATATCTTAATGGACTTTAATTAGATCTATTGCCGATGTAAGATATAACTCACTTCCATGCCGTTGAATTAGTGTCACACTGGTGGTGGATGTATAAATAATCATACCTTAATTTCCAATAATTATTTTTTGATATGTTGTCTTATTTTAATATCTCCAAAAATCTTAAACTAATACACCCGTGATAAATTCACTATTCGTTAGCTTTCATTAAATTTTATAGTCAAATTATTAAGTTGGATGACATATGGTAGTTAATAGGTGTACCAATTTAGGATTTCACCCTCCATTTACCACAGGTATATCAATTTGTAATTTTTTGTGATATTAATCCAATTTAACCAAAAGTAACGAATGGTAAAATTGTCATAAATTTACCGGTTTAAGATTTTTTATGATAAAAAAATTATTTTAAAGTAAATTTTCTAAGTGTACTAGTTTAAGATTTTTCGTGACATTAATCCTATACTTTATTTGTTTTTAAAACTAGAATTTATACTATTCTCTAGTTGCTAAATAGAGAATAAACTTTATAATTAGAATCGCTTAGAATGGATCGGTTCAATCTCATTCTTTTGCTCACCCCTAATTACATATCATTGTCTTGGAAAGCTATGCTATAAAGAACTTGCTTTTATGTGTTATGACATATAATGTGGTCCGGTAGTGTGAAATTATTGACAAAAATTTTTTGTAAAACGCTTCATTTTGTGTCGTGTCGCCTAAGCCAAGAAGACTTGGAGGTTTGCCTAGAGTCAAGCCCCCGCAATATCCGCGTAATGCCGCAATATCCATGTGACGCGCGTCTCCCTCCGTCAGCAACGCTGATGCAAAGAACTAGCTTTGTATAGTCCTTTTAGTTGTTGCCCCACATTTGATTCTTTTAGTTGTTGCCCCACATTCGATTGAAGTAGAGGCCAAACTCTTTCCTATTCAAACGCACGCGCTTCAAAGGTGCAGTCTATTGTCAAATGACTAGGACAGAAATCCAACATGGACCACGTGATTATGAGGCAATAATTAGGGCCCGCATAAAATCATTATGCTTCTCTACTTTTTTATTTTTATTTTTTTATTCGAAAGAATAGATTTAGAATAAAAATTCATTTGATAACGCAATTTTATTTTTCTATTTATGAAATAAATTTTTAGTTTAAAGATAGGTTTGGAATATAAATTAGAAGTGAAAATTTTTACTTTTTTTGAAATGAATATGAGAAATAAAAACTTTTCTTATTACTCGTTCTAATTACTAGGCACGTGCTTGCCCACCCGCCCGCTAGACCGCCTTTTGCCGTCATTTTAGAGGGAAAAATTTTGTGTCGTTATCAAATGAATTTTTATTTTGGGAGTAGAATTTTTATGTCGTTGTTAACTGCATATTTTGGCTCAAAAGCTCATCCAAAGAATAAAAATAGAAAAATCAATTTCTAGTTAGAAATTGATTTTTGAAACAAAATAGTTATCGTTTGTGCCCTTATTAGCCAGATAAATCATTGAGTATATTATGCTTCTTATGAAGGACCTTGATAACTCGTGGGGGCCTCAAGGACTCTTATTTACTAATCATGAAAATTTCATTGTTTTTAATACATTGATCATGATCGTCTCGGGTTATGCATATCCACTGCTTTTTAGAAGCAAATTATTTCTTGATTAGTATATCTAACAAATGTGCAGATAGCCTTGTAAATACTTAATTAGACCCGAACCTTTTTTTTTTTTTCCCTTAGGGTGAATTGAGAATGCAAAACCCAAAATTTGTTCACCTCTCTACTGACACTGTGTAACTGGCTGTTACTTCCGAAAGGGGTTGCATGGACCCTCTCTTAAATAAATTACCCTTCTTCTATGTTTCTTTTTCCACAAAAACGGTGGCGTTGAAACCTCTTTGCTTCCAACGACAATAATTCTACGGACCGATCCGCGACCGTCAGATCAGAAGGAGATCCAGTGGTCAGAAATTGAAGGAAAGAGGACCGTTGTAAGTGAAAAGCATCGTCCGGTTTCAACAGTGAAAGAGAGTAAACTTAGGGTGCGTTTGTTTCACGTAAAACTCATGATAAAGGAAAATGCTTTTCGGAAAGCATTTTCCAAGAATATGGTTTGTTTTCCTTTGTTTGGTGATGTAAAATTAAAAATGTTTTCTGCTGCTTGGATCTCAATAAAAAATAATTTTGCACTTCATCGCAGGAAAAAAATGAATTTTTAATTTTAAAAAATTCGAATTTTTAATATTGTTGTTTTTTATTTACTTTTATTTTCTATTTTCTATTTTCTATTTTTATTTTTAAAACGTTTTCGAAATTTTAATTTTTTTAAAAAAATAAATTCAAATTTTATAAAAATATATTTTTATAAGAATAATTGTTTGTAAACCAAGTTTTGGTAGATTCGGAAAACATTTTCGGTTCTTTCAAAGGGGAAATCATTTTTCAGAATTTAAGCTTTGTTAGGAAAACGTTTTCCGTTGACTCATTTTCCGAGTGAATCAAACGCCAGAAAATGAGGAAAATGTTTTCCCTGAAAATGTATTCCGCAAAACAAACACACCCTTAGATACAATATCTAGTTTTCCACAATACATAACACAGAGTTGAAATGTTTGACAAAAAAAAGGGTCGGTTGTATCCTGATAACTTGAGATTGAGATTTGTTGGAAATTAATCCAGAGAATACACACTGTTTGTTGTAATTAGAACATCAATGTAAAGAATATGATAACAACATTATAATATCAATTGTTGTAATTATGGTTATAATTATGGTTAATGGATCAACGAAAGCCAATAATTATGATACGTCCTTTCTATTCACATATCTCTTTTGGATTCATGTATTTCCTCATCTTTTCTGTTTATGTATCTATTGAATTCATGAATTTCTTAGATTCATGTATCTTTTATTTTATGTATTTATTGAGTTCATGAATCTCTTGAATTCACATATCTTTGAATTCATGAATCTCTTGGTTTCATGTATCTTTTTATTCATGAACTTCGTGGATACACGCGTCTATTTAATTCATGTATCTCTTTAGTACATGAACCAAAAAGCTCTATAAATAGATAGGAGCATAGAGCTTCATCAAAAAGGGTTTTGGTTTTGGTTTTTCTGACTCGATTCCAAAAGGCTTTGAAATACTTTCTACTCTTCTATTTTTTCTAAGTGTGTTGGTTCAATTGAACGGTTCGATTGAGTCCTGTTTGCATAGTGCTAATCCAAACAGGTTCGAGGTGTTGTATCTTGGGAGGCATAGTTCGTGAATCTACGGAACACCATTGGCAGGAACTAATCGCCTTAAGGAGATTCGGTTATCCGTACCTCACCTCCAATTTTATGTTATTTTTCAGTGATATCTTATTTTCTTCTTCTCCAAGATTTGTAAAAGGAAGGATATTATAATGTTGTTATCATATTCTTTACATTGATGTTCTGATTACAACAAACAGTGTGTATTCTCTGGATTAATTTCCAACAAGATTGACACTTCAATCCTCTTTATAAAGAGTTGTCGCATAAGAGTCCCTACTATAAAATGCCTCGTAATGTTTTTGGAAAGCAGCAGTATATCCCGGGGGCTGTTCACCATACGCCTTCCTCACAGTTTGCAATAGAATATTTGTATATTCTTACTAAAGTTTCATTGAGGATGAAATACATGTAAAGTGTAAAAGTTAGAGAACAAGAAACTACAAGAGGATGGATATATGCTACTCTCCAAAGGAAGTCGACTTTCATGAGCTAGGTTCTACTACTGAGAGATTATTTGGAACTTGTTAAACAGCCTTCCCAAGCACGCGTCAGAGATGCGAGACGAGATATTCAATTCTCAGAGTGTCAATTGGACCTATTATGAGGATGATCAATGCAGAATTGTGGAGTTGCCCTTTGCTTAAAGAGGTGCTTACTTGTTTAGCAATAAAAGTTTTTTTTTTTTTTTGTCAGTCCTATTCTTACTCTCAACTCACCCTCATATTTTTACCTTGCCCCTTTGCAGGAAGTGAGAGTCGAAACCCACGTTTGAAGTCATTTCACCAGTTTTGATTTTAGCAAAAAATCTTTCACCAAACGCAGCGTTTTGATTTTATTATAGGAGATTTATATTCTATATTGAGCCTAGACAAAGAATGTTAAATGCAAAGGTAGATTTTATTCTCAACTTATATATACAACCGACAATTGATACTTAGATAACTTAAAGACTAACAGTTTTTGAGCACAAATTGCATTAGAATATAATCAATGATAAAACCTAGACACAAGTAGCTAGGTAGCCTATACTTCGAATTCAAATTATGTTAGAAAATAATCTATGACACAGCTTGCTTTAGATATTAAGCTGGACTTTAATCAATAGTAATACTCTTGAATGGGAAATACAACATTGGAATTTAATCAACAACGCTGAGCTTGTGAGACAATATTGAAATTCAATCAACAATACTGAATCGGATAAAGATGCATGCCGGCATTTAATTAATGTCATGTAAAGAACTACTTAAGAGGTATGAAGTGTTTGGTTTGATAGGACCAAGAAGGGAAAGTGCGGACTGGAGTTGCCAACTGCAATGCATTGAGGCGCAACAGTTGACTAGACATCTAGGGGTAAAACACTGTTTCGGTGCGGGCCGCGAGAACGGTACCAAATCAAGGCAAACTCTAAATACTAGATATGACCTCCAAATAATAGGAGTCAAGGTCGGCCAGTGAGACGATGGGAGATAAGCTTCATTGTTAAGAGGGAAATAGCCCGGATCACCAGCTAAGGCCCCTAAATGACCGCTTAGTGATAAAGGAGGTAAGGGTGCAGAGACAGCCAGGAGGTTTTGATGTGGACATCGAGCCATATCGAGGAGGAGGTGCTAGAGACCCATTGTCAATCACAGGTTCGATTGGAGGTTGAGGTTTGCAATTCGCACCATCCAAGCCTTCGTAGAACGATATTTCCGCAACGATTCACATCATTTGGTATCAGAGCTTGCTTCTACAAGGTCTATTTATCTTTAATTTTCTGTTTATATTCAGCAATTTGAGATTTGTTGAGCTAGGGTTTCGGTTCTAGCCAATTTAGGGATCCGATTGCTTTTGTGCTTCCATACATAGTTATTTGCTGTTAGTTTTAATTTTTTTTTCTAGCATCTTAATTGTATCTGAGTTCGTCAAAAAAAGAAGAAGAGAAAGTTTGTCAAAAAAAAAAAAAAAAGAAGAAAGAAAACGCACACAAAAAAAAAAAGTGTGCAAGAGAAAAAAAAGATTCGGCAAAAAAAAAAAAAAAAAAGTTGGACCAAAAGAAAAAAAAAAAAAAAAAAATCAAGAAGGCGACTCGTTTGTTAGTGGACCAAATTGAAACAAAATCAGTAGTGATTTGGGTTTCAATTGGAATTTCAAAAGTTGTAGTTGTTGGTTTGAAATTGTTACTTGCTGAATTGATCGTTGTAAGGGGGTTGAGAAATAGGTTTTGAGTCCAATAAAGAGCTTGTGAAAAGAGAATACGAGAGGGAAAAGGCAATAGTGTGTAAGCTTAATTGAGGGTGGAAAAAGCCTAGACTTGAATTAAACACGAGGGGAGTGACAAACACCTTGAGAGAAACACGTGAGGGAGCGATTGGTGAGGATTTTGTGACTAAAGTTTACTTGTAGGTCTAAAATATGTCGCGTGAAGAAAGCGTGAATCAAAGGGAGATTGACTCCATACGAAGGGATGAAGCACTTGTGGAAAGCATCCAGCAATTGAGGGCCGTAGTGGAGGAGCTTAGTGGCCGAATGATGGGGAATGGCATGAGGGTTGATGGTGACCAAGAGATATCCCGAGGAAGGCCGCAACATCAGCGAGACGCCTCTAGAACACAACCTAGATTGTAGTGGCATTATGATGATGATGAGGCCGACATGGAGGATGATCGAGATGCTTGATTTGGAAGGTGGAATGGAGCCCGAGGGTTTAGACACCGAGAAGATAATGAACTTGGCAATATCAAGATGAAGATTCATTCTTTCCAAGGAAAGAATGATCCCGATCATATCTAAAGTGCGAGAAACGCATGGAGATGGTATTTGATTGCCAACGATACTCCGAGCTCAAAAAGGTAAAAATTGCAGCTGTTGAATTTACTGATTATGCTATAATTTGGTGAGATCAACTTGTGACTAGTAGAAGGCGCAATGGTGAAAGACCGGTAGAGACGTGGGATGAGATGAAAGCGATGATGAGGAGGCATTTTGTACCAAGTCATTACCATCGAGATTTGTTTCAAAAGTTACAAAATCTCACACAAGGCAATAAAAGCATGGAAGAGTATCACAAGGAGATGGAGATTGCCATGATCCATGCTAATGTGGTGGAGGATCGTGAGGCCACAATGTCAAGTTTTTTGAGTGGTTTGAGCACATAGGGGGAGGTGGAGCTGCAACACTATGTTGAATTGGAGGAATTGGTGGACAAAGCCATCAAAGTTGAGCGGCAATTGAAGTTGGACCGAAATCACAAGAGTGGAGGAGGTTCAAATCAGAATTGGAGATCCAATTGGAAGAGAGATGGGAAGCCAAATTGGAGATGAAACAACACCAAAACCGAAACCTCAAAGAAGAAGGAGAGGGACGGTAAAGTTGGAACGAATTCGGTTTCAGGTAAAACCGAAAACCCTAACACTAGAACTCGTGAAATTAAATGTTTTAAGTGTTTGGGCAGGGGTCATATAGCGAATCAATGTCCTAATAGAAGGGTGATGATCATGACTGGACATGGTGATGTTGAGTCCGAAAGTGAGAGGGAAGAAGAGGATGATGAGATGCCACCGTTGGAGGATTGTAGTGATGGAGAAGTAGCTATAAAAGGAGAGTTATTGGTGGTTAGGCATTCTTTTAGTGTGCAAGTAAAGAAGGATGGAACTTGGCGAATGTGTGTCGATTGCCGAGCAATTAATAACATTACGGTAAAGTATCAACATCCTATTCCTAGGTTAGATGACATGTTGGATGAGTTGTATGGTTCTTGCATTTTCACTAAGATCGATTTGAAAAGTGGCTATCATCAAATCGATTTGAAAAGTGGCTATCATCAAATTATGATGAAAGAAGGTGATGAATGGAAAACTGCATTTAAGACCAAGTATGGATTGTATGAGTGGTTAGTCATGCCATTTGGATTAACTAATGCACCGAGCACATTTATGCGACTTATGAATCATGTTTTACGTGCTTTTATTTGTTGATTTGTGGTTGTCTATTTCGATGACATCTTGATATATAGCCGAAGCCCTGATGACCATATTGAGCATGTGCGAGCTGTCTTGCAGGTTTTAAGGGTCGAGCAATTATACGCTAATCTAAAGAAGTGCTCTTTTGTTACTAACAAATTAGTATTTCTAGGATTTGTTGTTAGTGTTGATGGTATACAGGTTGATGAAGAAAAGGTCAAAGCAATCCGTGAATGGCCAACGCCTAAGATCGTAGGAGAGGTGCGTAGCTTTCATCGAGTTTTTATCGGCGATTTGTGAGAAATTTTAGCACCATTGCCGCACCTTTGACCGAGGTTATCAAAAAGCATGTGGGTTTCACGTGGGGAGAAGAGCAAGAGAAAGCATGTAATCTGCTAAAAGATAAGTTGACTAATGCTCATTTGTTATCTTTGCCGAATTTCAGTGCTACTTTTGAGATAGAGCGTGATGCTTCTGGTATAGGGATTGGAGCCATGTTGATGCAAGGAGGGCGTCCCATAGCTTATTTCAGCAAGAAATTGAGTGGAGCAACATTGAACTATCCTACCTATGATAAGGAGATGTATGCTTTAGTGCGAGCTTTGGAGACTTGGCAACATTATTTATGGCCGAAGGATTGTGATCCACACCGACCACGAGACCTTGAATTACTTGAAAGGGCAATAGAAGTTGAATAAAAGACATTCCAAATGGATGGAGTTCATCGAGACTTTTCCATATGTGATCAAGTACAAGAAAGGTAAGGAGAATGTGGTAGCCGATGCACTTTCTCGAAAGTATGCGATTCTAACTATTTTAGAAGCAAAGTGTTTAGGTTTTGAGCATATCAAAGGCTTATATACTGATGATGATGACTTTGGGAGAGTATTTGAAGCATGTGAACATACTGCATTTGATAAATTCTATAGGCGTGAAGGTTATCTTTTCCGTGAAAACAAGCTATGTTTGCCTAAGTGTTCTTTGCGTGAATTGTTGGTGCGAGAAGCGCATAGTGGCGGTTTAATGGGGCATTTTGGCATTAGTAAGACTTATGAAGTGCTGCATGAACATTTTTATTGGCCACATATGAAGAGAGATGTCACACGTGTTCTGTGAGAGATGCATTGCTTGTAAGCAATCAAAGTCTACAACTAAACCGCATGGCTTGTATACACCATTACCAATTCCAACGCATCCTTGGACTGATATTTCTATGGATTTTGTGTTAGGATTGCCTAGGTCTAAGTATGGTAGAGATTCTATTTATGTGGTTGTTGATCGGTTTTCAAAGATGGCTCATTTTATACCTTGTCATAAAACTGATGATGCATCTCATGTTGCTAATTTGTTCTTTAGGGAGGTTGTACGCTTGCATGGCATGCCTAAATCGATTGTTTCGGATCAAGATTCTAAATTTCTTAGTTACTTTTGGAAAACATTGTGGAAAAAACTAGGAACACGGTTGTTATTTTCTACTACTTGTCATCCACAGACCGATGGTCAAACCGAGGTAGTTAATAGAACTTTAGGGGTATTGTTGCGTGCTATTATTAAAAAGAACATAAAATCTTGGGAAGATTGTCTGCCACATGTTGAGTTTGCATATAATAGGAGCGTGCATTCTGCTACTAAATTTACACCATTTGAGGTTGTCTATGGTTTTAATCCGTTAACTCCGTTAGATTTAACCCCTTTACCTATTGATGAGCGTGTGGATTTAGATGGAGCGAAGAAGCTAAATTTGTCAAGGCATTGCATGAGAAGACACGCGCAAATATTGAGCGCAAGACTGAGCAATATGCAAGGCAAGCCAACAAAGGGCGCAAGGAAGTGGTGTTTGAACCCGGCGATTGGGTTTGGGTTCATATGCGCAAGGAGCGATTTCCTGAGTAACAACATTCTAAGTTATTACCGCGAGGGGATGGACCATTCATGGTTTTGGAAAGAGTTAACAATAACACCTACAAGCTTGATCTTCCAGGTAAGTATGACGTTAGTGCCACATTTAATGTTTTTGACTTGACTCTTTTCGATGCCGTGATGATTTGAGGGCAAATCCTTTGCACGGGGGAGGGAATGATGTGGACATCGAGCCATATCGAGGAGGAGGTGCTAGAGACCCATTGTCTATTCCTACTAGTTCGATTACTCGAGCGCGGGCCAAGCAATTCAGGCAAGCTGTTGGCATCATGGTTCGTGATCTTCGGCGTGGAGAAGACCTTGGATCAAATCTTGAAGAATCTTGGAAATCTTGGCACAATTTGATTATATGGATACCAAATATTTGACCAAGTCAAATATATATATATATATATATATATATATATATATATATATATATGTATGTATATCTTCTTGTTTAGGAATATTCTAGAATATGACGCATTATATTTCTAGGGTTGGTTTTAGGGTTTGTGTGGCGGCTAGAAGGCCTATATATAAGACCGACTGAATTTCTTTGGGGATAGAGATATATTTTATTTTTGAGGGTAATAATTGAGAGGTTCTCTTCTACTGTTCTTTTAAGGACTTGACCTTATCAAGATTCTCTTGTGGCAGTCGATTCGACTTATTGAGCGAGATAGCGAATTTTTTCACTCATGGCGTCTATAATGTTAGTTGGTTGACACACATTCGTCAACATGTCACGTTCATACCGAGATTGCCAATCACGGGTTCGATTGAAGGTCGAGGTTCACAATTTGCACCATTCGGGCCTTCGTAGAACGATCTTTCCGCAACGATTCACATCAGGTTTGCCTAGAAGCAGCCACCTTGGAAAAAGTGCGTAATAGCTCATTGATCAAGCGCTCTACACCGAAGATGAACGGGGCTAAGCGATCTGTTGAACCCGCGGGATGTAAAAATACATCGATAGGGGAGCATTCCGCCTTAGAGGGAAGCACCCACAAGAGCAAAGGTGGACGAAGCGGAAGCGAGAATGTCGGCTTGAGTAACACAAACATTGGTGAGAATCCAATGCCCCGAAAACCTAAGGGTTCCTTCGCAAGGTTCATCCACAGAGGGTGAGTCAGGGCCTAAGATCAGCCCGAAAGGCATAGTTGATGGACAGCAAGTGAGGGTTCAAGACATTGCTGGTGTGGGAAATTGAAGGGTGGTTGCTGGCGGAGGAGAGGATGAGAGAGAGAGAGAGAGAGAGAGAGAGAGAGAGAGAGAGAGAGAGATAAGCAAGAGAGAGATAAGAGAAATGACAGAGAAGAAGAAGAAAATGCAGAGAAGGAGGGGGCCGTCCCTAGGGAAAAGAAGGGGGGAGGTCGGGATGGTGCGGCAAGTGGATTTTGGCGTAGTTCAGCATAATGATATTTGTGTTCTATGGGTCTTTTGTTGACTTAATTGAATGATTGTTATGAAAAACAATGGACCAAAATCATAGGTACTTAAAATTGAACTTAAAGGGTCAAAATGAACAATTTTGCAATTTATTGGGTAAAATTGCAAATTGATTGAAGTTGAATCCGATTAATGTAATTGACTTATCCAACTAATCACCCATGTGTGAGATCACCTATTGTATTCAAATTGACTTTGAATTGAAGTGTCCAAACTTAGGTAAAAAAATGAACCTAGGCCTAATATTAAAATTAGACATAGATTTATGAAATTGAACCATAGCCTTGAATGGATCAACTTGAATTTCTTCAATTGAAACTTAATTGCTCGATTTTCTTATATTCGAGAGATTAAAATTCCTCAAATTGAGAAGCTCTAACGTGAATTTCTCAAAATTGACCCCAGATTTGGACTTATCTTAAGAAAATGAGTGGAAAACTATCATCTATTCGCAAATCATGAATGATTGATTTTGACCCCCTAATAATGACTTAAAACGGCAATTCGTCTTTTAATATGGTAATTCACAAAATCAAATTAATGAATGGATTTAAAAAATTCCATAGACCAAATGTCGTAGAGGGAACTATACGTAATATTGAGTAAAATAATTTTTTTTTCGGTCAATTTAGAACCTAAAATCGAAAAATTCGGAAAATAAGGTTCTCAATCGAATTTTGTGAAATTTTCGACACACAAATCAAATTGACACTAAAAAAAGTACTTTTGGGGATTTTTTTTTTTTCAATTTTTCAACCTTTTAGTTGAATTTTTCTAAAAGGTTAATTTCTTGGTCAAATTTTTGAATTTTTAAGAAATTGATTTGATAAAAGTGAAATTGAAGATACATTGCATATTTTTTGGGTGAAAAACTAATTTTTGACTCGGAGTTAATTTTTGGTCAAATGGTTGATTAAAATGTCTACCTGACAATCAACCATTTGACTTTTTGAGTTTTTCTTGAAAAGAAATTAGAAATCGCTTAAAAGCAACAATACAAAATAAAGAAACAAAGAATGACAATTTTTGCCGAGAAATGGATTCTACCGCAATCAAAAACTCAAATCTCTTTTTTTTTTTTTTTTTTTTTTACACTTTTCGATGTGTCGATTAAAAATCAGGTGTCAACAATGGATAAACTCTTACTGAGATTTTTTTTTTTTTGAGAAGCCTTATTTACAATTGATCTTTAACTCACCACCAGCCATAAGAACTATAGCACGAATTGTCAAATATTAATAATCCATCATGAAGGGTAGACCTCAACAATAGATCGCAAGCCAAGTACAGGGGTGATCTTGGTAGTCCCCGAAGCCAGCAGTGACGAAGAGCTTAGCCCATTCTGTTTCATTCCTTTCCCTCCCCGACGCGAGGGTCATCATCAACACGTCAAAGAAGAGCGGGGTTTCGATCATCTCTGTCACTTTTCTAGTTTTCCATCACCATCTCAATTATAATCACGTTTTTACTCTTGCCCTTGCCCTTGCTTATGGTCTCCTTGCATCGCTTCAGTATCTTCACTCTGTCTTCGTCGCTCCAATTATGGAGTATCCATTGCATATAACTTAATTAATCCATCAGTCTGTCATTTTTTCCATATGTTGTTCACTTGTGATTTTGTAAATTTCCTATGCAAGTCGAACGCTAGGAGGGATTTTTTTGCAAAATGTAAACTATCCTTTACATGAAGATTCAATTTGAATACTTTTGACGAGTTATCCACATGCGATTTTTTCAATACCAAGAGCTCCTAAGACTAGAGATTGGGATCCTTCAAATTTAAGGAGATTAATTCACGTATTAAACTCCTTTCTTGAAAGGACACATCGGCATATTGAATTTTGAACAACTAAAATATTTTTTTTCCTTTTGTGTTTTTTCCCTTCTTCCCCATGTAGCTCCTTCCTCATTAGAGAAAATTGTCCAAAAAGTTCTAAATCTATTACTCTTTTATAAAAAAAGAAAGTTTTAAATATTTTAATAAGGACAATTAAGTCATAAATATTCACGCTTTATCAATGGAGTTCATCCGACTAATTTTGGTTAGAAACCACCGATGTGGATGTCAACCATCTTATGTGGCAAAACTATCAATGACGTGAATAATTTTTAATAATATTTTAATATCTTTTTTCAATTTGTTTACTTATTTTTTAATTTTTTTTCTTTGTTTTTCTTTTCTTTTTCTTTTCCTTCTTTACTTTTTTCTTGTTGTGGCCGTGAGAGTTCAAGCCCTCACAATGATCTAGATGAGGCCATCGCGTGACTATAGGTGACACCTACCTCGCCTGCAACCACAATGGTCTAAGTGAGGGTATTGCAGCCCTTGTTCAATGGTTGATGAGGGTCGTTGGCCTTATGAAACAAAAGAAGAAGAATGAATAGAGAAGAAAATGGAAAATTTTTTAAAAAATAAATAGTTTGAAAAATATTAAAATATTAAAAAATTATCCGCATTTGCATCGGTCACACTATGTAGGACGACTACCGTCCACATTAGTTATTTTCGGCCAAAATTAGTCGAATGGATTTAATTGGTAAAACGTAAAAGGATATAAGACTCAATTTGCACAATTAAAATTTTTTAAAAGTGAATTAACAAAAGTATTATGATTAATGATTTTCTCTCGTTGCATGGCTGCTCGCTGCCAACAGTTGCTGCCCGCCGTTGCATAAAGTTGCAACAGAGAGAGAGAGAGAGAGAGAGAGAGAGAGAGAGAGAGAGAGATTTAGGTATTGGTAATTGGTTGGTGTTTGTGTAAGTTCATAAAAAACGTGCGGCTATTCTCGATAAGATTAGATAGAGGATTTAGGTATTGGTAATTGGTTGGTGTTTGTGTAGGTTCATAAAAAACGTGTGGCCATTCTTGATAAGATTAGATTAAAGAAGGTGAAATAGTTGAATCTTAATCTTTTAAATAACTAGTAATGTATCATGTGCATTGAATATAGACCGAGTCCTATCAAAACGAATATATAAATTATTTACTCCGTTGATGGTAAGAGTGCTCATTGTGTTGTTTACTTTCCTTCACCAACTTCATTCAATAGGGAAGTTAATGTTCAAAAGAAAGTTAGACGATCCATATGTGTCGTACTCGTACCATCAATAAAATTGCATCTGCAGGTGGTATGGCTTCAAAGATGTCCCCAAAACACATCTCATGTTCTCGCTAACTTCTAAATTTGCCACCACATGCGGAAGATCATATATTGTGCATTCCATATGCGGAAAGGCCCTTGCGGTGGCCTTGGCCATCGTTCCGGGTCCTCCTCCTACATCGACCAACGAGGTTATTCCCTCCAATACCCCTTCGTGCTCGCCACCAAATGAGCATCGCTAGCCATGCCATCATTGAATAAGCGATTAAGCCTCGGCTCTTGACCAACATACCTCCAAAAGACATCCCTTGCACCATTTTGAACCGCCTCCGGTCAACACTGTTGTGGAACCACGTGCTCACACAGTGCCACAGCTTCACGAATATAGGGTCGAGTGTAGCTAATGCAAACGGCGCGACATTGGAGGGATTGTCCTTAAGGAGGAGCTCTGACAAGTGGTTGAGTACGTACGCTTTCTACCCGTCCGGCGGGAGCTTCTTTTGTCCAAAAAAAAAGCCGGAGGGGACAAGAATGCGCATGAGGCGGTCGACACAGTGAGCTCTTGATGGATGAATTTGAAGTGCAAGAGACTAGGTATCGAGCGTCATGGGTTGGCCATGCTGGTGGATGGTGTTGGGAATGCCTAATTGAATGGCACATTTCAAGCACATAAAATTGATGAAGTTGAAGATGTGGTTCTATATGTGAGCTTGAGCTTGTAGTTGCTCTCTGCCCACCTGTTCGCTAAATCCATTAGCCGGAGTTACCATCTCTCACCTCTCTACAGTGCAATTTCTCGTTCGCGAACTCCAAGAATGAACTTCCCTGGCCTCTACGATTCAATCTAATGATTCATTATGAACACCAGGAGATAGGCGTATTTATAGGACCGTGGGGTTTAACTCTAGGCACTCTCACTTTGGAAAACCTCCCATTTGCACCAACTTTTCCAAAATAGGCGTACATTGAGAAGCCTTATCCCCACCCTTTTCCTCCATTCGATCCCAATCCTGTAAGTCTTCCGCCCTTCACGATCATCCTCACTACCCTCCACTCCAGAACTTAATCACATCTACGTTTTTACGGTAAAGATTTTATTTTATTTTTGTCCCTAGTCATGTTTTTTTCTGATTGAGTATGTATACTTTTAATTTGTCTAATCAAGTTATTTTACTTCCACAAATCTTGTAATTGAGTCTCTTCGACACCAAATGTGGCCAACAAATATGCCAAATTAGATGTGCATGGAGTGGAACAAATTTACAAATGTAGAGAATGTTCGAGTATGACAAGATAAAATTTAACTAATGCAGACAACTACGTGGATGTTCACATAGCAAAATTTTTTCCATGTCACACTAAGATATTGTCTGACGGTCACATCGGCTACATTTGATCAAATTTGATATCAGATGGACTTCATTTGAAAATTTGAGTAGAAAAGCTTGAATAGATAATAATACAAATCGATTAGAAAAAGTGTGAAAGTATAAGGATGTAAAGTAGAATATTCGTATATTTATACTCTAAAAGTGATTATCCATGGACTTGGACCAATGTCCAAGCAATTCCCTTGAATCGATGCGCAAGCATTTCCAAGTCAAATTAATGCGAGTAAGTCTTACGGAACTTTGTCACCAACTCTCTCATGGCTTTTTCCCTTTGGATAGTCAAGGCAACACTCTTTCTTTCCTAAGCAACGTGCTGCTTTTAATGTCGCGGTCTATCGTCACGTGACTAGGCCAGAAATCGAACGTGTGTCATGAGGATCGTGGATGATGTGGGGTTGCGTCTATGTCACCTACGCTCTTGTGAGGCAACAATTCTTAACCAAGGAAATCCATCGAGTATATTATGCTTTTCAATAATTTTTTTTTTAAATTTGGTTTTTTTTCCCTTTACTTTTTCCTTGATTGAGGGCTAACAACCCTAGTCGACATTGAACAAGGGTGTTGCAGCCATCGCCGACCACTATCTTCGCCAGCTGCAATGCGGGCGCATGAGCCCTTGCCTAGATTTGGCGAGGCCCACAATACCCTCACCAGATCTAGGCCAACTAGGATTGCCAAGCCCTCACTTAGCCATGATGAGGCTATCGTGGCTCTCGCCCAAACCTGGCGAGAGTTGTCGTTGACCCTTGCTAGCCTTCAATCCATAAACTAGAAAAAAAGTATCAAGAAAGCCGAAAAAATATTAAAAAATTAAAAAAATATTTATATATTATTTAAAATGTCTATGTTAACGTGTTGGCCGTGTTACATAAGATGTCAACGTCCACATCATCAATTTTCGGTCAATTGATCAAATGGACTCAATAAGCAAAATGGGGAGAATACACTATCGGTCTGCCATAAGTTGTATACGTCGCTCACTTTGGTGCCATAAGTTTTTGTCGGATCACTTAAGTGCCAAAAAGTTTGAAAAACGCTCACTTTGGTGCCAACTCCAATCTGGTTGGCCGGAAATTCGACGTGGCACTTTTTTATTAATTTTTGACGCTGATGTGGCTCGCCGGAGAGTATAGTTAGCATGTAAACCACAAAACGATGTTGTTTGGCGTTGGTCGAAACCCTAAATCCCCAAATAGAGAGAGAGAGAGAGAGAGAGAGAGAGAGAGAGAGAGAGAACCCATGGCGGCGGCGTTTCTTCCTCGAAGAACAACATCAGCACCAGCACCAGCCATGGCGGTGTCGTCTTCTTCCCCAATCCACCATCTCCATCTGTGCCCTCCTTGTTCCCCTCGCACTCCTCGTCTTCTCTCTCTCTCTGCACCTTCGACCCCCCTTCTTCCTCCTCCTCCTTCGCTCTCGCCTCCTATTTTCCCATCACTTCTTGCCCAAGCGATGGTGGCCTAGCACGGTGGCCGAGTGACGGTGGCCGAGCACGGTGGTTGAGCAATAGTGGCTGGGCACGATGGCCGAGCACGGTGGCCAAGTGACGGTGGCCGAGCAAGCTAGATCGGGATCCAAATGTGTTAGAAGATATGCAATATATCTTTAGAATATTTGGAATTGATTTTATTTCTGCATAATAATTCAATATTAGATCTAGATTTAGATTGATACATAGAATTCTTTATTTCCATTAATTGTACAAACCTAGCTCTATATCTTTAGGATTTTGTACGGTTTACAAAACAAATCCGAGGAAATACAGAAAGCTTCGTTCCTCTCTCTTCATCACCTTCGGTTTCTTTCATTCTCTTCATCACCTTCGGTTTCTTTCATGGTATCAGAGCCTCCAGGCTTTTGATTTGCTTCCGCTTTGTTCTTCTGCCAAAGAGTCTTTGACCTACAACAAAAAAGGAGGTTATTCTTTCGGCATTAGAATCAATATTCGAAAGGTGTTTTATCTTACCATGACCTCCTCGCAAACTAGCTTCTCTCTCGCTCTCCGGAAATCCACCGGGCCAAGAGACGATGGCCGAGCAACACTTCCGGCTGCAACACTTTCACTCACAAGTGTGGGAGACACAAACACGAGGATGAACAAAAGAAAACCTAATTTCAATCCCATGAGCTATGCGGCATCGTTTTTCCTAGGCCACCCACGTGTGACGGCAAAACGACGTCGTTTTCTTAAGGAGGACAGAAAACGACGTCGTTTAAAGGGTTTATCGATTTTTTTTAAATGTAAAAGCCACGTAATCATTTTGGCTGGAATTTCTCGGCATCTCTACGAAGGAATTTCTAGTAAGTCTCATCTTTCATGAAGACGGCAAATGATCATTTTTCTCCGACTTGCACTTAAGTGATCCGACGAAACTTTTGGCACCAAAGTGAGTGCTTATTGACAACAAGACATGGGATCTTGTCTCTCTTCCATCTCGATACACAACTTATGGCACCGATAGTGTACTTCTCCCAAGTAAAATGTGAAAAATTTAAGAAAGATTTAGAATTAAATTGATATGATTGTGATAGATTTAGGATTTTGAGCAATTTTGCTGTTGTAATTGAAAAGCATCTCTGGTCATCTTCTCCTTCTCGTGTGAAGGGCCTCGCCTCGCCAATCAGAATGGAAGGAGTTTGTTCTTGGATCCAAATGGCTTCGAGACCCAAAGGATTTTGGGCCTTTTTGCCCTCCTCTTCTTCTTCTAATAGTATATCAATCTCCTTCTGTCACAATTTCCGGTGTCATCTGGTTTCAACTTTGGCCCCGTTCGATTTACGGGACCCTTTCGGCTTATTTAATGTTCTGTTCCTGGTGATTCTGTGCCGTAGTCTGGAAAACCAACAGCCCTATGCTCGTCTTCTTAGCGATGAACCTCCGCATGTTATTTGCGATTCCGATAAACAGTGAAAGAGAGTAAACCTAGATACCATATCCAGTTTTCCAAAATACATAAAGCAGAGTTAAAATGCTCGACAAAAAAAAAGGGTCGGTTGTATCCTGATAATTTGAGATAGAACCTTTCAATCCTCATTACAACGAGTTCTCCCATGAGGGTCCCTACCATAAGATGCCTCGCAATGTTTTTAGGGAAGTGGTATATCCCAGGAGGTGCTCACGGTATGCCTTCCTCATAGCTTGCAATAGAGTATCTGTATATTCGTACTAAAAGATGCATTGAGGATGAAATACATATAAAGCGTAAAAGTTGGAGAACAAGAAACTAAAAGAGGGTGTATCCATGCTACTCCCCTGAAGAAGTCGACTTTCATTTGCTAGGTTCTACTACTAAACAATTATTTGGAACTTGTTAACCAGCCTTTCCTAGCACTCGCGAGAGATGCGTGACGAGGAAACATTCAATTCCCAAAGTGCTGATGGGGCCTATTACAGGGATGATCAATGCAGAATTGTGAAGTTGTCCTTTGCTTAAAAAGGTGCTTACCAAATCAGCAACCAAATTTAGGAGGCAATCTACCCATAAGTTTGAAGACACTAGCCTAGTTTCTCTAGCACATACTTGACTTGAGGCCCATGACCCACTAAAACTTGATTCGAGGTCCACGACCAGTGAGCTAGGGATGCCACTCAAATCACGAAGGAGATACGGCAAAGAGAGAGGGATAGAGGGTCGGGCAGGGCGGGGCCGGCACCGCAATGTTCAGGGATAGTGGTGGAGGATTCTGCTAGTGAGGGATTAAGAAAGAAAAGGGAAAAAAAATGAGAAAGGACTATGGATGGCGGAGTACGAGCTTCACAAAGTGTCTTCAAACTATGGATCAACTAGATATCAGCACATCTGGTTACCTTCCAATTTTCCTGCTCTAAAGGAATTTATTGGATCAACCTACGTATCAGCATATGCAAAACACTATCTCGACAATCCATTTCCTTGAAATCGAAAAGTCAAAAAGAAAAATCTGGTCTCTTTTGGAGAAGCAATTTGTTCCCATCCTTCTCTGTTGAAGCAACACCCTTCCCTTCACAGAAGCAGCCAAGAACCAGCAGCTCTCTTCCAATGACATTGTCTATCTTCTCCGCCTTAGGAGCACAAGGCTCAGAGCCCCAGCGCCCCCATATGTGACTTTACACAATAGAATCCGAGATATGAAGAAAAAAGAAGAGATCGCTGAAGGGAAAAATACTTGAAGGACCAAGCTCATAAATGGTGATCCTAAATCCCAGCGAATCATCTTTGAGGGATCGTTATTGTCAAACTTTACCAGTCATTGCTATTGTAAACCTAACAACTTTTGAGCAAGGTTTTGAGCAAAGATAAGAAGTCTTCTCAAAGCTATCAGAAGATAATTTTGACACCTCCTCAAAATTAACAGTTTCTATTCCTTACGAGGAACCGCTTCCTGCAAATTTCATGGGACAATCACATGCAGATGAAGAAGATATGGGATCCACTACCCTTAAACCTCGAGCAACAGAGAAAAGTCATAGGCAAACCCATAATTCTACATCATCAAGAATGTCTTTCGCATTTGATGATTTTCCATATCATAAGTGACCAGAAAGATTGCAAGAGTTTCATGCCTAGTTAACTACTAAACCCAAGCATCAAAACTTGGCCATTGCGATACTGTCATTTGCCAGCAGATTTACAAAAGGAAAAAAAAAACTCCAAGACTGGCGGACGTCTCTTTTTGAACAGATGTCCTTCTTGGTCATGCAAGACTTCAGCCAAGTGATTCGAATTCTACTCCAAATTTTATTGGTAATCCGAAAGACATCAAGGAACTCAAAAGGAAGGGGTTCTTTGAAAGAAAGCGTTGTTCCTATAGAAGACAGGATCTTGATAAGTGCTTTAAGAAAATGTTGAAGCTATTTTATGCCATAGGCGCATATGTGAGTCTCAAGCCAGTCTTCCTACTGTCCATCGCAAATCAGCTAGCTACAGCGGCTGGGAGGTATATCCAGATTACAAACAAGAAAGTACTTCAGCGACAATGCGAGAAATCTAGCAAGCAATCCATATTGCCAAAGACGAAACCTGTGTACGAAGAAAGCAATTAAGGATTATTTGCATGATAATAGAGAAATTGATAAAGCTCAAAAAGAAGCCCGGCCCAGAAATAAAATGGTTAAATAGAGATTCTTTTTGTTCTTGTTCTTGCTCTAGCAAGAAGAAACGACATTTTAAGAAGATTCAATTTAATTTCTAAACGGAGGAAAGGAAAATGGAAATTCCCTTGTAAAAGAAGATCCCCAGGCACGACCAAAAATGAGAAGTGTTTCACATGTGGACAGAATGGACACATTGTCAAAAACTAACCTTGTACAAAAATCGAAGGCACACATGCTGCAGAAAGTTGACAAGAAGATGGGTTTGTTCCTCGAAGAAGATGATCTTGGATCAGCCTTTTCTCTAGAAGATGAAGCTTCTCATAGAAGCATCTTTGCCATTCAAACCTTTCACCAACCAATGATTAGGGGTGTCAACGGTTCGATTGGGTTCAGATTTTAGGAAATCCAAACCAAACCGAATTGATAGGGTAAGCAGGACGAACATTGTCGGCACAACAATAATCTTTACAATGTTGGCAGCAGATCAACAAATATACTTTGAAGAATTCCCCTTTTCACAACCTAAAGAACATGTAGCGTGAAGCAGCATTCTCAAGTTACATAAACCTGCAATTCAGATTAATCGGCATTTGGATTTTATCTTTTGAATACCAAGGCAACAATTTTCAGTTATTTCTTTCCCATATCCATTGCCATAGGAAAAGGCCATGTCTTGTATAATTATTAAGAGACAAGGAAAGGAAGCGTTTCCAACCTAACTACCCGACATAACAAATTGAAAGAAAGAGAGAGAGACCTCCTGAGCTGTTGTGAAATTGGTTATTTGAAAGCCTTCAATGTCAGGTCCAGGCTTCAAACCTGCCAATTCAACCAATGTGCTGGTTGCATCATCTTGCTCGTCACAAAGCTGCAGCATACGCTGTATGTCCTCTGAGAATGATCCCAAGCTATCGACCTACACAAGAAAATTCAGAGGAAAAGAAGTTTATAAGCAGCCATTTTAACATAGGCGTATTACAACCACAAGAAAACTAGACCTCAAAATAATTTATTTTAACAAGAGTATAAATGATTTTACCATTGCCCCACTCCACTATATGGGGAATTGCCTGAGAAGAGAGGGGGCAACGTCCAAAAAGATGACGAGAATAATAAAAATAAAAACAAAGCACGAGAGTACCAAATCAACTGATTCGATAAGTCGCAAAAGATATAAATGACAATAAATACGAACCGGTATAGGAGATGCCGGGGAAGATGCATTAATCTCAGCCTTCAAATCACTTAACAACCGGAGCAGTTGCTCCACCAAGACAGTAGAATCGCCGGTCCGACCCCCTTTCCAAGCCAATTGACAATTTGTCATAATTTCTTGAATGTCATCAATCAGCTTCCTTGCCTTTTCTGACAACTGTGGCTGAGTTGTGGCCTCATGTTTAATCTTAGTCTCACTGTCCATATCCTGAAATCACAAACCATAACAATCACAAAGACTGATATGACCAATGACAAACATGAAAGGAAGAAGAACGATCATCACCTAATCCAAGAAGAAGATCGACGCGCAGCGCGAGATTGACCCGCAGACACGGTCGTCTCTGCTACATGGAGGAGGAGGAGGAGGAGTTCGCGACAGTCTGCGTGCTCGGAGATTCCTTAATCTTGTCGGCGCTCTTTCGCTTTTCTTAAGAAAAAACACCTTCAATGACGAGGAAATTCTCGCATTAAAGTTCGAAACGCGCGTTGGGTGATCTGCAACCTGGGATGTCAAGTGAGAAGCTATCACCACGACTCGTTCAGGACTTATCAGGCCCAAGGAAAAGGCCCATGGGCTTTCTCCGGTTGATTACTACAGAGGAATGCTTGTGCCTTTTGGCCATCTTTACAAAAGGTTTTTTTTTGGGCGATCCGTTGTCCTCGTGAGGCTAATCTTTGCGTGGATTGGATTGTAGAAGGCCATGGACTCGGGTCCCTCCCTCGTAATTGGTTTCCCAAGCCCCTCGATCCTTTTGGGATTTACTTCATTTAGATGGCTTATTTGACAACCACCCTGTTTTTATTTTTATTTTTTGTTCTTGTGTTACCTGGAACAGAAAAAGAAGAAAAGTCCATTTAGTAACGTGAAAAGTCGATAGAGAATAGATTTAGAACAAAAACAAAGAAGTTAAAAAAAAAATCTACTTCTTTGTTCACGGAACATAAGTAGAAAATATTATTTTTGAACATATATTGTTTTCCTATTTCTGCTAGTTAAATGAAAATCGATTTGTTTAGAACCAAAAAAAAAAAAAAAATTGCGAAGAACTCAGATATAGATTGCCTCTTTTTGGGTGTAAAGTAATGTCCATGCTTCCATTGCAATCAAATCTATCAAAATCACTTAAAAATCGAAGGTTAGGGAACTATGACAATTCTTTCCATTGTTCTTGGGCTCCCTTCGCAGAGATAATGCAAATATTGTCACTGATATGCTGTGGAATGGGCGGTTATCATCATCATCATTATTTTCCATGTATTTGCAACATAAATGTGAAATCGTCTAATTTTGATAATTCAAACTTCATAGCCATATTGTCTAGCGATTGCGTGGGTAAAGCAAAGTGCTCTAGATAGTAAAATTAGCTCCTTAAATTGATTTGAGGAGTTGATCTGGCAGATTTGATTGACGCTTGAATATGAAATGCGTGCATCAGTCTATATTATAAACTAGTCTTGCCTCTAACATTGTAAACATTCCTTACAAATTATTTGATAAGTCCACACATTTCAAGACTTATGGCTAACAAAGTTTGGAATTGCCACACCGGATGTTGGAGAAAGGATTTGATCTAATCCTTAATTGTGATTCTAATTGATATAGTTGATTGGGAATATGGAATATTGTTTAGGATATTTCGTAGATAAAATAGAAAGACACAATCATATATATTGTTTTCTGAATTCTTTATTATACTATGAATACATCCATGTACATGTATGAATTATTCATTGAAGAATACAAATCACATTCTCCTCAAAGCTACTTTTCATCTTCTGTCACTGGAATTACACATTTGCATCATTAACGATAAGATGTAAAAGTTGGACGCTTGAAGTTAGAAAAGTATCGCATGGCAATCAATTCAAACGACATCTACGTGCTTCAACTACTGTAAATGATTATTGGACGTTTTAATCACACCATTCGTGCTTGCTCCTACATCATTAAACCCTTACTATATATATATATATATATATATATATATATATATATATATATATATATATATATATATATTTATTTATTTGGTGGCTAGAGAAGCCTTATTTACTATTGATCTTTAATTTACCGCAAGCTATAAGAGCTAGAGCATGAATTGGCAAGTATTGATAATCGATCATGAAGGGTAGACCTCAATAAGAGATCGCAAGCCAAGTACAGGGGTGATCTTGTAGTCCCCAAAGCCAGCAGCAACGAAGAGCTTAGCCCATTCTGCTTCATTCCTCTCCCTCCCCGCCGCGAGGGTCATCATCAACATGTCATAGAAGAGTTGGGTTTCGACCATCTCTTTGTCGTTCTTCGTGTTGTCCATCACCATGTCAATTATAATTACCTTCTGTTTCTTGCCCTTGCCCTTGCCTAAGGCCTCCTTGCATCGCTTCAGTATCTTCACAGCGTCTTCATCGCTCCAATCATGGAGTATCCACTGCATATAATTTTAATCATCTATCAGTCTGTCATTTTGTCCATATATTGTCACATGTGATTTCGTAGATTTCCTATGTAAGTTGAACGTTAGGACGGCTTGTGTTTGCAACATGTAAACTAATCCTTTACATGAAAAACGTGGGGCTATTCTCGATAAGATTAGATTGAAGGTGGTGAAGTAGCTGAATCATAATTTTTTAATTAACTTGTACCTTCAATAGAACTGCATCCGCAGGTGGTATGGCCTCAAACATGTCCCCAGGAACACAACTCACGTTCTCGCGAACTTCTACATTAGACACCACATGCGGAAGATCAAATATTGTGCATTCCATAAGCGGAAAGGCTCTTGCGATGGCCTTGGCCATCGTTCCGGTTCCTCCTCCTACATCGATTAACGAGGTTATTCCCTGGAACACCCCTTTGTGATCCTCAACCACCATGCTGGCCACCAACCGAGCATCGCTAGCCATGCCATCATTGAACAAGCGATTAAGCCTCGGTTCTTGACCAGCATACCTCCAAAACGACGTCCCTTGAACCATTTCGAACGATGTTGGGTCGACAGGGTTGTGGAACCATGCACTCAAGCCATGCCATGGGTTCATCAAAATAGGGTCAAGCATGGACAGTGCGAATGGCGTGACGCTGGAGGGATTGTCCGTAAGGAGGAGCTCGGACACGTGGTTGAGTAAGTAGGCATCTTGACCGTCCAGCGCAAGCTTCTTCTGTTTGAAAAATCCGGAATGGACAAGAATGCGCATGAGGCGGTCGACGCACTGGGCTCTTGAGGGGTGAATTTGAAGCGCAGAGACTAAGGAATCGAGGGTCATGGGTTGGCCATGGCGGTAAATGGTGTCGGGAATGCCTAACTGAATGGCACATTTCAAGCACATGGAATTGATGAAGTTGAAGATGTGGTTCCATATGTGAGCTTGAGCCTGTAGCTGCTCGCTCCCCTTCTCTCCATTCACCATATCCATGGTACCAAGTTAGTATCTCTCTCCTCTAAAGTGCAATTTCTCGCTCATGAACTCCTAGAATATGGTGAATGGACTTTGCAGTCATTCGGAAAGGGGGATCTAGGAGATGGGTATTAGAAGTTCCAGAGTTAGATCCAACAGAAGAAAAAGGAATATATCCCAAAAAAAAAGAAACTCATTTTCCATGCCAAAACAACTTTGATTCGTCTATTTCTAGACTTACCTAGTTTAAACCTTAAGTTGGTGTTACAGCCTAAGCTGCCCCCAATGTCAATAGTCTTTGTTGTTAAAACTGCTATTCTCTTCTCAAGTATCCGTCTCGCAGGTACCCAATTCTCCACCTACCCATGGTCATAAATTCAAAAGGAAGAACCCTGCCACTAATTTCATCCATTGCGGACGCAATAGCTCCTGCCGCCCGCCGTTTCGACGGCCACTTTGCTGCTAGTCATCTACAACCGCCCGCCACCCTTCCGCTCCTTCTATCTGAGGATAGAGGAGATGACAGGTGATGGTGGCGATGGCGTTATAGGAGTAGTGGTCGCTTGATAGAGAAAAAAATTAGGGTTGTTCGAATGGTAGGCTTTCAATGGAAATAGCATTTAACAAGATTCGGAAAAAAGGCAATTGAGCCTTTTTTTTGCTCCTAGGGGTTTTGTCCTTAGATATAAGGTTGATGTGGGTTTTTACCATAATAAAGGATGCGGAATGTTGACGAGGTTAAAAGTCACCGGGAAACTTGATATTTATTTTTTAAGTTAATATCATGAAAATTTTAAATTGATATACCCGTAACAAAGTTATCTCAAGTTAAACTTTTGACCATAAAAAAAAAAATCCCAAACTCATACATTTGCGATAAATTTACTCTCCGTTAATTTCTATCGATTTGATTAATACCACAAAAACACAAATTGATATATATGTGACAAATCAATAAAACTTCCAATTAATACACTCATCTATTGTCATATATCATCCAACTCAATGGTTTGATAATAAAATTTAATGAAAATTAATAGAGGGTAAATTTATTACATGTTTATCGGTTTGAGGTTTTTGGCGATTACAAAAATTAATTTTGGATAAATTTGTTAGTAGTATTATTAATTTGGGGTTTTTCGTGCTATTAAATCTTATCTTAAAAATCATAAAAAAGATCATGAAATCTAAAAGGAGATATGATGATCACTTTAATAAATTTATTTTCTACTACCTTTCCTATTGTGATATTTGTTAACAATTAATTTCTAGGGTATGTATATGATAAACATATTCTTGAAATTAAAGAAAGAAAAGTTAATTTTTTTTTCATATGAATTTTTCAATGATGCTTATATCTCTTGCGCTTTTCTAGATATTTATGAGCATTTCTCATGATGTGATTTTTTTTTGAAGTCATTTTACAAGAAATTATTTTCACCCAACTAACTTTCCGGACAAGATCCTTATTGAGAAAAAGATTTTGTTAGTGAATATCCCCTAAGCACTTGTCAAGCAAATATATATATATATATAAAAGTGTGCGGCATTCAAATGAAGTATTTTATTCGGGTTATGTACAATTTGATATTTTAAAAGCTTAAATTTTTTTCATTTAATATGCTTAACAACTATCCTGAGAGCATTTCATAACAAGCCCTTATAGAAAATGATCATGTCAGCATATTCGTTGGCAGGCGTTATTGGAGCACTCCTTCTTTTGGTCAATGTTCGAAAAATCGAACTGTGACGACTGGTTAAACAGGTTCAATCGGGCACTGGCTAGGCCAGCCATCTGATCCACGCCTTTATCTTGATAGTCAAGACCGCTCAAGAGAGAAAAAAAGAAGAAGATCGCTCAAGAAAGGTCAAAACCGGCCTTATCGATTAAACCGTTTCGGTTAGTACGTCAATGTGAAAACAAAGTTGCTTTTTAGAGACATGGTTAGAGCCTCTAACCCCGTGGACACCAGCCATTCGCTTTGCCATCAGACCTGGGTAGAGATTTTGCTTTTAAAATCGCAAGCGGTTAATTTGTCCACAATTTCTTCACCTTTCCACACAAAAAAAAAAAAAAAAAAAAAAAAAGGTTTCGAATCGGCGCTGGTGAGATTCGACTTCATGACCTCTAAAATAACTGGATGTGACTCTACCAATTCTATATGGGCGTATAATTGTTATTTTTTAAGCCTGGTGAGTTGTCCTTGTCCGTCCAATTTTCCTGGTAGAATTGGTTCCAATTTTAAAAGACATGACTAGACAGGGGATAGAGGCTGGAAATCTCGTGAGTTGTTTTTCTCCTTCTACACACGTAGATGGCTTTAGTTGGCATAAAGTTAATTAGCAATTTCTTTTTATGACAACATATGAATGAATTGCACCGGTTAAGTCCCTATCAAATTCCTCCTCTCTCTCTCTCGACATCGCAAAGATTTCCCCATTAACGCCTCTTGTAGGAGTCTAAATCGTGTCTCAATCTCAACGTGGTTGATAGTCCTCTTGGACTATTTACAGATGGAGATGATCTATATTAGTGTGAACCGATTCCCACCTTAAAATCAAGAATTGGATCTAAAGGGCTGCTTCCTAGTTTGTGGAATTGGGAATTAGCCCACTTGGTCTCAGACCGATTAGAAATCATACCGTCCGGGTGAGTCTAAGAATCGATCATGAGTACTTTAGTTATATCTTTACCTCATTTCAAATTTCTTGTTTCTTATACTTTTGAGTACTTTGGTTATATCCTTCATTACAAGCTCCTTCTATTCCTGCAATCAAGTGTCCACATTGCATGAATTGTTATTAAGAGTAGCCTCTCATAATTCTATTGCACCTTTTTTTGGATGCAAATCAATTTCTACGTCATTATGTGTAAGATGACAGTAATTTATGCGTTTTCTCATAAAATTTGACATTTTCGGATTAAAGACCAAAGACATCCTCAAACATCACTGTAACCACTTTGCAACCTCAAGAAAGTAATCTCGGCAATTAAGCCGATGCATCAGGGCGAGACAACCGATTCTGTTCTTGCAAAACATGTTGGTGGCAATGTTGTCGATAAACCAACCCAATGTAGAGGTTTGAAGCTATAAGACTACAAAGGACAAAGCTATGTTCTCGAAAGAGAAAACAAGCATTTTCTCAATTGAAGAAAACTGTGTTCTCGAACTTTACTTTTCTTCAAATGTTCAAGGAAAGAGAGTTTGAGAGTAACCGTGAGATTGCAAGAGGCGTGCGTGGAGAGAGGGAGAGAGAGAGAGGCGTGAGTGAAGAATGGGTAATTAGGGCTGAGACCCCTATCCCGGAGGGAGGGGAGGGGGTGTTAGAAATTAAATCAAATTTATTGGTACAGATAACTGTTCGGTACTAACATTGAAAAATAGTCATAATTACAACATTATCTTTAATAAGTCTATTCGTCATTATCTATAATAAATCTATTCCTATTTCAAGGTATAGTGATTGTTTTTAGAGATAAGGTGAAATATGGTGATTTGTTATGAAATACATGATTGAATATTCATTATATTCATCTTATTTAATGTACTTCTTATGGTACATTTGTATAATACATTCTAAGTACATCTCCTATACAATGAACATTCATCTCCCTATCAAGCACATGTATCATTCGATACATTGATATTAATGATAAGTACATTATTGTTTTCCTATAAATATGAGCTTAGTTTCTTGTTGTAGAGAGATATCAGAAATGCAGTGATACACTGGAAATAAAACTCTCTCCTATGGCTTTCTTTATTATCTTTAGTGTTCACTTGCTTTCTCTTTCTCAATCTCTTCTCTATTATATATTCACCACAACGCAATATTTTACAACACGTTATCAGCACGGGGACCACCGAGTAAGTAATTTTTGCAAGCACGAAAATCTACCGATTGAGTAAGTAATTTTTGCAAGCACGAAGATCTACCGACTGAGTAAGTATATTTTGCAAGGTGGGTATTCTTTTTATTAATCAAATTATACTTCATCTTCTTCTATCAATTTTTCATTTTTATTTTCTTGGCTCGAACTAAATTTCAAATCTTAAAAGTATCATTACGCTTCTGAAGTGGCGGATATTTGGAAATCTTTTTAATTAATTTAAGGATTTGATTTTGCAAGGATTATATGCAAATTTTATAATACTTGACACCTAAAGTTGTCAATATAAATGCAAATGGAAAATACCGAGAAAAATAGAGATGTTTGTTTGCTTGATAGTGCAACAACACATACTATATTTCGTAGTAGACACTTTTTCTTGAGTATGATATTGCGTAAGGCACAAATCCATACAATATCAGATCCCGTTCCGATTATTGATGAATTATTTTGCCAAATGGCATAATCCTGCATATTGAAAATGCGTTTCTAAGCATTAGATCTAAAAGGAATATGCTCAGTTTCAAAGATGTATGCCATAATGAGTACCATATCGAGACTATTTATGAGCAAGATAAAGAATATATTGGCATTTCCTCTTATAAGATGGGCCTGAAGACCATCCATGAGAAGCTAGAAGCTTCTTTTATGGGTTTGTATTATGTCATGATTAAGGCTGTTGAAATCTACGCCACCACATCCCGAGATTGGTAAGCCCCGATCGGTTTTCGAATCGTGGCATGATCGCCCTTGGTCATTCTGGTTTTTCAATGATAGGATAATTCAAAATACAAGGGCACTTAAAAGATATAAAGGTATTGTTGTCCAAAGATTATAATTGTGAGGCTTGCTCACAAGGAAAGCTCATTATCAAACCTTCTATAATAAAGGTTAATCTTGAATCTCCTTTATTCTTGCAAAGAATTCAGGGTGATATTTGTGGACCAATACAACTACCAAGTGGACCATTTCGATATTTTAAGGTCTAGTGGACGCATCCTACAGATGGTCCCATGTTTGCCTATTATCTATGCGCAATGTCGCATTTGCTCGTTTACTTGCACAGATTATAAAGCTCCGGGCACAATTCCTTGATTATCCAATTAAGAGCATAATGATGGATAATGTTGGTGAATTTACATCAAAGAGTTTTGATACATATTGTGTTTTCACTCTGAATTGAGATTGAGCACCCTGTTGCATATGTTCATACCAAAATGGATTGGCGTATCCTTGATTAAACATAAGTCAAATCATTGCCCGTACTCTATTATTGAGAATGAATCTCAACAATACAGCATGGGGTCATACAGTTTTGCATGCGGCAACTCTAATAAGATTACGCCCCACTGCTAATCTTTTACAATCTCCCTTTCAAATGGTTATTGGTTATGAACCAGATATTTCACATCTACGCACATTTGGGTTGTGCGATGCAGTGCCTGAGGCACCGCCAAAAAGGACGAAAATGGGTCCCTAACGCCGTTTGGGTATTTATGTTGGGTTTAATTCACCATCTATCATTAGGTTCTTGGAACAAACTACTTTGTGATCTTTTGCGCGATTTTGGAGATTGTCATTTCGATGAGACTAGGTTTCCATCAATTGGAATACCTCAACTTCCATGACCTGCAAAACAAAACCGATTAAGGTTTTCTCATGGAATGAGAAAAATTTATCTCAATTAGACCCAAGAACTCCTGAATGTGGAAATCCAGGTGCAACGCATAATCCATTTACCGTTTATGGCCAATAGACTTCCCGACGCATTTAATGATGCTACTAAGGTAACGAAGTCTCATATTCAACCGTAAATGCTCTAGCTAGAGATAGCTGTTCCCGGATAGGCTAAAATGGATCAAACCCACACTTGAAGCATAGTAGATCAATAGGATCAAAAGATACCGGCTCCTCAAAACGAAGGGGAAAAGAATCAGAATTCCGCTCTAGAAGAGCTAGGCGTGTGCTTGCTCCCTAAAGAGCTTATTGACGAAGAGGCACAATCCATGAAGGAACACTAATTAGGAATATTGAGAATTTCAAAATTTGAACAACAAAATGCAGCCCTTCCTTGAATAATTGATTGTCCCTTACAAGTCACACGACACGTGGTGTTGTAGAGACAATTGGTCATTATTGAAGTAAAGATCGAGATAGATTCCACATGCTAAATGGGAACATTAAGGTTTGAATAGTCGAGTGATACAGCTAGGTAAAGGGACTCTTCGTGGTCCTGCATGGGAACGTAATGGATCAAGGAAAGTCAACTTCGACTCTCTGTTACCAAGGAAGAAAAGTATCTGAACAATATAATTCAGATCTTAATGTAATTGATATGTGTACTTGTCGTCGGTGCTAGGCATTGTGGAAACTTTATTCCTAAAAAAAAAAAAAACCAAAAAAATCCTAAATTTATTGCATTTTTTCCAAATAAGTCTTGAACCCTATTTTTTTACTGACAGTCCTAAGATTTTTATAATTGTGTCGATTCGATCATCAGGCCAATTTTAATTCTCCAGGCCAATATGGGGGGAGAGAAAAAGAAAAGTTAGAACAAAAGGAAAAGAAAAGAAAAGAGAAAAAATGAATAAGAATTTGAAAAAAAATATTATTAATAAATTGCCATGTCCACGTCGGCTTAGTCGGCTGGCATCACACATCAGCGTCGGCTCGTTAAATTTAGCCGGATGGACTGAATTAACATAATTATAAAAGGTTTATGACTGAATGGACCAAAAAAATGTTTATGATTGATTTGGAAAAATTGTAATAAGTTTCTGAGTTTTTTTGGTAATTTTCCCCTCTATTCCATGTTGGATCTCGACTATTATGCCAACAGATAAACATCGTGCAAGTATAAACACAAATGAGCCGAAATTAGGGCAAAAAATGCCACGTCAGTGACGGACAGAAACGTTTTTGAGAAACAATATAATAATTCGTTGGTCCCATCATTATATTTTGGATGGTTTTTTCTGTCGTGGTCCTCATGGGTACAAGTATGCAATATTTTTGGTACGACTCGAGTCGAGTAGTCCGCCACAGGATCATTCCACGCACCCCACGCGATGATGGGCTAATAAATGGTTCATGACCCTCTCCGTCTCCAAGGGCAACTACTACTACTCGTGCGTTACATTTTGATTCGGAGTCATTAGGGCTCAATGAAGGCGGTGGTCGATTCGTCAGAGGCCGCGACGATCAGTGACGTAGCAATTATTGAATCGTGGCAGCTATCTCTAATCTACCGAAAAAGAAAAGTGCGACATATGGAAGGCATTTCAAGAAATTGAATTTATTAAGGATGAAATAGTATTTATGAATATATTTATGATACTTAAAATGGCTTACAAAATCTGTGAAAAATCAAAGGCAGATCAATACCCGACCGGGCAGACCAGCAACCATGGGCTGTTTAGGCTTATTGGAACACCTGAGTCAAGTCTTGATGGTGTCCGGCCACCGTTCAAATCGATTATTGGACCATTCAATCGCAAACTGAAACAATTGCGATTCGAGCTCGAGTATATAACAGCTCGAGCTTTACTCGACTCGAGAAAATGCATACCCTAGAACACGAGGGACGCACTTATTTTGAGGGCAAAGATCAATACTAGTGTTATGAGGCCAGGAGGGAGATGAACTTGACCGCGGCATCGACGGCGTTCTGAGCAGCGAGGGAGGCGAAAGTGGAGGCCTCATTGGAGAGCGAGGAGCCGCCGCCGGCCAAGTCGGAGAGAGACCTGAAGGCGATGAAGGGCGTGCCGAGCTGGCGGCACACCAGAGCAACGCCGGCACTTTCCATGTCGATCGGGTGGCGTTGAACTTGGAGCTCAAGAACTCCCTAAAAGCTCTGTTGTCCACAAACACGTTGGCGCTCACTCCCCTCTCCACTCTCACCACCCTCGGCGTTCTCGGCAAGCAGGTTGAAGAGTTTACACAAGCCTCTAGCTTCAAATCCTGCATTTCATGTCAAGTAGATTATTAAGTTTTGATGGGCATTCATGGAAAATCACGTAGTGTTTAAGGTGATTGTTTTTAAGGGTTAATACCCTTAGGGGTGTCAAAATACCCTAACCGCCCGAACCGAACCGAACCGCCCGGAACCGGCGGTTCTTGAGGGAAACGGTCCGGTTCGGTTCCACTTATGGGAACCGGTGGGTGCTGGTCCGGTTCCCCGGTTCCATGGGCGGATCCGCCCACCCGGACCGACCGAACCTTTTTAATATTTTTAAAAAAAAAAAATCTTGCTAAAAGAAAACCCTAGATCTCATCTCACTCCCTTCGTCTTCGGCTCTTAATCCTATTGTCATTTCGTTGCGTTTACTTCTCTCGCCATCCGCATCTCCACGTACTTAAATTTGGTTTTTTCTTTCTTTTTGGCTTGCTTTGATGTCACGTAGTCGTTATGTTGAAAAACTAAAATTGTTTTGCGTCAAGATCGGTTCCATGGATTCACTTGGGAACCGGACCGGGGGCCAGACGGTCCGGTTCCCGGTGGATCCATGCAACAAACGTGGATCCCTTCCATTTTTCAACAGTCCTTAACGGGCAGGTTCAGGCCCGCCGGACCATGCACACCCCTAAATACCCTGAAAAACCCCAAACTGATACACCTGTAACAAATTTACCTCAAACTATTTTTTTGATCATGGAAAACCCTAAACCGGTACACCTATGACAAATTTTTCGCGATTGACCATAAAAAACCCTAAACCGATACATTTATGATAAATTTACCTCAAACTAATTTATTCAACCACAAAAAATCCAAAATTGGTAAATTTATAACAAATATACCCTCTGCTAAATTAGATTAATACCACAAAAAAATCACAAAAATTGTAAATTGTGACAAACGGAGTGTAAAATCATAAATTGGTATACCAGTCAACTGTCACGTGTCATTTAACTTAATAATTTGACATTAAAATTTAACGAAAACTAATAGGGGTAAATTTGTCACAAGTGTACAAATTTGTGATAAATTTGTCAAAAATATACCAATTTGAGATTTTGGTGGTAAAAAAAAATAGTTTTAGATAAATTTGGCACAGATGTACCAGTTTATGATTTTTTAGAGTATTAACCCTTGTTTTTACGAAAGTTAATTACCGTGATTTTCATCGATAATTTATAGTAGCTCTCGTCGACCGGAATCCAGAAGGCATGCTGCCTGACTTCAGGAACGCCGTCGATCGGGAAGACCTCTTCGCGCTGATGCCACACCCTGTTCAGGAAATTTCCCACTCCCTCCCCATTTCTAGTCGCGTTGTTGTAATCGTCGAATTCGAGATACCCGATTTCCCTCGTGTCGTCCCCGCTCGATTCGAAAGCTAGCTCATCGTCGGGCCCGTCACCAAATCGCTGCACGAGATTAAAAGCAAAAATATAGGGTAAAAATCCCACGACGAAAATGGTAATAAGTTAGGCTCGACCTATTGCCTGTTCGATATTAAATCTAAGTTGAACACCTATTATAGGGAACATCTATTGCGAATTTTTAAGGTGATTTACAAAAAAATTAGGGTTACCTGCCAATTCCAAAGGCCGGTGTGAGCCCAATACTGAGGAATAGTCACGTCTCCGATTTGGAGTTGAGGATCTGCGTTGCCTGCAATCCCGTAGTGCATCACTCCCTTCACATCAAATAGAGCGAGAAGCAATTCTGTGGTTATGCCTGCATTGAGCTTCGAAAGCAAAAATAAAGAAAAGGAGGAGGTTTTATCAGGAAATTATCGCGATCAAATAGACCGAATTCTTAATATATAGATTGGGAAATGAAAAAGGGAACAAAGAGATGAATCACATGGATATGTATATATACTTACCATGCTCAATCCGGTCATGACAATGACGACCTTCTTATTTTTGACATTCCCGAATCGAAACCTCCTTCCTACATGACATGAAATTACCTATGAATTTAGTGTGCAATCATGTCTTATTCCCTCAATTCGAGTAGAATTTAGGTTGCAACTTTACCTATGGTGTAGCTAACTCATGCGATAATTACATGAAACGATCGGACAGTCTAAAAGTGACCCGAAATCGATATAACAAGGTTTTATTCGCAGGTAATATCATGATGAAATTAAGTAGCCAAATCCACGGTTTTTGAAAAAGTAGCATGAAATTGAATGAAAATGGTCGAGTGTAAGGCACTGTGAGTGTTGTGCTTCCTCAAGTGAAGGCAAGAACTCTGAACTTGTGTACTTAATTGATACATGGCAAGTTTCTGCACACACAAGATGTATGTGTCGTGATCACCAGTTCTAATTTTCTCTTACCTAAGATATCCAAGTAAGGGAAGTTCGGATCGGGTCGAAAGCTCGGAGATTGGAGAAGAGGGCTCATCTCGAAAGAGTTGGGCACGATTACACCCATGTATGGACCTCGGCTGTTCATCCTTCTGATCTTCGCCATCGAGCTCGGAGGGACTGCTGCGCCATCTGCTGTCTTGACCATTCCAGCGACAATTCCCAAAGCAAGAATCCCCACAAGCGTTGCCACTCTCAAATGACTCACCATCCTTCAACACCTTCCAATTCCAGAAAAAAATGGCAACAAGAAATCAGAAATTTAGATAGCTCAAGGTGTGAAGATAGAGACGTCAAGCATTGTATTTTTGGGGGAAAGTTTGGTCAAATTATATTGTGTGTGTTTATTGCATCGTGGTCCTCGTGGTCCTCGTGGCTTCAAGTACTTACAATTTCTCGAGCCCGGCCCAGGATCATTCAACGCACTCCAAGCGATGATGGGCTACTTAATAGTTCATTCCCCTCACATCTCACGTGAATTATAGTTTATTGCTCGTGCATCACGTTTTGGTTACTTAAAAACTCACTGGTTAAGAGCCTAGCATCTTGGATTCTACCAATGATATCTCTCGCTCAGAATAACTTATATTAAGTTCACGTTTATTGCCTGTGTGTGTGGAGCGGCGCCCGGTATGGATGAGCATAAAAGGGTGCGTGTTCGAATGTCGCGTGTTACAAAAATAGAGGAACGATTTGAAATGGTGAGTCTCCACGCCCCCTCAGCACACCGCACATGACCAAGTACCGCCGTTGTATGGTGGGTCGAAGGAAGAGAAACCACTAGTAAAGCCCGTGTCGCGGCTTGGCTGAAACCTTTGGCACGATGGTCGTGGGACACGGGCATGACGTGACTTGTAAGGAACAAGTCGTTCCTAACAACAACTAGAACAGAGAATCATTTATAAATGAAGAGGTGAATAATTTGGATACGGCAAGCAAATGAGTTCAAATTTGTATAATAAGGTCTTTAAGCTCTCACATCACGCGTCAATTTGTGATAAGCCTCTCGTATCAATCACGAATCCCTTAATGGATGATTGATGTTATATGTAAGTATTTTTTGTTTGGCTATTGATATCTAAACATTCGAAAGGTAATTCACCTGCATCTGGAGAGGACGATCAACTCTCATAACACTTCGTGCACATAGACAATTAGTTATCATCGACATATAGATCCACCTGAGCGTTAAATCAATAATAAATATAGACATCATGGTAGATTCTACGTGACAAATCACTCCTATTTTGGGGCAAAGGGAGAGAGACTGTGTTCGCAAGCTACTACAAGAGTCTAAGGTTCAAATCGTTCAGTGATACCACTAGGAAATTATCCTCTTGGCAGTCCTAGACAGGAACTTAGGGCCCGTTTGGTTCGGCTTTTGGGGAATGCATTTGCCAAAATGCAAATACCTTTGGCTAAAGAAGGTTTTCCGAAATACAAATATCGTTTGGTAAAATTTGCATTTGTAAATGACTTTTATTAAATTAAAAAAACAAAAAAAAATTCCATTCTTCTTTCTTGAAGTCTGGCCACCGGACTGCCGGATCCAAAAGCCGGATGCGGTCGCCCGGTCACGCGACCTCGGGCGACCGTCGCTGGGGTCGCGCGACCTCAAGCGACGGTTGCCAGGGTCGCGTTGGCGGTCGGATGGCCAGATCTGGCCGCCTGGGTTGCGTGACCTCAGGCGGCCGTTGCCCGGGGTCGCGCGACCCAAGCGACCGAGGACGGCCGTGCGCGACCTAAGTGATCTGTCACCCGGGTCATGCAACCTTAGGCGACCGTCGCCCGGGGTTGCCCAACCCCGGTGACCGTCGCCCGAGGTCGCGAGATCCGGGCGGCCGACGCTTGGGTCGCGAGATCCGGGGCGTCGCCGAGGTCCGGCGACGGTTGCCGAGGCTCGGGCGACCCTCAGGCGGCGGTCGCCGGCGTGCGCCATCCCTTCGCCGGTGGTCGTCGGCCTCCGATCAGCAGCTTGGAGAGGTTGGAGAAGATGAACAGTAACCGAGCTACTTGCATTCCCAAAATACAACTTCCCAAAGCACCTCAACCCTTGCATTCGGTAAAGTCCCCTTAGAGCCACTTGGAGATGCAATTGCATTCACCAAAGTCGCGCAAAAAAAACGGTAACCAAATACCTTGCATTTCGCCAAGGGATTTTAGAGCCCAAATGAGCATTCCAAATGTTGAACCAAACAGGGCCTTAACCGATCGAGGAAAGTCAACTTCGACTACCAATCTATTCCCAAGGAAGATAAACATTTCAGCAATAGAATTCGGATCTTTTTGATGTACTCAATTTGTAGACTTGTCATTGGTTAGGCTTTGGATATGTCTCTATCCCACGTCACCGATCGTATCACGACTCTTGTGCCATTAGATAAGCATAGAGGTGTCAAATTGGGTCATTGACCAATTTATAGACCCATTTATGTTTAAATTGATCGTTAATGGGTCAAGCCTTATTTCCTAAAGCATCCATAATGGGTTTTAATGGGTCAAGACTGAGATATATGGGTCTTAAATGGGTCAACTCTGCACCCATTTAAGACCCATTTATCAACCCATTAAAAATGGGCTCATTTATTTTCACCCAAAACCTCACAATCTCTCTCTTCTCTTTTTAACTTTACAAAAATAATTTTTTTTAAAAAACCGAAATTATAATTATTTTTTATTTTTTCTTTCATTTATTTTTTCTTTCTTCTTCCTCCGGTCGCCGGCACGGCGATGGCTAGCGTACGGCTAGGTGAGCCTCGAGCTCGCCGGATTTGGCGGGCGGAGGCCTCGGCGACGTCCGGCGAGGCTCGCCTCGCCCGATCCGGCGAGATTCGAGCTCGCCCCGGATTGGCGAGCCTCGAGCTCATTGGCGTCGGCGTCATTGGGCCGAGCGAGCTCGAGGCTCACCTGTGGCCGGCCGTCGGCTGTTGTCGTGGCCGACGGTCGGCCAAAGAAGAAGAAGAACAAAAAAGAAAAAGAAAAAATATATTTAAAAAATAAAAAAATGATTAAAATTTTATTTTTAAAATAATTAAAATTCAATTTTTTAAAATAATTATTTTAAAAATTATAAAAATTGTCCATTAAATTTGTGATGTATAAAACTATTTTAGCAATACCTTATATATATATAAGAAATAATCTTTTTTAAGTTTAGTTAAGTGGGTCGGATATGGGTCGAGTTGGGTATGGGTCGAAAAATTTATATTAGGCATAAATTGGTCATAAATTGATTAATGGGTCAATTTGGGTCGGACCATTAATGACCTAACCTAAACCCGATTCGACCCGACCCACCCGTTTGACACCTCTAGATAAGCATCATGCTATTTCAAACTTGCCCGGTACACATTTTGATTGCACAGACCTCGCATATATCCTCTCTCTCCCCCATGGCTCGTGGATGGTCGCATTTGGGCTGCCCTCCCATCTCTGCCCTCGTTTCTTTGGGTTCCAATCTCGCATCTTCATGATTGTCGAGATCAAGGCCGCTCGAGGTAGTCGACTGGATCGAAGCTTGATTCGAGGCAGTGAGTGCTCGGCAATAGCCTCCATCTCCGAGCATGGGGAGGTGCAAGCACGAGAGAGAGAGAGAGGGGAGAGAACGGTGGTGTCACGGCTTCGCCGGACTATGAGACCGATAACGTAGGCATCTTTGTCATTCTAACTCCTTAAAGTTTGTATGAAGCTAAAATTAGAGTGAAATTAGCGCTACGCTATTGCATATTATACAAAAGATTTGAAAATGTGAGGAATAATTATAAGGGTTAATATTTTCAAAAACCCCAAAACTGATACACATGTGACAGATTTACCCGAAATTTTTTTTTTTTATCATGAAAAACCAAAAACTGGTATACCCGTAATAAATTTACCCCGACGAGACCATAAAAAACCATAAACTGGTATATTTATAACAAATTTATCCAAAACTAATTTATTTGACTGCCAAAAATCCCAAAGTGATACATTAGTAACAAATATACCACATGTTAAATTGGATTAATACCACAAAAAAATCACAAAAATTGTAAATTGTGACAAATGGGGAGTAAAATCCTAAATTGGCATACTAGTTAATTGTTACGTATCATTTAACTTAATAATTTGACAATAAAATTTAACGGAAACTAATAGAGGGTAAATTTGTCACAAGCTATGTAGCACTGACACGGACACGCGACACGCAACATGACACAACACGACACGCTGACACGTTATTTCTAAAAAAATAAAGAATTCTGACACGTTCCGACACGTTATTTTTTTTCTTATATATACATGATTAATTATTATGTTTAAATTAATTTATTTAAATTCATAAATAAATAAATAAATAATAAAAAAGAGCCTATAATAAATCGATACTAATAACATTAATAAATTTATTCATAAAAAATTGGAAAGACATTTTTTGACTTTAACAAAGTTATCGATGAAATAAATAACTAACGAGAGATTAGAATCAAAATAAATTTATATTTTTCTACAATGATCAAAATTTATCATTATTTAACATCTCGTGCTTTTATTTTTCGAAATAACTTTTTAACCCGTCTATTTATTTATTTTTTAGTCTTACCATGTATTAATAAAATTATTTAACGTTTAATATTTCTTTTTAGGGCTAAATGGGTCCCAACCATTTATTTAGCCTCTGTTTTCTTCCCCCACCCCACCCACTGCCTGCGCCTGTCACTTCCCAAAGTCACGTTGCACGAGGCTTTCTTTCTTCCCCAGAAGCTGTTGACGCGTCGTCTCTCTTCTTGCTCTTCTTCCTAAAATTGAAAAAGCAATCAGTAAAGTAACAGCCAAACCCTAGCAATCGCCTTCTTTCTCCTCTCCCTTGCTTGGTCTCCACCTCTCTCGCCGCTGCCTCACCTCCGTTCCCCTCTTTGCTGTCGTAGCCTCGCGTCCAGCCCTCCATCGCGGCGTTGCGGTTTTCCATCTCGGCGTTGCAATCGGTGGTCGTAGCCCTCCCTTGCTGTCGCTCGCAGCATCGCCTCGACTCCCTCACCCTTGCCTCCACCCTCCATCACCTTCTTCCCTTTGCACCTGCAGATTAGCCCACAAACCTCCAGACACGCTCTGACGCGCGTGTCAGAAAGAGTTGACCATGTGTCGGAAACTCCGACATGTGTTGACCGCGTGTCCAAGCGTGTCCGACCGTGTTTGAGCATGTCAGACACGTGTCGGGTGTCCGACACGACACGGAGGCCCTCTGAACGTGTTCGCTTCCTTGGTCAAAAGTGTACCGATTTGGGATAAATTTGTCAAAGGTATACAAGTTTAGGGTTTTTGGTGGTCAAAAAATTAGTTTGGAGTAAATATATTACAAGTGTAACGGTTTGGGAGTTTTTCAGGGTAAATATTTATTTCTGATTAAAATCAGTCTCAATTCTATTTTTGGTCAAACAATTCTTAATTTATTGGGCTTCAAAGGTGAGATCAACAGTTTTACCAAAAAAAAAAAAGGTGAGATCGACAGGGAACCATCAAAACATGACAACAAATGGCATATCTTCGTTGACCGGACGATAATCTTTTTTCCACGAATCGACACAAAAGGGACTATGTTCGGCCTTTTCTAGGGGTGAATTGTTGATTTCCGAAAATAAAATTCCCCGAGTTGGCATCAAATGCTGACAGAGGAAATCACTCGACAATGGCATCAAATGCTGATTTTTTTTTTTTTTTTTAAAGGGTATTTTTCTTTTGGAATCTAACTTGTAGTACGCAGATAATCATGTCCCGTCGATACAATGTCTTTCAAGAATTCGATCTTGTCTAGGCAGAAGGAGAAAAATAGAAGGCAAAAGTTGGACGAAAATAATATCTCTAAAGCAAAAGCCAGAGGACCCGCCATTAACGTGATTTTAACTTTGAAAAGGGCACGAAGGATATGCCAATTCCCACCATTATTGCTCTCGGAAAAGGGCCAATGATGCTGTCGAACTAATATAAACTCTCTCTTTTCTTTGCTTTGTCATGACCTGCGTTTATAGCAGATGTTATTTTGGGGAGGACAAGTCAAAAAAGTCTCGATGTCCCCCATGGACAAATGTCTTGCTGCATGAACATGCGAGAACATAACGACAGCCAAGAATCTGAGGTAAAATTACTGCCTAAAAGTGTCAATTTATCTGAATAGACCAAGATAGACTGGTGAGAACAAGTGTGTTCAATGTAACGTGAGGTAGATTCAACTGGAAAATGGATTGTCACAAGGCAATTGTCTTATCTAGGGCCAAAACTTAAATCTTTAAATTAAGGGTTAAAGAATATGAGCGAAATTCAAATAGTCAGGGACCATATTAGAATTTTCTCTCTCCATTCTATGTCTTTTTTATAAACCGTTGAAAAATGTGAATATTGATGGTTTCAAAACTTGTGATTGGATATATAAACGGTTAAGATTGAGATTGTTTGGGTCCCATATATTATATGAGAATATAGGATCTCCATCCCTAAGAATCATCTCTTCTAAGACAACGTCAGCTGAAAATTTTGCCATGTAAAATTTTGAGCAAAATCTAACCCTTTGTAGGGAATTCTTGATTTTTACTTAGCAAAAGTTTAGCATTGGTGATTGAAAAGACTTGATTATGCTTTAAAAAAAAAGTTTAGAACTTATTTGTGACAATTGAAAGATGCAATATTTGATTGCAAAGACGACTTTTCATAAACTTTTTCCCATTTTTGTCCTCTAGCTCGCACCATTATTTGATCTTGCTCTGCAGCTCTTTCATGTAATGGAATATTATAATTTCTCACATTTTCAACTAGTACTTTGGTGAGTCCTCATTAGTCACTCGAATAAACCGATGACATGAGATATTCTGGCCAACAATATCAATTCTAGTGATGATACCCAACATAAACATACTGAATTTGGTATCAGTCTTTTCCTATGGATTTTCGACCAATTTTCCCCGGAAATGCAATAATCTTCACAAATTTAAGAATCTCATATTGACATGACTCAACATGCTTACGAAAAAGTACATTTTTGGCAAACTCAAAAGTGATATGTATAAACTTAGGATACGTTGTTTTTTAACATGTTTGGCCGAAAAAAAAAAATTAGAACAACGTGACTTGATTTAAATTCATGATACGGAATTTGACTGGCGAACACAAATTACGACTCAAGACAAGCCATCCAAGAGCTAAAGGTACATACATGGTTTGCTAAGCTCAGCCCCCTATGCAAACGGTGAAATGACTTGCAAATTGAAATGCAAATACCTTTTCTAAGCATAATAATTACAGCAAAAGGGCACTAGAAAATACCACTAAATTGACAGGGATGAGCTAGGTTAATTTATCGAAGGATGCCCTTCTCCCCCGAGATACACAGCACAAGATGACTCCATCTTTTCTTTCTAAACATGATATACGGCATCTTGAGCAATCAGCCTTTCACCTTTTTCTTTTATTTCCTTAGCAGATTGACGGCTCATGATGTTATATCATCTGATCATGAAGCTCTTGCTGTACTATTTTCCCTAAAACCCCAAGTCATTCGAACAAGTCTCATCGTAGGCCTCCTCCTCCAAAAGCAGAGGCCCAGTAGTCCGCTCCATTGTCGCTTCCTACTTGGGCGTGCACGAGACCGGGACCAGACACAATCCTCTACTCCTCAAATCGTTCTTTGGCTCTTCATTCATGGATTCCTGTTGCAAAAAGTGCAAGAAGAAATTAGAAGGATGTGAATTTGTTGATCGTAATGACATATAATTGCAATATCTAAGTATCTTAGGATAGTCTTTTAACAGTAGATTCTGAACCATTCTTTTAGACCCATCCCCGATTTAAAACAGTTATGTGTATCAATACAACATCTATCAAGCTACATGACTACTCCCAAGCAGTGAATGCATTTCAGAATGGGCGAACTATAATTTTTTTTTTCCCATTTTGTGTGTATTGTGCAAACTATGTTTCCCTTTACCCGTCACTGATGGAAGCAATTGATACCCAAGCAGCATTCTTTCTTATTGACCAGTGCCATGCACAGTGGCTAGAAAGCTCTGGAGGGCATGTCTACAAATCCCTGAGGATCCTCAGGGATGGGTGATTGTTGGATCGCAAAAGAATAGATTTCTTTCGTCCATTGATGATCTTTGAAATGTTTGTATAGTACGACATTTTGTGTGGGAAGTTCGACAAATAGCAGGAGGGCCCGAGGGACCATATAAACCCCACATGTTTGTGTTTTGATCTCATATCCATGACAGTGCATTGGGAGAAAACAATCCATTTTTGAAAACGGTACTCCTCTTTACCTTCTTTAATGAATGTATACATTGTTGTAGATCTCTTTCAAAAGCTAAAAACAGTCTCTTTGTTTGTCAAAGTAAGTCTATAAAGCTGAAAAAGAAATATGAAACCTTTAGTCAATCTGGGTTGTCTACTTTAATCAATCTAAAGTGATGAAAAATGGTGAAGTCTTTATATCGGTGTCTTCTTTTAGTTCTTTACAGCAATAAGCTGAACATATTCTTAACTTTCCCAAAAACAAAGGTAAATACTCCATTTACTCTAAATATTTAAGGGATCCAATAAAGCACTCATACCTGACCCGAATCCTCAGAAAACATAGGACTCCTCTCCCCTCGAACCTTGCATACAATTAAGTACTTTAATCAGTAAAATTTGTAGTACATATTGAAAACAAACGTAACATGCACATGCGCATGTTTGTGCACTTGTCAAAGCAGAAAAAATAGTGATTTCTTACAGATTGATGGTGTCTCGTTTTTCCTGAAGCACTGCCAATGTAAGGTGAACTGAGCGCCTGCGAAGAAAATTAAACAAGAAGAATATTTAGTACTTCCTGTAACTATTGAAAGAGACATCATCGCTAGTCCATGTTTTTTCTTTTTGCACAAAACCAAAGGGATATGGATCATCAGCTAAGGAAAAAGCAACCACCTCAATTTGATTCTGAAGAAATCTGATATACCCAATAGCTTCTAATAGTACTGAAGCGGTGTCAGTCTGCAAAAAGATCCAACAAGAAAGAGATAAAGAAGGAAAATAAACCAGTTACAAAGTCTTTATGTACTCACTTCTTCTATATCTCATAATCACAAAAAAGGAGAGAAAAAAGTTTCATATAATCTTGAAGAAAGAATGAGAGAGTAATTGTTCTTGAAAGAAGTAATAATGCGACATAATTTAACACGTCTCCAACAATTAATACCTTTCCAAATGGGGAAACTAGCTGGTGCAGGGCTGAGATTCTGTCTCCTAATTTCTCTTTCCTCACCTGTTTCAAAAACACCAGAAGAGGGAAAGAAATTATTGAATAAATGAAGTAAGATGCGTTTCGTCAATACTATTGTTCATTCTAAATCCACTTTCCTCACTTTCTACTTTTTCCATCTCTATTTTTCACTCGATTGGAAAGTAAGATGTTAGCTTATATGAGAGATTGATGCTGCTGGAACAAGTGGACAATGAGAGAGAGACAACGTTGCCCGTTGCACACGCGCTTGTGTGTGTGTGAGAGAGAGAGAGAGAGAGAGATAGAATGATTAGGTACCTTGAAGGTATTAGATTGGCCGGTTGAAGAAGGCTGGACCTTAGCTTTCTTTTGTGCCCCACCAGTTGCATTGCTGTTACACTGACGAAAGAGCAAGAAAAATAAAAAAAATGGCATCAGAATCTTATTAATCTAACAACAATCTCCAGTTTTTTAGACAGGAGAGACTAATGTGAAAAGCATAAATAGCATGACTAGAACTCAACCCACTCTTTTTATTGTTTGGGATTTTCGAACTGATTCACAAAGTCATAGTTTTAATTTAGTTACATGCGTTTATTCAGTACGCATCAAAGGAAACTGAAGAAAATTATGGACACATAATTTATTACTATCCCTTTTATTTAAAAATTTTCCTCACCTCAGAGGATAGATCTGGTGGGGTTTGCCTCTTATTAACTGGCTTCTTGTTCGAGAAATCCAACATGCTGCTGCTGAAACTTGTGGTGACACACGACTTGGGTGGTGAATTAGGAATCATAGCATGGTGATGATGTTGAGACCAAGCAGACTTGTTTGTTGTCCCTTGAAGAGCATGATGATCACTTGCTGCACCCCCATACATACCGTAGCTGCTTGCTGAATCTTCCTGCTTCACATGAAGATGATGATGCTGATTGTCGAGAACAGAAGCATCATTCGGGGATTGCTGAAGCACTTGTTGCTCCTCCCAATCCTCCACCCTCTTTTCTTGTAAGTAATTCATCATCACACTGCTCTTATCTTCTTCTCCAACCAATCCACCCCTAAAACACACCACATGACCCACAAATTAAGCTTATATACATATATCCATACATGCAAATTTATATGAGTTCTTTTACTGAAACTTGGAGAAAGATGTCCTTTTTTTTTTGTTAGTCAGGAAATTGAAACAAAAAAGATGGGAACATGAGAGAGAGAGAGGAGAGAGAGGTTTATTACATGAGGAGTTGGCTCAATGACTCTGGAAGCTGCTCTTGGTTAACATTATTATTATAGACCCAGGAAGGATTGAGATGAAATAAAGAAGAAAAAGAAGAAGTGGGTGGGTATGGAAGGAAGAGGTTAGGAGTGGAAGAAGAAGAGTGGCACAAAGGAGAGCGTGGTGGTGGATGATTGATGTTGTTCCACCAGTAATTAGGGTTACCAGACATCATTTGTTGCACTGGTGATGAGCTCTGCAAATAAAAACCTTGCTTCATGCCTCTCTCAAACCCAAGAAACAGAAAAGGAAAAGTCTGCACAAATATTTCACACTGCGCTTCCTCTCTCTCTCTCTCCCCCTCTGTGCTTCTTCTCTTTCTCTCTCTCTCTCTCTCTCTCTCTCTCAGGATAGTGAAAACAGGGAGTGTGCAAGGTCGTCTTTGTGGAAAACTTTGGGAGGTTTTCTCGGCCTCTGATTAAATAGAGGAAGTGATGTGTTGCAAAGTAAAGTAGTCTCTGAGAGAGACGGAGAGACTCATTGCGCTATGAGAACCCTTTTGTGTCTTTGTTTCCCAACTTTACTCTTTAAATATATTTGCCCTCGCCTGTTTTTCCCCTCTCATTGCCTTTTTTTAAATGTGTGCTTTCCTTTTTTTTTCCCTCTCTTGCTTTTTACTTCCTTTTGCTACCTTTGTCTCAAAGTCGGACAGGAAAGGTGATGGCATTTTCTTTTCTATAGGGGAGGAAAACTGGAATTAATGGATGGACTACAATGACCTTGAGCCCAGGATTCTCCCACATCCCATCTACGACAGGTGTCCAGCTACTAATGTTAAGTAAAGTAACTATTTTTTATGGTTCAGTGAAGTGGTAACTTTTAAGTTCGTATACGTATTAGATTGGTAAAACTTACATGTATAGGTACCACTCACAGATTCTACAAATTAGAAGTGAATATTGCTTTTGTTCATGCAATTGAACTTTAGAAGGTATGTAGATAATTTTCTGACAAAAAACCCAACTAAATAACATCAATCTTAACTTCTGGAGCATTACTCCTGGGCAGGGGAGTATCGGCTCTTAGGCTTGGAAGTCACGCTAACTTGAAATAACGTTATTCTTCCATTCTTGATTTGACTCCAAAAAGTTCGAACGAATTTAAAATTTCCGTCATATGTCAGAATCTCATACTCTTAAAAAAATTGTTCTTTGAAAATTTCAAAAATTCATATTCATTAAAGGATTGTCGTGGATCTCAAATGAGTTATCTAATCATGAGAAAAAAAGTTTCAGGGTCTCTATAATTATAGCTAGCAATGGGATTTTGGGGTTTCTATGCTTATTCCATTTAAAAGCTTAATGGAAAAATAAATAAATTAGATAAATATAGAGAGAGATTTTTCATTTTTTTCTCTTTTGCCGACCAATTGGAAAAAGAGGAGAAGGGGTGATGACGAGGAAGACAAGATTTATAATTTGGGTGATGAAAGTTTTGACGTTGGTATTATTCGTAATGGTGTCATCTTCATAAACAGGGAAGTGAATGATGGATACCCTGCAACCATATGCTTTTGTATTTTATGTCTAACGGTATAAACAGATAAGAGTCTGAAAGCTGAATGTGAGGGTGACCCGTGAGAGAGAGAGGGAGAGAGAGAGAAGAGGAGAGGAGAGAGAGGACACCCCACACTTCTCATAGAGGGTCAAAATCTAGGGTTTATAGATTCCTAATTGATTTCAAGATATTTAAGAGAATGCTAAGGGTGTTATTAATAACTAAAATATTGATTTCCCATAACAAAGTGTAAGCGGGTACATCGCCTTTGAGTACCTAGAATGAAGATTCAACACTACCGGTGTTTAGTCCGTCACTCTGTTTCTTGATACGGGCACATCCTGATTTGGAGAGAGCTTATTATATCATATTGTCTATATCATGCAACACTAACGTTGTCATTAACACGACCGAGTGATCTAGTTTTGAGGCCGACCTAAGAGAGAACTTGCCACTGGCTTTCGAGAGTTCCAATAACAAGTTGATCTGATTGGGCACATGATTCCACGTCAACACGTCACACTAGTGTGAATAAGGGATGAAGAAAAGTCAAGGTACCACGTTGAAGTCTTTAATCAAAGTAAAAGGGTTGTTTTCTTTGCTTAAGAACCCAAATGACCGAATCTCATTTCACGTGCATGTAAGTAAAGCTCATCAGATCAGATCATTTAAAATGCAGTGATGGGCATGAGTACCGCATAAAAGACTACTTCTCTCAAATATAACCCAGAAAAACTTTCATTCATGCAGTCGAAGTCACTCAAGCATGGATTTTTTTTCTTCATATTTCCTTAGTTTCGAGGAACATTCTGCCTAAGAATATTAAAATGACAAAGGACATGACAACAGAAACTAAAATATGAATAGATTCATTCTCTTCGGCGATTGTTTATGCTCATATTCCGCGGCAAAACATTCCCCAAGCCCGCATTTTCATACGACATCCAAACAAGCAAACAAGCCCTTGAAATCCTCGAGCTGCTGTTCATTTGTTTTATTAGGACGATGAATTCTTTTGATGATTAATATTCGTTTTTGAACGATTATTTTATGGGGGACGAATGGCGGGGGTAATGTTTGGTCCTCACTGACAATTTTTTTTTTTTGTCACGGGGCACGATGTCTTATGTGGCATGCACCCTTTCCATGTAGCTTTCTTTATATTTTAATCCTTGTCTCCCTCCCATGTCCTTCCACAGAACAAACATGGAGCTAAACCAGCTCTCCCTTGTCCTTATCTCAGCCCCTTATATTCCTCTCTCTCTCTCTCGGAAAATCTTTTCGATATTATGTAGAAACTATAATAGCAACAAAGTAATAGTCTTGATCACATGAAAGATGGCGGGACAAACCAAAATATTGTCTGTCACTTCACAAGACAAAATTATATCATCAAATTTAAACCATAAGTTGTCACGTAAATCAGATAGAGAAAGCATATTGTTGAGCTAGTAAAAGACTCGTGCGGTGCATAGCACAACAAAAATATTTCTTTAGCTATTTTTTTTTTTCAAATTTTGAAGATATCACTATGTTGGTTCTCTTTATTTATACAATGTCATTACATGTTAATTTTTTCTATGCCAAATATTTCTTGTACCATATTTCGCTTTCTAAAAATGAAAATAAAGAACTAGGCAACTGCTTGCTATGACCAAGGAGGGGTATTCGGGGTATTCAGATTAGATTAATTTTTATGATGTTTATTGGAGCGAAGAAAGACAGCCTCTAGGGTCGGTTCCTTCGTAAAGGAAGATAGCGAACCCACGCTAAAGCTTACCTAACCCCAAGATAGATCATAGGATAGAGCGAAACGTATGATGGTGCTCTAGACTCGACCGGACTAGATCGATAAATTTGCTAAAATATGGATATTTATGGTTATATGTATAAATCGATCGCTCTATTCAGGGCAAAAACCTATTTATAAGAAAATGAATGAAAATAATTTGATCTAAAATTCAATTAATTTGACGTTGATTTGAAGAAATAAATAAGAAAGCAAATCATAAGCTATTTTTTTGAACCAACTTTTATGATATTGGAAGGGTCGAACATTGTGAAGGAAACTCAAATGTAACAAAGGATATGCTCACCACCTAAAAAATCCATCCTAGGATACACGGTGTGTGACTCCCCACTCAATAGGATCCACCAAAGACATATAAAGTTCTAGAGATACTCTAATCTAACAGATCAAATATGAAATTTCATTTATCAAAGCACCCTAACCTCAAGGAGGTCCTTAATGGATTTATATAGATTCAACTTGGAACAACCCTCCAAGCTAGGCAATTTCCATGATATCTTATGTTTTATTTTCCAATTAAGACTAACAAACCCCTAAACAAAAATAAATATGAAATCGACTCTTTGACTCTAGAAACAAAATAGATTGCACTGGACTCAACAAAAACATAGAAATACTAGAAAGATTCATTCTCGAGTAAAACTGAGCATGAGTTGGTAATTTGACCATAATTTTCTTTAGAAAGACTCCAGATTGCTTGAAACTTGTTGCATTAGAAAGTAGACACATAGGGTTTTCCAATTTTATATTAGAAGACCACATTAAAGCATGGAATCATCATCAAAGCTCAAACGAAAATGGCGTTTGAAATTCTGCCTGCTTCACCTCTCAGCAATTTTGCATTAAGCATTGGATAAGGGTTACTCCTCTTGAGATGATCCTTCATCATTTTGTTCTTAATCTTACAACACACTTAATTCTAACAATGAGTAGGAGAGATGACCCAGAGTTTCGACTTAACTATTAAAATTAAATGAAAATATCATCTAATAGAACATAACATGGAAAAAAGAAACTTATACACCTTGGAAATATCATCTAATACAATATAGACGTGCAATACAAGTTTTAAAAATGTATTTGTTTGGATATATAAGTTATGTTTATACAAGTGAATTTTCAAGAAAATAAAAATCAATTTCATGTAAGTATGTATGTTATAAATACATCAAGTTGTGAATATGATTTCTTAATTTTTTGCTGAATTAGATAGACTATATCATATATTTCATTTTTATAGTTGGTTGAATCATTGAAATTATATCATTTAAGTAAAAGTTGCATCATTCAAGAATGTTTTTTTTTTTTTTTTTTTTTATCGTAGTCATATAACTTTTGCTGAGTGAAATAAATTATAGTTAAATATATTTGGTTTAAGTAAATAACAGTTTCCATCATTCGCATTTATAGTTCATCATTTAAAAAAAAAAATTAAAATGTATGCTTAAAACAAGCTATATCATTTTAAAATGTAGTTGAGATACTTTCTGTTTATCAATTTTTAAAAATAAAAATAAAATTAAACTCAATAAAAATATAGCTGGTAAATCAACTACTTATCATTGGTTGAATGTGGCCACGTGAGAAAATCATGCCATGTGTTCTGCCATGTGGCCACATTATTTTAAGTGATAGATGTCTGACAAAATTATTCTTTGTGTCTACCATGTAATATTATTCATTATTTTCTATTATTTTAATGTCATTTCATGTTTATTTTATATGGCTTCAATCAATAGGCGATAAAACAACATAAGTATAAATTAGCTACGGTTTATTACTTGTTTCATGTTAATGTTTTTATAATAAGTTATATTACATTATTGTGTTTTTTTTTCTTTTCTTTTTTTGGTTATGAAAAACCAACTTGTATTGCAAAATAGGTTAAAAGCTGACTCCTTCGAGAAGTTAGAGCAAGTCCTTGTCGCTCCTTCTACATTGGCCTCTTTTACATTTACACATGAAAGAAATGACAAGCCAAGTTTCGATAAATAATTTGTCGATCTTAAATTAATCTTGTCCATCGTATAACAACCAAAATGAGAAGATGGAAATAGATTGAACGATCCTTTTCGATCAAGAAGATGGTAGAAAAGTATGATTGGTGTCGGTTTCATATTAGATGCACGTACCCAACTTTATCACCAAAACTAAAACCATTCAAACTTTGCCATCATCTTCTCGATCGAAAAGGATCATCAAATCCGTTCCCATCTTCTCACTGTTGTCATTATACTAGCGGTAAGATTAATTTAAGGCGATACAATTAAGATAGACAAATTATTTGGTGAAACTTGACATGTCATTTCTATGGTGTCCGAATAATGCTTGTGAAAAAGGCGCTCTTTTTGGGTTCCATCTTCTTCATGCTTGGATCATAGGATTCCTTCATCACATGCTCGAAAATTCTCTGCAATCAAACCAATATTTTACCTTTCTTATGATCCCAAGACAGACTTACTTTACGACTATATATATAAATAACAGCTTTGTAGTGCCTCTAAAAACCCTACGTCTTGTCTTCTTTTCTTGGTTTAAACGCTAAGCAAACACAACAGGAAAAGGAGAGATTCCGCGTAACAAATATACCCTAGGTGGCTATTCTAATGTCATTATGCAATTGCACTTTTTCGATGTTATTACATCATGAAGGCAAGAGAAGTGAGATGCAATAATTGGCGGAAAAATATTAAATGAGGCACATGTTTTCGCGATTTGCATAGTTGAGAGTTGAAATATTAAAAAAAAAGAAAAGAAGAGTAAAAATAACTTTATATTTGAACCAAATGAAGAGTACGATCCCCCTGTACAATAGGGTCGGAAGATAGTTAGACCTAATTATAATTAATGTAAACTACAATAAAAGTATCTCAAATAGTAATCTTACACCTAATCCAATATATAAATTTAACATGCTCAATGAAATTTATAATCAGAGGGAAGCAGAAGAAACATTTTGTTATAATCAAGCAATAGAAAGAAGAGAACTATGGCTTGATGTCTTTCAGATGTTTTTTTCCCTCGGAAATACACCTATTAATCTCACATATTTGCTTTTACAAGAATCTCTTTGTAAAAGAATATGGAAAAATCACGTAAAAAATCGCTACAGATTTATCTATAATATATTTGGCGACTTTACATTAATGTGGGAGGCACATTGGAGGATCCTATTGAAAGGGTTCGAAACAATTGACTAACCTTAATCAGGCCCTTGCCGGAAACAAGGCGCCACTCGAGCACCTCGCTAGGCTTCGTCAAGCCCCTAGCACATACAAGCACGAACACCTTGTCCGTCTTTGGCTAGGTACCCACCCTTATCTTTAGGTGCTCGTCGGTTGTTCAAGCAACTATAGGGCATAATCCCGCCACTCGTCAAATCCTTCGAGCACCAACTCTTGTCATGATTCCATAAATTCCACTTTCGAAGCAAACCATTTTGCTCATCAATCGCATTGTTTTTAAGATTGATTTGGATTCAAACTCGATACATTATTTCAACAACTCACCATAAGAAATCCCGCTGTTGTATCATATTTATGCCATCTCCAAAACTTCGCAATGGGACCTACCTACAGAGAAACGAAAATATGATGGTTCTAAATGTACTTGGGAAAAACAAAAGTGCAACCGGCAAAGTCCATTAACGTGCGAGTCAAAGGCCATCACATCTTTGAGCCAAAGGCAAATCAATCAAACTACAGTTTTTTTCCCAATAGAAGGATGGAGGATCATACAAGCTAACCAAAAAAAAACTCCTTTCCAACACGATTTACACTAATGACGAAAGGAAAATCATTTTCTTTAAAAAAGAAAAAAGAAAAAGAAAAAGAAAGATAGTCTATCGCATAAAGTACTCCACTAATCTTACAAACTAAATGGATGCAATTTGAAATTCGGATGAAAGGACGGACCAATTCCTTAAAATAAGAAGATAGTCGATCCCCGAAAATACTCCACTGATCTTATAGACTAAATGGGATGCGAGCTGAAATTCCAATGGAAGGACAGACCACGAGATTCTTTACACATTGTGCTGCAAAAAGTGAAACTTATATTGTGCACCCAATTGATAAATATATGCTTGTTTCTCAATTATTAAGTCGAGTCCATATGATTCTCGATAAGAATATCGACAATACTGTAAAACCTCGAGAAATTAATATCTTTAAGGCAACAAGTGTGGCGACTAAAGGCAGCCATAATAGCTCCTGTATGTTGTGTTTCATGATATTTGTACATTTCTTTGTAACCGATGGTAGAGGAAGCATCTCAGCCAATTGAACTTGTGGTGGAAGCGACTGCTGCTGGTGCGTGTGGCCTCCAGAGAACCCAAATTGTTGGTTGAACTCATGAAAAGACTTTCTGGTCATTTGTTGATGTTGAGTGTGAACTGAAATTACAACAGCCAAGCTTTAAAGCTTAGCTCCTAGGCCTCGGAAGATATGCGTTCGGTACTCTTGTGGTGAGATGATCTCACCAACGGAGGCCAATTGATCAGATATAAAATAGCATGTTAAAGAAATTTGTTCGCGATTTGATTACCTTTCCGGATGATCTAAAGTCGCAATCGCAATTGGGTAGCTCGCACACTATTTTGGGCAACAAAAGATACAAAGCAGAAATTCCACACGGCATGAGAGGTGCTCAGATTAGATAACTGACTCATAATTGAATTGGTTGTCGTGCTTAAGATCCAGAGCAATCTGGTCTCGTGTATACCGGTTATTGTATTCAGGATGGGGCACAATATTGGAAGAACCATTTGTATTGGTTTGAGTAATTTGTTGTAGAGAAAATGGTAGTGTTCTATTGACGATCGAAATCAGTTTATTTGCTCAAAGGAAGGGGAGGATTGGAGCTTTCCACACCACATAGTTATAACTGGTGAATTTCACCCCAAGATTTGGACAATCAGATGACCCCATGAGATTTCCAGATGATAGAATTGAGATCCTAATAGCAGCAGGAGTCGCACGACTCGATTCTATTGAGGAACTTAGATCGGAACTCATGGCTATGATGCTTTTGCAATAGCTTTGATACCACGTAAAACTTCAAGAAATTAATATCCTGAGACAACAAGTGTGGCAACTAAAGGCAGCCATGATAGCTCCTATATATTGTTTTTAACGATATCTGTACATCTCTTTGTAAGAGAACGAATGGGAATAAATACAAGAAAGAGGATTATAATAACAAATTATAGAAAATATACAAAAAATATACAAAGACAAATCTGGGAAATAATCATGGAGGAAATCTTTCCTGAGCTGTAGCCTTGCTACCTAACAAAATACCATACATTTAAATCAAGAAGAAAGGGAAGTGATGATAACGAAAACCATAGTATATAAACTTCGCAGTGTCTCATTTAAAAATCATTTATTGAGTAGCATGCCTCAAACAATACATTTTAGGCTCACACTAAAGACGATTAGCTAATGAAATTATTCCCCCAATCCTTTACAATATGCTTTTAAGGAATAATGCAAATTTGTTATTAGTGACAGATTAGTGGGGGCCACGGTGCTTAATTTATTTCCTATTAAATTACATTTTCCATCAATTATGAAGGACAATATCTCAGTACTCAATTTTTAAAGTACCATCGACGCTCCTCCTTTGTGAAATTAAAAATTCACCAAATCCAACTAGGGACACGCATCCCGATGCATCCACGTCATCATCTCCACTATTCTAATAAATTTTATAATTTTTTTTCGCCCAAATAAATTTTATTAATCACCAAAGCTTTTTTGTCTTCTTATCAATCCCACGTGAATTTCTTTCAACGGAGTAAGTTAGTCACAAAATTACATCACAAATTCCATGAATCGAGTAAGACCCGAATTAAAAGTCGAGACAATGACTCAAACCTAAGATTAGACTGATCTCTACCCAGGACGATCATTCGTCTCTCCATCACCCGCAAATCGGGTCGCCATCCTAGAGATACCATTCAAGATCAATCGGATCCTAATGATCAATGCTCCCAAATTTCAGTCAAACTCCGTAAAGAAAAGGACAATTAGTGGTCCAATTTTTCATCACGGACCGTCTTCATTTATGTGGCTATGACTTTGCCGCCGGAGTAAAATCCAATCAGCCCAAAAAGAGACCAAAGAGAGAAAAAAGATAAGAGTGAGATCACATGCCAACTTGCAGAGAAAGCGGAATTTTTCCTGACCAATACAAGAAGAAGAGCTACGATTTTGTCCCCGGTCCATGACGTGCCACGCTACAGTAAGTGCGGTAAATTCTAATCTAGGAAGAAAAATTAAGTATGGTAAAGGTTATAAACCTAATTGACGATTTTTACACGTTCATTGGTTCAACTCCACATAGTGCTAAAAATACCTATTTCATTTATATGGGATTTTCGGATTTGGGGCATGTCCTTAAAAGGCTTAAAAGGAAGGTTGATATTTTTAACGGTGGTAAAAAATAAGTTAGATATTTTCGTAAAGATGGTTAAGAAGTTTTAAGAATTCGCGTGCACCTACCCATATGTCTAGCTTTGGATCTAGCTGTTGACGAGGAGGAAGGTGAACAGGAATGGCTCCTTTTTTTGTCCTCACTTGAGCGCTTATGGAAAGCATTCTAGGTAGGGGCTCGACCGGAATAATTCTAGTTATTTTTCCAATGTCTTAAAAGATCGATCAGATCTAGTCGCCGCATCGTGTAAATTGGTTTCTCCTTGCGCACACGCATGATCTCTTGTTGCTCATGTATCGAGTAACTATAATATATCTATATCTATATATATATAAGAAGTTCCCAATCGACTTGATTTGGGCCAAAGAAGATATGTCTAATTTCCTTTGATTTTTTTTATAGATGTTTTTTTTTTTTTTTTGGGCTATGTGCATGTCAAATCTCTAAATTTTTAATTCGTTCAATATAATCTCTAAATTTTGGTTCAATGTTCAACGTCATCCTCAACTTTTAATTTATTCAATATAATTCATAAATTTTAATCCAACGTTCATCGTGGTTCCGAACGATCGATAGATGATAAATGTGCAATTAATTCCCTAAACTACATAAAAATATTTGGAAGTTCAGATACCACATCGAACAAATCAAAAGTTTAAGGACCGTATTGAACATTAGATTAAAGTTTAATTAATGGCCGTGTTGAATAAATATAAAATTTATGAATGATATTATATATTAAACAAAAGTCCAAGATTTGTACAATTATCCCGAACGTCACGCTTCCTCATCGCCGCCTAGGGCTACTTCTATACGCGCGTGCTACTTAATAAACTCCGATTCTATTTATCAGTCACGATTTCTAAAAGTAGAGAGAGAGAGAGAGAGAGAGAGAGAGAGGTGGTGGGCCCGGAGGCCCAAGGTTGTCGGATATCTCGGGTCCTAGGGGCTACGGGCTAGATGTCTGGGCCGACCATTGGATCAAAATGAGAGCGACGCCTGTCTTTGGACTGTACGGCCGACAGTAGAGCCGGGCCCACCCGCAATTCCCCTTACCGACCACCAACGACTTCCTCCATCCTTTTTCCCTTTTTTCCTTTTTTCCTTTTTTCTTTTTTACTTTTTATTAAATTAATCTTTTTTTTTGTCACGACTAGTTGCTGCACGAGTCCAAGTTGGCCATCATTTCATTTTCATTTTATTTTTATTTTTTTCCCCCAATCGCTATTATCACATGCGAAGTACACAACTAGCGGTTGGCCCCCGTTTTTTATGTGTCGCCCTTCTCTTGCTCAATCATTGGTATTTATGACGTCACCAACATGTCAATCGTGACATATTGGACATCATGAGAGCAGTACCTTTCAAGACGGCGAGAACGAATAATTCATATTATAGCTTCAATATATATTTCAATTCCCTTTTGATTTTAGTTGGGTAACTCCAAATTATCATAATCCAAATGTGTATGATTACATGAAAAGTGCATTTATCAGTCAAGAACGCAAAGAGCCGCACGCATGATTAGACCCCTTCACTAACAATATCGGCGATTTTGTGCATGACCCAACTGTAAAGAGTGATTGTAATGCTCTCCATTAACACTTTGGAGAAATGCTTTCGAAATGAAAGAGAGAAATAATGATTAATTAAAGACTCCAAGCACTTTTCAATAAAATTCATAGCTGAAACATATGGAGTTAATTCACACGTCCAGATGGTCGTGGGATGACTTTTTTTTTTAAGCTTTTTTCTTTCGATCGAAATGAATGGCGATGACTTGCTTTTTTGTGCGAATTGAAATGAGGAGGGGGTGATGTTTACAGGCAAGCCCTCCAGAATGATTTCTCTAAATTTAAACAATCCAATGCAAAAGAAAGAAAGATGCGCCTGGCCCTACTGATCTGTTCTTCTCCGACAACTTTCTTCTAGTAAATCGATTTGTCAAACAAAAATAGAAGATGAGTGGATAATCTCTAGCCATTAAGTTAAGGCTGCTTCGACCCCCAAAAAAAAAAAAGTTAAGGCTGCCCAATTAGAGAATCATCTCCTTCACCTAATCCGACAGCAACACTAACTCTCTCTCTCTCTCTCTCTATCTCTATCTCTCTGTGTGTGACATTTGGTGGTTGACCTCCATGATTGGGTGGTGGAAGCAGCAGAGGGTCACGAAGCCCTCATCCTGCGCTCGCAACGAAGAGATCATGCTATGTAATCATGCTTCTTGGACATCTGTTGCTCTTGCCATGGAGGTTTCTCCGTGTCCCATGATTACCACTAGTTTGAACAAAGGGTCTGTTTGACAAAAAATAAATTATTTTCTGACTTTTCAGTGTCTGAATGATGGAAAAATGATCGATTTACAAGATTTCCATGGACTAAAAATAATAAATTTAGATCCTGAGAGGGAAGACGGCTTTTCCTTTTCACGAGAAAGAAATCACTTTTCCTAAACCCTTCAAATTTTATCACCAAGTTTTCAATGAAACAAATGTATCCAGAATCCCCTGAGCCTGGCTAATTCATTGTTTTGGGAAATTAGGTGAGTTTATCATTAAAAGATTTTCAAATTGTAAGAGAATTCTGTTGCAGATGCTCTAATCTTAGTTCACATGTCAAGATTCAATCACGAAGTTAAATGAGTGATGTGTTTCGATGTCTGGGGTCACTTCATTATTGGATTTAGTCCTCGTTTCTTCCGCTTTAAAGTTACGATTAGTTATCAATAAAATCAACATGATTGGGGTTGTCCAACACAAAGGTAACATCAATGCTTAAGACAAAATCAAGCTAATGATAATAAGTGAAAGCATCCAAAATTAGCCAGCTTGACATGAAAGATGTAGGTGTAAAAATTTCTTACCCTCAAAGATTGTCAAATTTGTCGTCCTCACATGCAGAAATTTTGAAAATTTTATGGAAATACTACCGACTGTTATAAAAATTTAAAACTTTTAGGCAAATGCGTTATTTTATATTTAAATGATTCGACAGAATTTATTTTGGTGTCATCAACTACTTATTGTTTCTCTTAGGGCTGCATTGATCAAGTTAATATGTGTTTGCAAACCTATAGCTCTATCTCGAATTTGCTTATATACACACACACACACATTGTATTCTCCCCGTGCAATGTGCAACATATCAAGTATCATCGAGAAGAAGATCACTCCGATCTCCAATTAATTAATATGACCCCAAAATATTATCGGCGATCTAATATCTAAATTTTGGGATCTCTTTGAACTTCCGGTTCATTCATCCAAGAATGAAGTGCAGTAGAATCATCCTTCAATTGCCCTAAAACAATTTTAGGTTAAGCGTGAATAGATTGCATCACTCGCGGTCATCATCTTTCAAGCTGCCTAGGTTAAATGTGTTGAGCGGGCAACTTGCTGGACTCAATCAAATGAATTTTGTCCCCTTCTTGTACTTGAAGACTAAGTTGACCAAAAGGGATCATCTTTAAGTAGTTTTCATTAGTCTAATCCAAATAATAAGTTAACAAACACATGTCAATCACACTCTCATGTGAAGGGACATCCGGTTCACCCTTTTTTGACAATTTCTCTTCGAACGCTTTCTTTTCGTACCATAAGAAATATTATGAAATCGAAAAGATTGATGCGAATCAGTTGACCCTACTGACTCAATCCAATCCTAAAGGTTGATCAAGACAAGAAATAACTCTATCGAGAGGTGTTTCGCTCAGATAAATTTGGTCTTGGATGTCATTTTACTTTAGATTCTCGAAGCTCCAATCTTGCCGAAAGGGGTTAATTTCGTGAATAACATAACTTGGTTTTGTTTTCTTTATTATATTTGCATGATCTCACTTTTGTCGTTTTGACTTTTCGAGATTTTTTTGAATATTAAAGGTGGAAAATAAGAGATGTAAGATTACGGTAAAGATGATTAGACAAGGATTATATTTTTCAAATCAACATGATTGAAGTTCTGAAACACCATCATCAATCATGCTTAACGGGAAAACAAAAACTAATTCATTAATGTAATGAATTTAACGTCATCTACATCAGACTATGGTTAGTGAAATACGGATTCGTACAAATTCAGAATGCTAGTTTTAAAAAAGAAAGACAAGAAAAAAACATTTGCGAAATTTGAACCTTGAGATCTTAAATTTGTTAAAATCATTACTAAATCCCAAGCATAGAGTATAATTTCCATGATCTCCGTATTTATCTATGTATGTATATGTGTGTCTATCTATCTATTATGAAGGGAAAGCTTGCCTCTCGGTCTAGCTTTAATATCCCGTGATCGCATGCTTCCCATATCACAACCAGCAAGTGTTCCCAAATTTTCTAATTTTCCCTCCACTACTCATAATTCATTTTCGCATTGCAGTAATTTTCTTCTATGAAATAAAGTCGAAATAGGTTTACAATAATTAAGCCGGACTAGAAATGAATCTTGGTAAGATTTGACGTACAATGAAATAAAATTCAATGAAGGGCGACCTATTGGATCAATTGCTATTCAATTTTGTATTTTTAGGCACGGCATTTACACTTTCTAGCAATGGTTTGGTTCTAGAGTTCAACCTTGGAGAAACTCAGGCTAGTTTGAACTCACTACTCGATCTACTATCTCTTCTAAGGAAGATCATTTTCGTTTCGATCATGTCATGTCGCTCATGCCACGTCCTCCTTTTGTTTTTTTGGAGCAGCACCTATAATCTCAAGCGATTCCAATTGGCCGAGTTGCCGTCCAGGAATGAATGGTTTGTCTTTCAAAACAGTAGCGAAGTTGCCGACAGAAGCAAACGCTTGTAACGAAACAAATATATAAGATACGAAACTTACATAAGAAGCATAATGCTGTAAAGCATATGGAACCTTCTGCCTCTTTTAACTTCCGCTTTTCCCCTGTACATCATGTTTCAGTTTTAGCACACCCTTTCCGACCTTTCTTTTCCTTTCTTCGCGTTTGATTTGCCATGCTGAAAAAGCGTTCAGGTAATAATATATTATTAGAACTAAGGAATCGAACAATAGTGTTTCCCTTTCTATTATTAGAAAAGAAATGGTAAGATTCGAGACCATAGCAACGACAGTCGTCGTATCGATAATTGACACCGATAATTAAAGATGAGCGAGCCTTCCTATTCAGGAATGAGAGGCAGTTCATTAGCGAATGGTTAGAGACGGCCCAGTCGCACCGACACAAAATAAAAACAACGAGAAACTAGAGATAAATCTCGTGCATGTAATAGAAACCGACAGTATCCCAAGGCTATAACTATACTCAATGGTACAAGATCCGTATCGTATTCAGACTGAAATTCTCCCCTGGACTACCCTGTAAGCATCTATAATTAGTTCCTACAAAATTGCAGAAAGATGAAATTGATTGGCAATTCCCTTCAGGGAGTAGAGTTTCTACCACTAGAGCGAACCAGACGGGAAGCTGAGTTCCTGATGCTATACGTGCATCTCAATTCATCATCAAGAATAAGCAGGCCCTTCTCTTAGTCTTAATAGCAAGGTTTACTTGAACTAATTCTTCCTTCGAATATTTCTTATCCATCCTTGTCCTCCAGCACTCTTCTGCGTCGCGCAATGACAAAAATGGCTTCCACACTGAGTCATCATAACTCATCATGAAGCTTAGACTCCGGCTCGTCCATGCTGTCCTGCTCAACTTTTTCTTCAGCAGTGCCATCTGTAGCCTTTGTTGACTGGTCATCTGCAGAGGGTGCCTTCCTCTGAAGCTGCATCGGACGAACCTGTGCCATCTGTTGCGGGTGCTTCCTCAGAAGCTGCATCGGACGAACCTGTGCTCTCAGGTTTATTCTCTGCCGGCTTCTCTATTTTAGGCTTTGGCTTTGGAATTCTATTTATAATTGCAACCTAGACAAATAGCAGCAGAGAATCAATACACCTAGTAAGTCCGACATAGTTACACTAGTACATTACAAAATGTGGAAACTGAGGGACACGAGTACCTTATCTTGCAAAGTAAAAACCTTCATATATACTTCTTCAGATGTAAATGCAGGTTTGGAAAACCCAGCGGTCCTACAAGATCGATAATAGCAAAAGAAACATGATCATATAGCACAAGATATATTAAGCCGCTGCAGTGGCTGTAATACTTCTTTGAACCACGCTTAAAGTATAGGAGGAACTAGAATTGACAGAAAACATGAAGTGTGCAGATCCTACGAAATGAGGGCACGTGCAGGAAAGGAACCTCAGTAAAATGAGATGTTGAGCAAAATCAGGCCCCGCAAGATGAAAGAAATTTCTTATTGGACCAATTGTCACAGGGCTTTTTCTCATATAAACATAAACCCAACCAATTTCTTGGGTCTAGCTCTTCAATATTGAGCTCATTGCATCTGTTGCATTGAAAATCATCATTTGCAATTGATTCTCGTAGACATGGGAATATTCCATCTATGTTAGGACAGGTTAGGAGGCAGGACAGGATAAGATTAGATATGAAAATCCCCTGGAATGTCTATCTCTATCTCTCACTAAAATGACCGAGTATAATAGCGAATATTGTCAGATACTATCTAATTCAATGTTTGGCAAGTATTAAACAGAAATAAATTGGCTACAAAATCAAAAAAAAGAATTAGGCCTGCTAAATTACGGCCAGATGATCAATATTTCTTGCCAGCTGAGAAACAACTTCATCAATCAGCATCGAGTTGAAAGTAACTGTGTCTGCAGCTGGCATATCAGAGAGAGAGAGAGAGAGAGAGAAGCAAAATTTCCATCAATTTGCTGATGCTGATGACTAGTTCAAAAGACCCAAGTTACTATCAACCCCTGGCCCTTACTTGGAGGGGCAGAGACAGAGCCAGAGGTTGGTGGCAACATGCTTATCGGAGATCATTGTTCTATAGTTATCAATAATGGGGACATGCCAGCAATGAGCCATAGGAGTTACACTTTGGCCTCATCTAAGCCTTCACTGTCCAATTGCTTAAACAGTATATGCTATTTTAGGGCATCTCCAAAAGGTGATTCATACTTCTATATTATTTCCAAAGTTGTATACAGGCAACCAAAGATAGCCTCCAAACAGTAGCCATATTAGTACTCTATCTAACCCCAAAAGAAGAAACAATTAATTCATCATGCCCCTTTAATTTAGTAGTTTTATGGGTCTTATTTACATGGGCAATGACATAGCTTCAAACTTTGACCAATCACAAGATACTCAACCAAAAAAAAAAAAGTAAAATTGGCTCATTTCATTGCAGCAAATATCAGGTGGACCACAGGCCAGGTGATTAAAAAATGAACCAAGGTGAAAAACCCAAGTTGAAAAGAAATAATTAGGATGAAACTCACTTCTGTTCAGTCTCCTTCTCATCCAACCAAATCTTTAAATTGTCCGCCTCTTTTAGAACCTGTAGGACAGACGCTTATTTATGCCTTTTGCAGAACCTTATTTGAAATGATCAATATAACCTGAAGACAGTCCTAAGCAGAAATGAGATGATAACGCACCTCATCAATTTTGTCTCTAGGAAGCCAGAATTTTTTGCTTTCCCAATCTTGTACAATCTGAGAACCGAAAAAGCAATGTTAGCGTGGTGGCAGTCCACATTACATTATATACAAGCAGTCAATAACAAGCAATAGGAAGATGCAGAAAAAAATCAATAAATTGCTATTTTGTGAACTATTGAGGTTGGTTCTAACCATACATAGGACCTACAATTCTGTGAAAGAGAATCCAGGTTAATTTGCAAAGCCCATTGAAAACCATGGGCAGCAAAAGATAACACGAGAAGATAAAGATGGTGGAGACTGGAGAGAAAATGCAACTGGAACCGTCGACAATGTATTTTGATATGCCTATTCGGTTTCTAAGAGGAAAAGAGGCTCCTTTCTTCATCCCTCAAGAGATTCAGCATAGTAAAACAGTTTGCCCAAACTTTCTAGAAATTAACTAATCCTAATATTCCAACTGCCTAACACAAGAAAGTTTCATCAAATTTGGAATCGCCTCTTATACTCTTCAACTACTTATTATTGGCAAAAATAGAAAATATGGGTTTTAATATACTTGTAATATTTAATCCCCAAACACAAAATTCTAACCTAGTGCAGTCCCAGGAAACTTGTATTATTTCACTTTTTTGGTGCATCAGTTGTTCCATGCATCAGTTAGGGCCCCAAAAAACCCATGAATCAGGAACTGAATCGAGCTGAATTCTAAGATCCTGCCACACGGCAGAATCTGCTAAAGACTTCGCTGAAACACGAGGAAAAAGGTAAACTAAGTTTTGGTACAGTTGGTTCAAGCAATTTTATATTATAAAGCAGCAATGCATTTGCTCCAAGAATTGGTACAGTTTCAAACCTTCAGAAGTAAATTTTTTGTTGAAATGTTATCTCACATCGATTGACAACAGGTCCCAAATGTTCTTTATATGCATGCGGTTGCCTCTACCTATCAACTTAAGTTTTTGGGTTGAACTTTCTAACATGGTATCAGAACCAATTATCAGAACCAATTATCCCTTACGCAAAGGCGTGTGGTAAACATTGACGTGAATGTGCGCAGTCAAAATTCCACATGCAGCTCGTAAACGGATCCTAAATGCTTTCTATATGCATGTGGTCTCCTCCACCTACTGGCTTAAACTTTCGGATTGCACTTTCTAACAATTTTGCTGTTCTATAACCCATGCAAGCCATAGACAAATAGGCTTTCATCACCAATTGAAAATCCCTCGTGTGTAAAATATTTTTTAAAACTTTAGCAGATGCTCAAAGCTTGGAAAGCAATCTCAGTAGAACACATTGTGTTGAGGTCTCATAGCTGGTTACAGAACTTTGGAGTAACTTGCACTTTGGACCACTGAGCTTTGATTCAATTCATCAAGTACACAACTTTTACTTGCTTGCAAAGTGATGATGCAATATGTCCTACTTCCATTTACTTTCAAAAAAAAAAAAAATATCCAAAGTGGCTGCCTCGAGCATGTCATCACCAACAGTATCATAAGCAGCTAACCTAGAATTTTAACTGAAAAATTGGTCATAAAATGCCCAAAGTGCATCAATTTGCAAATAAATACACGTTCAAATTCAATGAATAAGAGTAGAATTCAACAAGTCACTCCAGAATACAGTAACCACCATTGAAAAGCATCCCTCTTACTAGTGTCATGTTTAAACCAACAGCACACATGTGCATCTATACTTCAAAATTTATCTTTGAAGAACAAGAGATTATGTCATGCTTTAATCGTGACACGTTCACAAAAAAAAGAAAAAGAAAATCATTTTGTAGCAAATCATTTTCTAAGAAAAATTGAAAAGCTTAAAACAAAGGCAGAAAAAGAAATAATAATAACTTGGATGTCGATTCACATCACTTTGATATATTCAGCCACAAATCCACATATCTACCCGATGTCATGGAGATTGAGATTAAAGAAACAATAATGTATAGAACCCTGAGACTAATAAAAAGCTTTTCGTCATGCCCAATGTTGTCAATCGACAGTCCACACACAATGAAAAGTGTTGACAAACTGATACTCCCAAACCTTTTGTTGTTATTGCATGTAGAATGAGCATGCAAGAAGTCAAATGGACATGATCACTCTGTCAATTCTAAAACCGAAAGGAAGATGCACCAACACATAAGAATTGCCATGACCCTGGTGATGGCAATAGAAAACTAAAAGAACTTCAAAACAGCAACGAGAGAGATCATCTAAAAAGGAGGGTATGCAGGAAGCTAAAAGTAGATAATAGCGCCGACAACCAATCTATTTTTGAAGGAACAAACAGGCTCATTCTTGTCATTCATCAAAGTTAGATACTGGTCATTGATAAATATAGACCTGAATAAATAGTTCTCAAGATTAATATTGGGCAATTAGAAAATAATAGAAATAAAATTATTTCCAATGGGAGTGCCATCTACTTTCAATTCACAGTAACGATTTTTATAGATACCTTTTGCAGTTGATCCAGGTAACTTCGAGCATGCCCAACTGCCGCCGGCCGTTCTGTAAGTTCTTTCAATCTAAAAGGACCAAAATCTCATAGTTAAAGTGTATATTGCAAGCTAAATAAGAAAATGACAACTGAAAGAGAACTGATCCAGATATTCCCTCAGTCAAAAGCCATCATTTCCTCCGAGGATAAAACCAACCTGAAAAAAATTGGATCACCAATTGCTTTTAGCGAATTCAGACGTTCCTGAAACTCTGTCGCAGTACCATCTTCACCATCCATGTAAAGCCATTCTTGCACCTAAAACAATAGCCAAATAACTAATTAAATACCAGATTATGTTGTATTTGTCTAAGCTATTGGGGATGAGAGAGAGGGAGGGAGGAAGGGAGGGAGAGGATAACCTCATCAAGCTTTGCAATGAAAGATTGGCGTTCATCAGCAGTAGAGACCTTTTCAAGTTCCTCCGATGTCTCAATCTGTGAGCAACAGGAGGCAAAAACATTAGCAACGGTAGGTAGCACAACCGACAATAGGGCAAGTGGAGGAAAGACACAAATGCAACACCTTGGTTTAATGGAAATGAAGATAATTTGAAAGTCAACAATGTCCTTTGGCAAAACAATATTAGACCAAATCCAGAGATACAAGAGATCAGATAATTAACTCTCAAATTATGGACAGAAGCAGTTGACTATAAGCACCTCAATGGGTTTGGAGAGAAAGGGACATAATTATTCATAGATCATTTAAACTTCCAAAATCAAGATTCTTACTTTTTCTTTTGTAGCATATATGTACCCTTCCAAATTGTTCTTCAACTCAGCAGTTCTCCTTCTCTCTGCATCCTTCTTGTCAAGTAGTTCTAGTTTGTTCTTTGCTTCAAGAAAAGATTCTTCAGGTAAAGATATCCCAGGACCCCATGTCTTGCTAATTAGCTGGAACCAAAGCAAAATTATGACTGAATAATGCCAAAAAAAGTCATGCAAAGGAAGTAACATGAAACAATTGTATTAGCAGAAATGTTCTCAAAACGTTTTTTTTACCTTCAGTGGAACCCTGTACGTACGCTTTTTCAATTTCTTTTCCGTACCCAAATCCGCAGACCCCTGTTCTACTTCACTAGAGGTAGTTTTGTTATTTCCGCCATCATCAGGCTGTGTCTTTTCCGTCCTTTCTTCAGCAGTACCGTTAGAACTATGTTCAACTGATACATTCTGGGAAGCATTAGTGGAGTTTTCCAAGGTCGGTTTCTTTATAGGAACTTCAACCCACTCCGATATCTCAACAACAGCCTCAGCCCGTTCCAACAAGAGTACCCCACTTCTACTAAGAGAGAAATGCAGATTTGCCTTTATTGGTGAAGACAAGTTTCTACCTGAATATCTGGAAAAAAATAATTATCAATTAATGCAACCATGTCAGAGTTTATTAAAACTAATTCATGGAGGTTAAGTTTGCTGCAGAGATATTCAGAGATAGCACCATATCAATAATAATCATAACTCTTACTTCTCAGATGCATCTGCAAGTCCAGACACTGCATATTGAGCAAACACAGGAGAGCTAACACCAGGAGGTAAAAGGTCTTTACTCTCGTAAGCAAGTGAAACCTCAAAATCTTTGTTGTGAGCAATCGATCTATACATCTGTAGGATAACAATGACAATAAGCTAGTGACAAAGAGACTATAATAAGCTGGATCTTAGGTAATTCTTTATCATCACCGCTTCCCTCAGAGGAAGTTTTCAAGATTGATATACCTTACTGGGAAGCTTTTTCATCCGGGGCACAAGTAGCTGCCTTGTGTTGTCGTCTTTAACAAGATCAGGACCTTCTAATTCCATAACATACCCATAAGGAGAACCATCAATCATCCCTAGCTTCCTATTCAACTTAATTCCATCACTTATATTGGCGGCATATAATGCTGCACCAAGAACTACAGCTTCATCAGCATCCAGATGTTTATCTAGCTCTTTCCTTCCAAGAAATTCTTGCAGTTTAGCCTGTTGTGAGTCAAAAAGGAATCCTCATCAAAATCATCCTCTTTCAACTAAAGCAAGGGTAGCAGACAGTTAATCCAAACTTAAAAGCAAAACTGTAATCAGCTGAATGAAATTGGTACACTAATCAAAGACAATAACAAGGATTCCCTTCAATATTGAAGTCACACGAAACGAGCACACATTTTTTCGTCTACCAGATAGTCATCCACGAATTGTGAACCCTACTTGGTGTAAATTCTACTGATGCACCAACCTTCTATTTGGAATGAGTTCTACTTTTCGCTATTATATCTTGATACTCCACAGTATCACACAAAGCACCAGATATTTTTACTGTACAAATATTATCATATGAAAACACATATAGCTTTTTCATAGTTTTTGAAGTTAAAAACGAAATTAGAGTTTTGGCAGATAATCATCAAGTAACATCTTGCTTAAAAAAGCTGCAACAGAAGAGCCTAGATTTATTATTTTCTAAATGCAACTGAGGTGAGACATTGCTGTGGAGTCGTGAAATTTAATGTTTCTTCTGTCTTCTCACTCGGCACATGGGAGAGGAGCGAAAATGTTCCACATAGTTTAAGCAGAAATGGCACACATAGCAATTATTGTGGTGTATCTTTACAGGTGTTTTTTAAACACTAAGGGGTGAGATTTTGATCTGATGTTTTCTTTTTCTTTCCTTCCTTCTGTGAAATAAGGTGTGGGCAGGAAGGAAAAGCTTCTAAAGTCCATGCAAAATTAATAGTACCTATAGCTGTTACTCTAGCATCCTTACAAGCAAGATTGACACTGAAAACAAACAGTGAACTACAAACTTGGCCCATTCGTAAACTGTCCAAATGAAGAAATTACAATTCAATATTACCTAGTCATATTATAATTGTTTTTCTCAAATACACTATATTTGCAGGAGGCAAGAGAACATCTACTTCATAAATGCCCAATAAAGTACATTACAAATCACACACCAATCCCCCGGCACTATTATTGGTCACTAGAAGTGAAAATTACTAGAATTCAAGGAGCTCCTGCAGATGAATCTCAAAGCCAAATTATTACTCTATATCTATGTTGAGTATGGATTTACTGCAATTAGCATATCATGGCTACCACTCTAGAAAAATTCATGAAATCAAAGGACAGACTGATAACAATGTTTACCCGAGAAACAAAGAACAAACCTGCAACTTTGGCACTCTAGTGGCACCTCCGATCAACTCCACCGCATATATTTCATCTGCCTTCATACCAGAGTTCTCAAGGACTTCTTTTAGCGGTACAAGAGCTTTCTCCCACAAATCTGCACAGAGCTCTTCAAACTTCTCACGGGTAATAGTACTCCTGCAGGAAAAACATATCATGGATTAGTGTTTCAGTCTTAATGTACACATCTCCAGTTTCATAAAATTAATAATATTCAGACAATGACCTAGCCTACTTTTGCATGAACTACATAGAATAAACTAGTATGCCCATGGTGCTCTACCCAACAGTTCCATTCGTTCATGGTGAAACTGGAAAAGGGAGAAGGCCAGCCACCCCGTCAAGCCAGTCGTGCGTAGAACAGACTCATTTTATGTTCGTTTTTTGGTACATAATGAACAATCATAGTGATCATCCATACTGATTTACTACTGTAACTTCTTCATAGTTACAAATTAGGCTCTGAAGGAATGTAACCGGATACAAATAAATTACAAATTCAACTTATTTACCATTATTTCATAAGTTCATATATTAGGATACAAGGCCAAAAAAGACATGGCATATGCCACTGCGTGATGGCTTAAAAGGATCCATGTCACCAGTCACCATTAAAAAGCAAAGGCTCGGTTGCCATTGGTACAATATATGATGGTCCAGGATGTACTGTATAAAGCTCAATAATAATCTAATATCTAGTTAGGTTGTTGCTCATACTTTTCTATTGCTATATGACACAGTTGGAATTATATAATTAATCACAACGAATACCATTGCAATTTGAAAGGGCTATACTCTAACTGAGCACTAGTCTATGTAGCTCCTAAATTACCAAATTCCATGAGAAAGGAACCTAACAATGCTGTACTACAATGTAGAAAAGGATATATGGAATGTTATTTAGGTTTATTAGCACTGGAGATGGCCCTCAATATAATTATCGAAAAAGAGCTTGCAGCACTCTCGAGAGTGAAGGGTAGCAGATAGAAAAGCAATGGCGAAAAACCGGCTTTCATTTTGACAAGTTTGCTTATTATCCAATCTCCATCTTTGACAAGTCATAATTTATGTGATACAATAGAAAACAGCTCATAATGGAAAAATGAAAGGCACGCGCAATTTATAAAGACTCGTAATAAATGATAGGGCAAATGCCAATCGTGGAAACCTCATGCATGTGGACAACATTTTGCACACAAAAGTTTATGTGATTAATGCTTCACTAACCTGAAGTCCCGATCATCATACAAGGATTCAACTGATATTGGAGCCATTGTGTTTGCACTCAAAATTTCCTTTGTCCGTTTGACCTGTTTTTTTAATTTAGCCATTGCCTTGGGGAATTTTCGCACATCAATCCCACTTCCAACTTCTTTGTTGAACTCATCTGCAAAGTACTCCACCAGCCTTAATTCCATATTTTGACCTCCGAGTTCAGGGTTCCATCTAACATCCTTGACCTGCAGGCACCTTAAGAGTTGTAATCATACTCAGGAAGAGAAAACTATGCACTGCACATGGTGAATGAAGTGAGTGTCTTAAAGTGCACACGCATGTGTATAGAAAGAGAGAGAGAGAGAGAGAGAGAGAGAGAGAGAGAGAGAGAGAGAGAGATCCCAACTGCTAACAGGAATTAGTGAACATGAATAGGAGAGAGGTGAACGGAGAATATATATGCATGACCCTGGTGATTAAAGCCACATCACTTGTAAAGGTTAGCAGTCACAGAAAGTGGCTGACCCTAAATATATATGCTTGGAAAGCCTAGGCATTGCACACAAAACAATCTGGGTGACGTCCAAGAGATCCATCAGCATTGAGCTCTTTTATGTTGAATCATTAGCCTGCCTACCCACCCACCCCCCTCCAAAAAAAAAGAGCAATAATTGTCGCAAAACAATAATGGTGACCTAAAATTTCTTCTAAAGCCATTTCGGATAGGGGCGGTACCCCCTTGGCACCTTCATAATGAAAAGTCATTTGTCATTAAACAAAATGATTTCCCAATTTTCTCCTTGAATTCGAACACAAGATATCCATTCCTAGGGTCTGTGCTCAGCAATTGGACAATAAACAGACCTCCATAGTTGATCATTAATTTTTTCATTATGGACAGGTTCCTTCTTTTCTACATATTAGACAGAACTATCATAGATTGCGCAAACACAGAAAATGCCTTGGAGCAACTTCAAATCAAATTTACTGCTGCCCGGATGCATCACTCATTGTCAACATTACTAAAGCATGTCATCTAGATTTCCTAGGAAGCACAGATTTCCTTCAATTGGCATCTTCATATGTCTTCCCATCCCAAGCAAACTATTCCTAAATTGCACCTTCACAATTCACAAACTTTACCCTTTTTAACCCAGCCAGCCATTCTAACCTTCTCCATCGTCCGACTATTTTCTTCACCATGCTATTAGTAATATAAGTTTGCTGACAGATACCCATCTAAATAGCTGCTCAGTTAAGGCATCAGTAGAATAGGCAAACATAACAAGTCATTCTACCTGAAACTGGTTGACCGAAACTGTCTTCCCAAACTCCTTAGCATTATAAGCCGAGAAATGCACCAATGCTGCATAAGTACTGCTGGATCCCATATCATAGAATACAACATTCCTCGACCCATTCGAGAAATCCTTATCGATCCCATACTGCAATGCCGCACCGGAGTGCTCGTGCACCAGCGACAGGACATTGATCCCCGCCAGCTGAGCCGCCTGAAGCAACCCCTTGCGCTCGGCCTGCCCAAAGTAAGGCGGCACCGAAATCACCACGTCTTTTATCGGCACCTTGGAATGGAACTCGGCCAATCTAGCCGCGTACCCCAATATCATAGCCATCAATTCCTCGACCGAATAAACGGTCCCTTCCCCCTCGCCGCCGTCGATCCTGAAGGCCGCCGCCCCTCGCGAATCCTCCACGACGCTGAACGGCAGGTACATCGAGTCCAGCGCCCTCCTGGCGTGATCGAGGGGCTTCCCGAGCAGGTCCCTCACCTGGGAGAACACCCTGTCCGGGTACCGGGCGACGAGGCCCGCGGCCTCCTCGCCGATCAGCCGGGCGCCGGGCTGGAACGCCAAGAGCGCGGGGGACTTCCGCTTCGACATCTCGTTGATGGCGACGGTGATGGGACTCTGGCCGGGCCGGATGTTGACGACGGCGACCTTGATCCACTCCGAGCCGAGATCCACGCTGGAGACCGCGGATCGGGCGGGGACGGGGCCCAGCGAAGGACGGCGAGCCACAGCACGAGCCCGAGCCCGAGCCCGATCTTCGTCGGCGGCGGCCTCATCTTCGATCGCCCTGCCTCCGCCGTCGCAGCACGAAGCGGGGAAAAGAGAAGAGCGATTCTCGGTTTTTTTTTTTTTTCCTTCCTCGCGTTCTTCGCGTGCTTCGTGGACGAGCAAAACGCAACGGGCAGCTAGAAGAGGGTGCAGTGTGTGTATATATAGTAGGGGAGGCCAGTTGGAAGGTGGAGGGGGCTCTAGCCAATGGGAGGGCGCCGCGTGGCGAAATGCACACGTGGCTCGCCAGGAGGCGTTTTGATGATGCGGGGTTTCGTCGTGCCTCTTGGTCCATGGAGTCTTGGAGAGAAGTGGGGAAGTCTCCAGGTGGAAAAGTCAGCGGGGGGGACACTGTCGTTTATTATTGCAAATACGGCATATTTTTCCCCCAATTTTACAATTATTACCCAATATTTTTTTAATATATTTATTTTATCGCAATTATAAATACTTTTTTTCTTCTGTTAATATAGGCTTGCTAGTAGCGAGAGAGAGTAATGAGAATAATTTTTATTTCTTATTTTTATAATAGAAATATAAAATTAGAAAATTTTTACTTTTCATTTCTATTTCAATACCATTTTGAGTAATAATTTGTTCTTATTAAATAAATTTCCGTTGCAAACCAAATGATTATCATACGTACTCTTAACAATTAAGCATGGCAACGAGGGTCATTGACACTCTCCCCTCCAATGGAGAGCCGTTGCCTCGGTTTGGGGCAAGGGTCGAGCCCTAATTGCAGATTTGGGCGAGGGCCGCCCCTGCCGTCCGGGTCGAAGATAATTAGAGAGAAGGCATGTGCTATGGGGTGGTAAAAGTGCAAAAGAAACGTCAAGGTCGAAAGCTACAATTTCCTAATATTCCAATTGCGTAAACATTGGGAATGAATTGAATGAAGAAGGGAAAGTTGGCGATGACTCTTTTTTTTTTTTTTTCAATAAATTATAGGATGTGATTAGGGGGAATCGACCTATTGGTCGGAGGATAAGAGGATTGACTAAAATGATTGTTCGGGAGTTCAAGAAAAACTTATTTTCTAACTTGTTAATCACATTGAAAAATACAATGTCTAGCAACAAAATATATAATTTAATACGATTATTTCTAAAAAGAGCCTTATTCAACTTGTTATCGAGCGTCTTCACGTCACAGGGACTTAGGATTGCAATCTTTCTTAACTCTCATGCTTTTGCTAACGAAGTCTTTTTGATCGGAGTTGGTTTGCCTTCTGCCTCCCATGATTTCTTAATGCGATTACTGTCCAAACCTCCGTCTTCGTTGTTGCACAAATAGAATCCATTCATCGCCTTAATCAACTATTCGCACTCTATATTACCTTCTCGTCATCGAGATTGAATTTTCACACCCTTTCAAAAGTTTACATGGTCTACTAAAAACACTCCAATCTTCTCATAGAGATCTAATAAAATTTTAGAGACGTAAGATCTCCATTTATTTCACAAGAAATAAAATGGCTCGAATGTTATTTTTCTAAAATATTATCGCTCATATCACTTCAAATAATTAATTAATAAAAAATATTTTATTATCAATAACTATCTATGTTTAAATATTTTTGTGGACAGCAATTTTTTTTTGGTTGTTGGTTCATTTCTGTTAACAATTAATTTTAGGAATTTTTTAGAAATTATTAATTTTTCACGAAAGAAACGAATTGATTATTGCACGTAATAAATGTGGGCCTAGGTCAATGTTTCATGGGCTTCTTGGGCCCAGGGTTTATGGGCTTGGGCTTTCCGTCTGCTGGCCCAAACTCTCTCCCCCTTTAAAACTCCCAAGTCACTCCGTTTCCGACTTCTAGCGTCTGTCTTCTCGCTTTCTTCCCCTCTTCCATCCTCGAAGCCGCGACTGGGGAGAGAGCAGCAGCCCCTCCTCCGCCCGCCGCCCTCCGTCGCCGCTCCGCCGCGCGATTAGGGTTTTCCTCCGCCGTCGCCGCCGTCGCCGCAGCTCCGGGAGATGGCCCTGTCGGAGGAGGAGATCACCCGCCTCCACCGAATCCGGAAGACGGTGATGCAGATGCTCCGGGACCGGGGCTACCTCGTCACCGACCACGAGATCAACATGACCCGGTTCCAGTTCATCGACAAGTTCGGCGAGAACATGAAGCGGGAGGACCTCGTCATCAACAAGTCCAAGCGCAACGAAAGCTCCGATCAGGTAAACCCGCGGCGATTTCGCCCCCCACCCCCCTTGCTCCGTCTGCCGATAGGGTTTTCGATCGGTCTGTCGCGCCGGACGTCGTCAAGGTTTGATTTTTTTTTTTTTTGCGCCGCAGATTTACGTGTTCTTTCCGGAAGAGGCGAAGGTCGGGGTGAAGACCATGAAGACGTACACGAACCGCATGAAATCGGAGAACGTGTTCCGAGCGATATTGGCTGTTCAGCAGAATTTGACTCCCTTTGCTCGGACTTGTATCAGCGAGATATCGACGAAGTTCCACTTGGAAGTCTTCCAGGTAGAGTCCACCCACTGGTTTTGCTTCTGTTGCCATTCGCCTGCTTCGTGTTGGGAAAGAATAGATGTTCTCGTCATCGAATTGCATACGGACACGAGTGGTTTGTGGCCGTAAGCATGAAACATAGGTTGCATCGCATTGCTAATCCCATTGGGCAATGCCGGATGATGGCTAGGACAGATTTATGAGCCCTTTTATTTGGCTCCCCAGTGTTCTCATGAATCAAGTGCTCACTAGATGATGTGAATTTTAAGGATTGGGCAATCTTTTCTTGTCTTCGGCATCACTTAGTGAAGCGAGTGAGGAGATGTCAGTATGTCCCATTAGTAAAGATTGCTTTTTTGAAGTCTGGTTTCTGCACGTCATTATGTATGCTTATGGAAACCACTTTTGGAACCTGATGCTCTTTCATGAAATGAATGACCGGTTGATTTCATGAAACGGATGGGCAAGAATACATTAGCTTGTGTAATAGTCTGAGGGCATATTATTGAAAAAAGTCATGATGGCCCCATCCTGAAATTTCTGCTTGAAGAACATATGGTTGAACCTCAGGCGAATTTCTTCCTCTATTCTAATCAGCTGCATGTATTGAATTTGCCAAAACCATCAACTGTGATTATAGCAAGACTTTTGGCCATTTATTGTTTATGATGGATGAAAAGCCACCTTATTTGACATATTGTCATGGTTCCAAGATAATTGAATCTGGAATCCTTTGAAAAATAATTGCTTTCTGTCTTATTATGTTAGCAGTTGTTCAGTTGATCTTGCTTCTAGTTGAAAATACCATTACCTGTATTTTCATCTAGTTGGATCCTAACAAGTGCTTTTGAGGGAGCATAATGCAGCGTAACTTCAAGCCCATTTTTTCTTTATAATGTCGTGTTTTTATGTTTGGCTGCCTGGGTCTATTATCTTTTCTTCCATTGAGTATCTTGTGTTGTTATGGTGCAGGAGGCAGAGTTGCTAGTCAATATCAAAGAGCATGTACTCGTTCCTGAGCATCAAGTGCTTGCTAATGAGGAAAAGAAGACTTTGTTGCAGAGATATACAGTGAAAGAAACACAGGTTAGTGTCCGCTGGGATTTGGTGTTTGCATGCTTTATGTGGATGCAGCTCTTCTAATGCATTCCTGTGCATGGCATGCACCCACAGTAATTTTTATAATGTGTTAGTTGGGAAATATGCATGATTATAAGGTTTGGCCTTCGTGCTGTCGGTTCCAGAGCAGGAGATCTGCTCTCTTTGTATATATTGCTCATCTATTCACATTTTTAGGACTCAAGCTTAAATCCTAGCCAAACATCTTTGAGTTACGTTAGAGAAGATTCTTGTAAGATGATAGAGTAATTGATGTAGAAAAAAGGCATTTAAATGTTGCAGGGCATATCCCACTTGACATTCACTTCTTCTCAGGGAACTGTCACTGCCATTTTGGCATGTTTGGCCAGCCTTTCTAGTCTAAATAATTTCTTCTTCTGGCGGTGTTGCTTTATGTCACTGCCCCGTTCTCTATGGACCTGCTTCTCTTATTTTTATTATGGTATGAGTTCAATATTATTTCCTGTTACTAATTCCAGTGGATACTTACATCTTGTCGTTTCTCATTGTTTTGTATTCTGGGGTATTGAGTTCAGCTACCGCGTATCCAAGTCACTGATCCAGTTGCGCGCTACTATGGCCTGAAGCGTGGACAGGTTGTGAAGATAATAAGGCCGAGTGAAACGGCGGGGCGATACGTCACTTACCGATATGTTGTCTGAGGTTCCTATTTCTCCAAGCCCAGTGTTAAACTCGAGTCATAAATTATGTATAGCAGGTGCTGAGGAGGCACAAATGTTGAGTTCTGTGGAGTTTGCTCTTTTGCCTGTCCGTCCTTGCAAAAGCTGAAGATGCCATAATCTGAAATCGAAGCGGATGATCTTCTTTCCGAGCTTCTGATTCTGTGGGAACTCAGAAGTAACAGTGTGTCTGTATAATGTCCTATGATGCAAGTGAGATGTTGCTGGGCTCGTTCCTAACTGGCTAGCAGATCCATGTATTTGTCTGGCAGATAATCCATTCAAGTCGTGGCTGTTTCTGGGAGATTTTTCCCCTTTGTTGAAAGAACAGTTATTTCATGGAAATAGAGACATATTAGGGTAGGCTTCTATTTTTTACGAGTATACTGCTTAATAATCGATGGTATAACCAACTCATTGCAAGGGTAAACGTCACCAGGACTCAGGAATCAATCCATTTTCTGTGCAATGGTAATTTGAAGGAAAAAATGTCACAAATGGTTCCTAGATTTTTACTTAATGTGTAATCTCGTCCTTGAACTTTTGATTGGCTCAATTTGGTCCCTAAACTATCGATAATCGTCCGATCTAGTCCTTCCATTAAAAATTAACTGTTTTTCCTTCTTTCTTTTTTTTTTTTTTTCCTTCTTCTTCTTCTCTCTTTCCTTTGCCGGTCATGGTGGAGGGAAGCCAGCGTCTGGCGAGGCACCCGCTTGCCGTCAAGGGCACCCCTCGCCCGATGACGGCGAGGGGTGCCGAGGGCCACCCTTGCTCGCCGTCGCCGGATCTGGCGAGGATGGCCCTCGCTCAACGCCGGTGAGGGTGGCCCTAACCAGCCCAGGCGAGGGCAACCCTCGCCGAACGCCAGCGCCGGCTTCCCTCCGCCGGCCATGGTGGAGCCGGTGGAGGGAAGAGAGAAAAAGAAGAAAAAAAAGAAAAAGAGAAAAGCAAAAAAAAGAAAAAGAAAAAAAGAAAGATCAAAATGCCCAATTCTGTTAACTATAATTAACGGTAGGACGAAATTTGGTCATTTTCAAATAGTTAGGGGCTGATCGGATATTTATCGATAGTTCGGGGGCTAAATGGCCCCAATCGAAAATTCGAAACGATTGCACATTAAGTAGAAATCTAGGGACCATTTGTGACATTTTCCCTAATTTGAACAAAGATTTCTGTCGGGGATGTTCTCGAAACCAATTAACGGGAGTCGAACAAGAATTGGTCCGTTTTTATTATTTATTTATGTATTATTATTATTTTGTGCAAATACAATGTTTTGAACAAAATCCACAGCCAGATTATCAGTTTTGAGATGACCAAATTTGCTACGCCTGGTACGGTAACGACGGTAGAAAAATTTAAAAAGCCTCTGCAACCTGTTATCTAAGGATAAAAGAAATATAAAGCTCTCTTTCTATGGTCTGTCTCCAAAATGTATAGTCCAAATGTAGCTGTCGCGGTGAGACACCGTACAAATTACCATTGCAATTCAAACTTTGATATAATCTTAATATGTAAGATCAAAACTCATTTTCTCTCCTAAAATTGGTGTCGCCGATCGTCCAAAGATGGTTTCAGCCCGCAAATTCTATTCATCTCCTGCCTTGGCATCTTCAATTGCCTCCCCGAGAGTGAACCTGACGAACCTCCTTACTTTCATGTTCTCGCCGAGAGCTGCGACGGTTTGCTTCACCAGGTCCTTCACCAATAGAGAGTCGTCCTTGATGAACGGTTGCTCTAGGAGAGCAAGCTCTCCGAGTCTCTTGGAAATTCGTCCCTCCACAATCTTCTCTCTGATGTTCTCCGGTTTCGACTGGAGGTCCTCTCTCTGCATCTCGAGCTCCTTTTCTCTCTTCACAATGCTCTCGGGAATTTCATCGATGGAAACAAACTCTACCTGAGGGCACGCTACCACTTGCATTGCCAGATCGTCGACCAGCTCCTTGAATTTCTCACTTCTACCCACGAAGTCCGTCTCAGAATTGACTTCAACCAGCACTCCGATGCGAGAGTCGTGGATGTAAGAACCAATTCGGCCTTCAGCAGCAAGGCGGCTTGATTTCTTGTCTGCAGTGGATAGACCCTTCTTTCTGAGGTACTCTTGAGCCTTCTCAAGATCGCCTCCTGTTTCAGAGAGAGCTTTCTTGCAATCCATCATTCCTGCTCCAGTCTCTTCACGTAATTGCTTGACAAGTGCAGCAGAAACTGCTACCGTCGGTGGCCTGTGAAAAGGAGTTAGCATATTGTGCTTGTAAAATATGTGACAAGAAATGATTGCAATGTTAAATGATTCAGATGAAATGTCCGTCCAATGGTCAAAAGACTGAGGTTTTTCTATGAGCGTTGCTGTGAAAAGGAAGCCCAATATCCATATGTGCACGTGTAAGATGAGATACTTCATGGACTAACAACAGGTTTGTATAATAGGAACAGCAGCAGAGTCTACACAAGTACTTGCGGTGCAAATGAAGCGATAGAGCGATAGATCACCTGTCTTTAGTTCTAAAAGAAATCTAAACTTAAAAATTGTTAATGCACCATACATTAAGATCTTCATGTTCACGATTGTATCTAAAAGTAGGGATGGTGCCAAAGAGAAATGGCAGGACATTAATGTAGCCGCAAGAGTATCAGAAACAGGACCAAGTTAGCATCAACATTATCAGAAATTGCTCACAAGTGATAGTCTAAGAAACATTGGGATTTCAGTATACAATAACTCAGGGAAAGCACTAGCTTACTTTTGAACGGTTTCCTCGGCTTTGGCAGCTACAGGTTCCTCTTGCTTTGGAGGTGCTTGAGGTTTTGCTGTTGTTTGCGCAGCAACCTCAGCAGCAAAATCCTGGCTCTTCTTCTCCAATCCTTCTCCAAGATTGAGACGCACAAATCTTCTAACTTTAATATTTTCACCAATGGTAGCAATTGTCTGCTTCACCCAGTCCTTTACTACCATCTTGTCGTTCTTTATGTAAGGCTGTTCCAGTAGTGCCAACTCCTCAAGCCTCTTCTTGATTCTCCCTTCAACAATTTTTGCTCTAATCTGCTCTGGCTTTGACGAGAGATCCTCCTTTTGCATCTCAATGTCTCTTTCCTTGCTGACAATTTCTTCTGGGACATCCTGTGTCACCAGATACTGAACTTGAGGGCATGCAGCCACTTGCATGGCTAGATCATCAACCAGTTCCTTGAAAATGTCACCCCGAGAGACAAAATCCGTCTCACAGCTTACCTCTATTAGGACTCCAATCCTGCTATCATGAACATAGGAGCCAATTCTGCCTTCAGCAGTTGCTCTACTGGCCTTCTTTTCTGCACTAGCTAAGCCTTTCTTTCTTAGGAATTCCTGAGCCTTCACAATGTCACCTCCACTCTCTGAGAGAGCTCTTTTGCAATCCATCATTCCTGCACCAGTTTCTTCACGAAGCTGCTTTACAAGAGCTGGTGATATACTGGCTGCAATAAAGACAGATCTTTAACATCAACATCCACTGTATGCACTTAAAAATATCAGCATCATATAGAAAATGTTAACCTTTTGGTCCACTTTCGTTTGGCAAACCACTGCTAGCATTTCCATTGGACACAGCAACAGTGCCATTTTCCTTGGTGACATCTTCAATTGGTGCTCCAGAAGATACCACAGAATCACCTGAAGATATTGGTTCAAGTGGCTCATTTGTGGCATTATCAAGTTTTGTCTCTTCAACTTCTTCACTCTGACTGTCTGAAGACAGGATTGCATCATCTGCAGGTACTCCGGATATATCAGAAGTTCCACTAATTTCCACCTCCCCTGTATCAGAATAGATATCTCTATAAGTAACAGAAAAGTGTCCATGATTCACAGAAGGCAATACATGGAAGCATTATCAGAAAATACATCAGAGAAATAGGAAACAGAGGGTCCCATTGAATGAGAAGTTGCACTGATATATTGAGATATATGAGTGGCATACATCCATAAAAATGTCAGCCATTTGAGGACGGACAGTCACCACATCACTGGAAAAACTAAATGAAACTTTTTACAAGCAATTTAAAAAGCCAAAAAAGGTGAGGAAAAGAAGTGACTATGAACCTTTAGCATCTGGAGAAGAATCATCTGTCTGCACATCTGAGCCAATCATGCTGCCCTTTTCATCCATAGAAGTTCCTAGCCCATTTACTTTTACAGATACTCCATCAGCAACTTCATCTACAGTTTTAGGTTTTTCAATTTGTTCTTCCTCTTTTGGTATGGCACTATCTGATTCACTCTTTGCGACTTCGTAGGCTGTTGGGCTTTCTGAAGATGAGAGCTGACTAGTTGTCTCCCCAGAGGATTCAGGAACTTCATTATTTGTCTTTTCATCATTTGGAGCAGCCTCCTCAACTACCAATTTGCCCGTCGGAGCCACCTCCTCAGCTACCAACTCATCTTTTGGAGAAGCCCCCTCAGCTACCAACTCGACAGATGATTCTTTTCCTTCAGTAGTCAAGGCTTCAGGACTGACCTCCGCTTCTTCCACAGCTGCTTGGGTAGCACCATCCACACTCTGTGACAAGCTTGAAGCTACACTTTCTGGTTCACTCTTTGTGACTTCATCAACTGTTGCGCTTTCTGAAGATGAGAGCTGACTAGTTGTCTCCCCAGAGGATTCAGGAACTTCATTACTTGTCATTTCATCATTTGGAGCAGCCTCCTCAACTACTGATTCACCCATCGGAGCCGCCTCCACAGGTATCAATTCATCTGTTGGAGAAGCCCCCTCAGCTACCAACTCGACAGACGAGTCACTCCCTTCAGTAGTCAAAGCTTCAGGACTGACCTCCGCTTCTTCCACAGCTGCTTGGGTAGCACCATCTGCGCTTTGTGACAAGCTTGAAGCCGCAATTTCTAATTCCTTATCATCAACAGTGGAACTGGTTGACTCCTCATCCACTTTAATGTCTCCCAGATCCACACCAGCTGAAGAAGCTGCGGTATCTCCATTCACGGTGGAAGGGACTGTAGCTGTTGTTTCGCTGCTATCTGCTGGTTGACTCAGCACTTCAGTAACTGATGCAGTTTCACTTTTGCCTGCTTTTCCTTGTATTTCATCAGAAGCAGTTGGCGCCATTGGTTTCTCCAATATTTCTCTCTCATTCAAAAATGCAGAAATTTCCTTGTTGTTCTGGAATGCCAGCACAAAAGGGTTTGTTGCAACATGTACAACACCTTGGCTAAGCTGAGCATCTAAGTTCTTAAGATTTTCTTCCTTCTTCATTGTCAATGTAGCCTGTCCTCTTGATATCCGTAAAACTCGAACGTCAACCTCTTGACCTATCTCAAGTGAGGAGCCTCCCATCATGCTTACAAATCCATCATCAGATTCTTCTGCTGTTGGCAGAAACCCTTCTTCACCCTCAGGAAGAGATATAAAAGCACCAGACCTGGTTAAATTCTTAACTGTGCCCTTAAGATCTTGCCCCTTCACAAACTTCGAGCTTTTCCTGGCCTCATCTCTCTTCTGTGCGACATTACTTTTTCTAGAAGGTCTAGGCCTATCGCCACTTGCAGGAGTGCTAGTGTCATCACTTTCACGCATGGATAAAGAAATCCGCCCTGTCTCATTATTTGCTTCAAGTAACCTGACCTTTACCTCTTGTCCAACAGAGACAATACTTCCAACATCCTTAACGAAGCGGTCACTCAACTGGGAAACATGTACCAGGCCATCGGTGAAAGCTCCAAAATCAACAAAAGCACCAAATGGCTGTATAGATCTTACTTTCCCAGTAAAAGTTGCCCCAGGAACCAATTCTTCATTCTTTATAGGTGGCATTTCACTTTTTCTAGTGGGCTTTGACCGTCTAGCTTGAGCAGGCATTGAACTTGATTCTGGTTGGACAGAGGCTTGCTCGCTCGTTTCAACTTCGCTAGGTGTGCTTTCAGACGATTCACTTGAATCTTTCTCTGCAACAGGAGGCTCTTGTTCCTCTGCAACAGGAGGCTCTTGTTCCTCTGTTGCTACATCAGTTCCTGTGGCAAATAGTATGTGACTCCTATATTTGCAACGCAGCCCATACCCCAATCTTGGAAACAATATGATGGATGATGGTAGAGGCAAATTATGTCCTCTTGGGAATGAGGTGCGAGTTGGCCGCGTCCCTGATATGCCGCATTGGGTAGATCGGTTATTCTTCCTTCTCAAAAAGGCATTTCCAGGAATAAGGGTGATATTGCTCACAGAAGATGGAATAACTGGAGTCATTTTGTCTTCGATTAATGCAAATTTTGTACAATATGCAGCTATGATAGCTGCTTATTTTTGCTTCACCTGGGAGAGAAATGAAATGGGTTAACAATTAACATTGAGATATTTTGGCCCAATGCCTATCTAGACTGAAAGACATGCAATAAGAGTAGTACACACAAGAACCAGGATGAGATGCACTAAACAGTCACTGAAGACCTAGGTATGTCCAAGCAATATTCTGTGTTCACAAGCAAAAGCTCAATGCCTAAATCAGCACCTTAAATGGAGCAAAAAGCTAGCTTATGGCTGTCCTGTCTCATTTGTACATATAGATTGATGAGTGATTTTACTAGATCCTAATTCAAACATCATAAGAGGAGTACATCGTATGCTCGCCAAGCCCATGAAATGGTCAGCACCACAAGGAAAGTGCTGAAAAGGAAAATCAAGAGTGGAAGCTTCTTTTCACCTCTTGTGGAGCACAATCATTGTAAAGTAGGATCCATCATGGTTTACTACATCATCTGCTTGTCAAGTCTATTATTTTAAAGTTTTCCCCCATGGTTGTGGACAATGATCTGCTTCTCAAGTATGGCATATGAGACATACAAGAATGGCCTAAACTTAACTTTCCTTTTATTACAAAATTTCTACCCATCAAATCTCACTTAATCTTATGCCAATGAGTTAGAATAAGTGAAGCGCACTAGCTTCTCCTTTGAAAGTAGTTATCCCATGTAAGATACACTTTTCATTCACTACTTACACATACATTGTAACAAAGAAGATGAAAGCTTCACTCCTAGCTCCCCTAAATAGACAAGAAGCAATCATCGTTCACTGTTTCCAGGGAGAGACTGATGATTATTTGTTTTCTCCATCTGAATTTAACAAATGCTGGTAATTGGACAGCCTAAATCTCAAACAACGATCATCTTTGCAATAAAATTGCACCGTAAGCTCAGAGAGCAAAAAATATGTTCCCTTCGCATTGAAATTCCATAGAAACTCTCCTTCTACTTAAACAAGAGACCAAGCCATAACAACGCAGAGCAACTGACACAGAGCCACAAACTTAAGCTTAAAAAGCATTCACCTCATAAAATAGTCAAACAAACTCCACAGCTCAGTCAATGCGAGTAAATTAGCATTTTTTTCTTTCATATTGTGCAACAAGTGGTGCATTTATCTGCTCAGAGTAAAATTGTTATCTAAGTCGGAGTGCTCAACTCTTATCCGCATGCTTCCCTGACATGGCTAAAGGCATAATTCCGATGAACATAAGCACTGGACAACCACAGAAGATTCAAAAAACGGACAATAAATATTTCAAGTAGAATATCGCAAATTCAAGTAGAACATTTCACATTACAAGGACCAAATCCTCAGACACAAATATCGCAAATTCAAGTAGAATTCTCTAACTACCAATGAAGACAATCCAAAAAGATAATGCAGCTCAGCAGCACAGCCGAAGAACGCCAAAATTTTCACGAAAACGAACATTTCACAGCAAAATGTATAAACAGTTCTTTCTCCGCGCTCCGGATTAACCGACCACCGACTCGCATAAATCCATCGCCCGAGTTCTTAGCAGCGAATTGAAGACGCCAAAAAAGCAACGGATTAAAAAACGCGCCAGCTCGCGTTCGTCATCCTCAATCGCCGCGCAGCAACCGCAAGCGAGCGCGTTCTCTATACATTAAACGGGATGGGAAGTGGGCGCTAACTCACCGGAATTCGGCGAACCGCAGAACCGGAGGCCGGAAGAGAGAGAGAGAGAAAGACGACCGCCGCCGCCGCCGCCGCCGCAGCCGCCGCGGCGGACTGGAACCGCGGGGGATGGTGGAGATGAGCTGGCGCTGGTTGGAGAGCGTCGGAGCTCAGTGGAGTGGCGAAGAAGGAGAAGGTGAAGATGACGGTTAGGGAGGGAGGGAAGGAGGGAGGGGGGAGGGGGAGAAGGAGAGGGAAATGAAAGGTGGGACTTCGGAATCTTATCTTGTGCTCCTTTCTCTCTCTCTATATCTATTTCTCCGTCGCTCTCTGCGCGCCCTGCTCTCGGTATCCACATGCAAGGGCTATCCATTCTCCGGCTGCTCCGCTCGGCTCGGCTGATTCAGGACTATCCTTAAAATTAATATCACGAAAACATCTTACATTAAAATATTTGTTACAAATGACAAATTTATCTTTCATTAGGTTTCGTTAAATTTTACTGACAATTGACGAAGTATACTAATTTATGGTTTCACTTTCTGTTTTGTTATAAAAGTATTGATTTATGATTTTTCGTTTTATTAATCCAATTCAATAGAAATTAGACCTATTAAACGGGTGGGTCGGGCCGGATTTGGGTCGGGTCATAAATGTCCAACTCAAATTAACCTATTTAACCCGTTTATGATCCATTTATCCTAGTGCAAAATTTATGACACATACCATATTCGACATATACTCGATCCATTTAACTAAATCTAAGAAAGCTTCTTTCTTATGATTTTTTTTTTTAAAATGGTATTGGTAAAATACTTTCATGCAATACAAATTTAATAGACAATTTTTAAAAATTGAATTTTTAATTTTTAATTTTTAATTTTTTGTTTTTTTAAGAATATAATTTTTCTTTTTCTTCTTCTTCTTCAAATTTGGTCGCCAACCATGACAACGACCAACAACCGCCACAAGCGAGCCTCCAACTCGCCGAGCTCACCGACGCCCGACGCCAATGAGCTTGAGTCTCACTAGATCGGCGAGACTCGAGCCTCGTCAACGTCTAGCAAGCTTGAGCTTCGCCAACGTTTAGCAAGGCCTCCTCCTCATTGGATCCTACTAGCTTGAGCTCGCTCAACCCTGATAAACTTGAGCCTCGCCATGCCCTTGGCCAAAGGAAAGACAAACTAAAAAGAAAAAAAATTGAAATATAAAAATAATTATAATTTCGATTTTTAAAAAAATTATTTTTATAAAGTTAAAGAGGGAAAAGAGAGATTGTGAGGCTTTAGTTGAAAATGAGTTCTAAGTCCAATCATTTAAGACCCATTTATCTTAAACCTTCAATCTTTAAATCCATTTAATTAGTTTTTTTTTTAAAATAAGTGACTCATGCATGACTCATTTATAATTTAAATGGGTCATATATGGGTCCAAGACCCATTTTTCCACCTCTAATGGAAACTAACAAATGAGGTTTTTATAATCAAAATATTAATTTTGGATAAATTTGTTATAAGTGTATCGGTTTATGATTTTTTCATTATATTAACCCTAATTATTATGTTAGACCGATAATAATAGCAAATCTAAATTCCTACTTCTAATACACATGCTAAATGAATGTAGATCACTATCGGTGAAAGAACAATCGAAAGCCAGGTATAAATACGTGCATTGTACATGCTTGTCGTAGGCACATACGCTATCATTTGAATGACCTATTTTTTTTTGAGGCATCACGTATGTTATTACAAGTAACTTGATTCGGTTATAAAAAGTTAAAAAAGAAAAAAAATGCTTCTTTGCCCTAGCTGAAAGGTCATAAATCATTTCTTTGAAGAACACGTCAAGAAATTTTTTTTGAAAAGCAAATGAACACTTCTAATAAAAAAAAAGATAAATTTTTTTCCTTCTAAAGATTTGGGCCCAAAAAGCCACGAGTGAAAACAAAGATCAGAAAACTGGTCGTGTGGATTCTGGTTTCATGAGACGAAAGCCCAATAACAAACAATAAGTGGGCCTTCTCACAATAAGATACAAAAACCCATGAATCAAGGCCCATTCAATATACGTTGGGCTTGGCTCAACCTTTTTGCTTTTATTTTTGTGCGGAATTCAACCTCACATGAATCCAACATAACAATTTCAGATTTTCAAAGATTGAGAAAAGAAGTACGGACCTAAGCAAATTCCCAAAATAATTCATTTGGTTCCTTATCCGGATTTCGGGATTACTTGAATGCAAAACAAAAAGAGGACATTATCAGGTAAAGAGTAAGAAAAACGTATTGTATCAATCGAGGGATACAGGGCAAACGGGCACCACCACACATTAAAATAATAAACGCAATCACAGACCCTTGCTTAGACTCGTTTTATTACCCGCGTGATCCACATAACATGCAAACGAGTCTTGGCGATACTCAGTCGACCGCCATCAGTCGCGAAACGTCGCCTAATCACTTGTCCAAGAAGCTCATCACTATTATCGAGCAGGCCAAATAGGCTATAGGTGCGTCATAATGCAATGCGTGGTGAGGTACGCAACACACAAGTTTAATATTAGATGGGGGACAAGCTTCAGACGCAAGCCTATCGAGCCATGCATTCACCGTCGGCGTTCCTCATGATTCGGACACAATCAATCGAGAGGATTTGTTCATTAGAACCTACCAACCATACCGCCAATCGATCCTTTCACTTAATCATGATATTGGAGGTAGTTCAGACACACCATTATTCCCTCATGCATTCCGTTACGTGGTATGTCCACATTTTGACCGATTTTAATGCATTTTGACGCAACCCTAATGATCCCAGAGGAACAAGACAAGCCTAGTGTACCTTATTTAGGGTGATTATTTATTACTTGGGCTCTGCTAGTTTTACGGAAATTGGATGAGTTGGAAACTATTTTCTTATAGGTCATCGCTTGTATTGCTTTAAATAATTAGTCAATGAAAGATATTTTCATCATTGACAACAATTTATGTCTAAATATTTTCACGGATGAAAAAAATTACTCGTCGTTCACTCATTTTTATAAACAATATGGGTGACCCTTCCGGGAAAATATTTTGTAAGTCATTCATTTTTCGCGAAACGATTGGGATCTTAGGCTCCGTTCGTTTCGTGGAAAATAGTTTTCAGAAAAATGTTTTTCGAATTTTTGGTGTTCGTTTTACGGAAAATGAATTTCTTGGGAAAATGTTTTTCATGAAAAGAAAAAAAGTCTTCTAAATCATGGGAAAATGTTTTCCACTTTCATTTTCCTGAAAAACATTTTCTCTCTTATCTCAAATCTCTTTAAATCTCACTTCCTCATCCCATTTCTTCTTCTTCTTTTCTTTTTTTTTTATTCTTATTTTTTAATTTTCATTTCCTTTTTAATTGAATTATTTTTAATTTTCCTTTTTTTTTTCTATTTCTTTTATTTGTTTCTCTTTTTCTTTTCTTTGTTTCCATCTTCTTCTTTCTTGGCTGGTTGTCGGCCGTTCTTGCTAGGCGAATCTCGAGCTCGTCGATCTCAAGCTCACACTTTTGCACTCTTACTTATCATTTTCTTTATTTATTCTACTCTGCCGTTGTACATGGCTCAAGCAAATGGCTCTACATGCTTTGCTTATTTTTTCTTTTGTTTATTAGAACACAAAAGACGCAGGGGGAAAACATGTCACTCATTTGGAAGATTCTTATTAGGGTTGTACATGCTTTGCTTCTTTTCTCCTTTGCTTCTTTTCTCTTTTGCTTCTTTTTAAAATCCATGCGAACATTTTTTAGAGTAGATGAGCGTTTGACGACAAAGAGGGAACAAATATATGAAGTAAGTTTGCCTAGATTTAAAGGCAAGTTCATATTTAATGGATTTATAGGTCGGTAAGTAATGCATGCTTAAGTGGTGAAGTCTTGGAAAATATTTTCCTTATCGAACACCGAAATATATTTTCCAAAACATTTTCAGGTTTTAGCCGAATACCAAAAATATTGTCATTTTTTTGGAAAATGACTTTTGGGAAAATATTTTCCGAAATGGTCCATTTTCCGTGAAATGAATGGACCCTTCATGAAAAAGCATTTTCCTTTACATTGATTAATTACCAGATATGGTCATTTTTCATCCATTGGTTACGACGTCCACTTTAAGGCCGTAACATTCTTTTTCAATCGCTTGAAAGCCATAATTTTATACAACGTTTACTTGAGTGCTGTAATTTTTTGAAAAATGGTGCGGCATAACACTTGTAGTGCACATTTTTTAAAAGTGATAGTACTCAAATAATCAATTGAATAACATTTAAGCAAATGTTTTTTTAGAAGTCATGGCACTCAAGTAATCGGAAAAAAAAATGTTACGGCCCTTAAGTGAGTGTCATGCAAAAGTTGTGACACTTATGGTGTGCTTATATTGTTTATTGCATAAATTACACATAAGAGAATCTATCGGGATCAAATATATAGGAAATAAAATTTCCTACAAGCTCCATTTGATTAAGAATTCACCATTGAACGTCCATTTATTAAACAAGAACAAACATGCAGCAAAAGTCTATGTGCGCGACCATTCTTTAGGACAAGTATGCATGTAACTTGTGTTTGCGACAGAAGACAAAGCATGCATTGTTGGCAATTTCATTAGTCATCATATTCCTTGGCGGGCCCAATCAGACCCTCTTCTTCCCCCACAAAGCATTGCAATCAGAATTTCCATTTTACAAATTGCTAGTGAAAATCAGAAAAATTCTCCGAAAAGATCAGTCAAATAATCATTCTTATGCATACATCGATCCATCGATAGATAGATAAATAGTTTCATAGAGATTTATTATTTAAAACAAAACTTACTTACGGCGAATATTATTTCCATGGCATATTCAATTGGGGGAACACATCCACTTGTATATTCCACAGGTAATTTATAAATAATCTTGCTTGGAAATAAATTTAAGAGAAAAAAAAAATATGATTATGGGAAGGAACTTAAAGAAATGTCACATGATTGACCAAAGATGACATCAAATCTACTCGGACTACATTACAATAACAGGAAGAAGGCTCACAAGTTGTCGTGCACGGATCGCAAGCTACATAGATAAGATGCTCTCCTTCCTTCCCAAGTTGCTTATATTCAAATTTACTAGGGCATTCAAAGAGACATATTATATTTCCCACGTGAGAGACGTTGTGGACCTTAGTTTAATTGTCTTTCAAGTTGAGTTAACAGAAAAAATGAAAAAAAAAAAAAAAAAAAAAAAAAGGAGTATTATCGACCTTATATCATGGACTTTGTGGCCTTTGTACTCTAGCAACTACCAACAAATAATAATTTAAGTTTTTTGAAATTCCTTCATAAGATTTGGCACGATGATTCATGGCATTGGAATTTATCCGCCAGGTATTCGTAGACTAATGACGAGGTTTTTTCATTTGATTGAACTTAATATGTGAATCTTGTGCTGTTACTTCGAATGGACGATTCTTCTATTCTATTAAAAAATTGGATTTTTTTTTCTGTGTGTTTATAAGTGTAAAAAAACTATTGTTAAATAAAAAATTACTAGTTGTCTAATTTCCCAGCCACTTGTTAGTAACTTACGGCTAATTTTATGAAATAGCCAACTATTTTTGTAATTCGAAAATTACGGGCTTACTTTTTATCAACTTTTATTTCCCTTTCTTCGCAATTCATTATATTTACAGGATATTATATCCTTTCACCAATTTTTATTTGAGTGATTTAACAATATTTTTATGACTGAATAACCAATTATTTTTTGTTACCAACTCTTATTTGAATTATTTACTAGCATATATTTATTCCTTATTCAATTTGTCAACTTTTGTTATCATTTACCAACCTTTATTTGTCATTCTTATAAAGGCCTTAAATTTATTAACGCTTTATGAATTTATTGACTTTTGTCTCTGTAACTTACTAGCTTTTCTATCATTAGATTAGTTTTAGCTTGTCAACTCTCATCTGAGTTTTTTACTAATGTTTATCAACTTTTTATTTACTTATCCACTTTTCTATTGAATTACCAATTTTGATTTGCCTCTCTAATTCCTCCAAAAAAATCTATCACTTTTTACATAATCTTTTATTTACCTTTCCTACTCACCTAGTATATGAAACTACCAGCATCTATTTGAGAGACTTACCAACTTATTTCCAATTCAATTTTCAATTAGTTTTGAGTTACCAATTGTTCGTTTGAGTTGATTACACCATTTGTTCGTATAAGAGTTAGCAAAGTCAAAGCATTAAATGTCATGCAAATAAAAGTATATAGGTCAGATTAAAAAATTGATAATTTTTATAAACTATTGAAAAAGTTGGCTTTTCCGTAAAATGTGTTGATACATTACCAATAAGTTAACTGCAAAAAAAAAAAAAAAAAAAAAAAAAAAAAAAAAAAAAAAAAAAAAGAGTCAGCCGTCGTTAATCACCAACAGTTTTTAAACACTCAACCTAGGTGCCTCCACACCTAACAAACGAGAATTCCTAGACCTGATAATTTCACTCATCAAATGATTCATATATTCTACATACCTATGCCAACGATATGCTGCTTTAGGAAAATACATCATTGTCATTGTTGGGTTAAAAATCATACCGGTCAACTTGCTTCAAATGGCAGCAAATCAGTATAATTCGATGGTTCAATGTCAAACTTCTGTTGTTGTCGGGGCCACTAATGGTAGATCTAGTCAGGAGAAAACTTCAAAATGTAGCATCATAATCCTAGAGCTCTACCTAAAGCAGCTTAGATATCACCTTTAGTCAGTACATGAATTCATGAATTTATCTTATCTGGGCATGTTGGTTTTCTGACCGCCATGGACCAGATGCTTTAGATTAATCTCGCACTTTGATCATGTCGATATCCTGACATTTTTTCATAGGATATATACTTTTTAAACTGGCAAAATGAAGAACAGAAATCTTAAAAAAGCACTGTCCCTACGAGGGCATTTCCACCCATAAGTTTAAGAGCCCAAAAGGAAAGGTGTCTGAAACGAGCTCTGCACACTTTTAGGGCATCTCCAACATGTGGGTCGAGGAAGCTCCCCATGAAGTTTCCAAGGTTCAACACCCCCCGCAATATATTACGGCTGAGATCATTATATATTCAATTCAGCAGAGACTTCTTATAGTATAATAGCCAGAAATACATGGAAAATCTCCCACTTTGGGCCTAAGACATGAATTCATGGGTATAATATTATAGTGTGACAGTACAGCATTATAACATAAGGAAGATCTAGGTATCCGTATCTCCCCCATAGGGTCCGATCCCTGGGCTCAATCATGCATCATTTTTATAATCGACCACACACCATAGAGTCCCATATACTTCACTTACCACCACATCAAAAGACATATCTTTATTTTAAGGTATGCCCACATGATGATGAGTAACGTTACCAAACTCCCAAGCTGGTTTTTTCTTCCGATGGCTTGTTATCCGATGAATATTCAACGCATGCTTATTATAATAATTGCTTGAATTAATCATTGAAAATGACCATCTATCAAAGTTGACGTCATTGCTTTGTAAGATCTTGAGATTTTATTTGTTTATTTCTTGCGTTGTGAATGTCTAGACCAATGAACAAACTATGGGTCGAATTTAAACATTAAGTACCGAGCATAGCGACGATTTTATTTTTTTATTTTTTGCGCTTTTTAACAGTGAGCTAGTGTTGGTATATGTAGCATTCTTGAAGTTAGAATTCGTACCCATGTATGTTAAAAGATCGAGCTATTTGGAGATCTCCATACAGAGGGTAAGCTGAAGCATGCGTGCTCAATGTGAAGAGTTTTCTCTATAATATAAAGCAAACCATAATCATTCTTTGACTAAATTTTAGATTTTTACAAGAAGAGAGAGAGAGAAAGAGAGAGAGATATTGAACTCCCCACAACATAAAAAGCAATTACTTCAGCCTAACTTGATGGATTAGATATACTGCGTGTCCGTCGATGAGCATCGAGATTATTATATTCTAGTGTGAAGTCGAATTGATTATCTTCAACACTATTCAATCACTTTATTACTGATGACTGGGTGGCTTACTTTATCGGTCAGGAACATACATTGTAGATGTACTTCTCTCCGCTTGAAAGGGTTTGGCTGCCAACCTTCTTCATGATACCTATTTGCGACACAAGATATAATCAAAACCCTTAAGCACTAAGTCATATTATTCGACGTTGCTTCCCCATACTATAATCAGATGTCGTCAGGTAAATAAAGCGAATAAAAAAGAGAAAATTACTAATCAATTAGCACCAATCCAATTGCTCAAAGTGATCATTGTACCTTTGCCCTCTTCAAGAACTAAACAACTAGACCTCCTTTTAGGACCGAAGCTTCACCTATAAAAAGCACACATCATACGAACTTTTTCCCGCAAAAACAAAGAATAAACAATGATGAATAATATTATTCTAAATCATGATCCAACAAGGCAAGAGCTTTTATGTATTGTACTTCAATCTTCTGCGAGAATCTTGGAGGATTTTGTCTTTCCTTTTTTCCTCGTTTAATTTAACTCAAGAAGCGGGGAACAGAACCCTAAAGAGAGGATCGCCTAGAGAAACCCGCAGGCCCCTCCCTCCATCCCAATGTCTCCCAGCTCCAACCCTAGAGGGCCTGAATGCAAGCCCCCATGCATGTACTGCGCGTGTATTGGGAATATTCAATTCGCGTGATCTTATATTTTATGTGATTTAGGATATGATTTGGTGTGAACATATGTGATGTACATAACTTTAAGAAAAAAAGAAAATTTGGGAAAAACAACTTAGCGTTGTTCAAGGGATTTTCTTTGCGCAACGTGTTGAGTGTCGATGCACCATCTTGGGGGTTTGCATGTGCCCTCAAATCTACAGTAGATATGATATATTCTCTACATATCTTCATCCACTCACATTTGTCCTTGATTTTGTTTTTAAAATTTTTCCCCTTCATTTTTTTATTTTAATAGTAGATACTTCAGTTGTCGAATCGAACCTAATCTGCTAAAAAAATTCCTTGTTTTCTTCGATATTCCCCTTTTACCTATGAGATCCTTTATTTGTTGGCATTGTCATTTATTTTATCCAAAAGATAAATGGTCCATCCTCTCTTTCTTCTACAACTTCATAAACAATTACCATAAGCAGGGGACCATTAACTTCATGTCCTCAAACCCTGTTAAGCAATAATGCGATAAGAACCAATCCGTTAAAATGTCTTAGACGTATTTGCGACAAGTTAGCTTGGTTCTCTAGAAAATTCATGTCTCTTCGCGTCGGCCACTACATAGCCGAACAGACAACCTTTTCAAAGGAAAGAATAATACCCATCATCAGAGTAAAACCGATGATTACATCGGGCCGAATTAGCATAGATCGCATTGAAAAAAAATAAAATTAGCATTAGGCACGAATCGAACTCGCTTAAGATTAGATTAACTTTCCTGGGCTTATCGTATGCGATTAAGGATGCGGGGCAGAGAGAGGTCAACATCACCACATGCGAGCGTGTTCATGTTTGGTGCATCATCTGATTCACGACACGCAATACAATATTTGGTTTTAGCCGAAGTCGTGAGCTAACATTCTGAATGGACTAGATTGTTCACAGGTTTGCATCAAGAGCCGGCAATGAAATAATGTGGATACACTTGGCTGCTTGCTGGCCACAAGGCGCGCTCGAATGGAGAGCAAAAAAAAAAAAAAAAAGATTCCTTAAATTTTTGGCGTTTCAAATCGAATGCTTACAACGTGCATCTTAATTAATATTTTAAAGCGAATCTTTTTTCTTAATTTCTTTGTTACCTTGTACGCTTCGTTCAAAATCACCACCTAATAAATTTTCATATGAGAGCAGGTGATGTTGACATGGTACGCTGGAACGGCGTGGAGAAGGCTATGGATGTGGCATGATCTTTGACATTTGAGAAGCTGAAACGCCACTGCTTATTGGTGACTTGGGTTCTTGGGTTTTGTCACATCAGAAAAGAAAATCCCACCCTTACATTGTTAATTAATTATATATATAATACATATATATATATATTATATTATATAATGGCAGCTGCAACATTACAAACTGACAATTGGACAGTAGACCGATAAGGCAACAAAGGTTTTAGGTTTAGCATCGTCATGCATGCTTACCTACTACTAAAGAGCTTAGGTCCCGGTGCAGGGCATCTATATATATGAATGCCCCCAAAGGAATTTGAATTCGATCTAGGAAATTGACCAGCATCCATGACTGCATCTTACGGATCAGTCAACACAATTTGATCAGCAATTTGATGGCTAAACGTCTTTTCAAATAAAAACAACAAACAAGAAATTGGGTTTCTAAGGTTCGAATTGTCAGCGAAGTGGGTAAATTTCATCATGTAAAGAAAATCTCACAGATTCATTCAATGGCTGACGCGACGTAAAAGTTAATTATTTATACAAAGTCCATAAATATATTTAATATGTAGAATATTCATCAAGGAGGTGAAAAATAGCACTTGCGGAATTTACTCGAGATTTTAGCTCTGTGACCAACCTTTCGAAACCAGTCACCCTGACGCGACGTAAAAGTTAATTATTTATATGGAGTCCATAAATATATTTAATATGTAGAATATTCATCGGGGAGGTGAAACATAGGACCTGCGGAATTTACACGAGATTTTAGCTCTGTGACCAACCTTTCGGAAACCAATCACCCTAATTTCGTGGGATTTGAATGCATTCGTTGGTACCATGCGACTGTCCTGATTATGAAATCACACGATTCGTAGACCACACAATGCAAGACAAACCAAGATAATCCTTGAAATTCAAGTCACGTGCAAGGATGATGACCCGAATATAATGCACCACAGCCACACCGGTGAAGAGTTCATAGAGACCAAGATTTTCAAGTTTTTAGTATGTTTTCTTATATAGTTGATTTGAGATTTTAACTTGGACATTCTTTTTGTTGCAACATGATCTTGTTATGATATATAAGAGTCAAGTTTGTTAACTAAAAAATTTAGCAGTGGTCCAATTGACACATATTTAAAAAAAATCAACTCATATTAATATTATATTTTCTTCAAGTTAGGTAGGGTCAATTGTCCCATCTCGACATTACCTGCTTGTAGCTAAATTATAAATTTCTTGGGCAAATCCCAAACTACCAATGAAAAACATTGCACCCCTTGTTAACTACCATACCACATATGGCTTAGGTCATTTCACCACATTATTTTACAGACTCATTTCCTTGTCCTGCATCGATCCTCATAGATAACGATGAATCTAACGCGACAGATAATCAATTAAAAAGTTAAACGGCCCGACAGTGGTGGATACAAATTATCCTTTCTATATTCATGAAACTGATAATCCATATATGAATCTTATTTCTTAATCATGGATTAGTAGGGCCATGACTTTGGCACTTTAGGCAAAGACTAAACTTTGATGCAACAGAAAGCTAGATTAAAAACATTTTAGAGTATTTGGATGTTTATGTTATATTATAAATAACATATCACATTAAACTAAATTTCATCTTAGAGGATATAGATCCGTGTTTGTCGGATATCTTCAAGGAAGTTAAAGGTTTTAAAGGTTATAATTTGGAAACTAAGAGAGTACGAGTCCCTACACATTTACAATTCCATAAAAAAAATATTTTTCAAGGACATTGAAGTTGATCGCAGAGTGGCATGTCAAATGAATTTAAGGCATTGGAATTGATATGATACTTGGACTGCCGTTACTAGGCCACACAGAGTACGTCCAAATAGATATAGGGAAATTTTCCAAATCAATTCTAAACTTATTGTATGGGTGCCAATTCAATCATAAAATTTAGCCCCAAACTTTTGCGCAAAATTCCAATATCGTCATTAGGTCATTTTTTGCTTGAAATTGCTGATGCTATGGTCAAGTTATGGCCCACCATCTTACGTGGTACACTTCCACGTCAATGATTTCCGATTAAAATGGACCATAATGATTACATTGTAATTTCACGTAAATACTTAGAACAAAATTGGTAAAATTGAAAGATTTAAGATTAAATTTGTATCCATACAACAGATTTATGACTTATTAGCTAAGTTTCTCGATATATATAAATGGGTCTATAAGACGAGATTTAAGAGTGATGAAAGTATCGAAAGATACGATGTACGCTTAGTGGCTAAAGAATATGCCCAAAAAAGAGGATATGGATTACAATGAGACTTTTGCGCTAGTGGCCACAATGCTACCTCTAGAAGTGTTCTTGCTATAGTTGCAATCAAATAGTGGGAGGTGTTCATTTAGATGTCAATGACGCCTTTCTTCATTGAGATTTGATGTTATATACAGGCTCTATTCATCTCGCAAAAAAATAAATAATTTGAAAACCATTTTTTTTAAATGAAATCATTTGCATTGTTAGAGATGATTAGTCCATGATGATGATGACAATTTATGTATAATTTTTTTTTTTTTTTTTGAATGATGAAAAACATTTTTCATTTATTTATTTTTGTAACAATACAATCTATCGTTTTCAAGAAAATGTTTTTTGAATTATTTATTTTCGACAAAATAAACGGAGCTCTAGTTAGACTACAAGGATTTCAATGTGGTTTGGATTTGACAAAAGATTAATTTGTTGGAGTTAACTGAACAGTTAAAAAACTTACTTGTGTGGGGATTAGGTGTACAATAAAGAAAAAGAAAGCATTGCATTTCCAAACATAGTTGCCGATAAATCCGTGAAGAAGAATAAATATTATGAAGTTAAGAAAAAGATATCTTCCCATTCCCCACTAAAATTGAATATAGGCTCCTTTTGTTTTTGCGAAAAATGAGCGTTTTGGAAAATATTTTCCCAAAAATGGTCTCCGGTATTGCTTTTAAACTTAAAACCTAACCTATCGTAGGTTCTAGAGTCATTTTCAAGGTCTATTTAGATTCCATTTATACTTTTAATTGAAAGATTATAGTAAATCATCACATCTAAAGACTACCATTTGTTATTATCCATTGATCACAGCTCATCTATATATATTTTTGGTCATTGATCACAGCTCATATTTAAACACACAAAAATTATGAAATATTAATAAAGTAAAAGTCTCGGTCATAAAAATTATTGGAAATGAGAATTTAGACTAATAGTTTCAAATTACATACTCATCATTGGATATTGTGGAATGCCATAGGATCATGCAAAAAGACATAGAACAAAAAAAACACAAATACTTGTTCTAGATTTCGGATTGCCGATTTTACTTAAAACCTACATATTGGAACATGTTCCTCAATTTTTGAAACCTGAAATTTATCTTGCATATGCTAAAGCTTGGAATCGGACTAGTCCCTATCTATCCGACTAATCCGGTTCTACTTTAGAACTATGCTTACTCCTAAAATATTTTTTTTTAATAAAAAATCATGAGGTATGCAAATTTTCGTGTCAATCTCTACTCGCCACGAAATTTTTATAGGAGTCAGGGATTCAAGAAATGTTTAAACATCACCATAAAGTCCAAATTAACTAAAAATTATATCGTAAAAAAATCAATCCACAAAGAAGTCAAATTCTCTCAATGTGCATTGTTCAACCCTCTTATCGTTCGAGCATGGACGAACCGAAAAGTGGCACTGTCTCTCGAGAACCCTTAAACAAACAAGCTTGAGAGAACTAAATATAAAATTAATTAGAGCTCGTTCCTCAATAAAATAATTAAAATCCTTTCTCTTTCCCAATTTTATTTCTCTCTCTCTCTCTCTCTCTCTCTCTCTCTCTCTCTCTCTCTCTCTCTCTGTCAATTTGCGCAATTCCGATTCTTGTGCTCCAACAAGCAACATCGTGGAGGTGATTTGCGTAATTGCACGAGTTCACGTGTCGGATTAAGGAAGAAAAAAAAAAATAAAGGGAGGGGAACCTGTGGGATTCCCGCTTTCCACCACAAAAAACAACTCATATCATATGACCCCACGAATCATGCGTCGAACAGCTCGATTAGATTTGGTTCTTAGCATTAATTCGCTTCTCCCCTCAATCGACATCCCTAGGTCAAATTAATGTGCGAACCAAAAAATATTTTTCCTGCCAAAAAGTAATAAACTACGAATAACCATTTTCCCCATGTATATTTTTTTTTTTTGCTTTTTATGTGATGTATCCATCGCATTGAATGGTCGCCATTTGGGAAGTCAACCGCCGGGTGAAAAGGGCAGACGAGATTTTCTAGAATCTATTATTATTAATGGACGATTTGGGGTCCAACATTATCGCTTAGAATATCGCTTCGTTTCCTCATTACAGCTAGGGTTTTTCGTTACGGTTATTATTATAATGGCAGGCTTAGGATTCATGTGGGGGAAGAAAATAATATAAAAATTTGAGAGAAAATGAAGGGTAGAACAGATGATCGGACGGGACCACGACTGACAAGAAGACTTTGTAACATTAGCGATGGTGGGGGGAAAATCCGAAATTACTACAGGAGAATCGAGCTAATTCTTCTGTCTTCATCGACAGGGAAGTATCATTGCAAGATCGGATTTCACTGGCGTGATCGAAATCCCCGGGACCGAACAAAATGCAGGGGGTGAGATTTAATCGAAGTCGGTTGCATCAGATTTCGTACCTACACATCGCGTATATACGTATCGTTTCTTACCTTATACACCAAACAAAATTATGACAATTAATGGTAATGAATGTCAAATCTCGATTACAATTAAAATTAAAATTTATTTCGATTTGTTTAGCTTTTGATTTTTTATTTTGCATTATTCCGTGAGCGTGACACGCAAGTCGTACCTCGAAAAAGTAGGAGGGGGGCGAAACTGATGAGCGAAATGAGGGCACATAGGCAAGTGCATTATTATATTGAGCTCGTTCATGGTGCACTTGGTTTTTTAAAAAAAATTAAATATGTCGAACCTAAGTTATAAAATAAACTCTAATTACGTGTGGGGGCTACTGGCTAGGAAAAACCCTTATCTTATTCGAATTTTTTAACGCTTGAATCGCAGACAATCGCTTTCAAAGTCGTAGTCTTTGAAGTCCTTCTTGAGGAGCTCTTGAAAAAAGGGAGGGAGAGAGAGAGAGGGGGAGAGAGAAGGAGTAAATAATTTCGAATATAATAAGGGGAAAATTGTCCAAAGAAAAGAATATTAAATGATGAATATGTTATGAGTTTGCAAATATAAGAAAAAGGGAGGCATAAAATCTAGAGCATATAAAACATGGAAATCTATAGGCAATCCGATCCAGCGATGCAATAATTAGTGGGGAGGTGTTGGCAGAAAAAAACCAGCTTAAAAAGAGGCCAAAGAGATCTCTGTGATCTCTCACTTGATCACCATCATCGATCAGCTCACATTTCTTGTATTCTTTTTTCTATCTATCTGTTGGGGGGAGAAATCTTCAGGAAGGAGAAGGGACTCGTTCTTGCTCTCTGCTTGATTTTCAGTGGAAGAAGGGAGGAGGAAATATAGAGGAGGAAGATGGGGAGCAGTTTCTTTGGGGATCCGAACATGAGAGGCTCGTCTTCGTCGTCGTCGAACTCGACAAGGAAGAGCAAGAAGAGCAACCCGGACAAGCCGAAACAGCCGCAGAGGGGGCTTGGGGTTGCTCAATTGGAGAAGATCAGATTGCATGGCCAATTGGGTTGTCCCAGCTTCCTCCCCAGCAATTCACTCCCCAACCCTTATCACCATCCTCATCCTCATCAACCCTCCACCTTCGCTCAAGTAAGTCTCTCTCTCTCTCTTTCTATCTCTCCCCCTCCCTCCCTCTCTCTCTCTCTCTCTCTCTCTCTCTAGAGGAAGAATGGAGGATTTTGGTTAAGGGGTTGTTCATGTTCTGGTGTATATTGCACATGCAGGAGGATTTGAGAATGCAAAATGCTTATTCATCAATATCATCACCATCCTTCTCTAATTCTTCATCTTCCTCTCCCTCAGCTTCTTATGGATTCAACCCCCACTTGATGGTAGGTTATACACAGTACCAATCACTCCCCATGCATTCTTATTAGATGGCAAAATCGAGAACTAATGTCTATCGAAGTACCATGATTTGTGCCTAGCGAGTCGCCACAAATGTGCATGCCAGAGCTCACTCAAGCTTTTCCATTTAAGCAAATCTTCTTGCTTGAGTCCACCTTTTTACAGTTTCCTGTTAGTGATTCTTATGATTGTTTTGGCACAAAACCCAGAAAAACCCTAGATATGTATTTACTTTCTCGGGCCAATTTTCAAGTTCCCACTGGCAAAAGCGATTTCATCATTTTTCCTCCTTTTGGGAATTTTCCAGACCTTTTCTTTTTATTAATATCTAGTCATCCCAATCCGAAAATATAATGTGCCAAGAAGAGAGAGTGTTAACAGTGCTTGAAAAATCCTTGAGAGTCTATTGCTTTTTAGCTAGGTCTCTTGTTGTGGGTCCCTAAAATTTCTGTTTGAATGTGATTTTGGTGCAGATGGGTTTGAGTGATTATGAGAGAGCAAACATCAGATATGATGATTCCCAGCCTACTAATACCGCAAGGTACAAAATTGGCTTTGCCAAGTTGAGCAATTAGAGTTTTCTAAAGGCTTAATTATTGTGGGTACTTATGGTCAAATTTCTAGTACATAATGCAATGCTGTATGTTTTTGTCCTTATGATGATTACTCAGTTGGAACGCTGGCAGTGGCATCTTGGAGATCCCACAATATGGGCAACACCCAAATATGACCAGACACCTCCTTAATCTTCAAGTTGAGGTGTTTACTTTTTTTCCCCAAGTTCTTTATGTGAATTCATATCCTGAATAGCCACCCCATTGTTTCACCACTTGTTCATAATGGACGCATGTTATTGCTTTATATTGATTCGTGAAGGATTTCGATTGCAGGATTCTCAAGAGAAGAAGAACAAGAAGCACAGAAGCAGCTCGATAGGCTCGAGCAGCCAAAACTCCGAGTCTAACGACAACCAAGAAGTAGATTTGGAGCTCAGACTCTCGCTCTGATATCGGTCATATCCTGAGAAAGAATATCGCGGGGATGCTGAATTCCAATGCTCTCTACTTGCATTTGCGGGAGTTCAGCACGATGGGGATCTAAGGAAGTGTGTGAAAGGTGGAGCAAGGAAACTGAGGCCGACTTATTTGAAGTTTCATCTACGAAGAACTTGTGTAATGAAAGGTAGATTGACTTCTGCACAAGAACAGTGAAATATTTTTTTCCCCTCATTAGTTGTCAAAGAAAGGAGATGTGCATTGTTTCTTTTATCTTTTACAAATCTATAAGGTTCGCCAAGAGCGTCTTTAAATCTTTTTTGGGATTGTCCAAATACACTTTGCTTTCTATGCTCAACAGTATATGAAAAGGATGTAGAAAGCAACCAAAAACATTGAACATGTGCAATAGAGATTTCAAATAATGCGAATAATGATCGTACTTTGTGATTGGAGATTGAGATTCTAAATTGAGGCTGTTAGTGCTGGACAACTTTCAACACTTTTGAGGGAGCATCAATTACCTATTAACAAACAAATGTGGTCTGCAATAATAAGTGATAACATATCATTTTGTAAATGTCGTAGATTCATGTCCGAAGCCACAGAGAAAATGAGGGGGTAGTTTTAATGACATGTTGTTTTAGCTGTAATATGAGAAGATAACTCGTAATATGTGTGATTATGATGCGCATGACATGATGGTTTTTATACCCTTGTCGACACAGAAGTGGCCCTTAAAGTTAGAAAGGTGTACGTACTATGTTTCTGTCATCCACAAAAGGAAAATTCCCAAAAATGAGCTCCTGAAGTAGCTCCAAAATTATCAAGATCTCTTCTTTATTTCAAGGTTTTCCAAACATAAAGCTTGAACGGAACGCTGTGCGTCAAAAGCCAAAAGACAAACAAAGCATACTTGACTGAATGCAGATCACAGAAAAAACTGCCTGATAAATTAATTTTGTCAATCATTCATGGAACTAGACAAAGCATCCAAAAGAACTAGAAAAGGAATCAAGAGTACTGATTTTGTCTCTACTTATTTTAAATTAAATTGCCTTAACATAAGCACATAGTATCTCTTTATAATGCTATTTGCTAGCGTAGCTTTGAAGAAAGTTGGGACATGATTTAGCTAGGAGAAGTCATGTGTGTGTTGAAGAAGCTCTATGAAGCACTTTTCCTTTCTTTTTCTTTGATGGTTAAGGGTAGAGAAGCTATTGAAGGATTCTGAATAGATACCTTGACATGTAGAAATTTTGATTGATTGATGTAGTGTTTTATCCATCAAATTAAGAGAACCTAATGAAATGCAGTGCCTCTTCAAATTAAAAATTTCAGTAAAAAAATGGAGAACTACTCATTTCCATCAACGCTAAGCTTAGCTTTTCAAATTTGAGCGATTCACTCAACACCCTAGGGTTCTAGAGCTTTTCAGGAGCAGTATCATTTTGTAGGATCTAATGGAAATCAATGTGATATCTATATTGCTTCTAAAAGAGAAATTGTCATGCATTGCTCTTGTTATGATCACCTTCACTCAGCATCACTCTTGTCTAAAATGGCATGGCCTTAGAGTACTATTGCTAACTTTTAGCTGACTAATGCCACTCATTTGGCACTTTCTGCTTCTTTTTTTGGTTTGAACATTGCCACGCAGCCATTATAAGTGTTGATTCTGTGAAGAACTAAAGCTGTAATCCCTTATTCATATATCAGTGTTTGCCACGGAGCCATGTTATACTTTCATGAAGAATGACTATAGACGTCATTTCTCTATTTTGAGCTTGATGATGAGGGTTAGCGACACTATGCCCCTCAAGTTTGGGATCTGTCTCATCATGTCTCTCTGTTGTTATTAATTTAACCAAGGTATCACTCCAGGATTTACCAAGAGCCGTCGTCGGCGTAACTTGAAACCTATTGTCGGTAGCCAAATAAACGCTAAACCTTTGTAACTTGAACCCACATATCTCTTGTGTCCGACAACCGACTATCGAATCTTGCCCATGGTTATTATGACATTTTGAAAGACAAAGCTTGATACACAAGATCGATTTCCATCTTGACTGTCTAAAAGTATAAGCTATTACTTATTACGAATGAGTAGCCTGAGTGACCTATGATGTAACCCAGGAAAAAAACTTGCCCTTCAAAAGTAATGCTTATTGCTGGAGGTTTCTGATTCTAGAACAAGGAATTAACTTCCAAATTGATCATGTCTCTGCATTTTTTGTGGGTCCAAAGGACAATCTAATTTCTGTGGACTGGAAAGCTTCAAAAGGCGACATTTATTGTCCATTAATTTTAAGCTACTGTATTCATTCCTTTGATAAATAGGGTTTTCCAGAGAGAGATGACCCGACTCCTTACATGAGGGTGCGTATAAAACCAGTCCGGCATAAACACTCTATCTTGAGTCATTGAATGCTTACCTTACCATAAACTGGAAAAGAAAAGAAAACAACATACAAGTGATGGAAAGCTTTCTCTCACGTTTCTCTTTTCTTAGGTAAGGTAATGCACGTCGCGAGTTTCTTCAAAGCTAAGCCACAGCAACAAGCATCATTCATATAGCAGACACAAGGCAACAAGCATCATTCATATAGCAGACACAACACAATCAGCTTTTCGGTAGTAAGGAAATTAAACTTCAGACATGAAGAGAGAAAGTTGCTCACAGATCAACTTTTTCTTATGCTGCTTTTGGATGCTTTATCATTGCTTTTGACAGGTTTCGATGGATCTCTTGGCAATCTGATCCTTTAGAATTGTCTTGTCAGGAAGCTTTTGGGTTATCTTTTCGCTGTATAACTTGTTTTTCATTTTGCTAGTCATCACATGTAATTAAATAGTTTCTCTTATCGGTTTCTACCACTATTTTATGACTTTCTGGAAGTCCATAGGCTTTTCATGTAGGAACATTTTCACAAAGGCTAAACATAGTTTGGCTTTAGAGCCATATCATATTTATCATGAATGCGCTTTGTTGCCATGGCCAAAGCCATAGATTGAAACTAAAATGGAATTTTTGTGAAGCTCTTCAACTTCAGGAATGATTCTGTTTTTTTCCTATGTACAAGTAAATTTCCAAAAGAGTTGGTAATAAGCGTAAACAACTTGCGTGCAAAAAAAAAAATACCCTTTCCTGGTTTTTAGGTAACTTGTAAGTGAATTTCCAACACTTTTTGTAAAATCACAATCTTCAATTTGCAAGTTACTGATTTTATTTTGTCTGTTTTACCAATCCTTAAAATTACCAACTCTTACATGAACTTATCAATCTTATTTCAGTGACTTACCAACTTCTTTCCAATTAAATTACTACTTGTTTTGGGTTCCCCTTTATATTGGAGTAATTTATAAATGGGGATAAGGATGTTGCAATTGCCCTAACTTTTGTACGGTAACCACTTTAGGTCTACAACTTTTTTATTGATCAGTTGAGTATCCTAACTGTTAAAAATTATTCACCACAAGCACTCAAGTAATCGATTGAAAATATATGACACTTAAGTGAATATCCCGTGAAAGTTATAATGCTTGTGGTATCATTTTCCCTTTATAAACGATTATTTGGCTTTTGTGTTTTGTCAACTCATGTTATCAATTTCCAAGTTTTTCTTAATAATGCCATAAGCTATCAATCCTTAAACGAATTTACCAAACTTCTTTCGTTTGGCTTACTAGCTTACTAGTTTTTTGGTTTACCAACTATTTTTGAGTTGCTTACCAAAGTTTATTTAATTTATTTTAAAATTTACGAACTTTTCTATGGAGTTGCCAACTTTATTTATCTTACTTGCCAAATTCTTAGAAATTATTAACCTTATTTTAGCACTTATGAAATTTTCTTTGATTAAGTTCGGTGCTAGTTTTGAGTTATCAACTCTTATTCAAGTTAGTTACCAATACTTTTTTTTTTATATTACTAATTCTCTGATCTCTGACCAAAAAAAAAATATCTCATAAGGTACAAACTTTTATTTTTTATTTTTACCTATACCTTACTTTTTTTAATTATTATGTGAAATTACCAACTTTTATTTGAGTGACTCATCAAAAAGTTGGTAAGCTGCTCTAATTAAGGTTAGTAATTTCTAGCAAGAGTAGGTAAATTTAAGGCATTGCTAAGAAGTGCCCTCAAAAGTTTGTAAATGATCAGAAAACGTGGTGAATATGAAAAAATCAAAATATCCTTAGGTAAGTTGAATGACATTTGGTAACCCAATATTATGTAAATGGAATAAAAAAAGTTGGTAAATTACACTAACTTGAGTTTGTTATCTTTGAAAAAAGTTAGTAAATGTAAGGAGATGCTAACAAAGGCATATAAAATTGGTATAGAGAATTTAATTTTGGTAAATATCTCAAACAAGAGTTGATAACCTAAACTAAGTTGGTAATTTTAACTAATAAAAGTTGGCCAATCACCTTAATTTAGGTTGACAATTTCATCTAAGAGAGTGAATTCAAAGTGTTAGTAAGTCATGCAAATAAAAGTTATTGCTACCAGTTTTACCTTTTCAAATTGGTAACTTGCAAACAAATTGAAATTTACCATCGATGTAAAAAACCCACAAATTTTTTTCTTTTTTTTTGGGTTCCAAACGATATAATTCTGCTGAGTTCAATATCCCTCCCCAGAAAGTAGTTATGAAACTCAAAGCCGTTGAACTGAGTATGTCCACTAATATTTGCTGATGCCCTAGGAACTTGATAAGACAACGAATATAACCTTAGCTTATGCTTAAAGCGATTCCAGCCTGCTCAGCTTTTTCATTTTCACTCGTGGAAAAGATGGCTGCTTTAAAGCAGCCTTGCTTTATTACCTTATCTGTCGAAATGTTAAAACTGGGAACCTCAAATCAAGGCGCGGATGCAAGTAATGTGGATCAACTGCGTGTCGTGTCAATCGACAAGGAAAAGATTGACGAAGACAAAAAGAAGCTTACTCGACAATGCGATTCCCGGCCAGCAGCTAGAAGTCAAGCAGTGAAAAGGCTGTGTATTGCGGAAACGTTAAGGAGTAAATTCCCGGTTGACTGCTGTGGCTGAAGTACATATCTCCCAATTATGTCAAAAGAGATTGGAGGTCCATGATGAGGTTAAATCTGAGCAAGCTTAAGCCTTCATGTATTTTCTATTTGTTATGTCATAAATTATGCGTAAATGTACAAATATATCATCCCAAGAACCGGATGTCAGATATTAATTTGCACCCTTTGTTGTATTGTTTCCATTGGACACTATCGTTGGAAAAGATTATTTCGCATTAAATACCATTTAATTTCTTCAAAGTACTATCCAAGGTACCATTTAATATTTTCCATGAAAATCATTATCGATGGAAATTGATGGTGTTTATTTGTTTGGTAGTTTTAAGGTAAGTGATTTTCTTTTTGCTAGAAAGAAAAGTTGTTTTCTCCCAATCCAAATTTGTTATTTTCAACCTATGGAAAATGTTTTTCAGTAGATTGATTAGTTTCCTGTTGTCCAAATGCGGAAAAGTCGGAAATCAATTTCCCAAAAATAATTTCCTTCAAACAAATGGACCCTCTTCTTTAGATCGTTATCAAGAAATGAAATGAGGACAAACCAACATTGCCTTTGCATTATAAGGAATAGCGCTTCAAAAAGAAGGATATCGCTTCAAAATCTTAAATCAAGAAAATTTGGGCCTGTCATGACCTCGCTAGATCTCAAGAATCTAAGGAAAAGAACGACAAGATTGGATCCATTTAAACGACAAGACTGGATTCATATTCCTTCCGACATGGGAGTTGTGATTTAAATTCGAATCCGATTTGGGGTTGGAAAGCAATTTACGGCAGATTTTTAAAAATCTCAATCTTAAGGTGTTAACTCATAATATACGTCTTTTACGATCATTCGATGGAGAAAAGATTGAGATAATTTATCAGATTCTGGTTAAAGCGCATGAGTTGCAAAAGACTAAAAAATTTAATGCATTGGACGATTGGAATCAAAGTCAGTAAACTAATTCCAAAATCCACAAGTCAAACTTGAGTTATGCAATTGCAAAATTCACTTTAACTTCGATCGTACATGAAAAATTACCAATGAATAAGCATAAATCACATCTCAATCTTGGGGATATGATTGGTTGCGCTAATGGTAAACAGAAACTTATTCAAAAAATGCAATATGTTACACCTTGAGCAAAGAGGAATTTGGTACTCATACGATGAATAGTACTCTCTCTTTTTGGCTAAATGAATAAGAGATTATATCTAATATAGAAGGCAAAATCTCCAATTGGCTCGCTTTTGTGTTTCCCATCAAATCCCTCGTAAACTCATTTTCCTAATTGTAAATCAGATGAGGGAAAGATGAAATTGATTGAGAAAAGGTTATAAAAGGGATGACAAAGAGATTGACTATTCACTTTCTATCTAGAAAGTGCGTTTAGGGAATTCCTTAGTTGCCCTTGCACTCCAATCAACCTCATCCTTACACCGCGTGAGAAATTTAGAATTACTTTCATCGATTTTTCAAATTGTAAATAGAAGTTTGTTTTCTCTTCTTAAAAAACTAGTGAATAATTTAATTTTATTTTTTGCACAAGCCTGTCAGTCAGGGGTACTAGTATGTTAGCAAGTCAATTGATAGACTTGTGCGAAACACAAGCTGACACAGCAGGATGCAAGGCTCCAATAGGGGCCTCCTGCGTAGCCTAGTAACCTAGGGTGTAACCAGGATACATTCTTTATTTTAACATGACAATGTCCGCATACCTTGCTCTCCAATTCCTACCATATATTTTCCGTCCCTGGATAGGTGGGAATACAGGAAGTGACATTGGAGAGTCCCACCCCTCGAGGGTTCTTCCCTCTGTTTCTTCTCTCTTGAGCTTTTTAAGGACCAACCCAAGTCCAAGAGAAGAATTATATAGGAGCAAAAGAACAAGATTGTTAAAGAAATAAAACAGACATTAAAAGTACAGATGAATGAAGAAGCTGGTGATAGTAGAAAAGCTGAACTTGAGGAAGTTACTGAGGCAGAGGAAGCTGAAGCAGAGGAAGGTCGCAAACTTCTAAACGAAGCTCAAAGTAGAAAAGAAGATGAGCTGGCGATCTTGAGTGAACCGATGAGTGGCGATCCATGACATCAAAACCTGGAACACGTAAGCCGATCAAGCTAACAAGGAGATGCACAACCAGAGGAAATGCACATGTTTCTCATATTAGCTATTCTGTTGTAATAGTTCTATAACAGAAAATTGTTAAACAAGTGTTGAGTATAAAAGGATAAGTGAAGGAGAGAAGAGTCAAGTTAGTTCGTTGTTTTCTACTTCTGATTTCCTCAATTCATCTTTAGATTTCTCTCTTCTACTTCTGTATTCGATGATAGTGAAAGTGATGTAAAAGATGAACCAGAAGTATTGAAGAAGAATATCAGAGCTGAGGTTTTTCCATTGATTGTTCAGGATCTACAATTCTTTCATACACAGGTCGTGTTCTATCTTCCTTTTCTTCTCAAAGATAATGTCAATTTTTTTTTATTTCTCCGTGCAACTAAAATTATAAAATTTATTGTTAAACTTATTATCCAAAAGAATCTTGCATTCATAATCAACAAGTACGCATTTTTCTTCGAGGTCCGCCGACCCTCGTCTTTGGTTGATTGTCGGCCATCACCAAGGCCCAGCAACCGGCTATAGGAGGAAGGAGAAGGAAAGGAAAAAATGAAAAAAAAAACAAGAAGAAAATGATCTTGTTTTAGAAATTGTTCTTAAGAATAAAGTAGTTTTTTTTTTTTTTTAATTTTGTTTCTATTTCAAATATATTTCTTTGGGAAATAGAAAATTAACTGATATTATTAAATGGATTTTTGTTTTTTTTTTTTTTTTTGTTCCTTTTTTTGTTTTGAGGAAGAAAAGATCAAGAAAATAGAATAACAAGATAGTTACCAAACAGGCTCTTAGGCAACTCTATAACTAGGAAAAGTAGCATCATGGAAGGCTCTATTTGTTCAATAGAAAATGAATGATTTCAAAAGTATTTTCCTAAAATTGATAACTTCTATTGTAATTACCAATAAAAATGTTCTCATTATTGACAACAATTTATATGTAAACATTTCAAAAACGATGAAAATATTTATTGCTTATTCATTTTTGTAAACGATATAAGAGATAAGTTTTAGGAATATTTTCTAAATGATTCATTTTCTGAGAAACAAACAAAGCTGAAGTTGAATAAAAAAAAAATCAAAGCCGAAGTATGATTCTTCATGATGGAGACCAAAAGCTTCAACAAAAATTGGATATCATACTTTGGGGAAGTATTATACACCACAACTTAAACTAGTAAATAGATGCAATTTGAATATCATACTTTTGGGAAGTCAATCGACGCGCACAAATTCCTCGAGCCGACGACTTATTCATTCATCCATTTCAGTACTGATTAGCTGAACTCAGGATTCATGGGCAACGACCCAATTGATAATTTGAAAATTCCCTAGCTTCTGCAAACGCCTGTGAACGTGCGCGCATCAAGCCGAAGAGCCAATGGAATTGAATTGAATTGAATTTGAATCCGCCTGTGGAATTTATGATTGGGAATGAGTCCCCCGCACGATCCTGCGGTTGCTCTCTCCTCATTCCCACCGCGTCCCCAGCTGGACCACTCCCTCAACACCAACCCAAACCTAACCTCAACACGCCCAACCTTTCTCCCTCCTTGGACCCTTCAACATGCTCGTCCAATTCCAAGGCTGTCTCTCGCTAATCACTTGATCTAGCTCTGTTCCCTGGTACTTAGAGAAACAAAGGGTCTTGTTCCTGGCATTGTGGTATTAACAAAATGTCTCCTGCAGTCCACATTTGACTAATGAACATCCTAATCTGACCTTATTTCCTTCAAAGCACTGGCTCCTGCAGAGTCAGTGAAACAAACTTGCATTTTTGCAGCAACAATCGGGTCCTCCGATCGCGACTAATGTGACCAATGCGATACCGACTTTGATGGGTGTCGGCTACCCTGAGCAAATTGGCTGTCGATCACCGGCTGAATCAATAGCAAAGTCCTTATTTTCTCTGTGTGTGCTGAGAGTTCAGAACTTATCCCGGGATTCTGTGGCTGGACAAATTGTATTCAGTTCAAATTCCTACTATGGCACACAGACAACATGGGAAATTGAAAAATCAGAAGGCCTGCTCTCGTCTGTGATGCAAACAACTATCTGTGCAAGACCTTGACAAGGTCATCGGAATGTAAAAAATGCATTTAAAAGTGTCATACATTCAGGTGTGCCTGAGGAGCTCATGACTCACTAGCTATAAAAGCTCTCATAAGTTAGAGGAACCATCATCCCCTTTCAAATTCGTAGGCTCCAACACAGTACAAGGGGGGGAAATCTTCCTCGATTTCAAATGGCGAGCTTACATGTCTTGTTGATGGCCCTCGTCCTGTGTAGAATCGCGCTGCATCAAAGCCATGTCGAGGCCAAGTTCTCCAAGAGCATGTACATCAACTGGGGCACTCAACATTGCTCCATTTCAGGCAATGGCGAAGACGTGCAGCTTGTTTTGGACCAAAATTCAGGTAATGCCCGTATGCCATGCTTTATTAGATGTTTTCTATACTTCAGTTTCAGATTTTATGCCGGACTAAGTACATATATATGATCAACAGAAACAGTTTCAGGTGTTCAACATAATATCTTCAACGATGAAGTGAAATCTGTAGTGCATGAAAACACCAAACCAAGAAAACATATGAGATATCTACATAGAAACAATCATGCAAGAAAATGCGCAAGATTCACCATGGTTTTTTAAAGATAAAACTAGATCGCAGGTCGATGCAGAAACTATTTGAAGGCTGTTGCACTAGATACATGATAGTTGCACAAATCAAGCCTACCTTGACCACTAGAACTATGAAAAGGCTCTAGGGACCAGACTTGATAAATGTTCAGTGTCATTGATGACTTGATTTTGCAGGCTCCGGAATTCAATCAAAGAGGGCCTTCTTGTTTGGAAGCATTGAGATGCTAATCAAACTGGTACCCGGAAACTCTGCCGGAACAGTCACTGCATACTATGTAAGTGCAATAAATCGAAGAAAGATGGTCTTTACAACCTCTGAAAGAGCTTATTAAGCTTTTTCCATCACCTGATACATGATCTAAGCACACACAAACAGATCGTGGCATCCTTGTAAATGAACTTGTGTACAACCCAATTGGTTAAATTCTTATTTGCCTTTGAGAGTGCTTTGTATGCAGTAGCACATGCAGAGACCAGTGTAATCCCCCTACATCGTATCTTTTTGCAGCTTTCGTCTACTGGAAGCAGGCATGATGAGATAGACTTTGAGTTCCTAGGCAATGTGTCCGGGCAACCATACATCATCCACACCAACATCTACACACAAGGTAACGGAAGCAAAGAACAACAATTTTACCCATGGTTTGACCCAACAGCTGCCTACCACAATTACACCATCCACTGGAATCCAACAGAAGTTGTGTAAGTTAACTTCCTCTTCTTGTGTCCTCCTCCAAAGACACCATTTGCTAGGAACAATGACAATGAAGTCATTTCCCTCTAATTAGTTAATCCATATCGTTTACTGTTCCTAATCTGATATGCAAGTACTTAATACCTATCCACTAATCTGCAACCACATCCTTGACCATACTTTTCGACAAGTTCCTTACGTGTCAAGATCGCCAAGAATAATGTTACATGTGACCATAACTTCAGGTGGTACATTGACAGATTGCCCATTCGAGTATTCAGAAACTACGAGAGCGAGGGGATAGCATATCCAAACAAGCAAGGGATGAAGGTCTACTCGAGCCTATGGAATGCGGATAACTGGGCGACAAGAGGAGGTCTAGTCAAGATTGACTGGAGCAGCGCACCATTCAGAGCAGGACTACATAATTTCAGGGCGAGGGCTTGCAAGTGGAACGGACCCGCCAGCATAACCCAGTGCGCCGCCACTTTGCCGGCTAACTGGTGGACAGCCCCGACCTACAGCCAACTGAGCTTTGCTAAGCTTGGGCAAATGAAGTGGGTCAGAGACAACTACATGATCTACAATTACTGCAACGACACCAAAAGGTTCAATGGCCAGATGCCTCCTGAATGCTCCAAACCCCAGTACTAAGAGAATGGTCGGCTCGACAGTATAACTCATACCATGGCAACAAAATTGAGCCACGCCAAATTATACTTCCTCCACCATACTCTATCCAATTACTACCATCCTTTTGTCCATCTACGAAATTTGTTCACTAGTTTCCTTGTGTTTTCCAACAAATTGGTCATTTTTCTACCGTCATATTGTAATCGCCTAAACTATTGTGGTCCTCCTGGAATTCTTTATAGACACGAATTCAACTCAGCAGTTCATATCTCATTATAGCTGCCTATGAGCTAATCAATCACAAGCTATGATGCAGAACAAAGAGAGAGGGAAAAAAAAAACTAAAAAGGTTCAACTGAGCTGAAACAGAGCATAAATACAAACAATGGACGCAAAACTGGATCTGACAAGCGAAAAACAAGAGCTTTCATCGTATCCCACGAGATACAAAGCCAGACATTCACGAGATGCAAAGCCAGACACCGAGAACGATGAGACCCGTACCCAGAACCGCGGGACCCAAGCGGGTCTCCTCGCCGAGGGCCGCGCCGCAGACGGCGGTGGCGGCGAACGTGGTCGCGTTGGTCACGGGCACGGCGAGGGAGATCGGCGCGTGGCTCAGGATGGCGAAGAAAGTGGCGGAGGCCGAGAGGTTGATCGCGAAGGGGACCGAGTACTGCCAGATCAGGATGAGGCCGAGCCAGCTCCTGAGCGAGGCGAGGGCTCTCCGGTGGATCTTGCGGCGGTGCTGGGGACCGGCGGGTGGCGGCGGCTTGAGGGATTGGTCCCAGAGGATCGCGCCCCGCCGCATGAGGGCGTTGGTGGCGCCCCAGACGAGACCGACGGCGACCATCTTTTCTACGTCGCCGATCATCTCCGATTAAAGCTCGTGGTTCGTCGCGCTTGAGGAACTCGCCGTCGCCGGAGGTCACGCGGGGACTTTGAGCATTCGGACGGCGCTATATGGAAAAGAGCAAGAGCCGTTTGTGTTCGTCTTGCAAATTATTTTATATCTTGGGTGTTTTCATTTCGCAAAAAGTAAATAATTTAAAAAGTATATTTCAAAAATCGACCGCTTGTATTGTGTATAAACGAAAAAAAATCTTTATTTGTGAAAATGCATAAACATAAACTGTTGATGATATTAGAAATATTAAACAATCATTTTTCAATCATTCAATTTTTGTAAAATAAATAAAATATATATTATCATGTCATCACAATTGAGTTAGTTGGCTTGTCTATGTCGCCATTCCTACACATGGGATGCCTTTGAGAGGGGCTTTTCCAACTAAGAGCCTCTTGGGCCAAAATAGCGTCCCTCTTATTTTTAACTCCAATGTAGTTGAGTTTTAGGTTAGTAAGGCTGTTTTTGTCCAGGAAAAATTTCGTAATAAAAAAAATATCTTTTTAAATATTTTTAAGGAAAATGATTAATTTTCTTTTATTTATTTATTGTAATCGAAAACGTTTTCTTATGTTCGAATTTCATTCGGAAAATGAAATTCAAACTCATTACTTTATCTCAAACAAAACTATCGAATTTTTAATTTTTTTTTATTTTTTTCTCCCTTCGTTGTTTGTCAAGCCTTAGTGATGGCCATAGATGAGCTCAAGCTTGCAAGCCTTGGACGAGCTTGAGCTTGCTAAGTTCGATCGAGTCTTGAGATTACTAGTCGAGTCAGCTTGTTTGGCTAGCGTTGCTAAGTTTGATTGAGTCTTGAGATTGTCGGTCGAGTCATGGCCAGTTGTTCACCGACCGAGCTTGACATTTACATTTTTTTGTCCAAAAAAATATAAATAGAAATTAACAAATGGTAGAGTAAAGTGCCTACAAGGACCCGAGTTCAAGCGTCGATGATCCATGCATAATCATTGTGAACCTAAGCCTAAGGGTTGGGACCAAAGGTAGAGTGTTGTGCATCCGAGCATGACCTTTATAGACACAAGTTTGGGTGCCGAGGTATTAGGTACGGGCACTTGGGGTTCGAGCCTTATCTTGATAAACTCAGGTTGGGGTCAAGGCTCGACCATCGAGGTCCCAGACCCTGGCCTTGATGGACTTGGACTTGGCCTTGATGGAATTGAGCTCGGTCTCTCGAACTGCGGAACCCAAGAACCAATGTTGGGATTTTCATGTTCAAGTGTAGAGTTTTCGGGTCTAAGTGTAGTTTCTTTCAAAGAGAAAATCATATTCTTGAATATAAGTTTTGGTTGGAAAATTTTTTTGCTAACTCATTTTTAAGAGAACCAAATGCCCGAAAAAAAGAAAATATTTTCTTAGAAAAAATGTTTTTTACGAAACAAATGGACCCTAAGTTAGATATTTATTATCATGACATCAAAACACTAATTGCGTTAAGTCAGTCAATAAATTTTAACCAACACATATAATTTTTATGATTAATATCATGAAAAAAGCCAAATTGGTACACATATGGTAAATTTATCAAAAATTATTTTTTTGACCATTAAAAAACCCCAAATTCGTAAACTCCATGACAAATTTATCAAAAACTAATTTTCTCACCATGAAAACCCAAAATTAATATACCTTGAAAAATTTACCATAAACTAATTTTTTGACCTTTAAAAACTTCAAACCGATACACCTATAACAAATTTATCCAAAACTAATTTTTTTGATGACTAAAAACCCCAAATTAATACATTCATAACAAATTATCCTCCATTAAATTAGATTAACAACACAAAAAATATAAAACTGATATATTTATGATAATGAAGGGTAAAACCCTCAATTGATACACTCCTTAACTATCATGTGCCATCAAATTTAATAATATGATAGCAAAATTTAATGAAATTAACAAAGGAAAATTTATTACAGGTGTATCGATTTAGGGTTTTTATTGGTAAAAAAAATAATTTCGAGTAAATTTATCACCGATGTACCGGTTTGAGGTTTTTGATAGTAAAAAAAATTAGTTCGAGGTATAATTTGTCATGCGTGTGATGATTTGGATTTTTTTTTATGGTTAAAAAATTAATTTAAATAAATTTGTCATATATATATTAGTTTGGGGTTTCTCATAGCATAAACCCATAATTTTATTGATATCTTCCATTTTTATAGGTGATCGCCAAAAATTCACCTTCTCTTCAACAGATATATAATGTACATGGGAATTTACCTAGTCTCGATTGTTGCCGGCTCCATATTTGTTATCTTAATTAATTCCGTTAGAAATGGCTAATATGGTATCGACGGATAATTAATTTGTTATCATCACATCAAGGCAATAGTTACCTTAAGTCCCTCAATAAATCTTAACCAACATGTATAATAATTTTATCGGCATCTTCCATTTTCAGAGGTGATCGCCAAAAATTCACCTTCTCTCAGTACATGGAAATATAATATGCATAGGCATTTATAAAATCTCGATTGTTGCCAGCTCATATTCATTATCTTAATTAATTTAGTTGGAAATGGCTGACATGATATCAACGAATAATTAATTTATTATCATGACATCACAATAGTCGTCTCGTCTCGAGTCACTCAATAAATCTTAACCGACACATACAATCAATATGCGGAAAAATAATAATGTTCGAACATTTACAATGTCTCGATTGTTGTCGGCTCCATATAATTTCGCCGGAAGTGGTTGATATGGTATCGGTGGATAATTAATTTACTCGACCAATAAATGGTAGCTTACAAATTACACCTAATATCTTAAAATATATCTAACCCAAGGAAGGAAGCATTCTCAAAAAAAAGCCGTGGGGGGAAAGGCCAAATCGGCACAATTTAGAATTAGAAACGCCAGCTGGGCAAAACCACCGGGAGGGCTCATCCCCATCCCCAACAATCTTATCCACTCTCCAAATAAACCGGTCAAAGTCAACCAACCCCTTCCGAAATATTAAAAAAAGAAAAAGAAGGATAAAGAAAAAAAAAATCTGAAATGCCGTATATACCCTCCAATTTCTGGAATACGTTATTGTATTTTTCCACATAATAAAATGAAAATCGCTGTACCTCCCCCTCCCGCGAGTGGCTTCCGTTTCCGCAGATAACAAATCGGGAAAACGCATTAAAAAAAAATATAAATTACGGGGAAAAAACCAACCAAAAAAGAGCACAGGCACTCTCTCTCCTCTTTCTCTCTCTAGCAGCTGCTCCGCCGGAGTTCCTGAAGCCCTAGCTCTCTCGCTTTATGCCGCTTCGGATCCGGCCCTCCCCCTCCCGCTCCGATCCGTAGCTGCTGCAGCTGCTTCTCCTCCTTCAACGTCATCGTCGGCCATGGAACGCGTCGTCGGCGGCAAGTACAAGCTCGGCCGCAAGATCGGCAGCGGATCCTTCGGCGAAATCTTCCTCGGTCCGTTCATTCGTGCCGGAACTTTTCGTTTCCTTTGCGTGCGTGCGTTGCTTCTGTGTCGTTCGATCGGCGATTGGATTTGGATTTTTGGATTTGGAGAATTGGAGGACGCGGTTTGATTGATTTTGGTGGCGTTGTTTTTGTTTGATCCTTTTTGCAGCGTCGCACATCGACACGCTGGAGATCGTCGCCGTGAAAATCGTGAGTTCCGAGTTCGGCTGTTTCGTGCGGTTTTTCTAGCGCTTTACCGTTGATGCATCGATGAGCTCTTTCTTTATTTTTTATTTTTAATTTTGCGCGCTTGATTTTGTGGGGATTATGATCTGATCTCTAGCTCGATCGATGTGCAATTGAATGCATCGGCGGAATACTCTGGCGAATGAGCTGAGTACTCGTGCCGTGAGCAGATGGGAGTTAGATTGTTGTTGAATTGTTTGAACGACGAGCTTAATTCGCTGCTTAGGGTGATTTTTGTAGTCGCTGAAGTTGCTTTTGTCGCAGGAGAACAACAAGACAAAACATCCGCAGCTGCTTTATGAGGCCAAATTGTATAACATTCTTCAAGGAGGGAGTACGTGTTCGTTTCCTCGATCGGATATGCGGTGTCATGCGGTGTCGGTGCTTTACGTGTTTAATTGACTTGATTTTTCCTTTTTGGCATTGTTCAGGCGGTATTCCCAGCTTTAAGTGGGCTGGCGTGGATGGAGAAGATAACGTGCTCGTTCTTGATTTGCTCGGGCCCAGTCTCGAGGACTTGTTTGTGTATTGTGGGAGGAAGTTTTCGTTAAAGACGGTCATCTTGTTGGCTGATCAAATGGTAAGTGTGAATATTTATGAGAATCTAGCAGTCGAGTGAGGAAAGATATTTATATCATCTTCCCATTATGGAACATAAATCAGCCTAAAGTTTTTCCGATATCGCATTTTGGTAAAGCCTGGCCTGCACACGAGCTTAGCTTTTTCCACTTTTACTCTTAATGGTTTTTGTGAGTTATTTTTTTAAGTTAGTTACTCATTCTACTCTTGCTTAATGGTATCCTGGCTTTTTTTTTTTTTTTTTTTTTTTTTTTTTGTCTCACGAAGTTTTTATTTTGTAGCTAACCAGAATTGAATACGTGCACTCAAAGGGATTTCTTCACAGAGATATCAAACCTGATAACTTTCTCATGGGTCTTGGTCGGAAAGCAAATCAGGTGAGGGTTGTGATTTTTCAATGACGTCCGCTGCTGTTGTTTAGAGGCAAGCCTTTTTTGATTTGTAAATTTGCCATTTATCTCCTGTGTTTTTGGATGTTCAGGTTTATGTAATTGATTTTGGGCTTGCAAAAAGATATCGAGATGCTACAACCAACCGGCATATCCCATATAGGTCTCTGCTCCATCCCATAAACCATTGATTGTTGCTGATTTCTTATCTCAACTGGATAGCAACATCTTTGCCTACGCCCTTTATTTTTGTGTTTTTCAGTTGCACATATATTCTAGTTTTTGCTTTTACAGTGAAAATGAACCATTGCACATTTAGAGTATTTAATTCATAGATTCATGGTTATGAGTATTGCATTGCTTGTGCAGGGAGAACAAAAATTTAACTGGCACTGCAAGGTATGCGAGTTGTAATACTCATCTTGGCATCGGTAAGTTACATATTCATATTATGTTACTCTCATTTTGTCTCTCCTCTTGAGACTCCTGAACATTTTACAATATTTTATTTAGAACAAAGCCGTCGAGATGATCTGGAGTCACTCGGATATGTACTGCTATATTTTCTTCGAGGAAGGTAAACCATCTTTCTCAACTTTTTATTGGCATTGGTTTTTCTGTGATGAAATCGTGACTATCAATACATCTTTGGACAAAATGAAGACACATTTATTATGATGTATAGTCTTTGGGGCCATTTTGCTTCTCTTATTGTATATGATGACAGCAAGATGAAATTTCTGTTTTCTGTAGCCTCCCATGGCAGGGATTGAAGGCAGCCACAAAGAAGCAAAAATATGACAAAATATGTGAGAAGAAGTTATCAACTCCCATCGAGGTGTGTCTCACTTATTTGTTTTAACAAGTTCGCTGTCAGGTAATTATCCATGAATTACATTCTCTGAACGGTCATCTCTTCATGCTTTGAAGGTTTTGTGCAAATCTCATCCGGTGGAATTCGCATCATATTTCCATTATTGTCACTCATTGACATTTGATCAACGGCCAGATTATGGATTTTTAAAGCGCCTTTTCCGTGACTTGTTTTCTCGTGAAGGTATGGACCGTTCATTACAATTAGATTTACGTTAGAGAATACTTTGATCAAAGAAACAGCATGCTAATTGGCATGTTTTATTGTTTAAATTTTTCAAAAATTTATTTCTGTTACCGGCAGATTAAGCATGCACCATGCTCATCAATTTCTTTCTCGGTAATCCATACCGGATTTGTTTGCTTTTCATTACATTAGGTTGTTCGCAGAGGTTGCAGATTTCATTTTCTTTTGATTGTTTCTCTTATAGCTGCTTCTTGAATTTTTTTTTTTAAACTGTGAATGGTAAACAAGTAATGTAAGGCCCCTGTAGATGATCATATTTACCCAAAAAAATTTAGACCCTGTTTGTGTATAGGGGTTTCATAAGTGGCCATAGCTTTACATAAGGAATATAATTTATAGGTGACAGGAATGGAAGAGAATCTGTTTTATGATCAGCGAAAAGAATTACCAAGAGTACACTCTTTAGTTGAAAAAATATGCATTTCAGATCCACCTCAGGGAAGGATAATCTAGGATGTGCAATTGTCGAAATATCATTGTGGTTCCTTTGACTCAAAATGTTTTTTCTGGTTTTCTTTCCTTAGGATATGAATTGGACTATGTCTTTGACTGGACCATCCTTAAGTACCAGCAAGCCCAAAAGAGCAAAACTCAGCCTCGGATGTCTGTGAGTATGATTATTTTCAGCATGTGCTTGAGGATTTGTTTAGTTGAGGATGTCGAGTTGAGATTGGCGTATTTTTTCATTTGGCTCTTTCATTTTATCAAGAAAGGTATGAGCATGCAGGATATTTCTTGCTTTGTGAAACTTGTTTATGTCAGTCTAGCTTGTTTTGGTTGAAAAGTAATTGTTGACTGCAGGCTGTTGAAAAGGATCAATTTGATTATGGTTACTTTTGATTTACAATTGATATCTTGATTTCATCATTCCTTTGATAAGATTGATTTCACTTTGACAGCCAGTTGCTGGGGGAAGCAGCAACCCCGTGGTGCCAATGAAAATGGAAAATAATCAAGGTTAGAAATGGCTCATACGCTTTATATCTATGAATAGACTACGACTTTATGGTGGCTTAAATTCTTTTATGCTGTACTAAGCTTTTGGGTTACGGACACTTCTAATTGGGCTGATAGCTTGTGTGTTTACAATGTCAGTGAGATTAGGAGCATGGCACTCTTGTCCCTGCTAATCTTCCTTAAATAATTCATAGTCTGTTCGAGAGTTAGATAATGACATAATATCAAATGATTTTCTGTTTAAAGCAAGAGACATTGCTCAAGTAATTTTCATTGCTAAGAAAGCAACTTATCTCTATTTACATTCTCATATATATGACTGCAGTGATAACTTCCCTTCAAGGTTTTTGAATGTGAAACATAGAGTAATGATATAGTTCCTTCTTTGGGTTTTATTATTGAGTCTTATCATTGTCATCTTGCTTGGCATTGTGTATCTTCTTGGAGAAGATATGGAATGAGAAATGCATCTGTGCAGTCTCCACAACTTGACAAATAATGCAAATGTAATCCAGGAGTTCATGGTTGACATATTTTGGGGAAGTCTGGATTATTGTACTTTGCTTGTTAAGTGTGACTTCTTGCTGTAACTGGAATGAAAAACTACATGTGGCATCAGACTGCATATATTTCCCATCTCACCTCCTTTAGAGAGACCCCTAGTTTATTAAAAGATCCCTCTGTGAAGTCCTGCGCGTATTTTGATCTGTAAGTGGTGAGGATGAATCACTGTTCCCTATATTGGCAGGAAGTTCTACTGTTGGTGGACTTTGCATGATAAATTTCTCAACCCTTCTTCTGTTGAATGACTGCAGGAAATACTAGCGCTGCCTATTTGGTTGAGGCCAAAGAGCGTCTTAGATTGGGTGGTGCTGCTGGTCCTGCTGTGCAGATGCAGTTTAAGTCGCCAAAGGGCAAAAACCCGAGAGATGAACAACCTGCTAACAAGCATGTAGGCCTCTCAATGAACTCTAATTAGATGGCCCAACAGTTAATATTGGCATGGATTAATAAAGAATGAAATACATGCTCCTGAGTGGATCTTTATTGGAGTTTGTTTGCTGATCTGTTCAGTCATGGATGTTAATGTGACTGTCAATTTTTTTCAGGCCATCGGTGAAGCTGGCATGCCATCAACTTCCTTTCCTCTGGGCGGTATCACCAAAAGGAATACTCTGAAAAACCAATTTTTAGCTGAAGCTGCGAACTCTGGCAATGACAATGGTAATAGAGTTGGTCAGTCGAGCAGCTGGATTTCATCACTCCAGCGTAATTCATCTACCAAATAAAACTGTGGTGAGTTGCTGAATTTATGCTGTCTATTGATCAATGACAATACTCCTGTTTTATAATTCATGCTTTCTCTCGCATTTCTCTTCTCCAAGGCCTGACAAATAATGCCTTTTCCAGACCTCCTTACTTTGGTATATTTATGCAACCATCTCGTTGAACATGTGCACTGATCTGTTGATAACTATAAAATTATTTGACTTGATGTTATATTTCTTTACCCCAGATGAGTAATCGGTTGAGGACATTCTTCTTGCATTGCTGGAGGCTTGGAATGTGCAGGGATGTGCTCTGGCCAATGTCTTTCATGCATTTCTAGGGATACTTCCATGGGGAGACGATCTTCTACTTTGACCGTGAATCTGGCTGGCAGGTTTTTGATAATCTACTAGCGAAAGATGGCAAGCTCCAAATGGTTTTTGAATCCAGTGAATTGGGATCCGATGAATTGCATTAGTTCTTCTATAGGCACCAGCTGGCATTTTTCCTCCGAAGGTGACTACAACCAATTGGTGACTATGAGATGTAGACCATGATAAAGTCTGTTTGTTGTACAGAGACGTCACAAATTATAGCAACCTTGTATTTATGGGATTATGTAGTGCTGAATTCAGACAGAGGTTTGTTTGTTTGTGTTTTTCTTTTGAGATCATTGTCTTACTGAATTATACACTTTATTCTGTACTGTTTGGTGGTTTTCCAAAGCAATTCTCTACTAAAGTTAGGTTCAATTTGCTCTCGTGTTTTGTATTTATATCTTTTAAATTCTGCATCAGGGTGTCTGGACTCTGGAACTTCCCAGGAGCATCTTTTACCTCTGGTGCTTACTTGTTTCCACCGCTTGTGAGAAGTATTTGCAGCCAGAGGGATCTTTGACCGAAGAACGGCATGCACTCTCACTTGCACATGAGGCAAACATTAACTTGTGGATTTCACAAATGGACTTTTTTCTCTGCATGCTTGTACAAGGCATGCACGATCTTTTTGAGGATACTCCATCTCCACATATAGTTTATGTTCGGACAAATTCCCATCCTGGACATGCGGTCACAGTTCAGGTTCCTGAAACTTTTCATAGATCTTCTGTCTATACACGGGGACATCTTTCTTCAAGAGCTCCTTGGGCTTGGAGATCAGGACGGTAAAAGGTGGAGTTAGGGGGTGCAGGTTTGCAGGAACTCCTGATTTCTCTTACTGGTTCGTCATACTTTTGAAAGCTGATATGTACTGTAGTGGACCCTGGGTCGTATAGCTTTCTGTCTGCGGAATTTGAACCTTCATGTGGGAATGAGTCCTTACAAATCTTTTATTGGATATTAGTGGTTGGTTCTCTTCCTCCTCAAGAACTTACAGGATCAGATTCATAGCTTGGTATGTGTCGGTATTTTGACGACATTTTGTGAACTTTGTTACTTCTCTTGTTTTACTGGGGGAAGTTTGTTATTTTGATGTCTCTGTTTCATGTAAAAAATGCCTTCATGCCATCTTCCATTGACATATTAGGGTTGCTTTCTCTTTTGCAGGAGTTATTTGTCATGTAATATGAAAAACTACAGGAGTAAGCATGCCTAACTTCTGTTTCGGGCCAAGGGATGAGCCTAAGTCGGAAGATCATCGACCAATTGTGGTATAATGATTTTTTCCCCCTTTCTTTCTGTTGGGAGGTGGTATAACAAGTTTGAGTAATGAATTTGGGTCTACAAAATAACTACACTTATTGGACTTAGCATACTCTTATTATGTGTCGAATCACTTGTTTTTGCAAGACAATATGACTTGTTTAAATGCACTCGGCAATGGACGCATCACTTGGTGTGTAGATCTTTGCAGAATACATCTTCCAGGTTTTATCGGAGTGTGGTGGAAATGCATGAATATTATCGGTTCAATTCAACCACTAGTCCTGCGAGTACTGCCTCAGTAAAACATTTGGGAGAAAGCTAGCAAATAGCTCGCGGCATCGTTGTCTCTTGCCATTTTTGTTCCATTCATTTGCCGACTTCGAGATCAGGGACGGAATAGATCCATGGTATAACTTCTTGGCGTAGAGTCTGGACCAGCATCATGCCTAACATGCGCTGAGTCATGTCAATATTTATTGACTAAATACACCTGCGGCCAGAAAAGGGCATGATGACTACACATGATATGATGTTAACCACGTTAGTCCCCAGATCATGAAAGCGGTGACCATGCGGCGGATATTGTTTTGTTTAGAGCCGGTGATTAACTTGATGCGGGCATGCTTTAGATTCTCGCACACGACCGGCTTCGGCAAGAGCTTTGGATGAATCTCACTAGTCAATCTTGGGACCTACGCTGGAGGTGTCAAGGCGGTCGCCGAGCAAAAACCACACATCTTGACCTCGGCTCCTGGAATGAAAAACTCGTCGAACTCACCTGGATTCGAGAAGTTAAAAGTCACTCAAGACGACAAATTTGTGACGAAAATCAAGATGGGTGGTGACCCTTCCGGTCACTTCTTTTCTTTTTCCGTGCTTTGATAAGACGAGACGAAGAAGTGACGACAAAGAGCCCACTAGAACCTAAACAAAAGAGGAACCTTTGGAGCACCACATGTGCCTGTCAGCTTTTTCAGAGGGCTCGGTAGGTATTTCCGCCCACTTTTTGCCTGGGTAAACGTTGTATTCTATTGTTTCAGCAACATTCAAGCTCCCCACTTGTCACGGTTGCGGGATGTCGTTTTTCTTCTTTCGATACGAGGGGGGCCCGAAGCTTTTAACTGAACGCAAAAGGGATGGCTGGCGACTGGTGAGTGAGAGGAAGGAAAGCGTACACGTCGGAGCTGATGAGCGAGCGAGCGAGCGAGGCGGCGGTGCGATGTGAGGCTAGACGCGTCGTAAAGGCGATCTCGATGCTTTCGAGACGGACTGTTGGGTTGACGCGAACCGGCAGCCCACGTAGGCGTAGTATGAAGTCGCTGTTATGTTCATTGCGCCTCTCTCTTTCTGCTGTCTGCTCGCTCAGCTAACCGAAATAGAGAGAAAATTGGAGGGATGATGGAGAGAAAGTCGGAGGGATGTTCTTAACCAACCACGAAGATGATGCAAATTAGTTTGGTTGGTCATTGCGGCTCCGTTTATTTTGCATTGAGAAAGAGACCTAGGGCCGCTAGGCCCTGCGAAATGGAGAACAAGAGTGATCTTTGGATTACCTTTTAAAAAATCGGTTTAGAAAAGATTTGGGAAATGGTGCCAAAAAAGTTCTAAACCTATTGCATTGGTGTTGATTTAGTAATAAATCCTTTAATTTAGTGCTAATTCAGTCATTCGGCTAATTTTGGTAGAATATTATTGACGTGGATGGCTGGATGTCGACTGACCTAGGTGACCGTGCTTGGCGGGGGCGAGGCTAACATTTTATCTCGGGTACCATCCCCATAGAAAGAGATGGTTGATCGTTAAATCTCATGTCAAAATTCCTGGCACTTAATGCTGAACAAACCTATCCTAATTCAACGCTCGCAACATTTTCCAGCAAGACGGCGCATCATCTACGAATACTCTCCCATCTTTTCTCTTTTCTGGCAAGATGATATATGGAGTCAACTGCAGGAGAGAGAATTGCCATTTAAACCCTAAGCCGATCAAGTGCGCAATTTTTCTTACATCATTCAATTGAAGTCACCTACTTCTTTTGACCTACGAAGAAGGGGGTGGCAATCTTATTGCATTTGATTGGATTTGACTCTAAAATGGACTAAATCCAGATAAGCTTCTAGAGAGAGAGAGGGAGAGAGAGAGAGAGAGATGGGGTAGCAACGACAATGGCCTCTTGCGGAGGACCACTTGGACAAAAAGGCGAATGTCGGGCTGAGGAAACTGGTTGTGCGTGTGTGGCTCTCGTAGTCAATCCTTAATCCCCGGAAAAAAAAATGGATTTTCTAGGTGTGCAATTAAGGACTGTCGTATCACAGTAGGTGGATCCCGGATCACAAGTTTAACTAAAAAACATCGTAACAATTGATCGCGTCCATCTTGTCATTATTAATGATTTGTGATTTGTGCAAATAAAGTCTTTGAATACCGATCCGATTGGCCTGGACCATCCACTCATGCGGATGCGAGATGACACGGAATTTCACTCTCTAAAGGCCTGATTTCACTAAAATAGAAAATACCATAAACTTCAGATTCATTCCTGGTTCTATCCCCCCCCTTTTTTTTTTTTTTTTTTTTTTTTTTTTTAATTTTGTTTCATTTGATCTCAAATTTGTCTCGATTAACTTTTGATCAAGAAATTGACATCAGGAGGCTCATGTTGTTTGGCAAAGCTGTTGACAAAGACGCAGGTTCCAACAATGAGGCTACCCCCGATGTTGAAAAGTTGGGATCGGGTGGACAAATCCAAAATTGAACCGAAAGTTCATGATTTTTTCCAGCCAAAAAAAAAAAAAAGTTGAGAAAAAAAATATACCCTCTATCAGTTTACGTCAAATTTTATCATCAAATTATTAAGTTGAATAACCCATAACAATCGAATCAGCGCGAGATTTTTTGCAATCAAAAAATTAATTTATACCGATTTGGATTTTGGGCTTTATAGAGTCCTATTTTTAGGAAGAGCTAAATAAATCCCAACACCAGCGCCCACCAGCGCCACCACCGCCACCGGCCACTGGCGCCACGCGCGCGCTCCCCATACCAGAAAAACCAACCCCCTCCCTGCTTTTACCCGCGACGTGTCCACCGTTCATTGCCCGTTCCCTCTCTCTCTCTCTCTCTCTCTCTCTCTCTCTTCCTTCCTCCCTCCTTCCTCCTGCTGCTGCTCCACCTTCGTCTTCTTCCTGCGAGTCGAGCGACTCTAGAGAGAGAAAGAGAGGTGCGCGCTTCGCTGGCGTTTGACTCTTCCGCGGTCCTTTCGGTCTATCCATTCCGCAAGTAACTCTCTCCCTCGAAAGCTTTCTTTTTACTTAATAAATTATTCGATAAATTATTCGTCGTCAGTGGACTGGCGTCGCTGCTCGCTTGTACTCATCCTTCCTTCCAGTTCCCCTGCTCCTCATCATCATCATCACTTCACTTTCCCCTCCTCTTTCGTTTTCCGTTTCTCATTGCTGCTGCTGCTGTAACGGCTTCGCGCTTCTGCCAGAAAGAAATCGGAGTCCGAGTTCGGGAATCCGGATCGGTCCGGGGAAATCTCGTCGCTCCGATCTCGCGGAATCGCGGATTCCACGCGGCGGCGAGCTCCGGATGCGAATCTGGTGATGGTGGCTCCTCTCCGGTGAGGTTGGGAGGAGGAGGGGCTGCTGCTGCTGCTGCTGCTTTCTCTCGTGTGTGGCTATGGGGTGCGTGTATTCGAGAGCTTGTATCGGGGAGATATGCGCTCCCAGGGAGACGAGGGTCAGGGAAGCCGACGACGGTAGGGCGCGGGCGCGGGCGGGGGCGGCCGAGTTCCCGGTGTTCTCGCCGGGGTCTTCGGATGGGCCGGAAGGGGAGATGAGGGATCAGTTGAACCAGCTGAGCTTGAGCAGGGATCCCGAGGCGGGCATCACTAGGCTTTCCAGGGTCTCCGCTCAGTTTCTGCCCCCCGACGGGTCGAGGACGGTTAAGGTGCCGGCGGGGAACTATGAATTGCGTTACTCCTTCTTGTCCCAGAGGGGTTACTACCCGGATGCTCTCGATAAGGCCAACCAGGATAGTTTTTGCATCCACACGCCGTTCGGTACGGACCCGAATGATCACTTTTTTGGGGTGTTCGACGGGCACGGGGAGTTTGGGGCTCAGTGCTCTCAGTTTGTTAAGAGGAAACTGTGCGAGAATCTGCTTCGAAATAGTAAGTTTCATGCGGATGCTGTTGAGGCTTGCCATTCTGCGTTCCTGACTACTAATTCGCAGTTGCACGCCGATGTCTTGGACGATAGTATGAGTGGAACTACTGCCATTACGGTATTGGTTAGGGGCAGCACTATATATGTTGCTAATTCAGGCGATTCTAGAGCAGTGCTAGGTGAGCGGAGAGGGCAGGATATTGTGGCAGTCGATTTGTCGATGGATCAGACGCCTTTTCGAGAGGATGAAATTGAACGAGTGAAGCTCTGCGGTGCCCGTGTCCTCACATTGGATCAGATCGAGGGGCTGAAGAACCCTGATGTACAGTGTTGGGGAACTGAAGAAGCTGATGATGGTGATCCACCTAGAGTTTGGGTACCGAATGGAATGTATCCTGGTACAGCTTTTACGAGGAGCTTAGGCGACTCGATTGCGGAGACCATAGGGGTTGTTGCCACCCCTGAGATTGTTGTTCTGGAACTCACGTCCAATCATCCCTTTTTTGTGCTTGCCAGTGATGGAGTATTTGAATTTCTCTCCAGCCAAACTGTAGTCGATATGGTAAGGTTGCTGAGCTTGTTTTTAGTACCGGAATATTAAGTGCTGCACTTTTGCCTGGATGATGAACGAGCTAGGAAAGAGTGCCTTTTTTCCTAGACCTTGCTGGACCAGTGTTAAGTAAATTTGGATTATGATAATATTTTTCGTAGAACAAAGAACATTACTATTATTGCTTAATCAATGTTAAGCTTTATTGTGGACGCGAAAGTATACCTAGCAGACCCTTACCAAAAAAAAAAAAGTATACCTAGCAGAGTGTTGGTGCTTTATTTATACCCTCACTTTTTTTTATTTTTATTTTTTTTATTTTATAATAATGAAGGACTGTCTCAACAGCATAAGCTATTGCTTCTTGACCATAAAAAGAAGGCTGTTACTGCGAAGAAGAGATATCTTCACATTAGAAAATTATCCTTCTTTTGAATATATGGAATGTGAACCTCGTGTACCCCTGCTGCTTCAAATTTCTTAGACATTGACGAGGAAAGATTACTGATTACCTCATATCACATGAATTTTCCTTCTCATTTATCCTATCAGTTCTTCTAACATTGCTAAAATTTTGCAGGTTGCCAAATTTAAAGATCCTCGTGATGCTTGTGCTGCTATCGTAGCTGAATCATATCGACTTTGGCTTCAGTATGAAACTCGTACAGATGATATTACAGTGATAGTTGTGCATGTTAATGGTCTAACTGAAGTAAGAACACCTGCTTTCAACAATTTGTTGAGCATCCATATCACTTGCTTAATTGATAATTTTACGCCGTGCTCCACGATAACTAAAATTCATTTATAATAGGGAACTGCTTGTAAAGTAGCAAGTCCTGGCGCTGTTATGCGACCCCCGGTTCCTCAGGTTGTGGAGGTGACAGGATCAGAATCTCCTTCAACCTTTAGCTGGAGTGGCAGGAACCAACGAGTGAGGCATGATTTATCAAGGGCTCGCGTTCGAGCTATTGAAAATTCTCTAGAAAATGGGCAAATTTGGGTTCCTCCTCCTCCATCACACAGGAAGACTTGGGAAGAAGAAGTAAATTCTGAACTAAAGCAACCTAATTATTAACTTATACTTGTTGGGCCCTCATTCATTGTTCTTCCATGCAACAGGCACACATTGAGCATGCATTGCATGATCATTTCCTCTTCAGAAAACTTACTGATTCTCAGTGTCATGTTCTGCTGGACTGCATGCAAAGAGTTGAGGTCCAGCCAGGAGATGTTGTTGTTGAGCAGGTATCTCTCTCTCTCTCCAGTCTTTTTGGTGGTGTCGTGTTTCTTTCTGAGCATCACTCATATTTAAACATAACTTATTTATTGCATATATCCGAAAGACAAGATAGTTCAATAACATCTCACAATGAGGAAGTAGTGAAAGAAGTGGTCAGAGTATATAGAATTTCAGATAACCTCAAAATGAAGTAGGTTCAGGTTTAGTGTGCACTGCAGCTTAAAACTAGTAAGAACTAACATATATGATGGGCAAAACTATGCATACGGATGAGGCACTTTAAACTTTTCTTTATCAACTTGCTGTGATTGTCGCACAAGGCTCACACCGATAGTCCCATGGGCTACATCATGCGCATTATTCATCTGAGAAATTGAATGACCTTTTGCATCTAATTATCAGTGGAGCTACATGTGATATGACATAAAAATCATAATTTGCAGGGTGGAGAAGGTGATTGCTTTTATGTTGTTGGCAATGGAGAGTTCGAGGTCTTAGCAACACAGGTTCTGGTTTGATTGATTTATGCATATAATATCTGTAGTTCACATTGATATACACACTGATCAACTTTGGTAAATTCCGTAATATTCATTGATTTTCCAGAAGTAGCTTCCTTATATTGTCGACTATTCATTTGTTGTCATTGGCGAGACTCGATGATTTTAATGAGGTTTTCTCGTGGAGATTAGGATCATAGCTATCTCCATTGCTTAATGGACTATTTTTATGGCAGGAAGAGAAGAATGGCGAGATAACTCGGGTTTTGCAGCGCTATACAGCCGAGAAGTTATCATCTTTTGGAGAGCTTGCACTTATGTAATTATTTTCTGTTGTTTCTTTCATTTGTTGCTGTACCTAAATGTTTTCCAATATGTCGTCTTGAAAATAAAGTGCATCTCAATGAGAGCAAATAAATACAAGGGCAATAAAAAGTTGTCGACATATATCATGCAAAAAGTAAGAACTTGAAAAATGTTAGAACCTGAATTATTTAATGCCAATGACTGGAGCTGCTTCGATCAATCTGCAATGTCTCTCTTCCATGATGTTTCAAGTCTAACATGGCCAATATTCAAGACTTGCAACATACCCCATGAGATTTGGTTGATTTCTTGTCAAGTCTGTCTATTAACTTGATTTCTTGAAGTTCTCAGACTGTTCGAAGTCAACTATCAGTCATGAATGATAATTAGTCCAAAAAAGTCCTTAACAAAATTCTGTCATCACAGGTATAACAAGCCACTCCAGGCATCTGTTCGAGCCGTCACTAATGGAACTCTGTGGGCTCTGAAGAGAGAAGATTTTCGAGGGATTCTTGTGTCAGAATTTACCAATCTGTCATCATTGAAGTTGCTTAGGTCTGTGGATCTTCTGTCGAGGTTAACCATATTGCAGCTTAGTCATGTTGCAGATTCTCTTTCTGAAGTCTCCTTCTCTGATGGGCAGACAATATTTGATATGGTAAAGATTACTTTTGTTGCAGACTTATATTCATCATGGCTGTGTCTGCTCTCTTCTTATGTCTCTGCTATACTTCTTTTGCAGAATGAAGGTCCATCTGGGCTATATATCGTCCAGAAGGGACTAGTGAAGATCACTCTCAACCCTGAGATGATTAAGAGTCCTAATATCTGCAGTCTCAAATGTGATTATGTAGAGGATGAGGATAATCAAGAGAGCAGTCCAGAGATATCATTGGAGAAGAATGAAGCAACTTATTTTGGTGAATGGGTGCTTCTTGGTGAAGAAGTTGGTTCAGTTAGTGCAGTTGCCGTTGGCGATGTCAAATGTGCCATTTTGACAAAGGAAAAGTTTGACTCTGTGGTGGGTCCTCTTGCAAAACTATCTCAGGATGATCAGAAGTGAGTTGTGAAATTATATTCGGTTGTCATATCTTGTTTTGGAAGTTCACTGATTCATATTAAATGAAGGGGGCATAACTTTTACAGTATAGAAAATGTCAATTTGAATTTATATATATATATTTTTAATCTTTATGTGTCTGATAAAATTCACTCCTTTTTCTGACAGTTGATATTCAATGATTCAGGGAAAGGGATCATGATCCAGACTTCATCAATGACACTACTAAAAATACCCATGTTTCTGCCTTAGATAAAGTTGACCTCTCTAGCTTGGTATGGAAATTGCTCCTCTCCTCAAAAAAAGTTCAGATATTGAAAGAAATTGTTTCTTAGATTATTCTTTCTATCTATGTAGGAGTGGAAGAAGTGCTTGTACTCTACTGACTGCAGTGAGATTGGGCTTGTACTTCTAAATGAATCAGGTTAGTGTGTTTGTCTACGTTATGTCATGACTTCACTCTTTGGCTCTAGATGGCCCATGTCTTTAGTGTTGGTTTCCACTTTGTCCAGATTGACCAATATATGAGATCTTGAAAATTTTCATTAATGACATTGTATAAACTTAAAAGTAACTGATAATTTTATCTTGTTTCAGAAAGTTTGCTTAGTTTAAAAAGATTTTCGAAGCAGAAGGTCAAACAACTTGGAAAGGAAGAACAAGTGTTAAAGGAAAAGAATTTGATGAAGAATATAAGCCCTTCAGCTTGTGTGCCACAAGTTTTATGCACTTTTGCTGATAGAAGAGAAGCTGGCATACTGCTAAATACCTGTCTTGCCTGTCCTTTGGCTTCGATACTACACACACCACTAGATGATCCATCTGCAAGGTTCTGCGCTGCCTCCATTGTAAATGCCTTGGAAGTGCTCCACAAGGTTGGCCGTTTCTTTAAAAATACCAGCTTCTATATTTTTATTTACTCCTTTCATATCCTAATTTGTTTATTGAAGTTGTCAAATATCATTTTCACTGTACTTTCTGTCTAATTTCAGAACGGTGTTCTCTACAGAGCTGTGTCTCCTGATGTTCTAATGCTGGACCAATCAGGATATATACAGGTTAGTGTTGTCAATAAGTTTTTCTGGGGAAATTTTGCTCTTAAATTACCAGCTGAAGATAATCTCATGTTCTTTCATTAAAGGAGTGGTTTTGGAATTTTTTTGCATTTTCACATAGGTGGTAGACTTCAGATTTGGGAAGAAGTTGTTTGGTGAGAGAGCATTTACCATATGTGGAATGACGGACTATTTAGCACCAGAAGTTGTCCAGGGAAGAGGCCATGGTTTCCCTGCCGATTGGTACATACTTAACTTATATTAGGTCTTCAATAGATGCTCAATCTGGCCTGATAATCGGAATTTTGTGAAGAAGCCTCTTTTGATTTGGTTTTATTTGAATATTATTGATGCTTGTTGCGAACAATAGCACTCTACTCTTGCTGTTACTCAACTGAACCTCGCAGTGTTCGTGCCTGATGTGACACTGGGACTCTCTGTGCTGCCTAGTCTTGGATTTGGTATGCTTGTCCCAGGTCGTTTTATTTATTCCAAAGTTCATAATGGTCACAGTGGCATGGTGATTGCACAATGGAAGATGTCTCCAAACTATCAAATTGAGCAGGATAGTTCAAATCTGAATACTACATACTTCATCCGATAAAATTTATAGCAGAATGATACTTTGATCTAATGAAGCTATAGGCAAATGTTTTGGCAAATTTAGTTCAATTGGCAATGAATTAAGTTATGATGGTGACTGCAGAACTCGAATGAGGAAGAGATTTCTCCTGATTTGTAGTTAAGGGAGGAAATATACAATTTGCACAGTTCTATTGCTGTCTTTGTTTAATATACAAGATTGTCAAACCTCAGGCACAATAGCATTTTGCAAACAAAGCATGGTCAATGGATTGTGCTGAAAAAAAAAACGAAGCCAAATTTGTTTGACACTTGTCTCAAGCTGTTGGTGTGGTTTGTTCTGGCATTCCACCGCGTTTGCAATATCTCAGTGAGATATATCAAAATGACTTTCTCCTTCTTTCATCCTTCACCCTTCCTCTAAATAGCATGAGAGTAAATGGGTGGTCAAAATAAAGATCTTTCTACAGTAATGTCACTACCTACATTACCCTTTCGTGTGATACACATTTGATACTGCTCACTAAGCAAAGAAAGTTTTTCTTAGTTAGGTTTAAGAGACTGGATTTTGTTATACTTTCCCTCTTGAAGACATTCATCGAAGTTCAGAAGTCTATTTCATATTGGCTGCAACCCTTGAATAAGATGATGGCAATAGTCATGAAAACATTCATGCCAAGAAATGGGTTGCTGAAGGAATTTAATCAGCTGATGCAGTTTCCAGTAATATGATCAAGGACTATAAATTTTATGGCTAATTAGACATGTCTTTAGAAGATAATTCTGGAAGTGCTCATGCCTTATTTTATTGCGTGGGTGACGGAGGTCAAGGTTTCTTATGTAGTTGAGGTCTACTTTAGTAATGCAGGTGCAGACTAGACCGACTTTTCGTTCCATGTTGCTTTGAAGTTGCCTTTGCAGCATCCTGAATACGTTGTTATGCATGCAGGTGGGCTTTGGGAGTCTTGATCTATTTTATGCTGCACGGTGAAATGCCTTTTGGTTCGTGGAGAGAAAGTGAGCAGGACACATTTGCAAAGATTGCGAAAGGCCAGCTATCTTTTCCTGGGACTTTTTGCCCAGAAGCCGTTGATCTCATCACAAAGGTTTTCTTCAAAATACCTGGCTACCTGCTTCTCTTCTCGCCCCTCTCCCCTCTCCTTACCTCTCCAAAACCATGGCTAATATGAATGTGATCAAAAGATTGACTATTTCTTCTTTCCAGTTACTTGATGTCGATGAGAATACACGACTGGGAAGCCAAGGTCCTGACTCTGTCAAAAGTCATCCATGGTTTGACACTATTGATTGGAAGGGGATTGAAGCCCACAGTTTTCCTGTTCCTCACGAGATCACCTCCCGTATTACTCAACATTCTGGTAAAAACATTGAGGACCGGACTGTTTTTCATGTTTCGCCTTCTAGAGATGTGGATGAGCTCAATACTCCTGAATGGCTTGACGACTGGTAGTCATTAAGTGGATTCGGATTAGTGCAACCTTTCTGGAGGTTCTTGTTTTTGCTACTGATTCGAGTGCAGGAACTGACACAAAGGAAGGCAAGGGAAATTACAAGGGACAAATACGACCAATCTTATTTGATATCTCGGTGACATGGGAACAACATTGAAGCAACCAATTTTTTTGGGACGGTTCTGCTGCTGCTAGCATTTTGCTGTTCAAGCAGCTCAAGGCATTCATCAGTTGATAAAGTCGTTCGCTAGTTTCAGCTCCCCCCATCCCAGTGTATATCTTCCAGTACTGTAAATACACATACGTGTAAATGTAAATATAAGCAGATTTAGACGACATAATCAGTTTTGCGGAATACACCTCGGCAGCTGATGACTAGATTTTGCGATCTACTGTATCCATCATTACTTTCGTAGGAAGTTTAATCTGCTGTTCTTTTGTTAACTATAGAGTGATGGATAAGCTTAAAGCGATCATGCAGTTATCTTTGCATCCATAGTCGACTGCTTGTAGCAGCTTGTTGTGAGTGTTTCTACAACTAGAAGAGCTTCATTGTCACGCTTCAGGTTCGGTTTCTGATTCAATGTGAATCTAGTCTCACTCTAGCAATTATTGCATGCTTGTTAGTACGGTCGTTATGCCTCTGTATATTTCATTTTAGAGTAATTACCACATATCTTTGTATCACCGTATGCACTTCTTTCAGACCCTCCCCTGATGACCCCAGGAATTAGCATTCTGGTTAAGACCTTGTAGCCATACTTAAGGACGGTTCCGTTGGCTTGCCATTTGAAAAACAAGCTAAGAAATCCATGCCGATACGTCATTTCCAATGCAAAAGCACTTGGGAATTGGGATGTCGCTCCAGGAACCTAACGCAAGATCGAACTAGATTGATATGCTATATTATCTTAACTGGCCCCACCTTACGATTTTATTATTTTGACAAATTACATGCAAAACCCTCGTGTCTAGTCTTCCACGTTTGTTAATCATTTAAGTTGTTTAGTTTTCCTTAGCAATTATCAACAAAAATGTACCATGATATAAACTTACATTCTTCGTGAATTTTGTCCAACGTGATGGTACTCTATGTATATGATTGCATATAAAAAAATTGACTCCACAAAATCGAATAATCTTTCCACAAAAGTGAACTCTCAACATCCTCATTGATTGTCATCTCTTCTGGGACCTTTTGGGCTCCTCATTCGCTACAAGTACTAACCAAGTCTATACAGTATTGGAACATGGTCAATGGATTGGCTGCAGTAACATGTCTGCACGATTATACGTCTGTGTATACTTATTTCCAAAGAAGCGTTTCCTTGTGAATTAATATCATATATGAATTGGTACCTGACATCAATGTACATTAGATTTTTGATCAAATGATTTAAGTTTGACAATACAACTAAGAAGGGGTGAATAGGTCATTTAAAAAAACTTTGAACACTTCTCGTGGAATAATTCAGGTTTAACTTTGAAAAGACGCGAAAACAAATTGATAATAGCAACAAGAACTCTACAACAGAGATAGTCACAAATAGATAATTGCATAGTTCGCTTAACAGCGAGAGAAGATGGCAATAACAGTGCGAGCTTTGGAGCTCCGGTGACTACTGTAGAAGACTCCAGCGGAACCCTTGACGAGTCGAACACCCCCACTCGGATCCGAACCACACCGGAGCTCCTCCACAGCGACAATGTTAGTCACGGTCGCCCTGTTCAGTGAAGTCAACGAGGTCAACAGTTTGTGGTGCCCAATTTTGTCACCATGCAGATTTTTTTTTTTGGACCAACTAACTGCACTCTTATTGTTGCAAGTTTAGTTCAATTGTTGAGCATCTTCAATTCGTGGCCGCATATTCTTCAGCTAGTTGAGCACCATCGAGCCACCTCACTGTGAGCCTCACCGAGCACCGCCACGTTGAGTTGTGAGTAGCGGTTCGAAGATCCGAATTTGGAGGCCAATATTCGACTTAGGTAAAAATCTTATCTAATTTGATTTCTGGATATTTAGTTTCCTTATTTGAAATATCATTTATACTTATGATTAAAGTTCTTGACATATTGTCTTATCCACAATCTCAAGTAGTCTTTTAAGTTAGGATCATACCTTAATTTCACAACGTGTATACGATTGACAATCCGATTTTTTGTTCAAAATATGACTCGTAATTGCACGAAAAAATCATCAATCCGATCTCACGCCCAATATATGATTTGTAATTTTGTTAAAAATTGACTAATCTAATCTCATGCGTGAGATACGATTCATCAATTTATTTCAAAAATTAGATGGGTATCGATCGTATTTTGCCTAATTTGCTACTGTGTTGTTTTTTTTTTTTTTTTTTTTGATGCATTTGCTTGAATTGATTTTGCTTATGTAAAAGAAAACCCAAAAAAATAATAAACATATTTGAGTTGGATTAGGTTCATGCTAGAATATTGCTTGTTCTAGGATACTTTGTATGTTTAGATTAGGAAATTTATTTATTCCGAATTTTCAAAATAAAAAAAATACCAAAAACATTAATTTAGGATGTTAGATTTTCTTTTCATTAATTTAAATTGCATGTTTAATTATTGGGCAATTTTAATTTCCAATTTTATAAAAAGAAAAGAAAAAAGAAAACATAAAAATATTGTGCGTGTGTCACCTAAAATTAGGTCATCCCTTTCACGTCATCTAGTCATTGGATGTTTAGGATCATTTGAGTGCGTGACATATTAGGATAGTTGCATCTAATATTTTCCTATTATTAGATTATGTTAAATAATTAATGACGTGTGACATATAGTTTGCATAATGGTTGCATGTCACTTGTCATTTTCGTTAAGCATTTTTTTTTACGTTATTGCATTGCATTGCACATATATTAGGTTTAATTTAATTAAAAAAATTGAGTGATCGTGTGGTAATTAGAAATTATATTTAGGTTATTGATGTGATTTTTTAACTAACATTGCAGATATGTCATGAGGTAAGTATTTCCTTCCTATGTTTGCAATTTATTTACTGTTTTGCTTTATTGAGTATTAAATAATAGTTGCGCACCTACTTAATCACCTCACATGTTAGGAGTAATTTAGAATTAATGCGAGCTGCTTACAAAAAATATATTTTTTGAAATAAAAGAGAAAATGTACTGAAAGAGTGTTAGAGAAATCTAGTGTAATCAAGTCCCCAAACTCATTTAATCTTTGGTTCGTGGAAGTGAAGTAATTCTCTCGTTACTTTATTTGGATTTCTAATTGACTCATCAAAAAATCATTCACATGTTAAGAATTTGAACCTAAGTCACGAATTGATATGAGTTTGGGAGAGTCCGAGCTAAGTTTGGATTTAGGCCCCGTTTGGTTGAGCATTTGCAATGAGCTTTGGACCTCCAAAGCTCATTGGGAAAAGTACAAAGCGTTTGGTAAGCATTTTTGAATCTTCTTTGGCCAAATGTTGAAAGCCCAAAATAGGTCCCTACCTGCTGAAAGCCCAATGTAGGTAGGGACCTATTTTGGGCTTTTAGTATTTCAAAAATGCTAAATCTACTGTTCACAATCATCGTTTATCTTCTTCCTCTTTCATAACATCCATTTGTCTTCTCGATTTGCCACCTGAGTTTGGCCTCTTTGGCGACTGTCATTGCCGCTTGGGGGTCGCGCATGCCCAGCAACCACTGCCTAGGGTGGCGTGATCCGTGACTCAGGCGACGTTGCTTGAGTGCGTGACCTCAGGTGGTGTTGCCTGGGTCGCGGACCTTAGGTGGCATTGCTTGAGGTCGCGCCCCTAGGCAATGCCTGGGTTGAGGTGATGTCGCTTGAGGTTGGGCCCCCAGGCGGCGTCGCTTGGGTTCGCGCGACCTAGGCGGCGTTGCCTGAGGTCGCGATCCAGGCGATGCCTGAGGTCGCGCGACCTTAGGCTGCCTCGCCTAAGGTTCGCACAACCTCAGGCTGCTAGTTTTGGTAGCCAGATGATTGGATCTGGCCGTTCGGAAGCCAGATTTGGTAATTGGACAGCTAGATTTGGCTGTCGGATAGTTGGATCTAGTCGTCCAAAAGCCAGATCTGGCAACCGGACGGGCAAATTTGGCCGTCGGACGGTTGGATCTGGCTGTCCGGAAGTCGGATCTGGCTGTCCGGAAGCCAGATCTGGCAGCTGGAGGGCCGGATCTAGCCGCCGAACGACCGAATTTGGCCGTTCGGCAATGGTTCGGCAGTGCTCTGACGGCTGACCATAACGAGATTTAATTTTCAGATTAAAAAAAAAGAAATATGGCAAAAAACCATTTTAAATATGAGTTTTACCAAACAGTGTTTATGCTAAGCCTAATTTCCAATGCTATTTGAAATTATAATTTACCAAATGGTATAGCATTTCGGAAAACTCCTTTATTTCAAAGGTATTTGCATTTTCCTAAGGCCATTTCCCCAAAATCGAATCAAATGAGCCCTTAGTAGTCTATTAGTCAAACTCTAGGTGGTTCACTCGAGGAAAGATCGCGATAGGCGCACGAACCAATGCAAATCGGAGCAGGAAGAGGAGACGAAGCGCAATGTGAGGCTTTGGAGTTTGTTGTGTTTTCTCTGTCTCGTAGACTATTGCTGTCATGGAGAGCTCACTGGTTCGCGTCTATGAACTCAGGTCCTTATTTGAAATTTTTCAAAAATCAAATGAAATTTTAACTTAATCAAATCTTTTAATCCATCCTAATTAAAGTTGTCAAACGAGGTTGTTTTAGGGCGCAAATGATAATTATTCTATCCTCAAGCCTTATTTCTGGCTATAAATATATATTTTTTATTTCTATTTCTTGTATGAGTTCATGAGCCAAAAAGACATATTTGATAATTGCATAAAATTTATGTTTCCAGAATAGAATAACATAAATTTATTTAATAGACCTTCTAAAATATCTCTCCCTCCTGGCAGCCAGCGGGAGGTGGCCTTCTAAAAAAGAGTACATGATTGGAACCCAGTGCATGCGTAGTTTGCAGGTAAGTCTATGAAGGGCTGACTACACCTAATAAACAAGTCTATAATCAATTAACATACTGCGGTACAGATTAGGTTTGCGTGCTAAGTTAACGTCGTTGTATATATATTTTTATTTCTATTCCTTGTATGGGTTTATGAGCCAAAAAGACGTGTTTAATAATCGTATAAAATTTATTGTTTTCATAATAGAATAACAGAAATTCATTTAATAGACCTTCTAAAATATCTCTCCCTCATGCCAGCCAGCGGGAGGTGGCCTTCTAAAAAAGAGTACATGATTGGAACCCAGTGCATGCGTAGTTTGCAGGTAAGTCTATGAAGGGCTGACTATACCCAATAAACAAGTCTATAATCAATTAACTTACTGCAGTACAGATTAGGTTTGCATGCTAAGTTAACATTGTTGTGCTTGGCCAAAATACTATAGTCAACGGTTAAGAAGAGATGTTGCTGATATTTCTTTTATAAAACAGTACTTTGCGCAATTTCTTCCGACTGAATTGTGACTGATGGCAGCAGAATATACGGATCAAAATTTGACTATCCTTTCGTTCGGTGAGCGATCACCCTTGCATAGTCAATTCAAGAACTCAGGTGGAAGAGATCAGACAGCGGAAGGAACAGAGAAGAGGCGAAGATGGAGGAGAAGGAGGAAGGGGTGAACTTGAACTGGACGCTGCCGGTGTCGAGTGTGCAAGAGCTGGTGAGGCAGCGACGGCCGGATGCTGTGCCCCCCAGGTACCTCTGTGACGACATAGTAATGGCTGGTGACCATCGAGAGTCGTCGCAGGGCTTGCCTCGCATCGATCTGGGGAAGCTGATGGATCCTCCTTCTCGATCCACCGAGCTCCGCAACCTTCACTCTGCCTGTCGTCAATGGGGTCTTTTCCTGGTACGATTTCTACTTGATCATTAGCTTAAACACATGTAGTCTTCCGTTTGTTGATGTTACAATACCCGCTGTTTTTACTTCATACTCTCAAACTGGACTTATTTTACTGGTGGGGCGGTAAAATACCTGATCCCAGGCCCAGATGTAGGAGAGGGTTGCAAGGGGTCGCCAGCAACCCTGCTCGCCATTGCTGCCTCCCCACCAGCGATGGGGCAGCGGCCAAAGGTGGCAGGGCTGTTTTTTTTTTTTGTTTAATATATCTTTTTTAATTTTTAATCTAATTTAACTTTAATTTAGGTTGAAATTGTCTTAGGATGAAAATGCCCTCGATTGGCCGGAATATCTAGTTGATCCGCAAGTCAATGAAGTTAGGTCATTCTTTAAAATAACCATAGCCACTTCAAGTCCTTATTTGAAAAAATGAGAATATTTCAAATTTTTATTTGAAATAAGATTCACTTCATACTCTTATTTTATTTTTGTCTAGGTGAGTATGTCAAGTTAGTGAGTCATTTCATGCATTTGAAATGGTTATTAATTTAGAATCCATTGAGATGATCTCATGGAAACATGATGGACATCATTTCATTGATCGGCACTATCTTCATGTATGACATGAACCATAGTCATTGAAAAATAGAAGGATCACGATAGTATCTCCATGGGAATGGGGTTTGATTTGGAAAAGCATAAGATTGTGATGCTGCGATGCTTTGAAATAATTAAATATTAAATCACGTTTTCATCTAACAGCTTAAGTTATTAAAATAGTCGGTTGTAGCCCTACAAAATTTGACATGGTGAATGTGCAGTTAGTGAACCATGGAGTGTCGGATGAAGGGATGAGGATGATGAAGGAGAACGTGCAAGGGTTCTTCGATCTGCCCCACGACGAGAAGCAAAAGTCAGCCCAGAAACCCGGAAGTCTCGAAGGTTACGGGCAGGCTTTCGTCACCTCTCACGACCAGAAGCTGCAGTGGAACGACATGATCTTCCTCAAATGCCATCCTGCTCATGCGAGAAATCTCGATCTGTGGCCAAAAAATCCCCCGGAATTCAGGTCATTCAGTTTCCATCCTTTCCGTTTATATCATGTTTATGCACTTCGAGTTGGCTAAATTAAGCAAATGTTAATTGTGAATGCTTAATCGATCAGGATAGCACTGGAGAAATACAGCGAAGATATGAGGAAACTGGCAGCGGAAGTCGTGAAGTATATTGGAATGGCGTTGGGGATTCATGAAGGCGAATTGGATCTGTTGACGAAAAGTTTCGGAGAAGGGAAATACGAGGTCAGGATGAATTACTACCCAGCATGCCCGGAACCTGAGAGAGCAATAGGCCTGTTGCCACATGCCGACATCCCTGGGATCACCCTGTTGACGGAGTGCGGCAACATCCCTGGCCTTCAGGTCCTTAGCAAGGACAACTGCTGGGTCACGGTTCCACCCGTTCCCAGCGGCATCGTCGTGAATTTAGGTCAAATCATGGAGGTTTACAGCAATGGCACGTATGTAGCACCGCATCACAGAGCGGTGGTGAACAAAGAGAAGGAGAGGGTGTCCATAGCAACCTTCTGCTATCCCAGCCCCTCTGTTCTGGTCGGACCTTCTCCACAGCTCCTCGCCGACCACCGGACTCCCCCCTATCTTCCAAACCCTCTCGCACTCTGAATACTTGCAGCGCTTCTTCAGCCACAAGCTTGATGATGCGGTTCCTTTCATCGACACCCTCAAGCTGTAGACGCTGAACTGACGCGCCTGTTCTTTTCATCTTCTTCTTTTATTGTGAGTCGTGAACATGCTTCCAGGTTGCTCCCCCTCTATTGACATTTCAATAAGACAGTAGAAGTTTTAGATTGTAGGAGGATCTGAGTGAGGATCTGAACTTTCGTTGGGAAGACGCTGATCTAAGAAGCGTTTCAGTAGCCTCCTTTAGTCTTCAATCTTAACATGTAAACTTCTTCACATCTCTATGTTAATATTGACTTTCATTTCACTGTTTTCATGTGTAGACTTCCAAAAGTATAATATGCTGTTCTTTTGTTAACTATAGAACGATGGATAAGCTTAACGCGACTATGCAGTTATCTTCGCATTCTTAGTTCACTGCTTCTTGCCGCTTGTGGCGAGTGTTTCTACGACTGGAAAAGCTTCATTGTCACGCTTCAGGGGTATGATTCGGTTTTTGATTCAATGTGAATCTAATCGTATGTCGCTCTAGCAGTTGTTGCATGCATATTAGTACGGTCATTATGCCTAAAGTGTATATTTTAGAGTAATCACCAAATATCTTTGTATGCATTTCTTTCAGACACTCCCTTGATTACCCCAGGAATTCGCATACTGGTTAAGACCATGTATCCATACCTAAGGACAGTTACATAGGGCTCGTCGTCAAGTTGAAAAGCGAGCTAAGAAATCCATGCCAATACGTCATTTTTAATGCAAAACCACTTGGGATGTTGCTACGCAAGATCGAACTAGATTGATATGCAATATTATCTACACTTGCCCCACCTTGGGATTTTATTAGTTTGCCTCAGCAATTACCAACAAGAAGTACCATAATATAAACTTACCTTCTTCGCAAATTTTGTCTAGCGTGATGGTACTCTATGTATATGGTTGTATATAAAAAAAAAAAATTGACTAAACAAGGCTGAAAAATCTTTCAACGATAGCATACTCTCGACATCCTCATCAATCGTCGTCTCTCCTGAGCCCTTCTGGGCTCCTCATTCGCTACAGATGCTAACCAAGTCCAAATACTATCGGAGCTTGGTCAATGGATTGGCTGCACTAACATGTATGCAGGATTAGACTGTGTATACCTTCTCAATGAATGTGTTTCCTTGTGACTTAATATCATGTATAAAACGGTACCTAACATTAATGTGTTTTGTTAGCTTGTAATATATTAATTTTTGATCAAATAATTTAAGTCTAATAATACAATCAAGAGGAGGTGAATAGGTCATTTAAAAATACTTTTGAACATTTTCACGGAATAGTTCAAGTTTAACTTTGAAAGACAGCAGAAATAGATTGATAATATCGGGTATTTAACAAATACAGACAATAACAAATAGATAGAAGATTGACATAGATATATAGTGCTTCAACTTTATAATTAAGCCTACCACATTTCATCACTAATAGCCACAACATCGGATGGAATTCCCCAGTAATCTCAAGAGAGTTAAAATATCGAAAGTACTACTTCATCACCCGATAGATCACACTATCAAAATGCATTTAATGCTTTCACGCTTGCCCACTCCTGTTATGTCAGATTAGAATAGCTACAAGAACTCTACAACAGAGAAAATCGCAAATAGATAACAGCACAATTCGCTCAACAGTGAGAGAAGATGGTAATAACAGTGCAAGCTTTGGAGCTCCGGCGAGTCTTGTGCAGATCTTTCTGGTCGCCTTGATTTCGCTAGCAGGTGGTCCTCATCCTGCGAGGACCATCTGGATACTGCACGACGACTATCCGACAAAGAACAACGATTCGTTCTGGTTACTAAATGTTGCTCCCTATCCTTTGCTGCTCTTGTTCGTCCGATTCTGACTAGAACATGCTTTAATTTGGAGATGTTCATCCTTCTCCTGCTCACCATTGGAAATTTCAACACTTAATTTTCCCCCTATTCAATGATTGAAGAACAAAACGAATTTAGAAGAAGAAAACAAATTTAGCCCTAATAACACACATAGCGGCATTTTTTAACACAATTATTGCTGACTTTTCTTTGCCGTCTAGCCACGTCAGACAATTTATATTAAAATATTATCACGTCAGATTTTCCAACAACTCAAAGTGGCACTCACATGTACAGTTTTGGTATTGAGTGCCATACGAATGTTATAACGCTTCTAGTGTTCTTTTTCCTATACTGGTTAGAGATGTTGATGAATACTTTTTTGTTTGAATTTCACTCTAAAATTACCAGCTGAAGATGATCTCATGCTCTTTCATTAAAGGAGGGGTTTGCAATTTTATTTCGTTTTCACATTGTAGGCGGTAGACTTCCGATTTAGGAAGAAGCTGTCTGGTGGGGAAGAGGCTGTAAAGTTCCTGGTCGACTGGTACAGACTCTATCTAACTTATGTCAAGTCTTCAAATAGAAATCAGAAGTTTTCTGAAGACGCTCCTTTTATTTGGGTTTGTAGCTGAATTTTGATTGTTCCAAAAGTGATTGCACAGTGGAAGATGTCTCTTCTCCAGACTATCAAACTGAGGATACCTCAAATCTGAATACTACATATTTCATCTGATAAAATTTACAGCACAATTGTTGGAACCAAAAGGATTTGGAGGGAGAGAGTAAACACACAAAGAGAGATTATATTACACAATGTGCCTTGTAAAGGCTTAATGGAGTACACACACAAGCTTTGCTAAGCTTAAAACTCTCTCAAAAATCTCACTCTCTCACTCACTAAATAAACTAGATGTAACCCTATATTTATAAGCATATTCACCGCCTGACTTCACCGCCTGAACTCCACCGCCAAACTTTTCTTCTTGGCTAAGGAGTCAAAATTGTGGGCTGTCTTCTTGTTGCCGTCTTCAATGTGAACAAAAAATTGTCAGCCGCAAGTTTCACTTCCTTCGTGCTCTTGAAACCTCCAGAGCAAGTATAATAATATTTTATTGTGTGCCCATTCTTTTGATTAGCTTCGCTTCTTCACGAGATATCTTTTCCGGCGGTTTAGAGAAGTGCGGCGCCGCAAAGACACGTTTCTTTGGCGGTTTACAAACCGACTAACTCTTGCTTTCACACACTTAGCCAAAAACAATTAAAAGACAAATAAGCTAATTAAAATACAAAATCAATTTTACTATTTTCTAACAGCCTCCCTTAAAATTGATTTTGAAAAACAACGACACCAAGCATTGTCTTCAATTTCTCGAACACATCCGCCTTCAAAGGTTTTGTCGAATATCTCGCAATCTGGTCTTCGGATTTACAGAAATCAAGTTCAATCTCACCTTCTTTAATCAGCTCACGAATATAATGATACTTGATGTCAATATGTTTGCTCCTGCCATGAAATACAGGATTCTTGGCTAATGCAATCGCTGACTTGTTATCACACATCAATTTAGTAGGACCTTTTTGTTCATGCATAAGCTCAAAAAGCATCCTACAAAGCCATATCGCTTGACACGCTGCTGAAGATACTGCAATGTACTCTGCTTCAGCTGTTGAGAGTGCAATAACTTGTTGTTTCTTTGAGGACCAAGAAATTATTCCTGATCCAAGAAAGAACGCATATCCGGAAGTACTCTTTCGTGTTTCAGTATCACCTGTCCAATCGCTGTCTGTATACCCCACTAAACTGAAATTGTCAGTGTAAGAATATAAAATTCCATGATCACGAGTTCCACTGACATACCTTAAAATTCTTTTTGCTGCTTGCAAATGTGATTGGTATGGTTTCTCCATAAATCGACTAATAATTCCCACGCCATAAGTTATATCTGGCCTAGTAGTAGCCAAATATCTTAGACTGCCAACAATACTTTTAAAATAAGTGGGATTTACCCGTTCACCGGTTCCTTCTTTCTTCAACTCCAACCGTTCGCTACGGAGTTCGAATGATTTGAGCGTTTCCATATTGAATCGCTTCAAAATATCATTAGCATACTTCTGCTGTGAAACAAATATGCCTTCATTTGTCTGCGCTTCACTTCAAGGCCCAGAAAATAGGACATTAATCCCAAGTCTGTCATCTCAAACCGACTTGTCATGGCCTCCCCGACTTCAAGAAACATCTTCTCACAGCTTCCTGTAAATATCAAATCATCAACATAAAGGCAAACAATTATAATATCGCCGTTAGTATTTGACTTGATATACGCTCATAAGGGCACTTTTAAAAACCATGCTCCAACAGGTAAGTATCAATCCTCGTGTACCAAGCTCGAGGTGCCTGTTTTAGCCCATACAACGCTTTCTTCAGTTTATAAACTTGATTTTCACGCCCTTTCTTCACATAACCTTGTGGTTGCTCCACATATACTTCCTCATCAAGAAAACCATTAAGGAATGCCGATTTCACATCCATTTGATGGATTTTCCAACGGTTAGCTGCAAGTGCCAAGATCATTCGAATGGTATCCATTCGAGCCACCGGTGCAAATACTTCAAAATAATCAATACCGGCTTTTGCTTGTAGCCTTTCACCACCAGTCTAGCTTTGTAACGGTCCACCCGACCGTTGGGTTTGTACTTCGTTTTGTACACCCACTTGACACCTATAGGCTTCTTACCAGTGGTAACGAAGTTAGCAACCATGTGTCATTCTTTTCAATGGAGTGGATTTCTTCATCCATTGCTTGGATCCACTTTTCATCTGCTGCTGCATCATCATAGGATATGGGGTCACAATCTATAAATAAACAAAAGTTTACCATTGTTTCATGAGTGATTTCATCACTGTCATTATGATCAACTCTTGTGACCACATAATCCTTGAATTTTACTGGCGTCTTCTGCGGTCGTCTTGAACGACGAATCAATGGTTCTGTAGTCGTTGCTGGTGAGGAGGATGAACTACCAGGTGAAAGTGATGGATCTTCAATTGAAGATTCTTCGGTCTCCCGCACCAATGGTTCATCTTCCATAGGAATATCTTTAAATGTCAGCCTTTTGGTTCCAAATCCCAGGCTTCATCTTCAAAAATTGGACATCCCTACTAATAATTACCTTTTCCGTGACAGGATTATATAGCTTATAACCCTTAGTCACATTACTATATCCAATGAAAATGCACTTCTCGCTTTTATCATCCAACTTTTTTCTTCGTTCGTCCGGTATATGGGGATATGCTACGCACCCAAACACCCGTAGGAACGAAACATCTGGCTTGTTGCCACTCCAAGCCTCTTCTGGGGTTCTTCCAAGAACACTCCTTGTTGGACACCTCGTTCAACACAAATACAGCACAAGCAACGGCTTCGCCCCCAAAACTTCTTCGGTAATGCTTTAGCCTTTAGCATACTTCTTGCCATTTCAAAAATTGTTCTATTCTTTCTTTCGCTATACCGTTTTGCTGAGGAGTATAGCTAGCAATCAACCGACGTTTCACTCCATGAATTTTACAATAATTGTCAAATTCATTGGAAGTAAATTCTCCACCTCTATCTCGATCTCAATGTCTTTAAATTAAAGCCACTCGTTTCTCAACATAGACTTTGAATTCTTTAAATTTGCCAAAAGTTTGGATTTTTCTCTCAAAAATAAGCCCATGTTTTTCTAGTAAAATCATCGACAAAAGTTAGCGTGTACCTTTTTTGTCCAAATGATTCCACCTCGACAGGCCACGTATATCTCGTATGTACCAACTCCGAGAGGTTGCTTGGCTCTTCTAGCTCTTCCAATTGGAAAAGATTTTCGATGTTGCTTTCCAATGAGACATCCTTCACATGAGCGGTCCGGACTGTCGATCAAGGGCATGCCGCCACCATCTTTTTTCTGGACTAGTAATTTCAGTCCACGAAAATTTAGATGACCGAACCGAAGATGCCACAGCCACTTGCTGTCTTTTGTCATTGCTTGGAAACTCAATAGAGTCTTCGTCTGAAGGGATAGAGGAAACATCTGGTTCTTCGTCATCTGTGTTGTCGTAATCAGCTTATTGTTTGCGCCTCTAATGGTGCACATACCATTTTCAATGTTAACTTTGTGGCCTTTTTCGGATAGTTGCCCAACACTCAGCAAATTCCAAAAAAGTCCCGGCACAAAGTAAACGTTTGCAATAGTAACATTAGTACCATCTTTTGATTTGATATCAATGTTACCTTTGCCCATCACAGGAATTTTGGATTTATTCCCAAAGTTGACTTCACCACGAACCGTCTCATCTAACTTCGAAAATAGCTCCTTTTGGCCACACATGTGATTGCTGCACCCGGTATCAAGGTACCAAATTTTTGTGTTCATGGTACTTGAGTCATCCATTTGGCATGCTAGCACCACGTCTTCATTTGCATCAACGGCGTGCACATATCCCGGCTGTTCTTGCCCCATGTTTGCTCGACATTCGGATTTGTAATGTCCGAATTTTTTACGTTAAAACACTCGACCTTTGATTTGTCACGTGTTTTATATCTTCGAGTGGAATTCAGATTTCCACCTCTACCTCGGGCACCTCCACGACCTCGGCCACCATGATGACCTCCTCGATTTGATTGAGTGACCCGACTCTGCAATGCTTGCTCAGCATTCGAACCGATAGACTTCTGGTTCATTCTTTGCTCATGCGAACATAATGAACCCATCAACCGCTCAACGTCATGGTTGATATATCTTGGCCTTCTTCGATCGCCGCAACAACGTAGTCAAACCTTTCAGTCAAAGGCCTCAAGATTTTTTCTACGACTCGTACATCTTGGAGCTCTTCACCATTAACCCTCAGTTGGTTAACGATGGTTTGTACACGATCAAAGTAAGCCGAGATAGATTCAGAGTCCTTCATGCGTAAAGACTCAAAATCTCCTCGAAGTGTTTGAAGCCGCACCCGCCTGACACGATCATCGCCTTTGTAGGATTTTTGCAATATATCCCATGCTTCTTTCGCTGTCTCGCACTCGATATTTTTCAAATATCGTCTCCTCTGACTTGAAAGATCGCATATAATGCTTTCTCGATCTTTCTTTCGAGATTCCACCAACGCTTCTTTCTCCTCCTTCCTCAAAGCATTGAATTCTTCAGCATCAGCTACTTCGGTGTAGCCGTTCTCCACCAGGTTCCGCAAATCTTGGGACTTGAATAGAACCTTCATCCGGACGGACCGGTTGTTGAAATTCTTTCCGTTCAACTGGAAGTTGCATCTAAACAGAACTAGTGGATGCCATTGCTAGCTCGATACCAATTGTTGGAACCAAAAGGATTTGGAGGGAGAGAGTAAACACACAAAGAGAGATTATATTACACAATGTGCCTTGTAAAGGCTTAATGGAGTACACACACAAGCTTTGCTAAGCTTAAAACTCTCTCAAAAATCTCACTCTCTCACTCACTAAATAAACTAGACGTAACCCTATATTTATAAGCATCTTCACCGCCTGACTTCACCGCCTGAACTCCACCGCCAAACTTTTCTTCTTGGCTAAGGAGTCAAAATTGTGGGCTGTCTTCTTGTTGCCGTCTTCAATGTGAACAAAAAATTGTCAGCCGCAAGTTTCACTTCCTTCGTGCTCTTGAAACCTCCAGAGCAAGTATAATAATATTTTATTGTGTGCCCATTCTTTTGATTAGCTTCTGGCTTCTTCACGAGATATCTTTTCCGGCGGTTTAGAGAAGTGCGGCGCTGCAGCACACGTTTCTTTGGCGGTTTACAAACCGACTAACTCTTGCTTTCACACACTTAGCCAAAAAACAATTAAAAGACAAATAAGCTAATTAAAATACAAAATCAATTTTACTATTTTCTAACAACAATGACATCTCGATTCAAATGAATCTATTGGCAAAAGTTTTAGCAAGTTCGGTTATATTCGCAACGAATTAAGTTATGAGGGCGATGGCAAAAAATGAATGAGGAAGAGATTGCTCCTGATCCGCAGATAAGGGGGAGATATGCAATTTTTCCACTATGAAGTTGGAGGAGTTCGGAGTTCTTGATACTCATACCTGCATAGACCTTTCAAGAGATAGATTTTACAATATGGTATGTCATAAGTGGGCTCGCCATTGCGTTTTAGGGGTTTGATTCGGTTTTATACTACGTGAACTTAATGATATGTCGCTCTGGCAATTCTTGCACGCACAAGTACAATTTTATGCCTCAGTGTATATATCAAAATAATCACCATATATCTTTGTATGCACTTCTTTTGGACGCTGCCTTGATTGCCCCGAAGAGGGTTTGCATGCTAATTCACATGATGCATACATGCTCTAGGACAACCCTATAATCTCGTCGGTTGAAAAAACGAGCTAAGATCCATGCTAATATAACTTGCTACCGCTTGCAACATCGAGTGTTATGATAAGATTACCAACCTCTGTGTGATACTATTTGGATGTAACTTTTAAAAGTACAAGTTACTAGGTCTAGTATATAGTAACCCTGTAGATTGACTTTTAAACTTTTAAATGCCGTAGCAGGTACATGGGAGGCTTATTGTAGAGTGATAAGTTTATTATTTCCAAACCTAGGCATGCAACTCTCCATGTGCTGCTAGGTCCATCATGAATGACTGCAGATCTCTATTGGCCCAGCTGCAAGGAAGATAATTTAATCTATGAACCCAGAGAAACTAATTATGTTGCAGATTGGGTTGCGAAGGCGCACATAACGGGCTTCCTTCCGCTTTCTTGGATTTCCAAACCTCCTCATTCCCTACGGTTGATTTTATGTCTTGATTTCGGAAATCCGTTTTTGAGTTAGTAACGGAAGTTGTTTTATTCTCACAAAAAAATAAAAATATAAAAAAATAAATTTGGGGCCTATTTTATGAATCTAACAAATAAGCGTTCAAGATTTAAGTAATAAATTTTAGATGTTGACAATCTCAGGTGCTGAAACTAGAAACAAGGTTTTTCTGCACAATAAATGATAATTAATCAAGAAATTTTCTACATGAGTGTTTGATAACTCCCATAATGAAAATTCGTTTGATAGACCTTCTAAAGTATCTTTCCCTCTTGGGCGATTGGCGGAAGGCCGCCAATGGCGGGCGGACAGCTAGCGGCAAGGGTGGGTGGCAATGGGTGGGCAGGCAGATGGTGGTGAGGGCGAGCAATGAGAAGCGTTTCTATTTTTTTATTTCTATTATAGAAATAGAAAAGTAAAAAATTTTCACTTCTCATTTTTGTTCTAAACCTAATTTTGGTCTAAAAATTTATTTCAAAAAAAGAAAAATGAAATTTATGTTACCAAACAAATTATAGTTCCAAATCTGAACATAAAAAATAGGAAAACAGAGAAACATGGTGAGTGTAATGTCTCTTTACAAAGGAAAAGAAAAAGTACATGATTCGAACCCAACGCATGTGCAGTTTGTAGGGAAGTCGACGGTTTCGAAGAGCTAAGGAACTCCCACGCGATGGCTAAAATATGTACCCAAATCATAAACGTCGTCTATAATCAATTACCATACTGCTACGCATTCAATGTTTTGCTTCCTAGGTTTGCGCACAAAGTCAACGCTGTTGTGCTTGGCCAACATACTAAAGTCAACGGCTAAGAAGAGATGTTGCTGATATTTCTTCTATAAAACAGTACTTTGCGCAATTTCTTCCGACTGAATTGTGACTGATCGCCGTAGAATACTCATCAAAATTTGACCATCCTTTCGTTCGGTGGGCGATCAGTATTACATAGTCAATTCAAGAACTCAGGTGGAAGAGATCTGACAGCGGAGGGAACAGAGAAGAGGCGAAAATGGAGGAGGGGGATGAACTTGAACTGGACGCTGCCGGTGCCGAGCATGCAGGAGCTGGTGAGGCAGCGACGGCTGGATGCCGTGCCCCCAAGTACCTCCGTGATGGCACGGTAGTGGCCGGTCACTGTCAGGAGTCGTCGTAGGGCTTGCCTTGCATCGACCCGGGGAAGCTGATGGATCCTGCTTCCCCATCCACCGAGATCCGCAACCTTCACTCTGCCTGTCGTCAATGGGCTCTCTTCCTGGTGCGGCTTCTACTTGATCATTAGCTTAAATACAGGTAGTCTTCTGTTTGTTGATGTTGCAATACCTGGTCTTTTTACTGCATAATCTCTCTCAAACTAAAAGACTTATTCTACTAGTGGGGCGATAAAATACCCGATCACAAGACCTTCGCTTGTGGTCGGCACCCCATTGCCGGTGGGGCGGCGGCAATGGCCACGACGACCTTTGCCTAGATTTGGGAGAGGGTTACTGTTAAAATATCTAAATAATAAACCACGCATTCAATTAAACTTTTTAGAATAATTGGTAATGGTCCAATCAAAATCTTTTTTGGTATCAGAGTCTTGAGTTCGAATCTTTTCAGGCCCCATTTGCCTCCCTAAGTTGCTTAGTACTGGATAAAATACAAAGACTAGACTAAGCATGAGGGGGAGTGTATTTGCCTCCCTAATTAAACTTCCATGCTTAGTACCGGATAAAACACAAAATACCAGACTAAGTATGAGGGGGAGTGTTAGAATATTGGATCGCATGCAACCCCGCTAGCTAATTAAATTTCCACGCTTGGTACTGGGTAAAAGACCAGACTAAGCGTGAGGGAGAATGTTAGAATATTGAGTTGCAGGCAACCTGCTGGCCATTGCCACTACCCCACCAACAATGGGGCAGCAACCATAGGCAGAAAGGCAGTTTTTTGTTTTTTTTTTTTTTAAACTTTTATCTTTTTAAATATTTTTATCTAATTTAACTAAAATTTAGGTTATTTAGTCAATGATTGAAGAAACAAAATAAATCAAAAGGATTTTCATCTCGCGCCTTAGATGAAAGAGAGGGTTAGCAACTTTTTCAGCTATGTCCAGTAGAAATCAGAATCGTACCACTCCAATTTTTGATAATTCAAAATCTTTTTTGGGTGAAATAGAGGATATCTTGATTGAGCGTGGAGAAAGAAACCGTAATAAACACAAAGAAGCTCTCATGTCTAACTTGCTTGTATTAAACATGCTGCCACCGTTCATATCTTAAAATTAGCCTCATGAAAACCTTATAATTGCAATGAGCAAATGTGAAGAAACTCTCATGTTTGGTTCTGACCCTTTTGTATTTCATAAAAATTAGGGGCAATATAATCCTCATGTAAGGGCCGTCCATAAATCTTTACTGAATGTGACACTGGATTGAATCCTTTATTTAGAGCTTTCATTTGATTTCTAAATTTGTTTGCTCAAAGTTGTAATTTTTTTGTTCATCTTCAGATGAAAATGCCTTTGATCAGTTGGACTATTTAGCCAGCTGGCGAGTTGAGGTTAGACTCTTATTTAAAATAGAAAATAAGAAAGATCACGATAGTATCTTCATGGGAATAGGGTTGAATGTGCAGTTGGTGAATGATGGAGTCTCGGATGAAGGGATGAGGATGATGAAGGAGAACGTGCAAGGTTTCTTCGAGCTGCCCCACCATGAGAAGCAGAAGTCAGCCTAGAGGCCCGGAAGTCTCGAAGGTTACGGGCAGGCTTCCGTCACCTCGAACGACGTGATCTTCCTCAAATGCCATCCTCCGCATGCGAGAAATCTCGATCTATGGCCACAAAATCCACCCGAATTCAGGTCATTCGGCTTCCATCTTTTTCGTTTACGTTATGTCTACGCATTTCTAGTTAGCTGAATTAAGCAGATGTTGATAGCGAATGCTTAATCGATCAGGATGGCACTGCAAAAATACAGCGAAGATATGAGGAAACTGGCAGAGGCGGTGAAGTATCTTGGAATGGCGTTGGGAATTCATGAAGTGGAACTGGATCTGTTGATGAAAAGTTTCGGAGAAGGGTCGTGCGACGTCAGGATGAATTATTACCTGGCATGCCCAGAACCTGAGAGAGCAATAGGCCTGTCGCCACATGCGGACACCACGGGGATCACCCTGTTGACGGAGTGCAGCAACATCCGTGGCCTTCAGGTCCTTAGCAAGGACAACCGCTGGGTCACAGTTCCACCGGTTCCTGGCAGCATCATTGTGAATTTAGGTCAAATCATGGAGGTTTACAGCAATGGCACGTACAGAGCGCCGGATCACAGAGCAGTGGTGAACAAAGGGAAGGAGAGGGTGCCCATAGCAACCTTTTGCTATCCCAGCCCGTCTCTTCCGGTCGGACCTTCTCCACAGCTCCTCGCTGCCACCGGACTCCCCCCTATCTACCAAACCCTCTCGAACTCTGGAGAATTCCTGCAGTGCTTCTTAAGCCGCAAGCTTGATGATGCGGTTCCTTTCATCATCGACACTCTCAAGCTGTAGACACCAAACCGATGCGTTCATCCTTTTCATCTTCTTCTTGCATTGTGAATCGTGAAGATGCTTTCAGGTTGCTCTCCCTATCCTGGCATTTCAATAAGACGGTAGAAGTTTCAGCTTGCAGGAGGATCTGAGTGAGGAGCTGAATTCCCGTCGGGAAGACGCCGCTCTAGGAAGCATTTCGGTGGCCTTTTCTGGTCTTCAATCTTAATCTGTGAACTTCTTTGCATCTCTATGTTAATATTAACTTTCATTTCGCTGTTTTCATGAGGTGTGCATGTGTAAACGCCGCAGAACTCAACATTTTTCAAAATAGCTACCTCCAACTACTGATGTAGCCACTTTTGTTCATTATGTCTAACACGAGGGGAAAGTGCTAAATAACCATCTGAAATAAAATAAAAATAATATGGTTGGTGCTACTTAAATCACAGACGCGCAAATGTACTAAGCACGTCTATTAATTAATAATTGCACATCCGCACGTTGGTATTGTGAGTCCATCCCACAGTCCAACCTTTTCTTTGAACACACTAGGAAAAAGCTCATACTTATAAAGTGGCATATCTCCTCCCAACTTTCCTACGTGGGACAATGAAAAATCACCTTTTGTTTGTTTTACAAACAAACAACCAACATGATCTATGTGTTTGCATTCCACATTCTCCTTGGAAATCTACATGATGTTATTGGAGCAGGAGATATGATTTGATTCTAATTATTCTAATTGTGGGTTAATTGATCTGGTCAATTCATAAGATAAGATATTCGGAATATAGAAAGGGAAATATTATTTTGATTTGATTTTGATTATTCTAATAGAGAGAACTCATTGGTTTGTGTCGGCTCCAATTGAAAAAAGGGAGAGGGGGTGTTCTCGAACTCAAGTCCTTATTTGAAATTTCCCAAAAATCAAATGAAATTTTAATTTAATCAAATCATTTAAGTCCATCCTAATTAAAGTTGTCAAATGAGGTTGTTGTAGGATGCGAATGATAACTATTTTATTCCCAGGCCCTATTTCTGGTTAGAAACATATTTTTTAATTTCTATTCTCTAGACGAATTTCTAAATAAAAATACATGTTTGATTATGATACGAAATTTCTGTTCCCGAAATATAAATTAGTTTAATATATCTTCCTAGATATCTCTCCCTCTTGGGCGACTGGTAGGTGATGAGTGTGCATATGGCAAGTGGGTGGTCGGCTGGTGGCAAGGGCAAGTGATAAGAAGATTTTTTATTTTATTTTCTATTTTTAGAATAGAAAAGTAGATAATTCCTACTTCTCATTTTTGTTCCTAACCTATTTTTGGGTTATATATTTGTCTCGAAAATTGAAAAAAAAATTATGTAACTAAACAGATTTTTGTTTCAAACTAAAAAAAATAAGAAAAAAAAGAGAAACTTATCCCTCAATCTACAATAATTAACTGGATTGTCAAATAGGCTCACAGCTATGGTAAAATTAAGGGTGTAAAAAACCAAACCGAACCGAAAAGCTTGTTTTTTTTTTTTTTGTTCGATTTTCATTAAAATTGAAATTTTTTTAATCAATTTGGTATTTATCGATTCGGTTAACCGAACCAAACAGATAAAATCTAAAATTTTTTCACTTCATTTTTTCTTTTAATTTAAAATTATTTTATTTTATTTTCCTTTTCATTTTCTTTCATTTTCTTCTTCATTGGCTGGTCACCAACCACGGTGGCAACTAGTGATCGGCTAGAGGCGAGCTGGAGCCTCACCATAGGTTAGCGAGACCAAGCTCGCCCAATGTTGGCAAACTCGAGCCCCGCCAGATTCATCCACTTGGGCTGGGCTCGAGTCTCGCATAGCTTGCTTGATTTGGCGGGCTCGAGGTCGCTGACGTTGGGCGAGCTCGACCTTACCGGATCACTACAAGCTAATTGCTAGCTGCTACCATGTCTAGCGACCGGCCAATGAAGAAGAAAAAAAAAGAAATAAAATGAAAAAGAAAAAAAGAAAAGATAAGGAAAAAAAGAAAATAAAAAGAATAAAAAATAATTAAAAATTGTTTTTTTTTTTGAATTAATTGAAAGGGGTGCATGTAAGGAAAAAAAAAACAAAACAAAGCAAAAATAAAAGTAAAAACCGAAAAACTGAATTGAATCGAACCAAACTGGGATTTTGGTTTGGTTCGGTTTTGGTTCGGATCGGATTTCGGTTCGGTTCAATAAATTTCTTTATTGGTTCAGTTCAATTCAGTTTGACTTTCTAAAAAAATCGAACCGAACCGAACCATTTAAACCCTAGTGGCAATGCATTAAATATTTATTGGATTTAAATAAGCCGTATGGTGAGTGACTAGTGTAACTTCTCTTTACAAAGAAAAAGAAAAGTACATGATTCGAACCGAACGCACGTGTGGTTTGTAGGCAAGTCAACGGTTATGAAGAACTCACGAACACCCATGTGATCCTTGAAACATATATCCAAAAAAAAAGATATGTTCACTAAAAATCTTAAAACTTATCATTAAAGTGTAATTGTGTCCTAAAATTTATAAAAAATGCAATTAAGTTCTAAAACTCGTCAAATTAGTGCAATTGAGTATTTTCGTTAATTTCATCCAATTAGACTAACAAAAAATGCTGAGATAATTTTTTTTTTAATATTTTCTCTCTCCTACGTGGCAATGACATGGCTAAGACATGGAACACTAGGCTAAAATGATGCCTTTTTGAATTTAATTCTAATTTTTTAAGCTTAAGATTAAATTAATAAAATAGGAAATATTAAAAAAACACAAAAAAGAGTAAAGGCAAGGACAGAGGTCCTTGCCGCTAGCCACCCAGTTGTCGAAAAGGGCTAGTGGGGGCTCGACAAGGGCCGACTGGGGTTGCTGGGGCCTTGGCTAGGGTTGACAGGCAAGGGTCGCAGCCTTTCACCCAAATCTACAACCCTTGCCTAGCTATGGTGGCCCTCGATGAGGGTTGCCAACCCTCGGCAAGGATCGCTAGCCCTTGGCGAGGGCGTGGTCTCACGACCCTCGCCAAGGGCCACCATAGTTGGGCAAGGGCTGACGACCCTCACCTACGGTTGGTGAGGGTCGCCGGCCTTGGCCAAGGCTCCGGCGACCCCTTGCGATCCTTGTTGACCTAGAGCTTAATTTTTTTGTTTTTGTTTTTGAAATACTTATTTTATTTTATTTAATTAATATTTCGGTTAAATAAATTAGAATTTAAGCTGCCTCATCATTACTTTCGAGAGAGAAAATACTAGAAAAGCCACGTTGGCATTTTTCGATAATCTAAATTGATCGAGTCAACATAATGATTTGATTTTTAAAATTTGATTGCACTCTTTATAATTTTTTAAATTTAATCATAATTTTATGATAAGTTTTAGGATTTTCAGTGTACGTATCTTTAAAAATAAAACAAAATGTGTGTAATCAATTACCATACTGCAGTCCGCTGAAATTTCTTCTACTAGGCTGGCGCTCAAACTCAACCTTGTTGTGCTTGGCCGAAATGCTAAAGTCAACAGCTAAAAGGACATGCTGCTGACATTTCTTCTATAAAACAGTACTTTGCGCCATTTCTTCCCATGAAAAAAATAAACGTCTGTAATCAATTTCCATACTGCAGTCGACATTCAATGCTTTGTTTCCTAGGTTGGCGCGCAAAATCAACATTGTTGTGCTTAGCCGAAATGCTTAAGTAAAGAGCTAAGAGAAGATTCTGCTGCTGACATTTCTTCCCATTGAATTGTGATTAGTCGCGGTAGAATTCTCATAAAAAATTTGACTATCCTTTCGTTTGGTGGGCGATCGGCATTATATAGTTGATTGAAGAACTGAGGCGGAAGAGATCAGACGGCAGAGAATAAAGAGAAAGCGGCAAAGATGCAGGAGAAGGGGGTGAACATGAACTGGACGCTGCCAGTGCCGAGCGTGCAGGAGCTGGTGAGGCAGCAGCGGTCGGACACTGTGCCCGCGAGGTACCTCCGTGATGACACGGTGGTGGCTGATCACCATCGCCAGTCGTTGCAGGACTTGCCTCGCATCGACCTGGGGAAGCTGATGGACCTTGCTTCCCGATCCACCGAGCTCCGCAACCTTCACTCTGCCTGTCGTGAATGGGGTCTTTTCCTGGTGCGGTTTCTACTTGATCATAAGCTTAAATACATGCAGTCTTCTGTCTGTTGATGTTGCAATACCCGCTCTTTTTCCTGCATAATCTCTCTCAAACAGGACTTATTTTACTGGTGGGACATTAAAATACCCGATCATAGGTCCTCCGCTTGTGGTCGCCGCCCCATCGCCGGTGGGGTGGCGGCAATGGCCATAGCGACCCTTGCCCAGATTTGGGAGAGGGTCACCGCCTTCTCTCTGTTCTGGCAAGTGCCGGCAACCTTGCTGGCCATCGCGGCCACCCCACCAATGATGGAGCGGTGGCCACAGGTGGAAGGTTTGGTTTTTTTGTTCCTTTAAATTTCATCTTTTTTAATTTTTAATCTAATTTTATTAAAATATAGGTTATATAGTTAGTGATTGAAGAATAGAAGAAATCAATTTTTTTTTTTTTTTTTGTATTGCGTCTTAAATAAAAGAAAGGGTTAGTCACTTTTTCAGCTTTGTCCAATAGATATCAAAAGGGTAGCGCTCCGTTTTTTGATTCAAAATCTTTTTTGGGCGAAATAGAAGATATCTCGATTGAGCGTAAACGTAATAAATACAAAGAAGAGGCATCGTTCACCTAGTAACGCCACCGAAAACACCACTTCCCGACTGACTTGCATGTGTTAAGCATGCCGTCGGCATTCATCGCTCAAGATTAGCCTTATGAAAACATTATATTCGTGATGAGTTAGATGAGAAGAAACTCTCATGTTCGGTTTTGAGCATCTTTTATTTTATAAAAATTAGGGGCAATATTATCCTTACGTAAGGGCCATCCATAAATCTTTACCAAATATGACATCGGATCGGTTCCTTTATTTAGAGCTTCCAATTGATTTCTAAACTTTTTGCTCATATTGTTCTCTTTTATATTCATCTTTGGAGGAAAATGCCCTTGATTAGCCAGATTATTTAGCCGGCCGGTGAGTCGGCGAGGTTGGGCCCTTATTTAAAATAGAAGGATCATGACAGTATCTTCATATGAATGGGGTTGAATGTGCAGTTGGTGAACCATGGAGTGTCGGATGAAGGGATGAGGATGATGAAGGAGAACGTGCGAGGTTTCTTCGAGCTGCCTCACCACGAGAAGCAGAAGTCAGCCCAGAGGCCCGGAAGTCTCGAAGGTTACGGGCAGGCTTTTGTGACCTTCCACGACCAGAAGCTGGACTGGAACGACATGATCTTCCTCAAATGCCATCCTCCGCATGCGAGAAATCTCGATCTATGGCCACGAAATCCACCCAAATTCAGGTCATTCGGCTTCCGTCTTTTTCGATTACGTTATGTCTATGCATTTCTAGTTAGCTGAATTAAGCAGATGTTGATTGTGAATGCTTAATCAATCGATCAGGATGGCGCTGGAGAAATACGGCGAAGATATGAGGAAACTGGCAGAGGCGGTAGCGAAGTATATTGGAATGGCATTGGGAATTCATGAAGAGGAACTGGACCTGTTGGCGAAAAGTTTCGGAGAAGGGTCGTGCGAGGTCAGGATGAATTACTACCCAGCGTGCCCGGAACCTGAGAGAGCAGTAGGCCTGTCGCCGCATGCCGACACCACGGGGATCACCCTGTTGACGGAGTGCGGCAACATCCCTGGCCTTCAGGTCCTTAGAAAGGACAACCGCTGGGTCACAGTTCCGCCTGTTCCCGGCAGCATCGTCGTGAATTTAGGCCAAATCATGGAGATTTACAGCAACGGCACGTATAGAGCACCCGATCACAGAGCGGTGGTGAACAAAGAGAAGGAGAGGGTGTCAATAGCAACCTTTTGCAATCCCAGCCCGTCTCTTCCGGTTGGACCTTCTCCACAGCTCCTCGCAGCCACCGGGCTCCCCCCTATCTTCCAAACCCTCTCGAACTCTGAAGAATTCATGCAGCGCTTCTTAAGCCGCAAGCTTGATGATGCGGTTCCTTTCATTGACAGCCTCAAGCTGTAGACGCTGAACTGATGTGTTCATCCTTTTCATCTTCTTCTTGGATTGTGAGTCGTGAAGATGCTTTCAGGTTGCTCCCCCTATCCTGACATTTCAATAAGACAGTAGAAGTTCAGATTGCAGGAGGATCTGAGTGAGGAGCTGAATTCCCATTGGGAACACGCCGCTCTAGGAAGCGCTTCGGTGGCCTTCTCTGGTCTTCAATCTTAATCTGTGAACTTCTTTGCATCTCTAGGTTGATATTAACTTTCATTTCACTGTTTTCAACATTTCGTTGATTATATCTACCACGTCATCCGTAGGTCAAATCTATATTGTATTATCTTCGCGTCTGCATTCTACGTTCTCCTTAGAAGTCTACGTGGTGTTGTCGCCGGAGGGAGAGACGGCCAGCTTGATTTCATACGTGCACTAGCGTAATAGCCCCAATTGACATTCCTCTTCATTTTCGGAACCAAATTATAAAAAATGAAAAATTACATCCCACCGCAATGTTGCCGGGAGAACACAGTCGCCGTCCTCGTCTTTCCAACGAATTGGTGGCGAGTCGCTGGTGATGTTGGCGCTATGGCAGGTCAGGCGATGGCAAAGGTGGTTTTTTCGGGGCGAAAATGCATTTTCCATTTCATTTGAGTAGATAAAGTGAAGGAACAACCCAAATGAGCTTCAACACACAAAACATCCAAAAAGGGGCTGAGTGGGGCTGCAAACCCAGCATTGAGGAAGAGCTCCGTGATATTTGGCTTCAGCGATCTAATCCGCTGCTCTATTTTGGGACCTAGAGAAGTGGGCTAAACATAAAAAAGTCATCCAGGAAAGCGCGGCCCGACAATCTTTGGCAAGTACTTCCAACGTCCCAAGGAGGTTGGTCTTCACACGTGACTGACTGAACTAAAGAAAAATCGTCAGACTCCAGTTCCACAGAGATTTCTCTGCCCATGTTCTCTCTGCTCCAATCTTTCATAAAGCGCATGCCTTCAAGCAGCGCAAGGGCATCCGCGTGAAGAGGCGATTGAGCCCGAATTAGACAAGTGAATCCTCCCGTGAGCTTCCCTGAGGTGTCTCAGCACACACCAGCGATTGCACACTTAGTAGAGCCAAAAACGAAGGCTGCGTCCAGGGCTGGTTGCCGTTCTTGTAGCTAATAGCCACTGATCTATGCTTGTGAGGCCTTGAGCTTCAATTCGAATTTGCAAATTGTGGTCTGACCATACTTTGGTTGTCTGGGGAGAGGGGAGAAAGAGGTGTTCTGACGTTTCCGAGCACGTCTTACGCAGTGAGCACAGTGGCTCAGATAAGATTTTTCGCTTGAACAAGTTTTCCTTTGTAGGTAAGGCATTTTGGCAAAGTTGAAATAGTTTGATTTTGGGTAAGGTGTTCATGTTCCACACTTTAGACCATAGGGCTCTTTTTTTTGGTGTGACGTTGAGGCTTGTTGATTGGATGGGCTGTTTGCTTCTTTTCTGAGGTGATTATACCTGCTTTTTACTGAGTAATTCCCTGATTTGGTAGCTGTCCATACTAGTCTATCTTTCTCTTCCATAAATGGGATGGGGATGGCCAAGATTTCCTTCACAATACTGCCTGCAAACAAGCTATAAAGGCTTTGTTCATTCCATTTGGCCTGGTCTTTAGCAATTAGCTCAGACACTAACTGGGGATCATCTTGGTTTGTTGGACCTGCAATTGTGCCCAATCTTATCCACCTATCTTCACGAATTCTAATCAATTTTCCATTCCTTACTGACCATTGAACCGACCCAGCTAATGCATATCTTCCAGTCAGCAAACTGTGCCACCCCCAAGACGATCTTTGTCCTTTCCTCGCATGCCAAAAATCAGTGTTGGGAAAGTAGAGACCTTTTAGTATGTGGCACCAAAGCGTTGAAGGTGATTGTGGATGGCAATGGTGGTTAGTCATGGAGAAAGGGACAGAGAGAGTTAAGATGGGAATTGAATGCATGCACTTTGACCTTTTTCTTTAATTCAAAGCATCTAAAATTTTCACAACACACGTGAATGTCACGAGAAAGGGTAGATTCGTGAATCATTTTTTTTTTCATAATTACTTGAGAAATGAACGATATTATAGTTTTTGGTGGGGAGGTAAAAAGTTGTTTATTTACTTTTATTAAGAAAATACAAACACTTAAGTGACGAAAAATAGATTACTCCGAGGAAATTACTGCTAACATCAGGAAAACTGCGGATGGACAAAGAAAAAAGTCGATATATATTGTTTGCTGCAAAATCATGGAGCCTCATTGACTCGTGCACGAGAAAACGGACGATGCCGCCAATGTAGCTCGCAGACCTCGTACAACCACATGATCGGGCATTCCTCTTGTTAAAGTTCCTCTGCAGATCATTAATTTCCTCGACCTTCAACCCAACTTCCGGCGTAAGAGATTACAAAGATCATGCTGCTGGGAAGGCACGTCGCCGTCCTCGTCTTTCCGTTCGGCAGCCACCCTTGGCCTCTCGCCAACCTCACGCTCAAGCTTGCTTTGGCCGCCCCGGATGTCCGCTTCTCTTTCTTGAACACGGCCAAGTCCAATGGCATCGTTTTCCCTCCGCCGTCAAGAGCCGAGCTGCCCCCCAACGTCCGAGTCTATGATATCGGCGACGGCTTACCAGACGACCACCAGGGGTCGATGAAGCATCCAGGAGAACCTGTAGGGTGGTTCCTGAAAGCGGCGCCGGAGAGCTTTGGAGCGGCTGTTGATGCCGCGAAGCAAGATGCAGGGACGAATGTGAGTTGTTTATTGACGGACGCTTTCTTGATTTTCGCATGCGAAATGGCAGAGAAAATGCAGGTTCCCTGGGTGACCCTCTGGGTTCCCGCTCCGTACGCGTTGGCGGCCCACGTTTACATTGATGTCATCAGTGAGCTCCATCGTGAATGCTCCGGCGGTGACACCTCCATTGACTACGACAACAACAAGAGCCTCGGAGTAATTCCAGGATTATCTATGATGCACATTTCAGATTTACCGACTGAGATAACCAATGATCAGGACACTTCAGTGATTGCATGCATGTTGCGCCAGATGGGGCGTGTGCTCCCGTGTTGTTAAGAGAACTATACAAAGCAGCACTAGTGATGTCAAGAACAGAGGAAGGAAAGAAGACCTCGAGAACAGAGGAAAACCAGTACGTGCTATCAAGCACAAAGAAGAGAAAGAAAGTATCGAGAACAGAGGAAGGAAAGAAACTGACGAAAATGAAGAAAGCAACAATAGAGATTATAGCACGTGTAGCATGTTTACATTGAGGAATCAATATTCAGTTTTAAGTTTGTAAAGTCAAACTTTCTGTTTTCTTTTCGGTTAGTTAGTTAGTCTTCTCATTCGGTTGTTATACTCCAGCTCAATATAAAACTGATGAGAAGAGAGAAAATAGAAGTCGAGTTGTTTTGATGTAAAGCAAGCTTTTCATTGAATAAGAATACACATCTGTATCTGCATCTTCCCTCTCTCTCTCGTTTCTGCTTTCTGTTCTGTTCATCAAATCTCTTCATGGTATCAGAGCTACTTTCCTGAAAGTACAAATCAACTACAAATCAACTTCATTCTCTATGAAAAGATGATGAATCTGCAACAGATTGAAGTCACATTCAAGGCTCATCGATCGCCTTCTTCTGCTGTTAATAGTGGTATGTGTCTTTAATTGGGAATCTGTGAATCTTTTACATCACTGAACAAGAACTGTGAGTTGTTCTTATTCTTCAATCGAATTTTTTCATCATCATCAGTAATAAATTCACGACTCTTGTACTGCAAAATCAGTAGGAGACTCTTTCAATAATAGAGCATCTCCTGGGATCTCAAAGTGTGAAAATGGCAGTAAGAATACAGAAGTATCCATTCCCTATTCATGTTAACATCTCTAACTTTGTTACCATCAAATTAGCCGAAGCTAATTTTCTTCTTTGGTAAGCTCAGTTTCATAGATTTCTGAGAAGCCAAAATCTTTTTGGTTTCGTTAGTGGAGAAAGTCCACCACCTGCCAAATCATTGCAAGTTGAAGGAGAGGATCGTGGTGCTGAAGTTATAAACCCCGATTACAACGATTGGATCAAGACAGATCAACTTGTATCTTCCCGGATTAGTGGTGCTTTGTTTGTAAAAACATACTTAGTCTCGATAATTGGGTTGATACCGCATATGAGGTATGGCAAACCTTACTCAATCGATTCACGCAAAAATTTGTGGCTAGAGAATTTGAGTTGAGAGGAAAACTACAAGCATGTCAAAAACGTGATCGAGCTTTGGCTATATATCTCAGAGAATATAAGTCAATCTGTGATCAACTCAAGGCAATAGGAAAACCTGTAGATGAGATAACAAAGTTGTTCGGAGTTTTGGAGGGTTTAGGATCTGAATATGAGAGTTTCAAAACCACAATATACTGCTTGAAACCACAACCAGAGTATGATGAGGTGATATCACACTTAGAAAGATTCGAAGCAAGATTACGAACTATTCTTCAAATCGGTTCGTTCTAATCTAGCATACTATGGTTAAAGGAAAACCGAAGTCCTGGGCGAGGGAAGATCTTGACAGAGAACCTGCACAACAAAATGTTAGTTTTGGAGGACCAAGAGGATACAATCGTGGAGGAAGAAGCTATGGAAGAGGTCGTCCCTTCAATAATCGATATCGCAACTATGGATACTCTGGAAGAAATATGAGCTACAGACTAAATAGTTCAAATCATGATCAGGGAGGACAGCAATTCAAGCAATTCAATACTCTCTCTGATATTGGTTCTGGTCAAGGCTTTAGACCATATGCTGGCTCTTCACAAAGGAATCCAGATACCAAGTCATATCCATCTAACTCATCAAATCTAACTCTTCATAAAAATCTGCAGGTAGATAAAACAACGTATAACACTCGCTTAGAGTGTCGATCCGCAAACGCCCGGACATGATGCACTTCACCGTTGGTATAGATTCGACAACTCTTATCAAGCTGAGGAAATACCAACAGCACTAGCAAAGAATGCATCTTGAAGAATCAAATGGCAATGAGTGGTATCCGATACGGCGCGACTGCTCACATCACCGCTAATTGGGTATTCTTCATAATTTCTCTAAACACATTGGTAATGATACGGTTATGATTGGTAATGGCTTATGCTTACCTATTACACATATGGGTAATGCATTACTACGTCATCAAATGGATTCTTTACCTTTGAATGATGTGTTAATTGTTCCGTAAATTAAGAAAAATCTTCTGTCGTTTCAAAACTAACGATGATTATCCATGTTCATTTGTCTTTGACAAAACTGGTGTATATATAAAGGATCACCTATCCAACACAACCAAGATGCTCGGAAGGAAGGTTAAAGGACTTTATCGAGTAGACCCTCATGTTACGAGGGTCTTTTTCACTCAAAACACAGACAGTTGGAGAAGATGTGTGGCATCAACGATTAGCTCACACGAACCTGAAAATCTTCAAGTATATGGAGACTCAGCAGTTGATTCACTGCAATACAAAGCTACACTCTATATGTAGGAGTTGTCAAATAGCTAAGAGCACTGCTTTACCCTTCCCTTTATCAGACTCTGTAGCTTCTAGACCTTTAGAACAGATTCATTGTGACATCTGGGGACCTTCTCCAGTTAACTCATGTCAGAACTTCAAGTATTATGTGATTTTTGTGGACAACTTCTCTCGATTTAGCTGGATCTATCCACTGAAATTGAAGTCAGATTTCTATAATGTCTTTCTCATGTTCCAAAGGTTAGTAGAGAATCAGTTTGATTGTAAAATCAAGATCTTCCAATGTGATGGTGGAGGAGAATTCATCAGTCACAAATTCAAGTCTCATTTACACACCTGTGGGGTTCAACAGCGTGTGTCCTGTCCTTACACACCAGCACAGAATGGCATACCCGAAAGGAAACATCGACACATTGTTGAGTTTGGACTGGCCATGCTTTATCATGCGAAATTGCCTTTGAAGTTTTGGGTTGATGCATTTATAACAGCTAATCACATTGTTAATCTTCTTCCTACTCCAAAGCTACAAATGCAATCGCCCTACAGTGTGCTATATCAACAACAGCCAAGTTATGACCATCTTCACATCTTTGGTTGTGCGTGCTATCCATGTCTCAGACCCTATGCACAAAACAAGTTTGATCCTAGGTCCCTTACTTGTGTATTTCTGGGTTACAGCGATCGACATAAGGGATATCGATGCCTTATTCCTACCACTGGTCATGTCTACATAAGTCGTCATGTTATCTTTGATGAAAGCTTCTTTCCTTTTACTCAGAAATTAACAACAGACTATTCTCATTATACAAAACTATACCAGCTGTGGACAAAAGAAGTCCAATTCTTCGATTCTTCAAATGAAGAATGCATACAATCCACATCACCTAGACATACAAGCCATTTACAAGACACTGGTATTATCACTACAACTCATTTACAAGACTCTTCTACTTCAGAATCATCTTCGACTTCATCTTCATCCTCAAATTCATCTTCATTACACATACCATCTGCTGGGATTTCGAGTTCAACCTCACCCTCACCTTTGGTACATCTGTCTCCTACCAATTCTGCAGAGTCAGGTATTCCTACTTCTTCACCAGATGACATAGCTATTGCTCAAAATTCTTCTTCTTCTCCACTTATCTCACCAGGTATATCATCTACTCATCCTATGCAAACCAGATCTAAATCTAGAATTATAAAGATCAATCCTCGATATGCCTGTCTTGCTGAATATCAGGTGCCTTCTGAGCCACGATCACTTAAGTCTGCTCTAGCAGATCAAGGTTGGTATAAAGCTATGACTGATGAAATGGATGCATTAGCTGAAAATCAAACTTGGATCTTAGTTCCTCGCACTAGTCAAATGAATGTTATAGGCTGCAAGTGGGTATTTAAGACAAAACTTACACCAGATGGCAGTCTTGATCGCTTGAAGGCTCGGTTAGTAGCCAAGGGTTTTCATCAGGAAGAAGGAGTGGACTTTACAGAAACATTTAGCCCTGTTGTCAAGCATGCCACCATTCGTATTGTGTTCTCTGTGGCAATGGTACAGAACTGGTCAATTCATCAACTTGATGTTAAAAATGCATTCCTGCATGGTAACTTGAATGAAACAGTACACATGGAGCAGCCTCCTGGCTTTGTCCATCCACACAAATCTCAATATGTCTGTCTTCTTAAGAAATCCCTTTATGGTCTTCGTCAAGCACCGCGTGCTTGGTTTGACAAATTCAGCAATTTCCTACTTGAAGTTGGTTTCTTTTGTAGTACCTCAAATCCCTCTCTTTTTATACTACGAGATGGACAAGAGACAGTTCTTCTACTCATTGTATGTTGACGATATTATCTTGACTGGCAGCTCGGATAAGTTGCTTCATACTTTGATTCACTCTCTCGCCTTCAATTTCATATGAAAGACCTTGGCTATCTTCATTATTTCCTAGGAATTGAAGCCAAGCGCACCTCTACTGAGCTATTTTTATGTCAAACCAAATATGCCCTTGATTTACTCACACGAGCACACATGACTGATTGCAAACCCATCTCAACTCCTCTATCTCTGTGACCAGTCATCTTGACATCTGATGAAACTCTTCTCTCCAATCCAGTTGAATATCGAAGTTTGGTTGGTGGCTTGCAATATCTAACCATTACTCGTCCTGACCTTGCTTTTGCCACAAATTTGTTATGCCAGAAAATGCAACAGCCTACTATAGGCGATCTTCATAAGCTAAAAAGGGTACTTCGATATGTCAAAGGCACAGTTCATCTTGGCATCTTCATTCGTTCACACAAATCTATGAACTTATATGGCTTCTCGATGCAGATCCGGGCTGGGCGTGTTGAGACCGGACGTTCAACGACCGGTTTCGTACTTATCTTGGCTCGAATCTTATTTCATGGGCAGCCAAGAAACAACCTACTCGCTTCCGCTCCTCCACCGAAGCGTAATACGAGCCCTTGCCTCGCCACGCCTGATCTCACTTGGATTAGTTTTGTTCTCCGTGATATTGGACAATCTCTGCACTCTCCAACTCTTCTCTTTTGTGATAACCAGTATGCTATTGCCCTTACCGCAAATCCTGTTCTCCATGCTCGCACAAAACATAGTGAAGTCGACTTTCACTTTGTTCGTGAGAAAGTTTCTTCTGGGTCTCTTCGAGTTAAGTATGTTTCCAGCATATGTCAACTTGCTGACATTTTTACTAAAGCTTTATCACGGCTCACACATTCTACTCTTCGGATCAAATTGGGCATGGGCTTTTTACCCCTTCCCAATTTGAGGGGGGATGTTAAGAGAACTATACAAAGCAGCACTAGTGATGTCAAGAACAGAGGAAGGAAAGAAGACCTCGAGAACAGAGGAAAACCAGTACGTGCTATCAAGCACAAAGAAGAGAAAGAAAGTATCGAGAACAGAGGAAGGAAAGAAACTGACGAAAATGAAGAAAGCAACAATAGAGATTATAGCACGTGTAGCATGTTTACATTGAGGAATCGATATTCAGTTTTAAGTTTGTAAAGTCAAACTTTCTGTTTTCTTTTCGGTTAGTTAGTTAGTCTTCTCATTCGGTTGTTATACTCCAGCTCAATATAAAACCGATGAGAAGAGAGAAAATAGAAGTCGAGTTGTTTTGATGTAAAGCAAGCTTTTCATTGAATAAGAATACACATCTGTATCTGCATCTTCCCTCTCTCTCTCGTTTCTGCTTTCTGTTCTGTTCATCAAATCTCTTCACGTGTGGTGCCGCCGCCGCCGTTGTCCTGAACTCCTATGCGGAAGCCAACCCGACGCCTCTTATAGCAGATCTGAAGTCCAAGTTCAAGATCCTCCTCCAAGTGGGGTGCCTCACGGTGTCGTTCCCACCGCCCCCCCCTGCCACGAAGCTCCGCCTCTGACACTACCGGTTGCTTGACGTGGCTCGACGCCAGACAACCTCGGTCTGTGGCATACATATGCTTCGGGACAGTGGCAATGCCGTCGCCAAGCGAGGTATCGGCTCTCGGGGAAGCCTTGGAATCCACCAAGACCCCATTTCTATGGTCCCTCAAGGGACACGTGATGGCGCAGTTGCCCGAGGGCATCCAGGAGCGGACGAGAGCGAACGGGAAATTCGTCCCATGGGTTCCACAGGGCCAGGTGCTGAGCCACCCGGCGTGCGGGGTGTACGTTACGCACTGCGGGTACAACTCAGTGTTCGAGAGCGCGGCAGGCGGCGTGCCGATGGTATGCAAGCCATTCTGGGCGGACAACATGATGAACGGGAGGATGATAGAGGAAGTGTGGGGGATTGGAGTGAAAGTAGAAGGTGGGATCATAACGAAGGATGGAATGGAGAAGGCGTTGGAGGTGGTGTTGAGGGGCGAGGAAGGGAAGGAAATGAGGAAGAAAGTTGGCGAGTTGAGAGAGAGATTGGTGGAGGCCGCTGGGCCTGATGGGAGTGCTGAGGCTGATTTCAAGGCCCTCGTGGATCTCATCTCTACTTCATGAAGTGCGCTTGCTCCAAAATGCAGCAAAGTTGGATTGGCGTATCGAGCGATGTGTGTAAACACGGCCTCATTGATTTGGAAGGTCCTGGCCATATCTGGTAAATTGAGGTAATGAACTCGTAGTTGAATCTTTAGATGATCTAGCCATGATATGAACTCTCCATTTTAAGTTTGGCAACGCCTCCGATGAGTTTAAATTTCTTTTCGCATCGCGCATTCTTCTGCCCCTAATAGGAGAAAAGCATAATTTTATCTCTTCGGCAGTTGTGATTGAAAATGGTACATGGAAGAATTTATTCCAAAAGTAATATTTTTTGCTCGTAGCGAAGACGGAGCTTGCCACAATGCTGAACTCTTGGAGTCATAATTAGCTATTTGTGAATTTGATAGGATAGAGTGATAGTATCATAATTAGCTTACCACGATGCCAAACCCTGCACTCTCGGGCTATTAGATTTTATATTCCGTTTTGGAAATGCTTTGTTGTTGTTGGACAAGAGAAACATGTGCTATTACATTTGTTGCTGGGAGTAGGTACTCGGACATTTTGAGAGCTCTATTAGTTCTCTGCTAACTTGGTGTATAGTCTAATATCACACACGCTGAATAAATGCAGGAGAAACACATATTTGTGCTCTTGAGATTGGCCTAAAAAGATACGTAAGTGTAATGATTCAATTATAAATTTTGAACGAGAAAGATAAGCACACTTATTGTTTGAGCAGTACCTTGATTTTGCCACGATCATAAAAATTATTTGCACATGAAATTTTCAAATTAGAGACAAAGAATATTAGTCGCTGTTTCCACTTTTGGACGATTCGTTTATGGGATCAGAAGAATGTGCGATATTGGCAGAAATAATAATGCTTCCTCTTTTCTATTAATGTTGACACCGAAAAATAGCTCACTCAATTTGGCCAAAGAGTTATTATCGATAAACATGAAATACAGCTATCAATGTACGGTGGCGCATGGTCGACTAACATCTTGTTTCGATAACAACCAATATACGGCCAATATTTTTGTTAATTTGGTCAAGTGTTGGACACAAAAGAAGATAGGAGATAAAGTGAAGATGTGGGTTAATGACATGGATATCTACACGAGACAACATTTCAACGACAGGCAGTCAAGGGGCAATTAATAAGACATGTCAACAAAGAGAATAACAGGATGACCACCTGAATCTAGCTAAGTGTTGGATAGAGAGGAGAACACGAAGACTACGATGTTGATTGAAGACATATATTGATCGACGATCGAGTAATAGTGGCCGGAGAAGTTGTAACCATTTATGGTTGAAGTTTGGGTGCAAATAAGAGGCCTGGAATCTTTAAAGCGTAGATATGTCTACGCAGCATAATAATTGCAAACAGGCGGCTGTAGGGCAGTTACAATTAGGGATTATGTGTGTGTAATTATAGGATCATTATCCATCATCGAGCACACGAATTCTCTATGTACTTTCTCAGTTTAATAATGTCTTTCCAATTTGCAGTCTTTTTCCTTTAAAATTTTTAGTTGTTCAGCCTTGTTATGCAAATTCAATTCATGCTCGAAATCACCACTGAATCTATCAAATAAAATACTAGAGATTAACTTTTGAAGAAATGTTTTTCACTAATGGGGTCAAATCCCATTTTCTAGTGAAAAATCTTTAATAACTGCTAATAGGGGTTATAGGGCGGTTACAATTAGGGACTATTTATGTGTGTGTAATTATACGATCTCATCCATCATCAAGAATACAAATTCTATATGTACTTCTGCAGTTTATCAGTGTCCTTTGTTTTGTATGAAAAAGGGCTAAAGCTGAATATAAAAATCTATTGTCGAATATCTACGATCCTCATTTTATCAAACAATAAAATATGAAGCAACTCTATAGGAGGTAATGAAAAAAAAAAAAAATGTATCCAAGTACTTGTTGATTTCAAGAGCAATTTTCTCTTCAAAAGTTTTGTTGCACCTTAAACTCAAAGTGAGTGCAACTGTCTTATGATATCTTTAAGCATAGTAAGACCATCATTATCAATCATATGCTTTGTGGCTAAGAAGATTGGTGATGGCTTTAGAGTCAATCTCAATAACAATCTTATGAAATCCAAGTTGTTTTGCGAAGTTGAGTCCCAATTATAAAGTCAAAAGTTTTGCTTGTGTCAACATAAATTCTTATGAATGTGGCAAAACCACCAATTAAGTTACCCCTTTCATTTCTAAATAAACCCCTTACACTAGCAAGTCCTCGGTTTTCTTTAGAGGCCTCATCAATATTCAGTTTGATCCACCCGGAAGGTGGATGATCCCATCTGATCAAAATCAAAGAAATGCATATGCACTTAATGTTGAGTTATTCATAGATGAAGCTTTAATGATTTTGTTTGTGTATGATCGAATTATTGTATTGAATTTGAAGGGAAAAAAAGTTGTCCTTGAAAAGTGACTTGTTTCTATATTGCCAAAAAAGTTGTATGTCTACACCAAAAATCATGCTTTAATCATGATGAATATTCAATCACCCCTCACTAGTGAGATTCGAATTCAACCATTGTGAAGAAATCATTGAAAGAACTCTCCCAAATATTATTGTGGGACAAATTCAAGCCATATCCTACAGACAATAAACCATTCTTTTTTTTTTTTTGGTCAAAGAACTCCTTCGATTAATACTATGAAGGAAGGTTACAGCTAGTAGGGAAATCAAAGCATAAGATAAGATAAAGCTCGTGCGGGGGATTAGCTACCCAATTACTAGGAAGAAAACCGCTATAATGAGATTTTGCAATCCAATCCGCAACTCGGTTGGATTCACGTGGTTCAAACTTCAAAAGGACACTCTTCATTTGGGCTAGTAACAGTTTGCAATCGAGTACAAAGGGCCGCGAAGCCCATGGGATCTCTGTTCAGCCCAAGATGGATTCCACATCTGGGAGGTAGCCATTGGAGATGTGGATAGTCGCTTCTGTTCGTGCGTTTGAAGTAGTTTGTGTCAGGTCAGTTTGCTTCTCTCTCAACCACACGAGCGCTTGTAGAATGGCTAGGGTTTCGGCCATGTGAGCCGTTTGAGCACGGATCTTCTGCACAAAGCCAGCGGTACACACCCCATTAGCTCCTCTGCATATTCCGGCTATGGATCCCTCCGATCTATTCTCTTGCCATGAACAATCTACGTTTATCTTCCAAGCGCCCGGATCTGGAGGTACCCATGAGTGCGGTTCTGAGGTAAGCTCTTTCCTTCGTGGTTGCCATTTCTCGAATAGCTGCTAGGGTAGAAGAGCTTCACTGATCAGCTGTTGTTTTTTTGTTTTCCAGCCTTGAAAGATCAGGGCGTTGCGTGCTTTCCATATATGCCAGAGGGTAGTCGCGAAGAGCGCCTTTTGACTTGCCGATTTGCCAGAGAGAAGGTAGTCGCATACCCATTGAACTATTCTTGTGATTGAAGTTGGTGAGATGTTTATTTGGTCATTGAAGTTCAACCATATCTCATTTGTCCATTGACACAGGATGAACAAGTGCTCGGACGACTCTGGAGATTGATGACAAAGGGGGCAAGTTGGCTCGGGTATTATTTTTCTCCGGCATAGATTGATTCTTGTAGGGAGACTTTCAGTGCATAAGCTCCACATAAAGTGCCTGATTTTGGGGTTAGTGTGTAGATGCCATATTTCTTTCCATAGTCGTTTTGGGGCTTGATATGAAGAGGATACTTGGTTCTCGTTAGTGTGAATATTTGCTGTTTGTAGTTGGTGGTACCCATTTTTGATTTTGTAGTTCCCGAGTAGTGCCCTGTCCATACTAAGCAATCTGGTATGGTATTTATGCTGAGTGTTATTTGCTGAATCTCCTCTTAAATGTGGCTGTCAAATAGCTCATTGATAAGTTGACTATTCCATGTGCGCATGTGAGGATCAATAATATCTGCAACTAGCTGCGAGTCATTTTGGTTTGCCGGTCCTCCAATTTTGCCTGACATGAGCCACCGATCTTCTCTCAAGTTAATAGATTTGCCATCCCCAACCTCCCATTTCAAATCAGGCTTTAGGACATCTCGGCCAAGTAGGAGACTCGGCCAACCCCATGATGGTCTGGCACCCCTAGTAGCAGTCCATAGATTACCATTAGGGAAGTAGAGGCCTTTAAAGATTCTGCTCCATAAGGCCTCTGGAGCTTGATGTAGTCTCCAGGCTTGTTTCCCCAGCATTGCCTTGTTAAATTCGATAAAATCTTTAAACCCCAATCCTCCTTGCTCCTTTCTCATCTTTAAGACATCCCAACTCTTCCAGTGGATACCTTTCTGTATAGCATTCTGCTTCCACCAAAATGCTGAGATCTTCCTTTCAATCGCTCGGCAAATGGATAGGGGTATTTTGAAAATATTCATGGCATATTGGGGTAAAGCCTGAACAACCATTTTTATTAGTACTTCTTTCCCCGCCTTCGAGATTAACTGCTCCTTCCAACCCTCCAGTTTTCTGTCCACTCGTGCCATGATCCAATTGAACATATGTTTTTTTGTCGGGCCCCAATTTGATGGGATCCCTAAATATTTCCCAATTTTTTTCCAAGATAGGAACCCTCATTACAGATGCAATGTTTCTTTTTAAGTCCTGTGGACAGCTTGCCCCAAAAAACACCCTAGATTTGTTAAGATTAATTGACTAGCCAAACGCAAAACAATAGCAATTCAGTAAGTTTGCAAGATTATGAGCTTCTCTAATTGTTCCATCCAGAAAGAATATGGCATCATCAGCGAAAAATAGGTGGGAAAGGGTAGGGCAATGAGGATTCAATTTGATACCTTTAAGCTTCCATCAATAACAGCATTTTGCACCATGTGGGAGAGGACATTGGCCAAGATTATGAAAAGATAAGGTGAGAGCGGATCCCCTTGTCTTATGCCTCTAGATGGAGTGAAAGTTTCCCCTGCTTCACCATTAATTAGGAGTCGAAATTGGGCTGAAGAAATACAAATTCTGATCAGATTCACCCATCTATCACTGAAACCCATTTTCTTCATGCAATCACATAGAAAGTCCTACTCTACTCTATCATATGCTTTTTGCATATCCAGTTTTAGCACAGCCTAGGAATTTTCTTCGCCTTTTTCTAACTCGCAGCTATGTAGGACTTCTTGAACTATGAAAATGTTATCTTGTATTTGGCGGCCACTAACAAAGGCATTTGTTCCGGGGAAATAATAAGTGGTAGCCAAGGTTTGAGTCGATTCACCATGACTTTTGTGATAATTTTATAGCTGAAATTGCACAAACTGATGGGTTTAAATTATGTTATGCTCTCGGGGTTTGCCACCTTGGGGATAAGTGTTATATGGGTTTCATTTAGTTCTGGATCGAAGGTGCCTTCTTTGAAAAAAGTGTCTACAAGCTGGAATATGTCTTCATGGATGATATGCCACTGACTTTGGTAGAATAGGCCACTCAAACCATTTGGTCCTGGGGCCTTAGTAGCCCCCATTTGAAAAACAGCCTGCTGCACTTCTTCCTTGGTGACTTGTCTTATCAGCATCTCATTCATTTCCTCGGTTACCATAAGTGGACATTGTTCTAAGACTGGCTGGTAGTATCGGTACCCCACATATTGATATAGCTCCTTATAATAACTTGTGATGTGTTGTTTGATAACCCGAGGCTCACGGCTCCATATATTCTCCTCAAGTCTTAGCATGTTGATTTTATTTCTTTGTCTCCTCTGAATGGTTGTTGCATGGAAGAATTTTGAATTCCGATCACCCCACTTTAGCAAATTAATTCTAGATCTAATGCCCCAATACATTTCTTCTTGTCGCCACAATGTACTGATTTTCTCAGTTAAATTATAGTATTCCTCTCCCATGTTTGTCTAATCTGCCTTGTTCATTATTTGTATAAGGTGGTTTATGAGCTGATCAATCTGCTTTGGTGCATTTTTAAATGATCTCCTGCTCCATTTTCTCAAATCTTGAGTCACTTGCTTTGTCTTCCCAACTAGGTTTCGATGCTGCCCATTCACTGCCTTCCAAGCCTTGTCTACTACAGCTGCACACTCAGGATGATCTAACCAGTAAGGCTCAAATCTGAACAATCTTTGTTGTTTCTATGCAACTATGTTTAAACAAAGTATTAGAGGACCATGATTAGAACCTATAGCTGGATAAACAAAAGCTTCAGCAGTAGGAAATAGGAGCCTCCATTCTAGGTTGCAAAATGCTCGGTCAAGCCTCTCTTTGACTAATTCCTCCTCTTCCCTCTTATTTGTCCACGTAAATGCACACCCCTTACTTTCAATGTCTATTAGTGAACACGAATCGACAAATTCCCGAAAAGCCATCATTCGGAACCTTTCCACTGGTCTTCGACCTACCTTTTCCCAATGAAACAACACCTCATTGAAATCTCCTATACATAGCCAAGGTGATGATGTAGTTCCATTTCTTGCTCGAAGATAGTTCCAAAGGGAGACTCTCTCTTGGAAGTTAGTTGATGCATGCAGCAGTGATATTTTCATTTTAATTCCATTACCAGCATTTGTACATGAAATATCTATCAACTCTTGGCTACTGTGCTCAATAGTGATTTGCACCGATTCATCCCATAATAAACCAATCCCCCCGCAATGCCAATAGGATTAATAGCAAACATAGAGGAAAACTTTAGTCGTTTTTTGATATTTTCCACTACTGGGTATTGATTCTTTGTCTCCATAAGAAAACCAGATTAGCTCTCTCACGAGCCACTAAGGCTCGTAGGTGTTGGACTGTCAAGGGAGAGCCTAGACCTTGACAGTTCCAGCTTAGTACTTTCATGGCTCCTTTGGTGGCTTATTAGGGCTAGCCACCAAAGCCCCTGCGGATTCACCTTCCCAAATTTGAATTGGTGTATCCATAAGTTGGTCCATGTCAACAAGGGTCGTCAATGAAACCCTCTTCTCATAAAGAGCAAATCGTTTTAATTTCTTGGATGCTTGTTTTGTTGGACCGGGGTTTAGCTGCCCCTTGAATCGCTACCCCTGTATCTTGTAGTTGATGTGTCTTTGGATGTTCTGAGCACTGCTGTGTTCTTTTCCCTTTCTTTTGTGCTGCAAGTTCTACTAGATCTGACACTTCCGGTGTTGTTTGTGTTGCGGGTTGATAAAGCACAAGGGCTTGACTCCCATCAAAGGAACTTTTTCTGTTCGATTCATCACTAGAGGGTATAACAGGGGTTTTGGGGACCATGTCATCTTCTACTAAGGTAAGGTCTATGTCTCCATAGAATGTATTCCAGCAAAGGCTGAGATCTTTTACCTCTGCCTTTAACTAGAGCCATAGTGTCTTGGTTTGTCCTGAGGAAGTCCGGATTCTTCATATGGGAAGGTCGGGCAGTAGTTGGCATAGTGGCCTAGATAACCGCAGGAATAGCAATAGTGTGGGAGTCTCTCATATTTAAAGTCTATCTTCCAGTTTCGATCTCCCACGTGAATGATCGTACCGGTTTTAAGGGGCTGCAACAGATTCAGCCTCACTTTTGCTTTACTTGTTTTCTGAGAGCTATTGTTCCGAGCATCAATTCTAACTTCCTCTACATCTCCCATTTTTCCAGCAATTATTCCAATACAATCCTCCGCCATTGCCGCTCTTGGAAGCCCCACCAAATGCATCCAGAAGGAGTAGTATTTAAATTCATAGCAGTGCTCAGGAATGGTAGGGTCTCCTTCCTGTAAAACTAACAGATTGCTTGCAAACGACCAGGGGCCTGTCTAAAGTATTCTTTTATGATCATCCTTTGATTTGAATATGAAAACAAATAAGCCCTGTTCTATCACCTCACATCTGACATCTTCTAACTTCCAAGCCCTTTTCATTGTTGCCTAGAACGCTTGAAAGTTAACATTGGGTTTCGAAAATAATTTCCCATATAACAAGTACTCATTAGCCTTTTTTTGTACCTCAGGGATATGGTTATTCAACTCTGTAATATCATCCACAGTCCAGAGATCTCCCATACGTTTACAAAGGGCCAACAGTCGGAGATGGTTTTCTTGGCTACCATCCATTTTTCAACTGGTCTTTCAACTAGGAAGGGGTCTTCGCTAACAGCAAAAGAGGGCTCCCGAAGATGGTTAGGGTTTGTATGGAAGATGGGTTTGGTTAGGAGTGAAGGGAGCTTTGAGAATCACAGCGACACTGGCTAGTGTAACTGGGAATGAGAAATTAGGGTTCCAGGGAACTATTTGTGTATTTTAGGGTAGGAAAGTAACAGGGTTGATTAATTAGGTGGGGAAGCTATTTCGATAGCCATTGCGGAGAAGGATTTCAAGTCTGGAAGTGGAAAGAAGATCTATCACTAGATGGGATAGAGAAGCACTCACCTGTAGCGAGAGAGGAAGCCACCGTCGGGCGAGAGAGCCCGTCTTTTCATTTTCTCAATTTTCCAAAACCATTCTTTAGAACATATAAAGTTGTTTCCACATGAGACTCACACCTCAAGCGATATAGGTGGCAAGACATCTTCAATTCATTAGTCAACAATTGCTTAGGAGTGAATAGCCAAAGAAAGGTTCTAATACGTTGAGGTCCCTTCCACTTCTAAATTATGACCATATACTATTGGATTCTTGATTGTCTGCCCCTATTAATTACCTCATGTGTTGACTTAACAAAGAAATACCTACTTCTAGTATCCTCCCACAAAAGAGTATCTATTAGAAATCACCACTGAATCTATATAATAAAGCAAAGATCAACCTTTGGTGAAAGGTTTTTTATCATTTTGGTCAAATTCCATTTTGTAAAGGAACATCTTTTAGGTATGTTTGGTGAGACCACTGTGGTCCAATTTGAGAAAGTATGATGACAAGACTAGGAATCAACTAGAGTATGGTAATGCCATTGGCAAAAATCGGTTCCCCATAATGGCAATAGAGGGCTGCGTGTTCGGAGTCGTCGCCTGCTTAAGCAGTGGTGGAGCAAAACTAAGATGGAATGCCAACATTCTGCGACATCTCAAGGAGGTCCAAAAGAGAGAAGTGAAGCCAAATTCAACTACCATGGGTACTATGCGTGAGTTGTTCTAGGGACAACAAAGGGATTTGGCCAACCATGCTGTGAGGCACATTTCCGATATCAGGCCTATGATCGTTAATGCTGTCAACGGCGTCATCTCTAGGCCAAGGTCATCCAACCAGCCATTTCCAGTACAAGAAAATTCGGAACTTCTTAGGTATGTTCCTTAACTTCTGCTTAGTTTAATAATGTTGGTAGTTTAGGCCAAGTAATTCCATTGCCCGTGAGAATTTTAAAAAAGCGTGAAACTTCTGGTCAAGGTCAACATAATATAGATGTGGTTGGGTCCATTGATGGAAATGATCCTCTTAATTTTGCTCAGGCCAACCCAAATGATGATGATAATTTGACAAATCAAAATGTTCAACATAACATGCCTTTGCCAAATGTGGAAATATTAGGCTAGTTGGACCAATACTAAATATTGATAGTGTAATGCCAATTTGGATAATTAGGCTAGACTGTCATTTCCGCCTAAGGGCTGGGATGGTTGATTGTATCAACAATGGATTGAATGAGCAGCTGATGTGGTACTACAAGACTTAAGGAGCTGATGGAGGGGTTGTTATGCCCGTTGAGCGAAAACCACGTTTGGATTATGTTGATGATGTTCCCTATTCTAGGGGATTTAAAATGCTTGACTTTGCCATTTTTATCGCGGAGATGATCAGTTGACCGTGGAGCATATTGGTTGGTTTTTGGCTCAATATGGTGAGGCATGTACAAATCAATGTCAAAGATTTAGATTATTTTCACAAAAGAATAATAGGAGTGTTAAAAATTTCGTAGGACGCTTACTTGAGTGTCAATTTTTTTTCTCTTATTTGAGTGTCGCATAAGAGAAAATCGATCACTTGAGTGCTAATTTCGGCCAAATGTCATACGTGGAATTTTTTTTTATTTGTATTTTACTTTTTTTTCTTTAGGGCCAACGAGGGTCACCAGCAACGCTCGTCGACTATGGTTGCCTTGCCCTAGGCTACAAAAGCCTTAGGCAAGGGTCTTTGCTAGCTACTAGGCGGCCACGAGAGACTCCACCCAAAGTGAGTGAGGGTTGTTGCGGCCTCACCAGCGATTGGCGAGGCCCCAACTGCCTCTCTCGGGGCCTCGCCAACCGTCGGCGAGGCCACGATTGCCCTTGTCTAGGCTGTGAGGCCCCAATGGCCTCATCCAAGGCCTTCGCGGTCGAGAGTAAGGCAGCCCTCGCCCAATCTAGAGCTAAATTTTGTTGTTTTAAAATCGTGGGCTTTGAGGGGAGTTGTTTTAGCACAATGATTTTGTTGGAGCTAAATTTTAAGGTTTTGCGTGCGAGTTCGGGGTTGCATTTGGATGTAAATAATCAATTTGGATGAGCGATTTGTTAGTACGTAGAAGTTATTTTGTTAGCATTTATACGCAATTTAGTTGATTCGTCATTATTGTAATATTTTCCTTAATTTTGACGTTGATTCTCTTTTAATTGGTAGGATTACGAGATCATCGGCCCGTTTAGCTATGCGTTTTTTGGTTTGACATTCTTAAGCGAGTGGTACTATCTCTTTTATGAAATTCTAAATTGATGTTTTGAAAGCGATAAAGATTTGATATATTGCGAGTTATGAATAAGCATGTTTATTGTATAAAATCTGGTCGCCAATTCCAAGTCATCTCTATATAATCAATCACACTCAAACGTTCTCATCCAGAATGTTCATGGTTTAGGGAGTTTTTTTGTCTAATATGCGTCTGCGTTGATAGTTGAGTTTACTTTCCTCTTGTAGGACGTTATCATCAGAGATGATGACAAGAGAACTGGATCAAACAAGTGCCGATGTCAAGCCTCTATCCCAACGCGCTAAGCCCATTTCCTGTCGATATTATTCGCATAGAACACTAGTGTCGCTATCATACCCAGATTCACTGGTATCAATACCAACCAGTTGACGGTCGACGGCTTGTTTGTAACGAGCCAAATCATAGCATTTACACTTGAATCGAAATACTCGACCACCCCAACCATCGAAAAAGTTCATTGCGATACCACCATGCCCACCCTCTATGCTTTTAACGCTATTTTGCATGGCGCGATCTTTTGCGGGGCGCGATTACAATCACGATTCTGTGTTAAATATCTAATGCCATTAACAATGCATAAAACTAACCCGATTATGGAACCCGGTTGGGAACTCTTTCTTGTGTTATGTAGCTGCAAGCTGAGGATTTTTGCTCAAAAAGTATGTTCTCGTGCTCATGGTTTCATGTTGTGATAGTGTTATGAATAATATATGACACAAATTTTTTCACCACCTTAATTTTGACGATCCAATTTGACAAGAGCGGAAGTGACCACCAGGGTTAGAGAGGACTTGAACAAGGTACGGCTCTAACTCTAGAATGGCGTGAGGATGGGAATGAATCGAATCCCATAATACTTGGGTATAGTGAGATGAAGTGCCATATATGTGATAGCACTTATCTTAATTTGTAACAAACTCTTTTTTGGGCGAAACCTAGAAGGACAAAATAATGTGGGCTTTGGACGGGAAAAGTGTCAAAAAAGTCCTAAAACTTTTACATTTGTTCCAATTTAGTCCTAGATTTTTTTATTGGTGCCAATTTAGTCTTAAACATTTTCACTTGGTACCAATTCAGTTCTTTCCAACTAATTTTGGCTGGATTTTGCTGACTGGTGTCGGTCGGCTTACGTGGCATAATCGGTGCTGATGTAGACAACTTTTAATAATATTGAAAATTTTTTTCCCTTTTTCCTTCTCCTCCTTCTCCTTCCTCCAACCGATCGCTGGACCTCAGCGACCAGCCAAAGGTGATGGCCAGTGAGGTCGAGGTCAACCTCACCGACCTCTAGCAAGCCTTGCCGGCCACTGGCGAGATCATCCTTGACCTTGTTGGCCATTGCCTCTAGCCGGTTGTTGGGCTGGAGGAAGGAGGAGGAGAAGGAAAAAACAAAAAGAAAAAGAAAATACAAAATAGAAAAATATTAAAATATTATAAAAGTTATCTACATTAGCGCCGCTCGTGCTACGTTAGCCGGTTGGAGTCCAATCGGCAAAATAAGGCTAAAATTAGCTAGAAAGGGCTAAATTAGCATCAAATGAAAATGTTTAGGACTAAATTTGCACCAATAAAAGGTTCAAGACTAAATTAGCACAAATACAAAAAATTTAGGATTTTTTAAACACTTTTCCCGGCTTTGGACCAAAGTGGATAATATCATTGACAGTGAGACCTAGGCTTAGCATTATGGTATTGGAGCTAATAACCTTGCCGGAAGTGTGAGGTTTGGGGATGAACCACGCAGAGTGATGCTGGGGTCAGAGAGAGCCTAGATAAGGTATGTCCCCGACTTTAGGATGGCGTGGGGACAAACCATGCGGGAGTGATCGCCAGATCTAGGAAGGATCTAGATAAAGTGTGGCCCCAACTCTAGGATGGCGTGGGAGCAGGAATGAACCGAATCTTACACCGCTTAATTGTGGTGAGATGAAGTGCCATATATGTGATAGCATTTATCCTAACTTGTAACGAGATCTTTTTTGGGCAAAGTCCGAAAGAACAAAATTGTTCGGGCTTCGACCCAAGGTAGACACACGTTTCGAGCGGGATTTGGGCTTAACATTAATATATCCACTATTTCCAAGTATGAGCATCTGACGTGCAATGTTAAAAGCATTGACATCCGTATAAATTACAAATTCCAGCTAAAGCTACTAAACTGGAGAACAGTGTTAATCCCAGCTTTCTCCCAGATAAGTGGTATCCGAGCATCAGCCTTCATCCACAAAAATCACTTGTAAAAGTCAATTTCGAAAGATCGAGGATCTTTGAATCGTGAAGGCTCGGTGGTCCAGACGTCTACAATAGAGGATCCAAGCTATCGAATTTGGCGATATAGTTTGCATAAGAGTATTGGGGAGAATCAAGAGCCATGGAAGACGATAGAATCCAAAACGTAGAACGAAGGGTTTTAGACCAGACAGAGGATCAGGGTTAAAGATTGAAGACGAAGGAGAAAGAATAAAAATCCAATCTTTATCCAAATATATACTTTCTCATAATAGACAGCTATTCAGAAGGTGGCAATTTGAAAGATATGATTAAGCGGAATTGGCCGAGGCAACATGTCAGGATATTATGAACTATTCGACTATATGCGGAATATGAAGTGTTAGAGAAGCAATACGCATCCCAGTGCCCCCTCACAAAGAGGATGGGCACGTTGAAGGTATTTTTCTGAAAAATTAAAGCTTCTTTTAGTTCTTTTAAAATGACGCATGTGTTTACACTAAAATTGACTAGACTGTTGACACGGGCAAGCATGTGAGCATAAATAATTATGTGACTTGGTATGTGAGAGTTATCATGCACGTGACATCTTGTGTGACATTCTTGAATTAATTCACTGAAGTATTATTTGTTTAAGCCCGTCACATATCAAGTCTCACAGTTTTGTTCTTTGATGTAGAGGTAGATACCTTCTTAGGAGGTTATTTATCCTAAGAGTGCTTCCATCTGAGCACGCTTAATTGTAGAGTTCCAAAGTTAAGTATTGTTGTTTTATTAAAAGGTGTCTTCATGAGTTAATTCCAATTTTCACAAACATGTTTTAAAATTGCTCTCTCCCTGTTTGGTGCATAGTTGGTTCATTTCTACACCCTTCGCCATCCAAGAAGTCTACCAGGAGCCACTTTTTGTACAGGCCCTCTAGCCCCGATGACTATTCCTTGCCATCATTGAATCGAGTCATTATAGGTCCACCAGCTTCCACATGATTCATCCTCGAACCACACACCTATTTGGAGGGGGTCTCACTCTGATTTATATTGTCTCTTAGATTAACTCACTAAGGTATTATTTATTTTGGCCCGTCTTATACCGAGTCTCATGATTTTGAATTTTAGCATACAAGTCGGTACATTCCTAGGAGGTTACCCATCCCTGGGAGTGCCAAAACCTAAGCATGCTCAACTTTGGCATTCCGATGCTAAGTATTGTCGTTAAATCAAAAGGCATTTCCATGAGTTAATTCCAATTATATATATTAAAATAGCTCTATATATATTATATATATATATATATTAAAATAGCTCTAATTCGGTGCATAATTCGGTTAATTCTTACTTCCTTCGCCATCTTAAAAGGTTGCCAAGAGCTATTTCTTGTCCAAACCCTCTAGCCCCGACGACCGCTCCCCCCACTTATCAAACCGGGTCAATACATCTTGTTGTTGCCCACAGGGATTAAAATTGATATTAACGATCAGTATTGATGCACATCGATAATGCATATTGACAAGAGTTGCCAATCAGCTGTTGATATATGATGACGAATGGCTAATAACTATCAATATGGATATCGATGAACAAAGGACATCAAACCATCAAAACTCTTTGGAGGCATGAAGAACAAGGAACATAGTTGATCAAGATCACAAGAGGACAAAGCAATTCAGGATGTAAGAGCAATCGGCATGCATATTATTGCATATTTTGGAGGGCAATAGGGTTATAAAACTATTATTATTCAGAGGCAAAATCATGGAGTAACAAAATCAGGAGGTAGTTATTGATGAGCAGTTACCAATTACCAGTTGGAATAAGATCACGAGACAATCATAGTTTTGGAGCAAGATTGTGGGACAATGAGGGATAGGTGGCATACATTTTCGAAGGCACAACAGTTTGGCAACAAGATCAAGAGATATGGGCAAAAGACTTTTAGAAGTGGAGGGGCATGGAGATATCAGTTGGAAACCAGTCGAGAAGAATGCAATTGCTGGAGATTGCTAGGAAGCAGTTACCACGCAACTATCATAAATACCACTACTTGTCTACTAGAAACTCCCTCACAAATCAAACAATTTTACTATCTTTAATATTTCCTGCATTGCACTTTATTTTCCTTAGTTGAAGCTTTTAAATTCATACCATTAGTTAAATGTCTCTCTATCAAGGGTATTATTGTGGATTATTTATACCTTCTTAGGTTATGTTGTTGATTAAATTTCGACATAAAATGTTTTCATCCGATTGCTTTCCCAAGTCTATATTTTCCAAATATGTCGTTGATTAAATTTCGACATGGTGTGTTTTTATACTATCTTATGTTGTATAAGGTTGTTGATTCCTAATCATCTATGATATTTCTTGTTTGGAATTGATGCATAATCTTGATTTTCTTCAATTAAAGGTTGGAGAACCACTTTCAATGAAAAATGTTTCATTTTGACGGCAGTTCCGACTAAACAACTCAACAAATCGACCATTCAATCAAAACTCAACCTCGACCAAAAAATAAAATAAAATTCAAATACCAATTAAACATCGGTCCCATGGTAAATGTCGATTGACGTTGGGGACCTAACCGTATAGCCCGTCTTTAATTATCTGCTCATAACGCGACAAAATCATCTGGTGGTCCTGCCTCGTTGGTATCGTCCCCAAGTGATAATGCCGTCTGAAGACTGCTGTTGCGGCAGGCAATGACCTTTTTCTTTGTTGTTTCCCTAATTATTTGCCGAGCGTAGTTGAGACAATCATTCTTCAGTAAACTTCGATTGCCCCAATGGTCATTGGACACGGTGGTTGATTAAACGGAAGCTGACAATGTAAGTCGGTCAAGGCGATTTTAGTTACCAAGTCTGGCCTGACCATCCCGAAATATTCTAGTCATTTTTTTAGTAAGAGGTAGAATATTTTGAGAATAATAACTCATCAAGAGTCATGTACTGTGAAGAAATGAATTTCATAATCATTTAAATTTATTTTTTATTTTTTATCTTTTATAATTAAAAAACGGACCGTTATTTTTTACTAGTTTAAAAATTGTTACCTAATTTATATTACAAAGGAATGATGAATGATATACGGTTGCAATTATGATACGCAGCCTACTTTGAATTTTCTTGCACATCATTTACTGAGTCGACAGACGAGAGCAGAGGACACACCATGGCTTGTGGCCTCCAGGGCACCACGCGGTGCTTGTTTCAGTAATAAATCTCGATCATCCATTGAGAACTCTATTTTCTTGACTAGATGGTCGGAACAGGGACTCCGGCACGTCCTCTCTTACTGAAACTTTTCTCTATAAATCAATGATAGAACGCAACGTAGGTTCCTGAAAAATACACAACCAAATCCAACCATCATGCCGTCAGAGAAACACGTCGCAGTCTGCAATTTCCCGTTCAGCAGCCACCCAAGGACTCTGGCCAAACTGGTCTGCAAGCTTGCGGCCGTCGCCCCGAACGTCCGCTTTTCTTTCCTGAGCACGGCCAAGTCCAACGATGCCGTTTTCCCTCCTCCGTCCAGAGCCGCTTTATTGCCGTCGAACCTCAGAGTGTACGATGTCGGAGATGGGTTGCCAGCTGGCCACGACAAGGTGGCTGACGACCCACGAGTGGAAGCCGAGCTGTTCCTTAGAGCAGCGCCAGTGAATTTTCCGGCCGGTATCGATACTGCCGTACGAGATGCGGGAAGCAAAGTGTGTCTCTTGCTAACCGATGGTTTGGCATCGTTGGTCGCATGCGAAGTGGCGGATAAATTGCACGTCCCGTGGGTCGCGTTCTGGGCTGGCGCTCCGTATTCTCTATCCATGCACGTCCACGCTGACCTTATCCTCCAGGTGAGGCAAAAGGCCGCCGACGAAGAAAAGACCCTGGACATGATCCCAGGACTCTCCGTGATGCGCATTGCGGATTTGCCTGAGGAACTAGTGAAGGCCCCAGACACGTCAATGATATACCGCATGTCCCACGAGGTAGGGAATGTACTCCAACGTGCAGCTGCCGTTGCCCTTATCTCTTACTCGGAGTTTGATCCCGAGCCCCTCACGGCTGACCTTAAGTCCAAGTTCAGCATTTTGCTCCACTTGGGCTGTTTGACGCCAAGCCCCCCTGCCTCAGACAAGACCGGCTGCTTGAGCTGGCTAGACTCGCAAGGCCCCCAGACAGTGGTTTACATATCCTTCGGGTCCGGAAGCTTGACGAACCCGACGCCTGACGAGATAACGGCCCTTGCCGAAGCCCTAGAGTCCACTCGGACCCCATTCCTGTGGTCTATAAACGACCAGCTGAAGGGCCGATGCCTCCCCGGAGGGTTCGAGGAGCGGACAAGCGCGCACGGGAGGATTGTGCCGTGGGCCCCTCAGAGGGAGGTGCTCAGCCACCAGGCCTGTGGGGCCTTTGTGATGCAATGCGGTTACAACTCGGTGTTCGAGAGTGTCGCGGGGGGCGTGCCGATGATATGCCGGCCCGTGGCAGTGGACCAGATGATGACGGCAAGGGCCGTGGAGGAAGTGTGGGGGATCGGAATTGGAGTGGAGAGGCGGGTCATAACGAAGAGTGGGATGGTTAAGGCGCTGGAGGTGGTTCTGAGGAGTGAGGAAGGGAAGGAGATGAGGAAGAAGGTTGGTGAGTTTAGGCAGAGGCTGCTGGTGGCTGCTGGGCCTGAAGGGCGAGCTGAAGCTGATTTCAAGAGTCTTGTGGAGCTCATCTCTACCTTGTGAAGCCATGAGATAAAATGGAAGATTATTGCTAAAAGGCACTTCTGTAGGTGTGTTTGATATATTTCCAACTTCAATAATTGTATTGCTATGTAAAAAGCCAAAGAAATTGGCAATGGTAGTGAGCGATAGATATCTGTTGAAACCTTATGAAGTACCGATGAATGGATGGACTACTGATGGGCATTGCGTCCGAAGATCCGGTCATGTTCAAGCTTCCGATGACGGTCTGTTACATCGGCTCCTAAATCAATTTTATAAGTAAGACTTCGTATTTCTCATGTTATTCATCGACAAATCAGACACTGTTGTCATCTGTAATGACCCTATGAGCTACAGTGCACAGCTTGTGGTCTATGCCAAGGCCTACTACTAAGAAGGAGAAGAAGGATTTAAGAATGCACGCTGTGGTTCGACCCTAAATTTCGTGTTTTAGTAAAGAGAACATCTCATTTGACGACCGAGATGCATTGGACGCACATGTACCATATGCATCCAGAAACTACTCTCAATGAATATTCAATCTAGAATTTATTGTCCACCGGTAACTCACTCTAGGACTAGCTTTTAATTTGGTTGAGTAAAAAGTACACGACACGTCCATCGACTTTGGGGTTGGATGGGTGAAGGGACGGCGACGTAGCGAAGTATTGTCAAAATAATTATAGTTGTTTTCTTGGGTGGTCCTGATACGAGGATGTCTCGCATGGAAAGATCTACATGAACTGATAACTCGTGGGGTTTGAGCTCACATGAACCGGATGGACAATTATTACTCCATTCTACTAGATTACTTCCACGTGATTAGTTCATCACGTCGGCCCCTCGAGCCTTGATTCTTGTCTCTAGACATGGGTGGTGAAAGTAATTCTAGCTCAAATCAAGCATTTCCAAAAAGTTTACAGCCTTCATGTAAAAAGATAATATTTTCCTTGAGAGCTTTGCTAGTATAACAATCTTTGGGCTATTGTGAGAATAACAGCTTAGTGTGAGCCACAAATTCTTGAATGAGTAGATTTCACGATAAATTGTAATTATTTGTTATGGTTTTTTATAGTCCAAAACATACTATTATTTTAATAGTAAATTAAGTACCGTCACCTAATTATTTCTCTTTCCGTGAACCCTAGTTAGAAGAAATTTTCTCCAACTATATATTCGATTGATGAGTTGCATATACAAGATCATCAATGTACAAACTTGGCTAAATATACATTAAAGTGGTGTTCATGTTTTTAACTTTCCAATTAAAAGATCGAGTAGAAGAAATTTCCTCTAATTAGGGATGAAGGAAATTGTGGCACAAATTCGAGACATAATAGAAATAAGTATTTGACACCAATGCCATGTCCGTTAGGAAAACACTCATATATATATATATATATAACGTCAGTTGCACCTAGATACATGATTTTCAATAAAACTTATGCCTTTCGCTTGTTTTTTTCAATTTACGGAAAAATACATGTTCATTTGCAGTAAACCGAAACATACACGAATAGAGCACATGCTACATCATACCGGCATATAAGTACTTCAATTCCAGTGTGCTCTATTAGTAAAATACTCATATTTGTTAGAACTAGTACGAGCACCTAGAGGGGGGTGAATAGGTGATTAAGATGATTTTTATAAATCCGTAACAGAATGTAGACAACTTATTTTCTGACAGACTAAGGAATTAAAAACAGCAATCGATATAAGTGAAAACAATATAAAGTAAAAGGATTAGGGATAGAGAATCAAGACTCCAGATTTATAATGGTTCGGCTTAGACCAAGCCTACGTCCACTCTCCCGCATGGACAGCTCTCTGGCTGGATTTCACTAAGAATCAAAAAGAGAATTTACAGTCTCATGTCCTTGAATCCACAGTGTAGAGACTCTACTACACTTCCTCAAGGTCTCACCACACTTCAGTCTCTCTTTTGATTACAAGTATAGCTTGAAGGATAAGATCACAAAATAACAAAGAGATTCGAGACTTTGGAATTCTTCTATCGGCACTCTTGAACAACTTGAGCGTCTCCATTTAAATACTTCTTCATGCTTTCATTACCGTTGGCACCTTCCAAAGAAGTTCTTCCAATCAACCGTTGGACGAGAATCAATTTAGAGAGATCTCGAGCTCTTCAAGGAAAATGTTGATAGCCCATCAATCCTGCTCGCCCATACAATTAGGATCTTGGTTTCCATAAGTAGAACCTTCCAAGTATAAGTTGCGAATCTAGAGAATCTAGGTTATTCGAATACGAATAGAAGATATTGTAGTGCTAATTCCAGTCGAGAGATATTCCTTAACCGTTGGAGTCAAAACCACACTAGAAGTAATCAGACTAGAAGTTTTAACTTTGTCGGTCTGGAATCTGTCCATGAGAGTTAGACTTTGAAACTTGAGTGTAGATGTCTTCGGACTTTGGTCTTGAGACTTTGCCGGTAGAGTCTTGCAAGTCTTGGACTAGGCGATGGAAATGTTTTGTCAACTTCAAAATACATTAAGAGAATTTTTTCCAACAATCTCCCTATTTTTGATGGTGACAAAACTTTCCTGCAGATTTGAATACAATTGCCCTGCAATTCAACATTTAAGCTAGCAATGATATCTCATAAAAGATTAGAGTAAAGATAGTAAAAGTTGTCATGTACACAGATTTGTCCTGTACACAGATCTGCATCCACAGAAAACAAATTAGTCCTGTACAAATATTAATCAACTATCTTTATCTAACTTAATAGCTTAAAGTATTGCAATAATAAGCAAGCAATCCAAAGCTCAAGATAAAGCCATAAAGTCATAAAGTCAATCACAACCAAACAAAATATTGAATCCAAAGAGTGTTTAAAAGCTGAAAGTTTGGAATGGAAATCTGCAAAAACTTCTCTCCCTTTTTGTCAGCATAAAAAGGTGAGAAAGTCAGGGTGTGCGAGGAATGCGAACAAGTTGAAAGTCTTCCATTGACTTGACAGTTTTCTCCAATTTCCTCAAATCCTCCTGCAGTTGAGTGAGAGCTGTGCCTTTGGCAGTGGCTTGAACCTGAAGTTGAATATGTTTAATTTGATCTTGCAAGGAGATGAACATGGCATGATTCTCATTCTGCGATTAATGTCGGAATTCGCATCCTAAAGCATATATCGGCCTTTGAGCTCCAAAATGATTTCAAGCGGTCTTCCAAAATCTCCTGAATGGTCAGTTTGCGTGCTTGCTTCAACATGGTCTGATTGTGGAGTTAAGCCAGTGGAGCGAATATCAGCAAGAAGATCAATATTTGGAGATGTTGCCTCTTCCTCAAGAAAATGAGAGGCATGGGCATCCTCTGCACCAGCAGGTGATCGACTGACACTTGCACTGGTAAAGGTTAAAAGAGGAACACTCTTTCTTTGAATATCTCCCCCTGTTTCAATGCTTTTTGGAGGAGAGAAGTATTCTTCTTGCTGATAAACTTCTTCAGTGTCAATATGTCTTTGATCCTCCTTTTCTGCTGGAGAATTTGCACGACCTTCTTCGGCATGTTGTTCTTCTGGCTGTTGCTGTGAGTCTGTTCTGGCTGTTTCTTCTTCTTCTTCTTCTTCTTCTTCTTCTTAAATGTCGCAAGGATTCCTTCTCCCCGGTTCCCTTTCTCAGTTTCTTCTCCAACTTGTTGTTTTGGTTCTACTGACTCAGGAACAGAATGTGGTGTAACAAAAGCAGAGATAGGAATGTCATCCTCATCATCTTCATCCTGCAAGATGATCGCCCACCTCTTCTTGGTAGGACCAGTCATAGGATCTTTTCCTTTCCTCTTTGCAGCAGATGAGTCTTGTCTGGTCTTGATAGGGGTTTTCTCCTTGAACTGCTCAAGCTTTTTGCTGAGTTCTTTCAGACGCATTTTCGTAATCATCCTCAGCCCAATGACCATTTGATCAATAGTCTTCACACACAGAATGTTGGGAGGCTGAATGTTCAAATGTCTGAATAAACGAGTGATGAGAGCAGCATAAGAGAGTTTTCCCTTGTCCTTCGCCATAGACTGATACATGTGGAACATGATGGTATGGGGCAAGGAAAAGTTACGGCGGTCTTGATAGCATACATCAGTTTTGCTTCAGAAATGGATACATCTGTCTTCGATGTCAACTTAGGTCTGAGACAGTTGATCACAATTTTGTGAAGCGAGAATGTTTGAAGCACTCATCCTCGAATAGGAGAGACGTCCTTCTGCGATTCCATCTCTTGCAAACTCGAGTTGCATGGCTAACGAACACATAAATTGATTGGAAAGCTCCTCTTTCCACACCAATAACGTCGACCAGTATCTTATGTCAACCACATACTCTTTATCCCTCACACTAAATGAAAAACTGTTTGCATCAAGAAAACTGAGGTTAGAGTAAAAATAAGCCGTCAGTTCAGAATGAGCAACCTTGCTCTCAGTACAGAATTGATGAAGTTGAAGCTTCTCAAACTTCTCCCTTGAATTGATGCTTAACGGTCGAGAAAATCAAAATCCACAGTTCGTGGGTTCATCACCCCACGCAAAGAAATCTTGCATACACCTCGCTATGTTCCTCCGATTGAAACAATTCGTCTTTCTTTCCCTGAAGAGTTGCAGTCACACCCATCCTAGGCTTAAAATGCACAAACATCTTCTCATCATCATCTTTCCCCTTAGGCTGATTGACACTACCAAAGCGAGGGTCACTCGGAAAGTTTGCAAAAGTCTTTGCCGCTGTTCCAACAGGAACAACACCCGATCGTTCCATCACAGTTAGAAAATGAGTCTCATTTCTATAGCCATTTTCTTTCAAGAACTCGTCAATAAACGTCATTGCAGAACCCCCTTCCTTCAAAGCAGAATAAAGCCTATAAACAAATGCTGGCTTAAGAGACCTTACTGGTTCTACATCTTCAATGATGTCTTCCTCTGCATGTTGAGGGTTACGAACATGTGATCTAGTGGAAGAAGTGCGTTGTTGAGAATGTTGATGCATCTGTCCATTTGGAGAGTCTCCTTTTTCAGTAAGATCAAAGTGCGTAGGCCCCTCACCCGAGCCTTGTGGTCCCCTACTTGCTATTCTCGGAAGATTTCCTTTGGTACGACATTGTCACCCATTTGTCTTTGAGAGAACTTTCACACTTGTATCGCAAGAAAGGTGAAAACTTGAAGAGATGAACTTGCGAAGGAAAATTTCAGAGAGTGAAAAATTTGTGTTCTAGGGTTTTTGGGTAAAATGAGAAGAGGAAGAGAGAGAGTATAAAAGGCAATTGATACGGGGTATCTGAAGTGTCACAAAAAGGAAAAAAATGAAAATGCATTTTTAAAAATAACTGCATTTTTAAACAAATTGATAACCACCCTTTTTAAAGAAATAACGCCTTAATAAAATCAATTAGAGATTAATAAGCAGTCTTACCTTTTCGAGATATTGATTTAAGCAGATAAATGAACTGTAATTGAAATAACTTACAGTAGTGACATTTGGTCTTCTAAGTCTGTACTTTTGAGTCTGATACTTTTCAGACTTAGATTTTGAGTCTGAATTTCAACAGTTTTCAAGAGATAAAATATTGAGTCTTGAACGAATAGACTCAAATGAACTTTTCTCAAGCGGCTTTGTGAAGATGTCTCGCCGTTGATTCTTTGAGTTGATAAACTGTATCAAAACTTCTTTATTCTGAACATGATCTCTTATAAAATGATATCGAATCTCAATATGTTTTGCTCTTGAATGTAGAATAGGATTCTTTGTAAGATTGATTGCACTGGTATTGTCACATTTGATCTCGGTACACGAGTCTTCGATACCAAAGTCTCGTAGTTGTTGTTTTATCCAGTATTTGAGAACAACAACTTCCAAGGGCTACGTATTCCTTGGTGTTGAAAGAGCTACGGTACTTTGCTTCCTTGAAAACCAAGATACGCCCGTTACCGAGTAATTGACAAGTGCCGAAGTGCTCTTTCTTTTAACTCTACAACCTGCAAGATCTGCGTCTGAATAACCAAGAAGAGTAAAATCTCATTCTTTGGGATACCATAGACCAATCTTAGCAGTAGTTGCAACATATTTAATGATACGTTTAGCAGCACTTAGATGAGATTCCTTAGGATTCGATTGAAACCTAGCACATATGCAAACACTAAATAATATGTCAGGTCTAGATGCAGTAAGATAAAGAAGTGAACCAATGATACTCCTGTATAGTTTTTGGTCGACTTTCTTCCTTGTTTCATCTTTGTCTATCTTCAAAGAATTTGACATAGGTATGTCAGTCTTTTTGCAATTCTCCAGATCGAATTTTTTAACAAGTTCTTTTACATATTTTTCTTAATGAATAAAGATTCATTCTTTCAGTTGTTTCACTTGTAGACTAAGGAAGAAGGATAGTTCACCCATCATGCTCATCTCGAATTCATCCTACATAGACTTAGAAAATTTCTTGCACAAAGTCTCGTTAGATGATCCAAATATAATATCATCAACATAAATTTGAACAAGTAAAAAGCTTTTACCTTCATTTTTAATGAATAAAGTAGTATCTACATTTCCTTTAGTGAAACCACTTTGAATTAAAAAGTTACTTAGCCTTTCATACCAAGCTCGAGGAGCTTGTTTCAATCCATATAAAGCCTTCTTCAGTCTGAACATAGAGTCTGGTTTCTTTGAGTCTTCAAATCCAGGAGGTTGTTCCACATAGACTTCTTCTTGAATAAATCCATTCAGGAATGCGCTTTTGACGTCCAATTGGAATAACCTGAAATTCTTATAGCATGCAAAAGCAAGTAATAATCGATTGCTTCTAACCTTGCTACGGAGCGTAAGTCTCATCATAGTCTATCCCTTCTTCTTGCGTGTATCCTTTAGCCACGAGTCTTGCTTTGTTTCTTGTTACTTTGCCTTTTCATCGACTTTGTTCCCGAAAACCCATTTAGCTCCAATAACAGATTTACCTTTTGGTTTAGGAGTTAATTCCCAAACGTCGTTAATATTGAATTGTCTCGAGCTCTTCTTGCATTGCTTCAATCCAACTTTCATCAGCTAAGGCTTCTTCAATGTTTTTGGGTTCTATTTCAAAAATAAATGCAACGAAAGACTAGACTCTTCTCGCCTTTTGGATCTTGTTTGAATTCCCTCATTAACGTTTCCAATAATGAGTTCTTCGGGATGACTAGACTTGTGCTTCCGATTCTTGGATAGTCGATAGGTTGTTGATCTTTTTCTTGAGTTGATTCTTCATCAGTAACTTGTTCTACTGCTTCTGAATTTTGAACTGCTTCAAGGGAGGTAGATCTAGTAGAGTCTGGAGCAGATTCTGATTCTTCAGTTTGAATTGGTTGAATTTGTGGAGAGTCTTGAAATTTGATATTCATTGATTCTTCCACGTCTAAGTCTTCTTGTTGAATACTACGTAGGCTTTGCTTGTAGTTGAGTAACCAAGAAAAATCCTTCATCGATTTTCTTCAAACTTACCAACTCGATCATTTGCATTTTCAGAATAAAGCATTTACAACCAAATACTTGAAAATAAGAAACAATTGGTTTCTTACTTTTTAAGATTTCATAAGGAGTTTTCTCAAGAATTGGTCTTAAAAACACTCTGTTAATAATAAAGCAAGCAGTTGAAACAGCTTCAGCCCAAAACAGTGAAGAAATATTACTTTCAATCAAAAGAGTTCTTGCCATTTCTTGTAAAGACCTATTCTTCCTTTTCACAACTCCATTCTGTTCTGGTGTATATGGAGAGGAGAATTTATGCTGAAAACCAGACTCATCACAAAACTTAGCAAAGTCTTGATTTTCAAACTCACATCCATGGTCTGTACGAATGCTTGAAATAGTGTGACCTTTCTCATTCTACACCTTCTTAGCAAATTTTGAAAAATGAGAGAAAGTCTCAGACTTACTTGCAAGAAAGTAGACCCAAGTAAATCGTGAATAATCATCCACTATTACTAGGCAGAACCTTTTTCCACCGATGCTTTGCGTTCTTGTAGGTCTAAATAAATCCATATGCGAAAGGCGCAGTACACGATTAATGGAAACTTTATTTATTGGTTTGTAAGAGTTTCTAACCTGTTTACCCAGTACGCATGGTGTGTATAGATCAGACTTTAAGTAATTGAGAATAGGCAATCTTCGAACAAGTTTCTTGGAAGAGATCTTGGTAATTTGCTTCATGTTGGTATGACCAAGCTTTCTGTGCCATAGATTAGCTTCATCTTGTACCAATATTAAGCACTGTGATCTTTCTTGATTTACATTCAGAAGATAGATATTTCCATGTCTACGTCCAGTAAAAGATTGAGTAAAGTCTTTACTGATTCCTGAGCACGTTCTTTCTTGGAAATTGATCTTGAATTTAGTATCACACAATTGGCTTATGCTAAGCAAATTGTAATTTAATCCTTCCACTAAGGAAACATTGTTGATTGATAGACTTCCAATTTTTACTTGTTCATGACCAATAATCTTTCCTTTGTTGTTACCACCAAAAGAAACTTTTCCTCCATCTATCTGGACAAGTTTTATGAAGCAACCTGAATCTCCTGTCATATGTCTTGAGCAGCCACTATCTAAATACCACTTTATCTTCCTTTTGATAGTGACATGCAATTAAGAAGAATTCAAGCTTTCTTTGGTACCCACATCATTTTGGGTCCAGAAGAGTTAGAACAATAAACAGTCTTTGCCCAATTCCTTTTAACAGTCTCCAAACCAAAGGACATTCTTTCTCAAAATGTTCGAGCTTTGACACTTTGAACATTTTAGAGCATTTCGGCCAACAGGTTTTACAAAGACTTTCTGGAAATGGTTTTTATAAACAATTCTTGTTGGTCTTTGTTTGATTCTTTCCTTCACCTTTGGGAAATCAATTAGTGGAATAGTTTCAGAAGTCATACCGAGTCCTAACTTATCAAAGTAGGGTCTTTGTATTGAAAGAATCTTATCCAATTTTTCAGAACCATTTGAAAATCTTTTTGATATGTTTGAAATATCATTTTTCAAATGAGTGTTTTCTTTGGAAACAAAATCTGAGTTTTCTTTCAAGATTGTAAAGTTCTTATCTAACTTTTCAAACTTTTCTTTCCAAATTTTCTCATGTTGCTTCAATATAGAATTTTCCTTTTTTAATTCGGAGATCCTCTTAAGCGAGGTTTTTAGACCAAGACATGGTTCATCAATATATTTCGAAACTTTGACAGGAATTTTTAGATTACTAATCTCAAGCTCACTGTCTGAGTTTGTATCTGTCTTAAGGTCTGAGTCTGAATCAGATTTTGCCATCAAACAGATATTGGCATAATCATAATCACTTTCTTCACATTCAGTATCACTCCAAGTCTCTGCTTTGAGTGCCTTTTTGTATTTCTCAGCCTTTCCTTTCCTTTTCCTTAACAGAGGACAGTTGGGTCTGATGTGTCCCTTTTTCTTGCATTCAAAGTAAGTCACTTCTTTGTTGGAATCATCTTCCTCTGTTGATTTGTTCTGAAACCTTTGTGAACTTTATTTCTTCCAATTGAATTTTCTTCCCTTTTTGTTCAGCTTTTTGAATCTTTTTATCATGAGTGCCAGTTTTTCATCATCTAGATCTTCTTCAGAGTCTGTAGCATCAGAATAATCATTAGACTTTAAGGCAATAGATTTCTTACCTTTTAAATCTTCTTCTTCGTTGGTGTGCTCTACTTCGTAAGACGAAGAGTTCCAACCAGCTTCATGTACGAGAGTGGAGCAATCCTCTCGTGTCTCCCTTATTGAAGTCTTTATGTAATTCCAATCTTTAGAGAGTCCACGCAGAAGTTTGTTGACCTTCATATGTCCCGAGATTGGACGTCCCCGATATTTAAGACCATTCACAATTTCAAGAAACGGCTAAACATGTCGGTTATTGATTCTCCCGATCTCATCTTGAAAACTTCATATTGTCCCAAAAGAATGTTGATCCTTGTCTTTTTTACTCGATCGGTTCCTTCATAGGTGATGTGAAGCCTATCCCGACTTCTTTTCTTTGTATCACAAGAGGATATTCTATTATACTCGGTAGGGAATAAAGCACAATATAAGGAATAAATGGCTTTAGCGTCAAGAGTCTGTCTCTTGGTTATTTCTTCTTGAGTCATCTCGATAGGAACATCAACTTCTTTTCCTCTCTCGATTCGATGCAGCGGCGAATGATTCCTTTGTCTACTACTTCCCATTCCAAGGGATCTTTTGATCTTAGGAATGCTTTCATCTTGTTTTTCCATATGCTGTAGTCTTTTCCATCAAAGTATGGAGGTCTGGTGTTGCTTTGACCTTCAACCAACCCTATAGGCAATATACTAGCCATAGATCTTTTACTCAGAAGTAAAAACACTTCTAATAAACGAGTACACAAGCTCTGATACCAATTGTTAGAACTAGTACGAGCACCTAGAGGGGGTGAATAGGTGATTAAGATGATTTTTATAAATCCGTAATGAGAATGAAGACAACTTATTTTCGACGTACTAAGGAATTAAAAACAGCAATCGATATAAGTGAAAACAATATAAAGTAAAATGATTAGGGATAGAGAATTAAGACTCCAGATTTATAGTGGTTCGGCTTAGACCAAGCCTACGTCCACTCTCCCGCACGACAGCCCTGGGCTAGATTTCACTAAGAATCAAAAAGAGAATTTACGGTCTCACGTCCTTGAATCCCACAGTGTAGAGACTCTACTACACTTCCTCAAGGTCTCACCACACTTCCGGTTTCTATTTTGATTACAAGTATAGCTCGAAGGATAAGATCACAAAATAACAAAGAGATTCGGACTTTTGGAATTCTTCTATCCGGCACTCTTGAACAACTTGAGCGTCTCCATTTAAATACTTCTTCATGCCTTCATTACCGTTGGCACCTTCCAAAGAAGTTCTTCCAATCAACCCGTTGGACAGAATCAATTTAGAGAGATTTCGAGCTCTTCAAGGAAAATGTTGATAGCTCATCAATCCTGCTCGCCCATACAATTAGGATCTTGGTTTCCATAAGTAGAACCTTCCAAGTATAAGTTGCGAATCTAGATTATTCGAATACGAATAGAAGATATTGTAGTGCTAATTCCAGTCGAGAGATATTCCTTAACCGTTGGAGTCAAAACCACACTAGAAGTAATCAGAATAGAAGTTTTAATTTTGTCGGTATGGAATTTGTCCATGAGAGTTAGACTTTGAAACTTGAGTCTAGATGTCTTCAGACTTTGTCGGTGAGAGTGCAGTGTCTTCTGTAGGCCCGATGGAAATGTTTTGTCGACTTCAAAATACCTTAAGAGAATTTTTCCAACAATATTTATTTTAAAGTACACATAATGTGAATTCCAATTTATGTTTACTGAACCTACGGAAAGAATACTCATTCTTTTGAAAGCATAACATCTTATTCATGGATAACATGTCTAATTTATAGTACTTGGATAAATATAACTGAACTTGCAATTTACTTCGCAACTTTTAAATCGCGTCTTAGATACTCGTAATTGGTAGAGAATAATGCAATCTTTTTTTTTTTTTTTTGCTAGAAGAGAATAATGCAATCTTTGTTGCTCCTTCGACATGAGAAGTACGACAGAGGTGGCAGAAAGGACAATAGGAGACGTGGACTCGTCTGCACCTTCGCTTAGCGCTACCAGCCCACCCCACCCCACCCCCCCATGACATCTGTCTCTTAGGTGGATTCACCGATGATGTTGAATCCTTGATCGGTGGTGGACCTTCTAGTTTACCAATATCATATTTGGTCACCGAGACAATATAAGTGTCTTCATTATTTTTATAAGACCGAAAAATTCGATGAAGTATTGAGAATTCTTCCTCAATACCTAATTTCATCAACCTGATGCCTTTTTCCCACTGTCTTGATTATATCAGAATGGGAAAATGACACAAATAATTTATGAACATTAGTCGAATGTGCAATTTAGTCCATAAACTTTTAATTTGTTCAATATGATCATTGAACTTTAACTCAATGTACAATCTAATTCATGAACTTTTACATAAACAAATTAAAAATTCAGAGACAAAATTGCACATTAGATCAAAATTCAAGGATTGTTTCTATCAGTATCTCATATTAGAATCATTATTATTTGAAGTAGGAATATCTGGTAAGTTGGGATCTAAGATGTAAAAAATACATAGTTCAGATAAAAAAAGGCATCATATTGTTTCTTTATCAGATGAAAATCAGTTCTATCATAAGGATCAATTTACAATTTGTCAAGATTGTGAATCTCCATCTTCCACGAAAATTATAGCCTTAAATTGTTGAGAAATTTCGATTGTTGATGACGATATGACAACATAAATTTTGATTCCAATCCCAAGAACCTTCGAAGGAACAGTTTGAAGGGAGAAATGTCCCTCGGCACATGCAAAGGAGAAACACTCAACAGTAGACAAAGTCAGGGATTCGAGGTCAAGGATTCAACCGACTGTCGAGGTAGAAAGCGGGGTTGATCACCAAATAAAGACGGAAAGTACGAATCAATCCAAGCTTGAAGAAACCAAAACGAGCCAAAATAGGCACGTTCTCCATTAGACCGCATAGCCAAAGAGGCATGGGTAAAACCCCTTGATAAAGCAGAGTGAATAAGCGGACCCAAAGCAACCGGTGTATTGTTGCGAGACTGGAAGCGATGCTGAAAACGTCCCTCGACACTTTTGAGAGCCGGATGAAAGAATATATAATTAGAAAACCAGAATAAAAAGGAGGCATGCTCGATGTCAGTGACTAAACTAGACTTTTGTTCAAACCGATGTAGAAACCTTCCATAAGAAAGAATGCCGTCAAATACATCGGTAGGCTTGAGAAGTTGGAAAGGACCTGTGTCTCTCACAGGCGTGCCAATAGGAAGGAACCCGGCTATAGCGTCCAAAAGAGTGATTGTCATGGGACCCCATAGAGAAAAGAAGCAATTAGTTGGAGACACAAAGCTGATGCCAACGCCCGAAAGGCTCGAATTCAAATCCCAGCTGAAGCTACTAAACTGGAGAACGGTGTTAATCCCGGCTTTCTCCCAGATAGGTGGTATCCGAGCATCAGCGTTCGTCCACAAAAATCACTTGTAAAAGTCAATTCCGAAAGATCGAGGATCTTTGAATCGTGAAGGCTCGGCGGTCCAAACGTCTACGGTAGGGGATCTTTGAACAGGGAGCAACTATAAACTTTTCCGAAGAAAATAGGGTCTAACGGATGCAGGAACGCGAAGGTGTCTTGTAAGGCAAAGACCGAGGATAAGCAAAAGCGGGCACTTATCGGTCACATTCAGAAGTCGAAGGCAACGATTGTCATGGTACTTGTCCTCTAGCAATCTATCGAATTTGGCGACATGGTCTGCATAAGAGCATTTGGGAGAATCAAGAGCCATGGAAAACGATAGAATCCAAAACGTAGAACGAAGGTTTTTAGACCAGACAGAGGATCAGGATTTAAGGTTGAAGACAAAGGATAAAGAAAAAATCCAATCTTTATCCAAATATATACTTTCTCATAATAGACAGCTATCCAAAAGATGGCAATTCGAAAGATATGATCCATAATTATGACGATTCGCAAGCAGAATTGGGCGAGACAATGTGTCAGGATATTATGAGCTATCCGAGTGTATGCGGAACATGCGGAACATGAAGCGTTAGAAAAACAATATGCATCCCAAGGCCCCCTTAGAAAGAGGATGGGTACGTTGAAGGTATTTTTTTTAAAAGAAAAATTAAAGCTTCTTCTAGTTCTTTTAAAATGACGCATGTGTTTACACTAAAATTGACCAAACCGTTGACATGGGCAAGCACGTGAACATAAATATTCATATGACTTAGTGTATGAGAATTATCGTGCACGTGACATCTTATTTAACATTCTTAGATTAACTCACTTAAGTATTGTTTGTTTTGGCTCGTTCCATATCGAGCCTCACACTTTTGTTCTTTGACGTACAAGCAGGTACTTGTCAAGTAGGTCATTTATCCTAGGAGTGCTTGCACTTGAGTACGCTTAACTATGGAGTTGCAAAGCTAAGCATTCCTCCGTTATGTTAAAAGGTGCCTCCAAGATTAATTTCAGTTTTCACAAATATATTTTAAAATCATTTCCCCTTATTTGGTGCACAATTTGTTCGTTTCTAGAATTTTCGCCAACCAAGAAGCCCACCAAGAGCCATTTCTTGTACAAGCACTCTGGCTTCAGCAACTATTCTTTGCCCTCATCAAACCGAGTCATTAGAGGCCTGCCAACTTCCACATGATTCGTCCCCGAACCACACACCTTTTGGAGGGGGTCCCACTCTAATATTATATTGTGCCCTAGATTAACTCACTGAAATATTGTCCATTTTGGCCTATCTCATACCGAGTCTTATGGTTTTGGCCTTTAGCGTACAAGTCGATACATTCTTGGGAGGTCACCCATCTTGTGTTAAAACCTAAGCATACTCAACTTTGGCGTTCCAAAGCTAAATAGTATTGTTACGTCAAAAGGCATCTCTATGAGTTAATTCTCGTTTGCATATATATTAAAATCACTCTCTTCCTATTCAGTGCATGGTTCGATTTGTTCCTACTCCCTTCACCATCTTAGCAGCCTACCAAAAGCCTTTTCTTGTCCAGCCCTCTAGTCCCGGCAACCACTCCCCACTCTTATTAGACCGAGTCTTTACATCTTGTCGTTGGCCATAGGGATTAAAATTGATATTAACGATTAGTATTAACGCACACCGATAATGTATATTGACGGGAATTACCATTCAGTTGTTGATATACAATGATGAATGGCTAATAACTATCGATATGGATACTGATTAGTGAAGGACATCAAACCATCAGAACTCTTTGGAGGCATGAAGAACACAGGAACATAGTTGTTCAGGATCACAAGGGGACGAAGCAATTGAGGATATAAGAGCAATCGGCATGAATATTATTGCATATTTTTTAGGACAATTACTTGGAGGCAGGGTTATAAAACTATTATCATTTAGAGGCAAAATCATGGAGCAACAAAATCACGAGGTAGTTACCGATGAGCAGTTACCAATTACCACTTGAAATAAGATCATGAGACAATTATCGTTTTAGAGCAAGATCGCGGGACAATGAGGGATAGGTGGCATATATTTTCGAATGAACAACCATGTGGGAACAAGATCAAGAGATATGGGCAAAAGACTTTCAGAAGTGGACGGGCATCGAGACAACCGTTGGAAACTTGTCGAGAAGAATGCAACTGCTGAAAACCGCTAGAAAGCAGTTACCATGCAACTATTATAAATACCATTAATCGTCTACTAGAAACCCCCTCACAAATCAAACAAATTTACTTACTATAATCTTTCCTGCATTGCACCTTATTTTCCTTAGCTGTAGCTTTTAAATTCATGCCACCAATTAAATTCTGACGTGTCTCTCTATCAAGGGTATTGTGTCGTCGATTACTTCTACGTTCTTAAGCTGTGTCATTGATTAAATTTCAATATAATTTGTTTACATCCAATTGCTTTCTCAAGTTTATATTTTCCAAATTGTGTCGTTGGTTAAATTTGGACATGGTATGTTTCTGTATTGTCTTATTTTGTATAAGGTTGTTGATTCCTAATTGTCCGTGATATTTCTTGTCTGAAGTTGCTATAGAAACTTGATTTGCTTCAATTAAAAGCTGAAGAACAACTTTCGATGAAAAATATTTCATTGTGAGGACAATTCTGACGAAACAACTCAACAAATCGACAATTCAATCAAATACCAACCTCGACCGAAAGAAAAAAAGTCAAACACCAACCAAAAATCGGTCCCATGATAAATGTCGACTGATGTTGGGGACCTGACAGGATAACCCGTCTTTAGTCATCTTCCCATAAAGCTATATAATCATGTGGTGGTCCTGCCTCGTCGGTATCGTCCACAAGTGATAACGCCCTCTGAAGACTGCTGTTGCGGTAGGCAGTGACCTTTTTCTTTGTTGTTTCCCTGATTATTTGCCGAGGTAGTTGAGACAATCATTCTACGGTAAACTTTGATTGCCCCAGTGGTCATTGCACACAGTCGTTGATTGAACAGAAGCTGACAATGTTAGTCGGTCCTGTCGATCTTAGTTACCAAGTCTGGCCTGACCATCCTGAAAATATTCATTTCTTTAACAAGAGCTAGAATTTTTTGAGAATAATAGCTTATTATGAGTCGTATATTATAAAAAATGGACTCCGCAACAATTTATAATTATTTATTATTCTTTTTTTTATAACCCAAAACAAACTGTTATTCTCTAATAGTTTAAAAATCACCACCTAATTTATAGTACAAAGGAATAATGAATAATATATGAATGTGAATTATGATATGTAACCTAATTTAATTCTCCTACACATCATTTCCTGATTCGACAGACAAGAATAGAAGACAAACTATGAGTTGTGGCCTCCGGGACAGCACGTGCTGCTATTTTTGATAATAAATCTCAATCATCCATGGAGAACTCTATTTTCTTGAAGAGCACCTCTTGCATAACCGTGTAATAGTGTCGCGGTGGAATGCTGGCCACAAGGCCAGAGGTGGATCCCCCCATAATTTCTATATTTTTTTTGTCATTCATAATATTTATAGTTGAGGTATGACCATGACACTATCACTCGGTTATGCATGCATTACTCTTTTCTTGACTAAATGGTCGGGATAGGGACTATGGCATGTCCTTTCTTACTAAAACTTTTCTCTATAAACCAATGATAGAGCGCAACGTAGGTGTCTGAAGCAATCTCTCTCTCTCTCTCTCCACTTCCAAGTTCTTCATGAAAAAATGCACAACCAAATCCAACCATCACGCCGACAGAAAAACATGTCGCGGTCTGCAATTTCCCGTTCAGCAGCCACCCCAGGACTCTCGCCAAACTGGTCTGCAAGCTTGCAGCTACCACCTCGAACGTCCGCTTTTCTTTCCTGAGCACGACCAAGTCCAACGATTCCGTTTTCCCTCGTCCATCCAGAGCCGCTTTATTGCCGTCAAATCTCAAAGTCTACGATGTCGGTGATGGGTTGCTAGCTGGCCATGACAAGGTAGCCGACGACCCACGAGTGGAGGCCAAGCTATTCCTTCGAGCAGCGCGTGCGAATTTTCTTGCCAGTGTCGCTACTGATGAAAGTAATTTGAGAGTGAAACGTTCACAAGTCACACAAAGAAAAGAAGAAGATAGGCTTGTAGATTTATTTCACCTTCACAAAAAACAATTACAATACTCCTCTCTTTATGGACTTGTTACATGACCTTTACTCTTCCTAATAGATAAATCTAGCATTTTAGATAAGATATAGAAGCTAATAAAACAATCACCATATCTCACCTTATCTTTAAAAACAATCACTATCTCTAAAAACAATCACCACACCTAAAAATACAAACAAACTCATTAAAGATAACGTTGCAATTATAACTCTTCTTCAATGTGGGTACTGAACAGTTATCAGCACCGATGACTTTGGTTTAATTTCTAACACTCCTCCTTAAACCAAATTATCTTCCATTGATCATTCCAAGCAAGCTCTTGAACTTTCGAAAAGCATCGATCTTGAGATGTTTAGTAAAAATGTCTACTACTTGATCTACCATCTTTACATGCAACACTTCAACCTCATTCTCTTTAACCTAATCTTGAATGAAGTGATATCGAACATCGATATGTTTGCTTCTTTCATGAAAAATTGAATTTTTCACCGATGCAATGGCAGAAACATTGTCAACAAAAATCTTAGTTGCTTTCTTCTGCTCCATAAGAATATCTTTAAGTAGTCTTCTCAACCAAATTATGAAGATATAGCTACATATTCAGCTTCACATGTCGATAGAGTCACACTAGATTACTTTTTCGATGACCACATGAAAGCAATGTCACACAAGAAAAATACAAAGCCTGTAGTGCTCTTTCAATCATCAATATCTCCACCATATTCACTATCCGAATAAGCTCTAAGTTGAGAGGATTCAAAGTGATAGTAGTGTAGACCATGAGAAGTAGTATCTTTGATGTATCGAAGGATCCTCCTTATAGCTTTAAGGTGAGATGACTTCGGCTTCTCCATATATCGACTCACAATTCCAACACTATACATAATATCTGGTCTCATGCATATCAAATATCTCAAACTCCCAATCAAGCTTCTATAATTTGTTGAATCGACATCAACACCATCATCAAACTTCGAAAGCTTGGTTCCGCACTCTATTGGTGTATTGAGCGGAGTACAATTCTTCATATTGAATTTTTCAGATATTTTCTGCATATCCTTTTTGGGAAATAAAAAGCCCCTCGGCACTTTGCTTCACTTCAATCCCAAGGAAATAATTCATGAGACTATTATCGATCATCTCAAATTCTTTCACCATCGATGCCTTAAAAGCATCAATCATCACCGCATTATTTCCTATTAAGACAAGATCATCAACATGTAAACAAACGAGTAGAACATTACCTTTTTCATGCTTCAAATAAAGTGCATGCTCGTATGGACATTGAGAGAATCCATTCGCCTTGACATATGCATCAATTCTAAAATTCCATGTTATCTGTGCTTGTCTACGCCTATATAGAGCTTTCTTGAACTTCAACACTTTATCTTCACAGCCTTTCACAACAAACCCCTTAGGTTGTTCAAAGTAAATCTCTTCTTCAAGAATGCCATTTAAAAATGCTGATTTGACATCCATTTGATAAATTCACCAATTACTTTGAGTAGCGATAGTGTGACATCCTTTAGAATTTTTCCAAATATTTAGAGAGGTTTCACTCAAAATTATGGAGCCATTAAACTAATAAAATTGGACAAATTTTATATCTCATACACAAAATCCATTTCTCTTCTTTATTTGTAAAATTAGTATTGTAGATTATGGCATGTTAATGACAAGATCAACCAACTTTAAATTGAGAAATTTACTTACAATTTGTCTAACCCAAAATTGAAAAATGTAGACAGTAATAAAATCAATTGGATTCAACCGCCTTAGAAGTTTGCAAGCTTTAAAACCTCCATTTGAGCTAAGGGATTCCACAACTAAATTAGTGCCTAATGCATTTTAAATTTTTCACCGTCAAGTGAAGTTTAATTGAAAATCACTTTTAGCGCACAAGTAGGGACAAAACAGAAGCTTTATACAAAGCATGGTAGGGAAGAAATTGTTATCATTTGTGGAAACGACTTTAATGGAAAACTGTAAATACAGTGACTTTTTTTATTGGAAACTTAAAATCAAGAAGGTAAAATTTAGAAGGGACAAAACAGAGTCTTGAAAAAAATTTAAGAATGGGCTTCGCATGAAATCTAGTATAAAGAAACTGCAGTTGACCTCCAAAATTTAATGATGGGGTTCATGCAATAAATAACAAACATTAGGTAGTGAGTTCAAGAAAATAGTAAAAAAAAAAAAAAAAAAGGGCACAAACGACATGAAGGGACCATGATTTATTCTATTATAATTAGAAAAGGCACAACAAATAATCAACTCATTGTCACCTTGTCAACATGTTACTTCAACAAGTGCAATTGCCTTCTCTTACACGTATGGAATACAAGTTGAACTAAATTAGCAAACTAACATCCATGGAAACAAATGAAATTACAAGATTTAGAAAAATTAGGGTTTCAAATCAGAGCTCCAGTTTGGAAAACTAAACTCGGCGTATTCAAGGGGGAAAATGAAAGACACAGTTGTAATAATTTTTGAATTCGAGGCGGAGGCTTTGTGTGAACCGTAGGAGGAGGTTTTCCTTTTAGTTTTGTTCAAAATCCCTCCACCTTTCGCACGTCATGATCGCCCAGTCACATGCGGCCACTGCCGATCGCACAATGTTGCTTGGTCACACGCGGTGATCGCACACTGCCTTAGGCATTCAAGTCTCACCTTTGATTATTCAAGCGGGTTGGGCTTGGCGGAGAGAGGAAAAAAAAAGGTAAGGTTGGGTTTATACTTTTATAAATTTGCCTATTTTTTTATTCAATTTTTTTGGGACAAAATAACCTTGTTTAGGCCACAAGAAAAGTCATATATTTGCTGGCCAATGAGCATTTGATTGGTTGGCAAGGTCAGACCCTTATTTTAGAATGATCTAGAAACTTCAGGCTTTTATTTAAAGTAATATCCACTTTAAACTCTTTTTTGAGAAAATGACCCCATTTCATGCTCTTATTTAAAGTAATATCCACTCTTAAATCTTTTTTGAGAAAATGACTCCACTTCATGCTCTTATTTAGAATTTCCAAGCAAAATTGGCGGAAATTTTTTCCAAAAAGTTCTAAATTTACTGCACTTTGATCAATTTATTCCTAAACCTTTCATGAAGTTTATCAACTATCATCATGTGTATATCATATATTATATATCACCCACATATTTCGAACTTAGACTACATCCATAGTTTTCTGTAAAAATAAAAAACAAATAAAAAATATCCTTTACGTTCATATAGATTAGGGTTAATACCTTGAAAAACCCCAAACTGATACATTTGTGACAAATTTACCCCAAACTAATTTTTTGACCATGAAAAACCCCGAACTTGTATACCTGTGACAAATTTACCCAAACTGACCATAAAAAACTATAAACCAGTATATTTATGACAAATTTACCCCCAAACTAATTTATTCGATCGTAAAAAATCCCAAACCGATAAATTTGTGACAAATATACCCTCCGCTAAATTGGATTAATATCACAAAAAAATCACAAAAGTTGTAAACTATGACAAACATAGTGTAAAATTATACCAATCAACTGTCACGTGTCATTTAACTTAATAATTTGATAATAAAATTTAACAAAAACTAACATAAGGTAAATTTGTCACAAGTATACCGGTTTGGGATAAATTTGTCAAAGGTATACCAATTTGGGGTTTTTGGTAGTCAAAAAAATAGTTTGGGATAAATTTGTCACAAGTGTACCAGTTTTGGGTTTTTTAGGGTATTAACCTTATAGATTATATGTAGATTCAAAGTTAATTACTCTTATAGACTGGACATCATATTAATCATGTCATATAGATAATTTTTGTTATTAATTAAATTACATGCATTATCCGCATTGTATATAGCTCATATAGCATGAAAATAAAAAATGAGTTAGCATTACATCATTCAATTATGAGCTAAATAATAATCTATTGGCCAGATCATTAAGTCGTATTAAAGTGCCAGGATTCAGATTTGTTGTTATAAGATAAACATGGAAATAACATTTCATATGGTTTACATTATAGAATCAATTCATGTTTGTCCTTACATGCATGCTAACTTAGGATTGCACACATATATCTAAAATATGCCATCTTGCATCTAGAATACTTCTGCTAATCATGTAGTAAATTACGTTATCCACGTTAATATTATTCATGTGTGGTTAGAAATTAATGCATAATGATTAATTTTGTAGATTTTTGGGGTTATTCGTCTTTTGTTAATAAATAAAAGAACTAGAACAAAAAAAAAAAAATGAATTAGAAAATACGATGTAGATTGCATTAGTTAGGAATATCAATTTTCGTAAACTGCATAGCATGTCATTTAGTAGATCCATGTCATGTAGAATTAATTTTAATTGATATATCACGTTGATAACTTTCAAAATTAATTTCATAATACGTGGTTTAGCCATCATGCATGTCATATAACCATACCATTCTAGCATGTCATTTAGTAATTTAATTAGCACATGTATGTAAAATCCTGTCATATAGAATTTTAGAGTTCATTCATGCATTTTCTTAAATTATGAATTAAGTGTAGAAAATACCAAAAAAAAAAAGAAAAGAAGAAGTATAGATTGTCTGCTAGCATTCTCTTGGCATATTTTTCTAAGTAATAGTTTGTAGAAATTTTGTGATGATAAATAGTGATATGCTTTGTTTTACTTAGCACATCCATTTTTAACTTTTCTATAATCTATTTATTGCTTTAATTATCGAGTGTTACTTTCCTAATTGTGTACTCACATTTTCACCCCCTCACATGTTAGTGGCATAGGATATTTTCTTAATAAAGAAAAATGTACTGAAAGGATATTAGATTAATTTATTGTAGTCAAATCCCCGAAATCTATTGAATTTTTGGTTCGCAAAAGTAAGATGTACTCCCTCATTCTATTTGAGTGTCTAATCAACTCATAATTAATTAATGATGACTCCAAAGGTTAAAAAGTTGCATGTTAAATCGGGTACCAAGTTATAATTGGTAGGGTTTCGGAGAGTTTGTACTAAATGCGAGTTATTGCCTTGTCAGAGGAACATTCATTCCCATTAAGTAGAGGAACCAGATCAATTCCCACTAATTTCAAATTTTGAGAAGTGGGAAGATTCTCACGAAAACTATTCAAAATCAGTTGATCCGATCTAATTTCCAAGTTGGATTGAGACCGGTGCTCACCCCTAACTACCACCATCTCAAACGAGTGGTGGCCGGTGATCAAGACACCTCACTCAACAAATTACAATTCCATTAATACCAACAAACAAAAAGGGGCCCCCTAATACGTATCGTCCTAAAATGGGTCCCTAAACCTTTGAATTTCTGGTGCGTACGAGAAATCATGTGGTCGCAATAACTTGGACGTGGTTGTACGAGGTCTGTACATGAGTACGGACCTCGTGCGCATTCAATTAGCTCCCTGATTTTAGACGATATTTAGTGACATTTGTCTTTGTCCATCTGCCGTTTTCCATGTAGAATAATGATAAATGAAAGGAAGAGACAAAAACTAGCTGGAAGACATGGAAACTATAAGTTTGAAAGAAGACATGGCAATCAAGCTTAAGGAAAGGAAAGAGGGTGAGCCTGATTACTCAACGCATTCAATTAGCTGCCGCTTTCCTTCAATTCGACTACCAGTCACTATAAATGTGATTACTTTCGGGCTGGGCTAGTGAATCGGGGTATCTTATGTCCCTAAGGTCAATCGTCCGTCTAGCAAGATATCGCCGAGACTTTCCCTCCTTCATCCACCAGTCAAGTAAAGGCTGGTCGCAGTGACATTGTTTTTGCATCAATTCAAAGACCCGAAAAAGGTTGTAGTAATTTCTGGAAAAATTATCTAAAAAGTCTTAAACCTATTGCACTTTTGAAAATTCAGTTCTAAACATTTTAATTTTACTAATTCAGTTCTAAACATTTTCACTTCTTGTTAATTGAGTTCATTTGGCTAATTTTGATTGGAAATTATTGACGTGGATGGTTGGCGCTAACATGGCATTTTTTTTATTAATATTTTCATAATATTTTGATTTTTTTATGGTTTTTTCTTCTTAATTTCTTTTACTTATTTTTGGGTTTTTGGCTAGGGCTAGCAACCCTTGCCGGCCACCCCTCGCTAGCCACAAGCTAGGGCCGGCGACCCTTGCCAACCACAAGCGAGGGCTGGTCCACCCTCACCAGCTCTAGGTGAGGGGCATGACACCCTCGTTGGCAAGAGTGAGGGCGTGTGAGCCCTCGCTTGGCCAAATCTGGCAAGGGCGTCACTTTCGCCAACAAGGGTAGGCCGGCCCTCGCTTATGGCCAGCAAGGGTTGCCGCAGGGGTTGGCCAGCAACCCTTGCCAATCACAGATCCAAAAACCCAAAGAAAAAAAAAAAAAAAAAAAAAAAAAAAAACTTATAAAACATATAAAAAAATTCAAAATATTATTGAAAAATTGTCACATTAGCGTTGGTCATCTGCATTAGTAATTTCCAATCAAAATTAATTAAATTGACTAAATTGGCAAGAAGTGAAAAGATTTATGATTGAATTGGAAAAAGTATAATAGATTTATGACTATTTGGATAATTTTCTTGCGATTTCCTTAAGAGTAAATTATTTCTTGCTCATTGTGATATTTGTGATTGCTCAATACCATCCTAAGAATATTCAATTTTTCACCAAGGAGAGTGCAAATTAGAGTACAGATGATCTTCACATCCTTGTAATGAATGTCATTATAAGTAGGACTGATCGTTCCAGGTCCGGCTCAATTTTGAGGTGGAACCAAAAATTGGACTGAGAGGATCGGTTCTCAGATTCTAGGATTGGGAACTAGACCAACTGATTTTGGAATCGGGAATTGGACCAACTGACCGGTCCGGTCCGGTCCGATGGACTAGTAATTTACTATTTTGGGCCAAAAATAAATTGAAAAGTCAACTGCAAGTCAATTTATTGCAGATGAGAGGCATGGCTTTGAGAGGTAGTAGGGCTGAGAGTGAAATCAGGAGACGCCCTGGAAATGATCACGCTTTGAACTTCCACACCTGTCACGTTGACTTCTAACTACCCAGGGTCGTGCTTCTGCATAGATTTCATTATTTCATTCCAGTGTAAAGCTTCGGTTTTTTCATTTGTTTTCTCTCAGCATAAAGTAAAGAACGTCCTCATCGGAAGGGAAAGGGAGGGCTGAAGGAGGGATTACCTTTAAAAATACATAATACATATATATATATATATATATATATATATATATATATATATATATATATATATATATATATAATCAATCGATCCGCTCCAATCAGTCCGATTATCACATTAGAACTGGGAACTAGACCAATCGGCCACCAGTTTGAAAAATGGGAATCTAGAATTGGACCTTCCTCGAATAGTCTAGAATTGATGGCAAATAATACTAGAACAGCCACAATGGGTTGGGCCTCTGTAAACCTAACCCTAACTTTGTCACTGACATCCTGGTATCCATGTGGAGAGCGTTGAGACACGTTAGTTCAATCAACGGGTATGAGGAGGAAGACGTGGGGCATTTTTTGCCACAGGAATGTTAGGTAGTTTACCGGATTTCGTTCGCATTTAACGATAGAGAACTTATGATCATGGCTTGATAAGAGTCACGTCCGCTATTATAAAATTCATTTCTCGAAACAACTAATGAAGCAAAGAGGTTGGTAACTGTAGCAATCGCTCTGACGGTGGCTCCCATTCTTTCTCCCCGCTTCCAAATTCTTCATAAAACAAACAACCGTATCCAACCATCATGCCGTCGGAGAAACACGTCGCAGTTTGCGCTTTCCCTTTCGGCAGCCACCCCTGGGTTCTCGCCAACCTGGTTGGCAAGCTCGCCGCAGCCGCCGTGGACGTTCGCTTCTCTTTCCTGAGCACGGCCAAGTCCAACCGCGTCGTCTTTCCGCCTCAGTCGAGAGCCACCTTAATACCGTCGAACCTGAGAGTCTACGACATTGGTGATGGCTCGCCAGCTGGCTATCCCGAGGGAGCCGGGAACCCACGAGATCAAGCCGATCTGTTCCTGCAAGCAGCGTCGGCGAATTTCCAAGCCGGTGTCGACGCTGCAGAGCGAGACGCGGGAAGGAAAGTGAGTCTCTTGCTGGCCGACGGTTTGTTACCAGTGGTCGCATGCGAAATAGCCGAGAAAATGCACGTCCCGTGGGTCGCGCTCTGGGCATCGGCTCCGCACTCTCTATCCATGCACGTCTACGCCGACCTCATCCACCAGCTGAGCCGAAACGCCAACGACGAAGAAAAGACCCTGGACATGATCCCGGGACTGTCCCTCATGCGCATGGGCGATTTGCCAGGGGAACTAGTGATGGACCCGAACATGTCCGTGAGTTGCCGCATGATCCGCGATTTGGGGAATGTGATCCCGCGCGCGGCGGCCGTCCTCATGAACTCCTTCGCGGAGATGGATCCCGAACCCCTCACCGCCGACCTTAAGTCCAAGTTCAATATTTTGCTCCACTTGGGCATGTTGACGTTGGTGCCGTCCTCGCCGCCAAGCCTCCCTGCCTCAGACGAGACCGGCTGCTTGACCTGGCTAGAATCGCGAGACCCGCAAACCGTGGTGTACATAGCTTTCGGGTCCGGGCCCTTGTCTAGCCCGCCACCGGACGAGATAAGGTCCCTCGCCGAAGCTCTAGAGTCCACCCGGACGCCATTCCTGTGGTCTCTAGCTGACCGGTTGAAGGCCCAGTGCCTGCCCGGAGGGTTCGAGGAGCGGACGAGTGCCTATGGGAGGATCGTGCCGTGGGCCCCGCAGAGGGAGGTGCTCGGCCACCCGGCCTGTGGGGCTTTCGTGACGCACTGCGGCTACAACTCGGTGTATGAGAGCATGGCGGCGGGCATGCCGATGATAGGCCGGCCCGTGGCGGTGGACCAGAGGATATGCGGGAAGATGGTGGAGGAAGTGTGGGGGATCGGAGTGCGCGTGGAGAGAGGGATCCTGACGGAGAGCGGGATGGTCAAGGCGTTGGATGCGGTGATGAGGAGCGAGGAAGGGAAGGTGATGAGGAAGAAGGCTGGCGAGCTCCGGCGAAGACTGGCGGAGCTTGCTGGACCTGGAGGGACAGCTGAAGCTGATTTCAAGACCATCGTCGAGCTCATCTCTACCTCGTGATGTCAAGAATCATTTATAATCCTAATGTATGATTGTCTTCTGCTCCACGTTTGCATGAATAAATGCAATCCCCTCGTAATTTTCCAGTACGAATTAGTAAATGACTGAGGTATTTTCATGAAATCTAGCCATTTAAATGGTCCTATCTTAATGTATGAGCTTGTCTTACTTGTAGATGTCCTTTTGGCACGTGCTTTTAATGAAAAGGGCGATGTCCCCGCGTTATACTATGGGTTCCCCTTATCACATGAGAGGCCTGTGGAGTGAGTTCTTAAAATTGGCTTGACCCTCTTCTATGATCAGACGAAAAATTGGCCATATTCCAGTAGCGCAAGACAAAAATTCAAACTTCTCCGCATAACCTAACATTTCTAAATCCATGTGTTCTGAATCAAATCTCATTTGTTCTCCGAATTGTCATTTATGAACCAAAATTTCAAAGATGCCGAAGCTTAATAAACGATCGCAAATCATTTTATTGAAATCACTTGAATTGAATGGAAACCAAGCTGATGTGGTTGCGTGATGGGCAGGAGTTGGTTTGAGTAATTAAAAATGATGTGTGAGTGTATGGGAAAGGATGCTGATGGATATGGGGAAAGATGTCGATGAATGAGTACAAATGCAAGATAGATTACGATCACAACCAAGGAATATAGGATGCGCCCCAGTCAAAGATCAAAATCCGGATTGACAAAGTTCTCCATCAAGGCCTACAGAAATCACCAGCTAAGGATACATGATTTCAAAATAGAATAAGCTCACCATAAAGGCCTACATAAAATTACTAGTCAAGAATATAAGGCTTCTTGGCTCAAGAATCCATCTTCTAATGATACAGAAACTAAAGATAGATATTTACTTACACAAAGACAAATCTCATATATTCTCATTCATTAAATTCATCTTGCTTACATTTGAGAATTTGTCTCATTATATAAAGGGATTATTACCTTGGGAATAAACTAAGCATTAAAGACGAGAGAACTACCTAATTAATAAAGACAAAGGAACTAGAAAACACAATAAATACCTAGGAACTAGATAATTGATAAAAACACCTAGAAACTTGAACTTTGACTCTTCAAACTTACAATACAATTAAGCCCTAGGAACTAGATAATGCATTAAAACACCTACAGACTTGAACTCTTGACTCTTGAAACTTACGACACAATTAAGGCTCATGAAACTAAGATTAATGACATTTGACCAAATGCAAAGTAATTAAACTTAAACTCTAAATTCATTCTCTAGCTTGGGCAACTCGAGACACCTTGAAATATTGTTAAACAGCAAAGGAAATTAACTAGAATAGTCTATAGTTGCTAGGTAGTCAAATAGTACTCTCGGAATTGATAACAAGTTTATAAATTGATATCTTGGCAGTCGATCAACAACCATAAAATCAACAACTTGTCGACCCAATTTATAACTTTTCCACATAATCAGGCAATTATTCTTACATGCCGATAACTAACATGTAGAATTGACATGAGTTGTTTGACAGATCCCGATACTCCCGCATCAATCTCCCCAGGTTGTAGAAGATTTATCCTCCAATCTTGTTACTTCATTTCTAGGGCCTCTCCAACGAACTAGATAATACATCAACTTCATACAAATATATACCTTCAAGGCTTGTTGAAAAGCTGAAAGTATATTAATCATATTTTGACAATTAATAAACACTTTAAGAGAGAATGCTTCCGACATATGGGATGAAAGTGGTGGATAATGTCTCTAGCCACTATAATAATTCGTTATGCATTTATGACCTCAGGATTTGCCTTAACAAATTTATGTGGAGATTCATCATCCATAATACCATGGTTGCTTGGTGACATATATATGGCTAGTATCTCTGCTTCCTTTGAATCAGACTCTACATGATATGGATCTTGTTGAGTCTCTTGAAGTCCCAAATCAATCTTCTCAATTTCTTTAATGGTGATAACTTTCTGGTTAGGGCAATCCACTTGCAGGTGCCCATAACCATAGCATTTGAGGCACTTGCTATCTTCACTATTTGATTCTTTTTGAAGCTCTGTAATGAACTTTGGGGGCTTTTCCTTTTCTTTGTCCTGTTTTGAAAATTTTTTTTGCTTGATCAAACGTGCTCTCAAAGAAGGACACCTTTAGTTAAGGGCTTAGTTGAACATCTCTTGCCACCTTTTAGTCGTTTTTTCTAGGAGGGTGAGGATTCTCTCCATTTATCGAAGTTTGAAGCGTAACAAATGCTTCTGCAATTTCTTCACTTGTCTCCTTAATTCATTTATCTCCACATCTCGTAGGCTTCTTTCTTGTGCCGTGGGAGACTCAACGTTTGACCCACGTTGATGACGACCGACCATTTCTTTTTCTTTTTTTTTTTGAAGGGAAGTATGAGATGGAATGCAAGATAGGTCATAGAAAGAATCACTTAAAATGAGTTCAACCTTGAGCTCTAATACCGATTTAATGGGGTTGCAAGATGGACAAGAGTTGGTTTGAGTGATTATTGATGATGTTTGAACGTTTGGTGTAGGATGTCGATGGATGAATACAAATGCAAGATAGATTACAATCAAAACAACGCGAACAAGACGCGCTACCAGCCAAGGATAAAAGTCGGGATTGATGAAGTTCACCATCAAGGCCTACAGAAATCACCAGCCAAGGATACAAAATATTGGAATACAAAATATTATTTCTATTTAATTTATTTATATTATTTAATTATTATTTTTATTTTCTTAATTTAAATTTAAAGAAGTTTGTTATTCAAGAAAGTTAGTTTGACCCCCCCCATAATTTTTTTGTTTTCTTTAGTTCCATTTTGAGGACTTATATTGAATTTGAATGTGTCTCACAACCCGAAAGAATTCGCGGGAGGGGTCATTTCATTTTTGGATCTGGACCAAATAGGTTCGCAAGGGCCATGAAGCCCTCGCTCAGGTGGGCAAGGACCACGACCCTCAATGGCAACTGGCAAGCCCATGAAGCCCTCGCTGCAAACTTCACCACGACCCTCAATGGCAACCCGGTGGCCACAACCCTCGCCCAGTGGCTAGTGAGCCACCTTCGGCTTGTCAGCCACTGCCGAAGAAGAAGGCAAGGAAAAAAAAAAAATTAATAAAAAATAAAAATTGCCACGTCAGTGTTCATCAGCCCACGTCCACGTCAACACCAAATAACCAAATTTAGTCGGATGGACTGAATTGGTATTAATGTGAAAAGATTTAGAAAAATTTAGGACTGAATTAGTTATGACTTTTTTAATACTTTTTTTGGCAAAGGTGGCTACTGTATGGGAACACAAGGATGGCAACGTGCTTTTTCGAGGACATTTTGATCCCCACCCAATGACAACCTTAGAGATCACGACACGTATATGGAAAAAAAAGTCTTCAAAAATAGGTTGTGCCCAATGCGGGCGAGATATACAATGCATGTAGCAAGTAGCAACCAACATATAAATACAAGAACAAGTTCAGTTACTAAAGGATAAAAACATGAATTAATCATGATGTTACATTATTATGGAAATTAATGTACGAGGGTTCAAGTGCCATGAAACTGCTACATTTGCCGCCCTCGTGCGGCCTAACTTACCCAAACATTTTAAATATTTGTATCTTAATAGCTTTTTAAATGTACCTTGGTAACTCTGGATCAGAATTTGAGTATCCTTCTTTTCGGTGGGCGATCAAAATTATATAGGCAATCAGCATATGCCAATTCATACCTATCGAGTCTTCCGCTTCTTTCTTGGTTGCTGCTGATTTTGCATATATTTTTGTTCTTACTATATGTCAATGTTAGTTTCCTACTTTTGATTGCGAGTGATTCTTGGAGAAGGAAAAGATTTTAAATATTTGGTCAATTTACTCTTTCTCGCAAACAATGCGCGTTCATCACCATTGATTTGAAAAGAGAAAAAGTTACACGTTCTTTGAAGATGATTAGACTGGGGAAAAATGCCATTATCGACAAAATCTCATACCTAGGCATCTAACATTCGATTAGACCCTGGAGTCGTTCTTTAAATTTGCACTTCCTTCCTTCCATGAAACATTAGACTCTTACTTACCATCTAATTGTAAGTCTATTAAGTCTAGTAATGCGATAGATTATGAGTGATCATTTAAAAGATTAGCCCGACCTTGATATAGATCACTTAATAACGCTAGACATATCACTGTGGGCTCCGACGGATTAATCCCTTGTGTACAACCGGACTGGATTGGCGGCTCCAATGTTGACATTGACTTAACCAAGAGAAAGAGAAAGCTTATGGGCATTATGGAGCAGCACACAGAAGTCCATCAACCAGCTAGAACAAGTTGTTTTAAAAATAATTGACAAAATTCATTGATGTGAGGATTCAATTGAGTTGCCAGCTGCAAGTGGCTTTTGATCTACAAATGGAGTCTGCCGCATGTTGGCGGATAAGAAAAATTGCGGGAGAGAGATAAAATGAAATTTCGGTATATTTCGATAAACATTGATAAGATTGCAAAAGCCTATTTATTAGTTTTTTAGATGAGTATCTCAATAACATATCCATTAAGAATATGCATAATGAAATGGAAATATGGAGAATTTCTTAGATATATATCGCATCAACGAGAGATACGAAAAATCAAGAAAAATATTTTAATAGTTCTGACATCCCTCAAAAAGTAACGTGGAGCAAGTCAACTTGTGTTTGGATAGAAGATTCGAAAAAGGTTTGGGTGGATTGTCAAATCGGTTCGCTGTGCTGAAGAAAGAACCGGCTAATGTTGGAGTGGCTTTTATGTGATGTCGTGGTTGCTCTGCAGGCAACGTGGTACGTTGTCGTTGTGTTGGAGGCTATCATCACAGTAGGAGGCTGCCATCACGTCAAGTGGCTATCATCACGTTGAAGGCTATCGTGGCTATTGTGCAAGCTGACATGTGATTGGACAAGATGGACAATGTCAAGGATCAACATCAAGGGAGGGATATCGGTAGTTATTATAAATATATATATATATATATAAATATATATATATATATATATAATTTCTTAGATATATATTGCATCACGAGAGATACGAAAAATCAAGAAAAATATTTTAATAGTTCGGACATCCCTCAAAAAGTAACGTGGAGCAAGTCAACTTGTGTTTGGATAGAAGATTCAAAAAAGGTTTGGGTGGATTGTCAAATCGGTTCACTGTGCTGAAGAAAGAATCGGCTAATGTTGGAGTGGCGTGTTTGGATAGAAGATTCGAAAAACGTTTGGGTGGATTGTCAAATCGGTTCGCTGTGCTGAAGAAAGAACCGACTAATGTTGGAGTGGCTTTTATGTGATGTCGTGGTTGCTCTGCAGGCAACGTGGTACGTTGTCGTTGTGTAGGAGGCTATCATCACAGTAGGAGGCTGCCATCACGTCACGTGGCTATCGTGGCTATTGTGCAAGCTGACATGTGATTGGACAAGATGGACAATGTCAAGGATCAACGTTAAGGGAGGGATATCGATAGTTATTATAAATATTATATATATATAGTTGTGCTCTACATGTGCACCTAGGATTGTCTCGCTCTAATATTAAGATAAGGAAAAATAAGAAAGGAGAGAAAATATGAAATTTCTACATATTTTGTTATATATTGATAGATTGTGTTAGAGAAGACTCTTTATTGTTTTGAAGCTAACAAACATTTCCAAATAGTCTAGTCTAAAGGGTTGCAAACTCAAGTGTTATAGTTTGAAGAACTCAAGACTCTCAATCAATATCTAAAGACTATTAGACTTTAAGTTCAAAGTCTGACCTCACTGACAGATTCTAGACCGACGAAAAAAAACTTATCCGGATGAGAGCTCATCTTCCAGGATTTGGTTCGCACGGTTTGTGGAAGATCTTACAGCTGGAATTAGCACCTTGTGATCAATTATTCATATTGGAATTAATTCGGATAATCAAATCTTTTGATAGGCGATGTATACTTGGAAGGTTCTACTTATGGAAACCAAGATCCTGATTGTATGGGTGAGCATGATTTATAGACTATCATCACATTCCTTTAATGACTCGAGATCTTTTTAATTGATTCCGTCCAACGGATAGATTGGATGAACTCCTTTGGAAAGTGCCAACGGTTGTAGAGGCATGGAGGAGTATATAAGGAGGACTCTTAAGTTGTTCGAGTGTGTGCGTGAAAGAAAAATTCCAAATTCTGAAGCTCTTAGTTCTTTGCTATTTCAATCATTGAGTTTAACTTGTACTCAAAAGAGAGAACAAACATTTGTGAGACTTTGAAAAAGTGTAGTAGAGTTTCTACATTGTGAAGTCGAGAATGTGAGACTATAAAATCTCTTTTGATTCATAGTGAAATCCAGCCAAAGGGCTATTAGTGCAGGAGAGTGGACGTAGGCTTGATTTAAGCCGAACCACTATAAACTTTGTGTTTCTATTCTCTTTCCCTGAACTCCTTACTTTAATTTGTAGCTTTATATAACTGCATGTAGTCGTTTACATCTTCAGTCTATTATCTTCTAAAGACAATTTGATTTATTAAGTCTTGTGAAAATTTCTTTTAACACCTATTCACCCCCTCTAGGTGTTCGTACTAGCCTTAACAATTGGTATCAGAACCTATGTGCTCATTTTATTGAAGTGTTTTTATTTCTGAGTTAAAGATTTATGGCTAGTATTTTGACTCCAAGTTTGGTTGAAGGCCAGAGCAACACCAGACATCCTTATTTTGATGGAAATGAATACAATGTGTGGAAAAACAAGATGAAGGCATTCCTGAGATCGAAAAATCCCTTGGAATGGGATGTGGTAGAAAAAAGAATAATTCCCAAAGCTACATCAACCTCAGAAAGAGGAAAGGAAGTTACAGATGCTGACGAGATGACACAAGTAGACATAACCAAGAGACAAGCTCTTGATGCTAAAGCTGTCTACTCCTTATATTATATTTTATCTCCTATTGAGTATAATATAATTTCATCTTGTGAAACAGTAAAAGAAGTCTGGACAGGTTGCATGTTACTTATGAAGGAACTGATCGAGTTAAAGAAACAAAAATCAACATACTACTTGGACAGTACGAAGCCTTCAAGATGAAGTCAGGAGAATCCATCATTGACATGTTCAGTCGTTTCACAGAGATTGTAAATGGTCTAGCATATCATGGACAGCCAATCTCAAGACAGATGAAAGTCAATAAATTGCTGCGTGGACTCTCCAAAGACTGGAATCACATTAAAATTTCAATAAGAGAAACACAGAGGATCGTGCCTCTGTTAGTAGATAAATTAGTTGGCACACTTTAATCATATGAAATGGAGCAAATCAATGAAGAAGAAGATCCCAAAGGTAAGAAGTCGATTGCCTTAAAATCTAACAATGATTCTAATGATACAGATTCATAAGACGACTTGGACGATGAAGAACTTACACTCATGATAAAGAAGTTCAAAAGTTGAACATGAAAGGAAGAAGATTTAATTGGAAGAAATAGAGCACTCAAAGATTTCAAAAGAAATCAAATGAAAACAATGAGACAGACAAAGAAATGATTTGCTTTGAATGCAAGAAAAAAGGGGGATATTAGACACAACTGTCCTCTGTTAAAGAAAAAGAAAGGAAATATAGAGAAATTCAAAAAGGCTCTCAAAGCAGAGACATGGAGCAATACTGAATGCGAAGAAAATGATGAAGAATATGTCAATATATGCCTAATGGCAAATTCAAAATCAGACTCGGACTCTTAAATGGATTCAGACTCAGACTCAGATGAGGAAATCGAGGTTAGTAATTTTAAAATTTTTGTAAAGTCTCGAAGTACATAGATGAACTTTGTTTTAGTATCACAATATCTCTTAAGAGGATTTCCAAGCTGAAGAAGGAGAATTCTACACTTAAGCAACAAGAAACTTCTTGGAAAGAAAAGTTTGAAAATCTAGAGAGAAGTGTTGTTAATTTGAAAGAAAATGCAGATTCTCTTTAGAAGGAAAATACTTTTTGAAAAAGGATATTTCACATATTACAAAAAGGTTTTCAATAGAATCTGAGAAGTTAGAAAAGATTCTTTCTGTGCAAAGACCATATTTTAACAAATCTAGTTTAGGTATGACACCAGAAACTATTCCTTTAATTGATTTTCCAAAAGTAAAGGAAAGAATCAAACAAAGACCTATAAAAACACTTTACAAAAATCATTTTCAAAGAGTGTTTGTAAAACCTGTTGGCCGAAGTGCTCTCAAATGTTCAAAGTGTAACAGCTCAAAACATTTCGAGAAAGAATGTCCTAAGATTTGGAGACCTGTTAAAAATGATTGGGCAGAAACTGTGTTTAAAACTAACTCTTCTGGACCTAAGAAAATTTGGGTACCAAAGAAAGTTTGAGTTCTTTTTAATTGCAGGTCACTATCAAGAAAAAAATCAAGTGGTATTTGGATAGTGGCTGTTCGAGACACATGACTGGAGATTCAAGTTGTTTCATTAACTTTGTACAAATAAATTATGGAAAAGTTTCCTTTGGAGGAAACAACAAAAAAAGAATTGTTGGATGTGGAACTATGAAAATTGGAAGTCTTACAATCAACAATGTCTCTTTGGTGGAAAGTTTGAATTACAATCTACTCAGCATTAGTCAACTATGCGACACTAGATTCAAAATCAATTTTCAAGAGGGAATTTGTTCGAGAACTAGTAAAGATTTTTCTCAATCCTTCACTAGACGAAGACATTGGAATATTTATCTTCTAGATATAAAACCAGAAATTTCTCAGTGTCTAATATCCATTCAAGATAAAACAAATCTTTGGCATCGAAAGTTTGGCCATGCCAATATGAAACAGTTGCCAAGACCTCTTCTAAAAAACTCGTTTGTGGACTTCCTAGTCTGACTTATCAAAAGCCTGATATATGTACACCATGTGTTTTGGGAAAACAGGTTAGAAGCTCTTTTAAGCTTATAAATCAAGTTTCTACTAATCGTGTTTTGCAGCTTCTGCATATGGATCTTTTTGGACAAACCAGAACTCAAAGCATTGGTGGAAAGAAATACTGCCTAGTAATCATGGATAATTATTCTTGATTTACTTGGATTTACTTCCTGGCAAGTAAGTTTGAAACATTTTTTCACTTTTCAAAGTTTGCCAAGAAAGTTCAAAATGAGAAAGGTTATATTATTTCAAGCATATGGACAGACCATGGAGGTGAGTTTGAAAATCAAGATTTTGCTAAATTTTGCGATGAATATGGTTTCCAACATGTTTTCTCTTCTCCAAATACTTCAGAACAAAATGGAGTTGTAGAAAGAAAGAATATATCTTTGCAGGAGATGGTAAGAACCTTTTTAATTGAAAGCAATATTTCTTCTCGTTTTTGGGCTGAAGTAGTTTCTACAGCTTGTTATATTATTAACAGAGTATTCTTAAAGCCAATTCTAGAGAAAACTCCTTATGAAGTATTTAAAGGGAAAAAGCCAAATGTTTCTTATTTTTATATGTTTGATTGTAAGTGTTTTGTTTTGAAAAATGCAAATGATCGAACTGATAAGTTTGAGGAAAAATCAGACGAATGAATTTTCTCTAGCTACTCAACTTCAAGCAAGGATTACGAAATATTCAACAAGAAGACTCAATCTATGGAAGAATCTATGAATGTCAAATTCTAAGACTCTATGCATAATCAATTGAATCAGACTTAACTTGAAGAATCCGAACCTGCTTTAGACCTTACCAAATCTACCTCCCCTAAAGTGGTTCAGACTTCTGAAGATCAACAACGAACAGAAGTTGTAGATTCAGCTGAAGTAGAAGATCAGCAGACCATCAAACCAACCAGTAACTAGAAGCATAAGTCTAGTCATCCCAAAGAACTCATCATCGGCAACATTGATGGAGGGATTCGCACCAGATCCAAAAGGTAAGAAGAGTCTAGTGCTCTAGCACTTATTTCTGAGATAGAACCCAAAAGCATAGAAGAAGCCTTAGCTGACGAAAGTTGGATTAAATCTATGCAAGAAGAGCTTAGACAATTTAGCATCAATGATATTTGGGAGCTAATTCCTAAATCAAAAGGTAAATCCATTATTGGAGCTAAATGGGTTTTCAAGAATAAGATGAACAAGAAATGAAAAGTGGTAAAAAACAAAGCAAGACTTGTGGCCAAAGAATATACGCAAGAAGAAGGGATAGACTATGATGAGACATATGCACCAGGTAGAGAGGTTAGAAGCAATTAGATTATTACTTTCTTTTGCTTGTTATAAAAATTTCAGATTATTCCAAATGGATGTCAAAAGTGCATTCCTAAATGGATTTATCCAAGAAGAAGTCTATATGGAACAACCATCTGGATTTGAAAATCCAAAAAGACCAGACTCAGTTTTAAGACTAAAAAAGGCCCTATTGGATTAAAGCAAGCGCCTCGAGCTTGGTATGACAAGTTAAGTAAATTTCTAATTCAAACTGGTTTTGTTAAAGAAATGTAGATACTACATTATTTATTAAAAGGGAAGGTAGAGATTTTTTACTTGTTCAAATTTATATTGATGACATTATCTTTGGATCATCTCATGCAAATTTGTGCAAGAAATTTTCTAAATCTATACAGGATGAATTTGAGATGAGCATGATGGGTGAATTATCTTTTTTTTTGGATTACAAGTGAAACAATCGAAGGAAAAAATTTTCATTCACTAAGAAAAATATGCAAAAGACCTCATCAAGAAGTTCGGATTGGAGAATTGCAAAAACACTGATATACCAATGTCAAGCTCTTCGAAGCTAGACAAAGACGAAGGAGGAAAGAAAGTTGACTAGAAGCTCTATAGGAATATTATTGGTTCATTTCTTTATCTTACTGTTTCTAGACCTGACATTTTGTTTAGTGTTTGCAATTATGTTAGATTTCAATCAGATCCCAAAGAATCCCATCTAAGCGCCACAAAACGCATTATCAAATATATTGCAACTACTTCAAAATTAGGTATGTGGTATCCAAAAAAGTGAGACTTTACTCTCCATGGATATTCATACGTAGATTTAGCAGGTTGCAGAGTTGATAGAAAGAGCACTTTTGGTATTTGTCAATTGCTGGGCAACAGGACAGTATTTTGGTTCTCAAGGAAATAGAATAATGTAACTCTTTCAACAATAGAAGTGGAGTATGTGGCTCTTGGAAGCTGTTGTTCACAAATCTTATGGATAAAACAACAGCTGAGAGACTTTAGAATCGAAGACTCATGCACTGAGATCAAATGTGACAACACCAGTGCAATAAATCTCACAAAGAATCCAATTCTTTATTTAAGAGCAAAGCACATAGAAATTCGACATCATTTCATTAGAGATCATATTCAAAATGGAGAAATTATGATATCGTTCATTGACTCGAAGAATCGGTTGGCAAACATATTTACAAAGCCACCGGAGAAAGGTCTAATTGAGTCTATTCGTACCAGACTGAACGTTATATCTTTTATCAGTTAAAGTCTGAAGATGATCAGACTCAGAACAACCAAAAGTGGTGACTGTAAGTTAATTCTGTGTTAGTAATTTAATTTCTGGGTGAAAATTTGAAAAAGTACGTTTACTTTTTGAATTGTTACTTATTTTATTTTTAGCAATTATCTTTTTAATTTTGAATTTATGGCAGTTTTCATTTTCAAAAAGACAATTTTTTTTTTCATTTTCAAAAGGGTAGTTTTTACTTTTTCCTTAATGACGATCCGTATACCCCGTTTCATCAACTTTTTATATTGTAGACTTTCTTCTTCATTTTTACACAAACCCTAGAATACATAACTCCATTTTCACTTTATCTCTAGTTTATTCTAAAAAGATTTCATCTTTCTTCACGATCGAACTTGAGAAATCCCTCAAAGAAAGTGACAATGTCTTCCCAAAGAAGGTCTTCTAGAATCACGAGCAGGGGACCACAGCATATGCGTGAGGGTCCTACGCACTTTGATCTGACCGAGGAAGAAGACTCTCCATAATAGCAGCAGCAAAGTCAACAACAACATTCTCAATCGCATCACTCTTCTCAGCCTAGGACTCAAGTTCATCCGCAACAACAAGCAGAGGAATAAATCATTGAAGATGTTGAACCGGTAAGAGCACAAAAACCCCAATTTTTGTTTATACTCTACTCGAACTTAAAAATGGGTGGCTTTGCAATGACTTTGATCGATGAGTTTTTGAAATCAAATAGTTACAAGAACTAAACTTTCTTCTTGAATACCATGGAAAGGTTAGGCATTGCACCTAAAGGATTTGCAGCAATGACATTTGCCAACTTTCCAAGTGATCCGCGGTTTGGATCATTTAATCAGCCTGAAGGGAGAGACAACGATGAAATGATGTTCTTAAATTTTCAGCCTAGGATGGGCGTAGCTGTGAATGTTCGTGGTGAAAGGACGGATCTTTTTCGTTCTAAGGACCACAAGAGAACTTATTCTAAACTGCTGAAGCGAGGGGTGATGAACCCTAGGAGTGTCGATTTTGATTTTCTTGATTCGTTGAAAGTGAAATTGAGGGAGAAGTTTGCACTCCTTCAACTTGAACATTTTTGTTCTAAGACGACTGTTGCTTACCCAAAACTTATTGCTTACTTCTATTCAAATCTATCCTTTATAGATGCAAATAGATTTTCTTTTAGTATTAGAGACAAGGGTTTTGTGGTCAATGTGGACACTCTGGTTGATGTAGTTGGGGGTGGAAATAGGGAGTTTCCAACCAATCAGTGTGTCTGTTGCACACGCTTCTTTGGAGCTTGTTCGAGATAGGATTGCAGAAGGCGGGATTTCTTACTCTAGAATGAATGCATCTAATATCTTGCTTCACAAGATTGTGATCAATTGTCTTAGACTCAAATCCACATAAAAAACTGATGTCTCAAACTCTGAAGCGAAGTTGATGTATGCGATCAACATCGGATTCAAGTTCTCTCTGCCTCATACCATTCTTATGCACATGTATAGGACAGTGGTGAAGGACAAGGGACAACTCCCTTATTATGCTCTTGTTACTCGATTATTCAAACATTTCAACATTCAGCCTCCTAAGTTTCTATGTGTTCGAACCATTGCTCCAATGATAGTGGGACTGAAGATGGTTTCCAAGATGCGTCTGAAGGAGCTAAACAAGGTTTTAGAGAGCATTAAGGTGAAGTCCCTTGTCAAGGCAAGACAAGCCTCTGCAGTAGGAAAAAGGAAAGGCAAAGAGCCTATGACTGAACCAATCAAGAAGAGGAGAGCACTCATCTTGCATGATGAAGAAGATGAAGATGACATCACTCTCTCCGCTTTTGCCTTAAAGAATTTACAGAGTTTTGTTAGATTTCCAGAGACAGAGAATCGAGAGAACAGAGAAAGAGAAGAGACAGAGCAGAGAAATGAAGAAAGAGAAGCAATGAGGACAGAGGAAAAGGAAGGAAGAGAACAAGAAGAAGAAGAAGAGGGTCATGATGATTCTCATGCAGAAGAAGGACAACATCACATTGATGCTGAAGAAGAGCAAGAACAGGAAGAAGAGTACTTTTCTCCACCCGAAAGCGTAGAAACAGGGGGAGCCGTTGCTAAAAGAGGTACTTCTTCACTTGCTTTTACTAGTGATGATGTTAGTTGTTCTCTTGCCGATCCAAAGGATGTGTATGCCTCTCAATTTTCTGAAGATGGTAATGAGGCTTCATCTCCAAGTCTGGATGTTCCTGCCGAGGTTCCATCATCTGTTAACACTCCTCAAACTACACGTGCTGAAGTGAGTACTCAACTCGACAATACAGCAGACTTTAAGAGACTACTCGAGCTTCTTGTGGAGATCAAAGCTCAACTTTATGGTTTGGAGTGTGAATTTCAGAACTTGCAGTCAGTTCATCAAGCCACTTCAGTTTCTTTGCACGATCAGATACAAGCCCTTAAGCTTCAAGTTCAAGCTATGCCAAGAGTGAAGATTTTCAGCAACTGAGGGAGGACCTGAGGAAGTTGGAAGAGACAATCAAATCTATGGGGGATTTCCAGATCGTTCGCATCCCCAAGTAACCATGATTTTATTCCAACTCTTTTTTATTCTCTCCATTTTTTGCTGTTGACAAAAAGGGGGAGAAAGTTTGTGTGCTTGTGTGCGGATTTGATTTGATCTTTTGATGACTTTTTGCTTGACTTGACTTTGGTTTGATTTTGATGATTTTGGACTAACTGGTGGTTCTATTTTGGTTTGAATTTTAACTTGCAGTAACTATGTCTGTGATTTTAATTATGGATGGACAGTTATTTATTATGCAGAACTAATGTGTTTTTTGTGGTTACAGAATCAATACTATCCAGACCCTAATTTATCTTTATAAGACATCACGATTTGTTTAAATGTTGCAGGTTAAAATTTTACAAATCTGCAGGAAAGTTTTGTCACCATCAAAAAGGAGGAAATTGTTAGAGAAGACTCCTTATTATTTTGAAGCTGACAAAACATTTCCAAATAATCTAGTCTGAAGGGTTGCAAACTCAAGTGTTATAGTTTGAAGAACTCAAGACTCTCAATCAATATCTGAAAACTGTTAGACTTTAAGCTCAAAGTCTGACATCACTGACAGATTCCAGACCGACGAAAGAAAACTTATTCGGATGAGAGCTTATCTTCCAGGATTTGGTTCACATGGTTTGTGGAAGATCTTACGGCTGGAATTAGCACCTTGTGATCAATTAGTCCTATTTGAATCAATTCGGATAATCAAATCTTTTGATAGGCGATGTATACTTGGAAGGTTCTACTTGTCACGCCCCGAACCCCGAGCGCGTACCCATCTCTCTCTGGTCGATAAAATTTTGCGACTTTCCAAGACTAGTCGCCAACCCTTTTACTTTATTGCACATGCGTTAGCGAAAAAGAATCCCCTGACAGTAACCATCTCGGGATAGAAAAGCAGAACAATAATTTCACAAACAAACATGCCTTTATAAACATATGCTAAGTCAAGTACAAGAGTCTATGGTCAAAAGACTACAAAAGACTGTTCTCCAAAAAGAAGTGGTTCTATCCGACCCATACTTCAGATCACCTCCTCTCTGCTCCAAGTCCTCCACTCAATGACCCTAAAAGTGGTTATACAATAACCAGTGAGACAATGTCTCAGCAAGTCTAAGCTCTAAACTGCGGCTAAGAGGGAAAGACGCTAAGAAGCGTCCTAAGCACGCAATCACACAATTAAGGAGACTTACCTCGTCTCAGTTCCACCCTGCAGGTCAACACAGTTCATATCATAAATCAGAGCATCACTCAAGCTCAATTAACTGGAACACAATACTTAATTCATCATGTGTTCCTAGATTTGATCTTGGCATATAGCACGGCCTACTCTCAGTTCGGCAGTCTTCTGGCATTGCCAGGCTTCGTCTCACCCCATTGAGCACGGCACGTCACTTCGTCGACGGCTTTCCCGAAGGAGCATAGGATCTAGAATCTACTGCGACCGGCTTCCCTTTGTCAAGGGGTATCCCAAATAGGGATAACGTCCAGCTTAACAGCCCGGGACGATTTCTCTTAATCATCACACGATCATTCAAATATGGCCCAAGGCACTGTGCATTGCACTCAAATGCTTCAATTAAAATGGTGAACCTGGCATTTTTCTTCATATTAGAAATACGCACGAAAATAGTCATGTGTGGGTACACGGTCAACTCGACCTTAAAATTGACATTCTTCCTTTTTAAAATCCCACTATTTTATATAGTATATAAAACCATTTTCGGTGTTAAAATCGACACCCGGGATTTTTCGAAGAAATATTGAAAATTCACAATTTTTGGAATTAAATACCAAAATCCAATTATCACTCAATTTGCATAATTTAACACTCAATTGCGTAAACTAACCACACCATTGCAATCAGCACGAAATTCCGGTCACTGATTATCCCGACCTAATTTCCGAAAAAATAATTAATAAATAATTAATTTCGAAAATTAATTAATTAATTCAATTTAATTTCTAAAAATACTAACCTAGGCCAAACTTATTAAATTAAATACGAATACGGACCCGGAAAAATTCCCGAACCCTTCTAGATAAATAACACAATTTAATTAGGCCTTAGCTAAACCATGCTAACCACCTAACATGCTCAATTAAATAATTAAATCGCTAATTTAATCTAACTAACCACCTAATTCCTAATTAAATAAATCTAAACACCCCTTAGCATCATTAGCCTACTAAGAAGAGTTTAGAGTAGGGGTGTGCATGGTCCGGGCGGGCGGTTCCCGACCTAGAACCGGAACCGCCCGCTAAGGACCGGTTCTGAAAATTGGAACCGGATCCACCCGTTTGTTGCATGGATCCACCCGAGAACCGGACCGCCAATCCGGTCCGGTTCCCGGTGGATCCATGGAACCGATCTTGACGCAAAACAATTTTGGTTTTCAACATAGAACGGTCGGGTCTATGAGTTGGGAAGGAGGGGAGGAGGTCTATGGTCGGGATTTCAACGTAGAACGGTCGCAAAACAATTTTGGTTTCCCGGACCGCCGGTCCGGTCCGGTTCCCTAGTTTTGAGCTCTAAATTCCAAGTTCCAATCTCCAAAAAGTAAAACAATAATTAATAGATAATTGCTCAACATTAAATAACAGTCAGCTACACGTGAATGACAAAAAAAACCAAGTGCGGTGGGGGAAAAAACCCTCAAGATGACTCATAGGGTACCTCTACTTCTAGATGAGATCTAATCTTGGTTTCTTTTAGTAATTTTTTTTTTTTAATATTAAAAAGGTTTCGGTCCGGTCCGGGCGGGCGGGCGGGCGGGCGGATCCGCCCATGGAACCGGGAACCGGACCGGTACCACCGGTTCCGAAAATGGGCAACCGGGAACCGGACCGGTTCCCTCAAGAACTGCCGGTTCCGGGCGGTTCCGATCCGGTTCCGGGCGGTCCGGGCGGTTCCGGGTATTTTGCACACCCCTAGTTTAGAGTATAAACTCACCGGTTAATTGCGGAAACCGGTTCACCGCGACAACGACGCGACGGCGGCCGAAATCTTAATTTTCGGTGACGTCGGTGGACACTCGGGCCGGGCCCAATAGACCTTGCAAGCCCACAGCAAGAAGCTGGGCTTGGCTGAACCGCGGGCTTCAAGTATGGGCTGAACTGGACTGCCGATGGGCTGAACTAAATGGGCTTCTGCTGGGCCTGAATTTCTGCTGAAAGTTGGGCCAAATGCTGGGCTGATTTCTTGTGGGCCTGACTTGCGTGAAGGTTGGGCCGAACCAACTTGCTGGAGATGGGCTTGAGACTGCTGGGCTGAATTTGCTGGATCTGTTGGCCCAAATTGTGGGCTGCTGTTGCTCGCATGGCTGAGGACGCTGGATGAAGACACGAGCGAGAGAGAGAGAGAGAGAGAAGGTTGCTTCGTGGGCTGGTGCGCTGGCGAAGGAAGCGGCAGTTGCTTTATGGAGACGAGACCACGTGAGGAGTCCACAACCGAAGGCATTGCTAGTTGACTCACGGATGCTGCTGTGGACTGAACCAAATGAAGACTTGGGCGTGGTAGGCGGAGATGGGCTGTGCAACGAAGGCGTGAGGTTTCGGTGGAGGTTTAGGGGTCAACGATGGGGGCTTCCCTGGCAAAAGATTGACCGAGCAAAGCACGCCACTTGAAGCTGGATTGCAGTGAAGATAAAAAAAATAAAAATGAAAGGAAATGAGGCTACGGCAGAAGGGTGGGGAACTTCGGTGGCAAAGGTGAGGGGGTGCAGAGATCAAAGGAAAAAAATGAAAGTGGAGAGGTAGAGATGAGATGGGTGAATCAGCAAAGAGAGAGAGAGAGAGAGGGGAGGGAGAGAAGACATCCGAAGGAGAGAGAAGCAGTGGTCGGATGTGCTCAGCAAGCTTGGAGGAAAAAAGTCCCAAAAGTCACAAAATATCCCAATCCAATTAAAGCTTGGTCTCCCCTTTTATCTTCAATCTTATCCTCATGTCCCCTAATTCTTTCCACTTGGTAATTCCATGAATTAACAAATTGTAAAGCCAAAATTGCTGCCCCTTTGTAAAGCTCCGAATTTCACTTTGGTCTTCAATTTCTTCAACAAATTTCCTCATTTGATGTCCAATTTTGATGTAGAAAAAGCCCACATAAATTCTACAAGTCCCCTTCGCCATATAGCTCGATTTGCAAGTCGAAAATCTCTTCAATTTGGCCAATCCGAATTTCCGTTTATTTTTTGCAACGTCCGAATCGGGTTTCCATAAAAATCTCGGAACCTCTCAAAATTTCTCGGAGGATGAGTCGACGTCCCTAATATAGCTCATGACACCACAGAACTTTCAATTTCTGAAATCGAGTTCAAATAAGCGGTTAATTTCAATCCGGCGCGCTTTTAGCGTGACCTAGTCTACCAGGTAGTTTTTTAGGAATTTTTGGTGCAATTAACCCGTGATCGATTTATCTCGAGTCACATAGTACATCTTCGACACATTAGCGACTCTCGGTTGTCATGAAAATCTCGAGGTTTCAAATACGGGCACCGAGTATCAAAACGATAGAAAAATCAGTCTAGTGCCGATCGACGAGTATTTTGCAATCAGGTGGAATCACCCACACTCTAATCACATATCTCAGTCGAATCGACCTATCTTCGGTCTCTAATCGATTTCGATAGTGCCGTAATGATCTCGGTAGATGGACACGGTCGAGCAATCGATTCCTGGTCGAATTCTCAAGTCCATTGCATTTAGATCCCTTAATTGCTTCCCCAGATAGACCAGTTATCTCGTGAGTGGCCAACTCAGAGAATAGCACTATAGACACGTCGACGAAAAGCCCGATTTATTTAATCGAAAACAACTCTGAAAATTCGGGCTGTCACACTACTTATGGAAACCGAAATCTTGATTGTATGGGCGAGCAGAATTGATGGGCTATCATCACATTCCTTTAATGACTCGAGATCTCCTTGATTGATTCTGTCCAACGAGTAGATTGGAGGAACTCCTTTGGAAAGTGCCAATGGTTGTAAAGGCATGGAGAAGTATATAAGGAGAACTCTCAAGTTGTTCGAGTGTGTGTGTGAAAGAAAAATTCCAAAGTCTGAAGCTCTTAGTTCTTTGCTATTTCAATCGTTGAGCTTAACTTGTACTCAAAAGAGAGAATAAACATTTGTGAGACTTTGAAAGAGTGTAGTAGAGTTTCTACACTGTGAAGTCGAGGACGTGAGATTGTAAAATCTCTTTTGATTCATAGTGAAATCTAGCCGGTGGGCTGTCGGTGCGGGAGAGTGAACGTAGGCTTAGTCTAAGCAACCACTATAAACCTTGTGTTTCTATTCTCTTTCCTTGAACTCCTTACTTTAATTCGTAGCTTTATATAACTGCTTGTAATCGTTTACATCTTCAGTCTATTATCTTCTAAAGACAATTTGATTTATTAAGTCTTGCGAAAATTTCTTTTAACACCTATTCACCCCCCTCTAGGTGTTCGTACTAGCCCTAACAAATAGTAGATGAGTCCATTCATAACTTTTATTAGATAACTATCTAGGTAACATGTCAATTAAGGGTATATATAATCAAGGGCAAATTTAGAGAATTTTCTATATATCCGCACTATCACGAGAGATATGGAAAATCAAGGAAAATATCCTAAATATCTCTAGGTAATTACCCAAAAAAATCATAAACCTATCGTACGAATGTTATTTTAGTTTTAAATCTTTCGATTGTATCGATTTAATCCTAAATATTTTGACAATTTATCGATATAGTCATTTCGGTCGGTTTTGCCCAGAAATCGCTTACGTAGACATCAAACATCTTACAAAGTATGGCCAGCCCAAACGATTTTTGCAATTCTTTTTAATTTTTCTGAATCATCCTATAGGACATTGCTTTATGATAGAGTTACTATTTGGTAAGTCCGAGTGGATTGGTAGATAAGGAGAGTAGGCTGATGGGTTGCGTAGGATTGGCGCTAGAAGTTAGATGTGATGGAATCGGAGGATCACGATGATGTAGGATCGAAGGGGCAGGAGTTACTCGGGGCAACAGGAGAGCTCTCTCTCTCTCGTCATGAAGAGTTAATCCCAGAACTTTGTCTCTTTCAGGGGTTCGTGTAATACCCACCAAATTCAATCACGTAACAGTCTTCTTTGCCCTAAATCGAGCGACATGCAGAGCTTTATCTCACTTCCCGGCCACTCACGCCTTCCCCTTTTTACAATTCTGCCTTCTTCGACCTCATCGCCCCACTGGAACCCCATCTCGCCGCACCTCTATCCCGGCTCTCAGTGACGAATTTCCTTGTTTCTTCTCGGCCATCCTCGCAATCCCGTAGCAATTCGCAGATTTGATTCCACCTATTCGCCCTGAGTGACGCTAGACCTCCCTGCGACGAGGGCCCTGGGATGCATGTATTGCGCTGGTCTTGTGCTGGTGGGTGCTCCAAGTTTGAGGTGAATTCTCTCCATCTGCTCCACTGGGCTCTTCTCTGTTCATCATTAGCTAGACGCAATCTGTTATGAGGTTATGATCTTCCTGTTAGCTCTTGGTCTACACTATTTCAGAATTGAATTAGCTCTGTAGTTTTACCACTTAGCTTATGGCGTCTGAAAATCAAGATGAGTCCGTGCGCTTGGCAGCTCTCTATCGAAGGTTGGGCCGCTTATGCTCTGCAAATGAAATAGAAGTATGGGATGAGGAGCCGGCGCCGGACATTCTGGAAGAGTGTCACCTAACATTAGTAGGTAAAGTTTAAACACAATCCACTGTCAACTTCCAAGCATTACAAAGCACATTAAAGCGGGTATGGCGCAATGATCATGTCGACTTTGCTCAGCGGGAAGGTGGATTATATTTAGCGAAGTTTCAGACAGAAAGTGAGAAACAACGAGTGGTGGAGGGGGGACTATGGTTGTTCTCTGGTAATTTAGTTTGTTTCAAGCCATGGCTTCCCCAAACGCCTTTACACTGCTATGACTTTACCCGCTGCACATTCTGGGTTCAAGTTATAGGCCTACCCTTGGAATGGACTACGGAAAAGATGCTACGAAAGGCTGTCGATCGATTGGCGAGGTCCTAGAGGTCCGACTTGAGTTTAAAGAAGGGTCGGCCTTAAGGGCAGGGCGGGTTAAAATCGAGCTACAACTACAGGAACCATTAAAAACCGGCAAACTAGTGAGGATCGACGGGAAGATGTTATGGTTGGACTTCAGGTATGAAAAATTGTCCCATTACTGTTACTCCTGTGGACGCATAGGCCACTATGCAACGTATTGTGAAGAGTATCCATTTGATGAAGCCAAAATGGATGGCCGAGAGAAGATGGCCTATGGGCCTTGGCTACGAGCGGAGGTTCGCCAATCGAGCCCACACCGGGATGCATTCTATAACCCCCCACCACTCGGGAACGAACGAGAAGACCATACCGAGACGCCTCCAGCTCTTCTACCGGCTGTCCCTCCTTTGCCAACGAAGACCACAACTGCCGTAGCCCCCTGTCGTCCACCAATACAACAACAGCAGCAACAACAACCCGGCCCCAATGCGCCCCAACAGCAGCTGCAGCAACAAAATCAGCATAAGGAACACATCCTCACGACGGCATGCATACCTGCACACGCAAAACAGAAAGGACCATTAAGAGATCTACTAGAACTCCCACAACCGAAGAAAATGAAAGGCCCCCGTATTATTCCCAAGTTGGCACCAGCAAAGAAACAGAAAAGGTATGCCCCATATGACATGAAACCTGGCATTCTAAACAACTTTGACAACACACAGCTAATGGACACCCTAGTGTTGGAAGCCTCTAAGGAGACTCCGTGGGCTTTGGTGGCTGGCCCCAAACAGCCACCGCCTTACCAATGAAACTGGTTTGCTGGAACTATCAGGGTTTGGGCAATCCCCTGACAGTTCAAGCCCTAAAGGCCTTGACGGCCAAAGAAAAGCCCGACTTTTTGTTCCTTATGAAGACAAAGAATCCTGAGAAAGTGATCCAGCGTATGCAAAGACGCTTACATTATAGCAACTCTTTTGTTTGTAATCCTGATGGCTTAGCAGGCAGCCTTTCAGTATTTTGGAATGATAGAGTTTCACTTGACTTCCAAAGCTCGACGGCGGACTTGGTAGATATCATATGCCGGGACATAGAGGAGGATAAGATAATGAGGATCACATGTCTGCACGCCCCCAACTCGTATCACGCTCGACGGATGATGTGGGATCAACTTCGCCTGATTAGCATATCCAACACTCTCCCTTGGCTATGTGCGGGTGACTTTAATGAGATTCTCCATGCATGGGAAAAAATTGGCGGTCGAGCCCCGGAGAGGTATCGAATCCAATCTTTTCGAGACGTTCTTAATGATTGCTCTTTTATGGAGATTGAAAGTAAGGGCTGCAAGTTCACATGGTCTAATAATAGGGATGGTCTGGACCAAGTTAAAGAGCGATTGGATCGTGTGATGTGCACATCGGAGTGGCGCATCATTTACCCTAATGCCCAAGTCTTCGCGCTGCCAGCCATCAGTTCTGATCATAGTCCACTCCTATTATCAACAGCTCCACCATATTCCAGAGGTCCACGACCTTTTGTGTTCGAGGCATTTTGGATCCAAGATCCTAAGTGTCGGGGGGTGATTGTTGACACATGGAATAAAGCCCAGGTATGAAATACCAATATAATTGACAAACTCGGGATTGTTTGTTGTCAGCTTAGAAAGTGGAGTAGGGCCAAATTCCAAAATGCTCAGTTACAGGTGCCGGCACTACAACAACAGCTCCAATCACTTGTCAACAAACCTGGCATCTCCACTACTGATAATGCAGAAGCTGCCCATATCCGGGGAAAAATCAGAAACCTTTGGCAGCAGGAAGAACAGTTTTGGGCCATGTGATCTAGGGTGAACTAGCTGACCTGGGGAGATAAAAATAGCAAATTTTTTCATGCCACGACGATTCAACGGCGACAGCGCAATAGAATTGTCATGCTGAGGGATGAAACTAACAACTGGGTCAGAGATATCCCGAACCTGAAGGAGATGACATACGATTTTTTCAACCATTTATACACCTCGGTAGGTCCCCAAGACTACAGACCAGTATTAGCTCAGTGTCAACCGGTAGTGACTGAGGAGATGAATGCACAGTTAACAGCGGAAGTCACAATGGAGGAGGTACGTAGGGCAACTTTTCAACTGGGCGCGACAAAGGCTCCAGGTCCCGACGGTCTGAATGGACTCTTTTACCAAACTTATTGGGATATCATCAACCAGGACGTACTTAACTTAGTTCAAGAATTCTTTAGCTCGGGGGTCCTGCCAGGTGCGCTTAACAAGACAGCCCTTGTACTGATTCCCAAGATCAACCATCCTGAAAGTCTGGACCAGTTCCGACCGATTAGCCTCTGTAACTATGTATACAAGATCATTTCTAAGGTGCTGGCGAATCGTCTGAAACCTTGGCTTAGGGATCTCATCTCAGGTGAGCAAGCTGCCTTTGTGAGTGGGCGTCAAATTTAGGATAATGTGTTAATTGTCCAGGAGGTTATACATCATTTCAAGACTAGGATCAGGAAGTGTCGCTTTAATGCCATGCTTAAAATGGATATGCAGAAGGCCTACGATAAAGTTGAATGGGATTTCTTGAAAGATTATCTACTGACGTTGGGGTTTCACCCCAATTGGGTTACCCTGGTGATGCAATGCATTAGTACCACCTCATTCAATGTGCGCTTCAATGGGGAACAACTGCGCTATTTCTGCCCGTCAAGAGGTTTGCGACAGGGTGACCCCCTTTCACCCTACTTTTCATATTGGTGGCGAATCTACTATCAACTCTTATTCATCAAGCCATCGGTATGGGCCAGCTAAGCGGAATTCGGCTAAACAGGTTTTGCTCAACTCTTTCCCACATTTTCTTTGCAGATGATTCGGTGTTCTTTCTCAAAGGTACACTTATGGAATGTCAGAATCTGGCAAATCTATTGAATCAATACTGTCTAGCCACAGGTCAGGTTATCAATAGGAATAAATCTGGAATGTTTTTTCCAAAGTTCTGCCCTTTGAGTCTTCAGCATAATCTTGCGGCAGAATTTAAGGTGCCAGTGTTACAGAAATATGGGAAATACCTGGGAATGCCTTCTGATTGGGGTAGATCCCGAAAAGACATGTTTAGTTGGATCCAAGGTAGGGTGAACTCTAAACTTGAGGGCTGGAAAGAGCTGCTATTGTCGAAGGGAGGAAAGGAAATCCTTCTCAAGTCCGTTGTCCAGGCCATTCCGCAATACGCTATGTCTATCTTTAAAATTCCTAGATCACTATGTCACAAGATTGAACAGCAAATCTCCAATTTCTGGTGGAAAAATGATAGAAGCAAAGCTGGTGTTCACTAGGCAAGCTGGGAATTACTAAAAACAAGCAAAATGAAAGGGGGATTAGGATTTCGTGATCTGTTAGCGTTTAACAAGGCGCTGCTTGGTAAACAAGCATGGCGCTTACTTCAATAACCCCAATTGTTATGGTGTCGGCTATTCAAAGGTCTCTATTTTCAGCACAATGATTTTCAGTTTGCTGGTTATGGAACGAGGCCATCTTGGGGATGGCGTAGTATCCTCTTTGGCCGCGAAGCCATCCTATCTAAAGTCAAATGGTCCGTGGGTAATGGAGAACAGATTAAAATTAAAGAGCATAAATGGTTACCACGGAGTCCTATTGGTGGTCCAGCTACAAGAGAGGAGCCAGAGATTGTGTCGGGTCTTATTGACCCAATCCAACATACATGAAATGCTCCTCTCTTATCAGCATTATTCGACAGCAGCATTGTAACAGAAATAACCCAAATCCCACTTCGACCGTTACACACAAATGACAAGATCGTCTGGACAGCAACAAAGGATGGACATTACACGGTTAAAAGCAATTATCAGACCATTCTCAGCAGCACAGATATGCAGCGACACCAACATGCATCATCATCATATCAGCCTCCCAGCACACTATGGAAGAAAATATGGACAATCAACACAGCACAAAAGATACGCATATTCCTATGGGCAGTATGTCAGCACATCATCACTGACCCCACATGCGAACTATGCACCCACAACACCCCTGAAACACTGGAACACTTGTTTTTCTATTGTCCTTGGACTGCAGGAATCTGGAATCACTCGCAGATCGACATCCCTGGTTCCCCTTACACTATCCAGAGACTGGACTCGTGGCTCGCAGCAAGAGCAGCAGAACAAAATAGCGTACCTACATTCCAGACGATAGCACATGTCCTGTGGCAGATTTGGTGCTCGCGCAACAACTGCATATTCCGCCGCCTCCGTCCAAATCCGAACCGCGCAGTCAAGGATGCTTTAGCACAATCACGGATCCAAGCTCTTTCCTCGCAACATCATCAGCGATCAGGGGACTCAACATCATCGCACCCCATTGATAGGCAATCTCCATCCATCTGGACACCTCCACCAAGAGGCTTCCTAAAATGCAATATAGATGCATCTCACCATCCGGGAAGTCATAAAGGCACGATCGCATGTATTAGCAGAAACCATAAGGGGATTCTTACCGACATTTTCACGAGCGAAGTCACCGCAACATCAGCTTTCCAAGCCGAGGTACAAGCACTTGCTTTGGCTCTTCAAAGACTACTGCATCAGAACCTCAACAGGGCGGAGATCATCCTCGAAAGCGATTGCTTGGTCTTGGTCGACACCATCCACGCGAAACGACCACCTCCGTGGGAGGAAAGAGCGATATTCGCAAAGATCAATTCTTTGCTGACTCTGTGCCCTAATCTGCGAATTTAGTACTGCCGAAGAGGGGCGAACGGTGCTGCGAATTGGGCTGCTAAGGCCCATGGCCGCACTGATCTGGCCCACGACTGGAACCTTTTTACTCCCTTTTTGTTGCAAAGTTTAGCTGTTGTAGAAGCTATAGCTTCAGGATGCAATACAAACTTCCTCTGTAATGTTGCTGGAACGTAATGAAAGTCCTTTTACTGACCAAAAAAAAAACAGGAGATGTACAAGTGGGATTGATGGGCTATCATCACATTCCTTTAATGACTCGAGATCTCCTTGATTGATTCTGTCCAACGAGTAGATTGGAGGAACTCCTTTGGAAAGTGCCAATGGTTGTAAAGGCATGGAGAAGTATATAAGGAGAACTCTCAAGTTGTTCGAGTGTGTGCGTGAAAGAAAAATTCCAAAGTCTGAAGCTCTTAGTTCTTTGCTATTTCAATCGTTGAGCTTAACTTGTACTCAAAAGAGAGAATAAACATTTGTGAGACTTTGAAAGAGTGTAGTAGAGTTTCTACACTGTGAAGTCGAGGACGTGAGACTGTAAAATCTCTTTTGATTCATAGTGAAATCTAGCCAGTGGGCTGTCATTGCGGGAGAGTGAACGTAGGCTTAGTCTAAGCCGAACCACTATAAACCTTGTGTTTCTATTCTCTTTCCTTGAACTCCTTACTTTAATTCGTAGCTTTATATAACTGCTTGTAATCGTTTACATCTTCAGTCTATTATCTTCTAAAGACAATTTGATTTATTAAGTCTTGCAAAAATTTCTTTTAACATCTATTCACCCCCTCTAGGTGTTCGTACTAGCCCTAACAAATAGTAGATGAGTCCATTCATAACTTTTATTAGATAACTATCTAGGTAACATGTCAATTAAGGGTATATATAATCAAGGGCAAATTTAGAGAATTTTCTATATATCCGCACTATCACGAGAGATATGGAAAATCAAGGAAAATATCCTAAATATCTCTAGGTAATTACCCAAAAACTCATAAACCTATCGTACGAATGTTATTTTAGTTTTAAATCTTTCGATTGTATCGATTTAATCCTAAATATTTTGACAATTTATCGATATAGTCATTTCAGTTGGTTTTGCCTAGAAATCGCTTACGTAGACATCAAACATCTTACAAAGTATGGCCAGCCCAAACGGTTTTTGCAATTCTTTTTAATTTTTCTGAATCATCTTATAGGACATTGCTCTATGATAGAGTTACTATTTGGTAAGTCCGAGTGGATTGGTAGATAAGGAGAGTAGGCTGATGGGTTGCGTAGGATTGGCGCTAGAAGTTTGATGTGATGGAATCGGAGGATGACGATGATGTACGATCGAAGGGGCAGGAGTTACTCGGGGCAACAGGAGATGTTCAAGTGGGGTTGAGACATGGATTGATGACTGACCAAATTGAAAATATCAAATGCTTGATGAGCACCATCAGTGGCCGAAACCGCGACTCACCAAAAAAACAGGTCTGGAAGGGAGATGCGGGCCACCGGCTCCGCAGGGCATTCGTGACACACCGAAAAAAAGTAGTTCTAGAAAAACCCTATCGAAAATTACTCAATAATCAATGTGACAAAATCTTTATGGATTAATATTACGAAAAACCCTAAATTAGTACACATATCACAAATTTATCAAATTAATTTTTTGACAACGAAAAACCCCAAATTAATACATTTATGACAAATATACCCTAAATTAATTTTTTGATCACCAAAAATTCCAAACTGATATACTTGTGACAAATTTATCATCTATTAACTTCCGTCAAATTTTACTATTAAATTTGCTGACTTGAACGACACATGGTGACTTGACAAGTCTACATGAAAATTCATGGGGTAAATATCACGTAAAATCCCAAACTAATACACCTATAACAAAATTAACAATACACTTGTGACAAATTCGGGGGTTTTTATGCTATCTACCCTATGGATTTCGACGTGAATTTGTCATGTCGCCATGTGTCATCTACATTAGCAAATTTCATGAACAAATTTGACGGAAGTTAATGAATGATAAATTTGTTAAATGTATACTAGTTTGAGATTTTTTGCCATATTAATCCAATCTTTACTGGGTGCCACAACAAGTGAGACCTTTGAATTGAACTATTAAGTTTTTTTTTTTTTTTTTTTTTTTTACATTCTATAGTGTCTCATAAAAAAGTTCTCGTAAATTAGCACGAAGAAAGTCTGTAACAATTTTTTTTCAGTACACGTTGCATAGATCCTAATATTAGTCTAATATCTTGTAGAATGACTGGATGGCAACCATTGAACTATGCAATTGGATTCTAGTGGTCATATTTAAACATCTATCGTGGATCTGTTGCGTCAGCTTTACAAGTCGGACTTTATATCTCCTATTATTCATCTCCAAATTGAGTGATATTGTCACATGTGACGACCCTATTAGCAACAGCAAAAACCATGTGGTCTATGACTCAGCAATGAATAAAGAGATTTTATAATGCGGACTAGTTTTATTTTAACATTTAAATTTTGTGATATAGCAAGGGAAGACCCCTATAATTTGATGGATGAGGTGCGCTGCATGCACATGCACTTGGTACATCCAATAACTCTTAGCTAGCGGTCAACTTACAGTTAAGGATGTGTGAGTCCACGCTTTTTCTAGCATTAGTGGGCTTTTTGGCCCTTGACTGAAAGTTGGTGCTTTTTACGAAGGGATTATTTGGGTCGTGAAGGTATAAATTCATTTCTTTTTCGAGATTTGGTCATCTATAATCCAATAAATACTTAGGTAAAATAAAGAAATCGGGCAATGTTTGTTCCAAGTTTCGAACTAGCAAAGACAAAGGTGAAAAGGCCACCTGAAGACCCAGTTACACAGAGGCCAGAGGAGGGAAATAGTCCATTTGCTAACGAATAGAACTAGGCCGTGAGCCTGGTTTTGTAAGAATTAATGTTCGCTTACCGTTTCCTTAAAAAATGACTTTAATCGTGTTAAGATTTCAATCATTTATTCAACTCAAGTCTGGTTTTGTAAGAATTAATGTTCGCTTACCGTTTCCTTAAAAAATGACTTTAATCGTATTAAGATTTCAATCATTTATTTAACTCAAGTACCATGAGCCGGCTTCATAAATCTACATGTCTTTGAACACAAATCTCATTTTCTTTTCTGTATCTTAATAAATCGCTGCAAATTCTTTTTGTGATGATCCAGAGCATGGGCGTTGAGACCTGGAGCGTGGAAATGATCGGAGATTTCAAAGATATGGAAACCTGACAAATAGCACAAAATCATGATCCAGGAATCACATAGGTTGAAATTCATAGGAGATAAAAAGATAAGGAAATTAGACTTTAGAATTACATGCTTCACTCGTATGCTCACTTATTGGGAAAAGTAGTGGAAAGTACCCAAAAAAATGCCTAAACCTATTTTATATCGGTATCAATCCATTCATCTTACCAATTTAAATTAGAAAATTGCTAACATGAACGTCAGCCATCAGCCATTTTATGTGGCACGGTTGGCACTAACGTGACGTATTTCTAATATTTTTTCTTTTTTTCTTTTTATCTTTTTGTTTTCTTTTTGTAAGAAGTACACTCCAATTGTCAAAATTTGGCACGCATAAGTGCCAAAACTTCTAAAAGATATATTTAAGTGTCAAAATCGAAGAAGAAATTATTGGAGCTAGTGAGGGGTGAATAGATTGTTTGAGAATTATGAAAAAATTTGCCGAAGATAATAAGTTCAATTTCAAAAATTGGCAAAAACATATTGAAGAGATCAGTGTGGGTGCTCCTCTTTAACAAAATGTTATAATAAAGATTAGGTAATGCCAATAGCAAAGAAATAAAAGATTCACAAGCAGATACATAGTGGTTCGGCTTTATCCTCAAGCCTACGTCTACTCTCCAGACTAACAACCGCAAGTCGGGCTGGATTACACTAATAATCTATTCAATAAGTTACAATTGGCAAGCATTGATCCTATTACATGATAGATTATACTATTAGGATTCAACCGTTATTCTTACTCTTGTACACTTGATCTTTCACACGATTACTATACGGCAAGACTTTCATAGTGAAGATCTTTAGAGAGAACGAAACAATATCAATAAAGAAAGTAGCTCAAAGCAAAATATTCAGATTCTATATTGTGTTTTTTAACATTTTGGCCTAGAAGCTCGTCTCTTAAATATACTATTCAATCTCCCCGTTGGAGATGTTTCAAAAGATCAACTAGCCGTTAGAGATCCATTGGTGCTGCCATTCGAGGTGGTACGGACCATACAATACTTTTTCCTAAACATTTGCAGACTATCCGAAAATAGGTCCTGCAGCTACTGTTCTGACATTGACTGCTCTAACATTTTTTATAGACGCCTGTTGCTATTCCTTAAAAGACTTCCTGACTACGCATTTCCACCCTAGTAACAACTATATATCCTCACACGATCATTGTTCATACATCACCAATGACATGATATTTCCAACATCAACACAAACATTGTCATCAACTGATCTTTAGGTTCATTGGTGCTGTTTGCGAAACCATATGGACGACTTGAGATCAATCATCCAATGATCCTCTTGAGTATCTCAACTTCCAAAGATGTCATCTTGATAATAGATTGACAATGGTACCTCCAAGTCATCATGAACACCTTGTCATCTTTGACTTGCTCTCCTCCTTGTCAAGATCTTCATCCTTGTACCTAATCTTCTCTAACTCACATAGGTCATTAATATCATCATAGTCTTCTACCTCATTTGTATAAGGTAGTTGCTCTTTGCCAATAATCCACCGCTTCGATAACAATCCATTGCACCCGATCTTTATGATCTTTTCAAATATATTGGCAATTTTGACTTTACCAAGCTATTCATCTTCATGGTCCTTCTAAGCTTTACCGAATATCTCCATTCTAGGCTTGTTGGCCTCACTAGGTGCATCCAATTGTTCACCTGCTCTTTGTACCTCCAAGCCATCACGAACATCCCCGTTCTTCTCGGCTTGTTCACTCTCAATCAAGGTCTTTCTAGATGTTCACCTTATCTGAAGATCCTTTAAGCTTGTAGACATTTTCATCGCCCAATACCTTGTTCACCTCATGCCGTCACGACAGGTGGCTATCATCACACAGGAGGCTACCGTGGCTATTATGCAAGCTGACGTGGTTATCTTATAAGGTGGACAATGTTAAGGATCAACTTGAGAGAGGGATATTAATAGTTATTGAAAAAGAAAAATAGATGAGATAAGAGCCGCGCTCTACGTTTGCACCTCAGGATTGTCTCGCTATAATACCAAGATAATGAAAAATGCGGAAGAGATCAAATATGAAATTTATGTATATTTTGTTGTATATCAATAAATAGTAGATGAGACTTATTCATAAGTTTTTTTCCGTCGATCTAGATAACTTGTCTGTTAAGGATATGCATAATCAAAGATAGATTTAGAAAATTTTCTAGATATATGCACCATCACGAAAGATATGATAAATAAAGAGAAATATCCTATATATCTCTAGAGAGATAATTACACTAAAAAAAAAAATCTTAAATCTATTGCACGGAGCTATTTTAGTTTTAAACATTTCAATTGTATTAATTTAGGCTTCATTTGTTTAGCGAAAAATGAACAATTTGAAAATATTTTCTAAAGAATGAATATTTGTATCGTTTACACAAATAAATGAATGAAAAATATTTTCATCGTACACAAAAATATGTAGACATAAACTGTTGTTTGTAATGAAAATAATTTTCATTGACTTATTATTTCCAACAATAGAATTTGTCATTCTTAGGAAAATGATTTCTAAATCATTCATTTTTCGTAAAACAAACGGAGTCTAAATTAACAGTTTTGGTCGGAAAGCACTAACGTTTTCGTCGGTTATCCTACAAAGCACGGCCAGCACTGATATTGATAGTTTTTGTAGTTTTTTTTTTTTTTAATTTCTGAATCATTTTATAGAATATTGCACTGTGATAGAGTTACCATTTGGTGAGTCCGAGTGGATTGGTATATAAGGAGAGAATGGGCCGATGGGCTGCGTACGATTGGCGTTAGAAGTAGATGTGATGGAATCGGAGGGGTAGGAGTCATTCGGTGCAACAGGAGATGTTCAAGAGAGGCTGAGACAGGAATTGGTGAGTGACCGAGCTGGAAATGTCTAGAGCAACATCAGTGGCTAAAACTAGTACTAGAAAAATTAATTTTTTTTTAAGTTGAAAAATTGGTACACATATGATAAATTTATCCAAGGTTAATTTTTTGATAAAAAATTTACCTTAAACTTAAACTAATTTTTTAACCACTAAAAATCTCAAACTGATATACACTTATGATAAATTTACCTTCTATTAACTTTTGTTAAATTTTGCCATTAAATTTGTTGACATGAATGACACATGGTAATGCCTAACAAGCCTACGTGAAAATTTTATGTAGTAAATATCACAAAATTCCAAACTAATATATCTATAACAGAATTCAAGATACACTTGTGACAAATTTGGGATTTTTCGTGATATTAACCTACAGATTTCCACATGGACTTGCCTCATCACCATATCACCTCACCATGTATCATCCACATCAGCAAATTTAATAGTAAAAATTACAAAAGTCAACGGAAGGTAAATTTGTCACATATATATCAATTTGGAATTTTTCATGATATTAACACAATCTTTATTGGGTACCCCAAAAAGTGAGACCTTTGAATTGAGCTAGTTAGTTTTTTTGACATTCTATAAATTATTTGAGACGTTACCGCATAAAAAATTTATCGAAGAAAATTTGTAACAATTTTTTTCAGCAGACATTGCGTAGATCCTATAATTAATCTAATATCTTCTAGAATGAGTAGATGGCAACCATTGAATTGTGCAATTGGGTTCTAGTGGTCATATTTAAACATCTATTGACGATCTGTTGCATCAGCTTTACAATGCGGATTTTATATCTCCCGTTATTCACTCCAAATTGGGTGATATAGTCACATGTAACGACCCTATCGGTGACTATGCAAAACATGTGGTCTATGACTTGGTAGTGAATAAAGAGATTTGATAATGCATACTAGCTTTATTACAACATTTCAATTTTGTGACATAACAAAGGAAGACCCCTTTGATGGTGGAGATCCGCTGGGTGCACATGCATTTGGCTCACCTAGTAACTCTTAGCGAGCAATCAACTTACAATTAAGGGTGTGTGAGTCCATGCTTTTTCTAGGATTAGTGAGCTTTTTTTCCCTTGAGTGAAAGTTGGTGCTCTTTTCCGAAGGGATTATTTTGGTCGTGAAGGTATAAATCATTTCTTTTTCGAGATTTGACCATTTGTAATACAATAAATACTTAGGTAAATGAAGAAATTGAGCAATGTTTGTTCCAAGTTTCGAACAAGCAAAGACAAAGGTCTAGAAAGGCCACCTGAAGGCCCACTTACATAGAGGGCCAGAGGAGGGAAATAGTCCATTTGCTAACGAATAGAACTAGGCCGTGAGCCTGGCTTTCTATGAATTAACGTTCACTTACCGTTTCCTTAAAAAATGACTTTAATCGTATTAAGATTTCGATCATTCATTCATCTCAAGTACCATGATCCGGCCCCATAAATCTACTTGTCTTCTACCTCAAATCTCATTTTCTTTTCTGTTATCGTAATGAATCGCTGCACATTCTTTTTCTGATGATCCAGGAGCATGGGCCTGACAAATAGCACAAATCATAATCCCGGAATTACATGGGTTGAAACTCATTGAAGATAAAAAGTTAAGGAAATTAGACTTCAAAATTACATGTTTCACTTGTATGCTCACTTGAAGGGAAAAGTACCAAAAAAAAGGCCTACACTTATTACATGGGTACCAATTCAACCATAGACCTTTCAATTGAGCCAATTTAGTTCTAAACATTTTTTATATTGGTATTAATTCAATTCATCTGACCAATTTAGATCGGAAATTGCCAATGTCGACACTAGTCATCTGACGTGGCATGGTTTGCACTAACATGACATTTTTCCAATATTTTTTTCTTTCTTTTCTTTTTTGTTTCCATTTTCTTTTTGCCAATGGCTGGATTTGGTGAGGGGGGCCTCACCAGTGCTTACCCACTTACAGCTAACCTCGATTGGGCGAGGGTAAGTACCAATGAGGCCCCCCTCGCCAGATCCAGCCACTAGCAAAAGGAAAAGGGGAAAAAAAAGAAAGAAAAGAAAAAATTATTAAAAATTATAATAATAAAAAATGTCCATGTCGCTACCGATTATACTAAGTAGGACAACCGACATTCATTTCAACAATTTTCCATTGAAATTGGCCAAATGGAATTAAATGGTATCAATATAAAATGCTTGGGACTATAGTGTCTCAATTAAAAAGTTTTGAACTCAATTGGTACAAATGCAATATGTTAAAGACTTTCTAGTATTTTTCCCCTTACTCGAAGTGAAGCAAAAAACTTCATTATTAGTAAATTAAAATGATTCAACGGATATTAGAACCCCATTGATCACTTGAAAACTCTTAATTTTTCTTAGGTTCCAATTATTAATACCTAATTAGTTTTGATGATTCTACGTTCACCTTGAATTATGTTGAAATGATATTATTGCTAGTTTTCGGGCATCGGAGGTACTTGTGTGGATGTCCGGAAGGTGTAAAGGTAAAATATTTAGCTGTTTAAGGAGTAATAAGTTCAGAAATCTCTCATTTCCTTTTCATTTTCACACGGTTTTCTTCTTTAACCTCCATGAAGAGGAGAGTTTGAGTTAGATATCTCTATACCCTCCCTTTTTCTTTGGTCGTTTTGGTCCTTTCTTTTCTTTTCTTACTTTCCTCCCGTTTGGGGAGCTTTTTTGTTCCGATTTAGTTTAGATCTGAAAGCTTTCTCTCCTATTCTAGGAGGTTTCTATTCATATTTTGTCTAAATGTAGGATTTTTTGCCTGTATGACTTTGGGGTTTTGCTTCGCTCGGGTTTTGTTGGTGTACAAGTCCAATTTTGAAGGGGATTGGACGAGCTTCATGAAAATTTCGTTCTCACAATCGTTAGATCCATGCTCATTTAACCTTTTTAATTTGAATGACAATGGTGTTGAGGACATCATAGTAGGCATGCATCGTCAAATTCCCACCATCGAAAATAGATGGAGATTTCAGTGTGTGCTCATTATTGAAGAAGAATTCGGTGATCGACCATTGATTTTGATTTGAAAAAGTCACCGATCGACTTTTTGAGCATGTGACCCATAACTTTGTTCTAATGATTCATCTTGTTATCTTATACTTGTTTTGTTTTGATTTTTTTGGGATTTATATTGCAGTTGAACTAAATTTAATCTCTCTAATATTTTTGTGAAAATGAACGAAATGACCACAATAGTAATTGAGTTTGATTAGTATAAATAAGAAACTCTTATCGCTCGAGCAATAAAGACCCTCGAATATATAAAAAAATATCCTCACTCTACCTCCTTTGTAAACATCTTGGGATGAAATAAAATCATCCTATTAGAATGAAAATAAATTTGTGAGAGAGCTTTATTTTAATATCGAGAGCTTTCCAAGCGTTAGACTCCAAAATCCTACAACCAGCTAATCCCGTGCCACTTCAAAGGATTTAGGGAGTGTAGCGGTGATTTGAACCAAACCACTATAAATCATCTCTATCTCTTAACTCAATTATTTTAGATCATATATTCAGTACATTGCTGAATTATCTTCTTCTTCTTTTTTTTTTTGGGGGGGGTTCTAAACATTCTCATTTGTTAATTTCCCCTTAATTGGCGAACATATAGTTTAATTACTTGACTATCTTGGCAAACATAGATCACATCAAACGAAAATCATGGATGAGCCCTTTAGGATGGGAAAATTCCAGACGGATTCGGCGATCAGCCAAATGCTTGGTTCCACCTCTGGAAGCCATGGTCGCCTGGTTGGGCACCTGATCCTTTGTGCGCCCGCCGCTCTATTAACTCCGTCTTACGACTATGACTCTATTGAGTGTGCCCGCCCCTTATTAAAACTCTTTTGCAGATGAATGGACATATTGAATGAGTAGCTTACGTAAACGATTTCTAGTAAGACCTCTCTATGCACTTAGCATGGCTCTTAGTTTATTAGCACGGATTCACCTAATTTCACGAATCAACGGAGAATACTCTGGTTCAATTAATTATAACTTTGAAGTCTCCTGTCAAAATGGCAAAACACAACGATTGTATATTCTTTCGAAAGAAAACAAAAAATGGAAGAAGAAGATTTTGATTGAACCTTCAACCACCGTTCTTAATGGCAATGGCCGTGGCTCATTCTCACTCTCTCTCTCTCTCCCTCTCTCCTTCTCTCCCACCCTTCGCGCCCTGTCGATAAAGAACAATCAAAATAATTACTGGGATACAATTGCCAGAAGATACTCATCCTCTGTCGATTGAGAGAATTTAGTAAGCACAAAGCGTGAAAACGACAGGAGCAGACCTGCTTACCATCACTCGTTTATACAAATATAATGTTTCCCAGAAAGAAAAGCACATACTAAACGAAGGAAGGCGACCAAGTACAACAAGCAATCAGGAAAATAAAATATAGCGACTAGATCAAACCCCCCTGGCGTTATTTTTAGGGTTTCTTAAATGCATTTCATGCGGTCTTTGCACAAGCCCTGAATATATAAATCCAATCAAATCGGATTAGATTAGATTTGAGATAAACAGCTCTTTCCAATGCATTATTTTTAGGCTGACAACTGGTGAGGAACTTGGGGCAAAACGCGCGCGATAATGCTTCGAGGTGTTGGGGATTCCTCAGGCAAAGACAAAAAGGAAAGAAGCTCTCAGCCCTTACGTCAATTCACGTTGCTTTCAGTTCTTCAACAACTCTCACGCCATCGGTTCACGTATAAATAGAACTTCCTCCTTTTTCTGGTTTTAATAAGAGCCGTACCTTAAGTAGTGACTAATCATATTAGATTAAATCAGGAAAAAAAAACCGATTAGGTAGGTCACATACAGAATTATTTGTACTGACTGGTATGCTGAATCCGATCCATGACGAAGCACAAATTTAAGAAAAGATTACTGGGCATCTTTCTATGTAAGAAATCCAATCCCTGACAAGGGTTTATATGAATTATGGTTAAACTTTCGCCGCAAATGCCCTGATCAAATTTATTATGCAAATTTGGTCACTCTTTGCACCTATCCAACTTAGTCTAGTCAGCATAGTGAATTTTCTATATATGATCATTAGATATGCTTCTTTAGTTTTGCTTTGACCAAACACAAAATTGCTGTTCAAGTAACTTTCTGAATGGATTGACAGGCGGACCTAAAAGATAATTGTCTTCACTCAGAAGTTTAAGTACATCGAGAAAAACCAGAAGGATTGAGTCGAGAAGCGAAGATGGGGTGCCTATCAGCTTGTTTCTTCATTGGAAGAAGTTGAGCTACCTAAAAATTGATTCCGAAGTGTTAGTGACCTGCAACCGTCCTTTGTTTCTAGAGAGCAATTTCCTAATCATCCCTTGCTTTCATGCTGCATATAATTAAGGTAACAACTTCATAGGTGATTAATGATTAAGACAAGGAGATGCTGATGGTCCCCAGACTGAGAAGATGCTCGTGAAATTGAGAGGGAACATGCTTCGCAAAACCAGGGTGGATTATAGTTTCTTGTCCCCTAAGCTGCTTTGAAATTTTCATTGCGTGCTCTCTTGGAGGGCGTCGTACCCGAAAGTTTCGAGAAATTCGAATTCTACGTAAAGAAAAAGGGCGGAAGATGGATTTCAGGTTTTCGGTTTCTTTTTCTCTTGTTGCGTGCAGTTCGAGTTTTGGAGAAAAGGGCGAAAACGGCTTCCCGGTATTGGGCGCCTTTTTCCGTTTGCGATGCTCAGAGGTTTCAGTCTTCAGACAGTGGCACGTTCTTGCAGCTGTCCTCGGCAGAAACATAGTTCAGGAGACATTATTGATGGCCAACATCAAACGGTGGCATTAAGCTAGTTGTTTTCTTAAATCTGCAGACAACTGATTCAATTAATTACAAAGAGCAATTTCAAATGTCGATTCAGTCGAGATTTTCTGCGGTATTCAAATCGTAAAAGGGGCCAAGGGGCCAAGATCATGAAGCAGAAAAGAGACCCAAAAAGAGCTTCCAAAAAGGAAAGAATATATGAAAATGAAAAAGAGTATTTGAAGATTGGGTCAGCAAGCATTACACATCTGGGACTGTAGTATTTGTTTGGCTGTGGGTGTTTTGAGACCTCCTTTCTCTATTGGCAAACCACTGAACTGTCCTTCTAGCAATTGGCAACCATAGCTGCCGCGTCCTCTCATCCTTAAAATCACCCCCTCAAGTAAAGACACCTCTCTATGTCTATTCCTTGCGCTCGAATCTCCAAACCTCGACACGCCAGTTATCTCTGACATCGATCTCTTATCCACTGTTGACATGATCTTCGATTGCTGAACTGAGCCTGAATCTACAGGGGCTGTGGAAGGATGCCCCGGGACCGAGACCAAACTGTTCTTGTCAATTGAGCTCAACCTGCTCTCAAACAATCTCTTCCTATCCATCTCCTCCTTGATCTTCATTATCTCGCCACTTTCAAATGTCGGCGCTGCCATCATGGCGGCTTGTCCTGTGCCTTCCAGTTCTAGGGAAGAGAATCTATTGTTTGAGAGGTCGTTTAGCATCTCCGAATTGAGGAACATTAGATCGGAAGAGCTCACGTTGCTCCACCGGTTCTTGAGGACAACATCGGATGCTATGATCCTGTGGTTGAGCTTGTGCAGGATCTTCCTCTTCTCGGCCTCTTCTTGGATCTCCTCTTCCTTGTTGCTCTTGAAAATCTTCCGAAAACTGCTCCCGATGCTGAATCGCGATGATGATCCTTGAATCCCTGCTTCTCTCTGAACGAATAGCTCCAAGTTGGAATCTTGTCTCATATCAGATTGGCTCATCAGCCTCATGCTATTCGTATAGGTAAAGTTTGCTGGGTCCTCGGCACTGACTTTGTGCCGGCAGAGCGGGCAGCTTGAGTGCTTCTCAAGCCAATAATCGATGCAATCGATGTGGAATGCATGCCTGCACTTGGGGAGTAACCGGAGAATCTCAATGTCTTCGAACTTGGACAGGCACACCGCGCACTCTAGCCCTTGTTTCGATCCCTTGAGCGAGGAGAACCTGAAGAAAGGGAGTGACTCAATCACAGTCTTGTCGATGCCTGAGAACCTCGACCTCGACCTCGTGAGCGCTGCAGGGTTCTCTTGATCACCGCTGCCGGCAGTAGTATGCCCAGCCCGGTGGCAGAACTTTGCATACACTAGCAGGACAAAGGTGACGGAGAACATTATAGAGAGTATGCCGATGACGACGGCGAGGCTCGGCTGGAAATTGGAGACCATGTCTTGTGATGAGGATGAGAAATTGTCCTGGCCATATGAGCTTTGTGCTTGAACTTGTAAGAACAAGAGAGCAAGAAGTGAGACCCAAACGAGGACATTCACTTGATTCATTTGGAGTGCTAGGAAAGTTTCTAACTTTTGCCCAGGATTCTATGCTTTATGCCCTGATATTCTGATAAGAAAGCCTAGAAACATAAGCCTTTCGAGCATTTTTAAATGGGGTGGTTTGAGGTCTCTGATTTTTTGGTTTGTTCCTAGGCCGTTTCTGTGTCTGCCCAAATATAATAAACCATTTCGTGGCTTAAACAAGTGGTGTTAGAAAAGAGTTAGTGATCTAGAGGTGGGTGAGGTTGATGATGGCATACAAGTTTGGCTTTTGACTTGAAGAGGGTCGGCACAATGGAGGCATTTTTCCAGAAAATTGCATAAAGGACTAATTTAAATGCGTGTTTATCTCATCCTACCAAATCAAAATTTTATCATAACGCCATGAATGGGCTATCTGCTGCCACAAATATTAACAAAGCATTTTATCGATGCACACTCTCGAGACACTTATTATGCAATCTAATATTGAAAGTTTATAGATTTTCAATGTATTATTTTCGGTGTGTTATTAGAAACGCCAATTTGAAAATCAAAGTATTTCCCAATAGGAAATGTTGAAGGAGTGCTTTAAGAACCCTCGTTACCCCCCATAGTAATTTTCCAGAACCATGATTAAAGCATTACCATTGCATTGACATGTTGCGGCTTCCTCGTCTTTTTCTAACTACGAATCAACGTGGAGATGTGCCTGCTTTCACATCAAATATCTTAATCACTTGACAAGACGGAAGTATGCATTCTAAACGCCTAGTCCAACCATAATCAGAAAATGTGAACTGCTAATCTGGTGAAACTCTTTTCACAAAGTCACAGCTTCATCCATCTAGCATTACCATTTCACTAGTAGATTATGCTAGCACACGTCTATTTAGGTGTTATATGTACCATTTCAAAGACGCAAGCGGCAACATACGCGACATTTTCGGCAATTCATTCGATTAATTCAGAAACCCCATTACCCAAAACAATTTAAGAATCAAGAAAGTGGACAGCACCCACCAAGTACCTAACAGGGGTAGTTAAATTTTTAAAAGTAGGCGATTACATGCTCAATTTTAGCAACCGTAGTGACCACAGAAAGATTTAATTTGCACACGTGTCCAAGAAAACAGTAAGCGGGCATTTGAGATTTAGAAAAATCGTATGAATTCGAATATCGAAATGACAAAAACAGATCTAAAATGCTCGAGTTAACTTAATGCACTAGTACAACATCATAGGAACCAAAATACTTTGTTAGCTTCTTGGCCAGTGAAGCGACAATCAATAAGTCACGGTCAGCAACAAATGTCCAGACGTCCAACCGCCATTTGAAGCACCAATCTCATCTCAACCCTATAAAAAAAAAAGGGAAAATACAGACCACATCTGTTAGCAACATACGCAAGGGTAGATATGCACATGCAGGATGATCACAGCCTGTGACAAAAGTCAAAATGGAGGAGATGAGGGTGACACCAGCACGAGAGATCAAGACAGTACGTGCGTGGCCCTTACGATAATAGGTTTGCCCATGCTAGGCAATCTTGAATCGTGTTCAATTATGTCTCCTTTTTTTATAGTAATTATGTCAATAATGTAGAAAGAGTTGTCCATCAAAGAAGCGCCACGGAAGACGAAATCGGCAATTCAACTTTAATCGTGACTACTAGGCATTTGCGCGGCTCTCTGGAGATTACTTAATAGATCTTACTTAGGGAAGGAAATATTTGTTAGGTAACAACCGGTTCCTGGCGCATGCCATTAGAAAATTCTCTCGAAATCGTCTTGTAATTGGGTGGAACTCAAAATATAGGATAAGTCTAATGTTTCATAGAGAAAAAACTGACGATCTTCCTTGCATCGTAGCATCATGAATTTTCTTGAAAATTTCGAAATCTTGTCGGTAGGCTTTCGAGATTGGCAACTTACGGGCCCGCTTTGCAGTTAGTAATTTACCAACAATATGAAAAATTATCTCGTCAAGTTTGATAGTGAATTATAATATCCACCTACAGATTTACAATGTCAAATCAAATACTACTAGTGGAATTAGTAACTTGTAAAGGGATTTAACAATATATATGCAACTAGGAACATGCATTATTATTTATTTGTCAATTTTATCAACGTAGGGACCACATTTATAGAAGTAGGTGACGTGAGAAAATTGTCCAAAAACTCCTAAATCTATTGGACGACGGTCAATTCGGTCTTGAAATTTTCAATTCTACCAATTGAATACTAAACCTTTTGACAACTTACCGATTTAATAATAAACTTTTCAATTGTGCTTATGTAGTCCTAAACCTTTTGATAATATGTCAATTTAGTCATAAACCCTTATTGATTTGTCAATTTAGTCATTTTGGTCAATTTTAGCCGAATATTACTGACGTTGCAGTCTAGTAAGTATGGATTGCCCTACGTGGTACGATTGGCACTAGCATGCATAATTTTACACTATTTTTTAATTTTATGAATTATGTTTCTTCATTTTTTTCTTTCCTTTTCTCTTTCCCTTTTTCTTATCGCCAACCATTGCTAAGCTTTGTTGATGGCCAGTGGAGGTCTTTGGTCTTAGGCCCTCGCCTAAGGTCAACAGAGGGAAAAAGGAAAAAAGTAAAGTAAAGTAAAGCAAAAGAAATAAATAAAATATTCAAAAAATTGCAAAAATTGTCTACAACATTGCCTATCAAGCCACATAGGACGGTCGACATTGACTAGACCGTTATGTCAGTAGTTTCCTATTAAAATTGACCAAAATGACGAGATTAACAAATCATTAGAAGATTTAGGTCTAATTTGGCAAATCATCAAAAGTTTTAGAACTAAATTAACACAATCAATAGAATTATGTTTAAATTGATAAGTTGTCAAAAGGTTTATAACTAAATTAGCACAATCAAAAGGTTTAAGCTAAATTGGCCGCCGTACAAAAGATTTAAGACTTTTTGGATGATTTTCCCTAGGTTATGATCCTGTTGCAGAATTTGCCTAACAACTTGCAAGAAAATATGATAAATGAAATTAGTAAGTGACTAGTGAAGTTTGTAATTGTTGAACTTTTGAAAATATGATAAATTTTCAAAAGTTCTTCCGCTTTCTATTACATCAATTTTTATTTTTATTTTTGTCAAAAGAAATTTTCATTTATTACCAAAATAGTACATGAAAAAAGGATGCATAGGAAATCTCAAAAGTCATCATAACAAGCTAGGCTCGTATAGCTCTAAAATAAACAAAAAATTAGAAATCAATATATATATATATATATATTATTATATATATTATTAGAGCATGGTTTGAGCATGGTTGGTAAAGATCATCGCACGCTCATCCTTCAAGAACAAATCTATGATTGCATCAAGCGAAAGGATCAAAAGCCGAACACCGAATCACATATCATTATCGGTGGTAAGCACACGTCAGGATCTCCATCTATAGTTACGATTATTGCCTTTCAGCAATGTACACCTATGTTCAACATCTCCAACACCATTACTATACGGAAATAATATAAACATGTTGAACAAATTCAAATATGACACCTGTGAGAGCAAGCCATTTAGCAAGAGCACAAATTTGATATTTAGTTTGCTATGAATATTATTGAAACTGGAAGTGGAGTACTTATTTATTAAAACTCCTAAATATAGAGTTAGATCAAAGAGAAAAACTCCTGCATCTAAGATTGAAAGAGCAATGAAAGAAACAAGAGAAAATTAAAGGGAAAGCAATTAAAGAGGGGAGGAAGAGAACTAGGTCAAATCCCTCCCCTCCAAAAATTGGAGAGACGACAAAAGCTGAAACTTAGAAAGGGAGAGAAATAGAGAGGCAAAGCTTAAAAGATAATAATACTTGGATCTATTTTTAGCTACACAGGCTCCATGAATGTTTTTTGGGTCACCAATCATTAAGATGAATAGATATAGTCGGAAGATGAATAATACTTGGTAACAAGCCTGTCTTGGATCACCGGTGTTGGTTACAGGGTAACCACATCAAAACAAGGGTTGTGGCCAATCAACAAGGGCCGACCGCACTTTTCCTCTAATGACGTGAGCTATCAATTGGCATTCCTTATTTTAAAGTACCAATGCCTACACAATCTATTCCCCCAATCTCCCTTTGTACCTTTGTGTTCCTAGAAGGAGAGAACATCCTTTTGGTGCTTTACATCTTGAAAGACCTTAGGTCCGGATTTGAACCAAGATGAAGTCTTTTAAGGACATGCTCAAGTCTTAGATGAATAGTTATAGTCAGAAGAACTAACCAATTCAACACCAAATTCGGATGATGTTACCGTAACTATTAGAATTAGCTTAAGCAGGATACGTTGAGAACTTGCCACCTCTTTGATTCATGATATTTTTCATCAGAAAATTGTCATATGCACTGACTCAATGGCTGGCCAAAGTTAATTAATTTGCACTCAAAATGCTATCGCCTAGCTAATCCACTATAATAAGCTACTGAAAATAAACCCACTATGTACAGCAAAAATCTCATCAAAGAAAGGACCTCTAACCCTGGCTTCAACTTGAAGTGCCCCGGTCCATCGGTTCACGTCTCCTCCTTTTCAATCCGCTCCTGCGCCTCCGGCCTTCTACTAGAAATCAAAAGGCATAACTCTTGGGTCCACACGTCGCGAAAAGGCCATACCCTAACGATATCCGACACCTCCAATCGGTTATCCTTAACGAATAAATTCCACCCGCTAGTGATCACATGCGACCTGCCGCACCAAATTTTGAACGTCAGAGGATACGCCTTCCCCGCTGGATTAAACGTCTTCACCGGAATTCCCACCTCAATGTCGTCGCCCTTCTTGAGCAAGGGCAAGATGGATGTTACAAAGTCCGTTTTGTTCACGAGCAGCCGGCTCTGAATGCCGATGATGTCGCTTGTCGTCAATTGCTTCTCGAATGGCTCGCTGCAATCTCCGATCGAGTCGATAAGCGTGTTCACGATCCGAACCAAGTGGAGTCCGGTTGCTGAGTGTTGTGGATCGTACTGTGGCCGACTTGGACATGAACTTGAGCTAGCTTGAACGGTTTTCGACTGCCTATGTTGTTGCATTGGTCGGACTCCTTGCTCTTTGTTCAACTCCATGTCCTTCAATATGGAAAGAAGCAGCGATGCTTGGAGTCTTGCTTTGGGCTCTTCAGAGAAAGCAACGCTTGCGGAGGAGAAATTGCTTTGACGGGGACTTCTCTCCATGTCGACTTCTTCTATCTTTTTTTGGCTCCTTGAAATTCACAGCTTATGAAATTATAAGCATGTAAATATATATTTATATAGGTCTATAGAGTTGCCTTTTCCCGTAGCAAAATAAAAGACTTACAATCAAAAACTCAAATTTTCTCAGATTGGAAAGTTACTTGAAAATCATCATGGTGATATATTACTAGACCAAAAAAAAGCCACGGAGATATATTCAATAATATATGTAAGTTGTGTCAATCTTGGAGTAATCAGTAGTGTTAGGGTTTATTTAGGATACTTGAAAAGACGTACTTCGTGCTCTGTCGTTACAATCCTAATTTTCCTAATTATGATAAAGGCCAAGAGGAGAGTCTCGAGATTATCAGATAATGCCAAGAGTATCACTTACCTTTTTCAATTTTATGGCTTTAAAACTTTTTTTTTTTTTATCACTTGTCTATTCATACAACATGGTGCTCTTTTTTCTTTTTTTTTTTTTTTTTTTTGGGGGGGGAATTATCTAATAATTTAATAATAGAAGTTATAAAGCCAAAACCGATATATACACTGTTTGGAGATAGTAATCACATATCACTCTATGATTTTACTAATTGTAGGAAATATCGCATCAACACGGTATTTTCTTACAAAAAATAAAGAAGGAAAGGAATATCGATTTACTCCAAGTCCATCTATTTTTCTTTTTCTTCTTTTGTAACACGTGATTTATCTAATCATATGACTTGTAAAGTTCTACTGTTTCATGTCAAAAAATATAGATTTTTTATGCCCTAGTAAATTTTAATAAGGCATTGATAAGTGTTTAAAATATTTGGCGAAAAAATTATCCTTAACTTTTTCTTCAATAGTCCATTGACAACTTCCTAACACTTTTATGAGATTACCAACTCTTTTCGATAGTTTGGAAATCAGTAAATTTGTACTTATTTATCTATTTTTATTTACATAAGTTTCTAAAGGTTCGAATTTACTAACTCTTGCACAAAATTATCCATTTGAATTGGAGTAATTTACCAACTTTGTCATATTAAGCTAAGTTCTCCATCATCAATTTTCATGTGAGTTTGTTACCATCCTTTGTTTCTGTTTCCCTTATTTATCAATTTTTCTATTGAGTTATCAATTTTGGCTTGTTTTGGCTAGCAACGTCTTCTATCTATCAACTCTTTTCGATGATTACCTAAACTAGCATAACTTATTAACATTTCTCCCATTAACTACCACATGGTATTGGATTACCAACTCTAAAATGAATTACTTCCTGACAATTTTTGGTTTTATTTTAATTTGCCAACCTTTTTTTTTTTTTTATGTTTACAAACTTTTATTTGCATTTCTTAACAACTCATACATTCAAGTTTTTTCTATAAAAAATTACCAATCTTAATTAGAGTGATTTACCAATTTCTCTTTTATTAAGTTACCAATTAGGAGATGAAGATCGTCGGTTTACTAAAGCTTTATCTGTTCATTCCTTTTTTTCGTTTTTGTAACCCATGGCTTATCTAATTAGATGACATGCAAAGTTTTATTGTTCTATGCCAAAAAAATATGGAATTTTCTTTGTTGATAAATTTTAATAAATGTTGGTAAGTACCAAAAATCTGTTGGTAAAAAACTGACCGGTGACTTCTTCTTCTTTTTCTCCAGTAATGTATAGGCAACTAACTAACACTTCTTATGAAATTGTCAATTTTTCTCTAATTGTTTACATTTAATTTTGGATCGTAATGTCCCAGCAAAACTAATTGATAACTCTAGTGGACCTCGACCAGGTCCGTCGGCCTTGCCAACAAACCTATGGCCCCTTCTCTCTATCCTTCCCTTTTGTTTTTTGTTTTTTTTTTTTTGTAATTTTTCATTTATGTTAAGTCTCACTTGTTTGTCGTTGTTTATTATTATCATTATTTTTTATGTGATCGTCATGTAAGATTACAAACCATAAAAAAAACTAAAAAATTCACGTGGGATTCATTTCATTAAAATCAGTGGAGACAATGAAAAGATCTAAAGTGCATTGAAATCGCAAGTTTTAGGAGTTTATGGATAGAGTAAAATATTTAAGGCTATCCCATAATAGCCATAAGCAAATTAGTTTTATTACTAATTACTGGAGTTTATTCCAGTGGCCACTCTTCCAATTTGGAATTGGAAGATGGGGGTTCGAATCCTACATTCTCGGGGAGTTGGGGTGGGGACGAATTAGAAAGGATAAAAATCTGAGAGTGAAAATTAGAATAAGAATATAATAGGATCGACAAAAAAAAAAAAAAAAAAAAAAAAAAACTAGTTTTATTACTTCGTTCGAACCCGCTGTATATTCCCCAACAAGGTCAATCGTTGTTAAGAGTGTCCATCTGGCTTCTCTCGTCTCGACTGCTTTCGCTTCCGAAGCCCATGTTCGCAGCACGGTGACCGACAACAGTCAAAACGAGCTCAAAGTGCAGTACAGCGAACTTCGCAGGTACCCATTCTTGTCTAACGACGAAAGCTGAACCAGTGACTCGAAACCTCCCTCTCCTGATCTCTGCGACTTTCCCCATTTTTGTTCTTTGTGGCTAGAGTTCTTGCTTCTTAGCTGCAGGGGTTTAATTCGCTCGTGCTGGCAAGATTTGCTAATGTTATCTTAAAAAGTTAAAACCTTCCGAGGAGTGTCAATCGAAGTGAATGTATCTTCAAGTTCGCTTCAGTTAAGATACTGTATCGTGTTCTTGCTCAAACTGACTGAATACGGTTCCACCCAAAGCTTGCCCCTTTAGGATTGAGCTTGAGAGGATCAAGATGGGTAATGGCTGCCTCGTCGTTTAAAAGGGACTGGCTCTCATAACAAGTTCTGGGGTTTTGAATTGTGCTCTTGGATACTTGCCAAGATCATGGCTTTGGGTGTGATGATGTTTCGGTTTCGAGTTTAAGCGAGCAGGGAGCACCAGGGATAACCAATTGGTTAATGGGTGTGTATGTGAAGGGGGGTCGATTAGTAAAATGGTCTCCTTCTTCGGAGTTGTTGTTTTGGTTTTATGGTCTGGGTCAAATTTGATTTGCAGACATCAGATTCGTGCCTCGTGAGGCTGTCTTTCCTTTGTTGATAGCTACTTATTGCTTTAATTTTTCAGGTCGCGGGATTTCGGACACCTCTGTTGTAGGAGTATAAGCAGAAGAACTCATCAGCTCTGTTACTTTGGAAACTAATTGAATAAATAAAGAATTTGGAGATTGCCGCTTTTGGTCTTAAGGATTTGTTTTTGTGGATATGAGGAGGCTGCTGTTCATCACTGGCATATTCATCACAGCTTTAGTTGTGTTTCAATACTCCACACTCCTTCATGGGAGAACAGGATTTGAATTTGCCGTCGGGGGAGGTGTTGGTTCGACGGTAGTGGTAATGAGCAATGCCACCATCATGGACAACTCGAAATCACCTGACTCTTACATATTGCATGAGGAGTCTGATGAGGTTGCTGGCTCTGATTCGGAGGAAGAGAGCGGCTCTCAGAATATTGGAGTGAAAAATTCGGACAAGGCTCATAGGAACTCAGGCGACATTTTCTCACATCATAAAAGTAGCAACTTGAATGAAAACTCCATATCTATGATGAGTGTCCGCTATGAGAAGGATTTGCAGACTGGAAACAATGACAATGTAAATGCTGCGTCTACTGTGGAGGAGAGTACTAACCCGATTGCCATTTCAAGAAAGGTAGAAGATGCAGGAAAAGATATTGCGTCATCCACAGATTTTGCTTCTCTACCACTTTTACCAGCTAAATTTCCTGCACAGGGTGTACCAGATGAGGATGCAGATTTAAGATCTATCTCAGAGTTTCAGACAGATTCCTCCAATATAAGCAATTTCAGAATTCCAACCAAGGGAGAAGCGAAGAGAAATGCCAACAAGCTACGAGTTGTATCTGTGACCCTTGATGACAAGTCTACAATGGCTAGAGCATTGAAGAGGTTAAATGTGAAGCCTATGTTATTATCAGACATGATATCTATGTTGAAAGAAAGTGCCGGTTCTTCGAATTCCTTGGTATGACTTTAAATTTGAAGATGAAAGTTGCCAAGGGGGCAAATGTGATTATGTCATAGTATGACTGGTGCTTTTTGTTGGCAGTAGCGACCAAGACAGTCTTCTGTCCGCGATCGCGAACTTCTATATGCAAAGTTAGAGATCCAGAAGGCTCCTATTATGGCCGATATTGCGGGGTTCAGAGGTTATGTTTTCAGAAATATTTCCCAGTTTAAAAGGTAGTTAAATTCTCTCTGGTGTTTTGTAACACACGTCAGTCAGGGGGCTTATGTATATGGTCTCAATTGTTGAGATGCCCTCTTAATTCATAGTTGGAAAAGATGAATCCCTTCAAAATTCTTGGATTAGACTGGTAAATTTGTACAGGTGTATTTAGTTATGTACAGTTAATTCAATTATTAAACAGTATCTAAAATGCCTTTGATTTTTTATAGTCAACCAAGAATAAAACTTCTAACAAAAGCTCTTTGTTAGGAACCTTGATAAGACTTATCTTTTTTGTGGAGATTCTACTTTATCTGTTTGCCAATGGAGGGTTTCATGAACTGTTTCCTTTTATTGTTGCTCATGTTACGGACTGCAGATACTCTTCATGAATGGAGCAAATGTCCTTTTTGAGTTTATTTTACACAGCTACTTTGTTTTGTTTGCAGGAGCTATGAATTGATGGAGAAAATGCTTAAAGTTTATGTCTACCAGGAAGGAGAGAAACCCATATTTCATCAGCCAAAGATGAGGGGAATATACTCCTCTGAAGGGTGGTTTATGAAACTAATTGAGGGAAACAAGAAATTTGTTGTGAGGGATCCAAGAAAAGCACACCTGTTTTACCTGCCCTTTAGCTCACAAATGCTAAGGAACACACTAGAAAATAACAACTCACAGAGTCACAGAGATCTAGAGGGTTATCTCAAGAACTATGTCAATCTGATCTCTGGTAAATATCGCTTCTGGAATAGAAGCAGAGGAGCGGATCACTTTCTTGTTGCTTGTCATGACTGGGTATGCACGTGTAACCATTCTAAGATTTACTTTCTGAAGCAGCTTTCTTGATTTTGCTTATTACTATGGTTATTAAGCCAGAACAATATAACCCTCTTAAGTAATATTTAATTTTTGAAGTAGCTTTCTTGATCTTGCTTATAAGGATACTATGGCCTACTAGATTATCATGTCTTGGAACCTATTACAGGTCATTACCAATTACAAGCTATTTATCCATTTGTCAGATGGCTTTAGACTTCAGGAATATGATTCCAAAAAAGTGAAAAGTATCATTTCAAATGCTTTATTATCTTGATTGGATAGAAAATGAAAATGAGGATAGAAAAGAAAGTTAGCGTACGAGGTAATAATGTTAAAACTGATTTGAACTAAGCAAAAGCCAAGTTTTCTGGGTAATTCTTAAGCTAACATGTATATGGCTTTTCAGGCATCCAAAATAACCGGACAACCTATGGGGAATTGCATTCGAGCTCTCTGCAATGCGAATGTCGCCAGAGGATTCAAAATTGGCAAGGACACTACTCTGCCAGTGACATATGTGCGCTCAGTGGAGGATCCTGTAAGAGATATCGGTGGAAAACCCCCCTTAGAACGATCTATCCTGGCCTTTTTTGCAGGAGGCATGCACGGTTATCTCCGGCCAATTCTGCGCCATTACTGGGAGAACAAGGAAGCAGACATGAAAATCTTGGGGCCAATGCCTCGTGATATCGACAGCAAAAGAGCTTATCGGGAATACATGAAAAGCAGCAAGTACTGCATTTGTGCCAGAGGTTATGAAGTTCACACACCCCGCATAGTTGAGGCCATTTTCTATGAGTGCGTCCCTGTTATAATATCAGACAATTATGTGCCTCCTTTCTTCGAGGTTTTGAACTGGGAGGCATTCTCCTTGTTTGTGAAAGAGAGTGACCTTCCAAAGTTGAGAGACATCCTGCTATCCATTCCTGAAGAAGAGTACCTGCGGATGCAGATGGGAGTTAGAATGGTGCAGAAGCATTTCATTTGGCACAAAAAGCCCACCAAATACGACTTGTTTCACATGGTTCTCCACTCAGTATGGCACAACAGAATCTTTCAGCTAAAATCCAGATGACGCACTGACTTTTTGGTCTTCTGGTACAGCCGAAGCGGGTACCAACAACAGACTACAAAGTACTTGATCAGCCAAGGAAACAAGATTTGGTTGTTCAAGAGACTGGAAAATCAATAATCAAGAGATCAAGATCGTATTGGGGGTCATATGCCTTAATTAGCCACTGCGGCTTAGCTCGTGAGCATCGAATCGTGGCCGTTAAAGACATGGCTTTCACAGAATTTGAATTAATCTGCAGGCACATGATTGATTCGATCTGCCGTCCTCTTTTCTCATCTGGAGCGTGGAATACGATACCGTAATGGAAGACTGCTATTCTGGAAGGATTGATTAACAGTCCAGTTGCTTGCGGAGAATCGCGGGAACGGACAGACAGTGTGCTAGCCAAAAGTATTGGTGATTCTTCTGTGCTTTCTAGCTGAAATGAAGTAGTCTTTCATGTGAAGAGTGGTAGTCCATTTGCTGACAACATTTGGTAGCAGTTCTGTTCTAATCAATCTCTTCACAGGTTAACCCTTATGGTGAAAAGGCAAAATACATCTTAAATCTCAAAAATATTGTTAGGCAACACACCTGAGGCTTTTCCAGAGGACGGATCTTGAGTTTTTGTCTCAAAGATGCATTAATTCCATTAACATTTAGGTTGGCCGACCTGCTCGTGAACAATGTGAGTTGTTAGACAAGTAACGAGTTTGTCCCTCGACAACACCGATTCGTGTGTTGTCGATAATTACTTCATGTGAACCGGCACGCCCCACATAGTCCACTGTAAAATCCACATTTTCACCTTCAAGAACTAGGCTCTTCCTAATTATTTTCACATTACATAACCAAAAAAAAAAAAAACGAGATTATGAATGAGCACATTGTTAAAATTATGAACTTCCTACTCTTCATAAGATAACCACGTACATTCTTAACAATGATTTTACGGTGCATTTCTTGACGATGGTACATACTAAATAGAATCTGAATCATTGCAAACGATGGATCTCACTTGCTGAATCCAACTGTCTAAATCAACTCGAGTACATGTACCGGATTTACTCGATCAATCCATCCATTCACCTCTACACATTCCAAGGTGATGCACAACTGCGCAACTGAAATTCTGTTTCTATAGTTGGACATCTTGGCGCGGACCACACCACCGTTTCGGAACATTTTTGTTCTAGCGAAACAGCTTCCGAGAGAACAAGGAAGAAGACGAAGACTCCCCCGACAAAGAACCCGGCAAAGGCAAAGCCATTGATGTTGCTGGCGACTCGTGCAACTAAAACAGAGGGAAAGTGGAAAAGGGTAAAATCGATGGCACTGGGCATAGCCATTGATGAGCAAGAAAACAAATCGACCGCACTGGCCACAGCGTCTCTCTCCTCTGATTAAATGCTCTCCGAAAGAGCATTCAACCATCCACAGTGAGTGACTTCTGTCAAACACATCTGCAACCGCGAGTGCGGATAGCAAGCATTTCGAGGAAGAAGAAGACCCACGAATCGATCCAACTTGATCAGTTCGAGAAGAACAGTCAAATCGACCGTGGGGACGGACCGGAATGTTTCTTGGTTTGTTTAGTGGTTAACTAATCTGCTCCCTGTACTGTTTTGCTGGGTGTTCTTGAACATGCGAAACCCATATTTTAAACTGAAAAAATCTTGGTGGGTGTGATGCAAGATTCTCTGTTTCTCCGTGCTTTCGTCAGGACAGCGAGAGGAGCCAAGCGTCGCATGCTCGAAGCTGAATTGGGCTTGCGTCGTTGATTGTTGTTTTGCCTCCACAAACAGCTTAGCATGATGCCATTTTCCTTTTCTTCAGGGTTCTGATCGCGTTGGAGTTTGGTGGAGGAGCATCTCTCTAGGGTTTCAAGCTTCTTGCTGAGCTCGGAGGAGTTTTGGGTTGCTTCGTCTCGGTGACTCGTCGCTGCCACTGCTCCAAACTATGCGCACTGGTTCGGAACTAGTAAGAGTTGTTCTCTCATTTTGCTTCTAAAATTTGCTTGAATGCAGAAAATCCCGCACAGTCCACTTCAAATTCTTGCTTTGCACTTGCTTGGGTTGAATTATGCCGCAATGTCGGTATATTAATATGTAAACCGGTGTTTTTGGCTTGAGATAGTTTATCTGCTACAGAGGCAAATAAGATTTCTTCATCAGGGGTTGACCCAATATTACCTGGCTAAATTTTGGTGGGCTCTTGCTTAGTATATCTGGGGATGTCCTGTTCGAAAAGCAATTAAAGTTCTTTCTCCATATAATGGTTCTTGGTATTTGGTGTTTATTCAAGTAAATTTGCAATTGATCTGTGATTGGGTGATATGCAGTTGACGTTGAGAATGAGTGCTTTGATTGCTTCTTTGTGATTTACATGCATGTTGATTTCATTCCATTAAGGGAATTGGTAATGTTTTTGCCTCTAGTCATCGCCTAGAATCATTTCAAACTTTCAATTGTGTTCACCCCACATTTCTTTTTGCCTCTTTGTGGTGACTTGTGCTAGATACCTGCATTAGATACTCATTGTTGGTTTTCTGAAGCTTTACCTGTAGAATTCTTTCTTCTTTTATCTTTCCCCTTCAGGATATCCCATCACTGAGACAATTTTAGCATCCACTTTTGCTGCAGAACTGAAAAAAGAGCGTGTCATCCTCCTGTTATGGGGCTCTGCATTGAATTTCAAAGGCTCTTCCTAAGCAAAAATAGGAGATGGCTATTTCTAGTGGCATTAGTTGCTGCTACTCACTTGATGTTTCAGTCTCTGCTGCTGCCGTATGGAAATGCTCTTCAGTCTTTGTTACCTGACCGAAGGATTTTGACCGCTGACAATGCTACCTTCTCGAACACACATTCCTCTGCAAAATCCGTGATGGTTCGCAACCCTCTTACAGTCAACATTTCAGAATCTGCAGAAGCTCTCATGTTTCTTGGAGCGATTAAAAGCAATAAGAATTTTAACGGTGGAGAGGACATTGGGCATTATGATGGGCAGAATAGAGTGGACAGACAAGAACAGAAAAGTAATGCACCTGAACGTAGCATTGATCATGTGATTGAAATGGTTGCAGTTAAAAGGAAAGAGGGTGGTTTGTCCTCTGATAAAATCATGCATATGAGCGAGGGTCTGGTAATGCAGGGCAGAGAATTTGAAAACCATACGTTTGTCCCAGTCATGGCCAGTAATATGCATAGTGTCTCTTTGGAGCTGACTGTGGAATCAGACAATAGAACATTGTCAGGTGATATTCAATCAGAAACTTTGAGTTTGCCTCGAGAAACATTGAAAGATTTGGAAACTGAGTTCCATTCCACAACACTTACTCCACCTGCCACACCTGCCAGGGCTCTACCATCTGACACGAACAATGTGAAAGACTTGATGTGGAATGCAAGTAATTCCTTTCATTCTGCTGGTGCACAAAATATTAGTACATCTTCGCAAAACCAATCATCAGCTACAATCAATCCAGGGAAGAAGAAAACGAGGTGTAATATGCCACCTAAATCAGTAACAACTATTGAGGAAATGAACCGTATATATAAGCGGCGTCGAGTATCTTCTCGTTCAATGGTATGAACATTTCACTAATAGGACTAAGAATTAGAATATGACTCTCACTTTTTCTGCAAATCTAAACTGACTTATGTGCTTGTAGAGGCCGAGATGGTCCTCGAAAAGGGATCGGGAAATTTTAGCTGCAAAGCTGCAAATTGAGAATGCTTCAGTTGCTATCAACAATCAAGAACTTTATTCCCCTCTTTTTCGGAATGTTTCTATGTTCATAAGGTGAGCATATTTAATTCAATTGTGAAAATTCACTTGCAAGTTTTGGAGAGAAGGAAAATTCATGTTTGCTAATTGACTCAGGTGTCTTGCATAGTGAATGCTGATGTGCTTAAATTGCATTTATTTTTGCTCCAGCATTATTAATCCTAGTCATGTCAGTGGAGGCCTCAACAGTAGAGGATGGAGCTATAGTGATTTGCCTCTGCTGAGTTAGAACTGTAATATAAGAATCGTGTTAGTAGCCAGTTGCCATTTGTAATTGCTGCAGGAAGTTTCAAAATCTGTTTTCTGCTTCCATGCAGTGTAGTCCTTTATCAACTAACTGTCTAACCAGAAGTTCCAATATTTCATGGCCCAATTGCACTTTTATGGGGGCATAGGTGATGTGTCATCATGAGGAGCTAATTTTGGCTTATTGACCTGACTAAGATGCTTTAGTTTCAATTTGTCCTTGGAGCAGCTGTAGTGAATTATGTAGCTATTCACTTTATCCACTTACTTCCAGAAACATGGAGATGCTAAATCAAGCTCTTTTCTAATTCGACTGTGAGATGCCCCCGCAGTTCCCATGTCAACAAGTTGACAGCAATTATTTTTCACTAGGCCAACAAGAAGTGGACCTTTATCAGAATTTACTTCACTTAGCTTGAGTATAAATTGATGGCTAAGCACAGAATATAAAAGTCAGGTCCAGGCCTTCTCTTCGGGCTACAATCATCTTGTCTTGCTAAGTTGTGACCGATCCACATCTTACTTTCCAATATTTGTGCATACATAACAGGCAAGGATGCTTGGGGTTCTCATTTGAAATTGAAATTTTTGAAATGTATTTTAGGAGTTACCAGCTAATGGAACAGATTCTTAAAGTCTACATTTACAAGGAAGGAGAAAGACCCGTCTTCCATCAACCAATACTCAAAGGCCTATATGCTTCAGAAGGATGGTTTATGAAGCTGATGAAGGGGAACAAAAAATTCTTAGTGAAGGATCCTCGAAAAGCTCACTTGTTCTATATGCCATTCAGTTCGCGAATGCTAGAATATGCAGTTTATGTTCGAAATTCTCACAATCGGACAAACCTACGCCAATATCTGAAGCAGTATACTGACAAGATATCAGCAAGATACCCATTTTTCAACAGAACAGGAGGGGCCGATCACTTTCTAGTGGCCTGTCATGACTGGGTAGGCGTTGATGTTATTGTTCTTTCTCTTGTTTCCTTTATTTGTGTGGCTTGCAGAGCCAGTTGTGATGAACTTGAAGTTCTAAAAAGTTCTGTGTCGAGCTGGGCTTCTGTCATTAAAATGTTTTGATGGAGATGTAAAAGTTTGTGTCATCGCAATTCTTTTGATTATCGATGCTATCAGCCTTTCCACACCCGAGTCTTATTTCCAGTGTTGGTTTGTTTCAGGCTCCTTACGAGACAAGGCATCACATGGAACGATGCATCAAAGCACTATGCAATGCTGATGTAACTGCAGGCTTCAAAATAGGGAGAGATGTGTCTCTACCAGAAACATATGTCCGTTCTGCAAGAAATCCTCTCAGAGATCTTGGTGGGAAACCTCTGTCTCAGAGGCATGTTCTTGCCTTCTATGCTGGTAATAATCACGGGTATTTACGACCAATTCTGCTTAAACATTGGAAAGATAAAGACCCCAATATGAAGATCTTTGGTCCGATGCCTCCTGGTGTTGCAAGCAAGATGAACTACATCCAACACATGAAGAGTAGTAAGTACTGCATATGCCCTAAGGGTTATGAGGTGAATAGCCCTCGTGTGGTCGAAGCCATCTTTTACGAATGTGTGCCAGTGATAATATCCGACAACTTCGTGCCGCCATTTTTTGAGGTTCTCGATTGGGGGGCCTTCTCCATAATTCTGGCCGAGAAGGACATTCCCAATCTGAAGAACATATTGCTATCAATACCAGAAGAGAGGTACCGGGAGATGCAGCTCAGAGTGAGAAAGGTTCAGCGGCATTTTCTATGGCATGCAAAGCCTGTAAAGTACGACCTGTTTTACATGACGCTCCATTCGATTTGGCACAACAGAGTGTTCCAGATCAAACTTAGATAGTTCTTTGGAACCTTTCTCAACGAGCATTTTGATCCAGGAAACCAAGTGAGAAACAAGATGAGGACGATTCGACCCAAAAGAGAAGTGGATCTTGAAGGTGAGTGAGCACGATCATGGCCTTTTGCTGATACAGGGGAGCTGTCCATTTGTGTGTCACTGTGCGATGAGATATGTAGAGGCTCTTGTTGTTGTGTCGTGCTCCAAGTGTATGTAGCGTTCTTGCACATGCCTACTTTTAACCATCTTCGTCTAGTAAAAGAAATCAAGATCTTCGATGTTCAAGTTTTTCTGCGGCAACTAGTGATTTTGCTTTGAAATGCTCCATGACCAAGCGTTCAGGGCAAGTTCAAAACCAGCTCGTAAAGAAAGATGAGGATGAAGTGAACCAAATTCGATCATGTCCAAATGCTTTTACATGGAGACAACGTATTTTTTTGGGGCTAACACTACTTAAAATCCAAACTTGATATCTCATACTGCATTTATTAAAAGTAATTTTTTCTCACAATAAAATCTCAAATCAATACTATCATGACATATTTCGAACTAACATTGTTGAAGCAAATTTACCTTCTATTCCACATGTGATTACAGTCATATCTGATGTGATTACATGTATACATTTTAACACAATAACGAAATGTTAACAGATGATACATTTGGATCGGAGATATTAGTTTGAAATAGATATGTCACGTATTTATCGAATTATCAATTTGAATTTTTCATGATATTCATCCGACCTTTGATTGAACGAGCTAAATGACCAGGTTAGGACAGAAACAAACCAATGTCTGGAGTTTACCATCGAGTGATATTGGACATTGTTCCTTATTTATGTTCTGTCTTGCCTCTGGGTCGTCCTGTAATTCGTCATCCTTACGAAGGAGAACTGGGTCCAGAAGTGGGTCCGACGTCGACCCATGATCATGTCATGGATAGTTCGATCGTCCCGAGCACGCCAGGTGTTCGATCCTGCCACCCCCCATCTGTCGTCGAGGCGCGACCAAAACGCAGCGACTGACTTCGAGCGCTGGCTGGAAGACCGGTCGTCCCGTCCCAAGTTCTCGTTTCCGGTTATAAACAAAAAGAGCTAAAGGGTCTGTCAGGGTTTCTCGAGTTGACCGCAGGGAGCTCTGCTTTTTATCCGATTCGCATGGGGTGCTCTTTCTGGCATCGGTTGCTTCGATCTTGCGTAACCCAAAAGAAAAAGAAGCCATTTTTTTATTGATTCTTTCTCGTGGGTAATGCTTAAAGGTGACCTCAAGGTGGTGGGGACGCTTGGAAGTGGAAGGAAAACAAGAAGCAAAGTGGATAAAGATCGGCAATATTATTCAATGGCTCCCACTCCGTTTCCATGACTCTCTTCTCGTTCGGTTCGTCTCTCTCTTTATTTATTTACACCCCAAGATTTCTGGCGGGGTCTATTTATGTGACCACGTTCTGTGTGCGGCTTGGTCAGATTTGAGCCGCCGCCTCCTTGCATTTTGGAACTTCGTTTGGGTAAGTTTCTGCCCTTTTCTTGGCTGTGTTTTCTTTGCCCCTTCTTCTCGTCTTTAATGTCTGAGAGTGAGTTTGTCCCTTCTTTTTTTCTGTATCTGATTCGCATTTGCTCTGTATTTTGCCCCATCTTTTCTGTCCGGTGCCTTTTGAGCCGTGCCATCTCATGTGGAATCGCGGTTTTTCTGGTGTATTTGTTGACCGTGGAATGTGCTGTGGAGTGAACTGTGGATGACGGCAATGTTTTTGTAGTGAGGTCGTGATTATGAACAACTGTAGAATATGGAACTTCAATATCAGCAAACTCATGCCAAGATTCTTGCTTCTGGATTCTTTTCGCCTAGGCATAAAGTTACATGTGTAGATGTACCAGTTCAGAGAGGCTAGATGAATATGGGATTCTTCAATATTCTTTGGTTAATCTTTTTATCGGTCCAAAACACATGAGCCCTGAAATAACTTGCCGGCCTTTACCTTCGTCTGATGTTATTTATAATACGTTTCTTTTGCATGTAGCTCCTTTTACTATATCAACTTTACACTTCTGAAGGTATGTTTATGTTTCCATGCATAAAGGCACACTTCCTGGAGCTTATGTGTTGATGGGTGATTATTACAACAACAATGAGACATCTGAAACTTATACCTTTGTGAGTAGTAGAAATCTGCCTAATTATTTATAACACAGTGTGTGGAGTAAGATCTCTTAGTTGAATTTCATGAGCTTACGTTTGTTCTTTCTACTGATTCTTATCAGGTTGGAAATGTGCCAAATTCTTGCATTCTTGATGGACATGGGTATCAGCTAGCAGATGCGGTGAGATACGTTTATAGATCAAGATTTTGCTTCCAGATGTGTACTGTATCAATACGAGCTATTCTTATAGCAAGTCTTATATGAGAATGCCTGAAATTCTTGGATTCTCAATGTACCTGAGTTCATGATAGTTTGAAGTTTTCATCTTAAAATATCGATTGTGATAGGATTTTCAAGTAGTTTGCTGCAGGTTTCTAGTTAATTTGTTATTTTACCCCTTTGTTCGAAGACATCACTGGAAGATGTTCACTTGCCATCATACAATGATCCGTTGAATGGCATTTCTAGATCACAGCCAATTTAAGTGACGTTCACATCTTGTTTTGTGGACTCATATCATTTCGTTTCCAAGTTTGATATTTCTTTTCCAGGTCTAATTTATGGCCTTTATATCAGGCCCCTTGCCACGCCTTGAGAAATATAATATGTCCACTTGATAACCTGGGGCTCTGCTCGTCAGTGAATGATATTTTCTCTCATATTCTGGCATTGAGCTCTCATATTACTCAGCAATTCTTTTTCTTTATTGGTAAGTTTCATTTTCTGGCTCCCTTTTCTGCTGTGCGAATTCTGTCAGTTATATAATTGTTATTACTACATAAAATCTTGTTGTTCAGAGTCAGGATTTCTCATCCCTCCTTTTAATTTTCTCTCATATCTGTGGAAAAAATTTCTGTTCATGCTTTCCCTTTCATTTTGAATGATCCAGAAAATCTTGTCCTAAGAGATGTTAATAGATACTCAGAAGACTTGGTGGCCTTTTCTGGTTGCCACCCAAGATCTTCAGTGGACTGTACATATAAATCTGCTTTTGAGGATGGTCCATCATCTTCAAGTCCTGGCATCCATGAAAACAGATCCGTGGTTGTCGAGGAAGAACTTCTTGGGAATGCAAGATTTGAAGTTGTTGAAATGTATGACAGTTTTAGGGGTGTCCCCTTCATTTTTCAGGGGTATGGCTCAAACTTCTTGCTTCCTACTTCCAAAAGAGATAGGCATGACGTATTCCAAGCATGGGCTTGTATCACCACATTATTTGTGGTTTGTCTCCCATTTTGTAATCTCTGTTGTGCTTTATGGTTCTTTGCACTGTTGAGAATCTATTTTACGGCAGTAACTTTGGAGAACTCATGCACTACATATTCTCAATCATTTTGATCCAGTCATGCTAGTGTTCCCTAAAACCTCATTCTCTCTTGTTGGCAAATGGAATTATCCTGCCAGTTTGTATTCCTGTGTTCTGCTTTCTTCCTTGTTTATCCTTATTTTTCTTTGCCTGTGTCTAGGTTGATGATCCCTTTACTTTGTCTGAAACTTGCCTGTAAGTTTGCTGTGGCTTCCTGGAGGCTCTCTTTCTCTTATGTCAGATGCACACAACTTCAACTCAGTAGGTAACAAGTGTTTGCATTTGAATGAGTAAAACACTAAGATGTGTGCACTAGAGAATTTATGGTGTGATTAGGCTCCAGCATCTCATTCTGAATGTACGTTTACTCTTGCATTTCAGTATTATTTCTCGAGTTCAAAGGACATTGCATGGTTCCTCTGATGATATCGGATGGTTGCAATATAATCCTGATATGGCTCCAGTTGAGGATGGCACTTCAAGATTTTTAGAAATTCTTGAAGCTATAAGGTATCCGATATTCACAATATTCATCTCACTCTTACTTCAAGCATGAAATTGTGGTTTCTCTGCAATAGACATCATGTCCATTTCCACGTGACTGTATTTGTTTCTTAATTGAATGGTCATTTTACCTCCCTTTATAGTGTTTGATGTCCTCCGGATAACCTGATTTGGCTTGGCTATCTTCGACCCAATTTAATACATCTTTGCCAGATGATTTTGTTGCTTTCTTCTCGGTGTTAGATTATGTTGCTTTTAATCTATGTCAATTGGTACATGGGTTTGATGACTACCATGTTCTTACTTTCTCAACTTCCTCAGGAATGGGGAGCACAGACTGCCCAACTCATTCATTTATCTACTCATTCCAGGTATGTTAGGGTTCTTTGTTTTTCGTGCAATTTGGACATTCTTGTTTAACTCCCTTCAGTTGGCATTAAAAAATGAACTCTTTTTCAGGTCTCTTCAGCAATCATGGTCCCTTATACTTTGTTGGCACCAAGAGGTTCTTTTCAAAAATGGGCTTGACATGTCACATAGCAAAAATCCATAGTGAGGTAATTAAGTTTTGAGGCTACTAAATTTTTTCACTGAAGAAACCATTAGTGCATTTATTTTCTTCCCGACTCATCAAATTGTATAGGTTATTTTGCATATATGTTCTTTTCACCAAATTATATTATCTTCCGGCATAGCTTATGGTGTTGGACAATCACTTGTGATTCTTTAAATCTTATTCTATGAAGGCGTCTGTGGAGCACAATGCATATGAACTAAAGCAATATATCGAGGAACTCTGCTGGGGTTCGGGCAAGCGTGTGATGTTATTAGGGCACAGCAAAGGTGGGGTGGATGCTGCAGCCGCCTTGTCAATGTTCTGGGACAACTTGAAAGGAAAAGTTGCTGGATTGGCACTGGTTCAGAGCCCATATGGCGGCACTCCTGTAGCTTCTGATATACTTCGCAAGGGCCAGATTGCTGACAAAGAAACCAGGAGGATAATGGAGCTTATAATTTGCAAGCTAATTAAGGTACTCTATTCACTGAAAGAATTGCTTCCAATGACCTTGTATGAGATGGCAACTCATCTATTTCCATTTGATTACATGCCAAACGTTTCGGCAGCAGAAAAATAATGGAAAGCCTAGAGATTCATCAAGATTATCAACTATCCTAAAAGAATTTAATGACTCACAGAAGGCTCTGTGATGACAATGCCGTCCGATCACATCCTAATCCAACCTTACCAACTTGGGAAAATAGAGTGTGCATACAGTATGTATTAGCTGCACATAACACACGATACAACTGACATGCATGTAGACAGTCAAATGCATAAATAAGTCTGTATAACTGCAAGAGGATATCCATATGCAGTATAGTTAGATTCATGGGGATATAAAACATATATAACAGTACATGTATATATCCATAAAACACGTAAGTGCATATGTATTTCCAGAGTCTCATTTGGATCATTCTTTGAGCTATGGCATTCTTTTGCAAGATGACTTTAACTTCATTCATCCTTAAACTTTTGTTCTTTCATGGATACATAAGCTGGACAAATTTACCCTGGGCATTCGCCAGCATAAAGCTGGACTAGGTGAACTTTGGAAGGACAAGCTGACTGCACAGGACATAGAACTGTCAAGGATTCATTTAGTTCTTTGTTTGGTTTAAATCCTATTAATTTTTTTCTGTTTAGAACATGACTCATTTAAATTTGTTACTTCATTGGTCCAGGAAGTTTGGGAATGCTTTCTCAATGATTTGCAGATTTGCAAATGTGATCAGTGATGAATGTTATTATATGCATTTCACCTACATGAAAACTTTTTCATTGACAACTAGTAAGCATTTTCCGTAACCAATAAAGTTTCAGAAAGTTTAATCTGAGGAGATTTTCTTTCTTGCTGCTTTTATCCACTTTTTCTTTTCTGTTTTCTGTTTCAGCTCCTTGTATGATGAAATTCATGTTGCATCAATGATAATCTTCCTGGCCTGTTCTTGTTCTGTTTTGTTGAATTGATAAATCTATTGGGTCACCTGTCTTAGGGTGATATACAAGCGTTGGAGGACCTCACATATGAAAAGAGGAAGGAGTTTATCCTGAAAAACAAGCTTCCAGATGAAATTCCTCTTATTTCTTTCCATTCTGAAGCAAGTATAGCCCCTGGTGTACTTGCGACAATGACTCACATAGCCCATGCAGAGCTTCCATGGCTTCCTCTTCTGAAGTTCAGCAGTGAAAGCTCGGATGAGCTCGTATTGCCAGGAGGTCAGGTTCCTGTTGCCATTCCTCTTTCTGCTGCTATGGCTGTTTGTGCTCTCCATCTGCAGTTGAGGTATGGCGAGAAAAGTGACGGGGTAGTGACGTGTCGTGATGCCGAAGTTCCCGGATCAGTTGTGATTAGACCTGACCGGAAACTCGACCATGCATGGATGGTTTACTCCTCAAGGAAGAACAACCCCAGCGAGCCCGATGCTAGTGAGATGTGCGAGGCCATCTTGACTCTGCTTGTAGAAAGTGGAGCGGAGCGTAACAATAGGGAAAAGAGTGATTGAATAGCTCAATTGTGAAAACCTTCATTCGTTCATTCATTTCCCTTGTGATTGATGACTATTTTTCCCCCCATGTAATACAATTGGCAAAGTAGAAATGCCTGCAAAATTCATGTCCGGTTTACAAGTATTTGCCTATCTCTGCCTGTTATCTGTGTGTTTGATTTAAAATTCAGATAACTGATCATCTGATTTCAAGAAAGGCAACTGCTGGAAAAAAAAAAAAAATTCGTGCAATTAAACAACTGTTAGATAGGGACCAGAAGTTGGAAAAGATTGGTCATTGCTTGATAAACTTTACCTGATAATTGCACTGTGGTCTGGTGGTATTAGGAGTCGGGTTCTCGTGATATCATTAAGATTCTCAGCTGATGTGCGGAACGAGAACAAGGAAAGACAAGCAGGCTATGGAAGGTCGCTGTTGGGAGGTCAGAGGAGGTGCATTCTTCCATTTCTTGATTGCGAGCTCACCTCAGATGGGTACGTCTCCATTTGCTGTACTCTTACCATGGATATCGGAGGTTAATCCCGTGCGGTTAAGATTGCATCCGTGTACAGGACAATAATGCCCTGGAACAGCTTGAGAAACTTCAGAGGCCTACTGTGCAGGTAAGATGCTGTCAGGTAAGCATACAAAGATGTACATACTGAAAGACAAGCTTTGCCAGTTGAAGTGGACTGAAGATGAAGCCATTGTGAAGGTGATGTTGATTGGGCAAAGGGAAATTGAGCCAAAGAGCTGGAGGAAATTTTACTTTGCCATACGATTCACATTGCTAGATTCATGTTCTTGTTTGTTTGTTGTCGGCGAGACTGCACATTACTAGTTTGGTACAAGCTTAATTTTGCTTCACCATACTCTCCACATTGCTAGATTCATGTTCTTGTTTGTTCTTTTGCCGGTGAGACTGCACATTACTAGTTTGGTACAAGCTCTATCCCGTGCTGTCGAAGCCGACCCGAATTTTAACGTGAAGATAACCGCACCGGTGCACAGGGAGTTGTGTTCTTTAGGTGGGAAGTCATTTTCATATGCTGATTATTTTGGAATATGAACTGTAGTGGCGTGGTACCATCAAAAGAACTGTTCTTTCCCAAAAGGGTTAAGGGCCAAGGGGCTCTTGTCCGTGCCCTTCGCATCGTCCATGCTCTTGTCCATACCCACTTGATCTTTTCCCTTCCCTGGATGTGAGTACTGGGCTGTGAAGGCCCACCTTTCGATGAACCATGTGTTGTTATCACGTCGTGGATGCGGATGCGGATCCACGCGGGACATTAGAAAGCCAACAAGAACCACACTTCGAAACCCCTCGTTTCTGGTCGGGGCACACCAGTCTGGCCTGGTCTTTGAGCTCCCCAAATCGGATAAGAAAAGGACAACGCCCAGTCGCGTCATCGGTTGGGCCTGACAGTAATTGCTCGTCGCTGGCCGGTACGATGGTTTTTGTGGACCTGCGAGTGGCTCAGCCCATTCATTGATGCCCTTAAATTGCAATGCTTTGCTTGTATGGAAGTGGCCGGTCCCGCTGGAGGAAGATGTTACAGCATTTAGCGCAGAAGACAGCAGAGCGCGCCTTTCGGGGGTACTTATTGCCAACTACAGGGCTGTCCTTGGCAAAATGGCCTTGACACTGGCTGTGGGGCCTTCGCAATGTAAGAGTTTTCCTAATATGAATTACATTAATTGATATTGTAATTTACCGTTTTACAGGGATTGGTCTAAGATGAGATAGAAGGTTTCTTAATTAGTCTAATATGGGGCTGGCTAGTGTGGGTCGAATTAAGCCTAACCCGTAATGAGGGGGCCTGGCTGGAAACTCTATAAATATTGCTCAAGTCTCTCCTTTAATAACTTCAAATCGAATGTGGATCATCTTCAATTTAGGTGGAGATTAATCAAGCGTCGAGGCCCAAGAAGCCCGGAAAAACAAAAGAAGATGGTACTTGAGACTTGAGAGACCTGTCATCTAGCAAATTAGCAAATCATAAGTGAAAAAATTACCATCTACATGATTCGATCGCCAGTGGCAATTTCATGAAATGGTGATACATATCTCTCTAAGTGATTGTTAGGTACGATTTTACCTCAATGGTTTCGATTATTCAGAATTGTGACGGTTTACATGAGCCGTCAAGAAGTTGTCTAACATAATTTTGAGATGACAGGACTTTAGGATATGTATTATTAGACATATAACTCGTGGTTGTAGCACAATACAACTACAGTTCAGTCATATCCATGCCAAACAGGCTAGTAATTTAGTAGCATAAAGGTTTTCCTTACCACCTACTCCTTCAAGTCCACCAATTTCCGGCTTTTAAGATGTTCAAGATTGAAACCTACTAAAAATTTATTCTAACATGATTTTCCGTTATAAAGAATTCCCTTTTTCTATTCCAGCTAGATATATTATGGTAAACCAAAAACACTTGCCAATAATAATAATAAACATGAGATCATAGGGACGAGCAAAATGAAATAACCCGATTATTCTCTAAATAGACTGGAACGAAATTTCAAAACCCGAAGCTGTCATTCAAGATTTTCGAGTATGGAAATTTACCAAAAAAGGCATGAAATCAACAAACAAAAAGAAGTGGCTTTTATGTAATGATTTAGCCCGACATGATAATGATTATGATGATGTTTAATAAAAATAAACTAGGAATGTTCGTTCCACGTCCCCCATGTATCTCCATTATTTTTATTCCAGTTGCATCATCAGACAATCGGTTGGTTTGATCATTGTAATGTTGACTTCGTCTGGACATTATCATTAATCCAAGGAAAAGAGAAGGAAGAAACAAAACTATAAACAAACAAAACGTGGAGAAACTCGAATCTTCACTTATTATATCATTATTATATTATCAAAAATATTTCACATCGCTTGATGATGAGATTTTATGTTCTTGATGTACTTGCCGTATCTCTATACTTGTCAATTTAAGCTTTCGGGCCGGACATTCTAACGTGATATCATAATCGGGTATTGTCATTTCACGCGTGTGTCCACTCTTTAGCAGAAGACGACACTCTTTATGCACATGCATTCTCCGTTCGTCTGTCAATCGGCATCAATGTACCATTATGTGACTGGCTTTTGTCCGTGGTGTTGATGTGATTGATTGGGGGTGACATGCACGAGCAGAGTCTGAGCCCAGTGCAATTACTGAGGACAACGATGAAGGTATGGACGAACGTGGGGAGGCGGGGCAAGGGATTGAAGGCAGGGCTCGTTATTGAACGCTTCATACGATCGATCGGTGGGTAGGCGAAAAGCATTACGTTCAATCGGCGTACCCTTCTTCTAATCCTCCTTCACGGCCACTTGCTTTCGCGTGCTTCCGGTACATCGTTTCAATCCTTCGGCGAACGAATGACTTTATATGGAAAAAGTACGTCGCGACTCCTGTTGATCTGAACCCTGTTGCGCAGAAGCGTAGGTGGACGAGATAAATACGAAAGAACAAACGAAAGTTACAAGGTAGTCGGACGATTTCCGGTGAGACTAGTCGGATTGGTTGAAAATATTTGGGAGGATTTGTAGGAATTTGAGTAATTGAAAGTGTCATGGTTTCTTTCGTAGCGATTCCAATCATTGTGCTCGGTTTCGGGACGATTTGTACTATCTGCTCAGTTGTCTAGCGTTATGAGGAGGCGAGGCCTGGCGAAAGAGAGGGAAAGTATCATGTCCAACAGGTAAATCACGCGGCGATAATGACGTGATTTAACCCGGCCTATCATCGTTGTCTATATGCGTGACATAACGCCGAGAACACGGGGCACGTACCACACAGGTAAAGAGCGATCGGTCTCTAACACTATGTTGTCACCACCACGTGGTACGACCATCACATAGAATAATGCTTCGGTAAGTGGAGAGAGAGAGAGAGGTGGCAGCAATGGTGACGGAGTAAGGCGGCAATGGGGCTAACTGCAACGGTGACAGGGGTGGTTTATTGACTCGAGGGGAAGATATCGATACCGTGGCACCAGCCAATAGCGGAAATAGTGAAGATATCAATGTTGGAAGTTTGTCAAACTAAGTGCATTTTTCTTATCTCACATAGGAAAAGTGAGAGAAAGTAAACCAATTAATAAGTGTGGGATTTCTTTTGTGTATTTAAAGAATGATGGGCAGTCAATCGTCGCAGTCTCTCTCTTTTCTTTAGTTGTGCCTCATATCATTTGATTTGGGGAGCTGCTAGCATATGACATGACAGTAGCTACAATTTCCTTTCCAAAAGAATGGGGAAACCGCTCTAAAAGGCGGAACAAATCTGTCCAAAAGCGCCGAAGCATGAATTGGAATCCTGCCGGCTATGACTATTGAAGTAGATGAGACTCTTTTTGTATGACATTTGTTATAGTTATTTAATGATTTGATCATTTTTTGTTTTGGCTTTCACATATCTCAATTAAAGATTAACATTGTCCGGTGATTCATTGTGGACCTAATTTCTTGGCGAAGACTATGATCGATAGTCTAGTTAGGTACACATAACGTAACTGCAAACTAATATTGACTGGCGTCTATTTGGTTGATTTCTATTTTTGACTTTTTGTAAATTTTTAGGACATCATCACTTTGACTTGTATCCATCACGAAATACTAAAAAATTTTCAAAATTTTCAAATAAAATTGTTTGCAATTTTTCATAATCTTTTGAAATATAAATACTATTTTTTTCATCTCAAAAACTTAGAAAAAAAGTTTAAGTAATAAGTAGAAACCATAAATAGAAATGATTTATCTCCATATGGTGTATTATAATCATCATCATCATCGCTATTATTAATATTAAAATTATTTGACATTTTCTTGACCTTGTTTTGCAGTCTGCATCTAAAACTAAAAGGTAATATTACAAACCGGACGAATAAGACATAAGGTTCGAAGGGCAAGTTTTGTGGTCGGTAATATTTCTTTTTTAGGTTTTTTCTTTTTCTATCTTATCAAACTGAGTTCTATAATTATATATTTTATTATTTTAATATTAGAATTAATAATGACACCAGTCAACCAAACGTTAAAAACAAACAAACAAACAAACGTGATTAAATTTGTCAATAACAAAAGAATTTGACTGCATAAATGACGAAATTCATGAAGATAATAAAATTTACAAAATTTAAGGACCCATCTACACGATCAATAAGTTGGTGGATCACTAATGGGCCTTGTCCCTATAGAATCCTATAATCTTAAATTAGAGCCCAAAGGGGGCAAAATCGAAGTGTGAATTGACTTCCAAATGTTTTTTTTTTTTTTTTTTTTTTTTGGTCTAATGACTTCCAAATGTTTGTGCAATTTAAAAGGTGTCGATATTGTTACAAAGATCTCCAACGTGATAGTTTTATAGTCAAGTGATTACGAATCAATCTTCCCTCACGGGATTAAATTGACTTTTTCTTGATCTCGGAAAATTGGTCATCCAAGTCGGGATTAAGGGACTCACGATAAATTACCCTCGTATACACTAAAGTGAGCAATTGCATTAGAAACTTGATTCTAATCAAAAGTGGACTTAACCCCTTTATTTATGCCCATCATTATGATAAATAAGTCAAGGGACTACAAATCGATCTTCCCTCACATAATTAAATTGACTTTTTCTTGATCTAGGCAAAAGGGCCATCCAACTCGGGATTAAGTAACTCATGAGAAATTATCTATAACGACCCAGACCTGGGGCAGTACGGAGGGACGGACTAAGATCACCTCGGCAGTATGCGGGCGAGTCTTAGGGCATGTCTTCCGTCCCACATCACTTAGGGGGGAGAATGTGACGACCCATACCTGGGGTAGTACGGAGGGACAGACTAAAATCACCTCGGCAGTACGCGGGCGAGGCTAAGGGCATGTCTCCCGTCTCACATCGCTTAGAGGAGAGACCTAGGTCCTTACATTATCTTTGTATAAACTAAAGTGAGTGATGGCATTAGAAACTTGATTCAATCAAAAGCAGACTTAACCCCTTTATTTATGATCAATAAGATGGATAATTTAGTTGACAAGGATTAGGACCCGTTTCATCTTTTAGCGTGAATCACGTTAAACACACGAAAAAATTGACCGTACAGGAATGACGGAGTCACAGCTAAAAAACAAAGAAATCGTGACATCTGTCGTAAGTTGGGCCAAGTCACATGCATTTCAATCATCCGTTCCCAGCGAATCATCTTCAAATACGTTTGATTTCATCAATTTGCACTTGTCCTCGTTCGGTTTCCGGCCTGACGTAGGGGTCGATATTCAATGCAGAAGGCCAATTGGAAAGATATGGGAAGGATCTTGTCCGTCCTATTAAAGTTTGGCAAAGATAAAAAGTAGGGAGAAGCACATTAAACACACTATCTTTATAAGCCCCACCTGCATCAAAAGTTTTATGAATTTCTGTAAAGTGCAATTAAGTTATCAAACTTCTCGGTCAGTGCTATCGGGACATTGACATTATTTATATAAAAAAAAGTACAATCAGAACTTTCTAGTGGTTGCTTCTACATGGCCACATCTACCACGAGTTTTTGCTGTTTCACGAGCAATTTCTAAGTGACTTGATTTCACTTTTCCTGGAAAGGGTTGTGATACAATTGCACCAGTTGAGATGTTTGGGATTTTACTAGGATTTATGACTTTTTATGAACTTTTCTTCTTACTGACTCTAAATTCTGTCAAGGTCAAGGTCAAGGTCAATTTGGTTCGATAGATCGGAACAAAATATAGGAGACGTTATAGATTTGTATAAAAAAAAAATAACCGACCAAAAAAAAAAGATTCATATAGAATAGGGGTTTGAATATCAATTTACAATATTTTAAATAATTTGCGAGGTTGCATGAAGCATCTCTGCATCACATAACTGTCATCGATTGTTGACATTTGTAAAAAAAGTCTCAATATATTGTCCAAAAAACCCTAAACATTATACAACCGCTAATTTAGTTTTGAACTTTTTAATTTGATTAATTTAGTCCTAAATCTTTTAGCGATTTGCCAATTTAATCCTTCCAAAAAATTCGGACGAAAATCGCTTATGTAAACACCGGTCATCCTACATGACATGAACTACACCGACATAGGCGACTCTTTTTATTTTTTAAAAATTTTCTAATGTTTTTCCTATTTCCCTCCATTAGCGTGCTTCACGAGTGAGGTAGAGGAGAACACTTTCCTCACGAGGATCAAAGGATTCCCGAACGCGCTGCCAAGGATGCTCGACTTCAATGGAGACCAGTCGAAGAGGAGAGTGAGCGAGCTCGACCTCGTGGTTAGGGTTTTGGGAATGGTGTCGGACAGGCTCCGAGAACACGGCCATGGAGAGCGATGGCCGCGGCTTGGATTTGATATTCCCCGGCAATCAAGCAGGGAAGATTGGAGTCGAAGGTTGCCGCCATCAGAATCCTCGAATCGGCTGTCGTTGATGTGGAAACAAAGCTGCCAATGGCGGAGAGTGAGCAAATCCTCCTTTGAGTGCTGAAGACGATGGCTTCAGAGACCGATCACGGCCGGCGAGGGCGCCCTAGCCATTATCAAGGCCTTGGGCTAACGTAGCAAAAAAAGGAGAAAAAGAACAAGGAATGAAAAGAAAAGCAAAAAAGAAAAAAAAAATACAAAAATTGTTCACATCGGTGCCCATTGTGCACGTAAGGCATTCAACATCCACGTCAAGATTTTCAGCCAAATTTGGCTAGAATGGCTACATTAGCAAATTGTTAAAAGGTTTAGGACTAAATTAACCTAATTAAAAAGTTTAGGACTAAAATGGCTATCGTACAATAAGTTTAGTAATATTTGAATAATTATCCCCCTAGATTTATGGTAACGAGATAATATTTGTCAATTTAATTCTAAACATTTTAATGATTTAACCAATTTAGTCATAAAATTTTTTATAATTTGCCAATTGAGTCGGAATTTGGATGCCGCTCATCTGACATAGCACAACCCATGCTAACGTAAACAATTTTTATAATGTTTTAGATTCTTTTTCTTTTTCTTTTTTTTTCTTTACTTTTTTGTTTTTTCGGCCGGCAAGGCCATGAAGGCTCTTGCCAAATTTAGTTGAGGCCCTCACTAGCCATGGAAGCCTCGCCGAGATCTAGGCTAGGGTCGTCTCGCCCGCAGGCAAGGGCCTTCGCAATCATGGCCTAAGCACCCTTGTTGACACAATGAAGAAAAAAAAAATAAAGAAAAGGGAAAAGTTCAAATTTAAAAAAAAAGAAAAATTATAAAAATTATCCATGTCAGCGTCAGTCACCCTACACTAATCATGTTATGTAAAATGACCAGAGTCCACATAAAAGATTTCCAATTAAATTAATTGGATGAACTCAATTGATAAATCGTCGAAAAGTTTATGATTAAATTGATCAAATTTAAAAATTTAAAACAAAATGACATAAATACAATAGATTTAAGAATTTTTTTGATAATTTTCCTATTTTCTTCTTGTCCACTCCATGTGAAAAAGTAGAGATTCATTTAGCATTTCAAAGCATTTCGTGTTCGTAGCTAGATGCCGAGTAAGTACCTGTTCTCGTGCCATCTTCAGTAGTCATTTCTCTTGAATTTTTACTTCTAAATATCTGAGATTTAACTTTTAGTCAATGTTGAACTCCCTGAATCGTTAAAATCATATCTAGGACTTTTAGGGTCATTATGTTGGAATTCCGCATAATTCCTTTTAGTCAAACAATATTTCTTTTGGTCTTGGCAAAAGTGGACCATTAACTTTTGCTTAAAGTAAAGCGAATCAAACAGGCTCCATCCTGCTTGTTGCAATTAATCAATAAGCGAAAATTTACTTATTTACTTTCCTTTCAAATTTTTTTGGTATGATTCGTGTTTTGCAAATTATGGACAAAGCAATTATCTGTGAATCTGCCTATGTTGTTCTAGGGAAATATTCAGGTATCTTGCATTAAATAAAATCAAGGTATATACACGGCAAGATTCATGAAAATCATAAGTCAAAAAGCCACTCCAAATAACTTCAGGAGTTTGTTCATCTGATTGTCGAGAAAGTTATTAAAAAGTCCTAAACCTATTATATTTTTACTAATTCAATTATAAATATTTTAATTTGACCAATTTAGTCATAGACACAATTTGTCAATTGAGTTCTTCTTGTCAATTTTGGCAAAAATTGTTAAAATTGATAATAATCATCTTACGTGGTATAATCGGTAGTAACATGCACAATTTTTGTGATTTAAAAAAATGGATTTTTTATTTTTTTAATTTCCTTTTCCTCTTCCTTTTTTTTTCTTTACTTCTTTTTCTTTATGCTAGCAACCCTCCTCGGCCTCGAAGGCCTCGCCCAAAATAGGCAATCTGCCTTGCTCGCCACTAGTGAGGTCGGGATGTCCATGGATGAGACTATCGCGGCTTCGTTGGCCACAGTTGAGAGCCTTCACAGTCATGCTAGCTGCGAGTGATGCAGCCCTCGGCCAAATCTAACAAGGTTCTTCGTAGCCTCGACTGACAAGGTCGCGATGGCCTCTCTAGGGCCTTCATGACCCTCGACCGCAAGCAAGACCTTCATAGCTAGCAACACAATGAAAAAAGAAGCAAAGAAAAAAAAAGGAAAAGAAAAATAATTAAATCATTTTTTTTTAAATTACAAGAAATTGTACACATAAGTGCTAACTCTACCACATAGGATGACAATCATCCATGTTAGCAATTTCTTGCCAAAATTGATTACAATGAGTCAATTAGCAAATTGTCAAATTGTTTATAACTAAATTGATTAAATTAAAAGATTTATAATTGAATTGACACAAGTGCAATAAAAATTAAAAAAAAAAGGATAATTTCCTCTCTAATTGCCCTAGATTAGTTAGAGCCATAAGCTCTAATTATAATTTGGGAAAATACATTCTCGAGGAAAATTCGAGATATAAAATGAGTTTCAAATTCTTCAATAGTAAGTAATAATCTTCAGCAAAGTGCTGCACGGTTTTTTTTTTTTTAAAATGTATTAGTTCTTAATGATTTCTTTGCCAAAAATAAAAATAATAACCTGAGTTTTTTTTTTCTTATCGAAAATGAATATTTCATTCATTTCTCAAGATGATACATCAAAGGTTTAAAACAAAGCATATTACGAACAATAAAGTACAAACTGCTATGATAAACATATTCTTATCTCATAAGAACGGATCTATCTCGGTATCAACATAGAATGATTAGCAATGGATTATCGAATCTCATATCGTCATTAGTAATGAACACACATCGTAATCTCCTTCTTCATTAGCTATGACTTGCTCAATAGGTGGTGCGTGTTTATATTCAATGTCCTCAACATTCCGTGAGAAGATGCCAAAAACAGGTTGAACAACCTCTTAGATCTATGTCAATAACTGAGTTCAAAATCTGGAATATGACATAGAAATTCAGGAGCTGCTGAGGAGAACCTGTAGGGCCCTTTTCGCTTGCATGACTAAAGTATGTTATCTTGGGATTGGGCAATTAATTGAATGAAAGCCCCAGTGCTTACCTGCGCTCTTCTCTCTTATCCCGCCTGCTGGGGCCGAGTCATTGAAGACTTTCGACTCAGTATCTTTAAGAAGCATGGTGGTACTTACCCCAAAAACCCTAATTTCTTAACACCTCCGACCTGGAATTGATTGAAGAACCGAAGCCCAAAAATGGGTTGGCACACAGCCCGATCCACGGGAGTGTACATTTGGCAACGCCAGTATCATAAATAGCATGGTGACCATGGATAACACAGGAACGAAGATGAACAGCCATAATGCTGAGATTAGACCGATCTTGTTGAGGATCATTCAGGCCATGCCCCGGAGATGTAAGTTTCTCCACTCAATTTGTTTGCACCGCCCATTTTCATGTTCGTTTCAGCAAGATGAAAAAAATGCAAATCGGATTGTTCGACTAGAATCGAACTTTCATGGAAATTGATCACCAATTTTTTCACTTGGTAGATCTGGATGGATATAATGCATCGCTTACATGGATTGGGAAATTTGTACTCACTAAACATTTTCATGTTCCATCAATATTCCCTAGGGGAGGAAACATCAATTAGGCATATAGCAAAGGCATCGCCACCGAAACATTTTAAGCTCAAACTTTGGAATAATTGAGTTGGAATCTTAGATGTGGAAAAGTTCTGCCACATGACGATTTCGACTAAGACACCAAGTCACCAATCAATGTACAGTCGACCACATGATACAAAACGAGTTTCAGCAGTGCACGGATTTGGTGTCCCCTAATGCAGTGCTCGGAAACAGTCCATCTGCCACATCCGGCGGTGACGGAAGGAATGAAAAATCTATTCCGAGCGCGACCCCTAATCACCACGGCCGGTGCTTAGACATGAACATTAGTGCATCCATTCCGGATAAAAAAGCATAAAAAAAAAAAAAAGGAAGAACAATCTGGAGGACAGAAGGGAACATAGCAGGATGATTCGATTAGGTGGGTGGAAAATTAAGGAGGGATACGAAGGTTCTAATTGAATTCGCAGATGCAATTGAGTACAGACAGAGGCAGGTCGAAAGTGGAAGGAAAACAGTAAATGACGGACATTGAATACGAGAAAGAAGGTAGAAATGCACGATTCTTTTGCAGGCGGCCCTGTCCCGCCAGGCACCGTGATTCGTTCGAGAGCCCTTCGTTAAGCCAAGGGCGACGATTCTCGTACCCCATCGGGCGCCCTGGGCGTAAATTCTTTCCCCTTCCATTTCTCTCGTATGTCATCGACTCATTCATTGTGAAATCGAATTCGTCGTACGCTAGATTTCATTTAATCGTAAAATCACTGTTTTGTGCAGTAAATGCTGACCGTAAGGAGCTGGCGGTATCATGCGCATTGCAGTATGCCACGTTCGTGGAGATTCGAGTGAGCCTTTTCATGACAAACTTTGTTTATTTCATCAATGAATCTTATTTCTTTTCACGATTGGTCTTTCGTAATAAGTGAATAACTCCAAACATCAAGTGTGACCCACGTTAGTTGCAAGAAGAATGCATAGGTTTGTGATCAAATTCATGATTTCGAGTCATATTTCAATACCAAATCTTCCACTAAGAAAACTTCACTAGCTTGGTATTCGATTTTTTCTAACACCAGAAGAGTAATGACCGATCCAACGAGGATAAAGAATAATCGATGAAGCGAGAGGACCCGAATAAAGAACGGCTTCCAATAGGCTTCCAAGTAGTGGATGAAATAGGAATCAATTGAATCATGCACCAAGCAAGATAAACGCACTATCGAAATAGGTCAACTCATGAGGAATTACTTGGCCGATTGCCAAAAGATAAAATAATGCGATTCAATATGGAACAAGTTAAAATACATAATATCTCAAGTGAATTAATTTAAAATTATTATCAGAATAACACGAACCCCTAATGATGGAAGAGTGCAAGCGGCCCTCTCCTAGAACCTTGTTTTTCTTATGGCGAGGGTGCCGCGACCTTTACCCAGCACCGGGAAAGGTGTCACAACCCACACTGGTAAGTAGGGGTGAGCATGGTCTGGGTTGGACTGGTTCACCCCCTAACCCTAGGACCAATCCGCACAATGCCAGTCCTCAATTTTTGGGACTAAGAACCGACCCTATTGAGCTTGGGAACCGGACCCACCCCAATAGGTTCGGGATCCGATTCTAGGGTCAACCCGATCAACCGATAATTTTTTATTTCATTTTTTATACTCCTTAAAAAACGATTAAGGACCGGAAACACCCAATGGTTTCCGGTTGCTAGTTTCAAGGTCAACCCAGGACCAACCAATAATTTTTTATTTCATTTTTTGTACTCCTTGAAAGGGCAACCGAGAACCAACCCAATGGGTTCGATGATGAGCAAGGTCAACTAAGAAAGGCAAGCGATGAGGGTCAAGTGAGGTGAGCGTCAAACAGAATGAGCATCGAATGTTGAGCGGGGAGCAACAAGCCAAGCGAGCATCAAGCGGCGAGCAGCATGAGTGACCCAAAGCAAGCGAGGCGAGTGTCGAGTGGCGAGCAAAAAAGTTGTTTCTTTCGATTTTGGCAAATTGAAGACTAAGAAAATAAACAAGACCAAATACTCCATTTGGTTTTTGGACGCCGTGAGATTCTCAAAAAAACATTTTCCTCTTTCGTAAATTATAACTATTAACGTCATAAAAGACATTAAAAATCTAATTTATTAAATAACAATGTAAAATTACTTGAACTCCTCACTAAAGAGCCGTTTAATATTGTTGACGCCGTTTATTTTAAGGTTTTCTCTATATAAAAAATTATATATAATATATTATATATATATATATATATATATATATATATATATATATATAATCGGGGGTTGAACCGCCTCGAACTTTTAGGACCCAGGACCAACCCGCACGCATTAGTCCAAGAACTAGGATTAAAGACCGACCCAATCTCCTTAGAAACCGGACTAGGACCGGCGTCTCGGCGGGGGTCGGTCCACGGTTGACCCACCCCTGCTCACCCCACGCTGGTAAGGGCGGCGACCCCTAGAGACTCCGCAATGCTTGTGTGGCCGCCTACCCACCCACTTTGTTTTTCTAATTTTCTCTTTTATATTTATCTTTTACGTATTTTCTAAAGTACTTTCTTATTTTAAATTTTAGTTTTCTTTCTTTTTGCTTCTCAGAATGTTTCGCTTGACCATTATATGGTTACCACGAGATATTTTTTATCGTAAATTCAGGTTTTTACTGCATTAACATGACAATAATTACTAAAGCTCGTTTGTTTTACGAAGAATAAATTTCTCAAAAAATATTTTCTTAAAAAATGATCGATTATATTGCTTGAATTAATTAGTCAATCAAAAACATATATTCATTATCAACTACAATTTATATCTAGATATTTTAATGGATGATAAAAAAATTATTTTATTCATTTTATGAGCGATATAAGTAATCATTTTTAAGAAATATTTTTCGAATTATTCATTTCCATAAAATAAATAAATTTTGAGTAAGAGAAATAGTCACTAAAAAGGCGATATAGTGGGGATATAATAAGGTCAGTCAATAGGATCAATGGATAAAAGATTTGGATGGTTCAGGTTGTACAAATTAACATTCAACGATGATCTAACAGTTTCACTATTAACTAAGCTCGCCATGGAAGTTTGCGTTTACATAAGGGACATTCCACATGCATATGTCCAAAGTTTCAAAGAGGACAACGCTGAATAATGTTATTTCTTTTACATATCGTCACATTAGTCAACTTTAAGCGTCGGCTAAAAAAGGGTGACTTATATCCACTGCAATTTCTATTTTGGACCCAAACAACCTAAAAAAGACGCAGTTGGTACCTTAAAAGAAAAGGGCATTCGGCAAAATAATTATAAAAAAAAAAAGAAAACAATTTCAATAGTGAAAATAACTTCATAATCATGTAATGTAAAGACATTTATTAACAAAAGCTTTAAGTCTTCTTTCGGTATCATACTTCGACCTCCCTACCAAAAATTCCTAACTAGACCCAGCTTTGTAGATATCACCAGGGAAAAAGAGTTGAGTACGAATTATTCCAACCCTTTAAGTAAATAACTGTTACAGATAACAAAGAAACTAATATAAGTAGAACGGAAGCAAATAACTACTTCCTATGGTCGAAACTCCAATGATCGGTTGAGCTGAGCTCCTTGGGTTTGATTGGGCCTTGTCGACCGCCCACTAGAGGCAATGTATAGGGTGCGTTTGGCAATCGGCCAAATAATGTTTGATTATGTTCTTTTATTCCCGAGAGTAGATTTGGAATACAAATCCGTTTGGTAGATTTTTTGTTTTCGGGAATAGATTTGGAGTAGAATCGAGAAGTAAAAAAAAGTTGATTTTTTGTTTCCGAGAACAATTCTAAAATCAGCCAACCAAAATTTTTTCTTTTCTTTTCTCTTCTTCTTTCCTTCTTGTTTTTCTTCCTTTTTCTATTCTTCTTTCACAATCGTTGCTGCAGCCTGCCACTGCCGTCCGCCACCGCCACCGCCATCCATCGCCGCCGATTGCCAACGATCGGATGTGACCTCTAGTGAGCTCACTAGAGTCTGGTTAGGCCAAGGTGAGGTCCGACGAGCTCATCGATGGCCAGGCGAGCCTCGCCCAAGCCTCCCCCAGCCACCGGCGAGGCTCAGCCGACGAGGCACGGCCTCGCCGAGGGCTAACGACCCTCCGGCGAGGTCATCGAAGGTCGTCGACCCTCGTCTAGCCAATTGCTAATCATCCCAAGGCCGACAACCAACTGAGGAAGAAGATAAAAGAAAATAAAATAAGAAAAAAAAAAAGTAATAAAATTATTAAAAAAAAATTAGAAGAAAATTGTTTGGATTAGAAAATTTGAAAATAGTGCCAAACAAAATTCTATCATGGGAATAAAAATTTTAAAGAGCTTACCAAACGCCTTCAATGCTTAGAATTTGTTCTAGGAAACAAAATAAAAAATAATCATTTCTTATCGAAATTGTTTCCGAACACAAAATGATTACCAAACGCGCCCATAATCTCAGAATGCGCTTCATTGGTTTGAGCCTCGAAGTCAAACTAAAGCTTAACAAATTAACATAGTACGCTCTTCAATTAGCATCAGTTTAATAGAGCTGCGGCTGTACCGTGAATAGTTTGTGCTGTGATTCGAGCATTTGACAAATATCCTCTTTTACACACCTTAAGCCGACACGAGTAAACCATACCAAATGGTCCCCATATAAGTCGGGCCCCGGGGTTAACAAGAAACAAGAGATCAAAGAGAAAAGAAAGAAAGAGAGAGAGAGAGAGAGAGAGAGAGAGCGCCTTGAGCTTTAGCGGTCAAGAAGAGCAGCATCATCATCAATTGAGCCAGGACGGGGCCATACTAGCAAGGGAAAGCACATCATCATACGGAATGAATAGTTTATGCACTTCGGGAGGGGAGTTTTTATTATACAGATTGGTGGGGAATGGCGAGTATATAAATGGCCCGGGTCATTAAAGAGTATGATGGGTTAAAAGGTCGGTCGAGCGCGGAGTCAGCATCGGAACCTGCACGTTTTCCTCTCCCTCTCTCTCACTACTAAAAGCCCCCTCTCTCTCCTTCACTCTCTCGTGGAGCGATCTCTCTCTCTCTCTCTCTCTCAAGCTTCGACTCCCAACTGGAGAGAAACGAAAACCACAAGTCATTGAACCCACCAAAGGGGGGAAAGATCGGCTTCTTTTCTTTCGCTTGGATTGCCATTTTCTGCACGAGAACGCCAGAGAATGGCTGAGCCACCAAGCTCGGAGCCGGAGTCCTACGGCGCCAGCTCGCCCCCGGGGCCGTCGGGGTCCTCGTCGTCGTCGTCGGGCCCAGCAGCAGCAGCAGCAGCAGCAGCCCGCGGGCGCCGAGCCGGGCGGCCCGGCCCGTGCCCCCAAGAGGGGGCGGGACAGCAGCAAGCACCCGGTGTACAGAGGGGTGCGGATGCGGACGTGGGGGAAGTGGGTGTCCGAGATCCGCGAGCCGAGGAAGAAGAACCGGATCTGGCTCGGCACCTTCTCCACCGCCGAGATGGCGGCGCGTGCCCACGACGTCGCCGCCCTCGCCATCAAGGGCAACTCCGCGATCCTCAACTTCCCCGACCTCGCCCCCTCCCTCCCCCGCCCAGCCTCCTCCGCCCCCGCGACGTCCAGGCCGCCGCCGCCAAGGCCGCCTCCATGACCGGCGTCTCCGAATCCTCCGCCGCCGCCGCTGCCACTACGCCGTCCCCTTCAGACGCATTGTCGCCGCCCAGCTCCGTGCCGACGACGTCTTCCTCTTCGTCCTCGTCTCTGTCGTCATCGTCTTGCGCCGACGACGTATCTGCGCCGGAAGAGCTTGGGGAGTTAGTGGAGCTGCCTCGACTAGGGACCAACTTCGGGTTCGAGCCGATGATGAGTGACTCGGGCGTGCTGAACGACTTCATCTACGGGGACCTGGCGGACGCTTGGGCCTATCCCCCGGAACCGTACGGTCAGGACTACGACTACTTCAACGGCGACCAGACGACAGCGACGGAGGGTGGCATCATCGGCGGTGGTCTTGAGGCCTTGTTGTGGCAATATTAATGTCTTTAGCAATGCAAGAAAAGCAAGAAATGGGTTTGTCATTTGTGTTTTGCGTTTTAGTGTGCTCGCTCCTTGTCTTCTTCCTTCTTCTTTTTACCCCTTTTCTTTTTCATCCTTTCCCTTTTGCCCCTCCTTTGGAATACGTTTATTTTCAAAGCCCTCTTTCTCTTCATAGAGAGAGTAAAAAAAAAGACAAATGTGAGCTAGGCCTCTTACGAGTTTTCGCCAATTTCTAACCCCCACCTTGAACGGGGTTCTAAATATACCTTCCTTTCCCCTCAAGTTCTTGTCAATTTTTGTCCCTCCCTTTCTTCTTCTTCTTCTTTTTTTTCCTACCCTTTTGGTGGGCTATCTTTAGTTTTCGTTTAGGAGCAAAACAATTAAAAATTATAACGCCCTTCGATGGTCCTCCCCAAGATGAAAAAGTCGTCCTCTGCCTGTCTGTGACTGAAAGGGAGAGAGAAAGAGAGAGAGAGATAGAGAGATGGATACAGATCGCAAGTCACTCCTTCCTCATGAATAGTCAGAGCGGGTCGATTTCACCTTTTGGAGAAATGAACATGATGAAATGATAAAGTTGGTTGGGGTTTTGGCTTGGAGATTAGCAGCACAGGAAGAAGACTCTTCCTTCTTCTCGCTCTCTCTATCTCTTTTCAGTGGCAATGTTATATAGATTAAAGACAATATCTGTCCCTTTCTCTCCTTTTTCATATTCTTCTTGTTTCTCCCCTTCTCTTCCCTCCCCTTTTCCTCTAATTTCCACAATAAAAAATGGTACTATTTGATGGACTTATGTGGTTATTTACTCGGAGTGCTTAAATTGCACGCGTGATATAATCAATCGTGTCACTTGTGAACTTGGCAAGTATGGTCCGGACGGAAGGGCGAAGAAAAATTAGTCGTCCCAAATCATCTTTGACCTCCAATTTTAAGCATTAGAGATCGGTTGAGTAAGTATTTTTTCGATCGATGTGCTATTTATGAAATGATGTATCGATTAGTCATGCGGATTAGAAACCTAAGCGAGGATTTCAGTGTCGCCACGCCAAGAGATTTGTGTTTTAGGAAATATTGACAAATCAAAAAACCAAAGAGAGTCTTTTCATCTCCGAGCGAATTGACTGCAATACGAGCCCCGGTTGTATCGAATTACATGTGACGTCGTCTCAAGAAAATCACTGTAGAGAATTGAAAAAAAAAATGAAAATTGGTTTAACCATGCGTGATCTAATAATAATTCGTGCATATTACAGTTAGTCCAAATATGCATCAATCATTCGTCATCGTCCGACAGTTTCCTGGACTTACAAGCACGCGAATTATTGCTAGATAGAGTCCAAATACTCTTGAAATTTTTTGTCAGTTTTCGGACCGGCATACCCAATTTCTTATTTATTTAATCCAGAAAAGTACTAATTATGTTCCAGCTTTATTGCTAATAATAATCGAGGACAATCCCAAAATTTATTGTTAAGCCGCGAAGTTGGATGGACTTTCGAATTTCAACGACATTTGTCCTCCACAAGAAAATAAAAAAAAAGTATAATCGCCATCGAAATATCTATCATATACGCACGTATTTTTTTCGGTTTTAATGTCTCTTTTCGTGTATGCAATATGGAGTCTTTGACAATGGCATTTCAACCACCATTTACGTGCAACTTCCTCGAATCGACTTGTTATAAATATGTGCGCATGTGTATAAAAGTCGCTAAGTATATATAAAATATATATATATATGCGGGGGCTATTTTTTTTTAATAATGCATTTATATATACTTTTAGCCTGCTTCCCATTAAAAAATTAATAACGAAGACGGACGACCAACACGAATGACGTGTATATAAAGAAGTTGTCATTATATATGACCCCTTCTAATTCTGAGCCAAAAAAATATGTACCATTGACACTTTCTTGGTAAAATTATTGGAGAGTTACAAAGTAATCAAATTAATTAAGAAGCAATAAATAGATACGGTAAAGCAACTGAAAAACATATACGAAGTTGAAATACTCTCCATCGCCTATTATGGAGTTTATATTCTTTTAACATATATGTACGATCTAGAATCAGCTTTTGCCCCCAAATTATTTTGCTTGTGCATTCATCCTATCCCTCGAATTTCACGCGTCATTTCTTTAGGTGTCCTATTTTCCATCGTACTAAACTTTACTTTAAAGAAAATCGTGGACCCTATGACTGAACTTTGCACATATTTTTCTCTTTTTTCTTCTTTTTTTTCCCCCTTTTTCTTTGGGTAATAAAAGGTCGTATATATTTCTATTTGTCAAACCCAATTGGAGGTGATTGTGTGCGCGAACAAGCATATTGCTAAGAGAATCTGTGGGGCATATACAAAGGGAAATGATTGCTCTGGTCGTACAGATCTTCATGACCTAATCAAGGTCGCGCCTAGTATCCCATTTGAGCATATTAAATTCCAGCCCACCCTGTCACAAAAGAAGGAGGGAAAGCAATATTTATTAAGGCCAACATTATTCAACTTGCTCTGAGAAGATATAAATCAAAGGCTACCACCATTGCCCTAATGGCAATTCCAATCATGATTACAATAATTTCTCAAGTCCCTAAGTTAGGGCAATGAAGATATCAAACCAAAGATTCATTTCATTACAAAGACTCCAAGTCAAGATCTTGAGGAACAATATCAGAGTTGATCAAAGGGCATTATTGTTTTCCACTCCTATAATGTTTTCTTATTTTTCACTTGCACGAGCCATAAAAAGCATAGCACCTCTAATCTTGATAAAATTCAAAGAGATGACAAAATAAATTAGAAAAAATTAATTGAATAGGGTTGCCAGGAATATTTGGGGGGAGGGTGGACTTGGACTAAGTAAGAAGTAAAGAAGAAAACCCTTCTTGCGTCTAGAGATTTATTAATTAAAAAATAGTTTTTTGTATCTATTACTCGCTGCCAACTTCCCCCACAAGCAGATGCATTGTTTCCTACCACAAAGAAGTCAACCTCCATTGGCCCATTTCACAGTAGTTGTCATGAGCAAAGGCAAAAATATCGTCAAATTTACCGAGGACCCACTTATTCTTTTTCCACTCTGTCCCCTCGTTAATTCAATATATATATTTTATATATATTTTTAATTGGGGTTGGAAATTGGCTGGCCTCAAATCTAGCAGTGACATTATTTATTTGTTTATTTACTGTGTAGTAAAGCTCACACTTGGTGTGCAAGCAAACCCTTTTTAATAGGTTCTTCGTGCATTGCCTTTATGAGGTTTTATGTTGGCCATTGCTTATGTTTCCTCTAATTACAGCAAGTGGTTTAGAAAACTATTTTTAATGTAAGTGAAAATTAGAATCTGAGCTGAACTGTAAAAGACTGAATTATTAAATTAATGTAGGCAAAGATGTATAAAAATGGGGGCGGGCGATGGCATTATGAAGATTCCATTAGGCATGTCCATAAATGGAAAGCATCTGGGAGGACCATTTGTTGTAGAGTATTCGCAAAAGGGAATTGAAAATTGTAACAAGAAAATGATAAGGAGAGGAATCATAAAATGTGAATTCATATATCAAATTATAAAGGGTTTTAAAATAGCATCATTTACGGACTGCCCGTGTCCCAATTAATGGTGATAGATATTGGGTTATACAATAGAGATTATACTTATTATGTATGTAAAATCAATTCCAATTTATAAAAAGCGTCGAGTGTTTCGAAGTAATTTCAGCTAAAATTGAGAAGGGTTCCAAATCTAGACAACTTTTTTGTCTTTTTGGATAATCAAGAGATACGAATGTTATAGCTAAAATTCCAGAGGCCCTGTTTAGGCATGAGAAAAGAGGCAAGACACAGATGGATTCAATGTTGTCCTTTCTCTAGCTAAAATTTGATTAGTTTTCTTTTCAAGGGTACAAATGACTAAAACGATACCGATTCGTATCAATTCGACTGAACTCCTTCACTTTGTTTTCTTTGATTTGAATCACTATATTTTCTCTTTCTTGGCTGAAGCATCTTCGGTCAATCAAATTGATATTTTCTCAGAGAAGCAAAACCTACGGAGCGTGGTGCCTGTTTCTTTGCCTTGAGCGAAGGGAGACATTGGGAAATTTTAGGGCGGGAGATGCGAAAATTGATATTGCTGCGCCAATAATTTTGGGTTGCAGGACAGCCTCACGTGCGCACTTTAATTTCTCAAAGTTGACACTTAACTAATTCCCAAGCAAAATTAACTGGGAATTGCGACAGCATAAACATCTGCCGTGATTCTCTCTCTCTCTCTCTCTCTCTCTCTCTCTCTCTCTCTCTCTCTGCTGTGGCTTAGGCTGTTGTTGCAGCTGAAACAGCTGGTTCCATCACTTCTGAACGTGAAAACCGAAAAATATCTTTAGAAAATTCGGTTTTATTAGTTAGGAAATTGGGAGCTGCAGGAAAATTGCAGGAAAATTCATGGACCCTTCGTCCAGTCATGATCAATTATCATCACCATACCCTAAAGAATGGCTATCAATCCCAATAGGAATCTATTTTGCCGAGTTATTTCTTAAATATTTTTAATGCAAAGTATTTGGCGAGATAAGCAAAGAAATTGTTGCACCGGGTAGGTTTTTATGTGAATCTTGAGTAATCATACTCGGAATTATCAAGTTTCGGACTTATGGTGGCTATCCGAGAGCCCATGAAATACCTTGCGAGCATATCAACCAATTAAGTCTACACTTTTGTCTATGCAAGAGGTACTGACCTAGAACAATTTGCACACAATCGATTGGGTATTTGAAGGATTAATTTCAAGTTGCTAAATTGGAAATCTCTCGACACCCCATTCAAATGTGTCGATCCTTATTTTTTTTCTTTTGCGCCTAGTATTTTCATTAAAGTAATCTTACTTTAGAGAATATTTCCAAAGTGACTTTCATTGATGCAATAAAAATCACTATGCTAACGTAGAAAAAGAGAATTATCAGCTGAAAATTCATTTTCTGCACCCCCCCCCCCCTTTCTTTGGTGGTTTACTGCTGGGCAAGATCAATGACCTTTGTAGCACCAAAGAAGAAGTCTATATTGACCTAGATTTTTCCTAACCTGAAACATATTGATTAATAAAATTAATAATTTCCTCAAGAGGAATGGCAGGGTTGACTTCCTGACTTTCTTTTGGGGTTTGAGCTTCTAACATTTATATTATTTTGGCGCGATATTTAAGCTCAAATTTAACTAAATAATGGACAATTAATTAGTTGGGCTCTTCTTCGATGGAAAAAGCCCGTATTTTACGTCGTCATTTTAATTATTTAGTATTTTCCACCCACGAAAGCTGCATGGTCCGTGTATAAATCATGTGGGTCATGCTAAATAGAAATTCCTTGGCACTGACTTAGAGGCGACGACAAATATAATACGACCCTCGCCCGTAATATCTTAAGCTAAGCCCACCTTTAATCGCCTAAGTCAAAATCAATCAACTAATCATTCTCCCCTCGAATATTTTATTCCTTCATCGTACTTAAAACTAGATCTTGATTCGGACACGAACTCCTTGGCCTTTGTCGCGATCCGCGCTCGATTAAAGCTTTGACCAGAATAATCAATGTTTGATGGGGTTGCGGGCACGTGCATCCCTGCTGCAAATCACAGCGTAAATCTTGATTAAGCAAGGAGTCGCGAGTCCTCACCGTTTCATCCCAGTGCGGGGGTTATCTTGGTAACCTGATTTTTTCTTTCGTGATTTTGCTGTCAGTCTGATAAATTATATGGACTCTGCAGGAAGACTCTGATGGACCCCCTGAAGAAGAAAGCAAAATAGCGGTGCAAAAGCTAGGACAAACCCTAATTATATTATTGATAAAAGAATCACATCCTCGTTTCTACAAACATCACTGATGTCGAAATACACGAATTTGAGAGGAATTATTATCTCTAAAATGAAAACCGAATCGAACACTTCACACTTTTCTTGTGTAAAATTTAAATCATCTTGCTAACTTCATTGATACCTTAAAAGTTAGATACTTTGGAAGCTCTGCTTGTTTTATTGGCACTGAACATTTAAAATGCACACAACAGAAGATACAATTTATTTTATTTTATTTTATTTCATCTGAAATGGTGGTAGTTGGGATTTTTCTTTGCGGGGGCCTACTAGGGGATTCTAGAGAGATAGGGCAACCAACCACATCTTCTTCTACTTAGCTAGAGGCATATTATTAATACTTTGTCCGGCTCAGCAAACTCAGCATCATCCCCCACACATCTTCTTCTAACATGTCCCATTGCTTGGACTTGTGGACGAGTGCTTTTGCATAGGAGATATTACGCCGATCAGATCATTGGGCCCTCTTTTAAGGTAAACAATGACAAGTCCCTCGTTTGGTGCTGCCCATATTTCACCTTTGGTTCCACACACTGACCATTCTCTGCTACAACACAGACAGACCCATACCTACTGAAAACAACTTGGAAGCCTCCCCTCGGCTCCATAGTTGCTGTGATTTGACATTGTTCTTACAATCATTCACCTTGGTGTGGGTTCGAGTGAGCTGGATGTTTTACCAAGTTGGAGACTTTCATTGACCGTCTTGCTCTTTTCTTAGGAGAGATTGTGGTTTAATAGATAGATTGGACGTACGTGAGGATATGACCGGGCATGGATCCTCTTTTTCAGACGATATTCTTTTCAATGTCTTGATAAATCTCGATTGTTGATTTATGAAAATGAGGTTTGATCACCAATTAGGATTTGTCGAGTTACAAGTGGAAGCACTGTAAAGGTTAGGTGCTCTTCTCCCCAACATGACCCTAAATAAGTAGGAATATTTGGGTCAAGTGAAAACTAAAATATGAAAATGGAGGGGGGTTGGGCGGGGCCCAAGTCCTCCCAAGGTCCAAAAGGTTACTTCGCTTTTAATCTATCGATGTGTTTGTTTCACTGAAATTTTCATGATCGGGCTTGTCAAAAAAACTAATTACTTTTCATTTGTTTGGTGGCTTAGGTGTTGTTTGGTAACATTCCGGGGAACGCCCGTTTCTATTCTTTTGTTCCCCCGAACAGAATTAGAACATAAACGCATTTGGTAATTTTTTTGTTCCCGAGAACAAATAGTTCTCGGAAATAGATTTAGAACATAAATAAGAAATAAATAAATAAATAAATCGTTTCTTATTCTCGAACAACTCAAGAAAAAGTTTCTTTTCTTTTTTTTCTTTTCTTTCTTTTTCTCTTCCTCTCTTCTTCCCTAGCTAGTCACCGGCCCGACGATGGCCGGCGACCGGCCAGACGAGGCCCGGCAACCCCGGCGACCTCGGCGAAAGCCTTGTCGGCCCCCAACGAGGCTCGGGGCCTCACCGTGGCTAGGTGAGGCCCCCCGAGCCTCACCGTGGCTGGGCGAGGCCAAGCCTCACCCGACCACCGCGAGGTCGGCGTCACCTAGCCTCACAGTGGTTGGGCAAGGCTTGGCCTCGCCAGATCTGGGCAAGGTCGAGCCTCGCCCAACCACGACAAGGCTCAAGGGGGCCTCGCCCGACCACGATGAGGCCGAGCCTCGCTCGCCACGGCGAGGCTCGACCTCGCTAGATCGAGGCGAGGCCGACCCTCATTGGCCCTCATCTAGCCGATCGCCACCGGCCATGGCCAAGCCAACAAACGACTAAGAGGAAGGTGAAGGAAAAAAAAAAGAAAAATGTAATAAAATTATTAATATATTAAAAGAAATTCTAAATCACAAAAAAAAAAATTGGGGTTATATTAAACATAATTATGTTCCCGGAACAGAAATTTTTTATAATTACCCAAACGCCTTCAAATGTTCAGAAATTGTTCCCGAGAATAAAAATAGAAAAAAATGCTTATGAAAAGTAACTGTTCTCGGGAACAGAAACGTTATTATACGCACTCTTAAGGAAAGTGGTTTCATTCTTGTCATGAGTGAAAATTGTTTTCCCCCAATCTAAGCTCCTTATATTCAGTCCATGGAAAACCTTTTTCCATAAATCGATTTATTTTCTGTCATCCAAATATCGAAAAGACAGAAATTAATATCTCGAGAATAGTTTTTCCTTCAAATAAATAGACTAGAGAACTTCAATTTTTCAAATCGTAATAATTTTTTCAACAATGCCATCCCCTTCAAATATTGTTCGGATTCATTACTAGGTATGATACCTACTTGATTCATGTGTTATTCTACTTTCTCGGTGCACATGCACTTTACGTGGGAATCAAAATCTTAGGTCATGATTATGAGTTGAACTATTTTGTCTCTTGGTTAATTTGCCTCTAGACCTAGTCATAATGAGGGAATACCATGAAAAACCCGAAACTGGTACACATGTGATAAATTTGCTCTCAAACTAATTTTTTGATCTCCAAAACCTTCAAACCGGTACACCTGTGATAGATTTACCCTCGATTAATTTCTGTTAAATTTTGTCATCAAATTATTGAGTTGGATAACATGTGGCAATTGACGAATATACCAGTTTTGGGTTCAACCATTTGTTTATCATAGGTGTACCAATTTGTGATTTTTGTTCAATATTTAATCTAATTTAACAAAAATTAACAGAAGGTAGATTTATCATTAATGTTTAATTTGGGATTTTTGGAGGTCAAAATATTAATTTGAGGTAAGTTTGTCACATATGTACCAATTTGAGGTTTTTGATGATCAAATAATTAGTTTGGAGTAAATTTGTCACAAGTGTACTAATTTGGGGCTCTTCATGATATTAATCATTCTAATAAATGATAAGTGCACTAGAGCTCCTCAAATTTACATAAAAATTCAATTGAGCCTTTAAACTTATAAAAATGACAATTAAATCATAAAACTTGTCAAATTTATGCAATCAAAATACTCTGTTAACTTTGTCTAATGCAACATGCCGATGTGGTTTTTTTATAACTTTCTTAAGCCATGGGACGCCAATATGGTGCCCGCCAAGTGCCACATTAGAAGAAAAAAATAAACAAATACAAAAAAAGGGTTAAAAAAAAAAAAAGAAAAAAATGGTAGAATAAATTATAAGATTTAAACAAAAAGCTAATCTTTTTCAAAAAAAAAAAAAAAAAAAGGTAAGACTATTGGGCTTTGCCAACAAGGGCCACATCTGTTGTTGGGGTGTTGATGAGGGTCGACGAACTCTGTTGAGGTAGTTGCGAGGGTCAATCATTGCTTGTAGAAGAGGACTTATGGCCCTTGTTTGCATCACACAGTGTGGCGCCTCCATTGCCACCACCACATTACATGAGGAGGGCTTGCAACCCCGTGCTTTTATTGAGGAGAGGGCTCATAGGCCCTTGATAGTCGCCGATTTGCAAATCAAGTTCTTCAACTACTCAACCACATGGAGGGGATGATTTGATAGCCACTTCTATCGTTCTCTTCCATATACATCATCATATTAGCTTTCTTGATTGCTTACAGAGGAAAATTAGGCTTGTGTTTCAAAATTAAGAGAAATGGCAAGTATCGGGCGCATTAGATCCTCCTTCTTCTCAACAAGATGATGGTGACAAGGAATATGATGTTTAGGACATCATGGGTAAGAGGTCCAATAAGCCGGTTGATTATTGTGTTGAAGGAAGATTGATGAGGATGAAGATCTTGATGTGGAAGAGGAAGATGGAGTGCAAAGTCAGGAGGAAGAGAATGGTGATGAAGACGACAACAATGAGGATGACAAAGACAATGACAGTGAGAATGATGAGGATGATGATGGGCAAAAGGTTGTATAGCCATCTCATGGCCTTTACTAAATTATTTCATGGATGATGACGATGTCAATGAAGAAGGCAAAGGCAATGGTGAGTACAAGAGTGATCAAGATGATGAGGAGGAAGAGAGCCATGATGAAGAAGCTAAAGTGGAGCAACAATCTAAAACTCAGCTAAAATCTCCTTTCTGTTAAAAATTCATGTCGATGTTGGAAAGATTGAAACTAACTCTAGCGATACTTATTCCTCCATATCACGAGCTTGCTAAAACTCAAAATTGTGATTGAAGAGATGATATTGTAACTATCATGTTAGTTTTCGATCTAAAGAAGGATTTTCTGCACATCATTTTCCTCTGCCTCACCCTACATTCTTGAAATTCGAGGTATTTACTATTTGAGAGAAACAATAAGTACCAAATAAAGTCATGTCTGCAATTTCCATTAGCTAAATTGAACGATGTAAATGAAGAGACTTGATTGTGTTAACTTGACAAATTTTTATTACATTTGTTGAAAATGTTAGGAGGATCAATTATACTTTCGCAACAACTTATAAGACTTTCATTGCACTTATCCCTTCTAACAAATGATCGACTTCCTTTGCCATATTAGTTACTATCACATACGTTGCTCTCTTATATCCAAGTACCATGATTGCCATGTTTAATTTGATGCTCAAACCTCGTGTTATTTGTTCAAAATAGGACTTAAGTGTGAGAGGGAAATCATGGAATGCATGTCTCCTAAGACTACATTTGATCATCTAGGTTTTTAGTAGAATAAGATAGAAGATATGATATAAAATCCAAGAATTTTGTTGTATAATATCCACTGTTTGGTGAATCACAATAATAAAACTGGATATTTTCATATCCTATCATGTATATTTTTTGGTAAGAACGGCATATCGATCTAAATTTGTTACATACATACCAATTTGTGGTTTTTTCTATCAAAGTATTAGTTTGGAGTAAATTAGTCATAAGTGTATCAGTTTGGAATTCTTCATGATATTAACCCTTCTAATAAATGATAAGTGCACTAAAATTTACCATAGAAATTCAATTGAGCCTTAAAACTTATAAAAATGGCAATCAAGTCATAAAATTTGTTAAATTTGTTCAATCAAGCCCATTTGTTAACTTTGTTAATGCAACATCCTGATGTGGTTATTTTATAACTTTCCTAAGCCACATGTCGCCAATATGGTGCCCACCAAGTGCCACTTTAGAAGAAAACTTGGAAATTAAAAAAAATAATAATAAGTAAGGGTGAAAAAGGAAAAAAAAAAAAGATAGAAGAAAGGATAAGATTAAACAACAAAGCTAATCTTTTTTAGAAACAAAGGTAAGACTATCTTTGCTAGTGAGGGCCACATCCGTTGTTGGGGTGTCGGTAAGGGCCGATGATCTTTGTTGGGGTAGTTGCGAAGGTCAATAAGAGTCGTCGACCCTCATTGCTTGCAAAAGAGGACTTATAGGCCCTTGTTTGCATCACATGATGGTGGCACCACCATTGCCACCACCACATGACATGAGGAGGGCTTGCAAGCCTGCGATCTAATCATAGCAGGGCTCATAGCAGGGGCTCATAGGCCCTTGATAATTGACAACTTGTAGATCAGGTTCTTCAACTGCTCAATCACATGGAGGGCGCGATTCAAAAATCACCTCTATCGCTTTGTCTCTCTTGCGTACATCATCATCTTAGCTTTCTTGAACACTTACAGAGGATAGATTAGGGTTGTGTTTTGGAATTGAGAGAATCGTAATTACTAGGCACATTAGATCCTTCTTCTCCTTAGCAAGATGATGGTGACAAAGAAGATGATGAGCAAGAGATCGTGCATAAGAGGTCCAATGAGCTGGTTGATTATTGTGTTGAAGGAAGATGATGAGGATGAAGATCTTGTTGAGAAAGAGGAAGATGGAGTGTGGAGTTAGGAGGAAGAGAAAGGTGAAGAAGACGACAAGGCTGGTGATAGTGAGAATGATGAGGATGATGATGGGCAAAAGGTTCTATAGTCGTCTTATGAGCCTCTGCTAAATTATTTCATGGATGACAACAATGTCAATGAGGAAGGCAAAGGCAATGGTGACCGCAACGGTGACCATGGCGCTGAGGAGGAAGAGAGCAATGAAGCGGAGCAACAATCTAAAACTCAGCTAAAATCTCTTTTCTATTCAAAATTAGTGTCGATGTTGGAAAAACTAAAATTGACTCTAGGGATACTTATGGCTTTAGATCGTGAGCTTGCTAAAACTCAAAACTATGACTAAAGAGATGATATTGTAACTATCATGTTGGTTTTTGATCTAATGAAGGATTTTCTGCACATCATTATCCTCTACCTCACCCTACTTTCTTGAAATCCAAGGTCTTTACTGTTTGAGAGAAACACTAAGTATTAAATAAAATCATGTTAGCATTTTCCATTAGCTAAATTGGATAGTGTAATTGGACAATGTAAATGGAGAAACTTGATTGCGCCAACTTGACAAATTTTGATTGCAATTTTTAAAAGCTTTAGGAGGATCAATTATACTTTTGCAACAACTTGTAAGACTTTTTCTTGCACTTATCCTTTTTACCAAATGATTGACTTCCTTTGCCATATTAGTTATTATCACATGCGATGCTTTCTGGTATCCAAGTACCATGATTGCCATGTTTAATTTGATGCTCAAACCTTATGTTACTTGTTCAAAATGGGACTTAAGTGTGAGGGGGAAATCATGGAATACATGTCTCCTAAAACTATGTTTGATTGCCTGGATTTTTAGCAAGACTAGATTGAAGATATGATAGAAAATCTAGAGATTTCATTGTATCATATCCACTATTTGATTAATCGTAATAATAAAACCAGATAATTTCATATCATATCATGTCCATTATATGATATGAACGGTATATCGATGTAGATGAACTTGAAAATGCAAAATGGAGATAGTAAGAATTTCTCATGATTCACTACTAAAGAAATTACAAATGTACAATTAGACATAGCATCCATTAATTAACTCATAATTATTGTACATTTACATTTCAAACAAATTCAACCATAACAAGAAATGCAAACGAGCTACAACATCACAAGGTAGATCCGCCAATGAATGCCAAATCTAGCAAAAAATAGAAAATATGATTATTTACCTCGCAATTCCGAAAACTATAGTGCTTTGAATCTCTTGCCACTTTTGTAAAACTTCAACATGAATTATCGGGCTATGGAAAAGAGGAGGTTCAACTCTTTTGCTGCTTTCGGACTTTTGACACAAATGAGAGAGCTATGAAGGAGAAGGAACTTTGACTCTCTCATCATTTTTGTGGAGCTCTAACGTAAATAAGAATTACAAAGGAATTGTGAAACTTCAATATAAACTTGAGATACGAAGAAGAAAGAGACGGAGTAAATTAGAAAGATCCATTTTTAGTTTAGATTTTTTTATTTAAAATCAAGGTTCTTCTACTTCATTTTTATTTACTTATTTTAAATTACTTTTCCTCTCTATTTTATTTATTTTTTATCCCCTTACATCATTCCTTAATTAAAAAATTATTAAATAACAAACTATATTGATATACCTAAAATATGTAATAAATATATATATATATATATATCTTCTACCTATCTTGTTTATTGTCATTTTCGTCATTGCAAAAAAATATTATATAAATAAAATTTTTAATTTAAGAAATTTCTTATTTAATAGAAATTTATACCATAGATATAAGAAATCCTATCTATTTTTATCCCACTTCTCCTATAAAATAATTTTATTTGAATTATATCACATTTATATCCAATTTTATCTTATCTCGGGTAGAACCAAATACAGAATAAAATAAATTTTATCATATCTCAACTTTTATTATGGCTATTAAATGTAACCTAATAGTTCAAATGTTCGCCAACATTAGTCTGCCTCGGTCTTTTTGGTATTTCGGGATCAAGTGTCGTATACTTGATCCAGTCAAATACAGGTAATGTACGTTGATTGAGATTAGGAAATTAAACTACCGGTTTGTTCTCTTTGCCAAACCCTAACTAGAATCTTGTATAAAAGAGCTTTTAGGCTTTGAGTTCTAAAATCTTAAGACACCTTAATTACCAATCCAACTACCCATTCACAACGTCCAAATATTCAAAATTATTTTTACCTATTCGACTATAACTGCAATTTTGTTGTCCCACTCGAGAACCCTATTCTAATGATTCATTTATAATGAAGAAGACGTCTCCTCAAAAACCGTACTCCACTTGCGAACAACGAGCCGGGGAATTGGGAGCGCTACAATCGCAAAAAACATGTGCTCGATTTGATTGATGCTCCTGGCAACGTACATGTCGTGGTTGTTTATTTAGGACAAAAAGAAGACGAAGACCCGCCATAATGTCATTAGTCCCATCGGCGTTCCACAAATTAATGCGCACACCCTCGGCACGCCATAGTTAGGTCGCCTCTCAACGCTCCGCTTTCGATCTTTCAGCTGTTCCGAAAACTATTCATAAGGGAGAGTGGACTTATCAGCTAATGACAAGCTTTCGCATGTAGTTCGGTACCGATTACGAGATCGATACCTTGGATTCCATGGCCTCGTTCTATGTTGTGGTCCGGAATCACATTGAATTCGATGCAATAATGTATCTCCAGTTCCTGAGGATGAATTTCATTGGTGGTTCACTGTCTCTATTAAAACCTTAATGAGCGAGTGTCCATTTCCAATTGACTTCGACTGCTAACATTCCTGGTGCGAAAAGACCCACCATCAGATGATTTGCACTCCAACTTAGCCAAGAGCTTTCGATAGGGTAGCGATTCGTGAATTGGCCGAATAATGGGGAGAGGCTTCAATTTCATTAATGCGCCTAATTATGCATACAGCGATGGATTGTCTCGCTTAGGTTTTGGTCATTGCTAAATGAGTGCAATAAATATGGTTAAGTTTTTTTTTGTGTTAGAGCATGCAACCAAGAGCAATTAGTTAGTCATCGACTATTATTCGTGGTCGTTGTGGTCCATAAGATTTTTATGATTGCTTCACGCAAGCAATCACAAAATATCGGAAATTTGTGCACTTTCAACCACTTTAATGCGTTTGTACAAATGATATGATCATACGGAAGTCCGGGCCATCCAAGTACCACTAATATGGAAGTTATAGTTGCAGCATAGTACAATTTGCGAGTTAAATTTCCTCACAATAAGTTGTGGCCAAAAACGCATTCACTTCGGGGTCACAAACATATGGTACTAGGGTCTTCACATAATGATGCTACTATCAACTATGACTGCGTAGGACCCTTTCATGGGAGCAGAGAGACGAGATGTGAGTACCTAGAGTTCAATTAGGATCCGACCTGCTCTAACTCTAGTGGGATTTGCGGATTTTGAATTTCAAGATGGATTTTGGGATCCATTTACAAGATTTTAAAGGTTTGAGATTTACATGACAAGATAACCCGAAAATCAGTGTATGAATACGACAATTGATTCACAAAATAATCTATTTTCTTTCTGGAGCTTTAGATTGCTCATGGAATTTTTTACCTTGAAAATGTACTGTAACTATAATCTAGCATTTTCCCAAATTGTCCATCGAGTGGGGCCTAGGTCCTTCTAAATGTGGGGAACAGGAGCGAACTTGTAAAAATTCACTTTCGTATACTTCTGTGACTTCTGAGAGGATGCATGTGCAGTTGCGCACTGTGGCACGTGAGCCGGATTTTCTTATCTTTCTTCCTTCTCCTCTTTTTTTTTTGGCTAGAAGAGAACACTATATAAATAAACAATGGCCGGACTATACCAATACTACATTAAATTGCACCCCCAAAACATGATTAGGGTTTGGTCCATATAGAACCCTAGAAGTGGCGGTTGACTACGCCCGGAATTATCCACTAACCCTAGACATCTAATCATTCAATTTCGAAGAAGTGTAGTAGTGGGCTAGGAGCATTAAAACATAAGTAAAAGTCTTATGCTACATCAACCTATATAACAACCCCCGTAATTATCAATCAGAGCCCCAAAAGAAGACAGATGTGAACTCTTGACGCACTTAGTTACGACTCCAAATCGAGTCATCCCTGTTATATGCATTTGTCCCACATTACTTTAGAAGTTCTCTCTCATTCATTTTATTAATGGGTTCAATATTAGTTTGATAACAGCAACAAAAAGTTATCATGCTTGCACACATGAATTGGGTTTGAATATGTTAAAATATGTCTCGAGTTTGAGTCCAATGTGAAATTCCGAATATTCCGAATTGGAAATGTTGCGGATGTTCGAAATTGAGCAAAGAATATCCGAAGATCAACTTCCCAAAATTCCGAATTTGCGTTGGAGAATTTGGCCGCTAAAATAGGAAAGTCCAGCTTTCACTTGGATTTGGATTTTGTTTAAAACATACAGAGATATGTTTTGGATAAAATCGTTTAAGATAGGAAACAGAATCCTATGAGAAGTTGGCAAAAGAATAAGGGTCTCACTTATATATAGACTTGTGGCCTTAGATGGAAGTAGGTTGATCATGAAGAAGTGTTCTTGAAGCGCCGTCTAGTAGTCGAGTGCTTGGGAGGGATTTTCTTTGTCGTTCTTATCCGTGAATTACATCCAAGAAAGATTAGTATTTTTAGCCGATTTAAATCTTGTGGTAAGATTTGCGTGTAATTCATTCGTGAGATTGAGAGATTATTTATTGAGGAATTTCAGGGCTAAACACTACGTGCGTTGTTGGATGTAATTGAGGTTTGGGAAACATCGATAGAGTGTTTGAGTGACTTGAATGTGTAATCTCCTTGTATCGCTTGATCTATAGTGAAATTTGCTGCTGCTCTCCCCATAGACGTAGGTCTTTACGACTAAATCATGTAAATCTGGTATTCGATTTATTTTCTTCTTTTGTCTATATTATTATTCGATCGCTCGCCTTTTCGCAACAGAATGAAAGATGAGCGAGGCTTGATCCAAGATTCCTTTTTATGTGTAAATTTAACTCCCTTGATCATTTCTATCTTTCGGGAAGCCTTCTTCCCTTACAATTACAGGCCTCTTCTTTGTCACCGGTTTTACATTTCTCAATTTCAATAGCATCCTGAAGGATATCCGTGCATCTACTTTTTGGACCCTTTGAAGGGCAAAATTCATCCTTTAAATCAACGCTTGCACGTCTCAACATTTCTCATTTTCAATAGCTGGTTTTAGAATTTTTTGCGACATTGAACATGCTTGATGGTCAACATTTGAAGACTCCACGTGCAAGTACATGTGTCCACTGAGGTTGATGGGTCGGATCGTGATTCGTGATAGTCAGTACAATGAAAGGGGGGAAATCATGAAAAGGGATAGTACACGTCTTCCAAAAGTCACACCAAATGCTTCGCCTTGAATGTGAAAGAAAAATTATGGCACGTATGTACGTATGTTTGCTTTTGGGTTAGGGGAACTACTTATTCTTAACCTAAACAAAGACTAACTCGAATGGCAAAGAGGCCGTCCATCACGAAGCAAACTTCTTCTATATTTTAGGAGTCTGAGGGGAATGGAGCAATCATGGACTGAATCGATCAAGTACCGCATAAAGCAATGAATATGACACAACATTGCAGTTATGATTGTTCTGGCTTAGTTTGGCATATGTTAACTTACATGAAATACTATCCCCTTTAGCACGTCCTACGTTGAGCCTCATAATTTTTTCCTTCAACACATAAGTAAGAGCTCTAGTTGTATGGTAATACATCACTCTTAACCTTAGGTACAATTATTGGGCTTGTGGTAAATTTTAGAAAGCTTTGTAAGACAATCTTGACTCGGCTTACAATTGAGCAAATTTCGAGTTTTATTCTAGTTGTTGCTCTTGAGTTTAGATGTGTTCTAGATTGGTTGATCAAAATCTTCATTGAGTGAAGATGAAGTGCTTAATCCCACTGCAAATTTTCAAGGCCATTCTAATCTGTTTTGTTATTCAAACACTGATTTTGATACTTGTAACTACGAACATTGTTTTATTTGTCATCATCATGCCTTGATTGTCAAACCCAATGGGTTCAACATATGAAGAGACATGATTATATTTAAGATTTGATTTGACATTCTAATTTAAAAGCTAATCACTGTAGTCAGGCCGATGGAAGATGTCTTACATGAATCATCCGTATGCACATCATGTATAAATCCACTACTACATGCTTGGCCTAACGTGTAATGCTTTAGAAGCTTTGCTCACGAACAGAGCAATACTTCTTCAGCATTAGGCAACGCGGCAACGCTAGTTTCAATAAACAGCACTTATAACTAGTGTTGAAAAATAAATGTCTTCGTTATCGACAACAACTTATGCGCAAATATTTTCGGGGGCGATAAAAATGTTTTTCGTTCATTCATTTTTATAATCATTACAAACATTTATTTTTAGAAAAATGTCTTCCAAATTTGTTTTCCGCCAAACAAATGAAGTCTTAGTATCTCCAATCACTTACATTCTTGCAGCAGAAGGCAACAGAAGACAATAATTTGGACATTGTTGCCAAATTTATCAAGCAATGCTTCATAAAACGTTGTTTATACCGTATTATTGAGCAAAATAGGGAAGGTGCCAATTTGGAGAGGGAACAATAGCATGACTAACCACTCCACCAAACACTATCCTTTTACCAAATCTTGCGATCCTTAACATATAGAAGGACACCAGACTACTCCACTAGGCCATCCAAGGTGCATTATCACGCCATGTCAACCTTTTAAATTTAGGGGATCTTGATCCTTACCGAATCAAAATTACCTCCGTCAAGAACTCCATTCATTTTTTTTTTTTGGTGAAAGATAATTAATATATTAAAAAAGATCGAGTGAACAAAAAAGAACACAGTATCAAAATCCACACTCAAAACAACGGATCATAATGAGTGGAGGGATGCTAGAAAAAAGCCACAGCCGTGGCAACCCACTAACAATTAGAAAGGAAAAGCACGGCATGAACAACCGGCAAACAGATATAAAATGCCCTCAGGTAGAGAAGGAACCATCCTCAGGATTTAGTAAGAATCGCCGCACCAACTGCCTTAATCAAGCTATACCAGCTGAAAGGGAGGGAATTAACGCTCCTCTGAAAAGATGACCAGGTCAATGCCCCAACTCCGCTGCAACCTTCTATTCATGATGTTATCTTCAATATTCCTAATAGTGATCGCCTTATCTCTAACCACTTTAAAGAGATGATTCTTCATAACCGGAACAGAGAGAGCTTGTTCTCTGAAGAACTCCATTCATTGCATGAAGCATTATCAACTAATTGTCTTCCATGGAAACAAACAAATAAAAAAAAAAAACAATTAGGGCATGTCCTTAGGGTTCTGACGACCGGTCTCTCACAAAAACTATTTTCCAACTTCTCTGAATTTGCTAAGTTGGGGTGAAAATAATTGCATGCAGTTGTCATCCCATCTTTTCATACGCAAGAGAAGTGAAAAAACATGCCTCCTTTCGTCAACTAATGGATCCCAGCCGACACATAGGTGTTCTAGCTTGCATGATTGCGATCGTGACATGCACAAAAGAAAGGTTAAAAAGGAAAATGATGAGCGGCATATATTTTCCAACTTCTAATTGAACACCACCATAACTACAGGCTGCCTCGTGCCGAATTAGAATTCTCTGGGATCATCTTTACTTTGCCCTTGCGTCAGAGCCATGATAGCAGAATGATTTCGACCGTGTCGCTCTGTTGAAGTTCTGTGATGCAGCGTAGCCACGACTAACCTTTGGGCGAGCAATGATAAGAAGAAAATATTGGATTTTTTTTAATCTCTTTTTGCTGTTTTAAGGGCTTCCTCTTTTTATACGTGGCGGATTTCTTATGGTGTCGATATAAAATACTGCGTTATTCTCTTAACGGTAAATTGACTAAAATCAAGGATTATTTATTTCTCGAAAAGGATTTTCATCAGTCATCTCCTTATAGTCCTCGTACTAAACCCACAAAGAATTTCGTTACACACCCGATTACTTTTATTTTTTAACCCGAGTTTGGTTTTTCGAACCCTTTTACATCTTGTAAAGTTTCACAGAATCTCCACTGAAATTTGTCGCGCCGGTTGAAATCATACAACCATAGACACATATAAATAAATAAAAAAATGAACATACACAATCCGACCTTTTAGTGGGAATACTCATGATTGTTGTCGAGTGCATGGAGAAACCTGTACATGGAAACAGCGGCTCAGCTCTCCCTCTCTCTCTCTCTCTCTCTCTCTCTCTCTCTCTCTCTCTCTCTCTATTGAGGGTTCGAAGGCACATGACAAACGTGATTCGCAGAGAAATCACCACTTTCGACCAAAAGAATAGGGGTACCTGCGAGACTCAGACACGTAAAATAGGAAACGAACAAGGGACGTGCGACTCAGAGAGAGGGAGAGAGAGAGAGAGAGAGAATTTTCACCAAGTACAACAGCTGTTTCGAGCTCATGATGCCTTTGTTTGGACTCTTCTTGCCACTCTCTTTCTTCACCGCCCCCACACCTAGATGTCGCAAATAATTGCATGCATGTAAAAAGTCGAAGTTACAGCATTGATCTTTCTGATAACGATAAGGTACTGCCTTATAGTTATCTTAACTTTTAGGCGTTGATGAACGGAGTTAGCTTGAACTTAACATGGCGCGCATGGCAACTTCTGATGCATTGCTTGGGGATAATCCTTATGTTTATTCACAGTTCCTTCTATCGGGAAAATTATCAAAAAGGTCTTAAACCTTTGTGTCTTTACTAATCCAATCACAAATCTTATAATTGTATCAATTGAGTTATAAACTTTCTCACATTTTACCAATTGAGTCTATCCAGTCCATTTTGATAGGAAATTATTGACGTGGACATCAGCCGTTTTACATGGCACAGCCTGCCAATACTAACATTGACATATTTATAATATTTATAATATTTTTTTGAATTTGTTTTTGTTCCTTTTCTTTACATTTTTTTCTTGTTTGTCGAAGTGAGGACCGGCAAGGGTCCAAGCCCTCAATGACCACAGCTAGGGTGTGACAACCCTCTCTAGACCTAAGTGAGAATTGCGATGTTCTTGCTAAGGCCGACGAGGGTTGTCGACCATTGCTTTAAAAAACAATAAAAAGCAAAGAAGAGTAGACAAAAAAAAAAAATTATATAAAGTTAGTAAAATATTATTAAAAATGTTAATGTCAGCGCCGATCATATCATATAAAATAGTCGACGTCCGCGTCAATAATTTTCAATTAAAATTGGTCGGATGAACTTAATGATATATTAAAATATTTTAAACTGAATTAATAAAAATACAATAATTTTAGATTTTTTTTTGGCGATTCTTCCTCCATCAAGCAAGTCACCATCTTTTACCACGGTGAAAATTACCTACTTCACCCTTACGACTCTCACAACACAAAACGCACTAAAGAAACGTTGTCAAGATCTCTTCCAAATGTCTGAGCTTAGGGCCAAACACGTGGAAAGCTCCCTTATCTTCCTTTTTCTTACCCTATTCTATTTCCTTTGCATATGTCATCGTACGAAGAAACAAACAAACAAATGACAGAATAATAGAATGGACGGTACACAAAAAGATGCGCGTCCAACGCACCCATGGCGTGACGTGACAGCATGACTTAATCCGGATATTATTGCCCTCATTATAATTAAGTTGACCTGGTTAATGTAAAATAATATATATTTTTTTAATATTTGGAGTTATCCTTTATGTCGTGTGCGTAGGTGAATATTTCCAATTCGATCATACATGATGACAGACTTAGCCAATTGGGTTTATATTGATCATGTTCCAATACCATTTCTATGTTGTCATATTCAACTTTTGCAATGTGTAGATGCGCTTCAATTTTAGGCATTGTGTGAGTGACATAAGAATCCAACTTGGATCTCAATAAGAGTTAGTGAATTTGGATTTGTATTGGTCGTGTTAAGACTTGTGTCGGTCCACTCTACATGGCTAATAAATTTCACTTATTTGATGATTTGCATATCCATATTCACACTTCATCTATACATATTAGCGTTTCATGCTATTTCCACACTTTGAATCACTTCATACACACCCTTAAATCTAATTAATTCAAAATGGCCCTCACTGAAACCTCATCAATGATAAGATTAATGAAAAAAAATTACGTTTAATGTGGACCAATTAATCTCGTGATTTTTATTTTTTCCTTAACAGCTCTTTCTTTTTCCTTTTCTTCTTGGGTAAAATTTGACAAGGTTTATATATTCGATAAATTTATACAAGAATCCTCTCAGATTCGAATTTTTTAATAAACTTAATGATCAGAATTCTATTTAATAATATCTTTCTAGAATTCAGTTTCTCATAATTCTCTGTCATATACAGTTCTTTGGTTCAAATTCTTTGAGTGGAATTCTCTAGTTAAAGTTGCGAAAACTATCTGATTATATCCAAACTCGTTATTGAGGATTGCTCATGGAATTCAGCTTAAGTACATTAATAAGTACAAGAGAGGAAATGAAGTTTGTACGGAAACAAACGAAAAATCATAGAAGTGAAAGACTAGAACAACATTGTTTTGACTAAAATCGGCAATCTTGTATTTTCATGATAATGTGTAGCCCTTTCCACTCTACGGTTTTGATCAATTAGTTCTCTTGAAATTATTTTCGTCAACTCAACATGTCGAGATGTGTTATAACTAGTTAGAGTGTGGAAACAAAGTGAGCTATGTTAATATGGTCTTTTCTTAGTTTGGTTGTCTATACTTAACTCATTCGTGATATTATTCTCTTGCACAACCCGTAGGTTGATTCACTAGTTTAATAATAATGTTAAACTTCAGTACAGCTATAACAGAAGTACATATACAAGACTTAGAAGGAAGAAAGGCTAAGTGCAATCTAGGGTTCACAGATTTTGATAACATTCTTAAATTGATTGTAGATATTACTAGCTATTGACTGTTTTCTCCATGAAGTTAAGCCTCATATATCCGTACACTCGTGTTTAGGTCAAAGAAGGAAACTAACATGATATAGTCACAGACGTACGATCATGATAGAAGGGGGAGCAAAAACTTTCATAAACCCTAAAAAAAATAGTTGAAAAAATACTTTCATAAACCCTAAAAAAAGGTAGTTGAAAACTTTATTAACCATTACCATATAGGGCTAACAAATTTTATTTATGAACTCAGAAATTTTTCACCTAACTTAGATTTTTTTAATCATGCACAAAAAAAAAAATAATAAATCTTAAAATTTGTTACAAAAATACAATTAAATCCTAAAACATTCAAAAAGTGCAATCTACTCTTAAAACTTATCACAAAAGAGCAATGGAGTCCTAAATTTTTCAAAATGGGAAAATTGTCCAAAGAGTCTTAAATCTATTGTATTTTTCCAATTTAGTCATAAACATTTCAATTTTGCCAATTGAATCTTAAAAATTTTCACCTTTTTTTTAAGGGAAAATTACTAAAAAATTCATAAATTTATTGTAATTATGTCGATTCAATCATAAACTTATTTTTTTGGTCATTTGAGTCCTAAACCTTTTACAATTATGTCAGTTCAGTCATTCTAGCCAAAATTAGCCAACCAGCGCTGATGTGCCCGCCGGCCATTGCCAACGAGAATTTTTTAATATCTTTTTTTCCTTTTTTTCTCTTTTTTTTCTCCTCTCTCCTCCTTCCCTCCTCCTTCCTCCTCCCTCCTTCCTTTGGCTTCGGTGACTAGCCAGAGGAGAGGGCTAGCCAGTCGCCGGATTGAGGCGACCAATTGAGCTCGCCTCATTGTCGCACGGCAAGGTGAGTCCCCCATAGATCTAGCAAGGGCTCACCTCACCGCCATTGGATCTGGCGCTCGCCTTGCCGTCACTAGATCTAGTGAGGCAAGCCCCCACAAGATATGGTGAGGGCTCGCCTCGCCATCGTTGGGAAAGGACTCGCCTCGCTGTCGCTAGGTGAGGGCAAGCTCACCCAGCCATTAGCAAGGCGAGCCCTCACCAGATTTGATGAGAAGGGTCTCGTTATCCCTAAGTCTAGCGAGGCGAGCCCCCGCCGAATCTAGCGAGGGCTCACCTCATCATTACTGGGTATGAGCAAGCTCGCCCTCACCCAATGACAACAAGGTGAGTTTGCTTGGCTGCCTCAATCCAGCAATCAGCCAACGCTCCCCTCTGGTAGGTCACTAGAGCCAAAGGAAGAAGGAGGTAGGAGGAGGGAGGAAAAAGAAAAAGAGGAAAAAACATATAAAAAAACAAAATAATTCGAAAAAAATAAAATATTATTAAAAATTATCGCCAGCCAATTTTGGCCGAAATGATTGAATTTGCATAATTGAAAAGGTTTGAGACTCAATTGGCTAAAAAAATAAGTTTATGACTAAATTAACACAATTGTAATAGATTTAGAACTTTTTGGTAATTTTCCCTTTTTTCCAATTGAGTCCATTCGACCAATTTTGATAAAAAATTGCTGATGTGAACACTTGCGGTATCATATAGAATAGCTGGCACTAACGTAAACAATTTTTAATATTTTTTTGAATTTTCATTACTTTTTCTAATATTTATTTTCTTTGCTTTTTTGTGTATTTCTTCTTCCTTTCAGTCACCAGCTACGGGCGAGGCGTGACTGGGCAAAGGCAAGCCTCGGTGAGGATCAGCCTCGCCATGCCACCTTGCCAGGCCAATGTAGCCTCATCGAGGCTCACCCTCACCAAGTCAAGCCTTGCCTGCTAGCCCGCCCAGCCATGGTCGGTGGCCAACCACCGACAAAAGGAAAAAGAAAGGGAAAAAAATGTTTAAAAAATGAAAAAAATAAAATCGAAAAAAATAAAATAAAATTTTATTTAAAATTAAATATGTCAACACCAACAATGTCATATAAGACAACCGACATCTACATTAATGAATTCCAACCATAATTGGCAAATTATGAAAAAAATTATGATTGAATTGATAAAAGTGTAATGGATTTAAGATTCTTTGGACAATTTTCTCTCTTTCAAAAAGTATAATAAAGTCATAAAACTTATCACAAAAAATATAATCAAGCCCTAAAATCTTCTAAAATGCACTCGATGAAAGGACTTAATTAGACTAATTTGACAAGTTTTAGGACTTGATTACACTTTTTGAAATTTTTAAGACTCCATTGCATTTTCATGACAAGTTTTAAAATTTAATTACACTTTATGAAAATTTTAGAACTCAATTGCACTTTTGTGACAAGTCTTAGGACTTTTAAACATATATCCCAAGATAAACACTCATACATAAACCCTAAAAAAATGTACAAACAAACTTTATTAACCAATACTATATAAGGCTAAATAGATTTTATTTATGAACTCGGAATATATTCACCAAACTTCAATTCTCTATGATCATGCACACTATTAAAGGTGAGAGGATTATTATGGTCATTAACACTAAGAGGGTTCATTATGGTCATTAAGTATTATTTGATTAATAATAAAAGTGTGAGGAGCGTAAAAATCAGTTTTTACGCTCTCCTCTTTTGTCCCATACACTCTCCTTCCTTCTTCTATATCAATTTCTACATGGTATCACAACTAGAATTATATATATATTTTTAAAAAAAACTAGTTGTTGTGACTTTTGATTCGACATTAGCAAGCGTCATCCAGCCCAAACTGGTCTCACCCAACCTAGTTGAGTCCAAAGCTGACGCCGATCTAGATCTTGACGCCGAGTGCCATTGGCTCAAATTCAATGTCAAACGATGTTATGTGGTCTTGTTCATCCATCCAAGATCTCACGTCGATCGAGTTCACATTCCTCCATGTGAGCAAATCTGAGCTATGTGGTCCTCTAAGGTTTGATCGTGTGTTGTTCTCTATGTTCTGGAAAAAAAAATGTAGCAATTTGCTTGATGGGACTGTTGATCTTGTTTGTCCCCAAATTGATGTTGGATGAGGTGGTTTTTATTTGGGCATAATTTATGATTTCCGACGTATGTTTAGATGAAATTGATGAATTTGATTGAAGTGTTGTGGAGATTTGGATTGGTTGAAACAAATCATGGTAGTTTGTTGAATTGAATTCTAGTTGATGGGATTTGAATTTGATTATTATGCTGAAAAAAATCTTATGTTATATTGGTACACATCGGATAATGGTCGAGAATAAAGGTGTAGTAGTTGAGGTTGTGTCTATATCCTCTAATCATTTAACAGAGAAAAGTTAGAAGGTATAACTAATTTCCAACAATTGAGGAAAATCATGTTGTTAGTGTTGACTTGGAGTGAACAATAGAATCATCTAATAGGTAACAAATCTGCCTCCGAAACAACTTGAGATACCGTGGATGCTAGAATTCTTGGTCAAATGTTGAATTCCATGGAAACCCAAGTTGCGGAAAAGGTTATAGATATTACAGTGAAGGAGTTGTGAGACTATTTGAATGTCCTTTATTCTGGACAAAATAATATTTCAAGGATTTATGAAGTATCCCAGGAATTTTATAAGGCTAATAGAAAAGGTCAGCCACTTACCTAGTATTTTCTAATTTTAAACGGATGTATGATGAGCTTAATTCTCTATTACCCATTACCTCTAATGTTAGGGAAATGCGGGAGTAACGAGAGCAATTGGTTGTTATAGGTTTTTTGGGAGGACTAAGATCAAAGTATGATGCAGTCCATTCCCAAATACTTGGAGGAGATAGGATGACTTCACCACTAAGACATTTGCTTGTGTTATGAGGGTCTCACATGAAACACCTAAGGATGCATTTTCTACAGGTAATAACTCAGCCTTGGCAGCCCAAGGAAATCACGTTGGTGGTCGAGGTCGTACTAGTGGTGGTTTTGGTAGAGGCCAACTACCCTCATCTAATAATATTTCTAATAACATAAGGGTAAATACTAGCTTTGTTCAAACTTGTCATTACTATGGTTTACCTAGACATATTCAGATATTCTGTTATAAGCTTCATGGAAGGCCCCATCAATAGGTTGTAGCTAATGTAGCCAATGCAATAGAATCTAGTACATCTTCACAATCCTCTATGGGAGGAAAGTTGATTAAAATGATAAAGGAGGAATTTGTCAAGTACAATCAATTACAGATTTCCTAGCCAGTTTCACAATTTCCATAGCTACTTTTATCCAGGCAAGTAATGTAACAGCATGTTTTTCTTCTTCATCTTGCCCTTAGGTCATTGATTTAGGTGCTACTATCATATGATTAGAGTTTCATGTATCTTTTCTAACTTTTACAAGTCTATGTCCAATGTTACATCGGTTGATGGTTCTCTATCCATAATAAAGGGGACATGCACAATTCCCCAGACATCCTCCATATCTTTATCTTCAATCATGTATCTCTCAAGTTTTTCATTCAACCTTATGTCTATCAGCCATCTTACCAAAACATATAATTGTCCTATAACTTTCTATCCCAATTCCTTGTGTCGAGGGGCTATACTTGTTTAATGATACTACCAGTGTTGCTTGTTATGTGGCTTCCCCATATTAGATCCATTGTCATTTGGGCCACCCCTCCTTGGAAAGTTTAAAGAAGTTAGATCCCCAGTTTCATTCTATATCCAGTCTTTAGTATGTGTCATGTGTAGTAGTTATCGTCCAAGAGTCAATAAACAAGCTTCCTAGCCATTTGTGTTAGTTCATTTTGATATATGGGGTCCATATCCTGCTCTTTCTAAGTTGTGTTTCAAGTACTTCATTACTTTTGTAGATGATTATTCAAAAACTACTTGGTTTTATCTAATGAAATTTTGTTTTTTTGAGTTATTTTCTGTGTTTTGTGCATTTGTTAATGAAGTACGTACTCAATTTTCAGTTCCCATTCATATTTTTCGAAATGATAATGCCAAATAATATTTTTCTAATCATTTTTTCTGAATTTATGACTCAATAGGGCATTCTTCATCAATCTTCTTGTTCGGATACACCACAACAAAATGGTGTCGCCAAAAGGAAGAACCATCACTTGTTAAAAGTAGCTCAATGATTGATGTTTGAAATGAAGGTAGACAAATCCTTTTGGACTGATGCTCTCATAACTACATGTTATCCTATCAACCACATGCCATCCTCTATTCTTAAGGATGCCACCCACACTCTCTTCTTTTTCCTTCGAAATCTTTGTTTCATTTACCACCTCATATATTTGGTTGTGTATACTATATTTGTGACCATCGTCTAGAGCTTTCCAAATTAGATCCTCGGTTTCTTAAATGCATTTTTGTGAGGTATTCTCATATGCAAAAGGGTTATTGTCGTTATTGTCTTTCTTTGCACAAGTATTTTACCACTGTAGATGGTTCCTTTTTTGAGTCTATTGTTTATTCTAATAAACCAATGGAGCCTCCTATAGTGGATGATGATTCTTTTACATATGTTATTGTGAAATCCACTTTGAATTCTCCACCAGTTCCTCTACTAGTCCAATATGTATACAATAGGCATCCTCATCAACATGTGGAGGCCCCTGCAGATGTACTTCCACTCATTTCGTCTTCTTCGTCATCTGAGTCTAAGGTAAGCATGTCACATACTGACCTTGATATCCCTATTGCACATCGTAAAGGAGTTCGTAGTTGTGTCCAACACCCTTATTACACAGTTTGTCACATATTCTAGTCTGTCTACGTCTTTTTGAGCTAGTTTGGACACCACTATTGCTGAAGCATTATCTAGTCTAAGCTAGAGGACAATTGTGGAGGAGGAACTATTAGGCACTTGACCAAAACCAAACTTGAGATATTGTTCCTCTACCTATAGGGAAGACTACTATTGGATGTAAATGGGTGTTTATTGTCAAGGTTAAACCCGATGGTTCTCCTACTCATCTTAAAGCCAGATTGGTCAAAAGGTTATGCACATGTTTATGGGGTCAATTATGGTGATATTTTCTCTCAATGGCTAAGATGGTCTTTGTTCGCCTTTTACTTTCTTTGGCTACTTCTACTTGTTGGCCTCTTTTTCAATTTGATGTTAAAATTCATGGTGATTTACATGAAGAGGTATATATGGAGCAACCACTTGGGTTTGTTGCTCAAGGAGAGTCTGGTTATGTTTGTCGTTTGAAGAAATCTTTATATGGTTTGAAGCAATCTCCCAGAGTTTGGTTTGGGAGGTTTATTGAGGTGGTGCTCCAGTTTGGACTGTTTAGATGTAATGGAGATCATTTTATGTTTTATCGTGTTTATAGAGCTGGTCGGATATTTCTTGTAATTTATGTGGATGATATTGTTATAACTGGAGATTATTCGATAAGGATCGATGAATTGAAACTATATTTGCAATTGAAGTTTCAAACAAAAGATTTGGGGCAACTAAGATATTTTTTGGGTATCAAAGTGGCACAAGAAAAGAAAGGTATTTATTTCTCACAACACAAGTATGTTTTGGATTTGCCAAAAGAGATAGGTATGCTAAGAGCTAAACCAATAGATACACCAATGGAAGCTAGCTTGAAATTGATGGTGGAGGACGGTACATTGTTGGATGATCCGGAAAGGTATCAAAGACTTATTAGAAAATTGAATTATCTAACTATCACTCGACCCGATATTTCCTTTCCTGTGAGTGTTGTGAGTTAGTTTATGTCTTCCCCCCGTACCTCTCATTGGGATGCCGTAGTCAAAATTTTGAGATACTTGAAAAAAGCTCCAAGTTGTGGTCTCTTATATAGTGATCATGGTCACAGAAGAGTGGAAGCATTTTCATATTCTGATTAGGCCAAGTCTCCTATAGATGGGAGGTCAACATCGGATTACTACACTTTTGTGGGAGCAAACCTAGTATCTTGGAAGAGTAAGAAACAAAGTGTTGTGGCTAGATCCAATGTAGAATCAAAATATAGAGCTATGACTCAAGCTACTTGTGAGTTAATATGGATGCGTCAACTATTAGTTGAACTAGGACTCAAAGATCCTGCACCAATGAAGTTGTGGTGTGATAATCAGACAGCAATCCATATTGCTTCAAATTCAGTATTCCACGAGTATACCAAGCATATTGAAATTGATTGTTACTTTGCTCGTGAGAAGCTTCAGGCTAGAGTTATTTCTACTAGTTATGCTAGGATCGGTGAACAACTAGTTGATGTTTTCACCAAGTCTTTAGGGAGTAGTAGGATTGAGTATATTTGTAACAAGCTGGGCATGAATGATATCTATGCTCCAACTTGAGGGAGAATGTTAAAGGGTGAGAGGGTTATAATGGTCATTAATAATGAAATGGTTATTATGGTCATTAAGTATTATTTGATTAATAATAAAAGTGTGAGGAGGAGCAAACCCTAATTAGTTTTTATGCTATCCTCTTTTGTTCCATACACTCTCCTCTCTTCTTCCATATCACTTTCTACACACACAAAGAAAAAGTGTAATCCAATCATTAAATTTATCATGAAAGTGCAATCAAGTTTTAAAACTTTTAAAAAATACAATTAAATCCTAAAATTTGTCACGAAAGTATAATTGAGTTCTAAATCTTTCAAAAAAATGCAATCAATTCTTAAAATTTGTCATAAAAGTATTCGAGTTCTAAAACTTTCAAAAAATGCAATTAACAGAAAGACTTAATTGAACTAATTTGATAAATTTTAGGACTTGATTATACTTCTTGAGAGTTTAGGATTCAATTGCACTTTCGTAATAAGTTTTAGGACTTACTTGTACTTATTAAAAGTTTTAGGTCTTAATTATACTAATAAATTTTAGAACTTTTAGTATACTTATTCCAAAAATAAATGCTCATGCATGAACCCTAAAGAAAAAATGTGCTCGCAAACTTTATTAATCAATACCAGATAAGGCCGACTAGATTTTTGCTTATGTACTCGGAAAATATTCACCTAACTTTGGTTCTTTGTGATCATGCCGGCAAAGACAATCTACGAAACAAAAGTTCCCAAATATTGACTATAGAAGTGGAAGACTCTGACGGGATGAAATATTGCACTCTGAGCAGCTGTCCTATTGACTTTACCTCTAACCTTACTTGCTTTTAGAATTTTGGATTTGACTTTTAGGTAGTATCGAACACCTTTAAAGATTCGTAGTTAATACGCGGTACCGTGGAATTCTTTTCGCAGTATTTGATTTTGACGGGAAAATCAAAAGCTGTAAAGCCAAAGCCGCCCGCACAGGCTTTTGCAGACAAACCGATCGACGAAAAGATGCTTCATTCGCCTAGGGTACAGTTCTCTTGCTCGTTCATGTATCTACGGATCCCTACTCTTTACACCATTAGTCCGAGAAAATCGTGATCAGAATATTAGGATTTCCGCACTCTAAAAATCATGAGCATACAATTCAGCTCACCAAGACGACAACATGTTCTCATGAGTCATGAGGAAACTCTTTCGAGAGCGAATTCGTACGTAAGATCAAGAGATTTCTAAGTTTCATGTATCATTGCAGATGAAAAGTTCCTCAATTATGATGAAGAGATGAAGATGCGAATAAAGGAAAAGCAATCGTCCCTTTCACCCGACACGCATCAACGTCGCGTCTTGATATTAAAACGTTTCCAGCTTTTGACTATGGCCAATTCCAAAAGATGCCTGGCGATACCGCCCATCGCATTCCCTCTATCTTGCATGGCTTGAAATGGGGAAAAAACCGAGCGATGTCGGCCGATCACTGTTGGTCAATACTATGAAAAAACACAAAAATGCATCGACTGATGCAACCCGGTCGCCTATTACAATGATTACCTTTTGAACGTCACTGTATAGTGCGATAGACAGCGAAGGGGAGACAAAGTCATGGAAAAGCATAATGCCGAGATATGATAGATATCGAATGATGCGAATCGTTTCTGCATTGGGTAGTCTAAGATGACTGCCGCTTTTCCTGTGCCTCGCCATTAAAAGGAGGAATATACACATATGTATAATACCACCGAAGTTTCTTGGCATGATCTTGGACAGCCATCCATTGAATTTTGATTGAAATGAGTAATTTGAAGAAATTGAGATGGTGGGTTCGCATCAGGATCATGTATTCAACAAAAGTATACCAACAACCACAATTCATGTGGACGCTACACGGCTCGTGTACCGACATAAGGTAGGCAGCTCTTGCACCATGCAATTTATAAATTTTCCTTATTGAATATTCTTCCTTGCTTTTTTTTCCTGTGTGTGACTAAACTTTCCAATTTTGAGTTTACTGAAGTTAATCATAGGTCAACGGGAGGAGCTAAGTTGTATACAGGCTATAGTCATGTTAAAGTATTATCATGTATTGCCTAACAACGGGTCATAAATGTTTTTATATATTATGTGGTCTGCCTTCATTTATCATATTAAATTTTGGGTTTGACTTTCTAATATGACAACAAAACTGATTCTATTTCTTTCACAAAGGTGCGTCCTCTTTGCATTAGCAATAGATTCGGCATGCTTTTTATAATCATGCTTTTGGGTTGGATTTTCTAACAAGTGAAGTGATTTATTGCCTTGTGATTGAATGAGCATTATAAAATGCCACTCGTGTAAAATATGATCTAAAGCCTTTTTCTTAGGCAAGATGATGATGAAGGAAGACAAAGGTGACCCTATAAACCCTTTTTGGTAGACAAAAAAAGTGTGGTTTGTTTTATAACGGCAAAAGCACACGCTCTTGAAGCACGTCTCCCTGTTTTGGCTAGAGAAATGTCTATTCCCGGAATAGAAATATTTTTGGTGTGACCCTAAAATGATTTTATGACTTAGAATTTCTTTTAATTTTTTAATAATTTTATTATATTTTTCTCTTTTTTTCCTTTTTTTTATTTTTTCCTTTTCTTCTTCTTCTTCCTCTAGACAATTGCCTACCTCTGCCATGACCAACGACCAGCTAGAGAAGAGCCAGCGAGGTCAAGCCTTGCTAGCTATCGTGAGGTCAACCTCACGGAGACCCCATTGAGGTTACCGACAATCGGCTAGAGGAAGAAAAAAAATTAAAAAAAATAAAAATTGCTCGATTCTTGAGTTGTTCTCAAGAATAAATAAGCAATTTTTTTTTCTATTCATTGATTATGTTCAAAATCTAACTATTCCAAGGAACAAAAATATCATCAAACGGATTTTCTTTTTTTTTTTTTTTTTTTAGGGAACAAAAAAAAATGGAAATAGTCACTATTTGACCAATTACCAAATAGGGTCCAATTCAATAGTTAAGCAACTTTCTATGAATGTTAGTAGTGTTTGGAGATAATTTGCTTTTTATGTTCAGATTGTAACCGAGTTTTTTTTTTTTTTTTTTTTGTACTGTTTATCTGTTTTTAGTCTTGTAAACACATTCTATTGAATTGCAATTTCTGTCTAATGTCTTGATAGTCTTGTTATTAACACACAATCGCTTTACTGGAAAATGATTAGTTTAATTCTCTATATTTGCAATCCACCGGATTCCCCCAATACTCACTCCAATTTAATTTTTTTGAACTCGAGATCTCATGCTTTAATACAATGTGAAATTTCGTGGAGTCACTGTCAATTATTTCAAAAATTTAAGTCATTAGATAAACTCATAGTTTAATATTTAAATATTCTAACAATCGCTAGGCCAACTTCAACTCTAAACTAGGAAAGTTAATATCATTGTTCCTTTTGAAGACCTATTCCAATTTGGATTCTTCTAGTATGCTACACCCAAGAGTCGCATACCAGGCCAGATTCCTGAACAATTTATCGGTCGGTCTTGTTTACGAATTCAAACTCGAGACGCACTTGTAATGGTGCACTAGGAACAACTAAAATGGAGGAATTCAAGATAGCATATCGCGACGAGCGGCGAACCAATTTGAACCCTCTTAAGGTTTCTTTCCATAATCGAACTAACGATCCATCAAATGTCCGAATCCGAACTCTACCGGCAAAATCATCCATAACTTCAAACGTAAAATCATAACGAGTCGGAAAAGATCCCAAGCATGCGAAACGACACCATTTCGAATACTCCGCATGTCATGATCACGGTCGATTAAAAGGCAATGACTTTTACACATCTATCAATCCATCTCGGCATATAGCGATCGATCGATCAATCAATCAATCCCTTGATCTAGCTAGCACGTAACGATGTCGGCCACGATCTCACCATCGATCTCTGTATCTTTGTCATCTCCATTTTCCGCACTTTTTATCATTGAAAAAGAGTCTCGTCGTATAACAACAATAATGCTCTTTTAATAATTTGTCCGTTGGTCGACATGAACAGAGAGGCGCGGGACAAAAAAAAAAAGGCTGGAGATTCACCTCCTGGATACGAAAGAGACTTCCAACACCCGACTTTTTGTACCCCGGGCCCAACGGCGGACCTCCCCCGACCGTGCCGACTCGGTACGGGAGCGGCGCGGGCCGTCCGATCCGAAGCCGACGCTGCGCGGGCCGTCCGATCGGCGAAAGGGGGGGGGGACGAAGCAGTGGTTGAGACCTCCTTGTCGCCTGGAGGTTGACGCGGGTCAAAGGTTTGACCGCCGGAGAAAGGGGGAACAGTACAGATGTAAAAAAGTGGGGCGGTGATGCGGTCGCGTGGTGGGGTGCGAAGCAGGAGATCTAGTCAGGATTTGCGGCCGCGTCCCTCTCTTCCTCCTCCGACACTCCGTGACGGAAGATCTATCCCAACATCTTTGGTGGGCCTCCGCCGCCGCACGTGCGAGTTTGCAAGACCGACTTTTCTTTTTTTTTCTTTTCTTTTTGGTCGAAAAGGACCGATCTTGAGAGAAAAATGTTCATTCCCTTCTTTTACCAGTCTTACATCTTTGATTTTCCGCAACTTTTGAAGAGGAAAATATAGAGTCTAAATTGACATGAAATTGGAACGCCGACTTTATTCTCTCGATGATGTCGGAGATGTCGACCACCTAATTAGCAATTCGACAATGTCTCGACAAGTGTGACGATTTTGTCACCCCAATGACGAAATTGGGTAATCACAGCATGATGCAAAATGTAGGATTGGGGATTAATCTCGAGGGATCAATAAACCAAGACCTCCCGTTTCATGACATCAAAAAACCCAAGTATCTCCCGCACTGAACCCCTCAGGAGTTATTCGAAGCTCGTGCCTCTGCTAGTTTTCAAATTAGATAAGATCAAAATAGCACGAGCTGATAGATGGTCCTACTAAGCCTCAAATGATAAGGCCTAACTCGATTCACGGTTCATTTCATAGCATTTTGCATTTATATTAACGGGTGCCTTAAGAACGCTTATCGAGGATGTTTGATTAGAGAATATTAAATTAGCAAACTGTTGAGTGCATATTTCTCAGGAAAAAAAAAAGGTCAATAGATTAGAAGATGTAAACCTTATAAATGCCAAGAGGCAATCTTAAAGGCAACGTGCAATATCCGCACGGGCCTCTTGGGCCTAGCTTGGCCCGATTACCCCGGGCTATGATTCTCTGTAAGCCCACATAGTAATTGGGTCCAAACTCCAAGCAACTTAATTATACTTGTTCCTTTCTAGTGATAAATTATTGAAATTTGAATTCATTCTCCCTTTTTTCTTAGTTTTGATGAAGAACATCACATTGAATTTCACCAAGTTTTCCTTATGCTATAGCATAACTCACATCCTCCCTTTTAACCGAAGGTTTCGAAAAATTCACACTGCGAGACTTGGAGCCTAAAATAAGTTACAACATGGGGCGTTAAGTATGAATTCCGATATGGAAATATGCAAAGGATAACTGAGAAAAGGTTGTGGATGGTTTACTGAGATATTCTCCATATTGAATGTTTTCATTTGGAAAAAAATCATTTCTTCTCCCAAAAGTAACTTTCTAAATATTTAGAAAGTGCATGACGTATGTCAAACCAAATAAAATTGGTATGATCCTTTTTTCCAAATTGGAACAAGTATGCTAAATTGATGAATTGGTGTTTTAGGTTTATTCATCGAGGTTATCTACTAAGTACTAATCAAACAATCACATTTCATTCTCCCTGAAGAAGCACAAGCTGCAAATCTGGGTAGGTTACCTATCTTTTATAGGTCCATTTAGCTGGATTTACACTGAATCCATTCCTTTTATCACTTATAAAAATATTAGTTTATTTGTTTGCGAAAAATGAATAATTGAATATTATTTTTCTAGAAATGATTAATTGTATCACTTCAAAAAATTAGTTAGCCGAAAATATTTTCGTTATAAACAACAAATTATGCCTTGACATTTCGTGGATAATGAAAATATTGTTCATTCATTCTTAAAATGATTTCCAAATCACTCATTTTTTTTAGAAATAAACACACCCTAAGCACCACTCTTCCAAGAAACCCAAAATAGGTTGAGACACGAGCCTGGCGAAACAAGGATTGACGTCGCTCAAAGCTTTGGGATTACACTCAGTCCGATCGCAAACAAGAGGAAAAGTCCTACCAATTTGAAATTCCAAAAGCGCAAAATCCAAAGTAAGGAAACAATCATGGAGTTCTCTATGGTACACCAGCCGCGCAGTCTATATTCTATACATGTCATTTTCATTGCCATTGATTCGATCGTGAAGTTAAATCCTAAAAACATAATAGTCCACATCAACGGCGATGGAGATGGTTCGTGTAGAAAAAAAATGAGTCGTGTACTAAATCCAATAATCGGAGCGACATTGAAAGGATCGGAATCTCAAAAAGAGAGGGTTATCTCGGAAATTACTCAAGACTTTTCCTCGACAAACTAGAGAAGAAAAATAAATCGATAGTGAAGACAAGCAACTACATTATTGACATGGCTAGTTATGGACAGGCAAAGGTACCTGGCAGACCACGGAAAGCAAAAACAAGCTTTTGATTAGATTTGGATTGGACTGGCAATTTCACGCCTGGAGACTCGCTGATGTTTGATCAATAGACGGTGGAGAGGGTCATATCAAACCACTGCGGAAAATTTTGGAGCTGTGAACTGCATCAAAGGGCAAGTTCCAGGAATGGACAAGGGAACCCTGGACCAACACCATCAGCTTCCCACGTGATATTGCTTCTTCCCTTGTCCTTACAATGACCTTTTACTGAATTGAGTTACTACCACATCCTGTCCAGGCAATAGTATAATGAGCTGGAGCAAACTTGATTCACTTTCTTTCTCCACGACCCACATACTTCAGATGCATCAGTCCCCCAAGCAAATTTAATACATCACCAAAGAACAAGCTGAAGTATAAATTTCTATCCTACAATTTGAGAAGAAAATTTTGTACTCAATAAAGAGCAAGAGTGATTTAATGACTAGTGAGACAAGACGTGCTAGAGATTAGTTCATGATGCAGTACATAACTGGAAATAACATAGCCAAGCGATGAGAGTCAGAATTGACCTAGCCCAGTCAACAACACAATTACAACTGCTTGCATTGCATTACATGCATCGTATTACGCTTCTGCCAGTGCCACTAAGAATTTACATATCCACTTTGAGCAGCCACAGTTAAGTCTTTGAGCTTCCCTCCTCCAAAGCGAAATTGAAAAATAATATCTCAAAAACCCGTAAATTCTTGAAGGGTTAATACCATAAAAAACCCCAAACTAGTATATCTATGATGAATTTACCTAAAACTAATTTTTTGACCACCAAAAACTCCAAACTAGTACACCTATAACAAATTTATTTAAAACTAATTTTTTTACTACAAAAAACCCCAAATTAATACACTTATTACAAATTTACCATCTATTAGTTTCCGTTAAATTGGATGAATACCACAAAAAACCACAAACTAGTACACCTATAACAAATGGACAGTAAAACCCTAAACCGGTATACCCACGATTATTATGTGTCATCTAACTTAGCAATTTGACAATAAAATTTAACAAAAACTAACAAAGGGATATATTTATCAGAAATATACCAGTTTGAGATATTTTATTATCAAAAAATTAATTTGGGTAAATTTGTCACAAGTGTACCGGTTTAGAATTTTGCCTTGTGAGATTTATAGGAATGAAATATCAAAGGAAGGAATCTGCAGTCATCTATATATATTAGGTGTGGAAACAATAGTTTCATCTGAAAAAAAAATTTGTAGGACTTTGAACACACTTACTCTTTTTTGTGAATGGGCGGACTGGGGTAACAAAGTTAGGTCAAAGCCCAACCCATCCCTCTGAGCAACTCTAGTTATTACCATAAAATAATGTGCTTTCTATGACACTGAACGGTAAACTCAAAACTAAGGTGATAAAAAATAGGTATGATAGAATTATAGATTTCACACTTTTTCCAATGTAGAACTCTACCAAATTATAGGAAAAGGAGCCGAACTTGAAGAAAGCTACTTCAGACCAGTTGAGCAAAAAATGTAATGCACCCAACAAGGAAGTTGATCTCATCGGATGTTTACCTAATTCAAGAATTATAACTGCAGCACAAGGGTCTCCAGCACATTGGCCTTCAGGCCACTTAAGCAACAGACCAACTCTTCCAACCAGTCTACCATCTAAGATGGACCTCACATCACATTTAAATGCTTGAAATGGACCTGAGACAGAGAAATAAACCATTACAAAGAAAGAGAAGGAGTAAACTATTTTCAGTCTATACTCGATTGCCTACCAGAACAAACCTGTGTCACTAGCTCCTCTTGATCTACATTGTTCAACAAAAGATTGTCTGTACGATATCCAGAGATCCAGCTTATTTACATCAAGCCTAACTCATGAACAATCTACAATCAGTGAGTGAAGAAATGTTGACCTATCCAGTGACCTCACTCTGCATCCCATGACATACAATAGCTGCTTCAGCTAGCAGTGCCTGCATTTGTGTCTCAAAAGCTACTGGCGATGTTACCACCTCAATCAATAAGCTTGTTACTCATTCTTGCTCAAAAATTGGTTTTGAATTATGATGTTAGCACATTCTATTCAGATCATTCCCATAAGCAGCCTTGTGTGCTTGAAATCAGTTTGCATGCATTGACATGGGGATGGACTCATCCAGTGAAGACCAGCCCGGTGCTCGAAGAGCCCCAACACCTCATTGTAGCTTCCAAGAGAAAAGATATGATTAATTGAATCTTCAACGAGATGATCCATTGTTGGTAACTAGATGAAAAAAATTCTAGCTCTTGGCTCAGTTCTTCTCAAAAAGTTGAAGATCTCCTACTGCAACAAGACCATCCACCATACAGCTGCAACTTACCATCTGACTTCAGTCTGAGAATAATTGAAAATCAGCAATTCTTACTACCAGTAATCATTGCATGAGCACTTTCCTCCAATAAAATGATGATATCTGTTATAATCTCTCAAGATTATATGGCGCCCGATAAGTTCAGATGCATATTTCATAAACACATGGCAGTCACTGCATACGCGAATATTCTTTATTATTCTAATGGGAATTGCACCATCAGGGTTTTTGAGCAAGACAAATGCAAGAGCAAGTTTCTCGCTGTGGTAGCTTATAGATGCAAGCTTCTCATTGTCCGCTACATCATGGAGTACTGGCTTTGTATTAGGAATAAAGCCAGCCACTTGTAGTTTCTTTATCAATCTGTGAAGTTCTTCATATATTTGATCTGTCTCTGGATGAGAATGATCTTCGGACACAAATCTGTGGACCTTATTATCGAACTCAATCCAGCTGTAAGCTGCAACTTTCCTGACATTTCTGTTCCTCATCAGAGATCTCACAGATGCAACATCTTTCCATCTGGCATTAGCTGCATACATGTTAGATAGTGTAATATATGGTCCAGCATTACATGGATCAAGATCAAATAAATGGCTTGCTGCTATCTTTCCAAGTCTAATATCACCCGTTGTTGCACATGAAGACAAAATAGAGGACCAAATTACGCTATTTGGTCGATGGGGCATTTGCTCGATGAGACTCAGTGCTTTATCTCCCTGGCCTGACCGAACAAGGAGGCCGACCATCAATGCATAATGATCCAAAGTCGGCATAATCCCATGTACTTTGCTGATTGAGTCAAAATACTTCTGTCCCTGTTCAATCAGATTGGCATGAACACAGGATGAAAGAATAGCTATAAAAGTTATCATATCAGGTTTCATGTTCCCTTGCAGCATCTCCTCATATAGTTTCAAGGCCTCCAGATCTTGACCATTTTGTGCATAACCACCAATCATAGCATTCCAAGAAACAACATTCCTAGAAGTCATCGTATTAAAAATGAACCAAGCATCTGCAATTACTCCACAGCTGCTGTACATGTCAACAAGAGCACTGGAAACAAGCAGATCATCATCAACTCCCACAAGAATAGCTTTCGCATGCACAGCCTGACCAAGAAGCAAAAATGCTAATTTGGCACAGGAACTCACCACACTAGACATGGTAAAACTATCGGGCTGCACATTTGTTGACAGCATATGACAAAACAGCAGCAATGCATCCTCTTCTCTTGAATTTTGGGAGTAGCCAACTATCATTGTCGTCCAACATATTTTATCTCTCTCTCTGATCTCATCAAATAATTTCCTTGCTTCAACGACATGTCCACATTGAAAGTAGGCTCTGAGGACATTGGAGACTGTAATCTGGTCAGGCTTACAACCAGTCAATTGCATCTGACGGAACAAATCAACACATTTATCCGGATTTCCATTAATCACATATCCAGAAATCATTGTGTTCCATGAAACCACATTCTTATCAACCATGTGATCGAACAACCACCTGGCCCAATGAATTTCACCACATCTAGCATACATATCAGTCAACACATTCCAAACAAACGCACTGCCCCTAAAATTACTAGCAACTATCCTGCCATGGATCTGCTTTCCCAGCCTCAAACCCTGCAACTGTGTACAGGCATTCAATGCACTCACGTGAGTATATTCAGTCGGCGCAAACCCATTTTCGTGCATATTCACAAACACTTGCAAAGCCTTTTGAGGCTGCCCATTTCCTGTGAAGCCCGCGATAACCGTGTTATAGGAAACAACGTCGCGAACGGGCATCTCATCAAAGGTTGCCCACATGTCCCCAACCGACCCACATTTAGCGTGCAGCGAAAGCATGGCATTCCACGAGAAAACGTCTCTGGCGGGCATTCTGTCGAACAGTTTCCGGGCATCGTCGAGCTTGCCGACCCGAGCGTACAAATGGAGGAGGCGGTTGTGCACGTAAGTGTCGTCGGGCCGAAAGGAGTGGAGTTCCATGTGAGACTGCAGTCGCCTGGCCTTGATCGACATCGTGGGCACGGACGCATTCGAGTACCAGGCGGGTGTAGGACTCAGGGGTCGCATGCCCACGGGAGTACAGCGAGTCCACGGCCTGGCGGAGCTGCTGTCTCGCCGCTCTCATTTTGCACACGAGTCGATCACGAACATCGACACGCGAGTGCTCTTTGGGAACTCTGGTCCCGAGAGAATGCAACTCGGTGACGAGGCAACGAAGAAACGGGCTTTGGAAGTAGAGATTATGAAACTGAAAAGCTACGGGAAATGACATAAATGCACCATAAAATTTGGTCCAACGTGCAATATAATTCTCAATTTTCAATATTTTTAATGTAATCCTGAATTTTACTTTAATGTGAAATAACTTTTAATTTGCTTAATATAGTTTTTGAACTTTTGATACATATTCAATTTTTTTGTTCCATGTCGGTTTGGGACGAGAATCGCGTTATCTTTCAAGAATAAAAAAGTTGATTAACATTTTTCGAAATGTCTTCTTCTTCTTTTTTTTTTCTTCTTCAAAATCTAAAGATCAAATTTGGCGGCTATTAGTGAGGCCGAGCTAACGAGGGCGGCCTCGCCAAAAGAATAAATTATAAAAAATATTTAAAAATTAAAATAAATTGATTTGGAATGAATCATGAACACGGTAATGAGTTAAAACTCAAAATATCACATTAAACAAATTAAAAGCTTGTTCAACAAAATCGTACATTAATACATATTCAATTTAGTCTAAAGATCAAATTGAATAAATTGAAAGTTCATGCACAATATTGTATATTGAGTTAAAAACAAAACTTAAAATTACATTAAAAGGCCAAAACATTATTTGTGTCATTATCCCAAACGATAAAATAACACGAGGAATGAATAATGTTGCTCTCTAAATATCGACCTTTGATTCATGAGTTGTTAAATGAAGTGAAATTAGTTCCTTCTATCTCCGGGGATTCGATTTCTTTCTTTTTTTTGGCCGAGGAAAGTCACTTTGCGATTCATCCTTGCCGCATCGACAAGAGACAGAGAACAATCTTCAACGTCATCGAGACCTCAACTATTCCAAAGTCAGGATCTTCTCGATCGCATCAGAGCAAGAGCATCGGAGCGGCTGTAGATGGAAGAATCGAACAGGTCTGTATCATCGTCACCTCTAACATCCTCACATGGGAGTCACCAACGTCGCCGGCAAATGACATATTTAACGCGTGACAGTGATTGTTGATGTACTAGCTCCCGAAGTTCCTGAGAATTTAAGCCGTAAAACAGGATCGCACGCCCGATGAACAACACTGGATCGCTGCTTAATAGCCTCTCGATTCACTATGACCACGGTGTAATATACCCCATTGAATGTATAAACGAAAACATTATCTCGATAAATCCCTTTCGCTCATGGCATATGGACAAGACGGTTGTCAAAGCGATTCATTTGAACTGAACTAGAAGATACTGCAGCCGATGGTCCCAACTCGTGCAAGCAAATCCGGAATAGATAGAAGAACATCAGTTGGATCCCTTCCATCCTGAATAAGGATAGCTCTATTCTTAATCACGGAAATGTAGTAAAAAGTTAGTGATGCGGGACTCCATTGTGAATAAGCACGAGATTGAGCTAACTCCTGATCTATTGAACTGAGCAATCTCTCGCCCTTAGCAGGACGCAACAGAAGCAAAATAGATATCGGAACACCCTCGGCGAGAAGCAGTACGCACAAACATTTTCCATATTGTTTCATAGGCAAAACTGCAAAATCTTTGAGAACTAGCATATCTGCGAGGTTAAATGACCACCTAATCTCTCACGAACTATCTCTGAGGTGTCTCGCCTATAATTATACAATGAAGTACAAGCAGCTACCGAACCCATTGCCTGTAAAATCTCAAAACGTTTATTGCCAAGGATTCTTTGTTCCCTTTCCACTTCTCTTTGAGCTTGACGCAGAGCTTGTTTTCTGTCAAGACAAAGTTGATGAATATGGCATTATTAGGAGGATATACCTGCATGATACCTTATAGAAATCGGAAGATCTGAGAGTGATACATACCGACTTCGATTTTTTTGTTTTACCACGGAGCCTGTTCTTTGGAGGCTTCAGTTTGTATATGCGAACCATCCAATGATGAGTTGTAAACACCTGTCACCATGACCCAAACAAAAGCCCATCCGATTATCTTTTGGAATTTGGACCACGCATACTGCTTTAAGCTCACTACTGGGAGAATGTCATCTCGGCCGATAACAATGTCATCACACATCCACATCCATACCCACACACACATTACAAATATTGACAGAATAGAATACATTTTAGAGAGTGACTATGGTATGACGCATGACAAGAAGCCTCTTGAAAGGCCCTACTGCAATGGGAGCAAAAAATTAGACTTGCAATAATTGCTGGAACTATTTCAAATCGTCTTATTTTTCTTCTCCATTAAGATGCTTCTCCAGGATTTAATTGAAAATAAGAAGAGAATAACCACAATCAAACAACTCATCCATGTGACAGATCTCATGACAAACAGAAAGAATGATGCAGAACCAGAGAGTTCAATCTTTCACAATAGCATCCCCTGAACCAAATCGATAATTGATATGTAGATTCAAACAACGGTAAAAAGATTAAAAAAATTAAAAGGAAAACCTTCTAGTTTGAAGATAAAAAAAGTAAATATTTGGAAGTTATAAATATTGCCTCAATTATAAAAATGCTATGACTTCATATATCCATCCAGACGTACTACTGAGGACTGGAAGTTTTGGCCAAAGTTAGCAATATAGAAATAGAGGCGTGGATCCTCAAATCAAAGGCTTTCCAATGTAAAAGAAGTAAACTTAAAGATACTTATTTGTTCTAGAATAATTTATTGACCAAGAAGCATGTATATCATTTGTTCACTTGTTGCTGTACTTTTCTGTAACCTGCTCAAACAGTGCCAGTTATATAAAGATTTACTGTTATGTTGTGGGCGCAATAGAAACACAGGTTATTATCGAGCAAATTTTTGTGTTGCCTTAGAAAAAGAAATCTAACCTCTTCGAAATGGGTGAGCTTAAAGTATTTCTTTCCAATCTCTGTCCGCCTAACTCGATCAAAAGCTTTACCATCGGTCTCAACAAACCTGAAGTATGAACATGCAGAAGACACTGAACATTCAAACAGCAATTTTAGAATACAAAAGAGAAAAGGATCATGTTTAAAAGCCGTAACAGACCTGTAATATGAGAGCTTGTACATCAGACAATTTAACATAGTTGGCGTTGCCTGAGAATCAATCCGATATTGGCCATCTCTCTTTAAACAAAAACGGAAGCCATAATAAAAATCAGTCCCAAAATCATACCATGACATTGTTTAAGTGATGAATGTTCAGATACACTATGATTATTCATCAGAGCGAGAAATCTCAATTCTGAGGATTGTAGTGAAACTGCATGAGCTTTAAAAAGCCAGAAACCAGGAGCCCTCATTCCACTGAAAAAGGAAAAACTTACTAGGTAATCAGGTTCTTTAATATGAGGAAACACGCCACCTCCTATCCGTACCATCCACAAGAACTTATTGATATCATCACTAGGATAGCCTACTAGACCTGAATTGAACAAGCATGTGTCAGAACAGTCCTTTCTGGGGAAAAGAGAAGCATTTGAGAAGGACACAAACCTCCAAAGACAACAAGAACATATTTGACATCCAAAGAGTTGAAAATCTCCCAAGCTGCCTTTTCAGGAGAAGACATGGCAGTACCAACAGTCGCAATATGTGTGTTATTCCAGGTGTTGTTGTCAACTATGACAGTGCGATTTGCCATTGCAGTTGTTTGGTAACCGTAGTCCCACCATGATGCAACCTGCAAAAAGAAAATTCTTTTGGGTTAAAAAATGCTGCGTCAGCATATCAGAACATTACAATTACTCAACAGTCTGTACTAGACATCAAGAGTTTATTGTCCTACCTACATAGGGTGTTTGTAAGCTATGAATAACTAGCTATTGCTCTAATTAATGTAACATCTAGTTCCACTGACAAAGTCCTAAACAGCCTCACTGCTTCAACATGGGAACAAACAAAATGTCACTTGTCTAACTGTACACAAAATTGTCAGTTCCCCTTAAAGAGCTTTGGATATCCTATACTTCGGAGAACTGATTTTCTAACTGTAAAAGTAAAGAAAAAAATTTGAGCAATGGAGCTTCTGGCAACTGCAGCAGTGGAAAATGGTTTGGAGAGGCCATTTTCACCAGATTAAATAGCAAGAACAACATACAACCTCGTTCCACTATCAAAATCTATTAAGTGCGAGGAAATAACTCACCTTATCATCCACCTCTGTATTGTGACTTAGCCATGCATAAGCTTCTCTAAAATCATCAAAAACATGTAATCCGTCATGAGAATGAGATGTAAGAACAATTGAAGGGGCTGAATAAGCTTCAGCTGCTGCCCAGACACAATGGACCTGCAATGGCAAAATCATGTATATTGAGGCCCTTACAAAGCCAGAGAAACAGAACAGGAAAAGGCAGGAGAAATAAGGACCCGATCTACTTATATGAAAAAGACAACAAGTCTTCTGTGTTTGTATCTAGAATACTATTACACACTCCTCACATGGCTCTCACACTATCTATGTTAGCAACTTAAACAGTGGCTATGGCTTCCGGACGGACTTCAAATAGTATGACTTTCTCAGTGAGTATACCTTCCTCAAAGTGACAGCACATTTTCCTTCTCCTTTCAAATGACATCTTATAATATTAATTGCTCAAAATATAACAAATGTTTTCCATAAAATATATGAAAAAGGATAGACATCTTTCAAAGAAGAAAGCCAGTAGTGATTCAACAAAAGGGCAAAAAATAAAGCTGAGAAAAGAGAGTCTAATTACCACGTAGAAGGCGCCCAGCAAGACAAGTAGAAAGATACCAACAATAGACGCTTCAAAAGGTAAAACCAAAAGCTTTTTCTCATTTCGAGGATTTCTTGGAGGCCTTTCCACTGGTTCCTTTTCCTTCTTCTTGCTCTTCCTTGACGGTCTCTCCTTGGCAGTCTCTTCAGTTTTATCAGCCTTGATTACATCATTCTGTGCACTGGCACTAGCAGAACCAGCATCCCCTGCCTTATTGGCAAAGAGATATTATGAGTCTTTCATACTCTGTATAAATGTCATAGGCATGAGTGTATAAAGATTCGGAGAACGATACACTCTTACGTTAGCTTCAGAGGTTCCACCAGAAATTCCAGGTAACTGAAACTTGATTGACCGTGTAAGAGTGTCAAAAGCTTCAGAGAGAGCAATCCCAGACAAGATACAAGCTGCTGGAGCAAGGACCAGCATTAACCGTACCTGTAATTTTAAACAAAAGAATTACTCCTGGAATGGCCACAGCAGAAAAGACACGTGTTGTGAGCATTCCCTTACCATGACTCCTGAAAAATATACTGATGTCACAATATAGAGAACAACAAAGGAACTCGCATCGGACAATGGCAGAAAACAAGCCTGCAAACCAAAGCATCAACCACAAAATTACAATCTATAGAAAAAAATATGAAGCTGGCAATGAAAAAATTGCTCTGAACAATATAACTCACAATAATGCCTGCTGGAACCAAGAAAGCCAAGACATTAATGTCCATAAAATATGATGGCCATGTAGGAGGCTGATGTTCACTGACACTGGCTATAATTGGTATGTACTTGCTTGCATAAGTTCTGTTAAGGAGAAAACAACAAGCAAGGGACAGGGAGAAAATTAACTTTCAGAAAATGATGCAACTATTGAAACCCCACTCCTCTTTCTTTCTTGTCCACCTTTTCATGATAAAAGAGTTTCAAAAGATACAAACTCAAGCCACAACTCACAAATTCTTATGCTAAAACATGTGTGTAGTAGTTGTTTGACAATCAAGCAGAGAGGGAGGTTAATGAAGACATAGAAACCAAAACCTTAAGGATCTTAATGATGAGCCCAATACCACATGAGTTCTTACACCAAATACTTACGGATCAAGTAGACTCAGACTTCTTCCACTCCACCCCATCGTTGGGCTGGAAGCAACCAGTGCTATGAGTATTGCTACCACAGCGAAGCACACTATCCTGCACATTAAGTTAAAGATAAGGTAGAAAGATTAACTTCCATATGGTATAGCTTCAAGGAGAATGCACACAATCAAACTCAAAGGTTATTAAAGTCCTCAATGTGAACCGAACTGGCATGAAACATGAAAGCTTTGACCTTCGTAATTAGACATATAACATTAAACATTTGTTCAATTGAGCATCAGTCAGATAATATGGAGGAAACTTACAAGCCTGCAGAGAGAACCAGGGTAACGGCAACTTTAAACATCTTCGGGGAGAGAATTCCTTTGATGTAATAGACAAGAGCAACCACATGAATGATGATAAAGACCTGCCAATTACCTATTGTTAACAAAATGATTGTATCGATGGCATAAGCGCCAAACAAGTACACAGATCATATTAATATTGTTGAAGCAATCACAAGCCAATCTTATCTAATCAACAAGATGATAAAAGACATTAACCAGTTTAATGTATTCTGTCTCAAGTAATATACAAACACTTTTTCTATCAGCATCTCAGTTTATACACACAAATTTTCTGTATGAATGTGATATTCTATGTAGAGAACAATTTTCCTTTGTTATAGTACTAGTACGTTAAACTTCACCCTTAGATGCTACCACAGATATACAAAACCCAGACAACTGTGCGGTATAGTGACGGTTCAGATTAGATACAGTATACAAGTTGGAAAACTCTCTGTTTTAAGTACATGACACTAGCAAAATGGAATTTCAGCGACTCAAAACTCGCTAAATTTATAAACATAACTAAAAGCACCGAAAAGAACAGGCAAAGACTCACCAAAAACGATGCAAAATGTTCTGATGTCATGACCGCATTAAATCCAACAACAGGCACCAATGCAGCCAATAATGTTCCCAAGACAACCTGCATTTGATAAGGCAATTGTTTGACTACAACAAAGAGCTTAGTTTAGAAGTCGACTGACATTGCGAATCGATGTCACTGGACTGCTCAAAAGCAGTTGGCCACAAATCAAGATGACAAATTTGACTCATCAACTTTCTCTGAATAAACTTTCAAGGACACTAAGCAGATTGGGGCGCTAGAGTGTAGACTCATGGTTGGACACAAGGTATTAAAATTATCAGCAGCTCAAATTTTTTTAAGTCACTCAAACTAGGGGCACGATAATATTTTATTTAACTTGATATAAAGGAAAAGTCTTATGTGAAGTTGACAATATACTAAGCGAACAAGATTAAGCACAAATTGGTAAGAAAATGAGTTCTCGGCCATTTTCCAGAGAGAAAAAAATGTCAAGCAAGCCGTACATAAGAGCTAAAACTCCTCGTTCTTAGTTACTGATGCCACTTAGTCCAGATGCTCCTCATCTGCATGCTGACATGCTCAAGCTAAAAGGACAAATTTACTATTTGGGACTTCTCTCTCATATTCTCATCCCAATACTTATTCGCAGATTTAATAAAATATGATTTTTCCATGATGTACACACTTACGAGGGGAGCATAAGCGATGTACAGCCGAGAGGAATAGCGACCAGTTACAATGCATAGCAACGCATGCATGGGAATGAGATTGATGATGAACGTGTATCCTCCCCATGAGCAAACCTGGAAGTTCATAGACCAAAGTCAACCATGAGAGGCCTATAATGGCAAAGGTAAACTCAAATAAAATAAAGTGGCAAAATGAAAATACCTACCATGTAGAAGTAGGAGATGGCATTCAAAGTGGCATAAAAGAGTGATCCAGTATTAAGTGTCTGTATAACATAGAAACATGATATAAGAAAATCAAAGAAGTAAGTACTAATTACAAAGAGAACTACATTTAGGCCTCAAGTGAAAACACTGAAATTCCTTACAGGGTTAAAATTTAAATGATTAAATATATTGTCGGTTGTGCATCTGGAGCAACATTTTACCTTGATTTACTTATCTAAATAATTATGTGATAAGTAAAGTAAATCTAACCTTTATGTAGAGATAGAATGTAAAGATTAATGCAAATATAGCCACTGCTTCATTGTCATAGCTGCCAGCCACAGATCGAGATATATATGATGGAACCTGAAATATACAGCACCGGACAACTCAACAATTATCCAGCTGTAACTGAAAATTTTAAAAATAAAGCACCCCTGGAAAAACACAGTACTAGGTAGGGCACAAGTAATTCATTTAACTGGCCCACTAAGTACTTAAATAGGCTAACTGCGGATTTCATTGCAATTCACAGGACCAATTCAGTAGTACTTAGACAGCACAGCTTTTGAATGGTTTTGAAGTTAGTATTGCATGGGCTTGCAATATATGTGATTTAAATCATGGGCATTCAATGAAAACTCATTAGTGTAACTTAGAAACGTGTAAAAAGTAATTCCAGGAAATAGTGCATTGTCAAACCAAGAATAAAGCAACAAATGTATTTATGAGTTTCACCCGGACCTACTTAGCAATCACCAATGCAGAGACGTCATCTGAAATAGAGAATGAAGTGGCAGAATCATTATTCTATCTTTTTCAATGGGATTCTGTTTAACCTGTAATATCTCGATTACAATAGGAGCATTCACCTTTCCATGTCATTTTTATAGCCTCCCCATCATCCATTGACAAGAACTATTCAGGAAATGTTAAGTCATCACCCAGCTTTTAGAGCTAATCCAGCGGGAAAAAAAATGGATCTGAGGTAGGTCCCGCATATAATCTCAAAACCATTAAAGAGGATCCCATCTTATCCATTTAAGGAAAGAGGAAATGCGACAATTGAAAATCATCAATTATGGTAGGATATTCAAGAGAATCTTACCACTACTCATCTCACAAACCTCAAATTTCTTAAATTCTAACCCACAATGGTAAAACTACTCAAGCTCACCTCCTGCTTGTAGATGGCATCTGCTAATTATGGGAGTAGTAACTATATGAACTTCAATTCAAGTTGATTTCTTCATTCATCAAATTGGAGCAACGTGACAACTTCTAAGTGCGCGTCAAAGCTAAAAGGGTCAGAACATCCTATATAAAGTTTACATTCTCCCTAATACTGCAACTTGTCACCTAATTTTGAAAGTTTTAAGTTACGATATCTGCTGCCCATTTATAGAAATGAGACAACAAATCTGGACAAAGAAGAGGCAATACCATGATAAAAAAATTATTTTACGATCTTTCAGTTGAGTTCTGTAATGAAAAAGCAATTACTTTCAGTATTCAGCTACTGTCTTACCATCGCTAAGAGGGCTGCAGCTGTCAATCCAGCACCCACACCCTTAACTTCCTGAAGAAGATATAGGCAATAATATCAACATCACAGAAACTGAGCTTAAAAAGCTTAAAGCGAAAATAAGACAGGAGTAGACTAGAAGACAAACCTTTGTCAAAAGGTAGGTTGCCCATGAAGCAAAGGCAGAGAATATAGGTGCAGTAAACACGCACACAGTCTCCACAGATAAAGGAATATTCAGAGAGTTCAAAATCCTGACATGAGAAAGTACTTAATTAGAATAAGAAGAAGAAGAAGAAGACCAAAACCATACAAAATTTAACATACACACTCCTTTTTATCCTATATCCATGTATAAGACTAGATCACTAGACAAAAATCATTCTTTTGGTGTGTGATCTCTCAGCTAAAAGAAATCCTTTTTCTATGTACCAGTTTTTTTCCATAAAAAATGAAGATTTGTGAACAAGTTTACCCTGATCAGTATTTCTAGACTTTTTTTTTTATAGATAAAGAAAAAAAATTGAAAGTATAAAAGCAAAACACATTGTGCAAGAATTACAACAAAGAAAGAAGCATAACTAAGCAAAGCAAAGCCTGCTAAGGTGTTGAAACGAATCTATGCGCCTTGTTCTTTAAATTTGCTCTAGATAACTATTGACTATTTAATCTTCTTGCATTCCTATGTATTAGTAGATCTTGAAATCATATGAAAACAATAAACAAAATTAAGTAGCAGTATTCCTCTCCAAGCCTTTACACATCAGTGACTCTCGAATACCCACCACCATAGAGTGCCTGCTGTCAACGTTAGCCCAGGGTACACAGTTCCACCAATCACACGTCCTAGCGGGTACCTTTATCACATGACACGAAACACAAGTATTCAACTTTTAGATTAAATCAAAAGAAATGTGAAAGATGCATTACAGGTTTTTACTTGGGTAAAGAGTTACCATGTCCGATCGTCAAACCAGTTCCAAAAGTCATATATCCCATTTTTCGTGAGAAACTGAAACCAACAAACACGCCATCACCCTCCATACTTCTTTGAGGTAATTCAAATCATCAAATGAAATCCGAGAGGGAACAAGACGGCGCCTTGATTGAAGTTAGCACTCAGAAGCAATCATCCAGCGACCGCATGAGATCGCCATGTCTGACTGCAACTGGCATATTAATAGAAAATTCACGTTGCTGGTTAAATCGACACCGCACCTGAGTAACTCTGTAGTTGAAGTAAGGATCGAACTCGTGAATGACGCTCTCGTACTTGATGACCTGCGATTCAGATCATTCCACAAGCGGTGATCAACAAGTGCGAAATCAACTCAACGTCAAATGAACCAAATTCACGCAACCGCCGGTCAATAAGCGCCAGATGCAAAAGAGAAAAGCCACAAAAAAATCCGCCACAAAAACATCCGCCGCGAAAGGCGACCGCTTGACAAACGTTTCGAACTCGTTTTCCAGGGAAACGCAGACGAAAACCGAAAAGCGCGACAATGCATTCGCTCGTGACCGATCTACGAGCCCGGCCGCTCCGGAACTTACAGAGAAGAGACGGATCGAGAACGCGAGGACGCCGATCAGGAGGAGGATGAAGAAGGAGAGGACGCCTCCGAAGGCGTGCCGCAGGGTCGTCGCCGTCGCCGCCGCCGTCGCCGATGATGCCTCCGAGGCCGCCATTGACGGCCGAGAGAGGGAAGCTGAAGCTCTGATGCACTGCAAGGGTTAGAGAGAGAGAGAGAGAGAGAGGGAGGGAGTGAGGGAGGGAAGACTTCGTAGGTCGCGACGAGCTCGTATGTAGTGTGAAGCTGCCCAGCGCTGGGGAGGCGACCGAGACCGGCAGTAGCCTGTGAAGACCCTTTTTTCCTCAATTTATTTCTGAATTAATTACCACCAGAAACATTAAATGAATACATTTATAACAAATTTACTCGAAATTAAAATCTCAAATTAATATATTTACAACAAAGTGACCATCTTTTAATAAAAAATTACTGATATGCATATCATAAAACATAAAGAAAAATTTTAAATTGTTATACTTGTCAATTGTCATATTTTATCTAACTTAGTAATTTAACAATAAAATTTAATTAGTAGTGTTGGATTTTTTGTAAACAAAAGATTAATTTAAGATAAATATGTTTGTTTAAATTTTTTATGGTTAATTTTTTTATTTTTATTTTGGATTTTGTTCGTTTGACTTATTCCACGTTCACATTTGGTTGACGGATTGACCGTGTTGTACAGTTTTGTCCTCGTGCAGTGACGAAACTACCCCTCGAGGTTGGTGAGCTGGCGAGAGTTTTAAGTTTTAACCTCATAGAAGCGCCCGATTGGCCTCGCATTGCGTGGCGTCGCCACATGGCGCGTTCCGAGTGGCTAGCGAAGGAGCACGGTCGTGTTAAGTGGAATTTTCTCTTTTTTCTTGGTTTGGAATAATTGGCTCGAGACTAGATAAAGAAAATAGGGAAGATGGAAAGAAAGACTATGAGAAGATGGTAAAGTTGTGTTGTTGATGGACCCTGATATCGTGATAAAGAACTAATATGACAAAAACCACTATTCGATAAAGTAATCTGCAATGAATAAATCTAACTTATTTATCTAAATTCCTAGATTGAACCCAAAAAAAAAAAAAAAAAAAAAAAAAATCTTGCCGAACACCTTATTATGATGACAAAAATGGTAATATATAAAGGTTCATGAACCTTTTCTCATTATCCAAGTAATCCTGAATTTTTTTTTTGTTCAATTTAATACCTAAATTTATGGAAAATCGCCTCAACAAAGTGAGATAATTATCAAAAAAATCTTCAATTTATTATAATTATGTCAATTCAATCTTAAATATTCCAATTGTATTAATATAATCATAAACATTTTCACATATTACCAATTGAATCTATTAAGCTAATTTTGTTCAGAAATTACTAACGTTAACACTAGTTATCCAATGTCGCACGACCATTGCTAATATAAATATTTATGAATAATATGTTGAATATTTTACATATTTCTTTTCTTTTCTTTTTTCTATTATTTCTTTCTTTCTTTTTTTAATTCTTTCATTTTGACCAATGAGGGCCTCGCCTAGGGCCTTCGCCGCCTTGCCAATTGAGGGCAAGGCAACCCTCGCCAGATCTAACGAGGGTCATTGGCTATCCTTGTAGGCCAAAATGAAAAGAAAAAATAATTAAAAAATTGTAAAGATTATTCACGTTACCATCAGCCTTGTCTCATAGAACGACCCGCATCTATGTTAATAGTGTCCAATCAAAATTGATTGGAATGATTCAATTGCCAAATTATAAAAATGTTTAAACTAAATTGGCACAATTGAAAAGTTTATAACTAAATTACCACAATGATAATAAGTTAAGAACTTCTTTGGTAATTTCTCCCGACGTGATCCTTCCATTAAATTGAGCAACTTGTCATGCGCTTTAACTGACTTTCTGTGTTACTTAACGTGAATGGATCGAAATTTTTTTTTCGGTACTACTCTACTCATACACTAATATTCACTCTTAGACTTTTACTCCGTCTTCTTGCAGGCCATGAGAGTCAAAATCCATATTTGAAATTAAATTATCCCCACTCCAATCCCTTGATAAGGTGGGGATTAATCCCACTTACCCTTTTCCATATAAGGAGGGTAGCCATTGGGACCGTTAAAATATAGTACGCGGAAACAACAAAATCTTACAATTTACGTCAACGTGAAATCACCAGATAAATAAATGATGATTAATAAAAACACTAGAAAATTACGTGGTTCGGTCTAAGTATCAATACCTACATCCACGGGGAAAGTTAGTAACAAATAATCCACTAAAATTGAATAACCAAAGTTTACAATTGCTTACAGGTTCAAATGTTTTCCACACTTAAATTAAGCCAAAATTCAAAGTGTTCATAAATAAATCACTCATTTAGACGTAAATTCACGGCACAAAATCACCATGCGTTCAAGCTAAAAATAAAACGCTTTACATATGTCGAAAATAAGAACTCCGGCGTCCAGCGTCCGTATTTTTCTTCACATACGTACTACTTTACGTTATCCTTTTCTTGATCGCGTGACTTGTGCGGCAGCTCTTTTCTCTCAAGCGGCACTCTCTGGACGTGCTGCTGCTTCTATATATTATTTTCGGCTAAAGGAAACTCTGGCCCTTTTATATTATGCGCCCATGAGTCAACAATTTGACTCTGGCCCCACCGTGCACATCGACTGAAGAATTTGGTTGCTGCACCTAAAAAAAGAAACCCTTAAAGATAAATATATATAATAAATACGTGAGCCCCTTTTTTTTTTGTCTTGTAGCGTTAGATCGCCCCATTTTTTTTTTCTTGCTTTTTTTGTACGTCCAAAAGAAAATCTAAGAAGAGGAAAACTTCTTCATCTACTTGTAATTCATTTGAAGAAATCTTTCTAATCAAATTCGATTTAACAAATCGTTATTCGAATTCAAACTCGAGATATTAATTTAACAGGACAAACCCGATCGTTAATGAACTAAAATATTGACATGAATTGCTACCTTGTTTATTTATTTTTCTTCTCAAATGCATTCATTTCTTATTATTTCATCTTTTTCACCCTTCCTCCTCCGCAACTGCAAGTTTGCAACACCTCTGGGCAGATTCACTTTTAAGCCCACCGCGTCATCGTCGAAGACCCGTCACACCATTGCAAAGACCCGCCGCACTGCTCATTCTCTTAAAAAAATCATCATTAAACGAAGCCCTAACTCATTTCTTTCTCTAAGCTCCACTGACCAAATATTTTCCCCACGATAGATGGTTGATGTTTCAATTTATTCCGTAGCTACATGAGATTGAGAAACAAAACACCTAACTCAAGAGTTGGGTAAACAACCACTTTATTCCGTAGCTACATGAGATTGAGAAGCAAAACACCTAACTCAAGGGTTGGGTAAACCTCCAAACTCTCGCTTTTAAATACTCATAAATGAAAGTAAATGATCGTAACGATTACGTGATGAGATCGAACAATCTCACCTATGCTTTGAGTATAGAAAGGGAAAGACAACAAACATCTCATAACGTACTTTTGTAATGCTTAAGAAAACCTATCAAAGTGTGACATAAAAACAAATTAGATTTACTTTCAAAAATCACACATAAAAAAAAAAACTTAGAAGGATAATTTATCGTGCTTGAAGCTATGATGGATTTACTTAAGTTCTATTTGTATGGGATCCTCGAGATGGAGATATTACTGCTTGTAGAAAGAGAAAAAAAAATTCAGCCTGTATTTGCATGTAAATAAAAAAAAATTCTCATGCTGCTGAAAAAACTATTAGAGATAAAGGAAAATGATTTGAGATTTTTAAGCCTTTAGAAGGGGATATGATGAGACAGCGAAATAATATGAAATTTTATCCATCTCGAACAAATTCATTATAACACGCCATTAATTAATATAAATTTATGAAAAGAATAATCTGTTGTATAATACATTTACTGGGGCGATGATAAAATATTGAGTATTGCTGTGCATATGTATTTGGAATAAGAAGGTTTGGAAATTTCAGAATATTTCTATTTTATAAGTATTAGATATTATCGATTAAAAAAATTTCAAAAATTATGAAGGATTTTCTTCAAACTCCTGTTTTGAGATACTCATAAAAAAAAGAGTAAATGATGGAAACGTAGATGCGATGAAATCGAACAATTTCACCTATGGTTTGAATTAAAAAAAAAAAGGAGAAAACAACAAAAATTCTCATAACATACCTTTTTAGTTTTTAATGCCAAAGAAGACCTATCAAAGTGTGACAAAAAAACAAATTAGATTTACATTCACAAATTACACATAAAAAAGAACTTAGAAGAATAACTTATCGTGCATGAAGCAATGATAGATTTATACTTAAGTTCTATTTATGGAGATATTATTGCTTATAGAGAGAGAAAAAACCTCAGCCTGTATTTGCACGCAAATAAAAAATAAAATAAAAAATCTCGTGCTGCTGAAAAACTATTAGAGATAAAGGAAAATAATTTGAAATTTTAAGCCTGTAGAAGTGAATATGAGGAGAGGCAGGGAAATAATATGAAATTTTATCCATCTTGAACAAATTCGTAAACACACACCATTAATTAAGATAAATTTATGAAAAGAAAATCTCTTGTATAATACACTTACTGGGGCGACGATAAAATATTGAGTATTGCTGTGTATATGTATTGGGAATCCTAAGGTTTAGAAATTTCAGAAAATTTCTCTATTTTATAAGTATTAAACATTATCGATTACAACGTGTAGAAAAATAATAAATATTTACCTATAGATTGAGATATGAAGGATTCTCTTCAAACTTTAACTTCTATTGATAAGATTTTAAACTTTTATTTGAATAGGGTAAGATTCGTGTGTTGCATTGATGTATATCTATCAAAGTTAATAAAAAAAAGGTGAAATTAGGAAAAAATTCTCCCTCAATGCATGAACAATACATATGCTATAAAATTGATGTAGAAACTTATATTCAATTACTATTTCATATGAAACTTATGTAATAAGAAAAGAGACTTTTTGTTCACAAAAAACATGTTCAAGTAAGAAGAAATATACTTCCACGTCCTCCTACAAGTGAGGCCAATAGAAAGTTTCCTCGAGGGTGAGCACTTTATACATCAACGGTTGATTTGCCCATTTGGAGTCATGGCATTCCCTTTATAACTTCCCTTTCCAGGTTGTCAGGGAACAGGACATATATGCCGTGGCCTTTGGCATATAGAAGACCATCCTTGTGCCAAATTTTTGGTGTCTTGCCCTCTTTAGATTGTTCTATAAGATTCATAGCAGAGGGATGATGAGACATACCTTTTGGATTTGACCCATGAGGTTGCTTTGTGGCCCACTCATGTCTTTGGGTTCAGGTCACTGACTTAGCGCATCGGTCACAAAATTTGTCTTTCCAACATTTTGTTCAGTGTAAAGTCGAACTTGGCAAGGAAGTATTGCCACCAAGTTTGCTTGGGAGACAGCGTCTTTTGTGTTTGAAAGTAACTCGCAGCAATATTGTTGATTTGTGTCTGAAGCCATTCCCAAGGAAAGTATCTTGGGTGGTACTATCTGATAAGGAGCCATTACTGAGGAATCTTGGGTACAAGTTCGATTTTGTGATCCACTTCTCTTCATTGTGGCAACTTCTTGGGTAGCTTTGGAGGCATCACCTCCTTAAAAGACTCAGAGTAAGGTCCCTTCTTTCTTACCCCTTAGGCAAGTTGCATTGTCAAGAGGTACTTGATGGCTTTCCCAGCTTGTCGAGAAAATCTATCCCAATGACAAACTTATAATTATCAAGGGGAATAACCTCAAGAGTTTCCTTACCTTCCCATGTGCTGATGTAGAGATCCATACTTCAAGTAAGACCCGCCATAGGAATCTCCATAGAGTTGATAGTCTTTAACCATCCTTCCACTTTCTCCACCTTTAGGCCAAGTTTCTTGGCCACAATGTCGTAAATGAAGAGGGCAAAGCGCTGGTGACATAAACACCGGTAAACATTAAGGCACTTTCTTCGTTGTCTAACTTTGGCCTTTGATTGCATTGAAAATCTTCAATGAATCGACGCAAACTTACTCTCTTTCTCCAACAACATTCGCCACGAATGCGGAAAGCTTTCCTCGCTTGGGACAAGCCCTAGCCCAGCGAGGGCTGTCACAAAAGAATCATTGGATCGGCTTCTTTTCTGTGTGATTCACCTTTGGGGCCTCTTTCACCTTACGGGAGTAGATGGGACTTCCTTTCCCGACTTTTCATGCTCTCCCCAATTTTCCCTTCTTGGTTCTTTGAAGAGCCGGGCTTAAAAAAGTCCACTAGACATTCAGCGATGTTCGAGGGCCTTCGAGATATCTTAGACACCTCATTGCTCAAGCTCGGTTCCTGCCCGAGGCATTGAGTCATAAAGGTGAAGAATAACTCTTAGTTCGTTGAGCTCCTTGACATACTCCGGAACCGTTCCCCTCGGTGTGAGCCGATGAAGCTTATTGCGGGCCTCTTTCTTGGCAAACTCGGGAAAGAATTGCTCCCAAAATTCTTTGATGAACTCATCCCAAGTGTTGACGAGATTGGCACCTCGCTTTATTCTGTCAACCCTAAAACATCACCATAGCATCGCAACTTCGGTTGGGAACATAGTAGGGATTCTTACCTTAGTGTTCTCGTTTGCGTGTTAATGGCGTCCAAATATTGCTCCATGCTCCAAATAAAGTTGTCCCCCTCCTTGAAAGGACTAATTGCCTTTAAACTCTTTGGACCTTAGCGCACCACCTTGGGTGCTGTTGGGAAAATATGGCTTTGAATTGGGTAGAATAATGAAGTCGAATCTTTAAAGTAATCAAGTCGGACTTTAAAGCGTGATATCACTTTCTTTAATGATTTATTTGTCCCACAAAATTACTAATTGTCATCGGTAAATATCTTACAGGATACAACAAAGTCTCAAAAATGAGAAAATTAGATAGTAATTTTAGTATTTCTCCAGAGTCTATCTAGGAAACAATTGAAAAGATGTTTATAATTTTTCAGAAAGAATGCTTGAAATGATAAAAATGATCACACACACTCTTCTGGAAAACTGACATGTATATATAAATCAGTATTAAAAACGTAGGTAACTCTTCGTGAAAAATTGCAAAGTGAACAAATATATCCTTTCGAAAAATTGCCCATATGAATAAAGGCGTCCATTCGGAAGAAGTTGAAAAAATGAACAAATGCAACTCTTCGGAAATATTGCAAATTGAACGAATAAAAATATTATTATTTTTTAATAAATAAAATTTCGATTTTTTCTTTTATAATTTCCGAAAATTCTCAATAAACAAAAACAACATTTGAATTGATTAAAGTTAATAAGATAACCGTAAGAAAAAAAAACAGGGTTAGTGCTAATTAAACGGCGGGTGTGCAAGTGTGCTAAGTGCACCTAATAATTGCGCACCCGCACGCAGGTATGGTGGGATCTAGCCTACACCCAATCATTTCTTTAAGTACGCTAAAAAAACCCCACACTTATTAATTGACCAACTTCTTCTCACTTTTCCGATGTGAGACAAGAAAACATACACTTAATGTATGGTACTTGAGAACTCATGTTGGAGCATTTTTTCCGGCTTGTCAATCCGCTTCACTTTCTCGAATGTTACCTACGGCCAATAACACCTTGGAGAGCCTTTCCTAAAAAAAGGACACTATATCCTTCAATCTAGCCTTCTTAACTTTCCCACGGTTCTCTTTCTTGGGCAACCTTCGCCTGGGGAGCTTCGACAATGATGATGACATTGAAGTTGGAAGCTGCGGCCACAAGAACACTGCTTTCAATGTCACTTGTCACAAGCCGATACTTTAGATTATAAATCGTGTGGCACTTAAACATTGAATAACCTCTCTTGGCTTAAGTAAGCCTTACTTGCTCTCACTTTCACACTCACTTGACAAGGAATTTGAGAGAGAAGGTTTCAAGAGAAAGAAGCTTTCAAAGATGCCATATTGCTCGAATACTTGATGATGCAAATAAGGGATGGTGCCCTTATTTATACATAATCACCATTGCCTACCTATTAAGAACAAGTATAAATTCTCCATAATATCCTTTAAATATTCTAGGGTCACTTAAAAAAGTTCATTTCGATCTTCGATCTTCCTTCTTCTTCTTTTTTTTGCGATGGTGGACCAAGCAATCCATGGACAGGATGTCGTGGACCAGTGGAGCTCGCTGTGGACTCAGGTTGGCAGTGCAGTGAAGACACATGTTGCAATGAAGAATCCACCAAGCCCTTTTTAGAATCTTCTTATATCTGAATTGTTTTAAGTTGGACATGAGTAGGTCCTTAAACTGCTCAAAGGAACTAGACAGGTAGGAGAATCGCTCTGGGGTGGGAGACCCTACTCTGTCTGGGACCTATATTCCCCACCAACTGGGAAGACAAATATCGGTTGGGTGCAAGGAGAGTCGGGAGCCGTGTCCTTGAGGTAATATATCGGACAAATCCAGACAGCCCACCATCACTGTATATCAAATGGACAAGCGCTAGTAGACCTGGCTGTGAAGGCTAGACCTCCTCCTAAACTTGGTGGAGGTGTCACGGGATTAGTTTAAACCGAACCTGTGACACTAAGGAAGCCAAGGTTAGCTCCAGTTTAAGAGCTATACAAGAAGATTCTAATAATGGCTCGGCGGATTCTTGACTGCAACACGTGTCTCCACTGCATTGCCAACCTAAGTTCACAGTGAGCTCCATTGGTCCACGACATCTTGTCCATGGATTGCTCGGTCCACCGTTGCAAAAAAAGAAAAGAAAGGGAAGATCGAAATGATCTTTTCCAGGGAAAAAAAAGTTAAATTCTACATCTCGAATTTTCCGACAACATTAGAGGTGGCAAATGGGTGGGTCGGGTCGGGTATGGATTGAGTCGAAAATTGGTCGACTCATATTTGACTCATTTAACCCATTTTAATCCATATTCTTGTGGTGTAAATCTAGTGATCCATACCCGACCCGACCTGTACTCGACTCATATCCGACCCATATTCTTGTAGTGTAAACCTAAAAAAGCTCATTTTTATGATTTTTTTTATAAAAAAAAGTATAAAAAGTATTGTTAAAACATTTTTATGCAATACAAATTTAATGAAATTTTTTTATAATTCTTTTGAAAATATTTTTTAAAATATCGAATTTTTATTTTTATTTATTTTTTAAATATAATTTTTATATTTTTAATTTTTAATAATTATTTTTCTTTTTCTCTTTTCTTTTTTCCTTTTCTTCGATTGGCCGCCGGCCACGACGACGGCTGACGACCGGCCACGATGCCAGCGAGCTTGAGCCTCGCCAATCGTTGGCAAGGCCGAGGCTCGATCTCGTCGATTTGGCGAGGCCGAGGCCCCGCCCCACGCCGGCGAGCTTGAGCCTCGCCGGTCGTTGGTGAGGCCGAGACTCGGATCTCGGCGAGGCTCGAGCTTGCCGGCGTCGGGTGAGGCTCGAGCTCGCTAGTCGTTGGTGACTTGCTGGCGAGGCTCGGTGCCAGCGAGCTCGAGCCTCGCCTGGCTTTGTCATCGGCGGCGGCGGCCGTCACCGTGCTAGCAATTGGCTAAGGGATGAAGAAAAAGAAAGGAAAAAAAAAAAAAAAAAGAAAAGAAAAAAATTGAAATATAAAAAATAATTATAATTTGGATTTAAAAAAAAAAACATTTTATAAAATTAAAGAAGGCCATGCCCATGGGCTATGGGTTGAAAGTGGGCCTAAATGGGTTATTAGTAATAACCCATTTATTTTTGTGTTTTATTTTTTTAAATTCATTTTTGACTTATATTGAACTTTTACTTGACTAATATATGACCCATTTAACTAAAAATGGGTCATGATATGAGTTTAATGACCCATATTACCACCTCTAGACAACATTAGTTTGCTGCATCGCGAGACGGGGATCGATCGAATGGTTACCGTTGGGCTCTCTCTACACGCGCTCTACCGCTCCGCAGTTTCTCTTTCGAATTAAGCGCCCCCGAACCGAACCGAACCGAGATAAAAATCGCGCCGGTCCAAAGTTCCGGTCCCCCAACTCACGTCACGTGACCGCCACCCTTCGAAACAGGAGCCGGCACGTGCGGCGCAAAATTTGAACCTGCTAGAGATCAGCGAGAAAGCCCCCAGCGCCCTCGCCATCCCTCTCTCTCTCTCTCGCTCCCACTGAAGCGGCCATGGAAGCGATACTCGTCGACTGCGTGCAGAACAGCCTGCGGCACTTCATGTACCGGAACGCCATTTTCATGTGCGAGCGCCTCTGCGCCGAGTTCCCTTCCGAGGTGCCTCCCCCGGATTGCTTGCCGATTCCTCTTCCTCGTCTTCTTCTTCTTCGATTGTTCGCCGGGAAGACAGGCTCGGGCGTCGAATCGAGTCGGTTCCTTCGCGTCGATTTCGGCGGCGGCGGCGGCGGCGGAGGCGGCTCGATGCGCGCGCCGAGGATTCCGTTGTCCTTTTCCCATCTCTCTCTCTCTCTCTCTCTCTCTCTCTCTGTTCGGGTAGATTTAGGCGCGATTTTAGTGCTTTTTTTTTTCTAGATTCGATGCCTAGCCTCTGCTTCGGTGGAGCGAGCTTTGCTGTTGTTGGATACGCGATTGCGCAGCTAGCTTTCCTCTTTTTAATGCGCTCCTGCTCTTGTGTTTTGCCTGGGTTTTTCCACTGTAGCAGCCGTTCGTTGGTTGGTGACGTAGCAGTTTGTGAAGCTGCTTTAGATGATGAAATTTCTGTTTTTTTTTTTTTTTTTGGGAAAATGTTATGTGTTCATTCTACCTGGTCTTGTTGTTGGAAGATGATGTTGCATTGGTGGCTGATTTCTTTTTAAATCTGATTCTGCTCGCAAATTTATTTATGCTGAAGTTGTGTTCTGGGCCGTTCGGTTGCTTTCAGGTGAATCTGCAATTGTTAGCCGGTTGCTACCTGCAGAACAATCAAGCTTACTGTGCTTACCATATTCTAAAGGGTAGGGATGGTCTCCTCTGTGACTTCGTGTTTTGCTGATAGTTTGTCCTTTGCTGGATTACTCATTATCCTCGGGTCCCCCCCACTTTGTTCTCTACTGGGTTCCTTCTGTAAAGTTTCTTGGATCCTCGTTTCCCTGATTGATTGAAGTATTCTTTATGTGAAGGGACTCAGATGCCTCAATCACGCTACTTGTTTGCAATATCGTGTTTTCAGATGGATCTGCTCAAAGAGGCAGAGTCGGCATTATGCTCTGCTAATGAGCCCGGGGCAGAGGTATGTGACCTGCCTGTGCAAATGAATCTGGTGGTCTCAATATATTCCGTAGTAGTATGAATTTGATTGCTAGGGGTCTATATCAGTCTAATTTCATGTTCTTTGACGGAACCTGTATTGCTCATGGCTTGGTTTGATGGATGAGGTCATTTGCTAATTGCTGTTCTGTGCTGCGAGCAGGTTCCAAATGGTGCTGCTGGTCACTACCTTCTTGGCCTTATCTACAGGTTGTTATTGCATTTTTTGCAGAATCATCCTGATAGCATCCTTCTTGTATGCATTGTCTATCGGCAGTAATTAAAATGATTTCTCCTTTTTTGTAGTTGGTGATATAGATGCTATGTCATATCTAAAATGTGGACAGAGGTGAAATAAGCAAAAATAGTTTGAGAATCTCTTTCTTTGAAATTGCCATTTTCGTTAGAGATAAAGCAAACTCCATTAAAGAGGTACAAAGGGTACTGGCCCAATACAAAAACGACTTCAGAGGGGGAGCCACCCAAATACAAAAGTTAGCGCCAAAGTTTGTTTCTAACATTTCCAACAAACTAGAAGTATGAAATTGAACTTCCCCAATATAGCAAAAATGACTATTATATAACTAATTATTAATAAAAGAAAACCATGAAATTTTAACTCCTTGAAATATCATCTCGTTTCTTTTCTTCCAATGAGCCAAAAGACAAGTAGAGGAGTCGTCTTAGTAACTTCCTTCTTTCCGACAGAAGAATTAATGGCATCTCTCCAAGGACAAAATTTCCATTGCCACCCCCCATCTCCCTCTCTCCCCCTTAAAAGATTGAAAAACTATAGTCTAGATCAGTCTGGTTCAGTTACATGCAACAACAAATGATTCACACAGTCTTCTTCATTCTTGAAGGTTGCGAATCACTCACCCTTTTGGTACTTATTGTTATAGGCTTTCCTTTTAGAAATGAAGCAAGATGCAGTATAGGGTTAGGCTCCTATACTTTCATCATTTTTTTCCTATGATGTTTTTCCTTTATCTTTTGAAAGAAGGGGGGAATAAAGAACTTCGTCAAAACTTTGCATTTTTAAGGGCACTAAAATGTAATTGGCCAAAAAAGAGGGCAGTAAGATGTAGCCATCCGTTTAGGAGGAAAGTGAGGTGTTAACTGGAGCTTTCCTGTAAGGCAGAAAAGGTAAGAGGTTGTACTCTTTTATTCAAAACAAAAAGGAAGTACCCATGCACATTTTGCCCAGTCTACAAAATTAAAAATATAATAGTACTAACACAGATAAGCTAGCAGTGGAAGGAAAAGCTTTACCCTTGAACAATCTAGCCTGACGTTTTAGCTCTTCCATTCATCATTTTCACTACATTCTCAGAATCCTTCACACTGCTTGTAGCATGGCAAAGCCCAACTTCTGTATGGTTAGATGTAGCTTACATAGTTTTCATGGTAGGGAGCTATAAGTCTTAGAAAAATGCTGGATTTGTTACATGATCTATGGTCATTGTAATCCAATTAGCAAATGCAGGGTCATTTGCTTAATCTGTGGTCTGTGCAGTCAAACAAAACATAATGCACTAGTTCTCTCACGATCCGAAGCACATGTCTATTCATAGTACACCAGCAATTTGGAGTGCTAAATCAATGACCTCATGTTCAAGCAGAGACAGGCAATGTTAATTGCATTGTCTTTGTGTCTTTGAGCTTATACTAGTCATCATTGTATTCTTTGAGGGATAGCTGCTTCCTAATGTGATTGTGGATAGTTTTGAGTGATATTTACCAGAGTTTGGCAACACATTAAGGTCATGAAAGCTCTCTTTCCTTTATTTCATGTTTCTGTTGGAATTTTTTTCTGTGACGACAATTATAATTCTTGTGCTTTCTTCCACATTGACCATGTTTCATTGGTATGGAAATTGTTCAAGATTACATTCTTCATTGTTGGCTTTATAAGTCTAACACAGCATAATATTTGCCTGACTAAAGTTTCATGAAAGAATATGGTGTTCTTGCTAGTTAATCTGTTTTCACATAAACATGAAGTTCCTTACCTTTCTATGTTTGCTTCTCATAGATATACCGATAGAAAGAGAAGTGCCATTAATCACTTCAAGCAAGCTTTGTCAACAGATCCTTTATTGTGGGCTGCATATGAGGAGCTCTGTGCCTTAGGTTTGTGTTAAAGATATCCTTATTCTCTTGCATGACTCTGAGTTTCGGTGATGATAATTGGGCATATTTCAATAAATTTATTTGTTTGATGTTATTTATTTGAAGTGCTTGGTAGATGGACTTGGAACTAGTAGAAAACCATTAGAATTAAATTGACCTGGTCTACACTTTTCAAGTACAAGTCAACTTCTTTGGCAAATGTTATGTGAGTGCTGTCCAGTGAATAAAACATGGAAATGTTCCGTGTGCAGAGCAGTAACTTTTTCCTGACTATTCCCAGCTTCTAAGGATTTTCCATGTTTTTTCATTGTAATTGTAGTATGATGGCAATGACAAGCATACATTTGAAATTCTTTGTCAATTTTATTACAATTTTAAACCCATATTCTAGTATTTATGCAGAGAAGTGCCTATTTTTTTTATTCCGTGATGCTTAAAAAGGGATTCAGTTTCTTTAAGTATTTGTCTATTTAGTTTGAGGTTATTGCATTTCTTTCATAGTGGAACTTATCTAATGACAGCTACTTGAATCTTACACAAAGATTGCCACATTGGGTTCCCACTACTTCATGAATATTAACCTTGTCATTGGGTGGTTATTTACAGGATTTACTCCAAATAGGAGTCTCATTCATCATCTTTCCATGATTTTTTTAGGTTCTGCTGAAGAAGCGGCTGCAGTTTTCAGTGAGGCAGCTGCTGTTTGTATACATAAGCAGTACTTGCCCAATGGGTTTTCTCCTCAAAATGCAGATATGTCAAGTGAGGATCACAACGTAAATTCTGCCAGGAGGTCAATGGATGATGTGAGCTCAAGGCAACTGAAACAATTGCTAAGCAATAATGCAAGAGATGTTGCTGGAAGCTACCATGGAACTACTGCATCTTCACGAGGTTCTGGTCAGCCTCTAAATGGTGGATCTTCTCAGTTGTCTCTATATAATACTCCTTCCCCTGTTGCTACACAGGTAAGGCACTGATTTATTTGGTCCGAATGGGTGATAATTAATACTTCCAATTCTTTGCTATTTGCCATGGCTAGGGGTGGCAATTCTTGAAATGGCTGGATTCCATGAGTCAAACGTGAGACCAATTTTTTGAAAGAAATGTAAATATGACATGAACAACTCAAATTGTACACGAATTGGCACGCCTTAAGCAAATTAATGAGAGACTGAAATTCATGCTTTTTAATGAGGGAATGAAATGACATAAATAACTGAGGCAAATATGAGATGCAGCACGAATAGCCGTCCCTAATATCACTAGATGAGTCATCTGGGAAAGCATGACAAGCATATAACTCAATTTCACTTGAGTTATGCTTTGGCTATTTGGTTTGTGTGAGATTTTGTGGGACCACAACCAACTGTTCTAAAAGCTTAAGCTGTTAGATGAAGGTGTGGTTTATTATTTAAATATTCTAACACTCCCCCTCACGCTTAGTCTGGTCTTTTGCCTTGTACTAAGCATGGAAATTTAATTGGGGAGGCAAATAGGAGCCTGGAAGGTTCAAACTCAGGACCTCCTAGCTCTGATACCATGTGAGATTTTGTTGGACCACTACCAACTGTTCTAAAAGTTTAAGCTGTTAGATGAAGGTGTGATTTATTATTTAAATATTCTAACAGTTTGATTTGTAAATTCCAATTTGAACTCTTCCAAAGTTGACTGGTGTTGATGTCCATGATGTCAACTTAGGGTTATCAACTGAAAGTTTGTGATTTTGAGGGGAATGCACATTCTGCCTTATGAAACAGTTGTTAAACACAGAAATCAATGTTCCTACCGTTTCAATGGAAATTATATGATACTTTCATGTTATATCTCTAATGCTAATAATCTGTGTTAGTAATATATTTAACTAATACTTTTGCTCAGCCATGTTACTTATTGTGTTAACTATGATTTAATTGTATCATGTCAATTTTAATGTAAGAAAAGAACTGATGTTTTTTGCAATTAAATGAGCAAAGGAAGCCTACACCCATCTTACCACATTTTTGACGAGGAATTTCCCATTTTTGTTCCTCATATTGGAGCCACAAACCCTCCTTGTGTCATCCTTGTTTAAGTCTAGATTCTCCATGTCATTTTTCATCTCAATGGAAGTTACTTCCCTACACGCAGGAGTCATTTTTGACTTGGGAAAAAAGTCGGGTACTTTTGGCAATAGAAAGACGGATTAATAATTAAACTTTTTAAACTCAACGACCTTGTAACTCTTACTTTGCTTCACCATCCGCCCTCTGACTAACAAGAGGCTATGGTGTATTGCATGCCTTTCTATTAGAAGCTATTGAAAGGATGTGATGACTAATTAGCCTTAATTTAACCATGTTTCGCTCCATTTTTATGAGACTGGAACAGCAACTTTTTTTCTCATGTCAAGTGCTTTATTGGAATAAATGTAAGCTTATGTAACTATGTCTCATGCATTTGGGCTCTTTACATCTAATATTTATTATAGTACTGATCATCTGGATGTTTCTGTTTTTAAAGTCTCTGCAGTTGTCAGGTGCTGCACCCCCACCACCATGTAGGAATATGCAGCCAAATGGACCAAACTTGAGTGCTCTTGGTGCTGATAGCTCCCCAAGGTCAACTGTAAACTCCACGATTCAAGCTCCTCGAAGAAAGTTTGTAGATGAAGGAAAATTGCGGAAGGTTATAAATTTTTATTCTATCTAATTAAATGGCTGGTTTAGATTGGCTGGCAATATGAAAATTGGAGTTGCATTTTTCAAATGGGAGTCATCACCTAAGTTCAAACAATTGTTAAATATATATTAGCTTGAGTGCCTACACGATCAATTCTTGGGCTTAACTGGAAAACCTAGGCATTTGAGGTGGGCCTTAGATGTTCTGGAGTCCTTGGCAGAATGATAGCCTGAGAATTTTCCCACCCCAAAAGAATGAAAGTAGGCTGATAAAGAGGGTCTCACTTATTCAGCAGAAGCTTATGCCAACCACTTTTCCTAGTTAAAGACATAGAGAAGACTAATTTATTGTATATTGGAGGGCGGCAGTCTGTTCTCTAGTGTCAATGTTGCTTTTGAGTTATTTGAATGAATTTATTATGCTGATAAAATAGTGAGTTGACGGTTTTATGTTGTTATATGGCATTCATGCCCCTTTCACTCTTGATATTGAGGTGAACGTAGCTGGTTGGTGTAACAAAGACCAATTCAAGTTTCTTCTCATAATTCATGTCTATTTCAGATATCGGGAAGATTATTTTCTGATTCTGGTCCACGACGAAGTACAAGACTTGCTGGAGATGCACTGGCAAATGCAACTACAAATGCAACATCAGTTGCTGGAAATGGGGCCAGCAACTCCTCTAAGTATCTTGGAAGTTCAAAACCGAGTTCTGCGGCACTCCGTGCTGTGACCATTCGAAAAGGACAGTCATGGGCCAGTGAAAATTCTGATGAAGGTGACATTTCTGATCAAGTAATGATTTTCTGCTTTTACTTAAACTGATGAGTTAGAAGAATCTTACTGCATCATATATGTATAAGAGAAGGCATTCTCTGTCACTCTGATGGTAAGAGAGTGGGCATGGTTGTGCTTCGAGTTTTATCAAGTAAGTGATATGATCTTGGAGAGTCCACATGTTCATGGGTCTAATGATGGATTTGATTTTAGAAGGTTTTCATGGTGAGTATGAAGCATACTCATTGGAACCAAAATAAGTTGGTGTTTCCTATTGGTTTCTTGTTTTGCAGGGTAACCAAGCAAGAACAATTTCACTTTCTTTTATTAGGTGTAGTAAGAGAAATTGTATTACGCGAATCCGTTGGAACTTAATAAGGGCTGTGAACAAATATTCCCAAGTTGGTATAATAAGTTGTCAAGAAGTATGGATTAGTGGTTGTTAAATTTGGATGTCATGCTTGAAGCAATGAGGGATTATGATCCGATTCCTTAATGGCAGTGCATCCTGAATGTGAAGAAAATGGATTGATAAGTGCCCACCTAAGAGTGGGAACATGATCCAGCCTCTAGGACCCCATGGTTGCCTCCCAACATGCATAGACAATTATATTTTGAAAACTCATTTCTTTGAGTAGGAAACCTTTAGAAGTCCTTTTTGTTTGCTTAGCTTTGTTAATACTGCAAAGGGCATAGTTCATACATAAGGAATTAAACGTTATATGTTATGTTGGATGACTTGGAAATGTTTATGGAAGTGAGCATTGGTCATCTCCCTTTTGGCAACAATTTGTGTTCTAGTCATTTAGGGTGTGTATGATAAAATTTATGTTTCTCGATTTCTCCGTTTCTCTGTTTCTCGGAACAGGTTTGGAACAAAAATCTGTTTGGTAACGCAATTTGATTTATCTATTTTTGAAACATTTTTATTCCAGAAATAGAGAATTTGAAGAAATCAGAAGCTGAAATTTTTAACTTTTCAGTTTCTGAAATAGAAATAGAAATTTTTTTTTCCTCAACTTTTCAATTTAGTTAATTTAGTCCAAAATATTTTAATGATTTTTTAATATAATCATTTCAATCAATATTGATTGAAAATCTTAACCATTGGGCCAAATGGTGGGAATTGAATGAATAAGGCTTCATTTGTTGCACACAAGAGATTTCACGTATAGTAATAATCAACTTGCCATATTCATATCTAACGAGTCTTTCTTCACCTACTCTTCCGTAGTACGCCGGACAACAGCTCTTTCTATTTTTTTTAATCATAAACTTCATATTGAGGCGGTAAAAATGGGTCAAATCATTAGGGTTTCATCCGATTTTTCTTTTATAAAGTGTCCTCACTTATCAAGACGCAGGTAAAAAGAGATCTAATAAGGAATCTGTTGTTCTTGTAAGAGTGTTGATGAAAATATAGATTTTGATAATAAATTTTTAAATAATTCTAGTGTTGATAATTTTGAAAAAAACTGGTGACGATTTTTGAACATGGTGAGGATTTTTTTAACAAAATTTGAAAAGAAATTGGAATTAGACTTGAAGTTAGGATTTTTTTTTTAGGAGATTAGACTATTATAATCATGGCTATCATTAGACTTATTTGATTAATGTGAAATCAATTTTGGCAAAAACATAACGACATATTCACTACAATTGAATTTCAATTGATTTTTTTTTTTTTTTTTTGCCACGTTGTTTATTTTTCAAAAGAAAATATTACGTAATAGGAAACGTAAGCACATGTAATAGGAAATTCCATGAAATTGTATTTTCAACTTTTGTAATTTATTAGTATTATTTCGACTATTATTTTGTATTTGAGGATTTCTTATGTTGTTTTAGTATTATTTCGATTATTATTTTGTATTTGAGGATTTCCTATATTGTTATCTAATCAATTTCTATTCCTAGAAATAGAAATTTTATTTTGTTATCAAACAGATTTCTGTTCTAGAAATAGAAATTTTGAGTCGTTATCAAACGGGTTTCTTTGCTCAGAAACTTGTTCGGGGAATAGAAATTGAGAAATCAATTTCTGGAACAGAAATTTTATCATGCGCGCCCTTAGTTCCACAACCTGTGGCTCAAGATGGAGTGTTTGTATGGTGTTTTTGTTTTAAAGTGGTTTTTTGGGGCATGAAGGAAGATGCATTGAAATATCTCATTCTCTGTTCAAAATTTGCATAAATGTGCGGAAGTATAGTTTTCTCCAGTTCTTGTTTCTATTTCAATTGGGCAGAGAGCTTTCTTTTTTGGGTTGTTTTGCCAATTTCACAGTAGACATGTCCTGGTGTCACAGAAACTTAAAATTGTGCTGCTTCTACTTTACTGGCAGTCCTCGTTTGTTCTGTTCTAATGATTTCAATGACTAGAAATTGTCTTTATTCACATCCTCTAGGAGTACGGAATGAGGTTACTGATGATTCTCGTTTCAATCCTACATTGGCAAATTGTTCTTGTCCTTCGGGGGACAATAGAACCTTTGATCAAGAAGGAGCAAGTATGCCTGTTGCTGGGCCTATACTGACTAGTGCAAGGGTTTTAACTGGCACAGCAGAAGTATTAGGTCTGCTAAGATTATTTGGGGAAGCCTATAGGCTTTCCTGCATGTACAGATGTCAGGTACTTCTGAATTGCTTTTTTATTGCAAAAGATTTTGTTCTCAGTCTTTATAACATTCCTTATTCTGATTATGTTTTTCCTTTGCACAGGACGCGCTAGATATATACTCGAGACTTCCGCACAGGCATTACAATACAGGCTGGGTGCTTTCACAGGTAATGTTGATGATAATTCCCCTTCACAAGATGTTATCATCTCTTTGAGCATATTGGTTTGGTATGTAACTATCAATTTAGACAAATACAGAAACTATAGGATGTCAATCTAAAACATGAAATTTTTGTTGGATTTCTTTTCTGCTGCAATCTTATAGTTTGCGTTGAGATCTTGAAAATCCATCTACATTTCGTTGTCTGTGCTGGCACGGTGGTTTGAAAAGAAGATGAAAGTTTCTTTGCTGCTGGGTGTTGAAAGAAGCAGAAAAATTAACGACATTTGTCTATTTTTATTGAGCAATGCTGGGGTACGTGCAATAACAATATGTTATATGAATGAACATGGCAATATTGCAGGTTGGCAAAGCGTACTTTGAGTTGGTCGATTATATGGAAGCTGATCAAGCATTTAATCTTGCTCGTCGCGCATCTCCCTATAGTTTAGAAGGAATGGATATTTACTCAACTGTTCTTTATGTAAGATCCCCATTCTTCAGATGCCCTCATCTGTTGTCAGATTGAGATGTAAATCTGTTTCCCAGTTTTTGCAAGTTCAAGCAACAATAGTCTGGTTTCTGTTTGTGACTCTCCATTCTTAAAATGCCAGTGGATTGTGCTGTTTACCTGTTTGAGTTTTCTTATCATTTGCTAATTTTGTTTCTCCATTCTTTGCAGCATTTAAAGGAAGATATGAAGTTAAGTTACCTAGCTCAAGAGCTGATTGCAACAGACCGTCTAGCTCCTCAGTCATGGTACCTTCACCCTAGCTAATAATTAGTTCAGAACCTAATCTTCCTCTTGAGTATCTGTAACTGGACTACTTAGATAGATCTGCTGGTTGCTGTAACTGGTGAATATCCATTTTGTTGACTAATTGTCAAGTACAATATAAGCTAAACCTTTGCATTGTATGGGATAATGCTTTAAGTCCTCTTTGGGTTTCTGGTTGGAGTGGCCTGTCAATAACAAGCACCTTTTGTTCCTTAGACTTCTGCATTTGTTCAATTAAATGCAGGTGTGCCATGGGTAATTGCTATAGCTTGCAGAAGGACCATGAAACTGCTCTAAAAAATTTCCAGCGAGCAGTGCAGCTGGATTCAAAATTTGCATATGCCCATACTCTTTGCGGTCACGAGTATGTTGTTCTCTTTTCTTGTCCCTTAACTTTTCATCTCTTACATATGCAGGATAAAATCTTTTAAATTGCTGCCTAAGTTTCAGATTTTGATCATGCTGTCTTAAGTTTAGTGTGCATTGTATCTACAGGTATGTTTCTTTGGAGGATTTTGAAAATGGGATTAAAAGTTATCAGACTGCCCTTAGAGTTGATGCAAGACACTATAATGCGTGGTATGGGCTTGGAATGGTTTATCTTCGCCAAGAGAAGTATGAGTTCTCGGAGCATCACTTCCACATGGCTTTTGAGATAAATCCATGTTCTTCAGTTATAATGTCATACCTTGGAACAGCTTTGCATGCCTTGAAGGTTGGATCGCTAGTTGCATTGAATCATTTATTACTTTGATTGAAGATTAAATTATTGTCCAGTTGCGTCTGTCTGAATTTTTATTTCCTTCATCTGACAGAGAAGTGAGGAAGCTTTGATGATGATGGAGAGAGCTATTTTAGCTGATGGAAAGAACCCTCTTCCCATGTATCAGAAGGCTAATATACTCATCAGCCTGGAAAAGCTTGATGAAGCCTTAGAAGTCCTAGAGGAGCTCAAAGAATATGCCCCTCGAGAAAGCAGCGTTTATGCTCTGATGGGCAAGATTTACAAGTCACGGAACATGCATGCGCAGGCCATGCTACATTTTGGCCTTGCTCTGGATTTAAAACCATCAGCAACTGATGTTGCCACCATTAAGGTGATTGGCTTTTCTCCATTCCATTGCTTGCTGAATCAGCTATAATCTCCAATTCTTGGCTGGTATATGAAGATATGCATGTACCTTTTTTTAGTTTGCTTCTTTAGCTGAGATAATTCTCACAATTGCCTCTTCCTGCTAACCATCAGCTCTGTTTCTCCCTCTTTATCTTTATAATATTTTGACAGGCTGAGATAGAAAAGTTGCATGTCCCAGATGAAGTAGAAGATTGCTTGTAGTTTTGAAATTGAAGCTGGGAAGTTTGGAAGAGAGCATGATGCACATTATCCGGCTCTGATTGCTTGGCCTTGATAGTTGCCTGCTTGCGCTGTCGAGGGATGGCAAACGTAATTGATTAGTCCTCAATCCGATCAACAAAGGGTGCCCCTTCCGGTGGGCAGCTTCCTCGACCTCAGTTTTGTAGGTTACCGTATCACCGACGGGGTGAATCAGCTGAGCAAAGGTAAGGCTGACTCACATGTATGCACATCTGTACCATGTTACAATGTAACAGATACTACATTCATCTTCTTTTACCCTTTTTCAAGCCACTTTTACTGCTCAATCTAAGACGCAATGCCTTTTACAAAATCTAGAGGAGGCACCTCCGTCAATACTCGCGGCCATCGACCACTAGCTAGCGGTATATGTTTGGGCGCTAGTATTGGCTTTGACCTGGTTTATTGTTTGAGATTTTTTCTCTCGTAAAGACGAGGAGCTCCACGGTAGGTCATCGGGCCAATGAAATATCGCACTAAAACCATGGGCTTGATTGTACTTTGATTCAAGGAGTCGAATTCAAATGGCGCACATGAACTATATACACAGATCTCTTTCTCGAACACCCAACATCTTGATTGATTGCATGTTTTGCATCGATTGAAACCACAACATATCCGTCAACAAGAAGAAATCGATCGACCGACGAGTATTAGGTTAGAGTTTTGGACTACCAGGGACAAGGAAAATGACTTGAAATGAACAGGTCTACAAGTACGTCTCTCTGCTGTGGCCGGACCACCAATAAATCACAAACCCGAAAATGCCGAAAAAAGAAATAGGGATTGATAATTTCGTGGGTTCTTTAAAGAAACGGAGAAAGATCCCAAAAGGGTGGTTGAGAAGATCGAAACGGTGGCTCGTTTTAGTGGTTTTCTGCTCCTACACAGCCTTGCAAGCAATGGAAAACTCAATAGAATAGTTAGAAAATTCAAAATCCTAGGCCCTCTATGATCAAGTGACATTGGTTTCTTCTTCAGTCCTTTTCAAGCCTTGCAAGCTGCCCCTGTCAAGTGGCTATCGAAATTAAGCCTTTATACCCTCGCCTACAAATTTATTCAATTCACTTTCTTTTGATCAAATTCCAAGTGAAAGGGTCTCTCCTCCCTCTGGTTTCTGGTGGCCTGTAAGTCTCAAAGACTTAATTATCAGCATAAAATATCGATCCACATTAATTGTTCGATGGTCTGTTTCCTGAGAAATTATTGGGGGAAGCTAGCTGAATGATTGATGTTCGCGAGATTATGGAACGATGCATTTGATCTTCGCTGTCATCGGGGTCTTTTTCGATCGAGTCGAGGTAATGACAAGAAGTTCCCGAGTCACAATGATGTGAAAAGGAATAGAGCGGTCGTGTAAGCATTGAAGCCGTCTGATAGTAACTTAATACTTGATGGAAATAGCCATTCTAGTATAGATTCTTTTCCCAGGTGAATTTAGAAGTGTACTTCGAAACTCGAAAATGCAAAGCTTTTAGCATAACAATGTGTTCCCAAACCGCAAAGGGGAACCATTGCAACAATTCCATTGTAATTTGTTTGAGAATCTCGGAAAATTCCTAAGATGCAGCTGAATAAACAGTTTGGCTCCTGATATTTCTGCACCTATAGATCTATATTGCAATTGATACTCAAATAATTCTCTTAGTGTCGTCCCTCATAATTATTTCTAGAGTTGACTTTTTCCTTGAAATAGACGTGAGTAAAAAAACTGTTTATTAACTAAAAGGGTAATATTGATTTCAATTTAGTGATCGAGAATCATTGGATCGGCTCTCTAAAATGAGACGTGTTTGATTCATAAAATCCCGTGGAAATAACCCCACTGGTAAAAAGAAGAAAAGATATTGTGAGCAAACGTTAAGTACAACTTACTTGTCAAATGCCTCATTCACCCTTTGCAAAATCATTAAGTAAATTTATCATGAATTAGAATAAATATACCTGATATTACAAGCAAATGCCTATTGCTCTTGGACAAAAAAGTAGACCCCCTTATCTCATAGTGAAAATAGTCCACTCTAGTTTACTCCGTCGATTAGCTTTTGGAAGCAGATATATCTTTCATGACAGCGAAATCTACAGTGGCCTTTGACTTCTCATCCCCCTCCTCCCAACTTTTCTGGTGGGAGAAGCTCCGGAGATGTTCAACCACAGTATCTTCTTCTCCCTCATGATTGATCATCTCTTTGATTACAGTTTGGGAAAATGGAAAAACATGATTACTGTCTTTCTTAAGAGCGATTGATAATGTACAGGGTCGTCGGAAAGTGTTTCGAATTAGCTTTTGCTCAATAAATTAACATTTTCCATCTTGTTTAGAGCAATCACTAACTTTTAGATCAACGTGATTCGCGTATCGAATAATGAATTTTTACAAGGTTTAAAGAACTTACAAATGAATACGTAATTTTAAACTATTAATAACAGTGGGGTGGGTGAGGCGTACGAGAAATAGCAATTGAGTTTTCCTTTTGAATGTTGCTTAAGAAATAAAGACTAATTTCTAGAATCAATGTACGGAATAGTAAGGTAAATGCGTGTTGGATACTTGAAAGGATATATTTTACTTAAAATGCCTACTCATGATCCGAATGTTTTGTGAATCAACACCTACATCTTTAGTGATTATTCTATTTTCCTCCGCCCGTTTTGGTCCTACCGAAATCCTAAAAAGCATCCCTTGCTGGGTCTGCCATGTATAAAGTCTTAATGGATTCCGTCCAACAAAGTCACACGCAGAGAGACACAAACTTGTCAAAGTAAAACACCAAAAAGCAAAACCCGTCCCACCCGTTTTTTCATTAAAAGAAGCAAAGACATGGGTGGTGCCCCTCCCAATAATGATGGGTTTGCTTTTCTTGTGTCGGGCAGCTTTACTGAGGTGCCCCAAGAAAAGGGAATCTATCAAATGAATCGGCTCAAATAATATATCTTGACCTCATGCCATTCAATAGTAACTGATTCTGCTTCTATCTGAAACTTCCTTTTTCCCTATTTCCCTATTTCCCTTCCTTAAGAAGGCAAAGAGGGATGCACACACAATCATAGATAACTTCAAGACCCTCAATTTAGTTTGAACTCTAAGGTTCTCATTCTGTGTAGTACCATAGAAAAGAGAGTAGAGAAAATAATGTAAAAAGGAACCAAAAGAGAATGCTAGAGAAACTTAGGGTTAAAGGAAATAATATATCTTAACCTCATGCCATTCAATATGTAACTGATTCTACTTCTATTTGGGACTTCTTCTTTTTCCCTAATTTTCTTCCTTAAGAAGGCAAAAGAGATTCGGGAGATGCACACACAATCATATTGAACTCAAAGACCCTCAATTCAATTTGAACTCTAGGTTCTCATTATGGGTAGTACTATGGAAAATAGAGTAAAAATAACAATGTAAAAAGGAACCAAAAGAGAATGCTAGAGAAACTTAGGGTTAAAGGAAATAATACATCTTAATCTCATGCCATTTAATATGTAACTGATTCTACTTCTATTGGAAACTTCTTGTTTTTCCCTATTTATCTTCCTTAAGAAGGCAAAAGAGATTTAGGAGATGCACACACAATCATATTGAACTCAAAGACCCTCAATTCAGTTTGAACTCTAGGTTCTCATTCTGGGTAGTACTATGGAAAATAGAGTAAAAAGAAGAACGTAAAAAGGAACCAAAAGAGAATGCTAGAGAAACTTAGGGTTGAAGGAAATAATACATCTCAATCTCATGCCATTTAATATGTAACTGATTCTACTTCTATTGGAAACTTCTTTTTTTCCCTATTTTTCCTCCTTAATAAGGCAAAAGAGATTTAGGAGATGCACACACAATCATATTGAACTCAAAGACCCTCAATTCAGTTTGAACTTTAGGTTCTCATTCTGTATAGTACTATGGAAAAAGAGGGTAAAAAGGAGAATTTAAAAAGAACCAAAAGAGAACGCTAGAGAAACTTAGCGTTAAAGGAGACAATATGACAAGCGTGAGCATTGCATGTGATTATTTATTGCATGCCTTTCTACAACCGATGACAGGTATCTCAACGCTAATCATGTGCAGAATTATGAAAGTCCTTTTCTTTGCTAGAGTAGCCACACATAGAGCTAAATATGCAAGAGCAACGGCCCATCTAATTTGGGAGCTGCTACGCATGTGCAAATGATGATCGTGTAAGTCAATACATATTAAATCTGTAATGCGGAAACTCATACTAAACATCTAATAATTTATCTTTTGATCTTCATGATTTTCACAAATAGATGAAGACATACCTTTATCCATAGCGTTGCACTTGATGATCGTTGTAGAAAACCCAAAGAACTCGAACCAAAAGAAGAAATCCGATTTCTCTCCCTTAACCCACTATTCTTGATGTATTCTATCGATGGAGGAGAGAATACCAAAATCCTTTAGGTTATTGTTGTTAATTGTGGGTGGAGAGAGGACCGGACTCTATTTGTACGTTTGTTGAAAAGGTGCCTTCCATCAAAGCAATATACCCTTTCAATTAAAGTCGTACCTCTTCGTTTTATTAGAGTCGTAACTCCTCAAAACCAATATGTATTATTCTTATAGCATAACAATAATTATTAAACCATATAATAAATCATATCATGTGGGCCACAATAATTCTTACATTCTCCCACTTGGTCCATATGATATTCCTTTCATGGTTTAACAAAGACTGTAATGTGCACAATAATATTATGCTATAAAAATTTCATTAAATTGGCAATCACATAATAATCACAATTAAGTAAAGAAAACTAATGCGAGTCATAGCGGTTGTATGTCATTAATCGACATAGTCCCTTCTATGCACTACAACTATAGCACTTTACTTAACATGATCCATAAATGAGAAGTACAGTAATAGTCCAACTATAATGTTTCCTTAGAAACTATCCTGTTTAACATTCATCTATTTCCATAATGTATACTAAATAGAAAACAGGAAATATCATAAACACGTAAGTGAGCTCAAAGTGTCAAATACATAAACTTAATACAATCATAATACAAACATTAATGACGTTCAATAATGCCCATCTTTTCAACATGCTCATTAAATGTTTTGGGCGGCAGTCCTTTTGTTAAGGGATCTGCTATCATAAGTTTGGTGCTAATGTGCTCAATTGACACTCTTCGTTTCTGAACTTCTTCTTTAACAGACAAGTATTTGATCTCCATATGCTTAGCACCCTTAGAATACTTGTCGTTCTTAGAGAAGAAAACTGCTGCGAGTTATCACAATAAATTTTCAGCGGCTTGGCAATACCGTCGACAACCACAAGCCCCGAAATAAAATTCCGCAGCCATAATCCATGAATAGTGGCCTCAAAGCATGCCACAAATTCAGCTTCCATAGTGGATGCAGCAATAACCGATCGCTTCGCACTCTTCCATGAAATTGCCCCTCCAGCCAGAAAAACAAGTAACCAAACGTTGATTTTCTTGTATCGGCACATCCGGCTAAGTCTGAATCTGAATACCCAATCACCTCGAGATGATCGGATCTTTTATAAGTAAGCATATGATTCTTCGTTCCTTGCAGGTATCTAAGAACTTTCTTTGCAGCTTTCCAATGATCCATTCCAGATTACTTTGATACCTACCCAAAGATTCCGACAGCAAACCGATGTCCGGTCTGTGCAAGTTTGTGCATACATTAAGCTCCCCACAACAGATGCATAAGGAATATTTTCATTTGTTCTCGTTCCAATTCACTTTTCGGACATTGCATAAGGCTAAATTTATCACCTTTCTGAATTGGAACTATTCTGCTGAACATTTACTCATATTAAATCTCTCTAAAATTTTCTCAATGTAGGCTTTCGAGACAATCCTAATAATCCTTGTGATCTATCACGGAATATTTCTATTCCTATCACATATGTTGCCTCTCCCATATCCTTCATTTCAAAATTCTTAGAGAGAAACTTCTTGGTTTCATGTAACAAACCAAGATCATTAGCAGCAAGCAAAATATCATCAACATACAGAACTAGAAAAATAAACTTGCTCCCACTAATCTTCATATATATACACCGATCAACGGTGTTTTCCTTAAATCCAAATGAAGTTATGGTATCGTTAAACTTAAGATACCATTGTCGGGAAGCTTGTTTAAGTCCATATATTGATTTCTTTAATTTACATACCTTGTGTTCCTTTCCTTTAATTGAAAAGCCTTCGGGTTGGTCCATGTAAACCTCTTCTTCTAAATTCCCATTAAGAAATGCGGTTTTTACATCCATTTGGTGTAACTCCAAGTCATAATGAGCCACCAAAGCCATAATGATTCTAAGTGAGTCTTTCTTAGAGACTGGTGAAAATGTCTCTTTATAGTCAATGCCTTCTTTTTGCGTAAAACCCTTTGCAACAAGTCTGGCTTTATGTCGTTCAATATTGCCTTTTGAGTCGCGCTTGGTCTTAAAGACCCATTTACACCCGACCTTCTTACATCCTTTAGGCAATTCAACAATATCCCAAACTTGATTTTGATGCATGGATTTTAACTCTTCTTGCATGGCATTAAACCATTCATTAGAATCTTCACATTCCATGGCTTGGGAAAATGAATCTGGATCATTTCCAATTCCTAAGTCAATTTCTGACTCTTGTAGATAAACCATATAGTCATCAGAAATAGCCGACCTCTTTTCTCTTTGAGATCTTCTTAATGCTATTTCTTGTGACTCAGCTATTGGAGGTTCAATATTGACATCTTCATTATGGAGTGGTTGTTCATTAATTTGTTGTTCTTGATTATTGTTAGATTGTGCTATAATATCAGGAACAACAACTTTAGAAGCTTCGGGTATAAGAACTTCTACCCTTACTTCTTGAATGCAAGCATCACGCATTCTTTCACTCCCACTGATGTCACCATTCTCAATGAACCTAGCATTTCCAGATTCAACAATTCTTGTACTATGATTAGGACAATAAAATCTATACCCTTTGGATTTCTCTGCATAACCAATGAAATAACCACTGGTCGTTCTTGAATCCAATTTCCTTTCATGTGGATTGTAAATTCTTACTTCTGCTTGACAACCCCAAACATGCAAGTGTCGTAAACTAGGTTTCCTTCCCGTCCACAGTTCAAATGGAGTCTTTGGAACTGCCTTACTAGGAACCCTTTTAATAAATACATAGAAGTCTTTAAAGCATACATCCACAAAGACAAGGGTAAAGATGAATGACTCATCATACTCCTAACCATTTCCATTAAAGTACGATTACGCCTTTCTGCTACACCATTTTGTTGTGGTGTACCTGGCATTGTGTATTGAGCACAAATGCCATGTCTTTCAAGGAATTTAGCAAATGGACCTGGACATTGTCCCGATTCATTATACTTTCCATAATATTCACCGCCTCTATCCGATCTTACTATTTTCACATTTCTATCTAATTGCCTCTCAACCTCTTTAATATACACTTCAAGTGTATTCATTGATTGAGACTTATCATGCAATAGATAAATGTAACCATAACGTGAAAAATCATCAATAAAGGTAATGAAGTAACTTTCCTTACCAAAAGATGGAACATCAAATGGACCACATATATCAGTATGTATAATTTCAAGAAGTTCCGTGCTTCTTGTGGCACCTTTCTTAGTGTGCTTTGTTTGTTTACCTTTAATACAATCAATACACACTCCAAGGTCAGTAAAATCCAAATTTGGAAGAATTTCATTCTTCACTAATCTTTGCATTCTTTCTTTGGATATATGACCCAAACGTTTATGCCACAAGTAAGCAGAATTTTCATCCACCAAACTTCGTTTAGTGCCAACATTATGATGCAAGGTCATTAATGTCTCAACAAAAGTATTATTAAGTCTAAATTTGTAGAGACCATCACATAAAGTTCCAGTTCCAATAAGAGTATCACTCTTAAATAGACTGAAAGATTCAGAACCAAACTTACAATAAAATCCCGCCACATCAAGTCTTGGCAAAGAAACTAAATTGCGAAAAATGTAGGTACATAAAGGGTTCGAAACAAATCCAAATAATGCCCAGTATCTAAGATCAAACGATAAGTGCCAATGCCTTCAACTGGAGCTTTGTTTCTATTTCCCGTAATCACATAACTTTCATTTGGCTTTATAGTTTGGATCGTAAGAAATCCCCGCATCGTATTTGACACATGAGTGGTGGCACCAAATCAATCCACCAAGTATTATGAGGAACTTCAGTAAAGTTTGATTCAAAACATACTAAAGCACAAGGCTTACCTTTCTTTTCGAACCAAGCCTTACATTTCAGACAATCTTTCTTCAAGTGTCCAATTTTGTTGCAAAAATGACACTTAATAAGATTGTGTTCCTTCTTGTGGATTTGAGAAGCCTTTGAAGAGTCATTCAGGACGTGTAGTCCTTTCTTCTTGCTCCTTCCACCTTTCCTCTTGAAATTCTTTCGAACTTCTTGATGACTTGAGAGATGAACAGAATGAGCCTTTTGATTCTTTATCCTTGTTTCCTCTTGAACTAGCATACTGGCCAATTCATTTACATTCCACTTATCCTTTATAGTGTTGTAATTCATTTGAAATGGCCCATATTGCTCATGAGGCAAGGAATTAAGTATAAATTGTACTAAAAAGTACTCATCCACGTTCATCCCTAAAGTCCTTAACTTTGCTGCTAAATTCGTCATCTCAAGTATATGCTCATGCATGGTACGCGAACCATCATATTTCATGGTGGTCAGTGTACTCATCAATGTACCAGCAAGTGACTTATCAGCAGTTTGAGAACGCTCTTTCACAAATTTCATAAATTCCTTAGCATTGTCAGTTTTGGGAAGAGAAGTCTTTAAATTGTTTGCAACTGTCATTCGCATGAACATTAAGCTCGTCTGTTCGATCTTTCCCAAGCTTTATAGAAAGACTTTTCATCATTGCTACTTTCATCGGTAATAGCAGCTGGTTTCTCAGCTTGAAGTGCTAAATCAAGATCCAGGACACCTAAGTGAAACTGGACTTGTTCACTCCAATCAGGAAAATTTATCCCATTGAATAAGGGAACAGATGAGGCGTGCGAATGGAGTGAAACAGGTACAGATACTGCAAATATGCAAGAAAATACTCATACATTAATGCCTTGAGAATATCACCTAATCAGATTCAAACTAAACTACACATGTACATCATAGTTCTCCTTTGGGCGATCCTATGATATACAAATATATATAAACCATAATGATGCTAATAACTTTTATTTGATAATTGTAAATATATCTTATTAAAATTTATTTGCTATCTTTGGATATACAAACAAAAGTAATAAGTCATATTAATTATCAACCATAACGTTCATGAATTATAGAAAATAATTAACCTTTGGGTTAATCCCTAAGTTCTTATAATAAATGAACTTCAATATACCCATAACACAAATAATGATATGCAATATATCAATTTCATAAATAGCATCAATTAATCATGGGTAATTGAATAAAACAATTTACAATATCAAAAATTCAAAAGACTTTAAGGTTTGGCCACTTTGGTGACTAACAAACCATTCATAATATGAATTTTTAATATTGTAAAATACAAATATTTACCAAATTGCACACAAGGACAAAAACTTAATCAAAGCATAAGGGCAAAATCGTAAAATCATAATTCCATAAGGGCAAAACCATAAATTTATAATCCAGGGGCAAAATGGTAAATAACCAGTAAGGGCAGAACCGTAAAATCATAATTCCATAAGGGCAGAATCATAAATTTATAATCCAGGGGCAAAATGGTAAATAAAAGCAAGGGCAGAACCGTAAATAAACATAAAAAGGGGGCAAAACGTAAATAGGAGCCGAGGGAGGGGCAAAAGCGTAAAAAGGGCCCCGCGGGGACGTCGGCACGTGCCGAGCACGTGCCTTCGCCCTCGGCGGGCGCGTGCCCCGCACGCGCGCGCGTTCGGCGCGCAACGCGTGCTCGGCACGCGTGCGTCCAGCGCGCAGGCGCGTGCGCGCCTGGCAACTTGCCGCGCGCGTGCAACGCATCCATGCGCCTGTCCAAGCGCCGCGCCGTGCGCGCGTGTGATCCCACGCGCCTGCGGTTTTGGCGCGCGCGAAACGGCGCGTGGCGCGTGGGTTCCACGCGCCAGCAACTGCAGCGCGCGCGTGGACCCACGCGCCTTCTTCCCTTCGCGCCAGAACTTTTCTTCGCCATTTTTCATCCTTTCATCCCCTTTCGCCCGAATTCTTCCATTTTCGACATTTTCTCCATGAAAACATTCCATCATTCGGATTTTCTTCAACAAAACCATCCGAAAACATTTCAACAACAATAAATACTACGAACAGATCGTTTAACAAATCATCAAACATAAATCATAATATTTCTATAAACGGAAAAATCATGAGATCATAAACCACGCCTTACGATACCAACCGTAAGTCAATACATATTAAATCTGTAATGCGGAAACTCATAATAAACAGTGATCTTTTGATCTTCATGATTTTCACAAATAGATGAAGACATACCTTTATCCATAGCGTTGCACTTGATGATCGTTGTAGAAAACCCAAGGAACTCGAACCAAAAGAAGAAATCCGATTTCTCTCCCTTAACCCACTATTCTTGATGTATTCTATCGATGGATGAGAGAATACCAAAATCCTTTAGGTTATTGTTGTTAATTGTGAGTGGAGAGAGGACCGGACTCTATTTGTACGTTTGTTGAAAATGTGCCTTCCATCAAAGCGATATACCCTTTCAATTTAAAAAAGTCGCACCTCTTCATTTTATTAGAGTCGTAACTCCTCAAAACCAATATGTATTATTCTTATAGCATAACAATAATTATTAAACCATATAATAAATCATATCATGTGGGCCACAATAATTCTTACAATACGCCAAATCATCAGTCTTTTTGTCCCTCCTTTCATTTTCAAACCCTTTGTTTCAAACTCTTTACTTTGGAAAATCCCTCAAGATTTTGTTGGCTAGTTTCTTTCTTAATTTTGTGGAATTATTTGGAGATGAATAGCATAGAGCGCCATGGGCACGTCATTTTCATTTGATAATGAGTTGAAAGCTCCTGGAGAGCTAGAGGGGTTGAGATTACTTATCTGCTTGCTTTATAAAAGTTGGCTAGCTTAGAAAGTCGCTTTTTTTTTTTTTTTTTTAATGTGGCATCCACGTTCGCTTTTTATCTTATGCATAGAATCATGATTTGCCATGTCCTTAAAAAGTTACACGTGGCGTATCGAACCGGATCTTTCTCTTCTCCAAATGAACACTTGGCAAAATCTTTTCTTTTGGCAATTTAAGGATCTTAGCTCTATCTAGAATAAATGGGATTTTATTTAATAAGGTGATTCAAAATCTATTATGTTAATATCAAATTGAGAAGCTGGATGCACACCGACTCTCAAGGGGAGAATTGTCAAAAAAGTCTGCTGGCAATTACGGTTTTTCTTAGGTTAATCCCTAATCTTTTAAGCTTTCTTGATTGGTCACTGCAACCTTTTTCACCCCTTGTCGATTCGGTCATTCGGCCATTTTGGTTGGAAAATGCTAATGTGGACACTGGCGGTGCCACGTAGGGCTAGGACCGGGCACTATTGCGTGGACAATTTTAATAATATTTTAATATTTTAAAAATTTTAAAATTTTTAAAATTTTCTGTTTTTTTTCCTTTTTTTTTTTTTTTTTTCTTTTTTTGGCTTTTTTTCCTTGGCCTTTTCCGATGGCTGGCCATCGACCACGGAGACGGCCACCTTAGCCATCGGCCCGCCTCGCCCACCACGGGCGAGGCTGGCCGGTGACGGCGATGCGGGCGAGGCCGCCTCGGCCCGGCGAGGCTCGCCCTCGCCGGGGCTCGCCCTCGCCGGGGCTCGCCCTTGTTTAGGCGGCGTCGGCCTTGCCGATCTGGTCTAGGCGAGGCTAACGCCCTCGGCGAGGCTCGGCGGCGGCCGGCCGGCGCGCGTCGGCCTCGCCCGGACCGGATCTAACGAGGCCGGCCCTCGCCCTTGGCGGGCGGGCGTCGGCAGTGGCCGGTGGCCAGGTCACCCACCCGGCCGGGGTGAGGCGGCACGCTCGCACAGGCGAGGGCTCCCCTCGCCCGGGGCCGGGCGGCCTCACCGTCGCTCGGCCAAGCCTCGCACGTGGCGGGCGAGGCTAGCCGGCTGGTGGCCGGCCGTCGCCTGTGGCCGATGGCCGGCCACTGGAAAAGGCCAAGGAAAAAAGCCAAAAAGAAGAAAAAAAAAGGAAAAAATAGAAAATAGAAAAAATTATTAAAAATTGTCTACGTCAGTGCCGGTAGTCCCATGGCATGCCCGGCGTCCACGTCGTCATTTTCCGGCCAAAATTGGCCGGATGGGACTGAATCGGCAAGTGAAAAAGGTTTGGCTCTTCAGCGAGATAAAAGGTTAGGGCTTGGATGACCTAAGAAACTACGACAAATTTAGGGCTTTTTGACAATTTTCCCACTCTCAAGAGTGACGGCCTAGAACCTAAGCTCGCTCTCAAAGGTCTTATGTGATGGTCATCATTGCGTCAAAATGCATTAGTCAATTCAAACCCACTAAGATTCATAACATATGCATCATCCAAGACCCGATGTGGTTCAAAGTGCCTCCAATGACTAGTGTCACGACCATTCAGATCTCTTTCAGATGATGTCAATGTGATCTGTCGATGGATACTCGAATTAATTTATGTAAACGGCGCACGCCTCAAGCTTAACTTGTGTCGAGATCTAGATGGCTGTGCCGGTTACGGCAGAGGTGGCCGCCAGACCACGGAAGAACATGGTAGTCGGCTGAGTTTTCAGCGTAATAAAACCGGCGTTGCGCACATCGGCATGCCCGTGGAGCCACATGTTCATTGTTCACTTTTGACTTTTGATTTTCTGATGATCGGCCGCACGTGTCGAGACAGGGTAGTTGAATTAATATGGCAACCACCTGGGCAATGGCTGGCATCCGATTGGTCGTCGCCATCAAATGGGAGAGAGCAAGGGCAGCGCCTGTGCTGTATGCGAGCGCATTATGGCCATCTTCGATTTCGTGATATGAGTCGAACTTGTCGGGACACGTCGCAATCTCTCATTTCGCAAACAAGAGGTGACCGATCATGGATGTTCGGTTCCGGCCCGGTTCTTCGATTAACGTGGTAGAAATTGGATTCGTAGGATTTATTGTCTTACCTATCCAACACTTGGATTATGCACTTTGGTTGTCCTCTCGGAGTTTTACTGCGTCAGTCATATTAGTCGCGTCTTGCGTTTCTATGCTTCGATTATTTGCACCGCACATGTTGAAAATGTGGTTCATGTTCTCCATCAACAAGATAACATGGGGTTTCGCTAATATATATCTAGTAGTTATTTATGGGCCAATGTCTAATAAAATATGAGCTCAACTATATGAGCGAAGCATATATATTATCTTTCTCTTGTAAATTAAGAAATGTAACAGAGATGTGCGATATGTAAATTATAATGAAATCCTCAGCTAGACATTACTCTAGTTTAAGAGTAAATCATAATAAAGTCTCGCGTATCAAATTCTATTTCTTATTTTTACTCTCTATTTTCTTTATGATTGTGCAATGAATCTCAACATATGATATCAAAACTCAGGTTATTAACAAGTTTTGGAATGAGAGAAGCTCAAGATCACCCTATATGCACACTAATAAAGAAATCAATTGACCATGTTTTTTTTCCTCCCACTCATACTTTCGATTGGCGGTAAATATTTGACTTATACTTGGCTTTAACTAATCAATCGGTTGGAAAAACAATTCTCAAAACTCAATAGGAAAAAAACAAAACGAACCTTGTCTTCTACAAAATATGCGCACACCAACAATTGGAAGTCTGATTGAAGGTGAAAAAAAGGCCTGATTTAGATTTTGTCGTGATTTGTATTTATAACTTTCATTCGACGTTTGTGAAAGGCCTTTGTATTCAATCTTGAATATCCAAAACCCTCTACGACGTAACAGAATTGTCATGAACAATTATTTGCATTGTTTATGATTTTTTAGCAGCAAATATATATGTGTGTGTATATATATATATACACATCTACCTCGTTTGGACAATTTGGAAGGAAATTAGGCAAAAAGTTACTTTTCCTAAGTCAAACCCAACCCTTAACTATCTATCACCATGCACTTGCGCCAAGAATCGAATTGATGGTTTACTTGCATTGACTAATTTCATCCCTCCTTCATTTCCTCACCAATCAAATTCCTTTTTCCTGCCACTTCAGTAGGGCAGGTGATTTGTTTTGACATTGAGCACCAAATCTGATAGCAACCTCTAATCAATCAATCAAGTCCCGTGTCACTTTCGTAATAATATGCTCCCAACGAGGGGCCTTCCAGTAATCTCCAAAAAAAGAAGAAAAAATCATTTGAAGGCCCCAAGAACCACCGGTTTGTTCTTTTATTAATGAATCCAAGAAATTGGTGAACATTGTTTTGATCGCTCGGAAGCCTCAACTTGTACAGAGCGGCGACAGCTTGCTCCCAGTTTGATCCTAAACCCTAGCTCTAGGCATGTTGTTGAGTTTCATTTTTGTGAAAAGAGACGTAATCTCGAGACAGGATTTCGACATCCTTGTATTATTGCAGAAGTGGACCTAATTTAGGTGGTGTATCAAGAGAGTTGAGCAAGTTGAAAGTCGGATAGATAGGGAGAAAATCAGAACGCAATTGGCTGTAGACAATCGGGTACCACTGCCATGGGAGGTTCACACTTTCGTGGATCCTTCGACAAGATTGAATAGCAAATTGACATGTGCAGTGGATTCCACGCAGCATTGAGCTTAAAATAGATATTATGCAAGTGCAATTCGAAACCATCAGCTTTTAGTTGAAACAATGTAAATTATTGTATTGAATTAAGCCATATATAGACACACAGATATGTACAAAGCTGATAAAGGCAATTGTTAAGTAGTTTTATACACTGGTTACTATCATGTTATAAAATAAATTTACCATCATTGAGATGCTTTTTTTTTTTTTTTTTCAGTTTAAAGACTTATATATTACATTGAAAGATTTACTTTTACAATCATTGATATTTCGAAATTTATTTCAATGTAAAAGATTACCAACCAAAAGGATGAACTCTTAATTTGTGATAGGTTAAAACTTGCTTTCATCGTGAAAAGTCACTAATTTCCCATAAGTTATTTACTCTTTTTCTAAGAATATTAGTAAGCACCTTGGAAATTACTAGATACCAATAAGTACAATCACTTTTCTAATTCAAAATGTGTTATGCGCAGCAAAGAGGTACATACGATGAAAAATTCACAAATGTAGGTATCGATGTATGTAAATCTTATAAAAAGTTACTAACGACATTAAGTAATTAATAAAACCAAATGAGTGGGACGTTATTTTTTCTCATTCAAGATTACTAATCTTCTATACTAATTTCTAGAAACAAAAAATATCTATACTTACTTTGCTCTCTCTACACATAATTAGCTGCAATGAAAGAGACGATCATTATATGCACCGACAGTTACATGCGAATCCCTAAGGGTTGGTGTGGTCGGTACGGCCATTCAATATTTTCTAGCTAATTTAAATCTTATTATTTATACGTAAACTATTCTGAATCAGTATATCAACTCAACAGATTAAATCATAGATTTAATAAATTCGTGGACTTGCATCGTATTCAACGGGTCTTCGCCGTATCACATGTACGCACTCATGTCCTTGAACTACGAAAAAAAATAAAAAGAAAAAGAAAATGGCACGTAGAAATCATTATTTTCAAGGGGCAATATCCACACACGAGAAAAAGTCCAAGTCATGTGGCCAAGAAAAAGAGAGAAAATCCAGGGCACCATCTCGAAGCTTTTCTTCCTTTCTCACTTTAGCGTGAGGACCACGCGCCACGGCGGAGCGCGTGCTATACTAAATTCCCATTTAAAAATTCCCTTAATCTCATATCGCGAAAAAATAAATAAATCATTTTCCTCCCACTTTAAATAGCTCCCTCCCCCTATCTCCCCCCTCATACCAAAACCCGAAACGTGAAAAAGACGAAAAAGCCCCTCCCTCTCTCTCCCATCTTCTCTGCTCTGTCAGAATGGAGATGGAGCCGAGGACGCCGGAGGTGGCGAAGAAGATGTGGAGCGTCGTGCGGGCGGTGGCGTTCGCGATGCGGAAGGGCCTCTTCTCCAAGAGCAAGCTGATGTTCGACCTCCACGTCCTGCTCAGGCGCGGCAAGCTCGCCGGCAAGGCCATCGGCGACCTCATGCTCCAGCACTACTCCGCCTTCACCTGCCGCTCCGAAGACGACGTCGCCTGCATCTCCGCCTCCTCCTTCGCCCCCGCGAGTACGAGTTCAGCTGCAGCAACACCCCGCCAACAACCCGTTCTTCCCCAGGCGCGGCGGCAGGCACCAGCACCAGCACCGCGGCCGGCGGCGCCACCTCGCGCCGCGCTACAACGACGCGGTGGCCATCGGCGCCGTCCAGAAGGTGCTCGAGATGCTGAACAGCGCCGAAGTCGTGGAGGCGTCGCCCATGCTGCTGCCGGGGTTCGGGAGGAGCCCCGCGGTGCGGCAGCTGCGGATCACGGACTCGCCGTTCCCGCTCAAGGACGACGACGGGGACGGCGGCGAGGTCGACGCGGCGGCGGAGGATTTCATCCGGAGGTTCTACAAGGACCTCAACCTGCAGAAGAACATGGCCCCGGTGGACTCCCCGTATCGTTATGGCGTGTGGGGTTGAACGATAACGACGGTCGACGTTTCCGGTCACGGTGTAGTTTTTCTTCCTCGCGGTCGTGGATCTCGAGGAATGTCTTTCATGCGGGTCGCCATCGCCGGAAGCATAAGTTTGGATGCATTTTCCACGCCCGGATGCGGCGAATGCTATAATATATGAAGATCGGATTACCAAATCGGTTTACGACGGGACAAAACGCGACCGGAGCTGCTGCCGGGCGTCGAAAACGACCGTTCGGATGTCGGCTCACGGCTTGCATGGCCTCTTCGTAAACCCAGTTGGTAAATCGATCTTCGTATTGTTTAGCATTAGTCGAGTCGGAAAAACACTTCCGGACGGTGGCGGCGAGGCTGCTTTGGTTATGTAAAAGGAACTCTAGGCTACCACATGGAGCTCTAGCACTCTCTAAATGCAACAAGCTAGGAGGAGTTGGTTTTTTTCTTTCTAGGGTTTTCTTTCTTTTTCCGTCTTTTAGTTCTACGGTCATTTTCTTTGGCAATTCCTCTCATGTTGCCTACTTTCGATAATAAAAGGGGGGAAAAAGAAGAGGAACCAAAGAGATATGCTCTCGAATCCTAGTCTTATTTCCATCTAACGATGCCGGCGACGTCCGGTCCGATCTATACGCGATCATGCTAAGCGAAATCACACATGTACCACTCATATAAATGAATCCCGATCACAATTCGGCACCGAACTCCCTTGACGTCGTTTTGAATGCGGTAGCCTGTAGAGGTTGGTGAGAAAGAGGAGATGGGGTACCTTATAAGCTCTAGTGGTCGAAATTCGGCTTGCCTAGTTGGAAGGTCACTGCCCAAGTGGTACTCAAAATTTAATATATGCGAGGGAGACCGTGCGTTCTACGACAACGTTCGTCGGCCTGGCGAATCCTACGAGCTTTTCCCCAACTTCCATGGATAATTCAGGAACTGAGAGAGTCTTGGTCCGGTCCGAATAATGTTTTCGGATTAGGATTTGCGGGCGAAGATGCTTTTTGGTACTATGTATATTCGGCTTTTTTATTTTTTTGGGTCCTTTTAATTTAGGAGTTTAATTAGGTAGCGGGGAAAGAAAGAAATTCTCGGGTCTACCACATCATTTCGAGAGCAAGCACCCAAAAGAAAATGAATTAGTAAGAGCCCTATACAACATCTGCGATCGTACATTGCTCCACATCCTAAGAGCATTTATGAATTTTCATTCACGACATTCGTCTGATGATATTGATACTTTTGTTATGAAAAATATTGACTTGAAATGGTTGTGGACAATCTTGGCGGCCACGAAGACACCCTGATGTGAAGTATGAAGTTCAAATTATATAAACTTGCGTCATTGTTTCCATGGTGGAAGGAATTGGTTATACATTATATAACTGTGTGGGATAAATCCGACATTCTTCTCAATCGAAAAGAGAAACTCAACATTAACTTTGCTTCTTCTTTTTTTAAAGTATGATTGTGGTGGTCTATCAAATTGAATCTAAACAATATCATCTTAAGAAAATCATGTTAAGAATTGGGTGAAGTGAACCACGAGCTAAAAGCGGTAGTTGTTGGGCGAACTAATCCGATAAAGCTACTGAGCAAGAACTTCTAGACGACTTGTGCTCAAAGCTTTTGATAATTTTGGACTGGTCCCGACTGAAATTGAAAAGTAATTCCCACTCTAGCCAAACCCTAAATAGCAGATCTACCTCAATTATGAAGAGAGATATATTTTTTTATTCTTTACTGAAAAATATGATGTTAGACGCCAAATCAGGTCATCAAAATTATTGTAGACCTTTCCGTGGGCAACCATGGCCTTCGGTCATCTGTTACTCCGACAAGACTACTTGTTTAAATATGTCTCGCTTAACCATCATATCATGCGATTTGAAAAGAGAAATATAAATTATAACAGAGTGTGTTTGAGTATGTCTCATTTATTTAAAAACCTATTTTTTTTTTTTGAACAGATTTAAAAACCTATTGAGAGTTTTGCTTTTCACATTAATTGCACGACCGGATTTTTTTATTATCAAGCATTTATAACTCAAACTCAATTTTTGCAAAGTCATGATAGTTGGCATCGGACACTTTCTTTAACAGCTTGAACAAAGTTTTGTGGATCACATCGTATATGGGTCGAGTACTATGATTGGCGCACGTGCAAAAATACATTCATTTATATTCATATTATTAAAATTGAAAGATGTGGGCTAGGTAGCAATATTCAAGTTATGTTGTGCATATATATGATTACGGTTTAGAGATGCAAGAGCTGGCATGTTGCTGACATTAATGTTGTTTAGGGTTAAATTAATGTTGCGCGTGGAACCACACCGTATTAATAACAAGTGGCTTAAATTTCTTAATCATCTCAAATTTGAGGATGGAGGTTTTTAGGGAAAATTGTCCAAAAATTATTACACATTTTGTATAAAGATTAATTTAATTATAAATATTTCAATTGTGCCAATTTAGTCCTAAACATTTTAATTGTGCCATTTTAGTCCTAAACCTTTAGATGATTTGCTAATATAGTTATAAAATTTTTGACGATTTGCCAATGTAGTCCTTCTAGCCGAATATCCAAATAATAGGTTTATGATTAAATTTGCATATCTTCAAAAAATTTAGGATTAAATTCATAGAAATCTTGTTTAAATCAAAAGGTTCAATATTGAATTGGCTACCATATAACTGGTTAGAATTTTTTGGATAATTATCCCAGTTTCTTAGCAAAGATTCTTGCTAAATCAATAGGGGAATCAATAGTAGTTCAAAGAGAAATATCTAGGTGTGCCATCAATTTCATTAATGATCAGATCAATTATTGGGGGATGAGATCGATAGAGTCGAAGGGTTCCAATGTCTTTGGGGGAAATAAATTATTAGCCTTAAAGTTGGACAAAATGATTTTGTGCTTTTTAGGAATCTGAGATTAGCTCTTTCACTACTTATCGCTCTACTTTTTTTCAGCAAAAACCTAAGCATCTCGTGTTCGCGTTCGTGTTTCATTTTTCTTGCACAGAGTAAGAGCAAAGGTAGGTAGATGAAAATTGGTCAAAAAATTCGATTTATTAAGTGAACTGAAGGACTAGTATTTCTTAATACTTCCGTGCTTTGGGCTACTCTTTTATATGTTACGTTTGAAACAAATTGTTCTGAAAGTTAAGCTATTTAATAAATGTATGATTTAAGATCTAAATATCTAAAATTCCCTTCACACGATAATTAGACTTCTTTGCCTAATTATATATAATAAGAGATTAAAATAGGAGTTTAGATGAAAAGTGTTGTTAAAAGTTGCACTTAGGACAATTTGCTTGCATATCATGTAAAATTTCATAAGATTATTGTCAATTGCTCTAAAAACCTAAGACGCGAGATGAAAAATGTTGTTAAATTATCTTATTTACTAAAGTATTATTGTGTCCATTTTACCGTACCGTTTTGCTATTATAATACGTATTCGTGAATAACATGAATATTTAGCAGAACCTCGAGACAAAAGTTAGAAAGGTTTAAATGCTCTAAGATCTATATCTTTTGGAATCTAGAGTAGACTTAAGATCAAAAGGAAAACAAGTGTGGAAGTGGAGATGAGTTTTGGAGAGAAAGGCACTCGAATCCGAGAGTAGGTGAAAGGTTGAAAAACTAGTGATGCGATTGGTGTGCTCCATGATTGCACTCCGTCTCTCTCAAAGCACTTAAGACGACCAGGCCCCTCCATCAAAAGCAAATTGAAGCTTTGAGCCAATGCTTCTTATCTTCACATTTAAATTCCACGCAATTTTCGCTTTTTCCACATTTTTTGTGGCCATGGAAAAGTTAACGAAAAAGTTAAGGAAAAAAAAGAAGAGAGAGAGAGAGAGAAAAATGTTAGAAACAACGAAGAGACACGTACCGTGCACGATCCCCCGATATCGACCATCTGATTCCGACAGTGGGAATGGGGTGGGGGCATGTCTCGTATCTGGCTTGATCTTGAGGCTTTTGATCACTCTTTCGAAACTTGCTTCTCTTCTCTTATTGGTCGAAATTCAATTCATCCTCTTTTTTTTTCCTTAACTTTGCTAATTGGGTTATTAGTGATTACGATGTTTTCGTTGTGAAATGGTTGTACCAAGCTTTTGACTCCATCGCATATGTCCAACTTGAATGATATGTTCTTTAACCAAGCATTCACGTTTGGTCCCTACTTGAATACGATTCTTGTTGGCAAATATTAGGGACAATTCCTAAGATTGTTCTAAGCCAATTTTGATGAGGCGACGTTTCAATTCTAAAGAAAGATATTTTCGGGATCAACAGTGCTTGACTGAGGCGGTCTTTCTCAGTGCCTACTCGTCGTAACCCTAGACCTAGCACCGGCCATACCAAATTAATGTGTTGATAATGATGGAAAGTAACACTTTGCAATTCCACACCATCGGTTTCATTATGCCTACTTTGCAACTTGCATCGTGAGATAAACGTCAGTGTTGTTCTCTCTCTCTCTCTATCTTGATATGAAATGCCGCTTTCTCATATTAGTCTAATTCTATAGTTACATTTGTAAGCATTGTGCTTTTAACATTATTGATGCATAAAGACATTTGGTTGGTGGATAAAGAGAAATAGAGACAAAGTCACCAAACATATGGCCAAAAGAAAAAGAGAGAATAGGCGAGTGAAAGGACGTGAATTGTTAGCTGATTTGGGTAAGAGAATCGACCCATTGCTTGTGGGATGGTTTGCTTCCAACGATGATGAGAACATCAATTTTCGACAGTTTTTTTTTTCCCAGTAACGATGCTGGATGAGACTATAATAGCGCATTAGTTACAGGAAGCGACGTGAAATTAGATTGATACCACGTACCATAGATCACAAATTCAAATGTTTTGGGAAGAATGCCATGGTTTGGTCTTCCCAAAGGATCCCGAACATTGAAGAGACACAATAAAATCAGGAAAAGCTGGAAATCTACGGGGGAGATACGTCTCGCTCGCTTTCGCTTTTTGAATAAACCAAGCCTGGTAATGCTGCTGCTGCCGCTGCCGCCCGAGATTCTAAAAAGCATTAGCGCCACTTTTAGGCAAATTGGTGTCGGGGTTTCGTGGTTGAAATAGTATTCCGACAAGAATAAAGGAGGAACGAGGGGAAAAAAAAGGAAGATAGGCAAAGTGATGAGCATGCTTTTCGTTGTGGGGTGGGGTGTAGACCCGCGATTGAAGCGAAAACCGATGAGGTTTGTGGCTAAAAAGTCAAGAGGGGGGATGTGGTGCCAAGTCAAAAGTCATGGGTCTTTGGAGCTTTAGATAGAGCTATGGAGTTGTCTTCCTAAAGGAGCTTGTTTTTCCTAGGGTTACTTGATGTTGTCTTGAGCTTGGAGAAATGTGTGTGCGTGTGGAAGAGTTTGAGCACATTGTTGAACTCGCGTCTCGTGGTTGTACTTGTCGAGAGTTCCTTTCGCTGTTCAAATGACCAATGGTTCCAGTAACGTGGTTGTCCTTATGATGTTCTCGGAGATTGTTTGTAATAGGATTAAGCACGCAAGCACAATGAAATAGAGAAATCGAGACACGATATTTATTTTCATTCACCTAGAGGAGGGTTACCTTCAACAAAAGATTTCATCATAATTAGCACATTCCACCCTTTTATTATAACTTTCAATTAAAAGAGATATAGATTATACATGCTCAGTAGTTATTCGTGACCCCAAACCCAAATTATCTACATAATACAAGCCCAAACTATAATAGTGGGACTCCCGTGCTTTCTAGTCGATGGGGAATATGAACCACACCGCAATAATTTGATATAGCTTTCATGAAAATAGTGTAGCCATGAAGAAGAGTGGTGTTGTGACTTTTGTAGGTTGTTTGATGGGCACCTTTACAACATGAGCGCTTACAATAATTCTAGAAAGCCATCATATTCAGTCTTATAGTGTTCCATCTTAAAAATATGTATTGCTAAGCACACGAATTGTATCGTTTCATAGTCACGCTAAACGAACTTTTGACACATGAGTAGCGTTGAATCAATAACCATGACAAGTGTTAGTGATTCTACTTAGGAGAAGCAAACGAGATTAGGAAACTTTTATAAATTTCTAAGTCCTGGGAAAGCTTTGTAAAAAAAAAAAAAAAAAAAAGAAAAATGCGTTCTCTTTTGTAACTTTCCGTCTTCATGCTGTCCAAATCTTCAAAATCATTTTCATGATGTTTCCTTGAGAATGGATTTTCCAATCTGGGCCGAAACAAACGAAGCCCGTGAATGAAACATCACGCCTAAGTGAGGTATCTATGTGAGGTATCTATGTACGTAGATTTTGGGCATGAGCATTTTGCAGATTTATGGCTCAAGTTATCTCCTATGTCTGTAAGCCCAATTGGCTAATTGGGCTCTTGTAACTACATATTTCTTTATTTATTACTGTGGAAGACAATTGCATGAAATTTTACTCGAGGGACAAAAATACCCCCACTTTCGAGTTCTTCATCCGGGCAAGTTGATCTGAGGTGGTCCGATAGGAACATAAGTAGGGAGAAATGACGTCATTTGTTGCGAAGAAAATGACGTCATTTTTCCAGTTTTCTTAACCAAGAATTTGTCCATGTTAACGAGAAAAAAAGAGCAAAAAGAAAAAAAAAATGGGGACAGTGTTGAATATGCTTTTAGCCGTGGGGTTTGGTGCAGACCCGCAATTGAAGCGAAAATCGATGAGTTTTGCTCCTAAAAAGGTCAAAGTGGATATGATGCCAGGCCAACGGTAATGGGCCTTTGGAGCATCAAAATAATTACAGAATTGTGTCTTGTTTTCTCTTGTGGTTGATTGAAATAGTCGTTGCTTTGCAGGAGGTGGGGAAGAAAAGTGTGAATAAAAGTTTGAGCACATAACACATCGACGAGAAAATATTGGCTGTCCTTGTTTCAGCATGGCAAATAGGAAGGTGTCTTGGAAAGTGACAAGTGTTCATTCGAGATTAGCTAATGATGAAAGGCCTCGCCGGCCATGAGCCTTTCACCTGGCTAACACACAAAAAAGCACGGAAATAGTGAAATCAAGCTTCCTTCTGCTTTGTTCAAACAAAAAAGGGATCTGCCTCGAATCAAAACGATTTCTCCTTTCTTTTCTACGCAGAAATCTTTCTTCTCTTATGAAATTTCTACTCAGCTTGAAAAGATGCCTCAAGCCGATAGGAGCTCTTCATCATGTTCAAGAATTTCAAAAGAAGAGCTGAGAGTGATTGACCTCTCACTCACAGCACACATGCTATATGTGTGATGCCGACACCTAAGAGACAGTGCCTTGGAAAGCACAGACGAGTCACATGTAGGGAAACTTGCACCCACAATCTAAGCCAAATTTTTGAAAATTTTGACTGGGAAAGAGAGTTTGTGCTAGCTAGTAGCGTTTCTTATTCTTTTGCACAGATTGTCCCTTGCTCTTTCTTTCTCTTCACGTCTCTCTCTGCCCTCCCTCTCTCCGATTGGTGAACCACCGTGCCCAACCGGCAAATCACCGTGCCACCCCTCCGACTCCGGATTTGGCCTTGGCTTGTCCTGCACACACTCACTGTTCGCACCTAGTCCCCTCTCCCCTACTGGCCTGCTAATCTCCAGGTCCGCCTACATCACGATCCCGTTGAGGTTCAGCCCGGCCTCCTTTCTTGAGTCCCCGATCCTCCTCTCCAACGTTAATGTCATTTCTCGCTTTCCCTTTTCTCCCTCCTCCTATTTTTCAGATCGAATTTGAGCATACAATGCTCTGTGCTTTGGGATAGGGGGAATGAGGTTTTAAGAATATAGACATGATTCTTTCGCTTATGGACTCCTGGGTGAGTACAGAGTGGCACAAGACACCCTAGGGAAAAATAGAACGTGAAGGTTGGGTGCTACTTTGATAGTTTGGTACTTGATGGGTCGGTTGGTTGATTAATGTTTTTCTTTGAGGGGAAAAGAATCTGTCATAAACTATCCATTTAGGAGATGGTTAGTTAACTTCATTAGCATCCTTATTTGTTATGTCTGGGATTGTTAACATTAGATCAAGCTATATCTGTTGGAAGATTATTCAAAGTACTCTCAATTTTTATACTTTATCAAAACATTGTCTTGCATTAGTGAGATTTATGCTTGAATTCTTGTCATAGTCCATTGTAAGTAGCAGAAATCCACCATAAATGCTTTTAGGAACTTGTCATCTCTATAACTATTATCAAGATCCAGGTTAGTATTCTTAGCTATTTGTATGGTCCATATATTGTCGAGAATTCAAGATTGGTAATGACGTCTTCTCCTATGAGTGATAAGAAGGATATCTTGCTTGTTCTTTCTTGATCTACGAATTACAATGCTTTCTTGTTTATTTCTTTTCCTTCATTTTTTTTGGGCTTTGATTCATGTGCATACTGGGCTTTACTCTTGCAATTGTTATTTCTATTTTAAGTTTCATGGTTTGGTTATTCAGTGTTTAGTGGGTGAAGAACTTGAATAGTTGATAGCAGTCATGCGATAGTTTAAGTACTGTTAAACAATGGCCCATTTGGTTCGGCTTCGGGGGAATGTTCATGGGGAAATGCAAAGGCCTTTAGTTTAAAGGGATTTGACGAAATGCAAATACTGTTTGGTAAACTAAAATTGAAAAATTGCCTTGAGATGCAATTTGGGGGACATGCTGTTTGGCAAACATATACATTTGGAAAGTTCTTTGATGTGCCAATTTAAAAATTTTGCAACTTCAATTTGTTTAAAATCAAAAACAAAAACCAATGACTGTAACTTTTATATATTTTTTCAAGTTGAGAGTAATGTATAAGAAATATATTAATAAATTTTTAAGTACATCAAACTCAATTGAAAAAAGAGTAATTTCATTACAATAAACATGACAAAATATGTCCCAAAAAAAAAGAAATAAGTTATCATTAAATATTACAAACCTCCTTAATTATTTATCAAGTTCATAACTATTTCATCATGTAAACGTGTCATGTCAAGGAATACATTATCAGTTGAAGTACTTGTTTCCTCATTTACAACATCATGGTCAACTAAATATTCATACTCAGGATCCAAATCTGTTGTTTGAAAATCCGTATCGATTACGGCATTTTTTCTTATAACATTATGCAAAGCCATTGTAGTTATGACAATTTGCACTTTCTTTTCATAAGGATAACTTGACATTGTAGTTAGAATCTTCGACTTTATTTTTAATACGTCAAAGGCTTGCTCAATTTCTAAGCAAAGCGAGGAATGGGCATGGTTGAACACTTTCTCAATGACCAGTAGATGTAGGACCTTATTGAAACTTCGGCAAATATTATCTAACTTCTCCATATGGTCCCAAATAACCCATGAGATTTGGATATCCAACATCAACTAAATAATATTTACATACATAAATATAATGTAAATTTAATTAACATATGCCACAAAAATACATGTGTACATAAACCATTAATTAACAAACCTAGAGGAAAATGGGGAAATTGTACCTCATGTCTTCCAATGGCATCATAGAAGATATGAGTATCATGAGGTTGTCCCTCTCAACCAGCATAAATATAAATAAATTCCATATTAAAATTACATATGGCCAACACATTTTGAGCGGTCTTTTCTTTTTGGCGAATAAAGCGAATTTGATCGTATGTTAGTGCTACTATTGTGATTTTCCTTTTCTAAGAATTCATTTTTCTTCTGTTCATGATTTTCCTTTTCTTGAGAATCATTCATAATTGCCCAGCCTAACAAAACATAGAGTCGAGTAAGAGAAACAATGAATAATCTTGAGAATCCATTAAGAGAAACAATAATATCAATCAACATATATATGCAAATTCAACCACATAAAGAGAACCCCAATTGGAAACAATTCTCACATTAAACATATTAATATAAATTAGGTCCATACATAATTTAAATAGAAAAATAAAATAGCATATTAAAGATTTTAAATAAGATACAACAACATCTTAGTCATGACTAAGTTCTTCCATCTTAAGCTTAGGATATTTAACTCTCAGGACATTACTATTCAAGCTCATGAAAACTTGCCTATTGTCTATCGTTTTCTTAAGATATTTGATAGCAAAAAAGTACAACTTTTTACCTTGTACAAACTTTGGTACGGCATCCAATATAGATATGAGATCCTTGTAAGGACTAAATCTCTCATATGATTGAGATGCAATAGTAGTAGCACTCATACTTTTAACAAAGGAACAAAGCTTGTTAATTTTGCTTCCATGCAATTGTATTGGGCTCAAATTCTTGTCTTTTTTTTCTATGAGTTTGCCTTGTTGAAATCTACGCCACTCTTTTATGGGCTCAATTTTGAATTGGTTCATCAATATTTTGACCCACATGATACTTCAAATTTATTATTACTAGATCTTGCACCATCATCAATATCAGGTTGTGTTGCCTCAACATTCTCATCAACGCATAAACCTTGTGCAGGATTTCAAGTGATTTTTCCAGTAGCAACCGTATCCTCGAACATTCTATCTAATAACACTTCAAGATCAGGAGGTATGCTTTTCGTCTTAAAAATCTTAACCTTAGGATTGGCTTGTTATAAAAAGTATTTGAGTAAGTTATATAATTGAAAATGAAAACTTAATCGAAAAGTAAAAGAACAAATAATAAACACCTGAATTTTACTCTTCCACCATTCATCACTCGCATTGATTGTTTTTTTTCCTTAGATCCCATTTTAGTTATGTTTCACTATAAACCAACGTCCTCCATCTTTTCTATTATTCCTTAAGATTATCACACTTACTATTCATTTGAGTTTTATCATATTATTTAGCCCCTCAACTCCTCGAACTTATTAATTATGACAGTCCATACATCTCTCTTGTTGGTTGCATGACAATTATTCTTATTGATCTATTCAACACACAACTTACAAAATATTTCCACATCTTCGGCGATCCAATATGCCTTTTCCTTTGTTGACCTTGCCATCTTCCAATAAAATGAGTATGAACAAATTTGAGATGCATAATAAAAAAAAAAAGTTCAACATTAAAGCCAAATCAAGATGAACTAGTAAACTTTACCCAAAAAAAGATGAACTAATAAAACACAAATCAAAAAGTGACTTTTATTAGGTTTCAGCAAAAAAAAAAAAAAAAAAAACCAACAGTATAGCCTCATTGTTTGTATATATCCTAGACTAATTAAAAAAGTATGAAACAAGTAGATTCGAAATCATATATCCATCAAAATAAATTTTATGAAACTAAAGTGGTCATTGCTAATGAACATAAATGTGGGGGCTCTGGTCATATCATATTATGTCGCTCCAAGATATGTAAAAGAGAAGCATACTGTGTATTTAATTACATCTATACTATGCTAAATGATTTATAGCACAATAAATCATGTATGGAAGAGTTCCGCACGGATACATAGATCTTAGACTAGAATAACTATATATAGAACTCCCTGGACATAAAATAGATTTCACATTAAAATAATTAGTACTGAGTCACTAGCAAGTCTTGTCCTTTCGTCTTACATGCTTGTAAAAGTGTAATCAATTGAAAAAAAAAAAACTTTAATGCTTAACCAATTTGCTAAAATGGACAGTATTAAGAGATGATTTTCAAAGACATATGACGTATTACTCATTTGAAAGACATATATTTTCAATAGCTCATGCCATAATGGAAAATGTTATGCAAAAGACAAAGATGAACAACTAACTCCCTTGCATATTAATAATTTCATAAGGAACTTCAACAATACCTTAAATCTGGGACTTTCTGCGAAAAACCAAAGAAAGAGTAATTAATCCGCTTGCCCGAAATGAACAATATGCAACAATGATAGAAAGCTTTCGCCTCCGAATGTGAAAAGGGCACAATTTTTTATATCAATCTAATCCAGTAAAGTTAAGCTAGTAATCGTTCGTATCATCTCTTTTGACGCTACACTCCAAAGCTTTCACATTTTCCTTTGAAAACTTTCAATTGTTTTATTCTATTGAGTTCCACAAATGAGATGTCAAGAAAAGAACAGAAAAAAAAGCAAAATCACGTAATCCATCAATTTTACCGAATCTGATTGATCGAACTTTGCATGAGGTACTGGAATAGAGAATCACATATTCAAAATGATATGGACCCAAATATAGTCTCAATGCTTGGCACCGAAATCCATCACTGAACTGAATTCACGATAGAGAAATGGGAAGAAAAGAATAAGAAATCTAAGCAAGATATGCAATTACCCACACAAATTTCCACAGAAATCGCAACATGAACTGAGAAATCTGACCTGGATAGAGGTGAGCATGAGCACAAGGGTAGGCATGACGAAGAGAGCTCAAGAGCAGTGAGTGTGAAGGAATAATGCGAGAAAGAGAACTCAAATCCTAGGCAATCGTGGGGAAATGTAGCTTCAAGCATGAAAGATGGAGAGTCATCAAGATACGATAAAGGCAAAGAAAAAATCTACAAAAATCCCAACACAAACAAGAAAATCTTACGTGGAGAGAGGTGAGTATGAGGGCAAAGAGGACTCTAGAGCAGTGGGCGTGAAGGATCGCGGCATGAGGAAGAGAGGTGAAGGGCGGTGAGCATGAGGGTCGAGCACGAACAGTTTTGAGGTAGAGAGAGGCATGAGAGTAAAGAGAAAAGGAGGCGTGAGGCAACGGAGAAACATAAGTGAAGAGAAGATGAGGCTTTTAAAATTTTTGGTTTAAAAAGGGTAAAAACGGAATTCGCTTAATAAATGAAAAGAAAATGAGCAACTATTATATTTTCATTAAACTAAAGAAGTAGCATTTCGAAAATACTAATTTTCAATGTACCTCTACCCCTCCATTCCCCTAAAGGCCTTTGGAGTGTCTTGGAGATGCAATTGCATCTTCCCAAAGCCTTCAAAAAATTAAATCAAACACCATTACATTTGGTCAAACCCCTTTAAAGTCCTAAAGCCCATTCCAAATGCTGAACCAAATGGGCCAATGTCCTAGAAGAAATTTGCTGTGAATTTTTCTTTTTCGCTATTTAGTATCTTAGGACATTGTCCTAGACAATGTGATAGTTGGGTAAATAGGTCTTGACTTTTTTTGTTATCTCTATTCTTTATATTTTTTAATGGTAATGTCAAGGCTTTTTGTACAATTTTAGAGTCAGCGCTTGTTCTTGGGGAGACACAACAATCTCAATCTATTGTTGGTTGGTGGCATTATGTTGTGACCACGGTGTTCTATATGTGCTTGTTCTAATATCCTACTTCCTTTTTTCAATTGTGGATTTAATTGATTTTATTCTAATATTCCGCTATCATTATTGTGTAATGGAGCATGGAAGCCATTGGAGAAATTTAATTTCGGTAAGCTAGAGTTGATGTTGTTTATGTGATGACTTGTTAGCATGGAAACATAGCGTGGATTTGAGATTTTAATTAAATTAGACGATAAATATCTACTTGGATCGTTGATTGAATCCATATCTCGTGTTAAGGCTGAATTATAGGCAAAGAATGTCAAGTCATATGTTTGATGTGCATCCTAGGCTTGTGAAATCGAGTCTATCTAGTTCTTGGAATGTGACTTTACGTTCTCTCTCACTCTTTTTGAATACAGTGCGAATTTGAAAATAACTTGGGCTTGGTCAATGTTTGTCAGTGAAATTGAAGATGACATGGAGCTCATCGAAAACCATGGCGAGAACGACAACGACGACCTCTAAAATGAGGGAGAATAAAGTTTTCAGTTTGCTTGGCCAGAAACACGATCCTCTTGAAAAAGTTAATCATCTACTGTCAAGCGACTTTTATTACGTAAAACCTTCTGGTGTTAAAATGAAATTTCATTTCTCATTTTTTGCTTTATTCCCTATCGTTAGAGAGAGCCATTGAGGATATTTTATAAGTCGAAGTTGAAGCAAATCCCGATGAGCGAAATGGCAAAGTTTTGGTGAGTATTTTCGATCATCTTTAATTATGACAGTTATATATTTTAGGAATTTGAATAGAAGTATTGTGGCTAATGTTTTTCTTATCGATGCTTTGGGCATTAACTGTTAGAGTTTAATTATAAATTGCTATATTAGATATGAGCAAACACATTGATAATTGCCATTCAATGTTTTATGTTCCGGATACAATTTCCTCATCAAAAAGTAAATTATCCGTTGATCAACTTGCTTCTAATTGCTCAAGAAAGAATATTGTTAACTTGGTGACCATTCGAGATAGCAAAAGCCATTTGTATGTAGAAGTAGATAAACCAGTTTTACCTAAGGTCCTCCTTTTTAGATAGAATTCTATTTGACATATTCCATTCATTTATGATATTTGTCCGGTGCTTAAGATAGTTATTTTTTCTCTCTCTCTCTCTCTCTCTTTTTTTTTTTTTTTTTTTTTTCTAATTGTCAATCATAATTTGAGTAAATTTGGATTTATTTTGTATTAGAACTTATTAGCTAACTAGAGTTGTGCTATCTATTTTTACTACTAAATTTTCCTTTATTCGTAGCATTTTTTAGTGAAGTTGTGATACTGGTCATCTAGATCATCATCATAAAGTATTATCTTCCTACTTGGGCTGCTGATGTGCAATTATGCATTGTTTCATGTGTTCCAAGGGCCTTTTCTTGTTCTAGAAAATTTTGATTAGGACAATGCCATAGGTGAGCAATCTCATATCAAGTACAAAGTTAACCTTGGTTTGCTTTGAATAATCACTAAAATCTTAACTTTTAGGTGAAGAATGTTTTTATTTGAGGTTTATTTATCTTCCACATTCAAGCTCATTTTGAGATCCTTATTATTGTGCTTGATTTAAATTTGAAGTTTACTGGTCGAGACTAGTTATTTGGGGGTGAAGTTGCATGTGTAAATTTATCGAACGGCTAAATCAAAGGTAATATTTTACTTGTACTATTTGAAACATATATTGCTTTTTAAGTAATAGATGAGATAATAATATTTTGTTCTTTCAATTGCAGCTTGAAACTTCCCATCTTGCACATGTAATGCGTGATATGGAAAAAGACTTTGAACTTGCAATAGGAATGATTTTTTCAAATGAACTTGAAGCATATAACAAGCATGTAGCCTATATAATTAGTAAATGATTTGGAATGAGAAGGATAATTTGATTAGAAATATTAAGGGACAAATAACCTGGATTTTTGTGTGCAATTGTGAGGGGTATTCTGTCAGCTCATTTGATCAAAAAAAGAAATTTTAGAGTTTTGAAGTTAAATATGGCTATTTTGCTCATATCAAGTTTAAAGTTAGTGTCTATGAAATCATAGCGTATATTTATGAGCATAATTATGTATTTATTCTAGAAGATTAGATGTGGAAGAATCATATTTGATGCTTGCAATGGTATTTTAGTTGATATGATGAAAGCTGACATTGGGGGAATTAAAGCATATAAGTTTTTAGCAAATGAAGCAAGATGAAGCAAGATAAAGCAAAAACTTAGATTTCAACCCGCATGATTGTCAAAATTATTTACAGACAACAAAATCTAATAGTATAAGTAGGGGAGATTGTCAAAATCTTTAAAATCATTTATTATAGCATAGAACAGCAAAACCCAATGTCTTCTTATGCTATACAAATAGATCAAGATGGTAGATTAACAAATGTATTTTGGAAAGATATATTGCCCAAATTTGATTATGATTGTTTTGATAATGTGCTGGTGTTTGATACCATTTATCATACCAACAAATATAATATGATATATACACCTTTTGTTGGGGTTAATCACTATTAGAAGAATGTTTTGTTGGACTATGTATTTTTGTTGGACAAGACTACAAAATCATTTATTTGGTTATTTGAGGCATTTTCGAAATTTATGGAAATAAGGCTTCGAAAACCATGTTGATTGATCAAAACCAAATCATGGCAAAATCCATTAGAATAGTATTTCTAAATATGCAACACATTTTATACACTTGGCATATCATGAAAAATGCCAATAAAAACATTTCATATCTTTATTATAAGCTAGGTTTAGGGATAACTATTTCTAACACTAATCACTAAGCTAAATAAAGCCTTACCAAAGGGACAGCCACAACCACTTGGGTTTACCCCAGTGGCCATCCTTCCAACATGGAAGGGGGGGTGAGGGGTTCGAATCCTCACATTCTTAGGGGGGGTTGGGGGTGAGGACGACTTAGTTTCAGGAGTGGGTTTCGATTCCCACGCCATGCAAGGAGGTAGGCCAAAAGTCTGAGAGTGAGAGTTAGAATAGGAGTAGAGTAGGACCGACCGAAAAAAAGAAAAGAAAAAGGGACAGCCACATTCAAAGCTTAAAACATAAGTCAAGTACCTGAACCATCTTCAAGTTTATAACGACAACCGTAGTTAAAAAGTCTTCAACATTTCTACCACCTTTTAGAAGTTTCCTCAAAGAGCCATCAATTTAGAGATCAACAATTAAAACAATGTCGCATTTTATCAGAATCTTATAAGCAAAATATCAATTCTTCATCCTAAAGAGAAATTAAATAGGATGCATTCCCTTAGTAACTCATCAATAACAAGAGAATTAACACAATGTGGGTCCCTACCTCATATGCAGTTGGTGGTGATTTATGATATTGTTAAAGCCGATTCTTCAGTTTCTTAGAAAAACTAATAAATCCTAGTTTTCTTTTGATAGTATTGAAAGAATAGACTTATTTATCTCAACACACTATCATATTCTTTGCTTATTTGAGTTATAACAATTTCTCAAATTTTTAGATACCAATATGAAGAACTTGAATAATCAACTCATTAAGTTTATTAAGACATGATATAAAGATGAAGACTGAACGTGCAAAAGTTTGATTTGCATATAACATATGCAGCACTAAATAGGAATTTAAAAGCTATGCTAAATAAAATCCCTCGACGGCAAAAATGTGGCTCATGGATTTCATTTAATATAAAAGAAAAATGCAAAATTAATTTGACAAAAGAAATTCTTAAAGAGAGACAAAATAAGGACGACACAATTTACTAAGAAGCATACCTAAATTTCTCCAATGGTTTCTATGCCCCACTACACATTAATGATATCAGAATATTGGAATAAAACCAATTAAATCCATAATTGGAAAAGAAGCAGAATATCATAACAAGCACATCCAGAACAAGGTGGTCACAACATAATGCCACCAATTAACAATGGACTGAGATTGTTGCCTCCCCCAAGAACAAACTCTGACTCTAAAATCATACAAAAAGCCTTGACATCATGATTAAAAACATAAAAAGAGTACAAATAACATAACAAGCCATGACCTATTCATCCAACCATCGCATTGTCCAGGACAATGTCCTAACATACTAGAAATAGCAAAAGAGAAAAATTCAAAGCAAATGCCTTCAAGGACATTGTTTAACAATCCTTAAACTATCGCATGACTGTTATCAACTACTCAAGTTCTTCATCCCCTAAACACCGAATAAGAACTCAAAAGAGAAATAGCAATTGCAAGAGTAAAGCTCAATATGCACCTGAATCAAAGTCCCAAAAAAATTAAGGGAAAAAAATAAACAGGAAAGTATTGTAATTCATAGACCAAGAAAGAACAAGCAAGATATCATTCTCATCACTTCTAGGAGAAGACATTATTGCCAATCTCGAATTCTCAACAATATATGGACCATGCAAATAGCTAAGAGCACTAGCCTATATCTTGGTAATAGTTATAAATATGACAAGTCCCTAAAAGCACTAATGGTGGATTTTTGCCACTTACAATGAACCATGACCAGAATTCAAGCATAAATCTCAATAACACAAGATGATGTTTTGATGAAGTTAAGAATTTGAGGGTACTTTGAATAATCTTCCAATACACATAGCCTGATCTAATGTTAACAATTTCAGACATAACAAACAAGGATGCCAATGAATTAACTAACCATATCCTAAATAAATAGTTTACGAATGATTTTTTTCCTCCTCAAATAAAAACATTAATCAACCAACCAACCTATCAAGTGCTAAATTGCCAAAGTAGCATCCAACTTTCATGTTTTATTTTTCCCTAGGGTGTCTTGTGCCACTCCATACCCACTTAGGAGTCAATAAGGCATAGAATTATGTCTATACTTTTAAAACCCCATTCCCCCAATACCAAAGCACAGAGCACCGCATACTTGAATCCGATCCGAAAATGGGAGGAGGGAGAAAAGCGAAAGCGAGAAATGATCTTGACATTGAAGAGGAGGACCGGGGACTTAAGGAAGGAGCTAAGGCTGAGCCCTGGTGGGATCATGATGTAGGTGGACCTAGAGATCAGTAGGCTGATGAGAGAGGGGGGGTTAAGCGCGAAGAGAGAGAGAGAGAGAGAGAGAGAGTGTGTGTAGGACGAGCCGGGTTCGGATCCAGAGCCGGAGGGGCAGCGTAGTGGTTCACTAATTGGGCACAATGGTTCGTCAATTGGAGAGAGGGAGGGCAGAGAGAGACGCAGAGAAAGAGAAAGAGCAAGGGATAGTTTGTGTATAAGAAGAAGAAAGCCTACTAGCTAGCACGCATTCTCTCTCCCAGCCAAAAGTTTTCAAAATTTTGTCTAAGATTGTGAGTCCCATAATCGGACACATGTCGCCTTCCCAAGTGCCTTCCTATTTGCCACGCTAGAATGTTAGACGCAGCTAATATTTTCTCACACATCGAGAGCTCCTTTTGATGTCCGTTGTAAGACATCGAAATGCCATGGTTTCTGTAAAAAGGCAATTCTTATGTGTCAGTAGAGATTGTTCGGTATGGCTTTTTTCACAACAATTTCAGTTGTGAAGAGTAAGAATGGTCTCTATAACTTCAGGAAAAGTGTTAAAAGAGTATTAAAACTATTGCATTTGTACCAATTTAGTTCTAAACCATTTGACCAAGTATCAATTTAGTCATTCCGGTTAATTTACCATATTTAGCTGACATAAATACTAATAAGTACTGACACGTACAATTTTTAATAATATTTTAATATATTTTCAATTTTGTAATTATTTATTTTTATTTTTTTCTTTCATTTTTGTTTTTGGCCCTTCTTCTTTCTTTAGTAGGTGACTGGCCATAAACGATGGCCAGCCACCGGCCAAAGGAAGAAAAAGGCCAAAAACATGAAAAGTAAAAAATTGAAAAATTGACAAAATATTAAAATATTATTAAATATTATCCATGTTAGTATCGACGGTGCCGCGTAACCTGATCGAAGTCAACATCAAAAAAATCCAACCAAAATTATTTGGAAGGATTGAATTAGTATTAGGTTAAAAAGTTTAGAACTGAATTGACATAAATACAATAGATATAAGAATTTTTTGACACTTTTTCCTCATAAACTTTTATAAATTGTTTGATAAGTCTTACAACAGGAAGTGGTCTCAAAGTATCGTATCATAAAAGTATATATTGCCAAACACACTAATTATATAACTTCACGACATAGTTATTACTCATCACAATTATCGCATAGTATAATCATAATTATGCTAAGCGAACCCTCAACATATATGAATTTCCTTGAATCAACATACAAGTGTCGTGATTCTACTTAAGAGAAGTAGATGGTGAACTTTACAAGCTATAGAGAAAAATACGTTCTCTTTTGTAACTTTCCTTCTTCATGTTGTGGAGATCTTAAAAATCATTTTCATGGTACTCCCTAGAGAATTGATTTTATTGTATATGCTGAAGCTAACGAAACTTGTGCATTCTGGACATTAATATTTTACAGATTCATGATCCAAGTTATCTCCGATGTCAAGGCCTGTAAGCCCAATTGGCTTATTGGGCTCAACAGTTATGATGTATGATGTTACCCCACTTTTGTCCTCAGTCTTACACACACAATATGCACATGCACACATGTATATACAAGCCAAATGGCAAAAAAAAAAAAAAAAAAAAAAGTTATACCCGTAAGACGAAAGTATTCCCATTTTACAAATGTCCAATAAATTTTACCAACTTTTACTCAAAGGAAAAAAAATACCCAGCTTTTTCAACTTTTACGATAGACAAGCAAGTGAGGCAGAATGTTGTAACTTCTAAGGAAGAAAAATATGCCATTTTTTAGTTTTCTTATAAAAGAACTCGTCTATTGTACGAAGAAAAAAAAGAGAAATAATAATGAGCTGTCCCAAATCAGAGGAGCTATATTTTTTTAACCAAGATCTTTTTGGCCCAAATCTAATATCGGTATTCCAAATCCACGATTTTGAGAGACACCATCATTTTTTAAATATGGAAACTTTAACGTTAGGTTTTTACACCTCTTGAATAAAATTTTATGCATGCATTCTTCTGGATTGTTTGAAAAGTAGCACTATTTTCATCCCGTGAGCATAGGTTTGTGGATTTTTTTATTTTTTGGGGGCATTTGGCCCGGATGTACATAATTTTGAAGAGCATGCTTGACGGGTCTTAGCGAAAAAAAAAAAAAACGAGGAAATTCTGCACGAAGCCCAAAAGCCGGGAAGGCCCATGGACTTGATGCCGACGCCTCAACCACCAAGCCCACTAATATCACTTGCGACCGCAGCTTACCGACCAACGGAAAACTGCCACGTTGCGCTTAGCTACGTGGAATCCCTCCATTTGTGGTGAGACTCTCGTTCAATAGTCTCGACGGCACCGGATAACCGAGGAGCTAGCCTCCGTCCCCCTCACTTTCTGCCATTTTTGCTTGTGGCGCACCCCTGCCATAACTACCGACGAGGAAGAAAACCAAAATTTTTTTTTGGTGCGCAGAAGAAGAAGAAGAAGAAGAAGAAGAAGAAGGGCGCATGCGCGCAGAGCTCAAATCCAACAAGCTGCCAGATTCTGCTCTCCCGATTCCAATCCTCCCTCGCGTCCCGAAGCTGAACCGGATTCCGATCTCGAGCTGATCCGATTCCGAGTCCGTCGGTGCGTCGATTCGCATTCCATGAGAGCTCCATTGCTCGATCGCTGAAGCGCCGCCGCCGATCAGTGCGCGGCCCCCCGCCGCGATGGCTTCCTGGCTCAAAGCAGCCGAAGGTGCGCATCCGAAATCTCGCTGTTTTTTTTTTTTTTTTTTATTACGACGTCGGTGGATTCGTCGTTCGCGTGCGTTTCCGGCCATCGCGGACGCTCGTGACGTCCGATCCGAGAGTTCTTTTGGAGTCGCTCGCGCTTGGATAGAGCGTCGTTTGGTGCTTCGGTGTGCTACGCGGGAGGTGGAGTTGCTTTTGGTGGCACTTGATGTGTAGGCGTGATGCCTCGAATTGTGCACCGTTAGACATTAGTTTCGGATTGTTCCATCTCGATAATCGACATCAAGATGAAGCTGTCGATATATGTTTGGTCTGGTGAAAGCAGGTGGAAAGCTAGGTTGCTGTGAGCTGTGTGATTCGAACTATTTGCAACGTATTTAGTGACATTTCCCTTGTACATGCTAGTTGATATTGTCCTTGCGTTAGATTGTCATTCAGGATCAAACAAGAGGTTTGGAATGTTCCAGCATTGACTGGTAGTATACACCGGATCTTTCTTTCCGATTTTCTGACAGAAGAGGATTTTGGCTGAAAGAGCTCCCAGTATAATATCTCTACTTGTAATTTACCAATAAATTTACTGCTGTATGAGATAACATGAGTTTAGCTTCTGTTGCGCCGCCTGAAAACATGAGTTGGTGATCTAACTTTGAAATTTTTGCTAAGTGTGTGACTTCTTGATTTCGAAAGCACCTCATGAAACCAGATGTCACAAGCCTTCTGACATGAAAAAAATCTAATCAGTATTCAGACAGGGGAGGCTCATTATAGGCTTGGAAGCAATGCCGGGAGCTCTTTTTTTTCTCTCCTAGCTTCACAGTAGAATGCTTGTCACAAATTCTTAGGTAAAAGATCACCGTTTACATTTATATCAAGTCATAGAGTCACACCATCAAATTGTTCTATCCAGGCCTGTATTACATATAAAGTCTCAAGTTCTTTCCATGAAAGTAGACAGGACTTGTTGCAGAAATTGAATTAGGCTCCTTTTCCCAGTGCATGTGTTTAGTTGATTACCCAATTTAAGATTTTTCTTGCGCACTTGCCATAAAGGGTGGTAGAGAATCCACACATAAAAGCGTGATATGAAGCCTGGCATTCTGTAGAGTGTTTTAAGCTTATTAATAATGATGGGATACCAAGAACTGTGAATTCTTTTTGTACAGATTTGTTTGAAGTTGTTGATCGAAGGGCAAAGCTGGTCGTTAATGAATTGGCAGAAGACCAGAAGAATTCACCAGGTGGATATCACTGGTTTCATTGGATTTATTTTCTCATACTTCAATACGTAACAATCATGCCCTTAGATTTTAATCCTGTAGCTGTTAAATCCATGATTGTGGTTGGATGACCATTATTTGCTTAGAACATATGCATTTCAATCCCTATGTCTGGAGCCAGCTTCCCATATCTAGTGAATTAGCTCTTTGCAGGTCACTCATTTTGGTGAATCTACAATTTATAAGGACTTCTCATGAAAGATAAGCTTTAGTAGTTTTGGGACTCCTCCTGGAGGGGTAGGATTGTCGCAGCAGAGGTGGATATCGACTTTCTTTGGACATACTTCTAAAATTCAAAATTTCTTTAAACACTAAGAGAGTCAGTGAAGAAGAATGAAGAAAACTCATCTCATCTGTTATTTTTAAAGGCTTTGAAGCTAAATTTAATGTTTGACTACAATATTTTCCTTTTAGTTACCACTCAAGTTGCTAAATATGGACTGGCCAATACCTTTCATGTGGATTTTTTCTTGCTGTATATCTGGGAAAACTGTTGTCTTCTACTATTCAAGACTGTCACCACAAATTCTATTAGATCATTGAGTAAATACCAAAATTTTAAGATGCTGCTGATGTAGGTGATGAACCGAGGCTGATGCTATAAAATATACAATCTCTTGTGGTCATAGTGTGAATCATGAAGGTCTCTTTTTCTATATGTTAAGTTCATGTCTCAAATTAATTATTTACTTTCCTTTTGAAAATCTGAAGCTTCTAATGGGCAAGGATCTCAAGCCAAGAGGACAAAGCAACGGAAAAAGGTACTTTGCTCTCTGTCTCTGTTCCTAAAGAAGTATCCTTCTATTTGGGAAAAATAACTTAGAGCACATTTTGGTGGGTGCCTTTGGCAGGCTGTCAAGCATGCTTCTTCAACTGAAAATCCCAGAGAAATTGATACTGCAGAGGAGCATAGTACTATCCAAAGTCCACATAAAGATGCCAAACCTGACGGAGACACCTCCTCTGGTTTAGTTGAAAATGAGGGGAGCCATTTGCATAAGCCAATTACTTTAACAGTTGATGAACATTACAATGACCTAAACAAAGATGTACCTGTTGAAGGCAATGCAACATCTCCACAGAAGCAGGCAGATAACATGATCAACCATGAACTGCGTAATGATGAAGTTCCAGCAGCTGAACCAATTGTTGAGACTCCTGAGTCAAGTCTAAGCGATGACCTTGTCAATAAAAATGCTCCAGATGCCCATGATGAACGCTCTGCCTCACCCCTGCCTACTAAAGTAGTTGAGGTTGCTGATGAAGATGGTTCGGTTGATAAACGGAAAATTATTGAAGTGGAAACAGCAAATGCTCCTACAAAAATTGAACAGGAAAGTTCTCAAACTGCAGTCAATGAAGTTCCCAGTAGCAATGGGGGTGAAATGAAAAACACTAATCAAATTGTTGGATCTTCACCCAAGAGAGAGGACTCAGAGCACAAAGAGCCAGCTTCAATGAAATTGCAGGAGCAGCTTGATGAGGCAAGCTAGCTATAATCCAGCGAGCAGATTTTGCATAATTCCTTATGTTCTTAATAGTTGTGAGTTCTTGTCTGTGCAGGCTCAAGGTCTTCTCAAAACTGCAACTTCCACTGGTCAGTCTAAAGAGGCCAGGTTAGCTAGGGTAAGTTCTAATCTTAGGTTAGTCATCTCAGACTAGACGTATAATGTGGTTGTTATGATACTTTGCTTCTGACAAACTTGTAACTCATATTATATTATGTAAGGTTTTATCGACGAAAGAAAAAAGAGTATAGTTATGAGAACATATGACTTTTTTTCTGCAGGGTTGAAATTACGTTTGTGGACATTTACTTTTACATTTCTTTGTTTGTCAGTTGGCATTCATTTGATGGAATTTTGGAAACTATCAGAGACATTTTGCTAATGAGATAGACTTGATTACTGAATCTGTTTGCTTATACTGCTTCCAGTAGACCTAGTACAACTATAATATGTTTAACCTCTTAAGTGCACTGAAAAGAGAGGCTTTTGAACTGTAAATGAGAGATTCTCACTAATTCTGATGACAGACCTCAATTGATGCAACAGAGCTTTAAATTGAGACACAAGCCCTCTTTTCACTCAAAGACCATTCAGATGGATTTTTTCAACAATAAAAATGGGATGGTCCCCAAGTAGTTACTTGATACACAAGCCATCTGTTCAGTCAAGACTACATCAGAAGGATTTATTCCACATAGAAATACTGAGATGGTACCCAAGTTGTAACTCGATGATGCTTACTCAATTGTTCAGGTTTGTACTGGACTTCAATCCCGTCTTCAGGAATACAAATTAGAAAACCAACAGCTTGAGGAACTTCTTACTTCGGAGGTAAACTTTAAGTTTCTATGGAGCAATTCTTCCTTTAGGTTGCGATGATGTTGAGCAACTAATATGGAAACTTAACTTAATGTCCAACAGAGAGAGCTCAGTAAATCATATGAGGCTCACATGAAGCAGCTCCAGCAAGATTTATCTGCAGCTAAGAATGAAGCCACAAGAGTAGAGTCAAGCATGGCTGAAGCCCTTACAGCAAAAAATTCTGAAATTGAAGCACTTCTCAAGTCAGTAGATTCCATGAAGACACAACTTGCTTTATCTGAAGGAAATCTGGCTTCAATGCAGGTTCAAGACATCTTTAGCAATTACACACATAAATTTTGCACAATGTGAAATGATCGGCTTGCTGTCTCTCATTTTTCTGCAAAAAATTGGCAATCATCAAGAAGCTTTAGTATGTGGTGAAGGAGTACTATGGGTCTGCTTTGGTCATTTGTTTTTTGCTGTAATGTTGTTTGGAGTGCAACATAGCTTTATGTTTTTCGTTGCTGCTCCATCGTATGGCTGCAATTATTTGCATTATGTGCCTTGTGTTGGTTCTGGTCCCTCAGTTTGAATCTTAATCTTGGTTCACTGATGCATTTTGTCTTTTATACACTGGAGCATGGCTAACTAAGTAATTGCACCAATTATCTTTCACTCAGTTGGACCAATTATCTTTCAGTCATTCTCCTCCCCATGAGGTAGGGATTTTTGAATTCAAGAGGGCAAATCTCTATGATTTGATATCAGAGGCAGTATTGTGAAGTCCTGTAGCATAAATGCAACTTCCGGTGGGATATTTTAAATGATCTTGAGAAAAGATTGTGTGCAATTAGATTCTGAGATGATAGTTTTTATAGCATCCTGTTGTTATTAGAGCCTCTGAGGAGGATTATCGGAGAATTAGGTTAACGCTGAGTGAGAATTTCTAGTAATTTCCTGGTAAAGTTTACTTCAACATATTTCTCTGGCTTTGTATAAACTTTCTTGACTCCACCAGATTTCCCTTTTCCCTGCAATCATTTTAAGTTCCTTCTGGAAACATTCATGTTTCTCTTAAGAAATGCTGGGTTGATCTGTCTGCCTATGGATTTACACGAGTGCTTATAATACTTCACATGAATGTAAGTGGAGAGATCGTAAAATTATATATAATCTGCTCCTACTTTGCATCTAATTATCTTGATCAAATCTAGTAGACTTTTCCTGACAAAGTTAACATATTAACAAGATTGCCTGAGCACAGACTCACCAATCCTGCTTGTTGATCCTCTACCTTTCACTTCATTAGATAGAATGCTTCTTTCCAATTATTTTGCCTTAGAATCTTCAGCTGTAATTTATTCATGCCCCATATATCTTCTCCTGGACTTGTGAATATCATCTGAGTCTGAGACTTTACTCTTTCTGTTACCAGGTGAATATGGAATCTATCATGAGAAATCGAGAATTGACTGAGACGAGGATGATGCAAGTAAGTTGGCCCTCTTGCTTCTCGCCTTTTCTACTTGGACCCGAAAAGACATGGGACGTCTTGTGTTGATTTGAGAGCATGGGTGAGTTTTTATTGCTTTGATAATTTGATTCCTTGTTGTAAGCATGCAAGTCTTTTATAGGCCCTTCGTGAGGAGCTGGCTTCTGCAGAAAGGAGGGCAGAAGAAGAGCGTGCGGCACATAATGCTAGCAAAAGGTTTGAACTGGATTTGTTTGCTTTCCTTCTGTCTCTCTTATTCCTTTGTTCAATGGCAGATAACTTTTTTTTATAGGCTGCCATGGAAAGGGAAGTAGAATTAGAACACAGAGCTGTTGACTCATCCACAGCACTCGCAAGAATCCAGGTAACATGAGCACTCAGATTTATTTTCCCTTGTATTGTTTATTATCATCAACGGGGCAATGCTTTGGCAGTCTCTAAAATCTCTGGACACTGGTTTTCTGCCTTGAAATGAGTGTGAAGCGATGCTAAACTTTTTCATGCCATATTTGCTTGCTTATTCAGCGGACCATAGATGAGAGGACTGCTAGGATAGCCGAACTTGAGCAGCAAAAGGCCCTTCTGGAGGTACGATTAATATTAAACCTGCTTTTCCTCTTTCATCATGGACACTATATGAGTTGAATGCAGCTTTAGCTTACATTTTATCAGCTTGACTACATTAGGTTGAAAATTCATCCTTAAATCAAGAATTGCACGATATGGAAGCCCGTGTTCGACGTGAACAAAAGAAGTCCCCAGAAGAGACAAATAAACTGATTCAGGTACAAATGTGAGTCGTGCTTTTCTGTGGTGAGTCTTTTGAATTGTCTAGTCTCTTGTACAAAGCATGGGCAGAACAGGGTGAGTTAAAAAGTGCAGTTGGAATGTCTATTCTTCACTTTGGAAGATATGGTCAATGAGTAATTGCTTCTAGTTTATTAATCTTGGCTTGGTTTTTGTCTACTTGTTTAAAGCATAAGTTACATCCCGAGTTTTGCACGTTACTCTATGCCATCAGTAGTAGCTTCTGTTTCACATGCACATACGAGCCTAGTTGTTGATGGACTTCATAAGGGAAATCACTGATGGAACGACTTATTTTCTGTAAAATCTACTGCCTTTTTAAAGTGCAGCACTGTAATAGTTTCGCCTATACTTAAGGTTCCTCGGTATCCTTTTAGAATGACCTGATCTTTGTTGTGTGATCTGTGGTATAGTTGCTGCTAATTGGAGGTGTATTTCAGAGGTCAATTTGAAGAAAAAAATTCACCCAAGTTTTCACAAGTAACTTTTGCTGCTAAGGGACATGAATCATACCAGATTGGCTTTGCTATTTATTCAATACACGCTTTAGACATAAATATATATAGCCAGTTGTTCCATTGCAGTTTCTTAGTGCATTATGCTTCTTTAAACTTCTGCTCATGCCATTCTCACCTTGACTGTGGCTGGTAAACAAAATGGGTAATGGAATTTCTAACGTGTCTAGATTTTGCATGTTGTCATGACCCCTGTACATTCATGTAAACCCTAAATTATGAAGATGCAGGCGTGGCAGGAAGAAGTGGCATCCGCTCGTCGAGGCCAGAGAGATGCAGAGAACAAGGTTTCCACTATGGAGGCAGGTGTTCTTTGCCCCTTGCTTCTCTCTGTTCTTCTTGTAAAAGAGGACTGGAGAGACTTCCACTTTTGCACGTGTATTTGGACTTAATACCATGGCTCCTGGTTTATCTATAGGCTGAATTGCAAAAGATGAAGGTTGAAGTGGCTGCCATGAAGAGGGATGCTGAGCACTATTCTCGTCAGGTGATCTTTAAGCTAATGTCTGTAGATCATGGTGGCATCATTCTTCTCTTTTTCGTATCTGTGAAATGGAGCTAAAGTTTCACTTAAAGCACATTTGATGAGCGGCTATTCGGGTTGTGTAATGCCTTCATGCAGTGTTTCTTTATTGGGTTGGAGACCAAATCATGAGAACTGGTAGGAACTGCTAACAACTCTGTACATGTCTCATGCCAAGTGTGCAGTGACACTGACTTTAGCATGGTCTTCCAAATTTCTACTTTCACCGCTTGCTTCATCAAGTCTGGTATCTCGAGAGTTGGTTGGATAGTATTGTCCAGTGGCACAGCAGAAGTAAATGTAGGTGTGGAAGAATGTTGAAGTTCAATATCATAGGAAAAAGGTGAATCTATGACCATATAGGTGAAGTTGTACCTTCTAATTGGCAGTACGTTTGGGTTGAATTTGGTATGACACCAAGCTTGGTATTTCATTCTCTTACTTGAACAGGCATAGTTGTAAGAAATAACAATTACTTTGTGTATGTATCCTCAATGCGGTTGACATTGGAAGGAAATGGCAACAGTCCCTGGTATTGAAAGGGAGGATAATTAGATAGACGAGGCTTAAACCATCTCCTTTTCAAAATCTGAAATAGATGTGATGTTTTTATACATATAGTCCTGCAGGTCGTGTTAGATCATAGGTCACACCTTCCTTTTAGATGACATTAGTTCCACATGTAGTTCTGCGGGTCATATTAGATGTTCTTTCTTTTAGTTGTCTCTTAGGACCATTATTCACTTAACCACATCTTTCCTTAAGTTATCCACCTGCTAGTGTTCCTTGACAATCTTTGCCTATCTTCTGAATGATGATATATTTATGTTGCCGAGATAAGATGAAATAGCCATTAAAGATTTCCTTCGGCAAGTTTTCTTGTCTTTGCTCAGTTTGTTGATTTTGCCTGAATGTCATGTTCCATCTTATGCAAATATTTTTGCTATCAGTAAATAGTTTTTTCTCTGTTTACTTCTTTTTTGCAGGAGCATATGGAGCTTGAGAAGCGGTATCGTGAGCTCACTGATCTATTGGTAATCTAAACTCTTAGTTTCAAGTTGTCTGGTTACCACATTCAACTCACATGTTCATTGTTATGACAGTACTACAAGCAAACACAGCTAGAAACCATGGCTAGTGAAAAGGCTGGGGCAGAATTTCAATTGGAAAAGGAACTGAAGCGTACTCAAGAAGCACGGGTAGGATATATGGTTTATGTCCCTTAATTGATGACAGTTACCTGTACTTTGAATCTTTGTAGAACCTATTACATCAATGTTCTTTTTTTGGTTTATGAACTGCTTGATTGACCAGGCAGAGGCAGAAAGAAATAGGGTTTCACGCAGAGCTTCAACGTCATGGGAAGAGGACGCGGAAATGAAAGCACTCGAGTATGTTGATTCGTCTGGTATTTCTTATGTAGTTAGCAATATGGTTCTGGCCATTGTTTTTTTTTAAGAGAGAGAGCCTTACACAGTGTTATACCTCACTTCAGAACAAGTTTAATTTGAGTTGCTCTCAATACTTTAATCTGCAGGCCTCTTCCCTTGCATCACCGTCATATGGCTGGGGCAAGCATACAAGTGATTCCTCTCACTTTGCCCATCCAACTTTCCTCCTATTTTGTTTCCTTTTTGTTTTGATTGCTTTAACATGTCCAATGCAGTTGCAAAAGGCAGCAAAATTGTTAGATTCCGGCGCTGCAAGGGCAACTAGATTTCTTTGGAGATACCCAACAGCTCGGCTGCTTCTACTTTTTTACCTGGTAACTAGTTGACTCTAGTACATGAATTCATGATGGGGACAGTTTTGACGGATGGTTTTTCTCATAATAGCTGTTGTAATTTTGCAGGTATTTGTACATCTTTTCTTGATGTATCTTCTGCATCACCTTCAGGTACTTACTATATGTGGCCATTCCTAATAAGCATATAGCATTTTTGATTAACTGATTGGATCAGATATACTCCCGACTCTTTATTCTTCTAAATTAGATGATCAGATCAATGATGAGATAAGAGTTCTGAGTGAGAAACCATGCTAGCTTGATCTTAGATTGAGGATGTAGATAAATAAGCCTCATCAACTTCTGCATATGCTAGATCTGCCAAATCCTGCAACCTTATTGCATGTTTTATTTTGCCTTTGTAACAGGAACAAGCAGACAAATTTTCTGCCAGTGAAGTCGCAGAGTCTATGGGACTTGCCAACCCCACGTTACCGTGATTGTCTGGGCTTGTCAGCCGAAGGTCCTTAAGCGTGATATATCTCCTTTACCCTTAAAATACTCAAGAGTGGCTTGAAAGAACGCATAGACGATAAGAAAGTGTCCACCTAGACTCCAGACGGCCCAAACTCCAGACGAGAACTCAGGTGATCGAGAAGCCTCAGTGGAGGAAGCCCTTCGCTCTCTAACTTAAATCATTGGTCCAGCATTCTTTGAAGTCATAGTCATATTCCTTGAAATGCAAATATCATTTTTTCGATTGCCACAGAAATACGAAGAATTCTCATTGTCTGAACTGGACAGGACCAGGTCTCTAATTCCAGTCATCTCAATTTTTATTTTTTTTTGGCTAACCCCCTTATTTTACTTTGAACTTATAGGTGGATGTCTTTGTTTTATCTGGACTATGCGACTTGACAGTGATATAATGTGTATATACAAGGCAATTCAAAAATTTTCTTGTGTCGAATGAGATGCGAACCTTAAATTGCTAAATTTGACCCATTGTCATCGTCATCATTTCCTTGGATAAATGTTGCCTTGCGGATGAACATATGCATCCCATGGACTGCGAAATGCCGACAATTACCTCGAATATTAGGAGCAGCATTGCCATGGACATCTTGTGTCGACTAAACCATGTTAAAGCCCCAATCTATGTCAAGTTCGGTGGCTTCTTTGTAAATGCGGGGTACTTGTTTTGCCTCGCATGAGCAAATCCTAGTCGGTTGGCGCACCTTTCTTTCTTATTCTCATTTCGATTAAATATCCAGATTTCTCAAAATTAGTTACATATAATCAATTCGTTAAAAAAAATTAGTAACATTAGATGTGATACTTAAACTTTGTTGTGTGCCACCCCTGCCACTAAGGTGGTGCCACCATTAGACTTTAACTGTCGTCATGACCACTCTCGAGAGACCACTCCACCACTCTCTCTCACCTTAACATTTGGCACATGTCGGCCAATTCGTCAATCATGAACATTTAAAATTCAGATGAAGTGAATAATTATAGCTAAAATTGAAGATTCGACCGCTACCGACCGTCCAACCTCCACCGACCGTCCAACCTCCACGATGAGATCCCCGCGAAAGCAGCCAAAACAAAGAGAGACGATCGTGCTTCGCCGACGGCGAAACCGTCCTTACTGACACCAAAAAAATAAACAAAATGATGACACGTCGCCATCTCCTTTTCTTCTCCTCTCTCTCTCTCTCGAACGCTGTATTTCCTTTTTATCCGCCGCGATGATCTGCATCGATCCCGATCATCATGATCCCCTCCACCACTTCCGCTTTAACGAGAGTCACTCAAATCCTGATGTCCAACAGTTCCAAAATGGCCACAAGTTTGACCCCCCGATCCGACAGCGACAGCGCGCGCAGGATATTTTACTACAGCACATCCGGTTTTTTGACTTTTGTCCCGATCCGGACTTTCCTGCGACGCGCATCATCATTCCTACTACAAAAAGAGAGCGGACGCAACGTGTCCGAACCGCATTCGTCGCCGAGAGGAGCTGGTGGTGATCCGTATACCTTTCTCTAGTTCACACTGGTAGCGTGCTCTCTGGTCCGCTCTTCTTAGTTCCGCCGGAGGTTGTCGTTTGACATTCGAGCTATCGAAGAAGTGAGGAGGAGGCGGAGATGGCGAGCGCGACGACGAACGATCTGAGCGACGTAGCCGCCGTCGGAGGCGGCGTCGGGGACACGTACGGCGAGGATCGCGGCAGCGAGGACCAGCTCCTCACTCCCTGGACCTTCTCCGTCGCCAGGTCAGCTCCTCCTCCTTCGACCGATGATGACGATCTCCGACCCGTCGGATTCTGTTTTTTCTCGTTTCGCGAGTAGTCCGAGCTTCGGCCGTGGCTTCTGGTTTTAGATTGCGCGAGCTCCGGTTCCTGTCGATTTCGTCGTCGGTTCTGTTCAGTTGTCTCGTCTGCTCTGTTTTTCCGGTTTGAGTTCGTCGCTCGGACGGTTCCGATGCGTTTCGCGCCGGCACCGGTCCGACACAGCGGCTCGGTCAACTCACGTAGCGTCTCCAATCTGGTCAACGTCGGACATGGATGTGCTAAGTTTTTTGGTTGCTATGTCATCCCCGAGATTTCGATGCTATACTAAGAAAAGTAACGGATGCTCGGTCGATATGCAATTCGACTAAGACGATCTCAGAGTCGGATCGTTTTCCGGTAGATCGCGAGGATCTTCACGTGGAATCATCCGCGTTCCCTCTCTCTGCATGTGCATATCATGATTGTGCGGATGTATATCTACAGTAAAATTTTATGTTTGCCTATGAGTACACAGATATATCCACAAAGTAAAGTACTGTTTAGTTCTTCATGTTATTGTTGTGTACGAACGCGACAGTTGACCCCGTGTCGAGCAAAGATAATTCATCGCAAAAGTGTTGATGATCGCCATGGTCAGAGTAAAAAAAAAAACTGAAGATGGATGGTTACAGATTTTATGCGGAAAATCGGCCATTCAAGATTAAGATATTTCCGATTGATTCCCGATCTGACTTCTTCTCCTGACTTCGGTGATCTGATGCAGTGGGTACTCTTTATTGAGAGATCCTCGCCATAACAAGGGGCTCGCTTTCACTGAGAAAGAGAGAGACGCCCACTACTTGCGTGGCCTGTTGCCTCCTTCTATTGTGTCTCAGCAAGTTCAGGTTGGATAAGTGCAGTTTCCCGAGTCTCCATCCTATTTCTGCGCGCCTTGACTCCACGATTATGTATAATTTGTTCTGACTATTCTGTTCGTCCTGAATTTGTAATAACAGGAGAAGAAACTGATGAAAAATCTTCGAGAATATCAAGTTCCGTTGCAGAAGTATATGGCCCTGATGGACCTGGAGGTATGCGTTTTGCGAACAATCACACTTGTTGGGATCCACAGTTGTTCATTTGGTTCAATGTAGCTAAGTCTAAGTGATGTGTTGAGTTTTGCTTCAATCATCCTAAGGAAGAAATATGGCAACCAAAGACGTAGGAGACATTCTGTGCTCATAGAAGATCAAGACAAGAATGATTTTCTTTCCCACCTTTTCTGTTTTTCGGGGGGTTTCAAATGCATCTGTTCTTTATCTACAGGAGAGAAATGAGCGGCTTTTCTACAAGCTTCTTATTGATAATGTCGAGGAGTTACTTCCGATTGTCTATACTCCAACTGTGGGTGAGGCTTGCCAAAAATATGGAAGTATCTTCCGGCGACCTCAGGGTTTGTTCATAAGCTTAAAAGAGAAGTATGCACTGTTTCAATGAGCTTTGACTTTCCCCAAGCAAATGTAAGTATGTCAACCTACTAAATCTTGTGGGCTTTGCCAGGGGTAAAATTCTGGAAGTGTTGAAGAACTGGCCAGAGAGGGGCATCCAAGTTATAGTCGTGACTGATGGAGAGAGGATCTTAGGACTTGGTGATCTTGGGTGCCAGGTGAATTTAAGCTCTTTTAGTTTTAAGGGACATGAACATATAGACGGTACATTGTATGTGTGACAAGCTTTGGTACCTGACAAGATAGTACTTTTCCAGGGTATGGGCATCCCTGTTGGGAAATTATCGCTGTACACAGCTCTTGGAGGAGTTCGTCCTTCGGCAGTAAGTAATTTTGAATGGTGTTTTCTTGCCTACATTCGTTATTCCAACTCCAAATTCCATTTCTGAAAGAACCTTTTTTTTTTTTTTTTTTTTTAAATCAGAACATTGCCACAATCTACAAATTCGAAAGTTTGGAATGAGGCATCTGTTTGTAGCTACAGATGCATGCATTATAAGACTCTGATCTTATTTTTACTTGTTTTCTAGTGCTTGCCGATAACGATTGATGTGGGAACAAACAATGAGCAGTTGTTACAGGATGAGTTTTACATTGGTCTCAGACAGAAAAGAGCAACTGGACAGGTTCCGTTTCTTCTCATGTTTGTTAATCCTGTTATGTATTCGACTTAATTGAGCTAGGTTTTGCCAATTTGCAGGAATATGCTGATTTTCTTCATGAGTTTATGAGTGCTGTCAAGCGGAACTATGGAGAAAAAGTCCTTGTGCAGGTCAAGCCTTTACATTCTTTACCCCACGGAGTTCTCAGAGCTGTTTCATATTTTATTTGGTCCAGATTCATTGTTTCCTGAACTCTGCAGTTTGAGGATTTTGCAAACCACAACGCCTTTGAACTGCTCGCAAAATATCGCCCAACTCATCTCGTCTTCAACGATGATATACAGGTATCACTTTTAAGCACTCTCAGTGGCAGCATGCAGATCTATTCCTCAGCACTTAGCTGTTTCCTTCTGTTTTGGCAGGGAACGGCAGCTGTTGTTCTCTCAGGAGTTGTTGCTGCACTAAAATTACTAGGCGGCACCCTGGCAGATCAGACTTTCTTGTTCCTCGGTGCCGGGGAAGTGAGTTTATTTTTATTTGGCACTTCCCCCTTTCTTAGCATTGTATTAGGAGATGGACCCGGACTTGGATTTTCATTTCGACATGATGTATCATATCGAAATGTGATGAATTTCCTTGCCGATTATGCTCTCTCTTGTCTCCCCCTTTTCATCTTTTTTGATAAAGTTTAGGCTTTATTTTGATTATGCACCCGGGATGTTCATATTGGCTGTTCTTAACATTGCTCCGTTGCTCAACTCAAACATCCTTTGGCCAATCCAGGCTGGAACAGGCATAGCCGAGCTGATAGCTCTCGAGACGTCAAAGCAGGTAATTTAACCGATGGACTCTTGCAGACTAGCATTCTCCTAATCGTACAAAGTTCACTTTTAGCCCTTTTAGTAGCTTTTCCTGGTACATTGTAGGCGAAAGCTCCCGTGGAGGAGGCTCGTAAGAAGATCTGGCTGGTCGACTCTAAGGTAGCGTTTGGTTTGATACGACTTGGCTGTTCGATGGCGAAATTCGGAATGAATACGACCTCGGCATCAATCTTGTCAAAATTTGTTCTCGCAGGGATTGATTGTTAGTTCTAGGAAAGAGTCGCTTCAACACTTCAAGAAGCCATGGGCTCATGAACACGAACCTGTCAAGGATCTCTTAGGTGCTGTCAAGGTGTGTAAAAATTGAATCTGCATTCTGTTTCTAAACTTTCACGGATTTTGTTGCTTTTTTAACATAAGCCACTAACTATGCATACTTAATTACTTCCTCAGGCAATCAAGCCGACAATTCTGATCGGATCTTCTGGAGTAGGAAAAACATTTACGAAGGAGGTCATTGAGGCACTGTGCTCCTTTAACAAGGTGAACTTTTTTTTTTTTTTTCGGGTTTTCCATCGCATTTAATTAATAATGCCCGAAGAACATCCTTCGGTAGATTTGCTGCGGCATGCCGACCTTGCGTTCGGCATGTTCAATAGCCTCTACTCTCTCTCACATCTCCATGACGTAATTCGACAGAAACCTCTCATCATGGCTCTATCCAACCCGACATCGCAATCCGAGTGTACTGCTGAAGAAGCTTATACCTGGAGCAAGGTAATCTGAAATGGCATTTTGAGTATTTATCCTCCACTGACTTGACAAAGCCGTCCGCTTACGCATTTCTACTTGTTTACCGTTCCTACTTTACGCTGTTCTGGAATTGCAGGGCCGCGCAATATTTGCCAGCGGAAGTCCTTTCGATCCGGTGGAGTTCGAGGGCAAAGTCTTTGTCCCTGGCCAGGTTATCCTCCTCTTCCTTTAGTGGCTTTTTCAAGTTTACTCTTTCGGCTTACGGAGACTTACATTTGGCTGCCTACATTGATTCAGTCCAACAATGCTTACATTTTCCCCGGGTTCGGTCTCGGCGTGGTCATGTGCGGCGCGATCCGAGTCCACGACGAAATGCTCCTGGCAGCCTGTAAGTGCATTAACTTACCGATGATACCGACACTTACATATGCATAATTCTATCTCAACCCCTCACCGTCTCTCTACTATACAGCGGAATCATTGGCTGGGCAAGTGACGCAGGAGAACTTTGAGAAGGGGCTGATCTACCCACCGTTCTCCAATATCAGGAAAATCTCCGCCGACATAGCTGCGAAAGTCGCGGCCAAGGCATATGACCTCGGTGAGCCCTTTACATGTTTCCACCTTCTCTACTTCCTCTCTAGATGCGCGATTTGCCATGCTGTCTTTTGCTATGATATCTTCGCTCACGGTTCTCGTTCGACAGGCTTGGCGTCGCATCTTCCTCGCCCCGCGGATCTCGTCAAGTATGCCGAGAGCTGCATGTACAGCCCAGTCTACCGAACCTATCGCTAGAGTGATTGGGCGTCTGCTATGTCGGCCGCGTTTCTCGAGGTGCTTGTAACAACAATAAATCTGTCGTGAGCTAGCGTCCTCGCTTTCGTCATGCTAAGTGTCGTCGAGTTCTTTTGTATATCCAGACTATAGATGCCTCACGTTACCACGGACGCCGCATCTTTCTAAATACGAGTGCTTCGTTGCAGTTCTGTTCATCCGTCTCAAAGGTTTTCCCTTTCTCCCTCCCCCTGTCCCGGTGGGTTCGAACCCCGATCGTTGCGCATGGACTTTGGCGTACGCCTTTTCCTAGTGAAACGACCTCAGAAGTGGTGACTCACAACATGAGCACGACCATTATATTTCTGTAGTTCTCGTTCGACTGCGACAAAATTCGTAAGTGGGATCCTTGGTTCTCTCGACTTGATTAACTTTATTAAGGTTCTCCCATGTCGATTGTCAAAGTGACTAATGATCGATTTATAAATATAAGAAACGTTTGAGAAACGTTTTCCTTTACATAAATGATATCCGATATTAAAAATGCCAAGGCCTGCCCAATGACTGCGAGCCTTTCTATTTAATTTAGGCCCAAAATTCTGTCCTTGCCAAACCTGGTCTTGCCTCTTGGACTTCCATCTCCAATTTGCTCTTATTTAATTGACCGGAGATTGTGGATAGGCCTACTCCATGATCGTAGTTTTATATAGCCTTAAACAATCTCCTCGTGCTTGGTTTTTTAAGTTTAAGGCTGCCATTTTTCGTTTGTATTTTGAACCTAGCGCGTATGATTCGGCTCTATCTATTCGGAAATTCAAGAGAGGGTGTTGTCTTCATATTACTTTACAAAGGATATGATCATCATAAAAGATAATTATGAAATCCCTTCTCTCCCACTTCACACCTAGAAATGCACCCTTATTATAGAGAGAAAAGCGTTTTCACATCTTCTTAACTTAAAATGGCTAGGGAGAGAAAAGGTTCCTTTTTTTTTAGGGTACTCTCGAGAACAGATCCAATCAAGATGGGGCGTGGCTTGCAGCTCAAAGGATTAGAGCACGTGGCCACGAACCATGGTGTTGACGGTTTGAATCCCCCTCGCTCACAACCGGCCCAAAAGGGGAAGGACATTATTTTAGGTTACGTATGCCTCAGATCCAATTGCCCGTGGTGGACAGCCAGTAAAATAACTAGGGGTGAGCATGGTCCGAGTTGGGCCAGTCTACCCCATTACCCTAGGACCAATCCGCACAATACTGGTCCTCAATTTTTGGGACCGAGGACCGACCCTATTGAGCTTGGGATCGAGGACCGGACCGACCCAATGGGTTCGGTCCGGTTCCAAGGTCAACCCAAGACCAACCGATAATTTATTTATTTCATTTTTTGTACTATCTAAAAAGGCAATCGAGGACCGAATCGATCCAATGAGTTTGGTCCGGTTCTAAGGTCAACCCGGGACCAACTGATAATTTTTTATTTCATTTTTTGTACTCCCTGAAAAGGCAATCGAGGATCGGACTAACCTAATAGGTTTAGTGATGAGCGAGGTCCGCTTAGAGAGGCGAGCGACAAGCGTCAAGCGGGGTGAGCATCGAGCGTCAAGTAAGGAGCAATAAGCTAGGCAAGCATCGAGCGACGAGTGTCACGAGTGACCCAAAGCGAGTAAGGTGAGTGTCAAGTGGTGAATAGAGAAGTTGTTTGTCTTGATTTTGGCAAATTGAAGACTAAGAGGAGAAATAAGACAGAAGCGAACGAGTATTAAAAGAAGATGCCGTAAGGAGCTATTTATGCCCTTTTGAATGCCGTGAGAACTCCTCACGAAAATATTTTCCTCCTCCTTTGTAAATTATGGTTGTTGACGCCGTAAAAGACATTAAAATATATAAGTATTTAAATAAATAGTTATTTAATGTTGTTGACGTCGTTTATTTTAGGGTTTTCTCTATATAAAAAAATTATAAATAATATATTAGATATATAATATACATGAATCGGGGTTGGTCCTGGGTTGGACACCGACCCTAAACTCCCAGACCGGCGCCCAACTCCGATGATCTTTGGCCCGAATTTGGACCAAGGACCGACCAGACTGGCCCCCCTGGGAACCGGACTCCAGACCGGCAGGGTTGGGTTGGTCTTAGGGTTGGTCCAGGGTTGACCCTAGACCGATGCTCACCCCTAATAATAGCTTCTACACCACTTGAATGATGGAACTCCCTCGAAAGATGCTAAACGTTATCATTATCAGCATCATGATGCTCTCTTGCACCTTGTTCGTTATGTCCAGGGCGCTTTATTCCATAGTTCAAAATTTTCAGCACATTCCGACTTACACCGTCTTAGCTATTCTGATGCCGATTGGGTTAGGGATCCTACTGACCGTCAATCCAATACAAGTTTTTGCTTTCTTTTGGGCAATTCCCTTATTTCATGGCATCAATTGTCTCGCGTTCCAGCACTAAGGCTGACTGTAGAGCCGTTACCGATACCACTTCCGAACTTTTACGATTACCATGGCTGTTAAGAGGATAACGGACGCTACCGATGATGGTGCTGCTTCTCTCTACTGTGACAATCGCAGTGCAATTCAGTTTTCCCATGATGATTTCTTCATGAGCAAACCGAGACTATTGACTTCTGTAGGTTTCTGTATATCGGTGAGCTATTATTGTCGGTAGATGGAATATGTAATCCGTAAGCTAGGTTTGGTGTATCTGTTAGTTGGTTAGTTATGTCTTGTGCATGTCTATGTATCGGTTTCTTGTATTACTTTAATATCAGATTGAGCAAATGAAGTACTTAATTAACTCTTTCTGATGGGACAAGTAACTATGTATATAGAGACAAGTCATCCAAAATAGAGATGGTGCTGTTCCTTTTAATATATGACCCATCAAGAAAAAAAGAAATCAAGGCGAATTATAAACTCGTTCCATGCTTGGCAACATTGATTTTCAAAGCGCTCTCAAGATACCATTTCTTTTGGAAGCTTGGAATAATCTACAGAGCAAGCACTGGATTTTCCCTTATTATACTCCAATGTCCAAAGCCCCAGGGGGGCAAAGAAAAACCGAGGAAAGATGGGACAAAGACAAGCTGCTAAATCAATCAACCTTTATGTTCAACATGCACCAAAAAAGGATAGATATGGATGAATTCCATCGTCCAAAACCTAAAGAAGGTTTTCTGTGATGAGAGGCGTATTGGCAGGTATCTTCGAATATTCCAAGCTAACCATCAGTTCATTACTCTCTTCACCATGAAACTTCTTGCACTCGTAGTAAAAAACCGTGTAAGCCATCAACCCGAACATCCTCACCGCCCACAGTGAGTTCAGCATCACCAAGCCTATCGCAATGTATGCCCCTTCGGATTGTGGAACCGAGAACAACCTCATTACCTGAGTCATTAGGATCGATAATGCCATGATCACGAGGTTCAACGCAAACCCATGTACTTGCCTTCCCTTCACTAGCCGCCCCGCCTTTGCGAGCGCCTCGAGCCCGCTCTTGTCCTCTTCCAACACGGACACAACGAGCCCAAGGGTCCAAACGACGGCCAGATGAGCATAGAGCAAAGCGGCCATGATGCATAGGATCACGGTAGTGATATTCGCCTGAGGCAGCACAAGAGGGATCGTAAGGGCTAGGACAAGAAATAGGTAACCGACGCCAAAGAGGGTGATGTAGAAGAAAGTCATGAAGGGTCTTCTCCAGGACCGAGACACCGCAACACCCAAGTCCTTGGCGGACAAGTTCTTCCCACCATGTGAAGCAGCGGAAGCGTAAATGGTAATGGTTGAGAAGAGGATCGAGCAGACAGAGTAGAGCAAGACGAAGACCCACTCGAGGCCGTAGAACAGCCTTATGTCCTTCTGGATGGACAAGAGGATGTAGGAGTACTCGGTACTGGTGGGGCTGGTGATAAGCAACAAGCTTGTGTTGGCGATGAGCTGGCCAACCGCTGGCCGGAGGGAGAAGATGTTGGTGAGGAGGAGCAAAGTGTAGAGCAAGACGGTGGAGGCGGCGATGGAGACCATGAGCCTCCCATTTCTGAGGAGGAGCTTGTGGGCTTCGATCAGAGTTTGGACAAAACTCAAAAGCATAGGAAGCTCCATCGGTCGGCAATGGTGGCAGTGGAGATACGGACAGTTTTGGTGGCGGTGTGGTGATCGGAGGCTTTTGTTCCTTTTGGTTCCTTTCTTCTGTATCTCGTGGCTCCTCTGCTTTTGTAGGAGGAATCCTTGGTCTTTGGTCTGCAAATGAAACAGAGCAAAATTGAACATTCATAACCAAACAATTTCACATTCTACTCTTTGCAATACATCCGCATCCCAATTCATACACAAAATTACCTGAAACTTATTCTGACTCCCATGGACTTTTGCATTTTGCAACCATGGGGGAAGTGGCGATCGGCCCGATTCTGATTCAACTTCCGGACTGGGCTTCTCAAGTTCTGTGGATGCGGCTCTTGCAATTTCTTGTTCACATTTTTTAGTGCACTCCGGGCAGCAGCCCATTCTTCGAGCAGGATCCAAATTCTCAGGGAGAAGTCTCGGAGATGCAGAAATGGTAGTGGGAAGATTCTTCAGTGGTGAGAAAGATTCAACCGAACTGCCTAGAATTCCATCCGCTCCCAACCTAGAAATCAAAGAAAGAAATTTAAGCATCCACGTCCATCCAGTATCCCAAAAGGGCTTTGATATCTCCAACCCATCCTTGTCTCTCCAAACACTAGATAATCCCTTCACATAAAACTCCTTTTGACTATTAAAACAACTCATCCTCATATCACCGAACTGGTTATCCGAACTAGAAAATTCCTTTGCTTACTCCCCAACAACAAGAAACAGGATCGAGGAAATTTAGATTTCAACGGCAGGTAGCTTTCAGGTGTCTAACTTTATGCAGTTAGCAAAATGCTCGGAGTTACAGTTTGCATCAAACTTTCTTACAGACCAGAAGCATTGAATCTAGGAGATTTGCTTCAGACAACACTCAACATTGAAGTTGAATCAGAAAGACCCGGCAACAAGGTTACTTTTCTGATTATTGATATATAAGTAGAAACTTATTCTTGGGAACTACACATTAAATGCAAAATGCAAAGATTAAAAGTAATCATACCTTGGGAATAATCCAGGAAGAGGTGATCTGGCTGCAATAGGCACTGCTTGCAAATCCCAGTCCTTTTCCATTAAAGGATGATAAACCTGACACTTCCAGTATGTCACGCAAGTAGCAGTCCCAATCAACCACAACCTACAACTACTCTTCTCAAACCTTGCCAACAACTTCCCCATCTCCGCTACCATGATTCTCCGCCCCTTACCAGATACAAACTGCTGCGGCGGCGGCTGAACCGTGCTCAAACTGTAGATGGCCGCTGGCTGCTCCACCAGCCACTTCAAATCCCCTAAATCAAGAACCACACCACCACCTCCCGAGCTCCCCATCTTGGTCTCCAAGACGTCACCCAATTCTTGAAATTTGGTGGGTATCTTTGCCTCGTCCGACCCGATTTCCTTATCCAACGGGACAACCTGAATATTCTTGAGCAGCCCATCACCCAATTCTTTGTTCTCGATCCTATTAAGCAATTCTTTGACCACGGCCTCTGGCTCCGACTCGCCAACCAATAACGGGTTCCTCTTCTTGGGCCTCAACAAGATATCGATCACTCTTTTGACCTCCTCCCCTCTCTGTTGGGTCGAATTCCCGAGCTGCTGCTGCTGCTGCTGGAGTCGCGGATTCAAGTACAAATTCCTTGGTGGAGCGGCAGTGGGTACTGCCGGCGATCGGAAACCCAATCCAATTGGGGACGAATTGGTACCCGCGGCGGCCGGGGCGGCCGAATTCAGGGACTGCTCAATTGTGGCCTTGACCGCAGGGCTGGAGAAGCTAGCTTCCCGCATGACCCGGCTCACGCTCGGGTCGTCGAGAATCGATATGATCAGCTCCTCGAGCTCGACCTTGACGGCGAGCAGCGGTTGCTGCTGCTGCTCGGGGCAGCCGCGCCGCTGGTGCGCCTCCGCCCGCTTGAGGGCGGCCATGAGGGCGTTCGAAATCGGCGGCTCGAGCCCCGGGCTCGCGCCCTGCGCGGTCGGGAGCCGCACGAGCGCGACGCTGAAGCAGAGCTCGAGGGCGCGACACTGGAGGGGGTGGGACGAATTCGGGTGCGACTTGATGCAGGCCTGCCGGAGGAACCCGGACGGCGAGGCCAGGAGGGTGGACGCGACATGGAGAGGCGTCGTCTCGCTGTGGTTCCGGCGGCCCGCCTCGGCTATGGAGTGGCTCAACGCGGTCGCCGCCTCTGGCGTTAGCGTTTGCTGGATCGTGCTTAGACCGTCTCTCATTTTGCAATCAAGAATTTATTCGTTGAAAGAGCTTAAAGAAACGCTCCCGACCGTCGACCGGGCCTCTTCGCAAAAGAAAGGACGCTACCCAGTTTTCGATTTGATGGGAGAAGAATTGGGTCGTAGGGGATTCAAATTTCGGGGGTGAAATCGGAGAGAATGGAACTGGGTTTGAATCAAGAAGCAAGCTATGAAAGAGAGATACCCGAGGGGAAATTTAGAGGAGGAATAAAAGGAGCTTTTGGCAAAAGGTGAGGTGATGTTATTCAAGTGAGAGTAGGGGGGCTTTCCGAAATAGACAGGAAGCTCGTTTTCAAGAAAGGGAGGAAGAGGAAGGGGAAGGGGGACGTGCCCGAAAAACAGAGAAAGGGATGAAAAGCTCTGTATCGCAATGGGAACCAAAATAAAAAGGGGGAGAGAGAGAGAGAGGAATTCCTGGAAGTGGTGCTGCTGCTCCTGTCTCTGTATTTCCTTTTCCAATCTCTCTCTCTCCTCTTTGTCTTCATCCGCCGCGAGACGATGGAATAGGAGAGAGACTCACAAACACCTTTTCAGGATAGAGAGAAGAGAGAGAAGGAAGAGAGAGAGAAACGATTATCGTCTTTGCTGATGAATCGATGCCATCACACTGGCTAATCTCTCTCTCTCTCTCTCCCCCTCCTTTCCAATTTTCTCTCTCTAGCGGACTCGCGACCGAGGATTGACCTCAGAAGTCTTAAGACTCACAACACGAGCATGACCATTATATTTCTGTGGTTCTCGTTCGACTGCGACAAAATTCGTAAGTGGGATCCTTGGTTCTCTCGACTTGATTGACTTTTAGCTTAGGTGTTCAAGAAACTATACCTAAATTAATCTTTGTAGTTAACTTTATTAAGGTTCTCCCACGTCGAGTCAAAGTGACGTCGATTGTCAAAGTAACTGATGATCGATTTATAAGTATAAGAAACGGTGAAGCGTAAGGAAAAGCCTTAGCTTTTTGAATTAACTTTTGAGGTATGACCTAAGAGAAGTTCAAGACCACCCAACAAACTCCTGAAGTCTGAATAGAATCGCCTCTGAATGGTATCTTGCTGCTTTATAGGAAATGTCAAGCCTTCTACAAGCAAAAGCCACGAGTTGTGTTTCCCATGTTCAAAACAAAGGCGAAAATTACCCGGCAATGGCATGCCTAAATTGCCATGGTTGTATTTCAGATGACAGCTCGCTATTGTGATCCCCATAATTATCAGGTTACATGAGAAAGATCAACCATGAATGGCCGAGGGATATCAAGATTATTATGGGATACATGCCTTGTGGCGCCTATATGATACAATGAATGATAGTAAAAATCCTATTTAGATCACCAACCAGTGTGGATGGCCAAGGCCACCAGATGAGGCCCGCTCAAGTCTGTCCTGCTCTGTATGTATTAAGGTCAGTATGAGTATCGCTGTAGCGCTGGCTCAGGTAAGTCCCGCATTTGATAGGAGGAAACCTGGCAACATAGAGAGAACTTCTAGTCAGTTCAAGAGCCGCAGCCGGTCAAGCACACCAGATTTGTGGTGTAATATCCCAGAAAAGCAAAAAAGAACAGCCAAAACAAGGAGTCTTCCACAATGTACACGCCAACTTATACAGCACTAAGCAAGAATGGCCTAATCTATCTTGCCCAGTGAATTACGAACTGGCAGGCCTAACACCAAGACTTCAATCCAGATTTAATTCAAAATCGGAATTTATGGAGATGAAGGCATGTGTATGAAATGCTGAGCGTCACAGGAAAGAAAATTTATTATGGAGATCTATAGGAAGGAAATGTATGGAGAAATTGAAAAACCATTGCCCAGAATATGATGCAGGAAAAATATTCTATCCTGGACTAGAAAAGTAGAAACTGAGAAAAACACCAATTATATGCTCTCACGACTTATTATACAAATTATTCACTAGCACTGACTAAATGGGCCACGTATTTGGTTAAGGTTAGAATCAACAACAAAGTACTCAGTTATTATCAGCACAACCAGGCTCCTACCTGGATCATGGTGTTCTGACTTACTTGGGAGGATTATCGTCTGAGTTGCAGGACGGCAGGCACTCCACAAGACAATCATGACTAGGTTCTACAAAATATGCAATCTGCATAAAGAGCAGAGTTATTAAGGAACGGATGATCCTTGATTTTCTCAAGTAGCAATCTTATCTGCTCAACCCTGAAAAGAAAGCAGCAGCAATCTTCTATTGCAGCAATAAGTACAGCAGAATACCAAGTAATGGTGAAGAACAAATATGAAGTTAAAGAGTAGGTTGAACAATGATAATGTGCTATTTCAAGTTGAGCTTAAACCAACTTATCAAAGTGCTAAAGAAACAGGATCTTACAGTTCTCCCAATATGACAACAACCAAGTGATTGCTTTCATTGGAGGAAAAAGGTGGGTTAGTACTTGAAATTTGGATTTAAAAAATCTTTGTAACGAGCTTATCCCAGAAGCAGATGAACAACTAGATTCACTTCCTGGAGGAAATTGTTAAATGCTTAAAGAGGCCTTCAAGGCTTGAGATAAAGTAGGAGATTTACAGAATATCTCTGCTGGCCATTTCCTAGTACTCTGTGCAACGTGGACCTGATAAAAGCAAAAGCAAAGTGCATCAGGAAAAGAAATTTAAACACATAGAAAGAACATAAAAGCAAGTTGAGGAAAGAGGTCTAGACGTGTTCAGTGAAGGAAATATGACATGGTAATGAGATAAGCATTCCATAAAACCCATTTCCTCTGAAGCTTTCTGGGGGGTCTTCATGCTCATTTCATGAATTACAATATGGCCATGAAATAAGCATGGAGCCTAAAAAATGTTCTTAGAAACTTTCTAGATGGTTTTGAAACTGACTTGACTACCGTCTTTACTTCATTGAATACGGAGAACATTGGTGGGAAAGAAATACAGCTAGACAATTGCTTTACTTGGAATGCAAACTCATGAAATGAATTTTTAACTGAAAACAAGACTATCCACACATTTGGGACTCATAAATTAGCTGTATCTGTAAAACTGGCATTTAGGAGAAAAGATCAGGCCAAAGCATTTTTTTTCCTCCAGACAAGACGTGTGATTTAAGACCAGCTAAATGTGGCGCTCAGTCTTGAGCCACTCCTAGCTCCTAGCAGTATACTTGTGCCACACCTAACATGCAGATGCATTTTCAGCTAACTTTTAAGCTGAGAGATGTCCTTACTTGAAGATACAGTTGCTCCACCGCTCCAGCATATCACCAAGATTCACAATGAAAGCTCTGCCAGCAACAAGCCAATGGCAAAACTTGTCATTTTTCATAGAAAATAATAAGTTCTTTTCTATGATAGCCTCTATACCAAAACTTCAAGGTCAATTAACCTTATTGACTTAGCAAGCTCCAATGCCATGCAAAGAAGTTTCCTTAAAAGGAATAAACACCAATACAAGCTGGAAGACTTCGACTTATGGTTCATCAAGAACCTGTGATTTTAGAAAATGCATATGTCGACGTGCATTGGGGAATTTACACGACTTCAAGCCAATACCGTGACCTAATTTTACCAAGACACAGAGAACCTTTCACGAGATTATAGACAATATGGGCAAACACTGAAATTGCTTGGCATGAAAAAGAGGAAGAGCTCAAAAAAATATGGCATGATGACGTATTATGTGGGCAACCAGAATATTTCATAACTTATTCACAGAAAAGGAATTCAATAAAATCAATGTATCTTAAAGAGAATATAACTGAAAAAGGGCAAAGCTAGAACTTTAATTTTTTTCAGCAGAGTTTACAATGACCTACCCTTTGACTGGTGCCACATATTCCCAAACATGAGGATTTGCATCCTTATCCTTGCATATCTACAAAACACAATATAATCCACTGAAAATAAGTACACGAGGTAGTTGGTGCACTGAAAATGATTAATATAACATGTTACAGCATGCTTCATACTTGTAGACCTAACACATCATCTGTTGCCAATAGGGTAATTAAACCATAGTCAGAATGAGCTCCTGCTCCATAGAGTCCTTGTGAGGGATCAGAAACTTCTCCTACATTACAATTAAAATGTCAGTATAACTTAAAAGAAAATTATCTTGTTTAGCTGCAGAGACTGTGAAATGAAATTTCACCTCCATAGTGTAGTAAGCGCAAGGTGGCAATAGGCTTCCCCAGCATTTCTGGCTTATCAAAGAAATCAATTTCCAGATCAAGTGCGAGTGCTATGATCCTTGCCACTGACTTTGCTACCTCTCTAAATGCACATCAAGCATTAGAAAAAATAAGTGGTTGATTTTACGACAAAACAGCAGAATAAAGAAAATGCAAATTATATATTGTGGGTATGGTAAATTTGTAAGACTTACAATGCCTTTTGGTGATACTTCTCCATAGTTTCTCTCCATCCAGGCAATATTTCTAGCAAAGAAGGGAAGAAGAATAACAATTGAAGGATAACTGACATGTCTGCAGAAGCTAATAACCACTAATTCATCCTACTGATTTCTCACCAGAAGCAGGCCAAACATTTGGCCCATAAAAGGGTTTTTGTGCTTCAGGATCATCCTCAGGAACTTCCACACCAATATAATACCCCTCTTTGTAATCTCCTACTAACATATAACAGAACATCAAAATCATCGATTAGCATCTGCCGGAAAAATCAGGATAATGCTACAAGTCAACCCATTCACCAATCGATGTGCAGGGACATGTTTTTAAATAAGAAGAATAAATACACTTTTGTCCACATGCTTTTATTCTATTTCTGGTTCGAGTCACGGCTTATATCCATCCGCGTTCTTATCCACAGAACAAGCTATTTATAAACGACTCATGGCCTTTCCACTTCCGAAAAGCTCGCGTCTAGAATTTTCTTGCTACCAATCTTCTCCCTACCGATTTTTCAGGAGCAAGATTTTCGTTCCGGAAGCAGAATCCGCTACGACCGATTCTCTAACGCGCCTGAAGAATTCTCCCGACTCCAGATTATAAACAGAGACGCGGATACACCACAGCGCGCGCGAACACATGCACAACCCGACATTGCATGTCACAGACGCAAAAACGCACGCACGCACGCACGCACGCACGGAGATGCTAAGCGACACAGACATCGGGGAGACCGAACCGTGGAGCTGATTCCCAGGATCGAGGAGCTCGTCGAGCAGGGGAGTGTAGCCCCGGTGCTTCTCGTTCCTCAGGAGCTTCATCTTCTCGGCCGCCGGCAGATCGAAGAACCGCCGGCTCTGCTCGAACACCTCCTCCATGAACTCCCGGCTTATCCCGTGGTTGATCACGTAGAAGAATCCGCAATCCAAGCACGCCTGCGCGCGCGCGCACAAAAAAAAGAACATCGAGCGGGAAAATCAGCCGCGAGATCGGAAAGAGAGAGAAGAAACCGGCCGCCGCGCAGGCGCAAAGAGAGAGAAGAAACCGGTGCCACCGCCGCCTCATCGGCCGGCGAAAGGATCGAGAGGAAGGGACCTGCTTGAGGAGGGCGACGGATTGGCGGACGTCGGAGCTGGAGAGGTCGATGCAGTTGAGGGTGGAGACCTTCGCGACCTCGATGGCGCCGTCGCCGTCGCCGCCGCTCTGCTTCGCCATCGCTTTTTCCAGATCACGCCGACGTTCTCTCTCTCTCTCTCTCTCTCTCTTCTCTTTCTCTCTCTATCTGCTTCTTCTTCGTTGCAACGGGTGGCGAGGGGCCTCTTCGTACTTGTATACGCGGGGTGGGGGGGAAGGCGAACGACGTCGTCGTTTCTCGGGCGGCTCTGGCTCTTCGCGAGCGGGGCGGAAATGAATGTAGCGGTCGCGCGCGTGCCACCTGTTGGCTCCGCGAAAAGGCGCTATTTATCTTTTTTAAACGTGTGAAATGTTTTTCTAAAAATATTTCGTGAAAAATTGATAGCGGTATGAGAGTGAGGTAATGCTCATGCAGAAGTTTTGCTAAATCACATAAATTATAAAATTTCTTTCAATAACCGAGGGCCACGACTCTCGACCAGCTGAATGACCGGTGGTGAAAGCCAAGGGATGTTGCCCCCTGTGAGGGCCGTGTGAGGGCCGTCCTTGGTGATCCCTGAAAAAGGCACTAAACAGGACTATATTCCTCATTTTAATATATTGATATCTGCATGCCCCACACTTCCAAGTTGATTGAGAATATTTTTATTCTCTATAATTCAGAGAATACCAATGATTTTACACTAAAAAATACTAATGTTGACAATCATTGAATGTGTTTTGGTTTTATTATTATCTAATTTTTATTTTTATTTTTTTGAAATTTAAACTTGCCGAGAGATGAAATTTTAGTGCCGGTCACGGCCATCGTTGTTGGCATCAGAAGCGATTTCAAGGCACGTGGAGGGTTGTGGATTTGGTCCTCGACGTCCATCAATTCTAGGTCCACGTGTAGTCTTTGAATGCACTCACTGTGGGCTTTTAAGTCTACAATTCGACGTCGTTCATTTTACTCAACTTGTCGTCATATATGTTTAAGAAAAGAAAATTTCATCGAATCGTTGACTTTGCCAATTCCGAAATTTCGAACTCAGAAAGGATTGGTCTGAGTATCTTTCGTTGAAATGGTAGTTTGGTACCATCGAAATGTCCAATTAACTATAGGAACATCCAAAACCATAATACTAAATAATGCATGAGGATATTTCGATTATTATCCTCTCGAAAATGACATTCCTCTAATGGCAAATGACCACGTGGGCATTCGGCATTGGCTTTTATTTTTAAAGTTTTAATTCATTTTCTCTTGAATATTTAGAGCTTGGGATCGAACTATTAATGCCGTTTTAAGTCATATTAATTTCTCGTATTTCGTTAGATTTAATACTGGAATTAATTTGAAGCCAAAAAAGAACAACCCTATATATTCAGCAATGAAAGGACCTCTTTTGACAGAGGTCCCGCCGCCGCCCGCCAATGACGACGCGGTCTCCTCGGCGTGCTTTTTTCTTGCACGAGGCTTCCTGTTCGATTCAACTTGTCGTGGGCGCTTTTTTAGAACCAAAGGCAAAAAAAAAGAGGATGTCGTGGGCCCCCTTTGCAGTGGACGAATCAGTGCGTTTGACCTTTATGCTCCGCTTAGTTTTTCTCTTTTCCTTTTTCTCTTTTTTTCTCCCCTTCCTTTATAAATCAAACGAGAAAAAAAGGAAAAAAAACAGTATATAAATAATTACGAACTTTTGACTCAACGCGCATTATCATCCATAAACTTTTAATTAGTTTAATGTGATTTTTAAATTTTAACTCATTAGCTTATTTGAGTTGATCATTGTCATTTTGGTGTATGTTCAATGTAAAAAATATTCAATACTGCCTCTAAACTCAAATTAATATAATGATAATATTGGATATTTTCATATAATTTAATAACTATATTACACATTTATGAAAAATTAAATGCACTACATTAAATAAATTAAAAGTTTTTGAATGATATTATATATTAAACTAAAATTCAAAAATGACATTACATATCGAGTCAAATTCATTTATATTATCATCTTAAAAGTTAAAGGAAGAGCCAAGACAAATCGTATTTGAGAACCCATCGCGATCAACCAAAATAAACACGTTTTTCTTTTTTTCCTCGCTAGAACAATGCGCACGTTTCTTTGCTGGTTTTTCCAGCTCGAGGGAACAGGATTTTGTGGGGGAGCAATCGAGAAGCGCAGCAGATAAACTCAGAGAATGTCATTTTCCGTTTTCTTGCTGCTCTTGTTCTCGAGGCTTCTTGATGTATTCAAGCCATTTGTCGGACTCGATGTCGGCATCGAAATTAGAGGGTTTTCTCTCCTTCGATTCACGAGAATTCATAATTAAGTATGTGCTGGCTTGTTATTTTGCACCGGTGCCTTCCTCGATGCTTATTTAAAATATTTTAATAATAAATCACATCCTTATCTAATTTATAATATGAATTTAAATCGATGATGTGCCGGAGACGACGGAACGGGCAAATTCCTAGCGGCACGCTCGTTGGACTTCCTGCAATCTGATGGCCCCAAAAAGTCTCCGGCAATCACATCACCTCAAAAATTGAGGTTAGCCATCGCTGATCAACAACGCAAAAGAAGATGAAAAGAATTCTGTAATCTCTCTCTCAATGTCAAGAATCGTTTGAGCCCAATTGCTGGAGAAGGCCCATTTCCGAACAGATGGAATTCGAGCCCGTCTTGCTTTAGATTGGGGGCTCGCCCATCTGATTCTAGTGAAGAAACATTCACTCATTTTTTTTTTTTCAGTTTTACGGGTGCGTATGGGACCAATTTCCAAGTATCTTTAGGGGCTAAAGGCCTTTGGGTAAAATATTTAGTGTTTGGCAGGGTTTTTTAACTTGCTTTGCGAAAAGGTCGGCCTTTCAGTTCCTGAAAGTGCCAGCACGAGTTAGGGGTTCTTTTGCTTTTTTCGATCTTCTTGGAGGTTTAATAAAAAATTTCTTCTGAAATTGTCTTCGTTAATTTTTCGTTTTTCCGACTTTACCCCGATAACTGTTCATCATCTTCATCTTCTGCTTTTCTCTACAGATTTGCGCGACCAGCATCTACGCGCGGTTGCCGGCAAAGTGTAGGTGGTCCGGCGAAAGGCAGGCGGTGCGGCGAAGGACAGGTGGTCCGACTAGGGTCCCACAACCCTTTGACGAGGGTCGCCGTGCGGAGGACGCTGGAAACCCAGATCGCGCGGATTTGGGTCGCAGCGACCAGATTGTGGGTGCCGGCGACCTCTGCAGTGCGGTGGGTCACAACGACCCAGATCGTGAGGAGGAGTCCAGGTTGGATCGGGGGACTTCTGGGTAGAGCGAGGGCTTGGAGGCGTGGGACGACATGGCAGCGATGGCGGCGGCGGATTTTCTGCTATGCAAGATGAAGAAGATATGGAACATTCAGTTGATGAATCCGATGGCTGTGAATCTGGGAATGAAGAGAGGGAGAATGTTGAGAAACCCATGACTACAAAAGGCTTTGATTCGTTCCGAACCGTAGGTACAAAACTGTGGCGAACCTGCACTTGTGGAATCTCTCATTCATCGATGTTAGTGTTGATCTCAAGCCCCGCTGGGATGCTCGGGTCGCCATTTCTTACTCGAGCAAAGGGCTTCTCCGCAAAGGTAATCTTCGTCTCATTGATTGAATTTGAAGTAATTTTTACGTATATGGTTGAGTGCTAGTTTAAATATCGCTTGGTCTTGGGCTTGTGCGTTGAAAGATTGTGACTTGCTTAAAGATTCGTGCTTTTACCTCAGGTATATGTAACCAAGGCGGCAACAAAACTTGGGAAACTTATGATGGAGGACCTCGTTTCAATGCACGAGGAATTTCAGGCAGTTTTATGGATCTGAGGAATTCAGTAGCCCTTTTAAAAGTTCTTTTTTTTTTTTTTCGGTCCTACTCTACCCTATTCTAACTCTCACTCTTTGGACTTTTTTTTTTTTTTTTTTTTTAGTTCAAGCAATGTGATTCCGCACTCATGTCCCGAAGAGAAGGGAGAGAGTCAACTTTGGGCCAAGTCGTTAGCGAGGAGAAAATTGAAAAAAAGAAGGTGTAAAAAAAGAAGAAAAAGAAGGAATAAAAAGAGAAGGCAAGCAGTTGGACCCCGAGTTGACTCGGTCCGAGTCGTCGCGGGATCAAAGAACAAAGAAAAGAAAATAATAGTGGGGAAGAAGAAAGGCCAAAAAAAAAGAAAGAAAGCCAAAGCGTCCAAAAACTGCAAGGCTGTATCAGTGCAAAAAAAAAAAAAAAAAAAAAAAAATATATATATATATATATATATATATATATATATATATATAAAAAGTCATTGAATTTGTTAATATATCTCTTTTATATATACATCTTAGTGCAAAAATATTTTTTAAAAAATCATTATTTTTGTTTTCAATTTAAAAAAATATATAAAAACTTAAATTGGTCGCGCTAAAGACTTCCCAAATATGTGTTTATCAAACAAAGATTTCCCCAAAGTTGCTTCTCAAGGCGCTTTTCATTATAGTTCTGCAGTTTTTGATTTCACAAAAAACCCTTTAGACCAAAGGCCTTTGTATTTTCTTAAAGTCTTTTCCAAAAGTTCTTCCCAAACGCACCCTACATTTGTATTCTAGACTTCATGAGACTTATGATGCGAATAAGTTCACCATAATCGAAATCGAATGAGCACATAGAAGATAACTTCTTTTGATCATCCTGGACATGCATGCGGAGGCCCGGCTACTTGAAAATAAGCTTAGCTGCAAAGGGCTTTCGCTAAAACTTGATTCACCATGGCAATCTATAATATGGGACCTTCAAAATTTCGATAGTTTATGATAATTGTGTTTGTTTTTCCATGTAAACTTTCACAATTGAGGTTTTTCGAGATCTTTGATCATAGAATCCCAATAGACCTATTTACAGGAGAAGTGCCAAAAAGTCCTAAACCTTTTGGTTTTGTGCTGATTTAGTCATAAACCTTTTTTTGGTGCCGATTTAGTCCTATATCTTTTTATGTTGTGCCAATTTAGTCATTTTAGGCGAAAATTGACCAGATTTTGCTGACTGGATGCCGGCCGGCTGACGTGGCCTGATCGGGATGGCCGACGTGGACAACTTTTAATAATTTTTTAATTTTTTAATTTTTTAATTTTTTTAATTTTTAATTTTTAATTTTTCTTTTTTTCTTCTCATCTTCTTCCTCCAGCCGTCGCCGGAGCTCGGCGACCGGCCGAGGCGACGGCCGACAAGGTCGACCTCGACCTTCCGGCCACCTCGCCGGTGGCTGCGAGGCCGCCCTCGAGGCTTGGGCAACGGGCCGAGCCGGGTGGGGCTCGTCCTCGCCGACCATGGGCGAGCTCGCCGCCCCGGCCTTGAGGGCGGCGAGGCTCGCCCGCGCCGCCCAACGTGAGGCCGCCCTCATGGTCGTGGCCACTGGCGAGGTGGCCGACAAGGTTGACCTTGACCTTGTCGGCCGTCGCCTTTGGCCAGTCGCCCAGCTTCGGCGACCGGCTGGAGGTAGAAGATGAGAAGGAAAATTAAAAATAATAAAATAATAAAAATAAAAATAATATAATAAAAAATAAAAAAAATTCAAAAACATTAAAATATTATTAAAAGTTATCCACGTTAGCACCGATCAAAGCCACGTCAGCCGGCCGGCATCTAGTCAGCAAAATCCGGTCAATTTTGGCCGGAAAGGACTAAATTGGCACAACATAAAAAGATTTTGGACTAAATCGGCACCAAAAAAAGGTTTAGGGCTAAATCGGCACAAAGCCAAAAGGTTTAAGACTTTTTTGGCACTTCTCCCCTATTTACACGTCTTATCGTTATGATTCCCTCTCGACCGGGAATGTGTGATGCTCATATCGGATTGTTCCAAAATTGGATCTTAATGCCCCTAATTTTTTTCTTCATGACCACACAATATACTACAACAACGTAACCCAATTGTGGTTACTAATGGTGATCGGTTCTAGGGTGGGTCGATTTTCACCCTAGAACCTAGAATCATAGTAGGTAGGTTGGTTTCTAGTTTGTGGAATCGAGAACTGGTCCTAGGATAGAATCGGATTGGCAAAAGGGTCAATTTCGGAATGGTTTCTTCTATTCTCCATAAGGTGGGAGCTTTCCAACAAATAAAAGAAGAAGAAGAAGAAGAAATTAAGGTTTGCTTTAGAATTAAAAATGAAAAAAAAAAAAAAAAAGTAAACAATCTTAGGAGATTGGTCCGATTCCTCATGTGGAACTGTGAACTGGATTAATTATTCCTAGTCTCAGATTTTGGAATCGAGAACTGGATTGATTTCTTTAGGAATCGTCTAAAACCAACAGTCCAGTTCCCGAGTTGGATGTATAACACTATCAATAGATAACTTTCGTAAGCATCAATGTTGACATTTGAAAAGGAAGGAGAACCGATCATCGATTCGAACCCTTCGATTGAGTTTGATTATTGTGATCTCCGGGACACTGAACCCAGAAATCAGGGCGGCGAACGGATGCAAGCCAAGATGGTGTTTGTTTCCAACTTTTCAATGTGAAATTCATCGTGTGTATCCGGATTAGACGGCAACTTGCTATTTGACTTTAATGCACGCCCTTCGTCGTTTTCTAAAAGTTGACTTTTGTAGATTGAAAAAACCAGAAATTTAAGGATTCGACCCAACGGCTAGAAAAAAGAATCTTTATTAGTAGGTCGTGATGGGTCTTAATTATTGTCATTTCTTTTAAAATAAGTCTTATTAACGAGTATATTTGAGCAACTATTGATTATATCCATTGAAGAAATATTTCTGGCTGTACAGAGTACGAGAAATGCGTTGAAAATGACAAATCTTCTTTGATTGGTGCTTAACAAGTGCCAACGTTAACAAGATTCTTACGAAATCGATATAACGATTACTCTTTTCAGTGCTAAAATAACCTCATCCGTTGTTTAATTGCGGTCGTGCTGGAGTGACATCCAATTCGTGCCTTATTCAGGTTATGAATATAAATTTCAAGGGACATTATTGCAAGTCTGATAAGGAAAAACACCAAGGCTACATTTGATTGTCGGGATAATAAAAAGGATAGAATATAATAAAATAGGATATTAAATCATTTGGATAATAAATGCGGACATATCTAATCCTATCAAGTGTTTGGCGCACTTCAAGATAAGATTAAAAAATAAATATGATATTTATTTAAATTATAAAATTAAGAAATAGAAAATTCAATTAATTAAAAGGCCATGGAAAAACTCTAGATCTAGGAATTGTGGCCACCTCAGCAGTGGCCACCATTGAAAACGGCAACACTAACATTGCCGTGTAACGGCGATGCAAATCGGTAAATCTTAGGCTCCGTTCGTTTCGAAAAATAATTTCAGGAAAATGTTTTCCGAATTTTCCGACGTTTGTTTAAAAAAAATGAATGGTCGCTCAGGAAAATGTTTTCCATCAAAGGAAAAAAGTATTCTAGTAGGGAAAATGTTTTCCACTTTTGAAAAGTGGAAAACATTTTCCTCACTTGATCTCTCTTATTTCACACTTTTAGAAATCCTCACTTCCCCCTCCCCTTTCTTCTTCTTCTTTTTTTTTTTTTTATTCGAATTATTTTTTAATTTTCTTTTTCTTTTTTTAATTCAAATTATTTTTAACTTCCTTTTTCTTTTCTTTTTCATTTTCATTTTTTATTTTTCATTTTTTATTTTTTATTTTTTATTTTCTTTTGTTTCCCATCTTCTTCTTTCTTGATTAATCGTCGGACCAAGTGAACCTCAAGCTCGTCGATCTCAAACTCGTGCTCGTCGATCTGGCGAGGCTCAAGCTTGACGCTCGTGCTCGCCAATTTTGGGAGCAGAAAATATTTTTTTTACCGAACACCAGAAAATACTTTCTAAAACATTTTCGGGTTTTAGCAACACTGAAAATATTGTCATTTTCCTAGAAAATGACTTCTAAAAATATTTTTCGAAAATAGCCCATTTTCCACAAAACGAACGGACCCCTAAATTACTGACGAGAGAGTGGGTGGGGAATTTTAGGTGACCACCAGAGTAGTCTTTGCATTGCCTCAAATCGATCGACGCCCCAAGTTGTCAACGATACCAAAGATTTACAGTTGCTTCATCACCATCACTATTTTCCCATCTTCCCTTAAGACGTCCAACGTACTTCATAAGGATTTTTGCATTGTCAATGAAGTGATGCAGGTGGAGCCAAAGTTCTAGCCACCAATATTTGAGGTGGCACAAGCATTGCTTCAATTAGTTTCATAGATGCTTATGAAAACTTCTGCCCTATTCGTCTCAAAAGCCGCTCTTGGTCATTAGATTCAGCAAGTCCATGATCCAAAGGAAGGGGCACCCAATTGTTGGCATACAAGAAGCAAAGATGGGAGAAGAAGTGGAAAAAGAGGGCTGACAATGAATCGGAGAGGCGGGCACATCCATTTGACATAGATGCTTATGATATCTTCTCTTTTTGTTAAGTTCTTTCTTTCCTTAAAAAAAAAAATTCTTATCCAATCCGGGCTTATCCCACCCCCTCCCCTGGATTTTATCCAGATGTATCTGGGTTTGTCCGATCCGGTGGACATTTATCCTATCCAGACTAAATCTGAACTACCAAACACAACCCAAATGGTTTAAGATCCACGGCAGAAAGATTTCCATGAAACTTTTTCTTTTTTTCGCTTGGCAAGATTATCGAACTTAATCACCTCTCTCAAATACCTAGAGATGTAAATCTATGAAAGATCATCTCAATGCAATTTCGCGTCGAATAAACAGAGAGGATGCTACAATACTAAACACTTACAAAGATGTCTAAATAAAATGCTAGGATTATACGCATGATCATGCTCTCAAAAGAAAAGAAGAAACACTAGAGTTGACTCGTGCTGCGTGCATTCTATAATTTAGCAAATTGGCTAAGCATGCAAAACTCAACAAAAGACGATCGACTGATCTCAACATAAGTACATAAATTGGGAAACATGTCTTCCCAAAAAAGAAGAAGCGAAGAGTGGTGCACAAAAGGGGAGTTAGAAAGTTCGTTGGCCTCACGGTTTAGGGTCAGGAGGCGGCGGAGATGATGTCGCACCGGCACAGAGGGCAGGAGCTACTGAGCGAGAGCCATGTCGCGATGCAGGGCTCGTGGTAGGCATGGCCGCAGGAGGCTCGCTTGTCGTTGCCATGGAAGGCCTCCATGCAAATCGGGCAAGCCCCGGTCGTGGAGGTCACCGTCGGCATGGCCAAGATCGATGCCTGCGACGCGCCCAGGTTGAGCTGGAGGCTGGACCAGGAGGTTGGATCGGTCAGGGCCTCGTCAAGGTCGAACTGGAGTTCGATCGGTAAGGGCGAGTGCTTTGGCAGGGAGACGGGTTCCGAAGACCTTTCAGCCATGATCGAAGAGAGAAAGAGAGAGAGAGAGAGTCATATGTCCCACGGATTATATATAACAAGTTGGATCGGGGGAACAACGTTGGCGGTCAATTAATTATTCATTAAGACTACAAATTGAGTGGAAATGACGTTTACGACATCACTGCAAATTCACGAAAGAGACTCGAGATTTTTATGTTCCAATTTAGAGTACGATCAGAGCGCGGGAGAGGCCGGCGGTCAATTTAGATAGGGAAAAGTAACTTTCAATGATTACGAGAGCGGCGAAATTAATGAGTAAAAAGGGTAAAATATTCGAGAATTGAAAGTTACTCGGATGGAATATATTTATTGAACTGCGGCGCATATCATATGTGGCAGGTTTTGTATATATCCAGAAAGTTGAGTATTTCTTCCTAAGCCCTGCTGAATATGTTAAGGTCAACTAGTTCTAGTTTTTTCGGCCATAGAGAGGTCAACTAGATGTATGTACATAGAAATGAAAGTGACGATGCGTATAGTCTTGCCAAAATTTCCCGGAAAGAATAAATTACCCAAAATAATAATAACAAATTTCGCCCTTACTATGATTGGATTATAAAATCTACGCTTATCATCCGAACTCTTTACAATGAATTAGTTGCATCTCTCGTCCACACATAATTGACCGAATTGCCATTTTATTTGCCAAACCATCCTCATCCCTCCACCACGTTACTCTCTCTCCACCAGGCGAGCTGCTGTTACTCCTTCGAAGGCTGTCGTCGACCTTAAATCTGAGGCTAGCAATGATCGTCGTGCTAGATCAAGGGCAAATCGAGGTCGATGCAGCCATGTCCAAGCTGTGATACGGAGTTTGCTAATCAAAGCAAATAAAAAATTGGTACGTCAAGTAGAAAAAGTTAATAAATTAGAGAAAAAACGATTAAACATTAGTAAGTAACCTAATTGAGAGTTGGTAATCCTAAATTAATTGTTAATTTAACATGACAAAAAGTGGGTAAACCATTCTAACTTTTGTTGGTATCGACATATAAGAGTTTTTTTTTTTTTTTTATCGACATATAAGAGTTAGTGAGCACAAAAATTGCTAATTTGCAAACGGCAAAAAAAGCTAGTAATTTTCATACAAGTGTTGTAAGTTGTCGTTAAGCTATGTGAAATTAAAAATCATTGACCATTTTTCCATAACAATTTGTGAACGCTTAACCACACTTAATAGACATTTACCTAGAGATGAGCAAGACAGACTGATCAAACTAGAAATTGTCAGGACCAAACCAAACTAGTCGGTTGGGTCCGGTTCCCAATTTCAAGGACTGCCCAGATCAATTTTTTTGCAAAAAAAGCTAGTAATTTTCATACAAGTGTTGTAAGTTGTCGTTAAGCTATGTGAAATTAAAAATCATTGACCATTTTTCCATAACAATTTGTGAACGCTTAACCACACTTATAGACATTTACCTAGAGATGAGCAAGACAGACCAATCAAACTAGAAATCGTCTGGACCAGACCAAACTAGTCGGTTGGGTCTGGTTCCCGATTTCAAGGACTGCCCGATCAATTTTTATTTTTTATTTTTTATTTTTATTTTCTAAATGTCTCATGCACATCTCCCCTCCTTTTTGGGTCTTTCCCTTTCTTTGGGTCTTTTCATCTCTTATGGAGTTCGAGACATTCTCTCTTTTGAACTCGATCGGTTCCACTAAACTGCTCGAGAATTGGACTAGATCGATTGGTCTGAACCGGTCCCAGGTTCCAAAAATTGGGAATTGGTTCTCAGTTTTGGGATGGGATTAGACCGGATCAAGAATTGATCACCCTAACATTTACCAACACGACAAATAAAAATCATTACTTTTTGACACGGAGCAATAGAATTCTACGAGGCTATAATTAGTGATCTTCTCTATGAACCCGAGATCATGTTCTCTCTGTTTTCTTTGATTGGGGAAAAGCCCAAACTTTCCTTGCATGTCAGTTTCCTCCCGAGCAAGGAAGCCTTTAAGTTTAAATGCTGTCGGTGCTTTGGAAATCACTGGTTTCTCCAAAATCACTGTTTCTGATGTCAAGAACTTCAAGTGCGAGAACTGAGAAGTAATACTGTCGACAAAGATTGCTAATTTGTTCAGGGTTATTGAGATATGAGAGAAGTTACAAAGTTAGCATCATAACCAATTCTCACATCAGCTTGTCCTGGAACACGATCGCATATCACATTATTATGTTACAAATCTAACATTTTACCACATCAGTAGGTTTGATCAGCAGTTGAATTGCACCAATCTTCACATGACGAGTCTCAAAATCTTGCTTACACTGGCTTCGCGCACACGCGCGTACACATGTACACATGAGAGAGTTTCAATAATTCAATTGAGTTGTGACCGCCAAAGTGGCACACTTAATTGGGTTTGAGAAATTTCAGTCTCGTATAATGATTGGGATGTCTCTTTGTTTAATGTGTAGTCATACTCCCAAAGGGGGTGATTATGTATTAGTTCATGGAGGGATACATGATGATGTAGTGGATGAGTGACTGATCCTAGTGGTTCATATGCCCAAAGGTGATGAATTCACGAATATTGGAATATATTATCATAACCGCTATCATGTGGAGAGTGTACAATTGCTTGTCATGTATTCTGCCCAAAGGTGATTATGTGATTTTGCATGTAACTCTTTGGATGTGTACTTGTGTGTCAAATTACACAATGCTCACATGATGCTAATTATATATATATTGCTTGTTATTTTAGTCACCTTTTATGTAAATGGTAACTCACACTATTGAGGTTCTTGCTTTGGTTCAAATTTTAAGAGATGGAGAGAGGATTTTCTGTTTGCTATGGAGATGGCATATGTTCATATGGCTCTTCTATCGATTGGCCACGCAGATCTGACTGCCGAGAGTACAGAGGCTCAAAAAGCAAATTTTGCTGCATGGGAAAAGAGCAATAGAATTTGCTTGCTGTCCATGAAGCGTTCCATTCAGGAACACTTGAAAAGTGGTTTGCCTGCAGACTGCAATGCTAGGCAAATGATGGAAGCTTTGATGGCTAGAAACCGTGTGTCGCCTAATGCCGAGATAGGGACACATCTCGCAAACATTATTTACTATGAAGTATGATGGTTCTGGTGGAGTTAGAGATTATGTTCGAGGATGGTTGATTTGCGGACAAAGCTTCGGGCTCTCAATGTTGAAATTCCTACCGCTTGCATCGTCCATCAAGCTCTAAATACTCTTCCTCCTGATTTTGGGATTATCAAGACCAATTATAGTTCCCAAGATAAAAACTGGTCATTAATGACCCGATTGCAAGGTTGGTGGCGAGAGGAAGAGAAATTGAAGAAAGATAAGGGCACATTGCTCTTTATGCTTATAGTTCTGCTAGTGACAAGGGTAAGAAGTTGAAGAACTATACCCACAAAGGCAATTATGAAGCTGCTGGTCTTTCTAACAACAAAGGAAATTCTGAAGGTGCAGGTCCTTCTAATAGTCTGGGTCCTAAGAAAGCATTCACCAAGAAGGATGGTGTTCTTTGCTACTTTTGTAGGGAGAAATGACACGTGAAGAAACGTTGCAATAAGTTTAAGGCTTAGTTGTCCAAGAGAACTAAGAATGAGCCTAAAGATAATGATTATTTGGCGTTTGTTTCTGAATCCAATCTATTTGAAACCCCAATCAATTCTTGGTGGCTAGATAGTGGTGCAACTAAACATGTTGTGTTTACCATACAGGGGTTCATAAACCGAAGGACGCCAAATCAGGATGAATTAAAGCTCATTGTGGGAAACAACATTGGAGTTGACGTCGAGTTCGTGGGAGATGTCATTTTGATTTTAGATTCTAGTTTTATGATGATGTTAAGAAACACCTTTTACATACCCTCTTTTAGGCGGAATTTAATTTCTGTGTCTTGTTTGGACATGTGTGGATACTCTTTTGAAATAAAGAGTAATACTATTTCCATGTTTTATGATTCAAATAAGATTGTGTGTTGCAATTTATCCAATGGATTATATCGATTGAGCTTATCTCCCAACGACATGTACGTTGCTTATTCAGCTAAAAAGGATGTTTCCAAAAGGCTTCTACCTAAAGAACAGTCTTATGCATTGTGGCATAAATGTCTTGGTCACATTTCTAAAGAAAGAGCAGAAATGCTTATAAATGCCGACATCTTGCCTACTCTTAAATGTGATCTAGAGACTTGCATGGACTGTTGTAGAGGTAAGATGACAAAGATAAAGAAGAAATCCGTTGTACGAAATTCTGACTTGTTGGAGGTTATTTACACTGATATTAGTGAACCGTACACAACTACTTTGTGCAGAAATTTTTATTTCATCACATTTATTGATGACTTTTCCCGATATGGATACTTATACTTGATTAAAGAAAAGTCTGAGTCTCTTGACAAATTTAAGATTTTTCGGACTGAAGTGGAGAAACAATTGGGAAAAGTTATAAAGATTATCGATCTAATCGTGGTGGTGAGTATTTTGGTAGGCACGGTGATGCTGGACAACTTAAAGGGCCGTTCACTAAATACTTAAAGGATTCTGGGATAATAGGTCAGTTTACTATGCTCGGAAGTCCTGAATAAAATGGTGTAGCTGAAAGGCACAATCATACTCTTATGGACATGATGAGAAGTATGATTAGTAGGACCAATTTACCTAATTTTCTATGGGGTGAAGTTTTGAAAACAACCCTTTATATTCTAAATCGCGTTCCTACTAAAGCGGTTCCATTGACTTCCTTTGAGTTATGGACTGGACGTAAGCTTAGCTTGAATCACTTTAGAGTTTGGGGATGTTCTGCAGAGGTGAAGTTATACAATCCGACATTGAGTAAGTTGGATTCCAAAACTACTCGATGTTACTTTGTATCTTACCTAGATCATTCAAAGGGGTACCGGTTTTATAACCCTAATGGAGGTACAAGAATTGTGGAATCTTAGACTACAAAATTTCTGGAATTTGATGTAGCTGAAAATAGTAGTTGCTCACGAACTATTGAAGATGATAGTATGGTGGGGATTACTGGATCACTGTCTCATCCTATGCAAACAATTATGGAGCCTCATGTGCCACAAATTGAGCCTGTTGTGGCCCAGGATCCTATTGTTGAGATAGTTCCCGAAGAAATTCCACAAGCTGCTCAGATTCAGAATGAGGATGAAGTAGCTCCACTCAGAAGATCAACTAGGGAAATATGTTCAGCTATCTACATGGGAGAGCATGATTATGATATAGGCTGTGTTGTTGATCCCGTGACTTATACGGATGCCATCTCATGTCCTCAATCAGATTTGTGGTTAGATGCGATGAAAGATGAGATGCAATCTATGAAACACAATGATGTTTGAGAGCTTGTTGAATTGCTTGAAGGTTGTAAACCTATTGGCTGCAAATATGTATACAAGACTAAAAGGGATTCCAAAAGGAAGATTGAACTGGTAGCTAAGGGTTTCACTCAAAGAGAATGAATTGATTATGAAATAACATTTTCTCTAGTTTCTTCTAAAGATTCCTTTAGAGTGATATTGGCATTGGTAGCTCATTTTGATATGGAGTTACACCAGATGGATATTAAGACTGCTTTTCTAAATGGAAACCTTAATGAGGAGGTTTACATGGTGCAGCCTGAAGGTTTTGCAGTAGATGACTCAGGTAAGCTTGTTTGTAGATGTCACGCCCCGAACCTCGAGCGCGCGCACATCCCTCGGTGGTCGATAGAATTTTGCGACGTTCCTAGGACTCGTCGCCGACCCTTTTCATTTTATTGCACATGCAAAAGCAAATTAACTAATCCCCTGACAATAACAAACATGGGATATAAAAGCAAGACAACAATTTCATTACAAGCCACACTTTCATAAACAAGCCAGTTTATAAAACAGAGTCCATCTCTAAGATCCAAGTATAGGAGACCTATCTCCAACAAGAACTACTGAGCCACCTATGCTCTTGACCCTTCTACTTCAAGCTCCTGGTTCTTCACACTAGGGACACCTGAAAATGGTTATTCAATAAACCAATAAGATATAAATCTCAACGAGTTCCACCCCTAAGCCCTGGTTAGTATACCAACTCAACTCGGGGTATCTCTTAAGAATCACACCACAAACAACCAACGACCCACAACTAACAACCAACAATCAATAGTCGGTTCACATACAACCTTACCTGGTATGCCATACCGTGCACGTTATAATTCAGCATGATACACGCAATGCACATGGCCATTAGATGATGCATCTCATCAATCACATACGAGTCGCATCACAAGCGATCTCACCTGGCCATTGCCACACCCTGCACGTTATCGATTCATGCGTGCGTGCCATAAGTAATGTGCTTAACTCATGTATGACCGAAATCACAGATGCCATGATTCTCATGCATTCTTGCACATTGGCACAGTTCAAAAACACAATGCCTATACTTAATGCATACAACAATTGAAACGCCTTATCCACTCAATTAATCACAGGGGTCTCAACCCAATCAATCACGGGGGTCCTGATTATAAGACCAAATCGTTATGACACGTCCCATACCGTGCCACACAATTTCGTCCCATAATCTGGCATGTCAATAACACTCAGCATGCATTCCAATTATTAACCACTGCCACACATGGGCACAGCCTACTCGCAGTTCGGCTATCTACTGGCATTTAGCCAGGCATCGTCTCATTAATCACGGCCACACACAGGCATGGCCTACTCGCAGTTTAGCAGTCTTCTGGCGTAGCCAGGCATCGTCTCACCCCTTTGAGCACGGCTTTGTCACTACGTCGACGGCATTCCCAAAGGAGCATCGGTCCAATCGGCCTAGCCTCTACTGCAACCGGCATCCGTTGTGCGGGCATCCCATATAGGGGCACGTCCAGCTCATCAGCTCAGGACGGGTTCTCTTAACAAACACACGACAATTCAACATCGGCCCAGGATACTTTGCATTTCACTCAAATGTCTCGATTAAAATAGTCATCTTGGCCTCTTTTCTTCGTATTAAAAAATCCAAGAAAGTAGTCGTGTGTGGGTACACGTCATTTCAAACAAGAAAGCTGATACCTTACATTTTCAAATCCCACTATTTGATATAATACTTAAAAATCCATTTTCGCATCAAAACCCGACACCCGGGATTTTCTGAATAAATACTAAATTTCCAATCACCACACAATTGCACAATCATCACTCAATTCATGCGGATGTCCATGGATTTACACATTCATTTACTTCATAAAATCAACACACGTGAATTTTGGACATTTTTCGCATTCGGATGAACAGTGCACGTGAACAGTCGCGTGAATAGTGCTCGGTGAACAGTGCGCGTGAATAGTAATTCGTGAATAGTGTCGCGTGAACAGTAATTTTTCAGAATTTAATAAACAATAAATTATATTGATAAATCATTAAAACAATGATTAAATTAAGGAAACCAATCAATTAAGATAAACATGCTTAATTAACCACATAAGCATCATTAGGCTAATAAAGTAAAATTAAGCTAAACTAATATTAATCATTAATCTAACCACCTATATTAGGACTAATATAACCTAATTAAATCCCCTAAACTAGAATTAACAATAATTAAACTAACCCTAAGCAAGTTTAGGCTCTAATCAAAGGATTAGGAGCTAAACTCACTCGTTAAGCAGGCTGGAGGCACCGATGCGGCGGCGACGACGGTGGCTACGCACCGGGACCTCGACAACGACAATCCAAGATGGTCCCAAGCTCAACACAGCAACCACACCCTCTGTCTCCCTCTGAAATTCTGAAAAACAGCCCTGCCGGAGGAGAAAACAAGTTGAACGGCTTGGCCGGAGCTCCAGCAAGGGGGTTGGCCGGCAACCGGCGGCACTTGGGGGTCAAGGGGGAGTGGCTGGTAGCTGGGCTAGGTGAAAGAAGGATTGAAATAGGAGAAAACAGGCCGAAATCGCAAACCAGGCGGAATTGGGTGGAACCGGGCGGTACCGCGGCCGGTGGCTTGTTGCCGGATTTCGGGATGGTCGGAGAATATTTCCGGTGAGTGGTTGGATGCTTCGGTACGGAATCGAAGTCTTCTTTACGGTGGTGGGTGGAGCGTAGCCTGATTCTTACGGGAAGACCACTTGTAACTCGAGTTTTTGACGAAAGGTTAGTCTGGAGCAGAACAGTTTCAGGCGGTCGGACTGCCGCTAGCTTCTGGCCGAAATTCGGGATGACCAGAGAATCTTTTTGGCAAACGGCCAATTCCCCCTGCATGGTCTGGATCTCCTGAAGACAATGGTGGGTGGCATGAAGGCTGTTTCATCTAGAAAGCCAACAATTAACTCGGATCTTTGGAGGAAGGTCTGCAGGAGCAAAACTGGAGGAAGGAGAACGAGGAGAGAGAGAGAGAGCTCCGTCGAGGGAGAGCCGAATGAGGAGAGAGAGAGTGAAGTGAGGGATGTGAAGGCCTCATCAATGCTTGCCCAACTCCCATGCAAGTCCCCTCACCTTCTCTCTCTTCCTTTGCCCTTATCCACTTGCTTTTAGGGGCAATTTGGTCATTTCACCTTGCACCAACTTACCAATCTAACCTTGGGCTGAAATTGGTGGATGGGCCTAGGAATTGGGCTTGGCCATGAATAGAAGTGGGCTTAGAAATTTATTGGGCTCAAAGTTGGACCATGGGCTTTGAAAGATGAATAGTTGGTTTAGGCCCAATGGGTTCATTTGATGGTCTTAGGCCCATACTGGCTTGGCCTAGCCCACATCCTCACGGGCTTACTTTCTCGGTACGAAAATCCCTTTTTCAAATGCTCCGCTTCACTGGCTCTGTCGACTATTAAAGCAGCTTCATCTAATGTCTGTCTCGGACATTCTCGATAATTCGAAGCCCAATCTTTAGTTCTCATGCCATGCAAATTTCGCCCAATGCCATTTTGGGTACAACTCAGACTGACAGGCGGCTCCGAGGATTCCCGCGTGATCGACTCGTGTCAAACCATGTTCAAGACATCTCGACGCATGAACGTCCTTGACTGCATGAAATTACGGAGGATAGATTCTCATTTCAAAGTACACAATTACTGAGGATCGACATAGGGTCGTTCGCAGGTTCGATAACAATAAACGGAATCACCCATTGTTCCATTATGTTCTGTCCGCGAATTGACTTCTAGTCGTCCTTAGAATCGGCCTGCCTATCTACAGGATCGTCCTCACGCAAGTCTCATGGTCAAGTCGTTTTCCCAGGTCAAGTTCTTTAGTCGTACAAGTTCTGTCCTCATTAGTCTTTCCCCTCAATGTCAGTATCTCAGGAGTGATCAATTCCGAGTGAGATCAACCAACAATGCATTGACGAAATTCACATCCATTCATTCCTCAGATGACTCGAATTTCAGGACGTCCCAGTAGATTGAAAAAGTCTATTTATGGCCTTAAATAAGCTTCTAGACGATGGTATTTGAAGTTTCATAGCATTGTCACTTCATTCGGATTTATTGAGAACAAAGTAGATCAGTATATATACACCAAGGTCAGTGGGAGGAAATATATTTTTCTCATACTTTATGTGGATGATATCTCGCTTGCTAGTAGTGACATTGGTTTATTGCATGAGACAAAGCAAATGTTATCGAAAAATTTTGACATGAAAGACCTTGGTGAGGTGTCTTTTGTTCTTGGCGTTGAGATCCATAGGGATTGCTCTCGCCGATCATTGGGTTTGTCTCAGAGGGCATATATTGATCGTATTTTGAAAAGATTCAATATGTAGCATTGCAAATTAGGAATTGCTCCTGTTATTAAGGGTGATAAATTGAGTCTTTCACAATGCCCTAACTCAGATTTTGAGAAAGCTCAAATGAAGAATGTACTTTATGCTAGTGCGCTTAGAAGTATCATGTATGCTCAAGTTTGCACTAAGCCAGACATTGCTTTTGCAACAGGGCTTCTAGGCAGATATCAGTCAAATCTAGGACACGATCATTGGGTTGATGCCAAGAAGGTTTTAAGGTACTTAAAGAGAACAATATATTATATGCTGATTTATAGACATGTTCCAGACTTGCAGCTAGTAGGGTATTCAGATGCAGATTTTGCTGGCTGTCAAGATGATAAGAAGTTAACGACTTGATACATATTTATGTTGGCAGGAGGTGCAATATCATGGAAGAGCGAGAAACAAAAATCCATATCTTCTTCTACCATGCAAGCGGAGTTTGTAGCATGTTTTTCAACTGCTACTCAAGCTATTTGGCTCCGGAACCTCATTGGGGAGTTATCAGTTTATGATTTTGTGGATAGGCCCATACAGCTGCATTGTGACAATAACTCTACAGTGTTGTTTATTAATAATAACAGAAGTCTCAAGGGGTCTAAACACATGGAGGTCAAATTTTTTACCATAAATGAATTGGTGTAGAATGATATGGTTGCAGATCCACTAACTAAAGGCCTACGCCCGTGTGTATTTGAGTGACATGTCATTAGCATGGGCTTAGGAGCATCTTGGGATGATGTTATTTAGTGGGAGCTGCGTTTTATTTTTCTTTGAATAAAGTTTACATCTGTATTTGTTACAATTTAGTAACATTTTGATATATATATTGTTAAAAGTCTCAAGGTATTGCTTAAACCTTAAGTGAAGGCTAGGGGCATACAGTTATTAGCTTTGTGCATATGTCTTGTTATACATAAAGAAATGTAAACCATAAGGATAAGACATATGTGGGTTCATTGGAACCATAAAGACATTCTCTAGTGGCACAAGTTTTTGTGACACTTAAGATAAGAGAATGGTGACTGACAAATGGGATCTCTCTGAGAGATGTTGCCCATTGACACACTACCATATTGAATCCATATCAATAGAGTTGAGAACATTCGTGACCATGGAAGGCTTTGTGTGTATACATGCAGTTACCGTCATGATTCGGTGTTTGAGACTTTATGGGATATGATTGACTATTAAGAATTATCTCTAGACCAATGTGCGCACATACAGTACGATTTCAATTAATATAGTCCAAGTGGGAGAATGTAAGAATTTTCCTAATGTGGACTATATTAATTGATATTGTAATTTATCGTTTTACGGGGTTGGTCTAAGGTGAGATAGAAGGTTTCTTAATTAGTCTAATATGGAAATTTTGGCTAGTGTGGGCCGAGTTGAGCTTGGCCAGTAATGAGGGGACCCGGCTAGAAACTCTATAAATAGTGCTTAAGTCTCTCCTCTAACCCTAATTTTCACATGTATCTTCACATAAGGGCGTTTACCTAACGCTAAAGGTGAGGGGGTCGCCTCATTGAGCCCGGTGATGTCTGAGAGGGCAATAGAGGAGAAGGACTTGCACGTGAAACATTGTGTTTACGCTTCCGCTTCAAGAACGATGGATCACAAAACAGGTGCGTTAATCTTTTTTCTCAATTATGCATGTTCTTGTTCTAGTTATGGTGATATAGGAATTGCACAATTTGCATCCAACAAATTAGTCTATTCGTACAATTACACTGCATACCAAAATGATGCATTATTTGGAAAATGCGCTTGAGTTACCTTGGTCTCATATCCATCAGGAAGCTATCTTATGAAGTCATGAGCATTCGTGGTGATCGCGGCAGTAGTGACTTCTTCCATCGTAGCATCCAACTTTTTTTTTTTTCTCTTTTTTTCTCCCCTTCCTTTATAAATCAAATGAGAAAAAAAAAAGAAGAAAAAAAGAAAACGGTATACAAATAGTTATCGAACTTTGACTCAATGTGCATTGTCATTCACAAACTTTTAATTAGTTCAATGTAATTCTTGAATTTTAACTCATTAACTTGTTTGAGTTGATTATTGAACTTTTGGTATATGTTTAATGCAATAAATATTCAACTCTAAATTCAAATTAATAAAATGATAATATTAGATATTTTCATATAATTTAAGCATTATGATATTTATCAAAAATTCGTGCAACACATTAAATAAATTAAAAGTTTATAAATGAGATTGTATATTGGATTAAAATTCAAAAATGACATTATATATTGAGCTAAATTCATTTAAATTATTATCTAAAAAATAAAAAGGAAGAGCAAAGACAAATCGTATTTGAGAACCCATAGCGATCAACCAAAATAAACACGTTTTTTCTTTTTTTCCTCGCTAGAACAATGCGCACCTTTCTTTGCTGGTTCTTCCAGCTCGAGGGAGCAGGATTTTGTGGGGGAGAAATCGAGAAGCGCAGCAGATAAACTCAGAGAATGTCATTTTCCGTTTTCTTGCTCTTGTTCTCGAGGCTTCTTGATGCATTCAAGCCATTTGTCGGACTCGATCTCGGCATCGAAATTAGAGGATTTTCTCTCCTTCGATTCACGAGAATTCATAATTAAGTATGTGCTGGCTTGTTATGATAGATAATCAACTGGTCCTCGTAGACATCGAACTGGGCGAGAAGAGGGGTCCGGATATGCAAAAGAATGACATTAGGATCATTTATTTCGCACCAGTGCCTTCCTTGATGCTTATTAAAATATTTTAATAATAAATCACGTCTTTATCTAATTTATAATATGAATTTAAATCGATGAAGTGCCCGAAACGACGGAAGGGGCAAATTCCCTACCGCCCGCTCATTGGACTTCTGCAATCTGATGGCCCCAAAAGTCTCTAGCAATCACTAGAGGTGTCAAAATGGGTCACTTGTTTTTTTAAGAAATTAGTTAAATTAGTGATAGATAAGTCTTAAGTGGGTCTTAAATGGGTCTTGAATGGGTTGGATTTAGAACCTATTTTCACCAAAAACCTCAAAATCTCTCTCCTCTTTAACTTTACAAAAATATTTTTTTATAAAAACCGAAATTATAATTATTTTTTTCTTTTTCTTTTTTCTTTCTTCTTCCTCCGGTTGTCGGCACAGCCCGATGGCCGACGATCGGCTAGGTGAGCCTCAAGCTCGCTAGTGTTGGGCGAGCTCAAGCTCGAGCTTGCCGGATCTGGTGAGGCGAAGACCTCGGCGACGTCGGCGGGGGCGAGCTCAAGGCTCACCTATGGCCGGCTGCTAGCCATCGTCGTGGTCGGCGGCCGGCCAAAGAAGAAGAACAACAAAAAATAAAAAAAAAAAAATAAAATTATATTTAAAAAATAAAAAATAATTTAATAAAAAATAATTAAATTCGAGTTTTTAAAATAATTATTTTAAAAATTATAAAAATTGTCCATTAAATTTGTGTTGTATAAAAATATTTTAGCAATACCATTATATATATATATAAGAAATAAGCTTTCTTAAGTTTAGTTAAATGGTTTGGGTATGTATTGAGTATGGGTTGAGTCGGGTATGGGTCGAAAAATTTATATTATGTATAAATATGTCATAAATTGGTTAATGGATCGATTTGAATCGAACCATTAATGACGCAACCCAAACCTGACCCGACCCACCCGTTTTACACCTCTAGCAATCACATCACCTCAAAAATTAAGGTTAGCCATCGCTGATCGACAACGCAAGACAAGATGAAAAGAATTCTGAAGTCTCCTCTCAATATCAAGAATAATTTGAGCCCAATTGCTGGAGAAGGCCCATTTTCGAACAGATGGAATTCGAGCCCGTCTTGCTTTAGATTGGGGGCTTGCCCATCTGATTCTAGTGAAGAAACATTCACTCATTTTTCAGTACATCTGCATTGCCAGACTTCATGAGAGTTATGATGCGAATAAGTTCACCATAATCGAAATCGAATGAGCACAGAGAAGATAACTTCTTTTGATCATCCTGGACATGCATGAGGAGGCCCAACTACTTGAAAATAAGCTTAGCTGCGGAAAGCTTTCCCTAAAACTCGATTGACCATGGCAATCTACAACACGGGACCTTCAAAATTTTGATAGTTCCTGATAATTGTGTTTGTTTTTCCATGTAAACTTTTTCAATCGAGGTTTTTCGAGATCTTTCGATCATAGAATCCCAAGAGACCTATTTACACGTCTTATTGTTATGATTCCCTCTCAACCGGGAATGTGTGATGCTCATATCGGATTGTTCCAAAATTGGATATTAATGCCCCTAATTTTTTTTCTTCATGACCACACAATATACTACAACAATGGAACCAAATGTGGATACTAATGGTGATTGGTTCTAGAGTGGGTCCATTTCCACCCTAGAACCTAGAATCATAGTAGGTAGGTTGGTTTCTAGTTTGTGGAATTGAGAACTAGTCCTAGGATAGAATCAAATTGGCAAAAGGGTCAATTTCGGAATGGTTTCTTCTATTCTCTGGGAACTTTCCAACAAATATATATATATATAAATTAAGGTTTGCTTCAGAATTTAAAAAAAAAAAAAGAAGAAGAAAAAAAAACAATTATGGCAAATCGGTCGATTTCTTATGGGGAACTGGAAACTGGATTGGTTATTCTCAATCTCAAATTTTTGGAATCGAGAATTGGATCGATTTCCTTAGAAACCATCTAAAACCAGTAGTCCAATTCCCAAGTTGAACCGCGATTGACGTACACCCCCTATCAAATAACTTTGGTGAGCATCAATTTTGACATTTGAAAAAGGAAGGAGAACCCTTTTGATTGAGTTTGACTATTGTGATGTCCGGGACAATGAACCCAGAAATCAGGGCGGCGAACGGATGCAAACCAAGATTGTGTTTGTTTCCAACTTTTCAATGTGAAATTCATCGTGTGTATCCGGATTAGATGGCAACTTGCAATTTGACATTAATGCACGCCCTTTGTCGTTTTTTAAAAGTTGACTTTTGTAGATTAAAAAAACCACAAATAAGGATTCGACCTAATGGCTAGAAAAAAAGAATCTTTATTTGTAGGCCGTGATGGGTCTTAATTATTGTCTTTTCTTTTAAAATAAGTCTTATTAACGAGTATATTTGAGCAATTATTGATTATATCCATTGAAGAAATATTTCTGGCTGTACAGAGTACGAGAAATGCGTTGAAAATGACAAATCTTCTTTGATTTGGTGCTTAACAAGTGCCATCGTTAACAAGATTCTTACGGAATCGATATAATGATTACTCTTTTCAGTGCTAAAATAACCTTATCCGTTTAATTGCGGTCGTGCTGGAGTGACATCCAATTCGTGCCTTATCCAGGTTATGAATATAAATTTCAATATTGCAAGTCTGATAAGGAAAAACACCAAATGGTTTAAGATCCATGGCAGAAAGATTTCCATGAAACTTTTTCTTTTTTTGCTTGGCAAGATTACCGAACTTAATCACCTCTCTCAAATACCTAGAGATGTAAAGCTATGAAAGATCATCTCAATGCAATTTCGCGTCGAATAAACAGAGACGATGCTACAATACTAAACACTTACAAAGATGTCTAGATAAAATGCTAGGATTATACGCATGATCATGCTCTCAAAAGAAAAGAAGAAACACTAGAACTGACACGCATTGCGTGCATTCTATAATTTAGCAAATTGGCCAAGCACGCAAAACTCAACAAAAGATGATCGACTGATCTCAACATAAGTACATAAATTGGGAAACATGTCTTCCCAAAAAAGAAGAAACGAAGAGTGGTACACGAAAGGGGAGTTAGAAAGTTCGTCGGCCTCACGGTTTAGGGTCGGGAGGCGGTGGAGACAATGTCGCACCGGCACAGAGGGCAGGAGCTACTAAGCGAGAGCCATGTCGCGATGCAGGGCTCGTGGTAGGCATGGCCGCAGGAGGCTCGCTTGTCGTTGCCGTGGAAGGCCTCCATGCAAATCGGGCAAGCCCCGGTCGTGGAGGTCACCGTCGGCATGGCCAAGATCGATGCTTGCGACGCGCCCAGGTTGAGCCGGAGGCTGGAGCAGGAGGCTAGATCGGTCAGGACCTCGTCAAGGTCGAACCGGAGTTCGATCGGTAAGGGCGAGTGCTTCGGCAGGGAGACGGGTTCCGAAGACATTACAGCCTTGATCGGAGAGAGAAAGAGAGAGAGAGAGAGAGAGAGAGAGTCATATGTCCCACGGATTATATATAACAAGTTGGATAGGTGGAACAACGTTGGCGGTCAATTAATTATTCATTAAGACTACAAATTGAGTGAAAATGACGTTTACGACATCACTACAAATTCACGAAAGAGACTCAAGGTTTTGATGTTTCAATTTAGAGGACGATCAGAGCGCAGGAGAGGCCGCGGTCAATTTAGATAGGGAAAAGTAACTTTCAATGATTACGAGAGCGGCGAAATTAATGAGGAAAAAGGGTAAAATATTCGAGAATTGAAAGTCACTCGGATGGAATATATTTATTGAACTGCGGCGCATATCATATGTGGCAGGTTTTGTATATATCCAGAAAGTTGAATATTTCTTCCTAAGCCCTGCTGAATATGTTAAGGTCAACTAGTTCTAGTTTTTTCGGCCATAGAGAGGTCAACTAGATTTATGTACATATAAATGAAAGTGAGGATGCGTATAGTCTTGCAAGAATTTCCCGGAATTGCATCCGATCGTACGCAATTAGGGTAGTTAATATTTCGTTCGTACAATTCTTTGAAAAGAATCCATTACCCAAAAAAAAATAATAAATTTCGTCCTTACTATTCCATATCAAATACTATGATTGGATTATAAAATCTACGCTTATCATCCGAACTCTTTGCAATGAATTGGTTGCATCTCTTGTCCACACATAATCGAGCGAATTGTCATTTTATTTGCCAAACCATCCTCATCCCAAAAAATCCATCATCTCCCACACGAGAGACTTGCTTGGTTAAACATATCCAAGGCTTCTGTTACTCCTTCGAAGGCTGTCGTCGACCTTAAATCTGAGGCTAGCAATGATCGTCGTGCTAGATCAAGGGCAAATCGAGGTCGATGCAGCCATGTCCAAGCTGTGATACGGAGTTTGCTAATCAAAGCAAATAAAAAATTGGTACGTCAAGTAGAAAAGTTAATAAATTAGAGAAAAAACTATTAAACATTAGTAAGTAACCTAATTGAGAGTTAGTAATCCTATATTAGTTGGTAATTTAACAAGACAAAAAGTGGGTAAACCATTCTAACTTTTGTTGGTATCGACATATAAGAGTTAGTGAGCACAAAAATTGCTAATTTGCCAACGGCAAAAAAAGCTAGTAATTTTTCATATAAGTGTTGTAAGTTGTCGTTAAGTTATGTGAAATTAAAAATCATTGGCCATTTTTCCTTAATAATTTTGTGTACGCTCAACAACACTGATTGACATTTATCTAGAGGTGAGCAAGACAGACCGATCAAACTAGAAATCATCTTGACTAGACTCAACCGGGTCGGTTGGGTCCAATTCCCAATTTCAGGACTGCCTAAACCAATTTTTTTATTTTTTTATTTTTAATTTTATTTTCTAAAAGTCTCATCCACATCTCTTTCCCTTTCTCTAGGTCTTTTCATCTCTTATGGAGTTCGAGACATTCTCTCTTTTGAACTCAACCATAGAGGTGGCAAAATGGGTCTTAGACTTATATATGACCCATTTAAATATAAATGGATCATATATGGGTCACTTGTTTTTGAAGAGACAAGTTAAACGGGTTTAATAATTTTTTTTTTTTTTTTTGCTACATTATCTCTATTCTAACACTGGCTCTGGACTTTTTCTTTCTGCCTCCCAGGGGCGTGGGAGTCGAAACAAATGGGTTTAATAATTAAATACTTAAGATATGTGGGTCTTAAGTGGATATTAAATGGGTTGGATTTGGAACCCATTTTTAACCAAAATCACACAATCTCCATATTCCCTCTTTAACTTTACAAAATATTTTCTTTATAAAAATCAAAATTATAATTATTTTTTTATTTTAATTTTTAATTTTATTTTCTTTTTTCTTTCCTTTTTTTTCCTTTCTTCTTCCTTCTTCCGGTGGCGGCCGTCGACCGACCAGGCAAGCCTCGAGCTCGCCGGACTGGCGAAGCGAAGGCTGGCCGATCTAGCGAGCCCCGAGCTCGCCAACGTTGGCGAGTCGGGCAAGCTCGAGGCTCACCAGTGGCCGGCCGCCGGCGTCGTCGTGGCGTGGCGGCCGACCAAAAGAAGAAGAAGAAGAAAAAAAAAATAAATATTATATTCTTAAAAATAAAATTAATTTAAAAAATAAAAAATAATTAAAATTCAATTTTTAAAATAATTATTTTAAAAATTATAAAATTGTCCATTAAATTTGTGTTGTATAAAACCATTTTAGCAATATCATTTTAATATATATATATATATATATATATATATATATATATATATATAATTGTCTATATATATATATATATAAGCTTTTTTTAGGTTTCGTTAAATTGGTCGGGTATGAGTCAGCTACGAATCGAGTCGGGTATGGGTCGATAATTTTTGCATTGCAAAATGGATCAATACATCGGGTTAAATGGATCGATTTGGGTCGGACCAATTTATCACTCGACCCAAACCCAACCCAACCGCCCGTTTAACGGAGTCTACTCAACCGTTCTACTAAACTGCTCGAGAACTAGGCCAGGACTGGTTGGTCCTAACCAGTCCCAAGTTCAGAAATTGGAAATTGATTCTCGGTTTTGGGGTAGGGACTAGACCGGATCGAATCGATCACCCTAACATTTACCAACACGACAAATAAAAATCATTACTTTTTGACACGAAGCAATAGAATTCTACGGGGCTATAATTAGTGATCTTCTCTATGAACCCGAGATCATGTTCTCTCTGTTTTCTTTGATCGCGGAAAAGCCCAGACTTTCCTTGTATATCAGTTTCCTCCCGAGCAAGGAAGCCTTTAAGTTCAAATCCTGTCGGTGCTTTGGAAATCACTGGTTTCTCCAAAATCACTGTTTCTGATGTCAAGATCATCAAGTGCGAGAACTGAGAAGTACTACTGCCGACAAAGATTGCTAATTTGTTCAGGGTTATTGAGATATGAGAGAAGTTACAAAGTTAGCATCATAACCAATTCTCACATCAGCTTGTCCTCGAACACGATCGCATATCACATTATTACATTACAAATCCAACAGTTTACCACGTCGGTAGGTTTGATCAGCAGTCGAATTGCACCGATCTTCACATGACGAGTCTCAAAATCTTGCTTAAACTGGCTTCGCGCACGCGTGCGTACACATGTACAACATTCAATTACAGTTGCCAATTGCGTCACTACAACGGTTGCCTGTGATGGCGTCCGGTCTTTCGATCCTGATCCGACTCCGCCATAGTCACCAAGATAACCTCTACACAAGCCCCTCCTTACTTGCTGCAGGGCCTGAAGATTCCTCAGATGCAAAAGGCCAATTACACCACCTCTTTATGCAGTACAAGATGCGTCTGGTACTAACCTCACACACTAGGTTTACTTCATATACGCCATCTCTAGCAGGACTCCATATTGCCTAAATCTGACGGTTAGCGAGGTCGAAGAAAGCACCTCTCTTGTTCACGAGCTGCGCGTAGGTCCCCCGCTCGACCACCTTGCCATCAGCAACAAGTGCGATCGAGTCGAGGTCCTTGATCGTGTTCATCCTGTGAGCCACCACGATCGTGGTCCGCCCGACCATGATCCGGTCCAGCGCCTCCTGCACCTCTTGCTCTGACTGCACATCGAGTGCACTGGTTGCCTCGTCAAGCAGCAGCACGGTCGGGTTCCGTATGATTGCTCTGGCAATTGCTATTCTCTGCTTCTGGCCTCCTGATAGCTGAACTCCTCTCTCCCCGCATTCTGTCTCATACCCATCGTCCAAAGACCTGAACAATTCAATTACCAACTTAGTCAAAATCTGCAGAATTGCCAGCATGCTAAGTACAATTCATTCACAAATTAGCATTCATGTCAAATTAGTGGCTTGACCTATGTATTTTAGCTGTTAGCGTCTTAATTTTATTAGGTTTGGACGTGCTCAAATTGAGTCCAGTGTTTCTGGTCATTGACCAACAGGGCATGACAGAAGAAGAGAAAGCTCACGAGATGAATCTGTGCGCGTTGGCCGCCCTTGCAGCCTCCACCACTTCGTTTTCGGTGGCATCGAGCTTGCCAAAGACGATATTGTCGCGGATGCTGCCCGAGTAAATGACAGGTTCCTGGCTGACGAGCGCTGTGTACTTCCTGTACCAGTGGACATCGACCTCTCTTATGTCCACACCATCGACTCTCACCGACCCCCTCTCGACATCGTAAAACCTCTGGATCAAGCCGATCACGGTTGATTTCCCGCATCCGCTTTTGCCCACAAGCCCAACACTCGTGCCCGGTTTCACTTCCAGTGAGAATTGCCTCAGTATCAGGCTCTTGGGCCTGCTTGGATATGCAAAATCAACATTCCTCAGGTCTATCTTTCCAGTTACTTTCTGCAGTAAGGTTCCACTACCACCGTCCTCTGCCTGATCATGTTTCAGCCAACAAAAGAAACATAAGTTTTCTCATCAAAACATTGTCAAACGTTTGGTATTTTTTAGGCCTGAATTTGAAAGCACTGGGTCATATGATATGATAAACATCTGCCCCACTTGGCGGGACCATGGGATAAGCGATTGGCGATCGAGAATTTGAAACACTGATGCGACCGCGGCTGCCTTTGGCTAAATCGGATGTCATGCTTCCGGCTTCGGCTATGACTTTGCCAGTGCTGACCAACACGAAGAATGTCTTGAATACGTCGCCTGCCGATATCTGTCCCTTCTCTACTAACGTACCACCGTACCAAAAATCAAAAGCCCACGACATGAACGTTAGGCACTGTGCTGACCCCATGCCCATCCCGGCCAGCCACGACTTCTTCCTGGCTTCCTTCCGGGGCTCGTCTTGAGCTTTATCGAACAGTTCAAGAACTTTCTGGATGCTCCCAAAGGAAGTCACTATCTTGTGATTGTACACTGCCTCCACGGCTATTTGAGTACTTTGGTTTTGAGCCTTAATGAACTTAGCTGAAAAGCTTGATAACAGGACTTTGCGGGTGTAGAAACACAGGATCGTGAGGGGCTGCACTGCGATCATGACAAGCGCAAGCTTCAAGCCACCACGAGACCCATGATCATTGCTATCGTGACTGCGGAAGTGGTTTGGACCAGGAGAGACTCTGTCGGCTACCAGAGACTTGACCGTGGAAGCTTCATTGCTCAGCCTAGAACACAATGCTCCGCTCGAGTTCTCCTCCTCGTCGAACCAAGCGGGCTCAAAAGTCAGGATTTTCTCCAGCATTCGCAGCCGGATTCTCCTTGTGAGTGCTCTCCCATGTAGGCGAAATTGTAGTGCTGCAAGAGATTGACAGAGATGGAAATCAAGGAAAGAGAGGAGAAAATGAAGGCGTAGGTTCGGATTCTCTGTTGCATTTCGGCGTGATCTTGTATAAAGAAGGCGGATATCATGCCACCAATGGTTATGGCGTAGACAGGTTGGACCGCCCCCAAAGGCCATGGCCGAAAGACTTCCTATAAGGCTTTGCTTCCATTCGGACCACTATGATAAGAGCCGAGAAAGGATGGTGGAGGGTGAGAGACCAGCTGCGGGCTATCCAACACCGCCAGAGGCGAAGCGAATATACCCGGGCTCGACTTCGTGCTCAGCCTGCCCGCGCTACTTCTCACGACAGAAGATATGGGAATATCGGATCCTTGCTCTTGTTCATCGCAGTTGAACTGGCTCTGTAGTTCTGCCAGTTTTGCGTAGTGGCCATCTTTTTCTCTTGATCAGATCGTCGCTGCGAGCCTATCTCCACGATGTGGCCACCATTGACCACGGCAATGAGGTCCGCATTTTTTCACGGTCGATAGCTTGTGCAACCACCTGAGGATACCAAATAGGCAGCTGATCAGGGCTGATTTGTGACATAGAAACAAACCCGATTTTGACTCAATCGTTTTCATTTGAAACTCCAATTGTGAATAACATCATATCGTAAACAGCATGATTGACTTAATTATAAAGTGAGCGAGAGTTATCATGCATGATTTATTAATTTGTTAAGATTAACAGAGATGTATTTCTTTAGATATGTGAATCTAGATATAAACAACTACAGTCTGATCTGGATTCAGAATTCATTACCTATTGAGCCAAAAAAGCAAAAATAAACAGATGAGTACCAGTGTGGTTCTTCCCAAAGAGGCTTGATCAAGGGCATTCTGAACAAGCCCTTCCGATCCAGGTCAGGCGCTAGTCGCCTCATCTAGTAGGAGAATCACTGGGTTCTTTATGACGGCCCTCGCCAATGGGCGATTCTCTGCTTTTGACCACCTGATAAGAATGCTCCTCTTTCACCAACCTGGTTTAATCACCATG